>OX376307.1:17116126-19516126 GCA_947369205.1 Cantharis rufa | reverse complement strand
CACACAGTTTTAAATAATATTTTAAAATGGTGGATTTAAAGAGAGATGTTGTAAACGAATTACATAGATCTGCCCGCCGAAATTATCAGCGTAGACCAGTGTTAGTTCAAGGATTGAACGACTTATTTCAAGCAGATTTAGTAGATATTGCTCAATTATCGACTATAAATAAAGGTTTTAAATTTATATTGGTTGTGATTAATGTGTTCTCCAAATACGTATGGGCTAAACCTCTAAAAAATAAAAGTGCACATGAAGTGACAGCAGCTATGAAAAAGATTCTTGAAAAAAGTATACCTAAAAATTTGCAAACAGATTTGGGGAAAGAGTTTTACAATAAGGAGTTTCAAGAATTAATGAAGAAATATAAAATAAATCATTACAGCACATATTCAGTTAAAAAGGCAAGCGTTGTCGAGCGAGTCAATCGCACCCTTAAGGGTTTAATGTGGAAAGAATTTAGTCTTCGAGGAAATTATCGTTGGTTGGATATATTACAAAAATTAGTAGACGTATATAATACGAAAAAGCATTCTACGACTGGTTTAAAACCGATCGATGTCAATAAAAAAAATGCTCAATTACTTTTAAAGACGGTGTTCAATCATCCGAAAGTTGTGGATCCGAAAACTCCCAAATTTAAAATTGGTGATAGTGTTAGAATAAGCAAATATAGACATGCGTTCTCGAAAGGATATACTCCTTCTTGGTCCAATGAAATTTTTAAAATTTCTCAAGTTAAAGTTACTTTACCAAGAACATATCTTCTAACTGATATTAACAACGAGGAAATTAAGGGGTGCTTTTATGAACAAGAATTACAAAAAGTTAAACACCCCGACGTTTATTTAATAGAAAAAGTTTTAAAAAGACAGAAAAAGAAAATATTTGTTAAGTGGCTTGGATTAGACAACAGTCACAATTCGTGGATAAACACTAATCAAGTTGTATAATATAATGTACCTACATATATTTATAATAGAACCATTCTATTAAGAAATTAATTTTTTAATAAAAATAAAATTCGATACTAATTAATATTTTTATTTATAATTATTATTATTATTTTACAAACATCTTATAATAACAAAAAAATATTGTATAACTAAAGAAAAAATTATATGGTTTATTTACAACTATTATTTATATTACAGTCAATAACAAATATTGTAAGATGAATGTTTTTCAATCTTCGCTCAAGTGTTTAATAAGTTCATGTAGACGTATAGACTCATGCCCCCAAGCTAGTGTAGTATGTGAATTCGATTTAAGATAACGCTTATCATCAAAATATGATAATGCTACTTTATTCCGTAACTCGGTATACATCTCATGAAGTGTCGATTGAAAAACATTCATCTGACAATATTTATCTTGTTTACTTTCTATCGCATCTCTATAATCTAAAACATCTAAATCTTTTTTTATTGTGTTTTTAGAGACCCCTTTTGCTTTTTTAATAGTAACATTATCATCTAAAATCACACAATACGCTTTAGCCCCCGTCCCGTAAAATTCTTTAATAATTTGAGATGGATATTCCAACTTCATTTTTCCTAAAATCGAGCGATTTCGTGGAATATTAAAAATGTTGGAAACTTTAAAATTAGATGTATCAAATTTATGTAAATTTTGTTTAATATCAGAATAAATATCGTCTGTTTGAATTTCAATAATTAAGGAGTCCGTATCCGTATATAGTAAATTTACGTTTTGCCCATATTTTGAAAGTAGAAAATCATAATAAAATTCGTACATCACAGTTTTTGCAATGTCTAGTATTGCAAATCCGGCATATATCGGTTTATCGAATAAGATTTCAACCTTATTCATTTCAGCTGCTATTAAGTTTTCATTGAATACAGTAACATTTTTAAAATTTGGTCTAGCAATATAGGTTTCTGCACCCCAACTATTATTGTTACTCCAATGAGTGAGTAATTTAATATCTTTACGCTTTTCTATATTTTCCATGGTTTTTCCGAAAACAGAATTATTTAATAATTTAAAAAAATCTTTTTCAAACTCAGAGGTCGCGTTATTTCGAAATTCAGTATTCACATTTATATATGGTGCTAACCATGGAGATTGGTTAAACTTAGCAACACGATGAATTTTACGCAAAACTAAACCATATTTCAAGCATTGTTTTAAGGCTCTATAATGAATTATATAATTTTTTTTATTATACAAATTTGGAATTAATTTAGCTGATTTTCCCTTTGGTGGGATTATATTTTCCGGACAGAAAGGATAATCATTATGTAGATCATGCAAAGTTTCCGGATAATCTAAATCGACTTCTAAAGCATATCCCACGTCTGAGGTATCTGAAATTTTATTTATATCTAAATCACATATTTCATCAGCATTTAACCAAACGAAACCACCATGAGGTAAATATTGCTGCATAGCGTAGCCATACAAATTGGTAGCATCCAAATATAAAATATATGATGATGGTTTTGAAGAGTTGTAATTACTCAAATATTTGTTATTTGAAATTGCTTTTCGTTTAACACAAACAGCGACTCCACCGCGAATTCCCTTTTTAAAAAAATGAAGCAAATCAATATCTGTTAAAAGTTCCAACTCAATTTTTGTCATCTTGAGCATGCTAGACCAACTCAAAGATGGTAAAGTAAAATATTTAGCAGCATCTAACCCATACGATTTAAATGTAGAGCGTCGAAATTTTTCAAAGCAGTCGGTTAAAAGAAGAACATCTGATTTTAAGTATATATCTGAATAGTCTCCCAAAGTTTTGCAATCGAATAAATTCCAAACGTTAAGCGCACGTTTATAATCTTCACTTGTTATGGGTTCATTTATTAATCGATTAAAAAAATTTTCTGAGGAAGGTAAACTTGTCTCGTTTAATTTTGAAAAGCTATCAACGTATGAATAAGGAAATACACCTTTTTGACGTATAAAGTTAAATTCATTATCGTCGGTAAAAAATTTTCGAATTTCAATACAATCATCGTTGGTTAAAGTTTTAGATAATTTTTCTAAAGAGGTGGGCATAAATTTAAACGAATCCAAAAATCTAAGTTTAATATTAATGTCTTGAAGCCCCCTGTCACCGACAATTTTATCGACTAAAACATATTTTGTAAATGAAACATATTTTTCTTTGTTTTTGGCTATAACATCGACTTTTTCATTTTTCATCGCTAAGTTTTTGATGAATAGATGAACATCGTAATTAGCTAAGTTGTGTAGTAATACTGGAATCACGTTTTGATTTTTAAAATGTAAGTTACAAATTGAATGAGCTGCGCCACGAAAGTTTCCTGTCAAATGACAATGATCTTTTACTTTACCGTTTAAAACTGTAAAAGGTTTTTCACAAATAAAACAAACTTCGGAATTATTGTATTCATTGATTTGACTTGGCGTAAGAGCAATCATTGGTTTTATAGATTTTAAACATTTATCATATAAATTTTTTACATCTAATTCTAAATATTCCATAAATACTGAAGCACAATTTACCCCTCGATATGTTTTATATGTCGAGAAAGAATCATCGAAATTACATTTGATATAGTAACCAAAAGAATAGGGTACATGGTGTTCAGTTTTTAGAGTGTACGATTGTGTGGAGTTAGGTGTTACTATAGCGATAGGTTCTAATAAGCTTTCAAAATCCGCATAAATCACAAAAGGACTTGAAAGTTGATTTTGGATACTTTCAAATTTTAAAATATTTGAAGGAATATTATTACCAAATTTGTCTAATCGAAATTGATTATCGGAGGGTAAATTAGCGCGTATGTGACCACAATCATATTCATTATGTCTCACTAATTTATATTCATCATTAAAAAATTGAAGACATCCATCGCAAATATATTTTCGTGTCTTATGTTTATTTAATTGAGTGGATACCAATCGAGATAAATCTTTTATTAAACAATAATGAAATTTTCCCAACCCATCATCAATAAATAATAAATTTACATGTTTTAAAAGTTTACATTTTGTGTGGTGGAAAGGACCTATAATATTGAATTTTTTTGTTTTATCATTTTTATTTAATCCATAAACATTAACGCTAATATTATTTAATTTTTCAAATTTTTCTATATCGATTAATTTCATTGGAAAATGTAAATCGTGCAAATTTAAATTTTCAAAAATATTTGGATATGAACTTGGAATGATATCATAACTTTGCGGTTTACAGAAAGCAGCTAAAATACTATAAGCAAAGCAATAATGATCTTGAACGTTTCTTATATTTAAAACAGCATTTTTAAGTATAATTGATTTTGGCAACTCTAAAAACGAATTCTGTCCACCACGCAACGGATTAAAGTTATTTAAATTCATCTCTAGATATAAAATTTCATTTAAGGCCCATCCACTATCTTTTTCACTAAATTCAGACATTTTACAATTTAAAATATTTAAAAATGTTAATAACAATTCATTTAAGTCTGTTGATTTAGTAGTAATTATATTTTTCGTATTAAAACATTTAATATCAAATAGATTTTTTGCTTGTTGTGTATATTGCCCAAATAGCTGTAAATTTATTTTAAGACATTCAAATTTAACAAGTGTATTTTTAATTAAATCGATTAATTGTAATAATACGTCATCAAAAAAATCTTTTAGATTAATATATTTATGTTTTGAAAAAATGCGATAAGATTGTATTCGACTTTTAAAAGCCGTATTAATCAATTGTATATTATCACCAAATAAATTGATAGAGTTATTTTTATGTTCTGCACTTTTCTGATGATTACACTTATTTATGATATCAATATTGCATTGTTGGCAATGCAACTTACTGTCTAGTTTAATCCTTTTTGTATTTGATTGATAATTACTCGTAGATTGTGATTCTATAAATAAATAAAAATTTGTTAGAATGTATTAATTTAATAAATATATAACACTTACGATTACCACAACCCGTTTCTCTCATATGTCTCTTTAAATTTTGTTTCATTGTAAAGGAAAATTTACAACCATCGCAGGGAAACTTTGTTGTAGACATTCTAAAAATTACATAAATAAAAAACGATTTTAAATATTATTATTATCTAGTTTCGTGCTAGGTTAGAGCAATAACCTTCAATAATCTTTCAGCTTGCTGCTCTAACCTAACCAGAAATTAATTAATTGAACTAGAAAAATGCACATACCTATAATATAAATACGTGAACACTTGTAGACACTAAAATAATTATTTTCTTGTTAATATTTAAAGTTTTAAGAATAAACTTTATCCATTATGTTAATGCATCCACTGTAACATCTATAGATAGATACAACTATCGTCGGAGATAATATTATACTGCGTCGTAAGATATTATGCACGTTATATTATATTAATTAAATTAAAACATTTAAGATATTGTTTCTTAAGTTCCTGCAATCCTAATAAAAATAATTAATTTAAATTTTAAATATGTACCAAAATATGGTGGGTCTTTACACAATTTTAAATTCGTACTATATAAAAATGATTTGTATTATCTATATTTGTGATAAAAATGATTATCTATCAATTTATTTGGATAACCTTGAGAGGTGATTTTACAATGTGGTCTTACTGTATAGCCTTGAGGTGACCCTGAGGTGCGTGTGAGAAAGAAAGAGAGAGATGGCTTACCGTCCTTGAAACGTGGGTATGGCTTACGACCAATGGAATTCTTGACCTTGAAAAGTGGGCGTGGCTTACCGCCAATAGAATGCATGACCTTGATATGTGGGCAGTGGCGTACGGCCAATAGAATGCTTGACCTTGAAAAAGGGGCGTGGCTATGACCAATACAATGCTCGACCTTGAAAATTGGGCGTGGCTATGACCAATAGGATGCTTGACCTTGAAAAGTGGGTGTGGCATGAGAAAAAGTGGTGGGGGGATCAAAAAAAGAGGTGGGGGGATACAGGCACCCCCAATCTTATACTACTCTCCCTATACTTCGCGCGCTTCTTAAATCGCTCAGGAATGTTGCAGGCAATGTCCTGTCGAAAAAGGTTGGCGCTTACCTCTTGATCTTCACGTTCGAAAACAACCACGATCCCTTCTGCAAGTTTCGAGATCTGCGCGTGTCGGTCTCTCGAGAGTGGCGCGGAATTTTAAATATTACACAATAGTGAAGCTAACCGTAACACTACTTTATCTAAATATCGATCATAATAATAATAATAATATATTTCATAAATCGCATATATACAGGGTGTCCCCGTGACCGTGGAGAACCTCTTAGGTGGTGATAGAGGACACTTTTTTAAAACATATTTTTAAATAAAATTTTTGTCCAAGTCCAAACCCTTGGGGGTACCTTACTTTAAAGCAATTTTTTCAATTTATGATTTCAAGCGGCCATTGCACCGATATTTTTGATTTTTTGGGTTTAATGGATTAGAGCCTTTCTATAGAGCATTTGAATATCTACAAATTATGTTATAACCCCTTATCGCCTAGAATCAACAGATTTCGAGTTATGAATTAAATTAAGGGAAAAAATGTCAAAATATTCCGAGTTTTATTTTTTTTACTTTTCTTGCCAACCCCGTATCTTTTAAACGAAACGTCTTAGAAAAAAACTAATGGCCCAAACCGGATAGGGAATTTAACGGGCTACAACTTTAGCTTAATAATTTTTTTTGGGAAACCAACCGTTTTCACAGAAATTACGAAAATAATGAACAAGGTGTAGGTTAAAAAAACATAAATTAATGGAAAGAATACTGATAGGTGTAACAGAACTTACCGAAAAAAGCACCATTACAAATAATACAGTGCAACACCTTTTGAAAAGAACATGCCTGTGTGCTGAAAGTGAGAGAGGCCATTTTGAAAATTTATTTAAATAAATTTTGTGAATTGATTTAGTTTTTATTTTTAAAAATAATTATTTTTTATTTTGTTTATGTTTTATTAATTAGAAATGAAGTTTGGATAATAAATTCTAATATTGGTACTTCTTCGCAATAAATTTGCGAAGAAGTACCAATATTAGAATTTATATTAAATTTGCGAAGAAGTACCAATATTAGAATTTATAGCTTTGAATGTGTTTATGAAAGAGGTATCAACCTAAACTGATAGATTAAATCTACTGAAGCCACTTATATTTTTTCAAGATAGATTGCTTTATCCCTCCGTCTGATGGGTGTGGCCCGACAGGCTTCACCCATGTGGTTCACCACCTGTATATTTTTACATACAGGTATTTACCTGGTATTTTATGTGGTATTCCACAGTGGTAGTATATGAAAACCTATATAGGTGAGGCCTCAAAAAGTACAAAAATTCCACAAAGGAGAAAATGAAATTGAAGGGTTTAGTGATTTTAGGAATTATAGTATTATCATAACAACGGATTGTTATTTACTAAATTGTCAAATTATTTTTTTTTGTTTTGCCGATTTTGCTTTTCCATTGAAACGAGTGTACCAGAAGCAATCATAAGTGAAGCTGTAAGCGTAGCTGGAAGTTTGTTACCACAAAAATCTGCGCCAAGATACGAGAGAGAATATGCAGATTTCAAAAATTGGCAAAAGGAACACTGTGTAACTGGTGTGACAGAAGATGTCCTGTTGACCTACATGAATCAACTGTCCAAGAAATTTAGTCCAAACACCATATATGGTCAAAGTGGTCGATGATAAAAAAGTAAAAGAAAATATTGATGAAACTAATTTAAGTTCTTGCTATTTGCAGATTTCATAAGGTCATTGCCTTTTTGAAAAGAAAAAGTGAGCGTTATGTTCCAAAAAAATGTTTCCCACGAGTGAACCTTCAACTTCAACCCAATCTGAAGATGGTTTGGTGGCAAGTGACTCCATGCCGTCGTCCAGAAGATTTATATACAGGGAAAAAATAACCGCACCATTGCACAGTGGGTCGAAAACACGAAAAAGTGGCCAAAAATCAGATTTTAATTTTAATGACTTAAAACTAGCATAAATAACACGGGAAAATTAATTAAAAAATTTTAAATTAACAGGGATGATTTAGAGGGGTGTTTTTTATACGAGTGGTTATTAAAATATGATTTTAATTTTAATGACTTAAAGTTGGCTCACATAATACAGAAAAATTAATAAATAAAATAAAAACTAAAGAGGGTTGATTTTAGAGGGTGGTTTTTGTATACGGCCAGCAAAAAATATTTTCTTTCGCATAAATTATGTTAAACAACATTGATGCAATACAGTAAACAGTAAAAACAAAATTGAGACCCCATGGGTGTGCTCTGTGTTCTAAGGGATGGTTTTTGATAAAGTTATTGCAAGTTTGAATTTTAATTTATTTTAAAAAGATTGAATTGCAGGGTGCTTTTTAGAGGATATTTTTAGTCTAAATAATGATTTTTATCACTTCTACGCTATCACTTGTACCTAAATCACAGACGTTTTCATTCAAATTGAAAAATTAAGTTTGTATAAAACATGTTTTAATAAGTACCTACAGTGATTGTATTTTAATGCGTTGAATATAATCATAATTATGCGACACGTAGCGCGTCGCCGTCGCGTTGTTCAAAATCGCGAATTATTTAAAAACGCACTTGAATGCACAAACAATTTTTACATAGTTTGTTTGAGAAATGTCTAATGTATTTTTTGCGTATTTTTTCAAAACGGGAAATTGCGGGAAATTGTTTATAAGTCCACACAAAGTTGGAGAATTATTTGAGATTTACTATTGAGCAGCTCCCGGAATGAAATAATGTATTTAATTATTGCACCATTGTATTGTCTAAAAATTTTTTTATTCGAAAGTACATACTTCAAGACAACTTTTCTATTAAATACCAATTTAAACTCGAAGCTGAAATCTGGACAATAAGTCGTCAAAACTTGGTGTTGCATGGAGCGAAATGCTACTCAAATCAGCGATTAATAGAAGGTGATTTTTGCATCGCTCTAACAAGCAGAAATATTTTTCAATTCACTTGAGATTCGAGAAAAAGGTGCACTGATGTTTTCTCTAAAGATATACTAAATTTTGTGGCAATACTGTTAAGTTGACAAAAATGTATTTTTGGCCACTTTTCCGAGCGTCTGACCCACTGTGCATTGTTATAAATGTAAATAAGAATAATAAATGTTAAATTTTCAAATGTCAGATCGTAGTGACTTGTAAAAGTTTTACAGGGCAGTTGTCAATTTTACAAGTCAGTAGCTTGTAAAAGTAAAGTTTCAATGCTCGTGTTGTGATAGTTTAAATGACGTTTACGAATGGGTAACAAATAAAATAAATTTTATTGTTCTTTACCTTATATGACTAATCTTGAATAATTTACATTATTATTAATAACTTGATAAGAAAATGAATGGTAACATAATAATAAAATGAATGAAAATAGCTCGTTTTTGCTTGTTTACCAGATTTTTAGACCGGCAATGACAACTACATTTATGCTTTTATTTTCTAATGTTAACTTAAATTATTATTTTTCATGTTGAATATTAAATTCCGATAGGTTTTGCAATTTGTTACTTGGTACCTACCTATAACTTTTGTTTGCCGACGACTGGCTCAGCGGATCTAAAATTTGGGCGTGGTCTACTCTCGGAAGTCAACACAATTAAAACACACATATTTAATATATTATTTAATATCTCCCTTGGTTTACGTAAAATTAACAAACTCATAATAAGACAACAATTTTCTTAACTTTCCTTAACATAAAGTCAACACAAACGGTAATGGTTGGCAACAATGCCAGTTAATACAATTAAAATTTAGTGATGACTACATCACTACATCACTGACTTTAATAGTTGTAACCATGACAGATCAACGTCTACAGGTACGGCTTCAGCCTGACCGGAATAAGAAAAGGTCCTCTAGACCACTTACAAAAGTGTTAACAGCTGGGTCAATGGCGCAGCAAAATCCCCTATTGACCAAACTTTACAAAATTACGGTGGCGTAATTGTCCACTGAAGGAGGACACTGAATTCCCTTAACAGGGTAACACCAATTCGGTCTAAACTTCAACGAAATGATGACCGACATGAAAATATAGAAAAATCTCGGCAATATTAATATATCGTAAAACAACAATATGACACTGACTTCGACGAATGATGACAGACATGAATTCATAGAAAAATCTCCGCAATATTAATTTATCGTAAACAACAATACGACAATAATTTCTGTGCTGACCTGAAAGGTCCACAGGACGTGCACACCGCACCAAGAAGGTACTAAATAAGTCATACAAAATAACGATACCTTGTTACATAATAATTTCCAGCAAGCGACGCAGATGTCCTGGAGATGATTGCCGTTAAGCAGGTCGGCATCGTGCACTTCGAAGTTCCAATTACAAGAAAATACCCGGCGTCTAAGAATTATCTTACGTCGACAGCAACCCAAGTCCGAAGAACTCAGCAGTAAAAATTATTACCATCAGTATGGAAAATTCATCAACTTGAAAGTTCAACACTAACCGCAATATCGCAAATGACAACAATTTAGCATTACGACAACAAACTTTAAAACTTCATCATTTTTAATAAGTTCGAAACGCGCAGTTTATAAAACCATTTAAGTTCAATATTTTTGCACTTTATTATAACGTCCGCAATTTGAATATTTCGACAACAAATCGCACTGTCGGATTCGTTAACAAATTTGTAGGAGAATACCGGCAACATGGGGTTCGGATCGCCACATTCCATGAGCGAATTGCAACGCCGTAACCATTTCCCGCGTTTTTATCTAAATTATCTAAATTTTCTTCAAAAATTCATACTTTCGCGAAAACAGAACTTTCACCAGGAACGTAAACTTTTCTACATAATTCCACCAGGAAACATAAACTTTCCACAATAATTTCACCCAAACTAAATTTTACATTCAAAATTAGCCAGTCTTCATGGCCATTGACCTACTTCCTTCCACGTCAGAAAGTAAAGTACAAATCGAACGTTGCTTACCCCCGACCGTTCACGCTGTGCGCAGACGATTGCGCGGTCACTGGGGTTCAGAAAACCATCGGCGTAACAAATTTTTATTCAAATCCCGTAGTATCACACTGCATACAAACAAATATGACGTAACAACTCCAATTAGCTGAAAAGGTCATGAAAGAAATTCTTCTCACTTTGTTTTTTGTTTTTGTTTACTGGAATCGCCGAATTGTGGAAAAGATGATTTAATAAAAACCAAATTGATTGCGCTGGTTTTATTAAAACATGAAAACCTTAACAGTAATGCTTACGGTTTGAAGCAATGTCCAATCGAGTGGGAAAAGTTCGGATGTATTTAGTAGTTTATTCGATTTGATATTGATACGGAAGCTTAACATAGATTACGTGGCCCGGCGTAGCGTAGTCGGACCTCCAGGGTCGTACTAGTAAAATCGCGGCAGCTGGGCATCTGCGAGATGTAACCCAGGTTGTTATTTGCTTATTGCTTGTAGCTCGAATCCTTACAAAATTACCCTGAAAAAGGAGTACACAAGAAAACTGCCAGTGAGGGTTTGTAACGGTACGTATAATAATCGGAAAATATGTTGTCATACAACGCAGATTTCTTAAGCTAAATAAAGGGGTCGACCTCGGCATGCATGAAATTAATGCTAAACAAATACACAAAAAATACAGTTTTGGCCACTCCAACAATCTGGAGGGTTGCTGCTGTCGAAGACAGCGGCCTAAATTTGCGATAAAGTAACGGTTTCGATGCACTTTAATAATTAAGAATTACTCACATTAGTCTGTTGAATTCAAGACACAGCAAAAAGCGAATAACTGAAGTAATTCTTCGAACGGCAGACGGTAATTAAATAAAGCTGGAAGCGGAATGTGGTCTTGCAAAAACGCGGGATTTTCGACCCTGCGCACAGTCGTCGTATAGCAGATGCTCATTCAAATAAAATGGACGTAAGCGTCCTTACAAATATTCGTCATCAAAGTTATGACGTCACTACGGTAACGATGACGGTAATTCAGCACGTCACCACAATAAGAAATGCTTGTACTGGTACCAGGGTTAAATCACTTCCTGGGTTTATTATACTACCAAGGTAGTCACAAACAAAAAAGCGGAATTGCGTAATCACTTTACGCAGCGCGGTAATCACTCACGTGATCTACACAAAAATCGGAAATAAGCCACAATTACGGTAATTCACAATACGATACGCATGAATCGGTAATCAAATTATTCGGCGGAAATATTCGCTCGCTCGAACGTTTCAATCAACGTGCACGGCTAGAATGCCTCCCAAAACTACAAGTCGTCGCTACCCTCTCCTAAATTGTTCGCTCTGGAATGTCCAGGCATAGACTTGCTTACCCAAAAAGGTCAAGCTTATCTCCCGGCCTTGAGTAAAGCACTCGATGCATTCTGCATTTTAAAGGTTGGAGCGTGTCGATAGTTTGAGAAGGGCGCGGGAATTTAAAGAAAATTAAAATATAAATTCGTAACCGTAACAATATTAATTGAAAATATCTATTGTTTTACTTCGAATAATATAATTAATAAATAATAATATTTAAATATATTGAAGTGATAAGCGTTCCGCTATAAGGACTAAGTCGTGGTTAGTGGTAAGCCACGTTAATTTTAATATTGAACGATGATTTAGATTTTTAAGGGAGAAAATGAACATTAATAAATTGCCGGCTTGAGATGTTCTCTCCTTCACCCTGTATATCAGCTTGAATGGTTGAACGCAACCTAAGATTTTTGACAGCTGCTTGCTTAAAGAATTGAACAGGTTTACTTGTTCATCCACTTTGGTAATTAAATACAAATACAAAGGTAATTACAATATAATTACAATAATTACAATTACAATATAAAAGTTTAATTTTGTTAGATTACAACATTGAATTTTATTATATTGTTTGTGACAATCAAAACATAGCATTAAAATATTACGGTAAGTAAACATATGTTAGGACGGTTAAACAATAATTTTGGTTTTTATTACAAAAACTTTTTATTCATCTGAATAATATAAATTAAAAATGAACATGAACAATAATTATAATACTTGATTTAAAATTGCTACAATAATATGTAATATTTAAAATTGTGTTTGGGAACGTGTTGTCCCTTTGGCGGACTCGGTTCAACTGGCTGTTCCAGCTAATAACAAAAAAACCTTAACAACGCTTAGCATTTGCTTTTTTTGTTATTAACCGGAAACATTATCCTTGAGTTTCTGGATTTCCAAATTAATTTCCAATGGCCAAGTAATGCCATGGAATGTAGCTGCAGTGACATTGTCCTGCATGCATGACTGTGCCACCACACATAACATTCAAATTTATTACAATTTAACCTTTCCTTATTTTAGAATTACGGAAAGAATATTTTTTATAAAATGGGGTGTACCTTTAATTATTATCTAGAGATAAATGCCTTTATAATTTAAATCAAATAAGAAAGCTGTAAATTCCAAAATCGGTTTGACGCTTCTCCAACATGACAGGAACAAATCGAATCCATTTCAAATATTTGTAGATGATTTTGAAAATTAATCGAATTCCAAATAACATTCACTTCACAAAACACTTAATCGAAATTAATTTGAAAGTTCAAATTTATTAATGTAAGTTCGAATTTATTTTTCGTTAACCGCACTTTCCCAATTACGAACAATAATGTGTTTTCCGATGACAAAATTCTAACCAAATTTCGACGTGGATTTGGTGCCGGTCGAAATTACACTGAAATTCGCTTTTTTAGGCGCTTCTATTTATGCATTTTTCTAAACTAGCCTTTTCTCTTAAAAATCGGATGTGGCCATCACATAACTTTCCGAAAAATTAACTTCAAATTTACCACGGATAGAATAAAATAAAATACTAAATCTATCACTTCACTACTCACTAATCACTAATCTATGCAATAAGCAATAATAGAAGACCGCTAAAGGTTTGAAATTAAACAGCTTACAAAAAAAAACAATTAACCTCTAAACTCCAAAAAAGTAGACCTGTCAAAATTCATACTTTAAGTCATTGCACTAATATAATTCAAGAATCTACCTTGATGATGATGAGAAGTTCCTAACATCAAAAGTATTCCTGTAACAACAATACCAGCGATTTTTTTAAACAAATCTATACTACGTGCACTATGGCTCTTGAATATTATTTATTGACTGCTTCTGCTGTTTTTCCGTCCGTCCTTTTATGCTTTTTTCACCTTTTACTCACTTGATCCAAAAAATCGCTTTTGTTTTATAGAATTACGGATGTCAAAAAATATGTTAAAAAAATTTTAATAAAAAATTTTTTTTTAAGAATTTCAAAAAATGTATATAACAAAAGTTGTAGGTAATTTGATATTGATAATTTTTTGTCATAATAAATTTTTACCTATATCATTGCGTTTAGAGGTTATGATGAATTATGTCTTATATCTTCAAGTAAACCCCCCGTTTCTCCCATACAATTTCATTCATTTTTACTGGGCTTTGTGCCACAACAGATCAAGACTTAAATTTAAAATTTGGAGTGATTTTGTTACTTCGTTTAGATGCTATCGTGTTCACAGACATACATACACACATACACACATACATACATACACACATACACACATACACACATACATACATACATACAGACTTTTTTGAAACTTTTAGATATGGTTTAAGGGAACCTCAAAAAACAAAAATTTAATAAAAAAATGGGGTGTCAATTTTTTTTTTCAATTTCGGATAACAATACTTTCCTTACTAAGGAGTTCGGAAAGTAAAAAACATTAAAAAGTCAGCTTTCACGAATCTCATAGAATTCTTGATTTCGAATAAGAAATTTTCATTGCTCCGATTTGCTTCAAACTTTCAGGAAAGCTTCCTTATTTTACCCTTGAATTTTCTATAAATTTTCAAAAAGTTCGGATCATTCATGTATGTCCTATGAGCAAGTGAAGTTTCATATGTCATAATTTCGACCAAACTTTACTTTCTAATTTCTTTTCTAAATTTTCTTCAAAACGATTTGCTTCTTAAATGTACTTCTTCATGAGGTCTTCTTCATCATTTCCATGGTTACCTTCACTGCCAAAAATTGTTTTTCACTAACTTAAGTCTATTTGAAAAGTACCCGTTTTTGACACTTTACGGAATGACAACATATGCAGATTTCTCCTGCATTTATGCATCAATTTGTTCGAATTTTTGTCTACACACTTCTTACAAGTTATTACATAATTATATAACAAAAGATTTTTCCAATTTACAAAATTGGTTCTCAAATTCAAAATTGATAGTTAATGTCCTTTATCTTTTACACCTTCACCTAAATCAACAAGTAAGCTTTTAAATTTAGGCTATATGCCTGTTTACTAATGTGCATCAATAATTTCTAGTCAAATTTCCAAAAATTGCAATTAAAAAGTGACAACGAGCAATGACACCCGAAATCCCCCGATTCTCAACCAAACGAAGCATCACCCATTTAAATATGACTTTATTGAAGGTAAGCTTGACCAATTGTCATAATAATAATATTTTATTACAAACAAACTAATTCTATTTTGAGTTTTAGGTGAAACAGCTGACAAATATGGTTTTCCTCATCTCGGAATGGTATCTGAATCAATTTCATATAAATCATGGCTCAACTATCAACATGAACTAATGTGCAAACAACTTAATGTGGAGTCGAGTCTCCCCTGAGTGTCATGTGTTAATAACACTGCAATATGTATATAAATTAATTAATTTCTTATGTAATATTATTCAATAAAATCACCGCAAAAATAAATGTATATTATTGAAGTTAACAATATTAATTACATAGTTAAATTATTAGCTTTTAAAATTATATTAATACAAATCTTATGATTAAGCTAAATATTTTGCCTTATTGTTTATTTAGCTTAATCATAAGATTTGTATTAATACAATATTAATTACTACATAATTATTATTTGATCAGTTTAAAAAAGAATAACTTGATTTTTCGGTAATGTGCTCCTTTAATATTGAAATCCTTGCAAATATTTTTTATAAATGTTGTTTGATAAACAAAATGTAACCGTTGGTAGTCTTATTAGTTTTTTAATTTTGTACGTTCTACCTCGAATTGTACAATGATTACCACATAGGACGTAACCGCATTAATTAACTAAAAATTATTCAGTATTTA
Organism: Cantharis rufa; assembly: GCA_947369205.1. Taxonomy (NCBI): domain Eukaryota; kingdom Metazoa; phylum Arthropoda; class Insecta; order Coleoptera; family Cantharidae; genus Cantharis; species Cantharis rufa. The sequence goes on along the minus strand of OX376307.1, from coordinate 19,500,019 downwards.
ATAGCAGCTGCAAATGTACTGAAAAATACTTACCAAATATAATAAAGTCCAATCGAGTGGAAAAAATCCGTAAGCAGTGAAGTTTAATTCTCCATTAAGTAATTCAAGAGAAACTAAGCGAAGATGGTTTAAATCTGCATGCAGCAAGTTTTTGTTTGTTTGGTGGTTCCAAATATCATGAATGTAAGTTGCCGTTTTTTTCGCCTAAAAAATTGAATTTTTAATTGCAATTACAAATTGAGTAGCATAACGTAGCCGTTCGTCGAATCGAGAAATAGTTTAATTTAGATGAGCAAATAATAATAATGAATTATGCAACATTTGAATGTACGAAAAACTGGTTTGAAGGTCGCCCGGGACAACATTTTCGTGGAGTAGAAACATAAATACTAAAAAAAAAAATGAAATTATTTTTTTAATTGCTGTAGAACCATGTCAGTCGTTAACGGGAACATGCTGACTTAATACATCTATTAAAATTAGGGTGTCTTGAGTATCGAGTATAAACAGAAATTTAATCAATGCGTGTATAATACACTAATAATATAATAATACACGATAATGCAGAAAAAAAATTAAGTACATAAGACTTTTCTAACCTCAATACTAGTTGACACCCACGGTATCATAATAAGTAACAGAATGGCAAAAGAGTATAACGACCATCCAATTGTTAAAAAATAGACATCTACGGTTACGTCTTCCTTGGCCATTAATGTAAATATTTGGATATAAGCGTTCATGCCTATAAAAACTACACCGATGACAACACTTGTGGCAATGGAAAATCCAAAAATTTTATTAGCCAATTTGGCCATTCGACTTATTTCGTTATAGAATTTAATTGTGTTTAGAATATTACTCATTTGGACTGGCCTTTCTTCGCTGTTTTTTAAGATGAAAAGAAATCCCTTGTTAATTACACAGATGTTTTGTTTAATTTTGCTCAAAATGTTATAAATTAAATTGAGTTCCAGCTGCCATAAAAGAAAATTTAATTCAAATGGTATTGTATAAACCAAGACTAACCATCCGTAGAACTGCTGTTTCGAATACAGCTCGTAACAACTTAAAAAAATACCAAATCCAAGCATTGCATAAAGTAAACCGTACCGAACCTTGGATATTTTGTTCAGTAATAAAGTTAACTGTTCGACAGATTCCATCAGTATTTTGGTGTTATTTCTGTGTTTAAAGTACACCACACTTTTAATTGCGTGATGCATAGTAAACGCTGTCATCAAAATTATTTCTTGTAATTGAAGACTCTTTATACCATAGCTATTATTGTAGTAGGCATCTTGAATGTTATAGGTACAAAACGACAAGAATGAGATCATATGTATAATTAGTTGTAGTATACACCAAGTGTTAGTGGTATACATCAAGAATAAGTGTTCAACAGTAACATTGTAAATTATTTTCCCAACGCCAAAAGGCAAATAAATTGTCCCCATTTGAAATAACGACAGTTTTCTTTTTATGGCTTTGGTGACTGAATTTGAAAATGAAATCATTTTCATTGTAGTATGTTCGACGAATAAATTTGTTAAGCGCAATTGAATATTATTGATTAATTTTCATTTCTTATTGATTAGGTAAAACAAATATAATAAACATGTAACATTCGATTATAATACTTGCTATAATTATAGACTTACCAAATTACTAAAATTAAAAATTTTAAATTAGTAGTAAATTTTGCTTAAGTTTATATAAAATGTTAACCATTAAGATAACTTCTACTTGTATAAATATAAAAAATATCAGGTATATTAATATCAACCGTATAAAAAGCCAAACCAACTATAATGAATTGTTTTGTAGCTCAGGTCTTATAAAATGCAGACCCCATCGCTTGTTATGATAATTAAGCTGTCAAAACTTTTGGAGTTATTTTATTAATCAATAGTGAATTTATTTCTCTCATAGAGTTTACTAAAGTTTTAGTATCTCTTGTGCGATAATCACTTAATGAAAGTGATTTTCATTAACCCTTAAATTGGCAACAAATGGGATTTTTTAAAACTATGTATCTTGTGAGATACGTTGCCAATTTAAGGGTTAAGCCAGAACCATATAAAATAATATATCGTATAAGGCAATTACGATAGTTAATTTTAGTATAAACAAACTATATTTAACAATTTTTTTGAATATTTTGCTTGACCAAAGAGTCGATAAATTCATTATTATATTTATGGTTCACAATAATGTGAGTCAATGCGGAGTAGGTTACCCTAGACTTCGTTGTCATTTCAATAACTTTAAGTGATAAGCTTGAAGTGCTGAACCCATTTATTAGCGTCAACTATGTTATGTTACATTGTGTCATTATAAATATGTTTTCATTTTGGTAATTATTCAAAATTGATATTGCACTACGCCCTGAAAAGCGTATGAATAAATTGTTAGCCAATAAAAAAATTATTAAGAAAATAAGTTTTCTTGTTTGTAAGAGGGCGCCACGTGTATGTAAACACACTTTTATAGAAAGGAAATCAATAAATTAAGATAACTTGAAAGATAAAACATATTCGGGCGTAAATCTGAACTTATCAAATGAGAGGATAGAATTTACTAATTACTATTATTTTTCTTTATCCTTGCAGTATTTAATTAATAAATCTATCACTGGCAAATTATTTCTTCTTGTCACTCTAAATAGTGCTTCTAATCCAGTGATCTTCCTTAACAAACGCTTTGCAGTTTATGTGGTTTTGTGTTGCGATTATCTTTATAGAGTGATATCAATTAAGGGCGCTTCCCATTATCTCATCGCTTGCTCTTCGGACCAAATTTGACTAGCGGCTTCCTCCGTATTCTTCCGTTACGAGGAGGGCTAGAGCGTTATTATTTTTGGAATTTCTTGCCCCCAGAGCTGAATATTATTTATGGAGGTGAATATTATTTCTTGGCAAATATCCCTGAGTTCCTTCGTTTTAGTACCTAACATGCTTCCATTTGCAAATAACGTTTGTAGATGTTGCACATGATCAACACAAATCAACTTTCTACTGAGCAAACATTTTATTTTATTTATTAATAATTTATTATTACTAGAACTAAACTTATTTTAAAAAGGAAAAGAAGACACGCGGTGTAAGTACTGCCCAACTTGTATTGATTTAAGTAAAACTTTCTGCCAAGTATAAAATTTTAAATTTAAAAACAAAAAAATTAAAATCAACAGTAATGTATTAAGTGCATAGCGAGTTTCCCGTAATACTGGGTAAAGATGCATGACAACTTGTTACGACGAAAATTTGCACGACTGCGAATGCAAGAGTTCACAAGTAACGACTTGGAATGCATCTTCAGTTAGTATTATTATCGATGGGAACATGGGGCGTGTCGAGCTTTTTAGGGCGGAGGGGGGGCTAAAACATTAGAGCCACAAATAATATGTATGGATTTCAAATGAAACTTGAGCGGAGGGGCTCTAGCCCCCACAGCGGCACGCCACTGGATGGAACTAGCGTTAAGAAAATTGTAGCACTTGGCGTTTATCCTCTATCGACTAACTAATTTCTTTAATATATCAAATTAATACGGTTATATTAATGCTATTATTATTATATTTATTAATATAAAGTTGAGAATATTCAATTTAAGTTTTTTATAATAAAAATTAATTTAATAGTATTAGAGCGAGCTCATGTATGTGAAAACTTATTTGAATTTTTAATTATGTGAATTTTACTTATCAATTTCGCTCCAATCTGCGAAAATTAAAAAATTGAATTAAGATGTACTTATGCAAAAAAAAACAATTATCATATATCTTTATTATTTAAATATAATTTTACAGCTTTTTTTTAAATTTGTACCATTTTGAATTGCATGAGAATAACAACAAAAGATGAAACTGCTCCAACAATCTGAAAAATATAAAAAATATTAATTTTTGGTTTAACAATAGAAAGTCAAAAAAAAGCTAAGTCAAACAATTTGCCAACTTATGTTTCACGGAATTTTTAACTAATATAGCCAGTTATTAGTTAAAAAAATACAGGTAACCCCTGTATTCATAAAAATACTTAAAAAGTGTTTTAAACCTATTTTAACTAAAACGCTCATTAAAGTTAAACAACCAATGAAAACCTTACAATGTAGACAAATGAACGTTTGTGATTGGTGTTTTATGACGCCTGCATTTTAAAGGTATTTTAAAGCTATTTTAACTTTCTAAAATTTTTATGAATACGGGTATTCATGTGTAATTATGTATTATTAATACATAATAATATGTACAACTGAAATACAAAATATTATAATAAAGAAGAGAAAAACTAAAAAGTTTTTATAAGCCTTCAGTCGAGATGACCTATCATAGGGTCATGATAGAAAGAAAGAAGATCATAGGGTCATGATAGGTCATCTCGACTGAAGGCTTATAAAAACTTTTTAGTTTTTCTCTTCTTTATTATCATAGAACAGTCGATAAAATGTTAAAATTTGGTTTTCCAAATTTTTAATATATTTTTGTTACAAAATATTATAACATTTCACAAAGCATTGCGTAATAACTTCTTATTCCAAGAGCTAAGTGACCGATTGAAAGTTACTTTGCTTTCTTGGTGTCCATACTTTGTTTTAAACAAGGAGTTTTTTTATATTACAAATTGAATTAATAAAAATTAATCTAATTTAATGAAACGAATGTAAAATTCTAACAAATTCTTAAATTATCATAAGCTAAATCCATATTATTCAATAGTTACTTCGTAAATAGTAAATCGATACCACGAATCAGGCCGCGTTTTTTATTTCTATTGGAAAGAGGACAATTTTCTGAACATTTTAAGAACGCACTTCGACCTGGACTATTCAGTAGTTTTCGAGAAAACGGCATTTGAAAATCAAAATTTTACATGTATTTTACATAGGAAATTGATTCGCTCCTGAGTTCTATTGACGGTGCGTGCGTTCTGATATAGTCTTAGTGTTGGCAGTCAGACGCGATTGTGATACCGTAGGGTACACATCGAGCGTTGCTAACGAGTTTCACCCTTTACGAGTTTCACCCCTTTCGAGTTGCACTTTTGACGAGTTTGTGCTGCCTAGGGGGATATTTTTAGCGAGTCAGCGTTCGTCAAAACGGCGCGTAGCGCCCGGAGCGGAGGGGACCAGAGCGGAGGGTAGCGGAGCGTCCACCCTGAAAACGAGTTCTGCGTTTTTCCTAATTTAAATAAAAAACTCATCCTTCCATCCACTTCCGGCGTACGGCCGTAGAGCTGCAGCCACATGAAGACGAGGATGTGCTCCGGCAGGTATCTGCTTTTCAGCGGGTCCCGCTTTCGCAACCAGCGCTTCAAAGTGGATCAGTAACCCTCGACACCGTTGGTGCAGACGCCGGTAATTGGATCGCGAAAATACATTGAGTGGTTAACGGTTTTATAGGTGTAAGGCGAAACACCCCCGAGACGCGATAAGCCAGCATAACCACTCCAGCAGTCAGTCCAAATCTCAGAGCCAGCCCTAACGTGTTCTGAGATTAGCGCCTCTAAAGTTTCACCTTTTCTATTGGGGATGTACAGTATAACCCCACGCTTCTGAGTCATACTGTACATGCCCAGGATCCAATTTTGCGGAACTACCCTCCCCACGTTATACTTGCGCTTGGTAATAACGCTCTCGTCAATTTGGACGACGTCCCCTAGGTCACCTACGCGGAGAAGCTCCACGTCCTGGTTAAGCTGCCATATACACATCTCGCGGAATATCCGGAACAACCTGTACGCTGTGCGCCGTGGCATGCCTACGGTGACAGCGGCTTGGGCTGCGCCGTTGCCCGTTACCCAAAAGTACAACGCGTTCATCACCCGATGTCAAAACGGATCACATTGCTAGAACGCGACAGTGGTCTAAAAAGGTGCCCTCATTCAGCGAGTACAATCGATCCCGGCACTTAGAGCACCGGAAAACGTATTTTAGATACCTCCCCGGTTGCCGCACAAGTGCACAGTAACGACGACATCGTGGGTTACGACACCTTTTCTCCCACGGTATCAAACGTAAATCTTGCAGAAGTTTCACTCGTTTCAACGATTTACCCTCGAAAAAGCGGATAAATCGACCTAGTCGTACGTGCCATCACTAACGGTGGTCTACAACTGAATGCAAGCGCCACGACCATCAGTAAGACTATATCTGAACGCACGCACCGTCAATAGAACTCACGTGCTAGCGAAATCCCTATCTAAATTACATGTAAAATTTTGAATTTTCAAATGCCGTTTTCTCGAAAACTACTGGATAATCCAGGTCGAAGTGCGATCTTGAAATGCTTAGAAAAATGCTTTTCAATATAATAATTTTCGCGGCCGAATTCGTGGTATCGATTGACTGACAGATCCCATTCACAAAAAGATTTTCTCTGGTAACCGTTTCAGCTTCTTCAAAATACGGATGACCATTTTAATTGTTTTGCAGTGAGTACAGAAAGTATTCGTACACCTGAAGATTTCAAATTAAAAACATTTTCGTTCCTTTCAATTATAAGCAACTTAAAAATTAATTTACAAACATTTTTATTTCCATATTAACCATCGTACTTTAGTTACCATAAACAAAATCAATTTTAACATAAAAAGATAAATTTAACTTGCATTGCATTATTCATCTTGGAGAAAAAAATCTTTTGAGATTTTTAATTTTACCACACTATCGATAAATTTATTGCAAACTCGAAGTACAACTTCATTGTAATTTTAAATTGATCTACATGCCATCAGAGCCATGGAAGAATTGGAATTGAAAATATTTTTTCCAAAATTTGGTGCTAGGATTTTAGGCGAAGGATTATTGCGAAAAGCAAATTTCTAATGAAAAAATTTCTTTGTTTGAGAAATTGAGAGAAAAAATAAATAAAGGATCTTCGACACAAATCAATGATGATAAACAGGAAAGAATTAAAAAAATCAGAAAAGATAGTCGACTTATTGAATTGGGAATTGGGCAAGAAAGGTAGAAGTCAAGAGAGTCTGCATGGTGGAAGAAATTACAGAAATTGCAAAAAAATTATTTTTCCTCAACGGCAAATCCACCAAAGGCAATATAAAAAACTTTTCTATATCTCTATTGGATTTCAAATTTAACAAAATTAATGATGACATTACGGTGGGCCACATTTTCGAAGAAACGGGTTTAACTAGATTACGGTTTTACTTGGCAACAAGATAAAAGGTAGAAACCAGAGCAGAAAGTTTTCAAGAAGAAAAAGACAGAAGTATTGGAAACAATATATCAAGGAACAAAATTATGAAGAACAGACATTAAAGAATCAGAAACATGTCAATCGGAAGAAATGCTAAACCGTGATTATCCAAGTAATTTTATTTCTGACGAGATTCTGACATATTTTAGTACAATATACACAACAGTAATATTAAATGTAAGTTTTATTTAACCTCAGTGAAAAAATTATTTTATATTATAAAGATATATTTTATTTTATTTTTTTTAGTTTGTTCTTGGCCGATGTAGTAGAATTTATCAATCATGTTGAAATAAAAACTCTTCGTCTGATTCTACTTGTTTTTTTATTTTTTATTGTAAAAAGACACTACATGTTTCGGGGTAGCCCCATTTTCAAGTGTTATCCGTCTTACCACAAAAGGCTTATAGCCACTTACACTCTAAAAAATTCTTAGAACTAGTTACTTTCACGGTTAAAATTAAATATTAAAATATATTCAAATTTTGAATTAAGATTAAGCATTGAAGGTTATCGCCTAACGTGCACAGTATATCTATTAGTGGTCCGCTCGTTAGATTTATTTGCTCGTTGATAACATTTTCCGGGTTGTTCTTCAGCCTCTTCTTTATCTCCATGCTTTCCAGGCGGTCCATTGTTGGTCCTTTGTCACAAATATGTAGTATTCGTAGGTTGTGCTCATATACATCGTGGTCTTCCTCTAGCAGCTGGTCTGCAAAATTTGATTTTCCCCTATTTCGTAGTCTCCAGTGGGCTGTGTGTTCTTTGAAGCTCGTTTCGAAGTTGCGCCCAGATTGACCAATATATTTTTTGGAACAGCTGTTGCAGCTTAATTCGTATATGCCACTTCTTTGATGTTTTTTTAAGGGATCTTTAAGTTTAGAGAGGCGTTGTCCGATGGATCCTTTGCTTTTATAGGATATTGCGAGGTTTTTGTTGTTGTGCCTTAGTTTTCTTCCTACTTTTTCCGAGACGTTGTGGTAATATGGTAGGGGGAGATAGGTATTGATGCTTGTGCTGATTTTTAGCCCGGTTTCGTTGCTGATGGTTTGCTTCTTTTTTATTTTATGCATGAGCGAAAAAAAAGCTCGAAAAAGATAAAGAATGGTATGGAAAATACATCCTATACTGGTACAGATACGTCGATGACATTATATGCTTATGGGGCGGCACAAACAGGCAATTGGATAAATTCCTACAACACATCAATAAGCTGGATGAAGCTATTAACTTCACACTTCACTTACGTTCCCGAAAGCGTTATCTATAATACAGCATTATTCAGCTTTACATATACTAGGTTATTCTAGACAAGAAATCAACGATCGATTCTGTCAAAATTTGTTTCAAATACTTAAAACTTATGAAAGCGAAAAACTGGATATGCTTCTTAAAATATTATTGTACAAAATGAGTTCGATGAAAAACGAAGTATTTATGAGATACCAATATTTAGAAATGTATTTGCTTTACTGGACATCGATTGAATATATTTCTACTAGGCACGTTGATAACATAAGTCGTGCTTTAAAAGTTATGAAGGTGTATCGGGAAGCAGAAGAATATGATACAAGTGAAATTAATGAAACTGTGCCTCATCGAGAAGTATTAGCCGTGCAGAACTTGAATATAAATTGCACGAGATCATTATCGGTTTCTTCAAGCAGTTCTACTAAAAACAGATGTATGGAAAACAGTTATGTCATCGATCTTAATTATCGATCAGAAATACTTCTATCTTCAATGTGACGAAAATTTTAAGGTACGTAGGGATTAAATATTTTTGAATTTCTTTTATAGTAAAACGGCCCTAATCAAATATTACAAACTAATGTAAATAATCAACGATAATCAAATAATTTTATGCAAATAAACATTTGCCCAGGGACCTTTAGCACTTCACTTAGAAAAAAATATTGTAAGTCTGCAAATATACTTAAATTAATGATCCTCGTACATTACCAAACAACATGCTAAAATTTTTTTTATACTAATAAAGGCGCAAGTCACATGCATGTTAATAAAAATTTAGTAAAATCCAGCCAAACATATTGAAATTTAAAAATTAGCTCGAACACATCTAAAATTTGCCTAATTTGGTCAAAACTTCAGTGAAGACATGATTTTTTAAGGTATATATTGCCAAATCCTCTTTAATCATTGGATCCAAGAACTAGTATAGAAATTGATAAATGCAGACTTATAAAAACATTTGAAAATTCACAAGTGGTGCCAATTAAATGATCGTCATCTCAAATTTGATAAATGTTTTACTATCTCGTATACATTGGGTCTTATCCGCCGACAGTCTATTTATACTTTTTGCCTACTACAATGAAATACTATACTTCTCCCTGGTCCGCTCCCGATTGGAGTATGCCTGTAGTGTCTGGTCGCCTCACTAACAAGTCCAAATCAATCAACTAGAATGTGTACAACACAAATTCTTCAAATATCTTCATTACAAGTTAGGACATGCGAAAGAAGATTTCTCTGATGTGACCTACCCGAAGTTCTGTGATACTAGGTCATTGGAGTTAAGACGAACCTTTTTGATCTCTGCTTTGTGCATGACCTCTTCAGCGGAAGAATTAACTGCAACGCTTTGCTCAAACTTTTTTTTATTCAACAAGACATACCGGTTTACCAGGTCAATGTGGATTTTCGAAGAAAGACACCATTCAACAAATTATGGCAGGCACAGTCCAGTGGCTAGGATGACCATATTAGCAAATCATGCAAGTGTTGATCCAATGTTTGATCTACCCCCCTTCCACTGGAAATCTTCAAAAAGCGCCTATGGAGCATTGATCTTAATATTAATTAATACTTGTTTTATGTATGTACTATATGAATCTTGTATCATCATGCATATATTTTGGAAATAGGTTTAACCGTAAATCAATAAGTTTATTTTGTTTTAGGATTTACCTAACATTTTTGCATACATTCCATTGGTTTCTTAAACAAAATTAATTTTACACAGAAGAAATATTTTCGAATAACTTATGCAAGCTTTCCAAAATATTTCCTTAAAACACTAAATATTGGAAATCGAAATGATTTCCAGTAATGGTAATTTGGAGTTAGCAGTCAACATTGAGGGTGTTTTGCGTGATGCTTTGTCCGAATTCTGGGAGAATTTTTATGATAAATGTACTTTAGGTACGTTTATAAAAATACCTTGTTTACGACTTTCAAGAAGATTATACAGTAGAAGATATACAAAACGACTTCTTAAATTTTATATCCGAATCTGACAAAAAATAGTAGGAAGTTTAATTAATCAATGTTTCTCTGTGCGTTTTAGGTAAATCTTGGATGCACCATAAAGTGAGTTTTACCCCTTTCGAGTAGCACTATTTATGGCTTTTTGATGGATTTTGGTGAAATTAATAGTTTTTTTTATATCGAATTACTTACCGTATGCAATAGTGTGTAATCCAGAGCAAAAATTCCATACGCAGTAAAATTACGACGAGTATTAAGTAGCTGAAGAGAATATAATTGTAGATGGTTTAAATTTGAATCTTCTAAATTTTCACCAGCATATTTATTCCAGATATCGTGAATATAAGTTGCCGTTTTATTGATCTACAACCACACATAACTGAACAAATTTTAAAAGTAAGTCAGACTTACCGAACAAGCCGAAAGAATTAAGATGCAACAAATAAACATTTTTTATTAATCACATTTTTTGCCATACTGGTACTAATCTGATTTGGAAAAAGATTCATTCATTTTTACTACGTTATGTCTTAATTAATCACATTAATCAATTTTATTCCAATACTAAAAATAATCACATGGTGTTCTAATTTGACACAAGAATCACAATTCCAATTGGATCAAAGCAAATATGTTTAGTTTCTATTCAATTATGAACCTGCATTGTTTTTACCTCATTTTGTACAAAATTCCACGGATTGATTATTAATATGATGCCAATCACCACATATCCATTCCAAACCAAAACCGAAAAAGTAAAACACTCTACCGTTCCTGTTTTAATTATTTCGTTTATATTAAATAGTGCTAATGTAAAATTTAAGATCATCGTAACAAGTAATAATCCTGTTGTAAAAAATACTTTATTGCATAATATTCGATTTGAAAATACTATTAATCCATTTAACTCGAAGTGATCCTTCATGATAAACTTGATATTATATTCATCCAATTTGAAAATGATTTTTTTTCTACGCAGTGATTCCGTCTTGAATTTTTTGCAACCTGCACCAATTTTATACAATTTCATATTGAGCACTTTGAATTGTTTTGCCAATGTTGCCAAAATAATATAAATGAAAACAATGTCTAATTGACCAATAAAAATTGCAACTCGAAAAGACAGATGTATAATTAAGCTGTAATCCTGTATTTGAAAATACTCTAATTGGCTAATTATATCGGCAATTAACATCAGTAATTCAACGATGAAAAAAATTAAGATTAATTTGTATTTTATGACTTTATTATAATATGTCCATTTTAAATATCGCTTGGGATTTGAAATTTCTCGCAATATGTAATTTACTTCACTTTTATGGAGAAAACTGTAAAATACCTTGACGGCAGTAAAAACAATTATTATCAGAAAATGAATTAAATCGTATATTTTTTCAGTCCCATTATCATCGGGATAAAAGAAATCTTTATGAACATTAAGTTTTAATGTTTTATACAAAATAATTGGATAGGCAATTATTAAAGGTGCATGCCATATTAATTCTATTAACCAGATTGGAAATTTTTTCACTTCAAATATAGGGCAACCAAGTACTCCAAATATTTTGCATAAGCAAATTATAAATTTAAAGTCGTTAAGGAAACTGTAAAGCATCTTGTTCTACTACGATTACCTTATTGTTTATATTGTGCTTCGTCAATTTCTGTTATATTATGGATTTTATGTTTCATTAATGTAATGTGTGTGTGTGTTTTCAGATTAGTATTATTATGGTCAAAATGTGTTCACGATAAAGGGAACTGTTTCAATTAAATAGATAGAATTTTATTGACATAAACACAATTAAAAATAACTGAATTATAAACAAATGAAGTTCTACAACTCTTCCTAATGGCCGATTTTATGGTGGTAAATTAATTGTCATTTCGAATTACTACCAATGAATCAATGATTGCTAGATTAGCTAATGGAAGCTTTCACTTGCATCTTAGCTGTAATTGTGATAGCTTCCTTTCACCACCTTTTCCAGCAACCCTGATTAATATTTTGAAGAAGTTTATGACAAGATAGTCTCCCCATAGGTATTTCCAATAAATTTGGATCTGGTACTTCCACCAATTGGCGTCCAATAAGAAAATGTGCGAGTGTCAAGGATTCGTAATCGTTTATCAACGATAAAGCAAATATAAGATTGAATTGTTGAATTCTTCAAAATGAATTTGGTTTCACCAACAGCTTGAAATAAGTTGTGCTTAACGCATTTTAATCCAGCTTCCCACAACCCGCCAAAATTAGGTAAGTTTGCCGAAAGAAAATGCCAAAGAGTGCCTTCGTTAGCAAAAAAATTTGGAAAACTACAAAACAAAAGTACTGATATAACTAAACAGATAATAACTTAAAAATCCAAAAAAAAAAAAATTTTTTTTTTTTAATTTATTCACAACCCCCTTTTCTCGATTAATGTGTTTGGGTTACAAATAGTATGTGTCAGACATTATTTGCAAAATTTCATCGATGGGTTTTGAAGACTCATAATTTTCAATCAATTCCAATCTTTTTTGCTTTTGCAATTTGCAAGTTTCATTTGGGGGTAATTCAGGCGAGTAAGCTACGTAACCATACTCGTCCTAAACTTTTGGTTTCCTTGTTGGCTCTTCAAGATCTTGTAAAGTGCACGATTTCGAAGATTCACTCTCATTCTGGTCTTGTTTGACATATTTAATTCTGTCACATATCTTTTGCCCAAGGCTTGCACCAGCTGCATCAGTAGCTAAATTTTTGAGCTTGAAACAATTTGGGGATTCATTCATCCGACACAACTATAAATTGAAAAGGACATCATGGCGGACAAATTAAATGGCGTTGAATTAATTTTAATATTACAAGTTGCAAAATTTTATTTAGTTTTTGTAAAGCAATGTGATTATTAAATTGTGGTACGTATTGTACATGTTAAGAATACTTGTGAGATTTTCGTTTTATAAGGTTGGTTGGGGGAACTCTAGTTGAGAACGTCGGGAAGTGCAGTGATCTCATCGAAAATTTTGGTAAGTTTTGCTCTTTTCAGCTGATTTTGGGAAAGCATTTTTTCTCTTTTAGCATCGTTTTACTTCTTATTCTTCTCCGATTTTGCCGAAAAATTATTTTTAATAATTTTAAAACGGAAAATTTTAATTTACAATCGAGGACATTTGTCAAGCACTTCCAACGATAAAATTTTTATCTTTGCTATATAAAGTTGAATTTTTAAAACAAGTAATTCTTTTTTGTTGTTGTTTAATATTTGATTATTGAATTTTATTAATATTTTTACTGTTGTTGTAGACTACTTGTTCTTTGTATGTTTCTCCACTAAGGATAATATTGAGACAAGTAGCTACGATATCTTATTTTTTTGCATCTCAGTTGTGTATAAACCAAAATTCTCTCCTAAAGCCTAAATTGCTGAAAAGGGATTATCAGGTTAATTAGGAAGCAAACCAAACTACAATTATTTGAATGTCGAGACGTTTCGGAATTTAATATAATTCCATCTTCAGGACTGAAAATAGAAAAATTTTAAACAAATTAAAACGATATTAGTAGTACACATATAATAAGGATAAATCTAAAATAATATAATTTTACATACGATATGGTCCGATCACTTTAGAATATTGGAGAGTGTTCCAATTTTTTTTTTTTGATTTTTTTATTGCTGCATTTTTAGATTTTCATCTTTCGGTGTCCATTTACAAGTTTTCAATTTCGCATTTAACCATGATTCTGTTACGGCTGCACAACACTCATCCACAAAGACAACAAAAAATCTAATCGAAAAACAAATTTATTTCAAAAATAAATAATAAAAAATACTTTGAGGATACTATAACTTGGATATGCAATAACTTGGAATCGATAGAATAATTTTCAATGCTCTCTGGGTATAGCAATCTTTGTCATTGTAATATAATAATAATATCATTATTAATTAAAGAAATATTATCAATACGAAACACATCATAGTTTTTGACGTAACAAAATTTATCACGGTGTTTATTAGCAGAGAGTTTAAATTTTTCATAATTAATAACATAATACGTGGAAAAATTTTGTTTTGATTTTATAGCACATTCTGATACTTCCGGTTTAATCTAATTTTTGTTTACTTTTAGTTGATAATCACAATTTGGTCGCTCTTCAAGCCGATTATGAAGCTGCGGTAAAGGCTTATCACCTTTTTTAAAAAGATTTTTAGGATAAGATAAAAAAACTAGCAAAAGAAACCGCACTGAAGGAATCCGCAGGACCAAATATTTTCACATCATCAGGCAAATGTATTAAATTGTGAATATTAAAAATCACAAAATGTTTTCCATATAATTTTATAGATTCGGAAACGAAATATCTTAGTAATTTCTTCGAGCATTCATTGATCTTTATGCAATCATTTTCATCACATAATATTCTCATTGCACTTTGAAAACAATTGTATTGATAGAGGTATTTCCTTGGTAAATACTTTTTCAAAGCGATAGGGCCTACATAAAATATAATAAAAAAAATCGAAGTTCAGTTGCTTTCCACCGATCTAATTCATCCAATCCTCTTGTTTTCCAAGCAAACTCTAAAAGTATCTAGCTACTGATCGACACTAGATAAGATGTAATATCTTCAACCATTTTATGACTCAATTTCAGCAATTTTTTATCATTTAAACGCCATCCTTATACCAACAAATTTAAAATCTTTTTCGATACTCCAAGACAAACAGAAGCAAGTACTCCACTGGAAATTGAGACACCATACCAACACCAATTTCTTGAAAGTTTGATTTTCCTAAGTTATGTTCTTCAATGGTTCGATCAATAAAATTTGAATCTGTACGGTTGGTGCATTCATAACAAGGAATAACATCCGATGACTTTTATATTCGCCTTCTTGAACGCATTTACTACAGCCATAAAAACCATTATGGCCTTTAGTGTATGTTACACTTGCTGGTGTGTCGTAAATTACAGCTCTAATGGGTACTTTAAATTTGTGATAATTATAGTTAAAACCGGCAGTTCGCAAAATATTATATTCATCGATGAAATCCTTGATAAATTCATTACAATCATCTGGTTTGCTGAGAGTCCATGATATAGTATAGACCGACAACAAAAGGTACAGGTACTTTTGGGTAAATTTCTGCTAGTATTGAATGAAGTTGACTTTTTGATCTCTTTGATATTGGCAAGCCATCAATGTGCAGATTAATCTGGATAATTTTGCTAAACTGACTCATATAAGTAACTTTCAGTTGATCTCTAAATATTTTTTGTAGTCCATAATGGAAATATTTAGTCTCCAGGAGCAACAGCACGGAAAGTGGTACTTTTAGGAGTACTTAATATAATTTACGGCAATCTTTTGGAAGATTTTTTAAATCTCATAGTGACTCCACGTTTTGAAGGATATTTAGTAAGGCGCCTGATGCAGTTTTAGTGATGTTAAAAACTCGCATTTCCATTGAGCTAATTCTTGGCTTAAATTTAATTTTTGAATATTCCTGGGAATCGGTTCGATGACGAGATTATTATTAGTAGTAGTAGTAGGAATAGTAGTAGTATAATTATTTTTAGCATAAGTATTCGTATTGGTACAAGTAAAACCAATAATTGCGGTAGTATTTAAATGAGTTGATTCAAAGTTTTTTTTTTAATTTAATGAATATTTACAATCTGTTTCGAAATAAAACATTAAGTAAATTATTTGACATATTAACAGACATGTTGGGAATAGTCCATTAAATATTCCCGTAATAAATTAACTTATAAGTTCCTATAAACGTAAATAAATTTTAACTTAAACAAAGCGAAATTTCATTAATTAATTAATTTAAACGCGTAGATAAATCGGTGGGCTTGAAACGTTTTAGTCTTCTGACTTCATGTGAATGACTTAGTAGCTCATTTGCTAGCTCATTTGGATGTGATTCGATTCTTGTTCGATATTTATCTGATAGATTTTTAATTTCGTTGTTTACTTTGGTGACTTTAAGATCGGAATGGATGTCATTATTAGAAACATACCATGGAGCATTGACGATGGTTCTGAATATTTTATTTTGGTACCTCTGTAAGATCTCTCTATTGGATATACTGGATGTTCCCCAGAGTTGAATGCCGTATGTCCAAATCGGCTTTAAAATAACTTTGTAAATTAAAAGCTTGTTCTTCAACGATAGCTCAGATCCTCTACCAATTAACCAATACATCTGTCTGAATTTTAGACTAAGTTGTTTTCTTTTATTAAAGATATGAGTGCGCCAGGTCAGCCTTCTATCCAAATGCATACCCAAATACTTTGCGTTGTCGGTCTGCGGCAGGTTGCAGTTGTTCATGGTCACAGGTGGACAGGTGTCTCTCCTCATCGTGTATGTAATCGTGTATGTTTGCTTTTCGAAAAAAGATTCAAAGTTGGCATCATTATTACCGTTGTCGTTAATCACTGTATTGTCATTACTATCCGGAATACTGTCACTCAATATTTCCGCATATATAACAGTCTTCAAAATTGATTTTTTGCAGCATTTTTTAATAGTCGGTTCTTTTGACTTTTAGACAATTCGTTAAAGCGGCGTTTTCTTAAAGACATCCTGGTGAAACTATGAATTAAAGTAAGTTAAAAAATGTTGAAAAATTCAAACTTTTTTTGTTATTTTCAAGACCCTGTATCTTTTAAACGAAACATTTGACAAGAAATCTGACGCCCTATTCCGGATAGGAAATTTAATGGACTACAACTTTTGTCTAGTAAATTTTTTTTTAAATCCAGCTCATTTCAAAGAAAATCAGAAAATAATAAACTAACTTCTTCTAATTCTACTTCAAATAAAAACTACTTCAAATTCCTCACATACGTCTAAATAAGTTCTTAAAGAGTGTACCGCAGCCTCACACCCACCTTTAGTCGCAAAACCAAGTTGTGTTGGACGAAAAGAAGCGCCAAGAGTTTCTGATATATCTCTACAACACAACTTTGAAACTAGACGTCTAAAGGTCGATACCACTGCGATAGGACGAATTCCTCCATCCTTCTTTTTGAGAGCTGTAAGACAAGCACCATACAAAATGTTTGTAAAAGAAAGAACAACTTTTCCATTTAACATTAAATTACATAATCTTGTAATTTCGATAAGGAGAGTTTGACCGGCTTCTTCCGTTGTATTTGAAAGTAAATCCTTCAAATGCTGAGGCCGTAGACCATCAATTCCACCAGCACTGCCATTTGGAAATGAATTTATCGCGGATAACACTTGGTCTTCTGATGCGGACAAGCTTGCATCTATTTCTGAAGGAGGATCAGGAAACTTGAGGGCACGTGACGGGATTGGATGTTTTGATTGCAATTCAGCAAGCGTTTCCATAGTATCGGGAGCCAAAACATCATCGGAGGACAACAGGCGGACAGCTCCACGAACGTCTCCATCTGAGATTTTGCCTTCCACATTTTTTGTTAAAGTAGAAGGATTTCTTTTGCAACAGGATGAATGAAAATTAAAGCAGGAGTTAGAATTATACAGGTTATTTTTAATTTTACTTGTTAGAGATTTTTTCCTGTTTCCCTTTGTTTTATTTTCAACATGAAGATATTTATATGAAAATATAAAAACGTCCTCCCAGGCTTCCTGAGTGTTTTCTGAAACACATTTTCTTAAAATTTCCGATAATTTTCGGGCTACAGGAATTCGTGCACTCCGTGGGATTCTCCTTATAACAGCAATGTTGGCTTTAAAATCCTGGATTTGCTCATCAAAGGTATTAAAGATTGGTGTGGATTGATCCTGAGATTATTGAATATCACTTGACACACGTGACACTTAGAAATATGAACATTTAAACCATGGTTGTTATTTAAAAATTTTAAGACTTGACAATGTGGACATCGAACTGCAGTAGAATTATAAATTATTTTTATAACATAAACTTTGATTTGTAATAATATTACTAGCATAGCATGATTGAATCCTTAAAGCTGTCTTTTGTTTTTTGAATATATTTTGTGTAAAAAGAGAAAAATAAATACTGTGTTATTTTGACATCTTTAATTTTTGATTTTTGCCTAGTACCACCTAAAAGTTTTCATTCACGGTTTTACCCGCCGACTATTTTAATCGAACTTTTAATTCGTTGTATGCGAATTTTCAGCGTCAGCGCCTCTTGGTGATAAAGTTGCAACTTTTTGGGGCTACCAATATTGGACCCAATTCATTTTACTAAATAGTAACAAAACAAAAGCCTAAAAGGAAAACCTCAGAAAATCGGAGGGAGAATTCAAGGTTCAACACTAGTCAAACTTAAAGCTGACTGTTCGATAGATGCATTATTGAGTAAATAGTAGTTATTGTACTATTTTCTTAAAATAAAGTAAATTATATATATTACACATTACAAATTTGTATATTCGATATATGCAAAATATATACAAAATTGATAGAGTAAATCAAAAATGTAATAAAGTAAGTGTTTTTTCTACGAAGCTGAAGTTACAACATGTTAGTAATTATGGTACGTGTAATTTTGATATTTAGTATTTGTTTAAAGGTGAAGCGATGTTTGAAAATCTGACGTTATATTGCATCTATATTTATGATCATATTTAAAATCTACAATGTCATATTCAACATTCGGTATTACCTTGTTTTTTAAAATAAACCATTTTTAATAACTTGCACACTCCAGGGCCGGCTTATAAAATAAAATATAGAGAAACTGGATACCAATTCTAATAATCAAATAAAAAACTAATTAATTGGTGATTATAATAGTAAACTGAATAACACAATGGAATTTATTTTTTCTTTATTAAAAGAAATTACACCAATCAGTATCGCCAAATCATTTTTTATGTATTTTGATTTGATAAGAGTGTCTCAGTTAATTTTTTTTTCTTTCTTGGATTTACTTTTGTTGATCGCCGTAATTTTCAGTGCTTCTGCAAAACCAATTCCAGACGAAGAACTTATTTCTTTTCCAATTGCATTTGCCAAGTTGCGCTTCAAAATATTTCCAGTTAAACTCTTTTCTTTACCTTCACATTTATTTTTTCGTTTATCGTCTATCTTCGTTGTGTGTTTTTTATTTTCATTATTTTCTTCTCTGTCGCTTTTATTTTTATGTTTTTTACTTGCGCTGTGTTCTATCATTTTAGTAATTTTAGTTTCTTTTTCCTTATTATCTTGATATTTTTTGTTGTGTTTACTTCGGTTTTCGTCTGTTTTCGCTACTTTTTCTTCTTTCACAACTTTTTTGCTTTGATTTTTGGTTTTATGATTTTCAACAGATGTTACCATATTCAATGCATCGAAAAATCCAATACCGGAGCTGGAACTTACTTCGTTGTCAGTGTTTTTAGTGTTGTGGGGTGATTGGGCGATTGAGAACTTCTTTCTATCAGTAACATCAATTTTTGAATCTGGTAATGTCGCATCGCCAAATAATTCTTGAAGCTTTTGAGATTTTCGTTTCTTTAAATCCTCATATTTTTTTTCATTATTACTGAATGACAGCTCTCTTTGCCGTTTTAACGAATCGCCGTTTACAACTTCTTTTGTCATAGTTAAAACCAATTTAAAATATTTAACAATTCGAAGCAAAATTTAATTTTCCGTATATATTATTAATTATTTCAAAAGCAATACCAATATAAAATATACTAATGGTATTATTTGGATTTTAATTACACTCGTATCTCTCTATAGTCGATCTCCCTATAATCACTATCGCTTTATAATCACGACCAGTATCTCGTTTTAGTAATGCGAGTCACTTCTCCTCCACTCAATTGTTAACTGGCGCGAAATTTGACTTAAGAATGAATATCTAAGTTTAAAATCGCGCCAAATTTGAACTTTTTATTGTGGTATATGTCGTAAAACGTAATTTTTATAAGCAAAAGATTATTAAATAATCAATAAATTTTATTGTATAGTCGATTTGGGTTAGGATTAGTCTTAGATGTCGCTTTCTACGCAAGTCGGGTTTACATAAGGATAATTTACAAGCATAAATGAGAGAGATAGTTACTCTGATTGCGGTATGCTTGGTTGCATACCTACAAGGGGGTATAATATGTACGTTAAATATTAACTTTATATAATTTCAATTCGCGATTCAAGTTAAGGAAAGTCACGTGACCAAATATTCAAAATGGCCGCTACAAATGAGTAACTTTTAAGTTTTGCTATCATAAACAAGGTTATTATGCATTATAAAAAACACTTTAACGTGTTTATAAACGTGTTGTGGTTTTTGCCATGAAGCATACATCGTGTCGTATGTCCCCCTATATGTTTTAACTCAGTTGGTTGTTCGTTGTTCACCATTTAAGGAAATTAGAAGTATCCAAAAGTTGTCAAAGTGGAATTCAAAGAAGAAGTGGTTTATCCCTATTTACTAACAACCCTGTTCGTTTAAGTTTAAATAATAGTTAAATATGAATAAACTGTTAACAATAAACAGTATTTTGCAATTCTGTGGAAGTAGTGCGTTTAGAAACTTTTGTAACGGGGATGCTTGAGCAAACGCTAAGCATATTGTATTATTGTGTGGAAAAACGCCTAGTAACGACGAATTCTACTACATTTATAGCTTAGTTCTACAAACTACAGCTTTGTCGTCACCGCCTCATGAAGTGATAGTATCAATTAATAAAACAAAATTTGTCAATATCCAAGTTCTCTTGTTCGTGTAAAGCTGGAGCATCGGAATGCTGTAAGCATGTAGTCGGAGCTTTAATATATTGCAGCAGGTAAGATTAATTTTAACTGAAGATGATTTATTTATTTATAATTTTTTGATTTCAGAAATAATTTAGACGAGTTAGAACAGCTCTCGGCAACCGACAAAAAATGTTTGTGGTCTAACATGAAAAAGGGGGCTATAGATAAATATCAAGTAACAGTAGAAGATGTTACCAAATATTGTTGCTACATTCACATTAAAGTTAATTTAAAAAATATTAATGCCGATAAAGATTTATACCAAAGAATGATTAACCGATTACCCAATTCTGCCTTTGCATTATACATACGGCTGACGAAGTGGAAAATGAGTTCCTAGAAGACCATGTCGATGGTCCATTCAAATCCATGTGGTGGATTTAAGAATAAGTAACATCGATTTTGTTTTTTCCAGGTACTGTTACGGTTTGCTTTTCAGAAACCGTCTCTTTCTAACAAACCCCGGCCTTAAGAAATAAAAGTTGAAGAATTTGCGGTTGGTTTTCAACTCACATGTGTAGTGCGATAGCACGACCTTTTTCCTGCAGGCGGTTGCAGCTGCATGCATTCCTGTAACGATGGCATGGAAAGGGTAAGCCGGGGAACGAAAAACATGATTAACGTTTAGATTGCCGAAGGAAGAGCATACGAGTGCCTTCCATTGTTTGCCGTTACCGCAATTTATTCCGCTACCGAAATTATATCGAAGTATTCCAGTACCTAGCTTGTAACCATTACCGTAGTGAATTTTATCGAAGTGTTCAAGTACCTAGCTTGTAACCATTACCGTAGTGAATTTTATCGAAGTGTTCAAGTACCTAGCTTGTAACCATTACCGTAGCGAATTTAAATTACCGAATCTAAATAATAGAAAAGAGATTAACATATTGCTCACGGTCAATTATGCGACAACCGCGAGTTAATTTTGATACGCCTGCAGAAGTGAATTTGGGTCCTTACTTATCGTAACCAAGCTGCCGGTGCATTACAAGGTTAAGCTTTAATTGCTATCCTCGAATGCGCGAGTGCGTCACCTTCCCCACTTATTCAACCAGGGTTGGTATTTCCGTAAGAAGCCGCCGGCCAAGGCAGCAAGGATACGTGAAGTCCAGCCGATCGTCAATATCGTGTGTCCCTTCATCTCGCTACCACCATATCGCTAACGTCTTAGCAGAAAGATCGTCACCTCAAAGTGAGTACTTCTTTGTAAATTGTTAGTAGATTTTATAGTGCGACGATTCGTTTACGGCTTGTTGAAGCCAATTCACTGGATGAAGTGAATTTATACCGTTCATGTTCTTTAATATTAGCTGTTTAGATTTAAGTTTATGCATGCCGAGGTCGACCTACGAATTTAAGTTTGGTAAAATTAATCTGATAACATTATTGTACCGAATTTCGTATACCGAAGTAAAGATATGTCGACCAATTATTTTGCGTATTTCTTGTGTTACTTTTAATTACAGAGGTGAGGATTGTACGACGAAATTGCTGTTAAGACGAGATACAGATCAACCTCGAGCTATTTCTCGTAGAAATTGTTCGACGTACCGAAATTACTCGAACACGGCCCTGGAGATTTCTCTCCAACTGAGCTACCGGTCTTTGTGTGTAAATAAGCCATACTTAAGATACCTTCAAACCATACGTATCAGTACAACGTGCTATCTATAAAGCAAATGATTGGGGTAAACAAGCAAAAACTTGGTTCATTCCCAAGGAATTTACAAATAAATATGTGGAACATGAGAATAAATATGAACCATCCTGAAATTTGTAAATTAAACAATTGAAAAGTACTTGATATAAATAAATAAAATATAATTTTCTGATTTAAAATGTTTACTGCACACAACCATGTATTTTGAAGCTTTTTTTCCCATTTTGAAGCTTTTCATCCACCCTTTTCTGTTATCAATTATTTCCTTGTTCGCCTAATAACAAATGGATTTCCAAATGCAACCACTTGCAAAGTATTCAGCGTTAAAAACGATTATAACACCATAAATGACCATAACATACAAGTAAATTTATGACAAACTACTCATTTAGACTAGTTCACATTTCTTCCGCTAGACGTCGCTTCACTTAGCTGGAATCGCGAATGAACAAAAAATTATTTAGGAACTATTTAATTACATCTTCATCATTACATACAACTTTACATCATAAAAGTAAGCAAGATTTTTACATAATATTACATAAGACCAATTTTAGAAAATTAGAAAAGTTGTATTAACTTGCAATTCCAATTAAATGGCTTTTATACTACAGTAGCGATGAAAAGTAAGTTGGCAAACAGTTTTTTAACAAAAAGTTATAAAAATAGAAATTATTTAGTGGACTATCATATATTTTCTAAAAGTATGTACATTAATACGTAGTTTAAGGTATACAATTTTTAATTAGTACTAAACAAAAAAGTATATAAGGGTCATTATAAATAAATTCAAACTATTCATTAGATAAATTTTTGTAAAAAAATATTCTCTAAGATAAATAATATTGCTCCAGGTGCTTTATAAAACATAATAAACAGGGTTTTTGATTGTTTCCGAGATCAATTTTTTAAGTTTTCTGAGATTCAAGTTTTCTGGCAATTTTAGGGGTTTTAAAAAAATCAGATCTAACGGAGGCGATTAAATGGTAACGGTAGTGAAATTTGCTTATAAGGGTGGTGCCATCAATAATGGAGGTGAAAAATGTAACTATTAGTTTTGAACCTGTCACATTTAAAATAAAACTACTGCGGGAAACTGAACAATTTATTGCTATAAATAATGATATATATTAACCCTTTCAGTCACCATGGTCATTAAAACGAACATGAACTTCCAATATTACTACCAATAACTACCAATATTAACTAAATACATTTTAATCGGTTTGATCACCACTATCGTGTAAGGGAACATGTATTAAATTATATGTTTATATAGAAATGTCTCCCAAAAAAACCAAAAACGGAAACAAGGGTCATAAATGAAATTCGATTTGATGAAACAGATCATTTTCCTTTATTCGATGAAAATAAAGATGGCACAATATGTAAAAATGGCACCTGCTCTGTGCATTTGTGTATTGCACATGATCGAAATTGTTGTCAAGTTTTTCATACAAAATAAATCTTTTCTTGGTTTAACATTTTTTTTAATTTACCCCGATTTACCCTGATTTATTCTGACGAACATTATTTTTTTTTTCGAAAAGTTTGGGCCGTAAAACCTTGAAATGTATATAAAAAATTTTTAAATAAATCATTTAAGCTCTGTTCTTAGTTTCAAAATTTTAACTTCAATAACAAAAAGTCGTGACTGAAAGGGTTAATTAATAAATATTACAAAAAGTGCTTCAAGAAATGTTTCTGCATAAGTATATCCAATATAAATGTAATATAGTTTGTTTCATTGCTAAAGATCGTTAGGTAGTTAAATTTCACTTCCGATACATTTATATCGCCTCCGTTAGCGTGTAACATAACGGAGGTGAAAACAGATTACCTTATTCGCACCCAAAGCTTGTTAATGGTTAGGTTAGGTTTGGATTTTATACCAGTAATACATTTATCTAAGTGGATATTTGAATGTATAGACCAAAATTTTTTTTATATTATTTTTTGTGGGCGAAAACCAATGAAACGGAGGTGAACCATCATCTCGACAAACAGCGTTTTCGTACCTTTTACACGTTTCTTTTCAATCACTAAACAACACAATCACCGAAACTATTGCTATTCCAAACACTACTGATATGCACTGTCCTACACATGGCCCACCGATGGTGAGTCGGAAAATTGGTAGATTTTATAGGCGGATGTAGAAACATTAACGGAGGTGATGTGTCAACGGAGAGACAATTTGTTTGGTCAATTTTGTTTTATTTTATCCAGTAATTTTAATAAAATGAATATCAATAATGCGAATACATGCAAAATTTGTTAGTCAATGGGTACCCAAAGTCCCCAAAGTACATGGGGACTGCAAAAGTATGGAAAATTTTAGAATGACCCATAAGCGAATTGAATTTTATTCAGGGTTTAAAAGTAAATTGGCATAACATCAAAACATTAATAAACATACATAGAAGTGTAACTGAAGTTAATTTGATTAAAATATATCTTTCTTGGTAATACATCGACACATGCCCAGAAATAAAGAATATTCAGAAGATTTAAAAAACACGGTTCTTAAATGGTTAAAAAATGGAAAATCATTGAGAGCAGCAGAACGCGAATTTGACATTCCAAATCAAACAATAAGTCTCTGGTGTCATAAAAATAATAAGTATGGATCAGCAGAGACGCGTCCAAGAACAGGGCGACCACGAAAAACCACCAAAAGAGAAGATAAAATGATCGTTCGTGAAGCAATAAAGAATCCTCGTTTTCGTTTGTTTTATAAAATATCAAAAAACATCAAAAATGTTCAAAAATATCGCTGTTTTTAATCTATAGTTTTTATATGTATTTCTTTATTTCTTTATTTTAATAGCTTTTTGTCATAACTTGCTATATAGAAATATTTTGAAAATTTCTTTTTTTGAATTTTTTCAGGTTAATAAAATTATCTAGAAAATTATATTTCTACTTTTAATTTAAAGGCTTTTAAAGAATAACTATTAGAAAAATTAAAGCAAAATATGGGAATTTGAAAAAAATTTATCGCAAAAAAACTTTTGAAAAAAAAAACTTTAAGTTTGCCAACTTACTTTTGATCGCTACTGTATATTATCATCCAGTCTGCTTCTTTGACTGCAGTATTTCCCTTAAAAACAATAAATTAAAGTTTTTTTTTCCTTTTTCCTGGATACGTTATTTACGCACTCAGGATGTATATTTCTGCTAATGGATACAGATAATTAATAAAATAATGAAATTACAAAAAGTATTATGGGTATAATAAGATAGTTAAAATTATAAAATTCCCAGTATTTTGATAAAATAAAATAAAAAAAAAAAAAGAAATATAACATTTATGATAGTACCCAACTTGGGACTGGCGATGGTCAATAAAATACTAAATAATATAAATATCTCAATTGAGTAAAATGTATTTTATAAACCATCTAATGAAGTAACAATAAAATTAAATAAATTAAAATATTAAAGGCATGGTCTGTAGTTGTAATTTAGGAAGAAAGTTGTTTTCGTGCATGTAATATGTGAAAACTAATGTCATTTAAATGTCTGTCAGATGTCTATTTAAAATATGTCACCAATTAAATGTTGGAATACCGGCAAGCAAGCGAAGTTCACTGAAAAAGTGGTAAGGTTAAAATTTTTGATTTTGAATAAATTACGAATTAATAATAAAATAAAATTGTAGGAATATAAAATTACGATTATCGGTTACATTAACAAGTTATGGTTTATTAAAATCTTTAAATGTGTTGACTATTGTCTTAATAAAAGCAATAAATGAGTTTTTTAAAATTGCGTGTTTTAATAAAGATAGGGGCTCGTAGGGCTCCACAATATATTGTTGGCATAATAGTTCATGTGTAAATCGTTTGCTCGCATATCTTGGGCAGTAAGTCAAAAGATGCTCCATAGTCTGCCTACTTTTGGAATCGCAAGGGCATACGTCAGTAGGGCTGATCTTAAATCGGTGCAGGTAAGATCTCGCATAGGAGTGTCCCGTTAACACCTGCGTTAGCTCAAAGGAGGTCTCAAAGGCGTCTCGGAGCAAAGAAACATCTCGCAAGGTGGGCAAAAACTGGCGAGTAGTTGAGCCTTGAACTGCGTTTTGGTATTCTGCATCCCAAATACTTTGCAATTCAAGGCGAATTTCCCTCTTTGCATAGCTTAGAGGAAACGAATTGTATACCGTCCGTTGGTGTAAAACCGCCGCATCTTTGGCACATAAATCCGCAACTTCGTTTCCTCCAATGCCGCAATGTGCTTTTACCCACACAAACGTGACAATTGTTTGTTCCTTTAACTTTAAAAGAGAAAAGTGAATGGAAGTTACTAACGGAATCGTGCAACTCCTATTACTTATGGAGACAAGAGAGGATAGGCTGTCGGAGAATATGCAAGCAGAGTGCACTCTCCTGGGGGAAATCAAATGCAGGGCAGCGTCAATCGCATACAGTTCGGCCTGAAACACACTACACAACTTGTTCAGTCGGAATTTGTGTATTTCCTGCCGACCTTCGTGGTATATGACGATTGATGCGCCGACCTCCCCGCCTTTCAGCTTGCTTCCATCCGTAAAGATAGCTACCGATACCGCATCGCATATTCGATCAACTTCCACTGAGTCGATTACCTTTACGTATCTGATCGTCTGTCTTTCGCAGGGATGCAACATTTCTGCAGGCGACGTACGACCCTGTAAGACAACATCAGATGGTAGCTGATCGAATATTCCACTCAACTTTACCTCTTCTATCCTTGAGACCTCCCTTATCTTGAGTTCTATCGGGAGAAATCCCGCAAGAGCTAACGCAGATATAGCTGAAACCGTCCGAAAACCCCGTATGGCCCTAATGGCGAATGCCCTTTGAAAAGAACGTAACCAACGTTGCACGTACTTATACTTAAGCGCTCCACACCAAATATGAGCACCGTATGTCATAATGGGCTCTATTATCGAATGATATATTATCTCGACGTTTTCTGGATGTACACCCCACGTCGGACGTACAAATTTACATAAATTTTGAAAAATCTTGTTTGATTTTTTAATTATATATTTTACATGTTCTGTAAATTTCAAATTCTCATCTAAAGTAATACCTAAAAGCTTAATAAATGGTTCAAATTTTATAATTTGGTTTTCAAAAGTTATAACTGTTAATTTGGCTTTTGGTGTGAAAGCTAACATTTGAGTTTTTGCGGCACTGAATGTTAATTTAACACCAGCGCCCCATTCGATAATAGATTTCAGTGCAGAGTTGGTTATTTCTTCCAGTTTCACTATGCTGGATGCACTTGATATTAGAAGGACGTCATCTGCAAATGCTTGCAGATGGCATCCGTCTGGCAATCGTATATCTAAAAGTTCATCCAGCACAATGTTCCAAAAAATAGGTCCGCAAACAGAGCCTTGAATGCATCCCTTAGACATTGTCTTTCGCGACTTTCCGTCAGCGTAAACCAGCTCGACAAACCGATCTTCGATATAGCTTTTGAGGAGGCTATATATATTCGGTGGGCATTGTATGTTACGTAGCCGGTTGAATAGAGCTGGCCACCAAGCGTTGTCGAACGCCGCTTTAATGTCAAGAGACACACCAAGTACTTGGCACTTTTGTGCTTTCTCACGTCTGACAATAATAATTGCACAGCGCAATGCGTCGGAAGTTGTAGTTTGCTCTTTAAAACCAAATTGTCTTTGGTTCCAAAGATTTTTAGTCTGACCAAAGTAAAAATGGCGTTTAGTGAAAAGTTTTCCGAAAACCGGGAGTAGGCCAATAGGCCGGTAAGCTGAAAGCTCATTTGGGTGCGGTTTATTTGGTTTGGGCAATATTTTAACAAACGCTTTCTTCCACGGTTTCGGAAAATAGCCGCTGGTAAGGCAAGAGTTCAGTAACCTTGTTAAAAATGATAAATTATCTTCAGCAAACACGGTACCATATGTCAGACGTAAGATTGTCGATGCCAGGTGCCCTGTTTGGACTCATGCAACTTAATGCTTCCCACACCTCCTCCTCAGTGAATTCCTTTTCATTGCTAGTATCGCATATGTAGGGCGAATCAAACATGTGTCTAAGTTCTGTATGTCGAAGTCTCGTATCGTCGGGGTAAAAGTGCTGCAGCAGACTTTTTGCCGTCTCCTTACTGTCCTTGGTAAAGTTGTTATCGCACATTAGTGTTAGCGGAGGGCGTTGTATTGGAGCGTCTTTTATAATTCTGTTTGTCAACGACCACACGTTTTCTTTGACTTGCAAGTTGCAAAAATTTCTAAAATGTTTTGTTGAGCTGATTTTTATCAACTCACCGTATTCCTGCTTTTGTAACTGGTACTCTTGTAAGAGGTGTGTAATATCAACATTTTGGTTCCTACAAGAATCAATACGGTGATTTAGTTTAATGCATTTTTTTTTCAAGTCTTCCAGCTCATCAGACCACCATGGATTATACGGTTTTGTGATTCCACGTATTTTCATCGAGGAGAAGCATGATTTACGGATGTCCTCGGTTAATTGCTCCACGGTCGAATCTAACTCCCTGGTAGTTATGTTTTCGAAATTGGTGTCTAATAATTTTGAATTTTCCAAATTTAACTTTAAATTGATTTTGAATTTTTCCCAGAACAAAATTCTGATCTTCAAGTAAATAACTTAAAGAACTAAAGTATTAGTTTGAAGGTTTTGATTTTAAATTGTCTACAAAATTCTGTTCTTCAAGTAAATAACTTATAGAACAAAAGTAGTTATTTTAGAGTTTTCAATTTTAAACTATTAACAAAATTCAGATCTGTAAGTAAATAACTTACAGAACTATTAGTTTGATTATTAGTTTGAAGGTTTTGATTTTAAATTGTCTACAAAATTCTGTTCTTTAAGTAAATAACTTATAGAACAGAAGTAGTTAGTTTAGAGTTTTCAATTTTAAACTATTAACAAAATTCTGATCTTCAAGTAAATAACTTAAAGAACTAAATTATTAGTTTAAAGGTTTTGATTTTTAATCGTCTACAAAATCCTGTTCTCCAAATAAATAACTTATAGAACAGAAGTAGTTACTTTAGAGTTTTAAATTTTAAACTATTACAAAATTCTGATCTTCAAGTAAATAACTTACAGAACAGAAGTAGTTAGTTTAAAGTTTTCAATTTTAAACTATTAACAAAATGCTGACCTTCATGTAAATAACTGAAAGAACAGAAGTAGTTAGTTTATAGTTATTAATTTTAAACTACTATCAAAATTCTGATCTTCAAGTAAATATTTTAAGAACTAAAGTATTAGTTTGAAGGTTTTGATTTTAAATTGTCTACAACATTCTGTTCTTCAAGTAAATAACTTATAGAACAGAAGTAGTTAATTTAGAGTTTTTAATTTTAAACTATTAACAAAATGCTGATCTTCAAGTAAATAACTTATAGAACATAAGTAGTTATTTTAGAGTTTTCAATTTTAAACTATTAACTAAATGCTGATCTTCAAGTAAATAACTTATAGAACATAAGTAGTTATTTTAGAGTTTTCAATTTTAAACTATTAACAAAGTACTGATGTTCATGTAAATAACTTAAAGAACAGAAGTTGTTAGTTTATAGCTTTAATTTTAAACTATTAACAAAATGCTGATCTTCAAGTAAATAACGTAAAGAACTAAAGTATTAGTTTGAAGGTTTTGATTTTAAATTGTCTACAAAATTCTGTTCTTCAAGTAAATAACTTATAGAACAGAAGTAGTTAATTTAGAGTTTTTAATTTTAAACTATTAATAAAATGCTGATCTACAAGTAAATAACTTATAGAATAGAAGTAGTTAGTTGAGAGTTTTAAATTATAAACTATTAACAAAATTCTGATCTTCAAGTAAATAACTTAAAGAACAGAAGTAGTTAATTTAGAGTTTTTAATTTTAAACTATTGACAAAATGCTGATCTACAAGTAAATAACTTATAGAATAGAAGTAGTTAGTTGAGAGTTTTAAATTTTAAACTATTAACAATATTCTGATCTTCAAGTAAATAACTTACAGAACAGAAGTAGTTAGTTTAGAGTTTTCAAGTTTAACCTATTAACTAAACTCTGTTTTTCTAGTAAATAACTTAAAGAACTAAAGTATCAGTTTAAAGGTTTTGATTTTTAATCGTCTACAAAATCCTGTTCTCCAAGTAAATAACTTATAGAACAGTGGTAGTTACTTTAGAGTGTTTAATTTTAAACTATTAAAGAAATGCTGATCTTCATGTAAAAACTTAAAGAACAGAAGTGGTTAGTTTAGAGCTTTAATTTTAAACTATTAACAAAATGTTGATCTTCAAGTAAATAACTTACAGAACAGAAGTAGATAGTTTAGAGTTTTCAATTTTAAACTATTATCAAAATGCTGCTCATCATGTAAATAACTTAAAGAACAGAAGTAGTTAGTTTAAAGCTTTAATTTTAAACTATGAAAAAATGCTGATCTTCAAGTAAATAACTTAAAGAACTAAAGTATTAGATTGAAGGTTTTGATATTAAATTGTCTACTAAATTCTGTTCTTCAAGTAAATAACTTATAGAACAAAAGTAGTTATTTTAGAGTTTTCAGTTTTAACCTATTAACAAAATGCTGATCTGCAAGTAAATAAGTTAAAGAACAGAAATAGTTATTTTCGAGTTTTAAATTTTAAACTATTAACAAAATGCTGTTCTTCAAGTAAATAACTTAAAGAACAGAAGCTGTTAGTTTAGAGTTTTTAATTTTAAACTATTAACAAAATGCTGATCTTCATGTAAATAACTGAAAGAACAGAAGTAGTTAGTTTATAGTTATTAATTTTAAACTACTATCAAAATTCTGATCTGCAAGTAAATATTTTAAGAACTAAAGTATTAGTTTGAAGGTTTTGATTTTAAATTGTCTACAACATTCTGTTCTTCAAGTAAATAACCTATAGAACAAAAGTAGTTATTTTAGAGTTTTCATTTTTAAAATAATAACAAAATTCTGATCTTCAAGAAAATAACTTAAAGAACTAAAGTATTAGCTTGAAGGTTTTGATTTTAAATTGTCTACCAAATTCTGTTCTTCAAGTAAATACCTTATAGAACAAAAGTAGTTATTTTAGAGTTTTCAATTTTAAACTATTAACAAAATTCTGATCTTCAAGTAAAAAACTTAAAGAACTAAAGTATTAGTTTAAAGGTTTTGATTTTAAATTGTCTACAAAATTCTGTTTTTAAAGTAAATAACTTATAGACAGAAGTAGTTCCTTTAGAGTGTTTAATTTTAAATTATTAAAGAAATGCTGATCTACATGTAAATAACTGTAAGCACAGAAGTAGTTAGTTTAAAGCTTTAGTTTTAAACTATTAAAAAATGCTGATCTTCAAGTAAATAACTTAAAGAACTAAAGTATTAGATTGAAGGTTTTGATATTAAATTGTCTACTAAATTCTGTTCTTCAAGTAAATAACTTATAGAACAAATGTAGTTATTTTAGAGTTTTCAGTTTTAACCTATTAACAAAATTCTGATCTTCAAGTAAATAACTTATAGAACAGAAGTAGTTAATTTAGAGCTTTTAATTTTAATCTATTAACAAAATTCTGATCTGCAAGTAAATAACTTAAAGAACAGAAGTAGTTATTTTAGAAATTTTAATTTTAAACTATTAACAAAATGCTATTTTTCAAGTAAATGACATAAAGAACAGAAGTATTAGTTCAAAGGTTTTGATTTTAAATTGTCTATAAAATTCTGTTCTTCAAAGTAAATAACTTATAGAACAGAAGTAGTTAGATTAGAGTTTTAAATTTTAAACTATTAACAAAATTCTGATCTTCAAGTAAATAACTTACAGAACAGAAATAGATAGTTTAGAGTTTTTAATTTTAAACTATTAACAAAATGCTCATATTCATGTAAATAACTTAAAGAACAGAAGTAGTTAGTTTAGAGTTTTTAATTTTAAACTATTAACAAAATTCTGATCTTCAAGTTAATAACTTATAGAACATAGGTAGTTATTTTAGAGTTTTCAATTTTAAACTATTAACAAAATTCTGATCTTCAAGTAAGTAAGTTATAGAACTAAAGTATTAGTTGGAAGATTTTGATTTTAAATTGTCTACAAAATTCTGTTCTTCAAGTAAATAACTTATAGAACAAAAGTAGCTATTTTAGAGTTTTCAATTTTAAACTATTAACAAAATTCTGATCTTCAAGTAAATAACTTATAGAACAGTACTGATTGCCCAATCTCTGCATTCTACTAACGGGAGAGTTATAACAGTAATTGGTAGAGGCAAAGTCCACTGAAAACAAAGAGCCCTGTCTTAATCCACCACGCGGAACACGAAAATTAACTTTTGCCAGGAGTTCTGGACAATCACATTTGCCATTAATAATCTTAAACAAAAATATTAAGTCGGACATGATCCTTCTATCATACAAGGTGGGCAGGCAAAGGAGATCGCGCACAACTACATAGTTTCGTTCTTCGAAATCCAACTGAAGGCTACGTCCCATCATCCGCAGAAACTTGTTCTGAATTCTTTCCACCAATCGTGAATCCCCCCGTGTAATACGGTGACCAAATCGAAGAACCATACTCCAACAATGATCTGACCAGAGACACGTATAATATTTTCAATGTAAAGCTTTTTTTAAACTCTAGAGTATTTCTATATATAAATCCCAGCATTCTCATCGACTTACTACAAATGTAGTCTAAATGATCTTTAAATGACAGGGTCCGATCAAAAATTATGCCCAAATCTTTAACTGTTTCTACTGCCCTAAGTACGTTACCATTCAATGTGTACAATGAAATAACAGGCGTGTTAACTCGATAAAATCTCATTACACAACATTTCTCGACATTAAGCAAAAGAAGGTTATAAGTGCACCATCTACTAAGTCCATCCAAAGCTCTCTGAATCTTGGCCGAATCACTTACTGACTTGATTGCAGAATAAATTTTAAAATCATCGGCAAAAATCAAATACAGAACACTCTCGCAGATTGCCTCTCCAATATCATTAATAAATAACAGGAACAGCAATTTATCACATAAATCTTGTCAGTTGTTAATGGAGCTTCCAGTAATCCTAATAAGAGTTTTAATGCAATGATTGTTAGTAAAGCTCCAAAAACTCGACTGTACAGTAAATCAGCTGCGGGCGATGGAAGAGTAGCAGGTGCAATAAGTAAAAATATGTGATAAAAATATGTTACTCATTTATCACACAATTTAAAAATTTCATCAGGGATTCATCTTGCAAAATACTGTGATCAAGTCGACTCTTTCAGTCAAAAAGGATACGCCAATTTTGTGACTCGACTCAACTTGTCAGGTTGAAATACATTGCATTAAAGAAATCTAAAACTGCTTTTAAAAATAAAAGTGAAGCTAAAGAGAGTACTATGTATGAGAGTAATATTGGTACGTTATTCTCTCAATGAAAGTCTTTCTATTACAACATTTAAGATCGTGAGGAACCGATTTTAGTGTTATTTTATCTAGAAACAGGTAGTTTTTCATCAAGCCGACACAAACGATATCTGAAAAGCAAGTCAAGTCCACAGTTTACTGTTAGTTTATGGTCAGCTTGTACTCCATGGTAAACCTGTACTAACTGTAACTTTATCAGAAGCAATAGTGTCACAAGTGGAAATATATAATCTATAAATTATTGTATTTAAATGTAATTCCACTTGAAGCTCCCTCGTATAAGTTGACAAAGTGCAATGGTTAGAAATAAATAGATAATGAATATGGAAGGGGAAGCATCAAGCGGTGCAAGAGAATGATGAATTAACGGGAGTTCGGAGTGTGCACCTCCTGAGGTCAAGATGTGACCACCGTTGATGGCTTAACTACCCCTCGTAGAGTAAGATCTAGTTTAAGATGTTATTTAGTATTTATTTAGGAATTAATAATTAAATTTAATAAATATAGTTTTCATTATAAACACCTGTGTGAGTGATTTCAATTAAAGTACATAAACCTAACTCAAAACCTCTGAGCTACACAACCCCACGAAATATTCGTGACAATAGTAGAATTTTATGAATTTTTAAGCATTTTTAAACAAAACCATGCTATAATTTAGGGTACTCTGGTGATAATAAATTAGAAAATATCGCTAGAGAGTTGGAGATAGACAATGACAAAGCACATGATGCTCTTTACGACGTAGTGATGTTGGATAAGATTTAAAAAAAATGAAACATAAGATCAGATGATTTTATTGGCTCTTTCTTCAAATGGGATGATGCATGCAATAAAATAAAATTATTGCAAAATTTATCTAATGCTATGAAAGAATTTCAGTTATTGAAAGATTGTGTATCTATAATGAAATAAATTGCTGCTGCAAATGTGACTTATGAACGGCTTCAAGACGCATATAAAACAAGTAAATATGATGGTATAAAGCAAATTTTAGGTAAAGATGAGAATGGTGCTGTGAAAGTTACCACAGCCAAAAAAATTTTAGATACAATTTTGAATTACTTTCAAAATAAAGAAAAAACTATTTAAAGATTTTGTTAATAGGCCTCTAGAGGTAATTTATAAATTTATGAGATTCTCTTTACTTTATTTGAATAAAAAGCACTATACTATAAATTTTATTAGATACTTATTGGTGACGCGTTTCGGCTTATTAGGCCATAATCATACCAAACTACAATAAAAAAGGACTTTTGATTAAAATAACAGATACAGATATCCAGGATTATACGTACGTGTCGTTAAAAGAATGATTCGTCAACATAAACAATTAAAATTCAAGCAAATCCCAAGTCAAATAAATTTAAAACAATTATTTAGCGAACTGCAAATAAACATATAAAGATTGTGAGCTATCGATGGGATGTCAGAAGTGCATTATCATCTCGGTCAGCGGCGTAGTTACCATATCGGTCTGTTGGTTTAGTAGAATTTTGGCGTTGTTTATCTGGTTTTTGTGCTTATTAATTTCTAGATGTTCCAACAATTTTCTGCGCTTTATGTGAGTTTCCCGGTGTAACAATTTTGTTGCACTTACATCTATGTGGTGATTGTTGAATTTTAGGTGGTGATGCATCTTTGAGTTTCTATCAGTTTTTAGGTGTTCATTGAGTCTTACTCTGATCTCGCGTCCAGTTTATATAGGTAGCCGGGCAATCGCGGCAGAATAATTGGTAAACACCACTGGAGTTCAGGACATCTTCTCTATTTTTGGTGTTACCGAGGAGATCAATTATGCGGTCCTTATTGGTTGGGCATAAGGTCATGTTTTTTTCCTTGAATCTCCGCAATTTATCGCTGATATGGCCCTGGTATGTTAAAGCAGAGTACCTGGTGTTCTTTGTTTTGGTTGTGTCGTCTTAGCTTATCAGGTTGGAGTGTTTTTTCTTGAGGCTTGCTTTATTTATCATTTTCTGTATGGTATTCTCTTTATATCCATTTGCTGTTCCCATCTGCTTTATTACCTGTATTTCCCTCTTCCTGTCTTCGTTATTCAATGATACCTTAAATAGTCTGTCAACGTGGAACCTGGGAGCTGCCATTTTATGGCTGTATGTGTGGGCGGAGTGTTGCGGTATGATGACATCTGTAGTGGTTGGCTTTCTGAAGATATTATATTTTATTTTATTGTCATCGAGGGTTAGCTTAAGGTCCAAAAAGTTGATGGTGTTTTTCTTGTCCTTTTCCATAGTCTGATTTTTGGATGTATTTGGTTAATATTTCGATAAAGAAGCTGTCTAGTTCCTGTTCGCTACCTTCCATATCTTAACTTAACTTATTAGTATCTTAACTATCTTAACTTATTAACGTCACTATGTTGACGAATCATTCTTTTAACGACACGTACGTATAATACAGAATATCTGTATCTGTTATTTTAATCAAATGTCCTTTTTTATTGTAGTTTGGTATGATTATGGCCTAATAAGCCGAAACGCGTCACCAATAAGTATCTAATAAAATTTATACGAGTATAGTGCTTTTTATTCAAATACAAAAAATAATTTTTAAATATTAAATAAAAGTGTCCTTTATTATTTAAAAATTGTAGAATATTACAGTTCATTTACGCAATATTATATATATTTTTGCTATTTTGCGTCTAAAACAAACTTATTTCGAAACCCAGTCGGGTATCAAAATGGACAATATTTCGAAACGCAATTTTTTGTTTTAAGAGGTTGATAAGTAAACGCCAGTGAAAATTAAAACTAATGATGTCATTATAAATAATATTATAAGCTTATAAATTGATGCAAAATAATGTTAATTGTCTATAAAATAATTAATAATAATAAAGAAAAATGTAAACTGCAAGTATAATTCTGTTTATTTAAACTTTTATGCGATTCTCCTGACCTGTAAACATTTTGTTACCAACTATCACAAAACTACAAAATAAATTCAAATTTACTATTATTTAACAAAACGCACATTTTTAATATAAATATTATATTCTTAATATCAAAATGTCTTAATGTAAAAATATCTTAATATAATAGTTTAACATGTTGCTTTATTTAATAATGAAACTGTATTAATAAAAATTATTTCGTATGTTTTGTACTAAAAAATGTGTGTACCACTGATTTTCCCACATATCTCATTCTATATAATATGTTTAAATTTCGCGCGCGTCATTACCTCTTTGGCTGCGTTGCCACATGTAAGTAACAGCACATTTTTCTTAATTTTACTAATTCCTCTTATCACAAGCTCTGATTCTGATTAACCAAAATGTTCAAAACATTTTTTACTTTTCGTTGATACCACAATCATTGTAATCTGAACGTCAGTTTTTGTGAAATTAGATAAATTCGGTGATTTTCTATAAAGATCGGTAAAGGCAAACATTTTTTAACGTTAATATTTTTTTTGAGTTCTCTGTAGCCCTTCAAAAATTATCTGCTTCATTACCTTATTATAATGTACCACCCAAGCAGCACAAAGCCGTCAAAAATGTACATATACGGTACCAATATTTACATAACGGTATGGTATCGATGTGCCCATTTTTCCGTTACTGTTTTGAGGTATCAATTATGTACATAAACGGTACAGGTATTTTCGTAACTGTTTGGTGTTGATTTTCTCATTTTGCCGTTACTGTTTTGAGATATCATTTATGTACATTAACGGTATAGGTATTTTCGTATCGATACGGCATCGATGTGCCCATTTTGCCGTTACTGTTTTGCGGTATCAATTATGTAGATAAACGGTACAGGTATTTACGTAACGGTACGGTATTGATTTGCCTATTATGCCGTTACTGAATTGGTGTATCGTTTTTACACATATTATGTGTTGATTTTTTATGAACGGAATATTATTTATATTATTAATAAAATATTAATACTAATAAAATTTACGCGCCTAATCGCCACTGATATTGATTAAAAAATGTTTAATAATAATAAAAAAATTTAATTTCTGTAATTATTTAGAAATTCGTTAACTAAGGTAATAGTTGTTTTTTATTAATTCAGATGTTACAATTACATATATTATATTTATTTAATCATAATTTGCTTATTCCTGGAGAATCCATTCCTGAAATAACTGAAAATTAACATTAATTATTATTCACCAAATACGTACTTACATTTTTTTTTCTGAATGGCCCTTTCCAAGATTCGAACCCATGCTGCATGTGCTGTTCCATCTGAAAGCATACCGCTTAACGCTCAGACCTACCTGGGGTGTACAAAGAATTTAGATTGTGTAACGGTCAATTTCAATTTTTCAATAATAACTATATTAATCAATTTTAAAAATGTTTTAGTTCAATTATTATTATTATAAATTATGTTAAAAAATATGAAAGTGGCAGAAAAGCGAGAAACACGTGTATCATATTTTTTTCAAGCAATGCAATTTATTAAAAAAAATATATAAAATAATTTAAAACCACGTGTATTTTATATACAATTAGTAAACACGTAAAATAGATCAAATTAACACTCTAATGTCTAAAATATTATTACTGCAAAATTAACAAATTGAAAATTTTTATTTAAAAATTCCGTTATTTCCTGGGTTTCATCCCTTAAAAATTACCTGACATTTTAATTCTTACTTGAAACTTTTCAAAACTGTTTGGCAAAAAAATATCAAATCGAAAAACAGTTGTTTGATTCTTTTAAAAAATTAATAAATCTACGATTATAATATTATTATTAATAAACTATGTTTGTGAGGTGTTTTCTTTAGGACATTTTTTTTAAATTGTAGGTTTACTTTAAAACCGAAATATTTGATTAAAAAAATATTATCACAGAGAACTTCTGAACAGGAAAACAAACTATTGTCACAAAATTTTAAAATTAACAAATGTCCAGATGTAACTTAATGTTTTCTAGGTACTCTTTGGATTTTATAAAAATATGGTATATTATTATTACAAACCGACAAAGGACAAAGTAAGTAGTAAGATATAAGCCTCTTTCATTTAAAATAAAATTTATTACTTTTTACTTGGTTACTCTACTATGTTGAATGCCGACTACCAATAAATAAGCAAATAAAAAAAATAATAACGTTAAATTGAATGTTAAAATTTGTCTTCAAAATATTATTTGTCAGTTCACGGTCTTCCTGTATCTTACTTACTTACTTAATTTTACTTGAAATTTACTTACCTACTATTCTTATTAGGTAATCCTAAGAATCCCTACCTGAATGAGTCTTTATTTTTGTATAACAGTACATAAACGCAATTAAATTTAAATTACATTATTTCTTTCTATTTTTCAAGTGCGAATCAAGTTATAGAATTATAGTCTAGTATTCATGGCAATGAAAAATTTTGAGAATATTATAGATAAAACAATAAGAAACTACTCGTACCGAGTAGGTAGTCATGATTTAGTGAAAAGTTAATTATTAAACAATTTCAGCAAATAGGGAAGTTTTTCGGGTTTTTGAAGTAAATTTTTAGAGATGAAATTCAATATGACAATAGAAATTAGATAACACAAAAATAAGATTAAATCAGGTGCTTTCTTAAACGGTAAATTTTTAAAGAATAAATTCTTGTCGGAGTATTTTGTCGCGACAAAATAAAAATTTATTAAATAAGATAAACAAAGAAGTAATAGAAATTTTAGGCACTTAGGCACTGTTTGCATAAGTATATTTTATATCAATTTTAACATAAATGACGTGGTATACGTATTGGAGAAAATTAAAATAAATTAAAGAAAACAAAAATTTGTCTAAGGTGGGAAGCGAACCGAAGACCTTCCGTTTACGAGACTCGCTCGCTACCCCACTCGGCCAGGAGACTATTGTAATTGTGTTTTGTAGTTTAATTTCAATCTTCATAATTTTTGCGGAATATTTCAAAGTCGATATTCTCGAACACTTCTGGGAATCTGGTCCAACAGCTTTAGAGAATTATTATGTGAGGACTGACTTTTGAATATTATTAACAATTTATTTTAAATTAAAAAACATTTAATAATCCGTTTAACTGAGCTACCACGTGACAAATAAATAACTTTATCAAAATGAAAAATTTTAAAATAAAAAAATAGTTACTTTAAAACATTGGCAAATTAATTATTCTTTCAAACACGAAAACAAAACAAAAACATTTTATAACAAGGTGGTAATGCAATTATTATTACAGTAACAAAACGGTACTATGATTAAAACTGCACCTAAACGGTACAATATATTCAAATATATTGTAGTTACCCAAGTTTCAATAAATATTCGATACATTTTCGGTGTTAGTTACTATGATGGTCTAACGGATGTTTTAAGTTTTACTAAATATATATTTATTTTAATTTTAAAAACGTCTAATAATCGGTTGAGCGGGGCTACCACGTGACACATAAAATACTTGATTTTATCAAAATGAAAAATTTTAAAATAAAAATAACAATGAATTTAAAATATCTGTAAATCTTTCAAACATAGAAACAAAGCACAAAATTTCAATATATATCAATATATAGTAGATTGATATTTAACATAATAATATTATGTACCATTTAAATGAGTTAAGGTAAAATATTATGTTAAATATATTTAACAATAATGAACGGTATCAAAACAGTTAAATAAAAATCATAACTTGAAAGTAATAATGCTTCTTTACATATTAGATACTGAAATTGAAACTACCAAAACATTACTATTTAAACTGCACATTAGAGATATCAAACCGGCTATGTAAAAATCGTAACTTCCAATTCATAATATAGCTGTTCATATTAGATACTGCAATTATAGTACCGAAAGGGTAAGGTTAAAACTGCACCTAAACGGTACGGTTAAAACTGCACCTAAACGGTACGGTTAAAACTACACCTTAACGGTACCATATATTCAAATAAATTGTAGTTGCCCAAGTTTCAATAAATATTCGATACATTTTCAGGGATAGTTATTATGATCTAACGGATATTTTAAATTTTATAAAATATAGTAACACTTTATTTTAATTTAAAAGACGTTTTAATATTCCGTTGAGCTGGGCTATACCACGTAACTAATAAAATGCTTGATTTTATCAAAATGAAAAATTTTAAAATAAACATAATAAATAATTTAAAATATTTCTAAAGTAATTCTTTATTCAAACACAGAAACAAAACACAAAATTGCAATATATATAAATAGATATTTAAATAATATAATATGATGTACCTTTTAAATGAGTTAGGGTAAAATATTATGTTAAATATATTTAACCATTATGAATGGTATCAAAACAGTTAAGTAAAAATCATAACTTGGAAGTATTAATGCTTCTTTACATACTAGATACTAAAATTGTAACTACCAAAACATTACTATTTAAACTGCACTTTATAGATATCAAACCGGCAATGTAAAAATCGTAACTTCCAATTCATAATATAGATGTACATATTAGATACTGCAATTATAGCACCAAAACGTTAATGTTAAAACTGCACCTAAACTGTACCATTTGTTCAAATATATTTTAGTTAGTAATATTTCAATACATATCTGATACATCAATTGGCTTTACAATAACGGTATGAAAATATATGTATTGAAACGATACTTAAAGAGTACCGTGCAAATATGAATGAAAAATTATGTGCCGTTTAAGTACCTTTTTGATACTTAATTTTCAGGTATGAAAATATATGTACCTATTCGTTATACTTCAATGCTATACAGGTATAAAACCGACGTTGGTGTTGCTTGGGCAATATGCCAAGTTTCATTAAATTCTGAACGTTAATTCTAAAACCGATAGGACTACCTTAAATGAATTTATAATGATCAAATAGGTTTTGGTTTGTCATACAAAGAAATATTTTTATTTACTTTACTAAAACGGCTGACAGTGACAGTGATGTTTCTACGGATGTGGAAATTCTTGCAAATGCGACACATGACGTGATGATGATGAGTTGATGATTGTGGAAAATCTTCAAATCCATTAATAGTTAAAGTATCTTCAAATTTAAAGCTATCTCTTACACGAACAAAATTATGTAAAAAGCAGCACGCTTTAATTATTTTTTTTGCAAGACCCGCATTTAATGGTCTATGAAGAATTCTCTATTTGTTGGATAATATTCCAAACATACATTCAATGGTAAATTTGCACGTGCTTCAAATTTCATAAAAATCTCTTCCCATTTCTCTGCAGATAGTATTTTCATGCATTCGCCTTTTAACAATGTCCAAATAAGAAACACTAAATTCTCAACCAATGATATTGAATATAACTCGACCACCCCAGGTAATATCAATCTTCAGGCAGATTTTTCGTATATTAACGCAGGATATAAGAGCTTACTCCATAATTTTAACAACCGATTCAGTTCGAATTGATTTGTTTATTTTGCTCAATTGTAGGCGAGTTTTCCTTGAAATTTTGTTTAAGATTTTTGTATTTTTACACTTTCTGCCGACGTTTTATTTGTAAACTCGATTAGGTTTGTTTACTTATGTGTTACACAAGATTACACCCACGGTTACAGAATTCTTTCATTTTGCTGAATTGTAGTAGATTTTCTAACCTTCATGATTTGTACATACATAGATGGATGGAGATGTATTGGCGGGGAGTTTAAATTTTGTTGATATATGTTATCGCTGTTAGTTTTATTGGTTGTTATCTTTACCTAGCGGAAATTAAAGCAAAATTGTAATCGGTGAAGATTTGTATGCATTTTTGTAAACGAAATTTTATATGGTGTTCTTTCACTAATGTTTTTAATACTTATGACTATTTGTATTTTTTATTTTTACAATTTTATTGATGTGACTTCGTTTGTTGTGACCGCCAAAAGATATTATTACTCTCCATATAATTTTGTAATTAAACAAGTTAACACCTTTATTGGCTTGGTGACTGTAATCTGTGTTTTTTGCCCCGTTACAGGGCTCACTTGTCATTTCTTTTTTAGTCTTGAAGATGGAAGAATAAATCTTCCGAAACGTCGACTTAGCAAATTATTTTGTTTGATTGGATTTCCAACATACCCGATATCCTTTTACTTATAATGTCCAAATAGCTGAGCAAACTTCTTCTCCAATACGGCTTATGGTTGAAATGCCCAGTCGATATGTATAATGTAAATATGTAAAGAAATTGCCGCTTGCTAAGTACCTGAAACAAAAAATGTGTGTAGTGCTAGTATAATACAAAAGTTTATTTTTAGTGGACAAATTACACCAATGGGTCATTCCATATCAAGTGGTCCAATCTTGTCGCTCGACCATTTAAAAAAAATTGATTTTTTTGTGAAGACATTCTAAAATGTTAGTAGTACTAAATGACCATTATTTCAATTATATTATCGTTTGTTTTTGTGTGAGGGCTATATCTGCTTTGCAATGCGAAGCATTTTTTGCAATTTTAAGGGTTTACGGCAACTGAAATATTTCAGCTCTTATTTGTCCTATCGAGATGGGAAAAAAATGAAATTGTTTAGAAAGAAACAGACTACAATATTGCTCTTTACATATTTT
The DNA here is from genome assembly GCA_947369205.1 of Cantharis rufa. Lineage (NCBI taxonomy): Eukaryota > Metazoa > Arthropoda > Insecta > Coleoptera > Cantharidae > Cantharis > Cantharis rufa. The sequence continues at coordinate 19,456,264 of OX376307.1, read as the reverse complement.
TACTTAAAAACGATCCTAAAGGGTAAAACTACAGCCTCAATTCTTATCAGGTTTTTTAAGAAAATGTCATTTTTGAAGCAAAGTTTACGCATGAAGGGAAAAAATCTCAATGTTACATTTTTATTTACAAAGAGGTGGTAACCAGATGAATGCACACACCAAATATCAAAACTAAGATTTACTTCCCTTTTCTTTTAAAAATGTTCCAAGTTTGAAAATTTAACAAAACGGTGATTTTTGGTACTAAATATCTCTGGTGGGGGACCAGATAAAAATCTGAAATTTTATTTTATTAGAGTACTGTATAATGGCATTACGTACAAAAAAAATTGACCATATCACTATTTTAGACAACCCAAAAAATGCACACACACTTTTCAGAACTAAAATGTTTTTAAGTTATCACAATTAAAATACACTGTAAGTATACAATATCGCAAACGTTTTTACCATACTATGGCATCATCAGGCGATGTATTAGAAAGAAAATTTAGAGAGAATCCGTTTAAATAACGTTCGGGGTGGTGGGAGTGGGTAATTTTTGAAAAGGGAAGGGTTTTTTTAAAAAGGAAGAAGGAACTTTTTGACTACATGCAAAATTTCCGTACCCCCCTTGTTTGTGATTAGTGTCTAATAGGTGTTTCGCGAAAGCAGATTTTCCGTCTGCAAATTTGTGGGATCGCGTGTGCTCATTAAATCGTGTTTGGAAAGATCTACCTGTATGACCGATGTATTTTTGAGAGCATTCGCAAGTGAGCTGGTAAACCCCCGATTTTTCTAAAAGATCTGATTTGAATTTCGCGTTATTAATAAATTTATTAAGTTTATTGTTGTGATGTCATTTTGACAGCTTCGTTTTTTTTGTATATATTTTTTTAAAGTAGTTAAGTTTAGCCGCACTTATAATTTCATTTTTAAATTGTTTACCGTCACGTGGCGTCACCTAGCGTCTCTTTCGCGAATTGATAGAGGCATTTTGCTGGTGTTAATTGAGACTTGCGCGTGAAGCAAGTAGACAGACAGCAAGTAGGCAGTTGATTTGACCGCCATTGGGAAAGGATGTGAAAAAGTGATTATCTACCGATTTCAAAGCTAATAGCACCTGGGTTTTATGTGAAGTTTTATTACCGTTCGGTTATTTATCGCGTTGTGCGAATTTATTTACTTCCGGGTTGCTAACAATCGCTCTTGCTGTTTATAGCAATTTGCACTTATGTGCATATTTATTAAGATATCACGATCACTCGTAACGTCCGAGTGATCGAAGAAACTTAAAGAGTACGTTTTTTTATGTTTTTATTTACCGGCTTCCGTTATATTAAGAATTTCTTCAGTCAATCAACATAACCTCGAATGCTCAGTTTACCGCCATAAGTTTAGTGAAGTTCGATTAACTTTTAATGCAACCATTTGGCTCTACTATCGATAAATTAATGCCTGTAGACAGTTTACGAATCGCTCCTACTATCCTTTGCAAAATTACGCATTACTACCGTTATTCCGTACAAGTATTGTTACTGCCGACGATTGTACCCAGAAGATTATTGTTCGAAGTCGAGTCGACAGAGTGCCTTTACGTCCACCTTGGTAGGGTCAATCTTATGAGTGCCCCATCATCTCGTTCATGGAATGCCCATTCGGCATTGCAGTTCGAGAGCTCGTTACAATACCTTCTTGGATACTGCTGGTCGCAAGACACCTGTAAGGTAATATTGTACTGTTTATTTAAACTAACTGTGTGTGAATTTTGTGTCTACGTATTACCTGCATTATTGGAATCGCATCCAACATTCAACGTATCGTTATATGCTACGAAACTTTTATAACGTACCACCTTTAAAGATTGTCGAAATCATATTATTTAGTGTTTACATTTACCGCACAAAGCTTATGCTTAATTTCTTAGCTATTGAGCTAGATGTCAACATTTTGTATTATAGTAGTTATTTAGATTTTACTAACCATATTTTTACCGCAACCGAAGTCAAGAAGGTACTGTTGATTTTTTATTCATTTGGCCATTTCGTAATCTTCTTGACTAAAGATTCTCGCGTATTTGTCTCTCTATCGTATCGATATTTTAATCGAGAAAACTCCTTCTTTTCGGTTATACTTGTGTTGTTTAATGTGTTGCCTACTTTAGGCGCAATTATTTGTTTATTTACCATTCATTTATATATTATATGTATCCATTTAATGTTTTTATTGTTAATAAAACTTCTGTACCTTACGACCATCAAGCAACTTCTGGAAAAGAAAGGTTCCGTAACGATTTCTCGAACAAGCTTAGCGGAGCTTGTTATTGGTGGTAAGTTTCATTTAGATCGAGTGGCGCCCATAAGATTGATCTTTCCCGATTGTGACGACTCAACAAGTATTTCGACCCCCCCTATCTTTTGTATTTCCGCGGTATCCTTTCGATACACCCCCGCGACCCATCGCCACGAGCTAGCTAGGGTAGTACAAAAGGTAGGTTTCGTGTGTGTGCCCCTTGGCCACGTTTTGTGCCGTGACATTGTCTGTTTTGAAGGCAATGTTGAAATTTTGGTTTTTCAAATATTGGACAATTTTTTCAGATTTTCTTCCAAGAAAGGTGATGACATTAAAATTCGCGTTAGTTTTATTATGGGTATTAGGATATATAGATTTTATTAGGTTTTTCTGTTTAATTTGACGTAATAGGTTATCTATTAATTTGACTTGGTAACCATTAGAAATTGCAATTGATTTTATTCTGTTTAATTCTTTTTTAAAATTTACTTTACTAAGACGAATTCTGGTTAAACGGTTAAGAAAAGCGCGAAAAGAAGCAATTTTATGTGAAAAAGGATGCTCGGAACTGTTATGAATTACTGATCCTGCTTCTGTTGGTTTGTGAAAAATATCAAATGAATAAGTGTTGTTATCTTTAGTGATTGTGAGGTCGAGGTAGTTAATTATTGACTTCTAAAATAGTCTAAAATAGTGATATGGTAAATATCGAGTTACACTACTTAAACCACGTATCAATCGATTATTAAAAAAAATTAGTTTGAGATTTGACTTCAAAGCGAGATATTACAAACACAAAATGTCAAAAAATGTACACGTTTCAGTGAACGTAATTGCTTTTTTCAAGGACGGTGTTGCCGGACACAGATGATATGCATATAATATGTTTTTCTACCATTGGTTCTACTAGTTTATTGTATTGTTATTATCCACGAAGGAAAGTAAGCAGAACACTGTTTACCCGTATGTATAAAATTATAAACAAATTAATGAAATGGAGTTAAAACAGCATCTGATGTTTAACAGATAAACATCTGTTTTAGTATTATCAGTGACCACCTACAGCATAACACCATTGCACTTCACACATTCCAAAATCATTTGATAGATGACATTGAAGATATTGCTCCGTCTGTAACTAAGGTCATTAATTTTACAGATGTAGCTGCTAGCCAAAATAAAAATTTTGGTAATTTAGGTAATTTAATTTAAGAGTAGTTTAAAAACTACTCTTAACCGACCGTGTGGAACTCAACATCCAACCAAATCGAGCATCCGACCCTAAAATACTTAAGGAATTAAAAGAAATAAAAAAAGTTGTGGAAACTGTATCCAAACCCACGAAACCCGCCCTTAAAATCAACATTAGACCCCCACCCTCGAACACCATAAATCAGGAACCCAAACAGAATCCCCCACGTGATTACCTAGCAGCAGTCCTGAAACCACCAACTGGAATAAACCAAGAAGAAATCAAGAAATACAGGGTGGTCGTCTATCCAGTGGAAGAAAAGGAGTCCAACTCCTCACAAGAAACTAGAACGGCACTCACAAAAATACCTCTGGACCTCTTAAAAATCAAACCAGACCGCGTTATAAACGTCAGGAACAATGGGGTCATGGTCGAATCGACGGATCCATCAATTAAGAATCTAATCGGAAACAAAAATCTGGACAAAGCTAATCTGGTAGCTAGGGAAACTGCAAACATTTGGCCATCCATATTCATACAAGGGGTTGACAAAAATATCACGAAGGAGCAAATAATAGAAGGAATAAGACAAGGTTTTCCCAGAGCAACACCTAACACCGTCGAAAGCAGTATCAAAAGCCTGAACCCCATACGTTCGCAAAATAGGCCCAACACCAACTGGATCGCTACTGTACACCCAACCCTGGCGAAAGCAATGACCAGCGAAGGAAGGCTAAGGATGTACTGGAGAAGCTACATCATTAGCGATTATATCAGTATTACCAGGTGCTATAAGTGCCAACGCTTCGGGCACCCGAGTAAATACTGTAGATCGGCTCAAATATGTCAATTTTGCGCATCATCGGAACACTCAATCACGGAATGCAAACTTGAAAAAGAACCAAGCAAACATAGCTGTATTAACTGTACGAGAGCGAAATACAGTGTCGTCAAACATGCCGCCAGTTCCAACACATGTAGGATATACATAAACCGCTTAATGGACATCGTTCACCAAACTGCCGCAGCCACCGAAAACCTAGATGGACAAAATAACTAATATCATGCATATGAACCTCAGGAACCTTGAGCCCATGCATCGAATCTTCGACTGCCAATTATACAGGGAGGAAAGGAAGAGGTTGGAAGATTCCTTCTTGGATGACCCCCCTCAACTCAACCGAACTGTATAAAAGGGCAAATCCGGATCTGTTGTATGGGTTTCTGGAATCAAAAACGATTTGCCCTTTAAACATGGAACAGAATATGGAGGAAGAAGAGGACACAGCCGAAACAATAGTATGATAACCGACAATCTTAAATCAAAACTTGAAACTAAACCGAACAATAGTAACACCAAACTAAATAGACCCACAAAACCAAATTTACCTTAAGACTGTCCTAAAAACTGGAAAATAACAATAATAGAACTTCACCCTAACATTACGGCTCAGCAATGAACAAAACAATAGGAACAACTAACTAAAACACAAAACATTGAAATCTAGAAACAAAAGAAGCTAACTGAAAATTAATACAGGGCGAACAAAAACGGGCACTTTCCCGTTTAATTAAGATTTTTATTTTGGTAATGAATTATTTTTGTATTTTTGTATATAAATAAAGATTACTTCAATTGGTAATTTACGTTACCATGAACGAGATTTTGGCCTTCAAGCAGAGTGGCATTTCTTCGCTTCATGCCACCGAAAAAACGCATGCAATGGAATAGGGGGAACTACAAAAGGAGCGGTAACCAAGAAAAGTTTGCAGATGTCTACTAATAACCACATTTTGGCCCTGGAAGACATGTTTAACATTTGCGATAACAACTTTCCTGGAATTAAATATTTTTATGTAAAAAGTGAGGTGGTCACTAAAAGAGCGCTTTGCTAAACTGCATGCCTGTTCCCAAAACAAGATCATATCATAAATTATAAATTATCTTTTTATAAATTGTTTATTTAGGAGTAAGCGGAAGAACAGATGATCATATTATTTATCGATCTGAATCTTACTCCTTTTGGTCACCTCAATTATGTATGTCGGGTTAAAAATGTAATATTATGTAAATTACTTGTACAGGTGATCAATAAATGCATATTATTATTATATGTTCCAATGAATGACATCATGATAAAGTGTTACCATTCCTCACTTTCTGAGGTTTTTGAGGCGGTGCAGGTGTCAAAAGCCTTAAGAAATTCGAGAAATACTCAGGTTTTTAACATCACAGCTATATATATATATTTAAGCACTACAGGCCTTAAAGGTCCATGGCTGATTTACAAAAATGTACACAGTAGTCTTTTATTTTTTTACATGTCATTATTTCATATTTTTAAAAACCCAAATAGAGCACAATTGTACCTTATCACTGTAAACATCAGGCACTCCTCGCCTCTACCAGTCTCTCACGCTCAGTGCCTGGTTCACTACCAATCTCCATTCTTTTCTATTCTGCGCCATCTTTGTCCAGTTTCCGACTCCCAATTTCTTCATGTCCTCTTCTACCGCCTCCAACCACTTTCTTCTTGGTCTTCCTCTTTTTCTTTTACCAATTGGTCCTGCTCTTAACATGATTTTTGTTATTCTAGTATTTGGTAGTCTTTGTATATGTCCTAGCCATCTTAATCTGTTCGATTTGATTACTGCTATCACTTCAGGTTGTCCATATTTTTCCATTATTTCTTCGTTAGTTCTTTGTAGTCATTCCTCGCCTATCTTTTTCCCTCCATATATTCTTCTTAGTATTTTCCTTTCCCATCTTTTTAAAACTTCTTGTTCTTTCTTGTTTAATGCCCATGTTTCTGATGCATATGTCACTGTTGGTCGTATTACTCCTTGGTAGATTCTTACTTTTGTTTTCGTTGATACGTCCTTAGATTTTAGTACTTTCATTAAACTACCTGCACTTTTATTTCCTCGAGCAATTCTAGCATTTATCTCTTTTGTATTGTCTCCGTTTTGGGTTATTAAAGTTCCTAGATAGGTGAAGTCTTCTACTTTTTCAAATCGGAATTCTTGATTATTTCGCACTTGTATTAGCAGGTATGGGTTATCGTCATGTTCTGTTGTGGTAACCATTTCCATATACTTTGATTTTTTTTCATTTATCTTGAGACCCATCTTTTCTGCTTGTTCTATTAATCTCTGTAATACCTTTTTCAATTCTTTTCGTGATTTTGCTATCACCGCTAGGTCGTCAGCGTAGGCTATGCATTGATGACTTTTGCTATATATATTTCCTTTCAGTTCAATTTTACTATCTCTTATGATTTTTTCTAATGCCTGGTTAAACAGTGTTGCAGAAAGTGGATCTCCTTGTCTCACTCCCTTTTCTACTTTAAAAGCGCTTGATTTTAGCCCATTCACTCTTACTACATTTTCTGTGTTTCGCAGAGTCATTTTGGTTAGGTTTATCAGCTTCTTTGGTATTTTTAATTCTTCCATTGCGTTGTACAAATTTTGTCTTGATATGGAATCATATGCTTGTTTGAAGTCTATGAATGCCGCATAAAGTGCGACATTTCGTTCGTAGCAATTATTTTGTAGCTGTTTTACGGTAAATATTTGGTCTATCACCGATCTATTACTTCTGAATCCACCCTGGTAATCACCAATTACTTTTTCCGCGTATGTGACGATTTTTTGTTTTAAATAAGTTGCCAGTACTTTATAAGTTATATCCAGCAGTGCTATTCCTCTGTAGTTCTCACACAAAGTTTTATCACCTTTCTTAAATATCGGGCTCAGCACTGCTCTTGACCATGCTGTTGGCATAGTCTCTTCTTTCCATATTCTTGCTATAATTTTGTATATTTCATCTATCAGTACTTCTCCTCCAAACTTGATCCTTTCTGCTCTAATTCCGTTTTCTCCCGGGGTCTTGTAATTTTTCAAGTTCGCAATGATCATTTTTATCTCTTCTTTTGATGGCTGATTATCGTTGCTTTCTTTTTCTTGCATATTGCTTACTTCTTGATGCTCATCATCTATGTCTTCTCTTTTTTTGTCTTTTTCCATTAACAGCTCTTCAAAGTATTCTCTCCATCTTGTGATTCTTTCCTTTTCTCCTCCTATCAAATTCCCATTTTTACTTCGGCAATATTTTGTGCTGCTTGTATACCCAATTCTTTCTTTTTTGATTTCTTGATAAAAGTTTCTGATTTCCTTATTTTTCAATTTTTCCTCTATTGCTTTTATTCTTAGCTCGTTAAATTGTCGTTTTTTATTTCTACATGCTCGTTTTGTTTCTCTTCTTTGTTTTTCGTAATTTTTTTTGCTTTCTTCCGTGTTTTTTGTCATCATTTCTTCTCTTCTTTGTCTTCTCTTTTCCACGGCATTTCTGCATTCCTCGTCAAACCAATCTTTATTATTTCTTTTTTCTTTATTTGTCGATATTATTTTAGTTGCCTCTTTTATTATTTCTTCTATTCTTGCCCAGTCCTCATCGATTGTTCCATCTTTTTTTCTATTATCTTTAAATTTTTTCTCTATTTCTTGTTGAAATAGTACCTGTATTTCATCATTTTGCAAATTACTAATGACGGTCTTACTTTCTTTGTTTTGATTGCGTTCCTCCATTCTTTCTGTTTTCAGTTTCATCGTCATTCTAAGTAAATAATGGTCAGAATCTGCGTCTGCTCCTCTGTAGCTTCTCACATTTGTAATACACTTAGCATGCCTTTCTTCGATTAATATATGGTCTATTTGATTTAGTGTCTTTCCATTTGGTGCCATCCATGTACCTTTATGTATATTCTTTTGTTCAAATTGGGTACTCCTTATCACCATATTCTTTTCCATTGCAAAGTCTATTAGCCTGATCCCATTGTCATTGGAATCTTTATGTTTGCTATGCTTTCCTATTGTTGGTCTATATTCTTTTTCTTGACCTACTTTTGCGTTGCAATCTCCTAAAATCAATTTTATATCATGTTTGGATATATTGCAGTACACCTTTTCTAATATTTCATAGAATTTATCTTTTTCTTCTTCATCTTTTTCCTCAGTAGGTGCATGTATGTTTATCATACTTAATTTCCTGTTTTTACCTCTTAATCTAATGTATAACATATTCTATCCGTGATAGGTTTAAATTCGATTACCGATTGCGCAATACTTCCGTCAACAAGGAAACCAACTCCAAATCTTCTGTTTGCTCCTCCACTTTTGAAAAATATGAATTCCTTCATATCTGTAATCTCGTTTCCTATTTGGTTAGTTTCCTGTACAGCAGCTATCTTTATTTTATATCGTTTTAATTCCTGTATTAAAGTTTTCATCGCTCCTTCAGCGTTTATACCTCTGACATTCCATGTTGCTACATATATCACTTCTTCTTTCCAATGTTTATTTATCATGTCCATTTTCTTTGCATTTGTTGTCTTAAATTTTCTGTCCTTTGTATCTTTTTGCTCTACTAATAGTTTTTTGACCTCGTTTCTATCATTGTCCTTTCTATTAGCTTTTGTTCTATTTTATTCCAATCGTACTCTTTCCCATCTATCGTTATTTTTTGGTAACCAGTTTTTACTTTTTTTCCGTTAGTTCTTTCGTTTCTCGCAATATTTCTGATTTCTCTTTGAACGTCTCTTTCTTCCCTAGTCAAGTCGTTGTCTATGTACATTCTCGAACCTTTCAGTTTACTTTTTGCGTTCATAATTTCTTGTTTCTTAGTCCAGGATTCCACTTCTGCAACTATCATCTCTGATGGTAGTCCTTTGTTTATTTTGTACACTTTATTTAACTTCGCTTGTACTTGTAGTTTTTCACTCAGGATTTTTTCCACTTGTTGTGCTTTTCTTCCCTCCACTGTTTTCATTCCTTTTAGTACAATATTGTTCCTTTTCCCTGTCTTTTCACCTTTTTCAGTTCTTATTTCTAATGCTTTTATCTTTTCTTCCAGTTGGGTTTTCTCTTCTTTCCACTTCATCTCTTTTTTCTCTGCTTCTTTCTTTAGGTCTCTTATCACTTCCTTTAGTTCGGACGTGGTTTTTGTAAATTCTTCCATTATCTTCATCATCATTTCCTTGAGATCGTCAATTTTTCCTTCCATTTTGATGAATTGGAAAAAAGTCCAATCTATTTCTCAGCAATTGTTTTCTGTTTTGTACGTTATTTGGGTTGCGTACCGCGTTTGTTGTGTTTAAAATAAATTTATTGTACTATCTTTATCTTTACGATAAGTAAAATTATTATGTTTATTAGTTTATTTACTAACTAACCTCGTAAATTACGTTATTTGCGGGTTCTTCTTTTCAAATTTTACGTCTTTACACTACTGTTCACTATCTAATCGCTGTTCCTCCTTTTTTTAAAGGTTTTCTAGCTCAAAATTATCCACTATTCAGCACTACGAAAACGGGGCCGTGTTATCCGGTTACTCGTCGTTCGTCCGTCCTATAGCTATAGTTGAAGAATATTTGCTTACATTTTACGAAGAAATTTCTGCTTTACATTTAATTTATGTGAGTTTTTGTTCCTATTTATGTGCTTTTAAAAACACTTAATTGTGTGCACCTAAATAGCTGTGGTCTGTGTTTTTCAACTATGTGGCACTGATGACGACTAATGAGTCAGAAACACATACATGGTGTGATGACTAGATTGTCGAAGAAGCAGTGTGTGTCTGTCGCTCTTACTTAATTGTGTTTTGTTTTTAAATTTTTAAATTTTGCATGATTGCGCTAAACCTTTTATCTTTATCGTATTTTATGAGCGGCGTTCGAGATTGCACGTTGTCTAGGTCGTGTGCGTGTTAGTGACGTACGTATTAGTTGTCCGGCATGTTCTTCAGACCACAGCTATTTAGGTGCACACAATTAAGTGTTTTTCAACTAGTATGCCGCACTGACGACGAATGAGTCAGAAGCACATACATGGTGTGATGGCTAGATTGTCGAAGAAGCAGTGTGTGTCTGTCGCTCTTACTTAATTGTGTTTTATTTTATAATTCTTTAGTGTTATTAGCTATGGCCGAATAAGTAATGGTCGAGTATTTCGAGAGTGTAATTTATTGAAGGCATTAACAAATAATTCTTTGAATTATTCACAAAGAAATTTATCATATGAAAATAAAATTTTGAATTATCGCCTCTCTAGAACTAAGAGAATCATTGAAAACGCCTTCGGAATTCTTGCCAATGCATTTCGAGTTTTATTCAATCAGATAGGATTGGCAGCAAATAAAGTCGAGATTATAACACTGAAAATGTAACCTAGCATGTGTAGCGCTACACAATTATTTAACGACATTTAATGGTAGGTCATATACTGATCTGACTCAAGAAAATACACACTTACTAGAAGAAGTGATTTGTGCAAATCAGCACAATAACCCATTAAAAATTGCTGTCACACGGTGCAAAATGCCACTCAAATTAGCGATTAATGGAAGGTGATGTTTACATCGCTCTAGCAAGATGAAATATTTTTTAATTCAGTTGAAATTCTAGGAAAAGGTGCACTGATGTTTCCTCTAAAGATATATAGAACATTGTAGCTTAACTGTTAATTTCACAAGAATGTATTTTTGGCCACTTTTCCGAGCGTTGGTCCCACTGTGCAGTGGTGCGAAGAACTTATAAGGTAAAAATTATATCATTATTAATACTCAATTAAACAGGATCGTGGGGATGGTGGACAGTCAAATAAAACACAGCTTTTTATCGATCGACGTTTCGAGGTCTTTAATTTATCCTCTTCATCATTTTAATTGCAGTCTTGAAATCTTTATCATCTAGTATGATCCCTGCTCTAATCACACACCGAGAAGAATTGTGGGTTTCGATAAATGTATGTAACAAAGAAATTTTACTTTGCTCGACATACATCCCACCACATTCATGTGAACAGGTCTACACTAGTCATCTTGCTCAAGTTGCGAGTTTTGTTCAACAATTTCCGAATCACAGAATATGTATCATTGGGGATTACAACTTACCGGGATTGTCTTGGCAACCTAACGGTCTCAGTTCTGCACTATCGGCAGTTAATGCAACTTCTCAAATCGAGGAAATGGTATGCGACGAGATTTCCGCTAATTGCTTCTCTCAGTTTAACTCGATCAGCAACTCGAATAATGTAACTCTTGGATTTTACAACGATGCCCACCTAGTAGTTGAATAAATTTCGCCATTAAGCACTCCTGTTGATGTTAATCATCCGTCGTTTCTTGTTACTCTTACCGACATTGGCATCAATCATCTTAAGACGGAAGAGCCCGTTATCAGACCGTCAATGACTACTTGAGTCGTGTTGATTGGAATTTTATAAAGAAACTTGCTAATTGTGTGAGTGAATTTAACAAAATCATCCTTAATGTAATCGAATCGGCCGTACCAGTGCACAGTGAATCGCCTAGTACAAGCTAAGTGGACAAAAACATTCTATTCTATAATTTGATTGTTCTGGTAATAATTAGTAATATTTTGTTGTTTTATTGAATAATTACACATTTTTTAATAATTTAGAAGCTTGGGAAATATTTATATTAAAAAACTTAAGTAAGGAATAAAAAATATATTGTAAAAAATATAATACACAATTTAGCACAGCATACAACTTATTAAACTAGCAAATGAAACTCAAGACTGATAACTATTGTCACAGGACTCATCATCAATCTCACAATCAGACAAATCAGGTACTAAGTAATCTTCATCATACTTATGTATGTTTATCATACTTATGTTAATTTTTATATCTGCGCCCTCCAACCAACTCTTGCTTTTATTTAAGAAACGGTCCATCATCGAATTGGCTGCAGTCCACTTTTCTGAAAATTTTGCAGAAATACTTGAAATTTTGGGCTCTAAGTGCCTCTGTGAATCAGAAGTAACATCAGTAAAACTAAATTTTTTCTTAATAAAATACAATAGACGAGAGTTTCGTTCTTCTTATTTGTATTTCCGCCATTCTTCAAAAAACTCCATTTTTGTAAGAGAGCACACGCGATCTGAAAAAATTAATTTAAAAAAATCGGGGATCGATGTGGTAGTAAATTTTATGTCATTTTACAGCTTCAGACTGTCGCTATACAATATTAAAAAATTAGCCTGGATACATGTGGATAAGAAAAACTGTCCTATCTATATAGGACAGGACATAATATAGGACATAATCTATCCTATCCTATATCCTATCCTTCCTAAATAATAAAATCTTATCGAAGTTACGGATTTTCTCGACGGTTTTAGCGACCGCTCGTGGACCGATCTACGCGCGGTCGGATTGTCTTTAGATTTTGCTGCAAAGGTCGAAATTTCTGCAGAACATGTTGAGCGAGAATTTTGCCGAGCACTCATCGGCACGAATTTCAAATACCTCCATTGCTAATCTCGAGTTTGAGGGGGGATTTTCCATGTGGGATTATATTCTCAAACCATACAGTTCTAAAAACAAAGTGGGTCGAATAATTTGATCGACGGACGATTAGATTCAACATTCGAAAGAAATTGAAAGGATGGGTCTTCTTGATGTTAATTAAGTATTTAGAGGTGAACAGTTTTTGCGAGGGTGTATAAGAACAGGGGCCGGGTCGTTCCATCGGGAGATGGGAGAAATCAAAACAATTGCATATTTTACGTTTATTAGGAATTCGAAATGGTAGTCGAAGAAATTTTGAAAAATGTTGCGAGTTTCGTCCGTGGGCGTAACAAAATTTTATTATGGTCGTAGTACACCATCATATTTTACATGTAAATATACATGTTGATGTTGAATGTAGCTTATACTACACTAAAATTGCACTTGTATTTATACATGTATTTCTACATGCAAAAATTGACGGAATAGAACAGGTCCTATTTTTGAAGGTCATACACGTGTATTTTTACATGTAGAAATATAATGGTGTACAACCGCTTTAAGATCTACGATTGTACCTTAATAACATTTTATTTCATTGTTTGTACGTTGGCTTTATTTTGTTATTGCGTTACTAATGAGATTATTAAATTTTATTATTAAAAAAGGGTAAGTGTGAATTTTTATATCAATTCAAATTATTGCAAATAATAATTAATTATTGCAATTACGTGTAGAATGTAATCAACCACAGTCTTCCGATTTAATTTATATTAATAATTTTTGTTTTTTTATGTTTAGATAAAATAAAATGACATGCAATTTAGCAGAGGCCCTTCAGGCCCTAAACATGAAAAGCGGCAAACCACATTCTCCAGTGCGGTTTCCGCCACAACCACCGGCCAAGCAACCACCGCCGGCCAAACCACCGCCGTCGGCCAAACAACCGCCACCTGCCAAACTACCGCCGTCGTCGCAACCACCGTCGCTTCCAAAAAGCGATTTACGGAGGCGGTTGGGGCGGCGGCCTCACGTTCATCGCCGTGAAGATCGGCGATCTCCGAATCGGAGCCGGTCGCCAGTCCGGCATAATTATAAATTTTGCACAGTAAATATTATAAATATTAAGCGTTGATTGTTTATTTTTTTTAAAATTTGTTTTCCGTTCTTAGTTAATATTATTGTTCCGTTTTTTTTCTCGATGTTATTTATTTCTTGTTAATAAAAAGTTTTTGTTCTGTTAGTATTTAATTTTAATTTTGTTAGCGGTAAAAAGAATTTTTGAATCTCAAGAAAATCGGAAAATTTTTTTAAAGGCCTTAAAAGGCTTTATCCAGAATAGGTAAAATTAATCTTCTATCTGTCGTCTGTCAAAAATCACAAGTTGTCAAAGTTGAAACTTTAAGAGTGAATAACTTAAGAAGTGCTGAAGGGATCTTAACCAAATTTGGTACGTAGCGTAGGTACATTGATCCTAATGGATATGACAGCATATGTAATCCTTCGATAGAAATCAGTAATGCAACATGAAAAAAATGAAATTAAGTTTTTTGGCAAAAACATGAAAAAAGTTTTTGTCGATCGATTTTCTTCGGCATTTCTGCGTCGCTTGCAATCAAACTTATTGGACGTATGCCTCATGGGCTCGAATGGTGAAAATAAGGTTTTGCCAGAGAAATCTTTACCAAGGCCACCACAATAAAATAAATTTAAAAAAATGAAAATGTCATCGTATCTCCGGAAATCTTTAACCGATTCAGCTAAAATTTGGTGTGGCGATGGAGCTTTGAAAGTATAAGTATTGGTGAGAAAACAAACCGAGCCAATTGTAACAGGGCGGGCAGGTCAGAAAAATTACAGAAAATATTAACTGAAATCTTAATTTATATATTTTTTGTGCAAATTTGTCAGATGGCTTGCAAAAATTAAACAATATATTCAAAATTTTAATAAACGTCATAATTTTGTGACATATGTGTCAAAATTAGGTTAATGTTGATTTGTATACCAAGTGCAGTATAAGAATTGAGTTTAGGACTTTGAAATTGAGTTTAGGTAACAATTTATTTAAAATACAAAAATAGGTGGATCTGTGGGAAATATTTTATAATATCGTCGTACGGACTGACGGAACGTTACTTTATAAGTAAAAGATTCTGCCACTAGGTAGCGACCAAGTTTAGGCTGTTTGTTAAATTTTTTCGAAAATGTTTTCAGAATCAGTAAATCGACAGTCAGTAATTTACAAAAATTTATTTTCGAAAAATCCGCTAGATGACCAAAAAAATTTGTTGTACCAATCTTGGAGAAATTTTATTTGTGACTTCTTACGGTATTATGTGACATATATAAAAATTTTGGAAAAAATTCAGTGGCGTACAAAAATAAAAAATTATTTTCATTTTGGATTTTGTTAAAAAAACTTTTATAGATAGATTTAGGGTAGGGGGTGATACATATAGATATCTTTGCCAGGGCTACCGATATCTTTGTTAAGGCTACCACAATAAAAAACAAAAATTAATATTATGTCATCGTATCTCCGGACACAATTTGTGTGTGCTGGTGATTGGAGGTATTGCGACAGAGAGTGACGATATTTTTTATTTTGTGAACAAAACAAATATTATATAAATATTACAATTTTTAATAATAGTCCAGTGAAGAATTGACATCATCGGACGGCCATGTTTCATTCTGATTGGTTAGCTATGGCGAGCAGCTTAAATATTTTTTTTTAATTCAAAAATTTTTTTTTAATTTTACGTCGAGTTATAAGATCAACCAATCATATCATCATGCAGTATTTTTATTATAGTTTCATGTCAATATGTAATTTCAAAATGTATTTCTTAGGAAACTCTCTCATTAGTAAATTATATCCTCTCAATTGGTAAGTTCAGATTTATACCAGAATATGTTTTTATCTTTCAAGTTATCTTAATTGATTTCCTTTCTATATTAAGAGTTGGTTTACAAGCACGTGGCGCCCTCTTACAAACAAGAAAACTTATTTACTTAATAATTTTTTATTTGCTAACAATTTATTCATACGATTTTCAGGGCGTAGTGTGACATCAATTTTGAATAATTACCAAAATGACAACATACTTTAATGACACAATATAACATAACTTAGTTGACGTTAATAAATAGGTTAAACAATTCAAGCTCATCACTTAAAGTTATTAAAATGACGAAGTCTAGGGTAATCAATACCTACTTCGCATTGCCTCCTATTATCACAGAATAAATATATACAGAAGGTTCACTTGAAAAAAGAACTTAAAATTAGAGAGAGATAAATTGCACTACCAAATTAAAGGGCTTCTCGTGTATACTCGTCAACACTCGTATAATTCAAGAAATGTTAATATAGTGGTGGTAGTAGTTTATTTTAAAACTATTCCAGATTGAGAAATTTAAATTTAAAAAAAGAGCGGGAGCGCCACCACATGGATAACAGAATTTAACACATAACCTGCAATTAGGTTTTAGTATCGATAGTTGTTTTCGGTGTTTTTATTGTCTCGTCTTGAAGTGTGAGTTATATTTTAATTAATCTTAGTATATATTTTATTACCGCGTGTGAACGTACTATGTAATTAGAATATTGTAACCTTTAATCATATCATAATTCTAACTATGCATTGTATTAGATAAGCAAATTCTTGTAAAGTTGACAAGTTTTCTTCAAACAACTTGCCAACTATTAAAAGTCAGTCTGTATTATAGATTCGAAAAGTAAAGTTTAGGTTCAGAGTAATTTTGTATTTTTTTTTAAAAGTCGAATTCAAAAGGCCTAAACATATTTGGCGCAGTCGGTAGGATAGGTCCGGGCTATTTTTTTGACAAAAATCGCGAATTAATAGTGTTCGTTTTAACGATTCACGGACTTGATCCTGATAAAATTAAACAAGCAGCCCATCACTAGGAAAACATCGCCGAGGTTGGGTAACCAAATTGGATTGAAGATAACTAGGAGGACTAAAATCGCCTACTTGGAAATCAACAATTCCAGCAGCTAGGACAACTTCGCCGAAACTGCAACAATTGGAGAGAAGATTTACGAACTACACTTAGATTCAGTCAAATATGAAAATTCAACAAATCCTGTAAGTTCCTTTTATTTTACCTAAAGTTTTATAGTAATTGTATTAAATCGGGATCGTTAATTAAGTGAAAACAAGTAATAATTTAAATAGTTTTGATTCATACGTATATATTAATTTCTAATTAAGCGTTTATGTCCGATACGGAAGAAACTAACCGTGACAGAAGTCCTCTTCGTAGAAATATAATTATAATGGCAGTTCCAAAAGTAGAGAAATTTCACATTAACAGTGTACCAGATTTTGACGGTAATTGCGCTACGTTAGCAATTTTTATTCAGGCTACCGAATACTTGCTGAATAATTATCGAACTAATCTTAACAATCCGCAAAATGAATTTTTACTTAGATCAATAATTGGGAAACTAAAGGGACGCGCTCTTGAATTAGTTGGTAGTCGGGGAAATTTAAATAATTGGATTTCAATAAAACAATTACTTTTAAGATTTTTTTCGGACCCGCGAGATGAACAATGTTTACTTGGAGATTTACTTCATGCTAAACAACATAAGAACGAAACTGCCGTAACATTTGGTAATAGGTGCCAAGATTTATTATGCTTAATTTTAACAAAGTTACAATTAGAGGAGGCTGATGTAAACGCACGAATTATGAAAATTCAAATATATGAAAAGCAAGCGTTAGACGCGTATTTAAGAGGTATTAATAATAATTTGCCTATTAGATTAAGAAAACCAGAAAACTTAGAACAAGCCATTAGCTTTGTAATCGAGGAAGAAAATTTTGCGTATTCAAAAAATAATTTTTTTAGTAACAATAATAATCACATGAACTTTAATAAACCGCGCTCAATGGGTCAACATACGTCTAATGCAAGTCCGCATTATAGTTATCAAAGTAATTCTAATACACCAACATATCAGCAGAACAAACCTGCATTCTTTAATTCTAGATCACACTTTAACAATCATTTTAATAATAATTTCAATAAAAATTTTAATAGCGGAAACTCAGGAAATTCACGTCATACAAATTATAGATCCAATGGTAATAATTATTATAGACCATTTCAATCCCAATCGCCATTCCGAAAAAATCAAAATTATCAAAATAACACAAATAGGCAAACGCCAAATTTTAATGAAAATAAATCGAGACAATTTCGTCCGGAACCGATGGATACATCAAGCGGAAATTCCAGACGACCCCAAAACAATTTTAATAATCCAAAATTCGTATCTCAAGAATTATATCAAACGGAAGTTGATCAAAACGGTGTAGTTAACAATGATGAGCAAGAAGAGCAAAATTTTCAGTGGGACGACCCACCAAACGATATGACATAATTGATGTCACAAATATTAGTACGTCCGCGTTACCATACATAAAAATTCCTCATGTTAATTTTAAATTTATGCTAGATACAGGATCCAATAAAACTTTGATATCACCGCGAATAGTAAAAAAATATTATAACGAATTTGTTATAACGAAAAACCTTTTAAAATTAGATCAGCTCATAAGACTACATTTCATAAATACGTTGCACGAATACCATTGCCGAAAACTTTTAAAACTAAAGAGTACTATGATTTCTGTATGTTTGATTTTAATCCTAAATATGATGGATTAATAGGCATGGATTTATTAAAACATTTAGGCGCAAGTATTGATTTAAAGAAAAACGTTTTATTAACTAAATACGGTGCGATACCCATATATTTTGAACCATTAGAAACAAAACAATTTAAGTTACAACCGCGACAACAACAAATTGTAAAAGTTCCCATAAATTCAAATAATTTAGATGTAGGAATAATCGAATACACAAAGTTAGCCGAAGGAGTAGAAATTCCTCAATGCTTAGTAAAGATAAAAAATAGAGAGGCAATTATTAGTATTACAAATAGTAGCGAATCAGAAAAAGTAGTAAGTGTAGAACCCTTAAACGTATTAGAAACGGATGGTGCAGAAATGATAGAAGTTAATGACGATAAAAATAAAGATAGGTTATTAAAAGAAAATTTAAACAATCTTAGATTAGGTCATTTAAATGACGAAGAAAGAAAAGCAATTAGGCAAATATGTTATGAATATAGAGACATTTTTCATTGTGAAGGTATACCGTTATCCTTTACAAATATTGTAAAACACGAAATAAAAACTAAAGATGACGTGCCGGTGTTTAAAAAAGCATATAGGATGCCATACGCACAACAAAAAGAGGTGGCCAATCAGGTGGCCGAACTTTTAGCCAACGATATAATACAACACTCGGAAAGTGCTTGGAGTAGCCCGGTAATTGTTGTTCCAAAAAAATTGGACGCGTCGGGCGTACAGAAATATCGAATGGTAATCGATTATAGACTATTGAATGAGAAGTGCGTAGACGATAAATATCCCCTGCCTCATATTTCCGATATTTTAGATAAATTAGGTAAATGTTCGTATTTTACAACATTGGATTTAGCATCGGGTTATCACCAAATTGAAATGCATCCTAGAGATCGAGAAAAAACGGCTTTTTCAACACCGCGAGGTCATTACGAATATAAACGCATGCCTTTTGGTTTAAAAAATGCTCCTCCAACTTTTCAACGAGTTATCGATAATATTTTACGCGGAATACAAAATGAGGCATGCATTGTTTATTTAGATGATATAGTAATATTTTCCACATCCTTGCAGGAGCATATTGAAAAATTAAAATTAGTATTTGATCGGCTCAGAAAAGCAAATTTTAAAATACAGATGGATAAGTCAGAATTTTTAAAAAAAGAGGCGCAATTTTTAGGTCATGTTATTACGCCGGAAGGTGTTAAACCAAATCCAACTAAAATTAATGCAGTAATAAATTACCCAGTTCCTAGAACAACAAAAGAGATTAAAGGATTTTTAGGCTTAACAGGATATTACAGGAAATTTATTAAAGATTATGCCAAGATAACAAAGCCACTAACCATATGTTTGAAGAAAGGGCATACAATCGAACATAACAAAGAATTCATGGACTCATTTAATAGATGTAAAAATATTTTAGTTAATCATCCCATACTGCAGTATCCGGATTTTGAAAAACCTTTTATAGTGTCTACGGACGCTTCCAATGTGGCAATCGGTGCCATTTTGTCTCAAGGCACTGTGGGGTCAGACAAACCAATTTGCTATGCATCGCGAACGTTAAATGATTCGGAGAGAAAATACAGTACCATCGAAAAAGAATTGCTAGCAATCATTTGGGGAGTTAAATATTTTAGGCCCTATTTGTACGGTCGAAAATTTGTCATTTATTCAGATCACCGCCCTTTAGTCTGGCTATCGAAATTAAAGGAACCAAATCCAAAACTGCAAAGATGGAAAATTAAACTAGAAGAATATGATTACGAAATCATATATAAAAAGGGTAATCATAATAGTAATGCGGATACGTTAAGCAGGGTAGAAATTAAAAACGATAATAATTCTAGTTTTAAAGATTTTGAGACCAAATTCACCTATAAACAAATAATAAATTCTCCCACAATCATAGAAAAAATTGGAGATCTCTTTGAATCTCCTCCGGAATTTTCTTTATGTCATTGTGTTAGTAAAGATTTAAAAATGAATTCAGGAATAGCTATTGAATTTAAACAAAGATATGGACAGGTCTCAAACCTAAACAACCAAAATCCACAAATAAATTCATTTGTTCACTTGCGAGAAAACCAAAGATACATATTTTACTTAATAACCAAAGATAAATATTACGAAAAACCTACTTACGAAAGCTTATTTAAATGCTTGGTCAATATGAAAGAATTTTGTTTGATAAATAATATTAAGAATTTAGCAATGCCAAGGTTAGGTAGCGGATTAGATAAGTTAAAATTTGAAAAAGTACGCCATATGATTAACTATGTATTCGGAAATCAATTTAATATAGAAATATACCATCTAGAAGGTAATAATTATAATAGAAATATGGAGATTGATATAAATGCCATTGAAAATGAATCCATGATTAACAATTTTGATGAAAATGACGAAAATGCAATACAAGATTTACTAAATGATAATCAATGGGAAAAGAATATTATGACGGAAGAAGAGTTAGATTCAATATTAGAACAATTAGACAATTCGGATACTATAAATTCAGTTAGTCAGAATAAAGAAATAGCTAATATTAAAATTTGTTCAGATGTGATAGATTCAAAACCAAATCAATACTTTATTTACGAAGTACACGCACTCGCAAAACCGGTCAAAATAGAAACAATAGGTAAAATCAAACGATATCATGTTCAGATAAATAGTAATGATGAAGAAAGCATAATCAATTTTTTAAAAGAATACACAACCGAATCAAAAAAATATTATATTTATTTCGAAACTGACGCATTATTTCAGCAATTTACTAGAGTAGTTCAAAAATTATTTAATGTAAATGGACCCGAGTTAATCTATTGTACGGAAAGAAGAGAAATTCTACACGAGCAAGATATGATAGAGACAGCTATACGAAATCAGCATGAAGGTAAAACGAACCACCGAGGTATTTCAGAAACTTTAAAACAATTACAGAGAAAATATTATTTTCCTCTCATGCAAGAACACGTAGCAAAGTTCATTGCTAATTGTACAAGATGTAAAAAAAGTAAATACGAAAGAAATCCACCCAGAATTGCAATGATGTTAACGGATACACCTCACCGTCCCTTTGAAAAATTACATATAGATGTCTACACGGCAGAAAACATTAAATTTTTAACTATAGTCGATGCATTTACAAAATTAGGTCAAGCAATTGAAGTTAAATCTAAAAACGCGGTAGATATTGCACTGTTAAATGAGTGAATCTTTTAATAATGCATACTTACTTTGATTTTTATGTATTGAATACAAACTTATCCAACCTCCGGTTCCATGTAGAAATATCAAAGCAAAGTTAAAACGATCTTTTAAATGGTTCTGAAAATAATCTCGTAAATTCTAGTTGAATATGAAAATTTATTTTTTATTGAATAAACAATTGAATTGCAATTATTATAATTGACATCTATTAAATCGCAAATTTCACCGCATTAGTTTTTATAATGATTTGTGTTCCGCAAATATCCCGTAATCACTAAATAATCTGGGTTGTTCAAACCTGTCTCTTTCCTCGTTAAACTCGACCCGCAATCCTCGGTCCTTAAATGGTTTGTGAATTCTTCTTCTCCTACTTCACGTCAAATGGAACAGCTTTTCCTCTCGTTCCAAAATTTTCTAGGCCACGAGCTAAAATCTTCTACCAAATAATTCTTCCAATTGATTATTTAAATTTGTCCAAATTGAATTTGTTGTTGTTTCAAAAATGATTTTTGTTTATTAAATTTTATTTGTGAATCACTCCTCTCTTAGAGAATATTTCCACTCGACCTTACTGGTCCACCGTTTTTCATTCACTGACTTTATTTATCATTTTTCTCCTGATCAATCCGTTGCCAAGACGATTCATTTTTTTCTTCATTCAAATTTTATTTTTGATAATGTGATTTAAATATTATTCGCTTGCGTATACCCGCACTGATGCACATCGGTCGTTACACTCAACGTTGTTCAATTTTCAATTGTTTACTTAAACAATAAATTATTTTGATTTGAACTTAAATTGTTGAATATCAAATATTAACTTTCTTACATTTTTTTTTGAATGAAATTAAAACTGCTGTGCGCTTTATTGCCCACCTTTATGAACACTGCATTTACCCCCTTTCGATTTTGACTTAATTTGAGTTTTTCCAAATTAATGTTAAAATCGAACATTCGCGGTGTCAAATAAATCTTTGCATTTGTGCGAATAAATTAATAACTTTTTCTTTTATCAACTGAACATAATTAAAGATAAATTTCTGATCTTTCCTCATCTACCAATCTTTCTTTCAATCTCTCCTTGGTTGAGCTGTTATTGCTCCGTTTTACCCGCGTCTCTATTATTCCTAGAATTAATTCTTATATTTTTGGTCATTGGACCTTCATTGTTTCATTTCCCCTTCCCATTTATTTTCTGCCTTTGCAGATTCTCACTTATTTCTCTTCATTTTTGCGGATATTACCGTCATGCCAATTAAATATTCTTTAAATTATAATTCCCGTTTCTTTCGCGGGTATTGTCGCTTCGTCAGCTCAACCAAATCCTTCTTCGCTTACTTTCCTAACTTAACACAACAAACAATTAACATTTTATTTATAGTGGTCATTTTCCTATTATTTGCTGTGACTAAATTTAACGTTTTAATTGGAATAATCTTATTCTTTAATTTTTCCGTATTTTGTAACACAATCTTTTCATTTATGAGTGACACTTCGGCCCCGGTGTCAATTAATGCTAAAACCCGTACATCTCCCACATATATGAAAATTTTTGGTAAAATTGCTAAATCACCCCCTTCTCTCTGTTCAATGTGTTCCGTTATGAACTCCCTTGGATGTTCATATGAATTCACATTAAAGTTTCCCCTTTGGCTGTCCCTTAAACAAAATTTGACCCACTGGTCCTTTCACTTTCAACTACTGGTCGAGATGACTCAGTTTCTGCTGCTTGTTCCGCTACATTATTTATTTCTCGACTTTCCCTATTACCTTGATAACCTCCTCTTTCTGGGCCTCTGCCCCTATAATACTGATTCCCTGATCGTCCACCTCGATACTCTCCTCGGTGTGCGAAGTTAACATTACCCGTTGGTTGGTTTCCACCATCGTTGGACACCCCAACATGTTCACTTGCTCTCGTGTGTCTCCAATCTTGGGGCACTCTTGGTATCTCGTTTCCCCCCGTCGCTTTATAGTTTTCGTGTCTAACACGATTCCAATTTCCGGTATTTTCATTTTTAAATTCAACCGACCTATCAAATATTTTGAGCACCTCAAGAAATTTGTCTACATTATCTACCCCCTCAATCCCTGTTCTTTCATTAATATCTCTTTCAAAATGCCGTCCTAATACGTTGACTAATTCCGATTCCAAATATTTTGGTTCGACTTGTTGAGCTTTATTGATTAATCTAATCGCATAATTTTCCCGTGAGTTTCCATATCCCCGGTACTTGCCAAAGTTAATTTCCTCTCGTACCTTGCCTTGCTCTATCTCGCCCCAGTATTTTTTTAAGAACAAAGTTTTGAAATCTTCCAAATTGTTAACCCGATTTTCTACGATTGCAAACCATATTTCGGCTTCCCCTCTCATTAAATTTCTGATAATGTTTTTAACACTTCTTAAATCTTTAATTTTCCCAATATTTTGTACAAGATTTTGCATAAATATCTTTGGGTTTACCTTTTCGTCCCCTGAAAATCTTCCACATTTATCCCCATCAAATTCCTTCGTTAAATGTAATTTAAGTACCTCGCCTAGTTCCCCAATTGACTTTTCATCTACCTTTCTTTGCAACCTTTGAATTTCCTCTTTTAACTTATTGCCCGCAACTTCAATTCGTTTATCTAACTTTTTGTTTATACCTTCCATTCTTTCATTCACACTTGAATCTACCTCCATCTTTGCACCAATTACCTTTTCTTCCAATTGTCGATTTGTCTCTTTGATCTCCGTACTCACTTTTTCAATTCTTTTCTTATTTACCTGTACCTGTTTTTCCACTTTACCGTTTTCTTCCTTGACTTTGACAATTTCTTGTTCCACTTGGGTACATTTTTGGTTCATCTCATCCATCATTCCATAAATTCCATCGAATTTTCCTTCTATTTGTTGTTTAAATTCGGACATGTTTTCCTTGATATTTTCTTCCATCTTGAACATTTTCTTTGACATTTCCCTAGAATTCTCATTCATCTTTGCATTCAAATTAGACATATTCTGTATTAATTCAGACCTACTTTCCCTAAGATTTTCCATTAATTCAGCCCTACTTTCCGCATTTAAATTGGACATATTTTGTATTAATTCAGACCTACTTTCATTAATCTTTTCCATTAATTCAGCCCTACTTTCTTTAACATTTTCCATTAATTGCATGAGCATCTTTTGAATGTCAGCATTTTCTGACGTTTTATTTTCTATCGCGATATTTTCCTTGTCACTTGGATTCTCAGCTATACTGATTTTACCGCTACGCGTTTCCATAGTGATAATAATTTAAAAACTTCAATGTGACAATTTTAATTTTAATTTTAAAGTTATTAATTTATTTCTTTTTACAGAGATTCGTTTGATAAATTTTATTTTTGTGTCGTGGGTTCTCACGAGCAATGTTTCGTGGTCGAGCCCCGTGCGTTAGGCGCCAATTAAATATGCACTGTTAAATGAGTGAATCTTTTAATAATGCATACTTACTTTGATTTTTATGTATTGAATACAAACTTATCCAACCTCCGGTTCCATGTAGAAATATCAAAGCAAAGTTAAAACGATCTTTTAAATGGTTCTGAAAATAATCTCGTAAATTCTAGTTGAATATGAAAATTTATTTTTTATTGAATAAACAATTGAATTGCAATTATTATAATTGACATCTATTAAATCGCAAATTTCACCGCATTAGTTTTTATAATGATTTGTGTTCCGCAAATATCCCGTAATCACTAAATAATCTGGGTTGTTCAAACCTGTCTCTTTCCTCGTTAAACTCGACCCGCAATCCTCGGTCCTTAAATGGTTTGTGAATTCTTCTTCTCCTACTTCACGTCAAATGGAACAGCTTTTCCTCTCGTTCCAAAATTTTCTAGGCCACGAGCCAAAATCTTCTACCAAATAATTCTTCCAATTGATTATTTAAATTTGTCCAAATTGAATTTGTTGTTGTTGTTTCAAAAATGATTTTTGTTTATTAAATTTTATTTGTGAATCACTCCTCTCTTAGAGAATATTTCCACTCGACCTTACTGGTCCACCGTTTTTCATTCACTGACTTTATTTATCACTTTTCTCCTGATCAATCCGTTGCCAAGACGATTCATTTTTTTCTTCATTCAAATTTTATTTTTGATAATGTGATTTAAATATTATTCGCTTGCGTATACCCGCACTGATGCACATCGGTCGTTACACTCAACGTTGTTCAATTTTCAATTGTTTACTTAAACAATAAATTATTTTGATTTGAACTTAAATTGTTGAATATCAAATATTAACTTTCTTTGAATTTTCTTACATTTTTTTTTTGAATGAAATTAAAACTGCTGTGAGCTTTATTGCCCACCTTTATGAACACTGCAATATATTAAACGCTTTAATCAGTTATTTTTCATTTTACGGAACACCCGAAACAATTAGTGCAGATCAAGGTTTAGAATTTCACAATCATATAATTGAAGAATTGCTAGAATCGCATAAGATAAAAATTCATTTCACAACACCTCATCATCCCGAATCTGATGGAATAATAGAACGGTTTCACTCTACTTTAGCCGAACATATTAGGCTATTAAAAACAAAGCACAACGAACCAGTAACCACCTTAATGAAATATGCAACTATTGCCTATAATAATTCAATACATTCCAGCACAAATTTGACCCCATTAGAATTAACATTAGGTCATACAAAGTTACGGGATCCTTACGATCTATTTTACGATAAACAAATGTACAGCGATTATCTTCAAAAACATAAATAAAAATTAGCTTTAACTTATGATCGAGTAAATGAAAAATTAATAACGAATAAAGAAAGAGTTGCAAATACAAGAAATAAAAATATCAATAACCCCTTTTCGGAAGGACAAACGGTGTACGAAACTAGCTATAAATATAAACGAAATAAAACAGGCGAAAAATTTAATGGTCCATTTGTAATAAAAACAATGCTTCCTAATAATAAAGCGATTATACAAAAGGTTGGGAGTTCAGATAAGAACCGTGGTAGAACAGTTCACTTAAAAAATCTAAGACAACCCATTGTTACAGAAGATTCACCATCGCCCTCGTCACCGCAACCATCCACTTCGCAAAGTGTGCCGATGTAGTAGAAATAGATCAAATTTCAAATAAACAAGGATTACTTCCATTAAAATTAGGTTTAGCCCAAAATGTAGTGGATTATTGGAAATTAATACAAATATATGATTTATCTAGTTTAAGATTAGAATTAAATAAGTTAATTGATAATTACAATAAACTGAATATTTCATTTCATGAAACTAATTAGGGAACGTACCCATACTACGTGACCCGTTTAGGGGGGGGTCTTCAAAAGACTACGCTTGGTCACAGGGGCGGGGGGGGAGTTAGGTTTTCGTCACGTAGTCAATATTTTTTGACAAATTGCGTTATCTCTGCAATTTTATTCTACGTTAATTTCTCTACAGCGTAATGCAAATACATAATATATTACTTTTAATTAAATACTGTTACCCTAAATCTATTACTATTTTTAAAAAATTCAAATTAGCAACTTTTTGTTTAAACAGTGTATGAAATTATAAAAGTTTCTTGGTAATGACGTCGACAACGCATAAGAATTTGATTGCCATGCGAAGTGCGATTCTCACACACATATTATTTATCCTGTATATTTTAAACAAGTGTAAAATGATATCAATTTCATTCTTGGTAATAAACTAATAACATCGATGAGGTTTTTGATTGCCATGCGATTCCCATACACATGAGATTATTTATCCTGTAAAATGAAAATTTAGCATTATCGGCAGTTTGAGTTTTTATATATAAGAGCTCTTTGGCTTTCTTCTCGCACTTTCGCAGCGACATTTGCTTAATATTAATTCTAATACTAATTCAGAAAATTTATTGCAATTTTTTACTTTTTATAAAGTAGTACGCTGTAGTTTTGGCTTGACAACAGCCCTGAGTGTAGTGTAGTATACAGTTTTATCAAGCAAATCGAAGAGTGTTACAATAATGTCGTTGTACGATCGCCTGTACAATGCATTTATTAAATGTTACAAGGATTCCTTGTCAATGCAGGCAATACAAAAGAAAACAAACGAATTTTGGGTGCCTTTAAGGGATGAGTACAAAAAGAATCCAAAAGAGCTGGAGCGCCTCACACTGTTAAAAATCGAGAAACTTTGTCAGATTGGAACTAAAAAAAGCGCTCGACTCCTTAATTTCTTCGTAAAGGTGAGTATTCTGAACGTAGTTTGTTAAATGATTAAAATGGTTTTTTATATTATTTTCATGTTTTTAAAATATGGTCCGAGATTAATAATATAAAACCTACTATGTAAATTACGGCGTCAATCCGACATGAATATAGGGTATTCGGTTTTACTTATAAAATGTAGAAGTCAACTTTATTAAACGACTTTAAAAAAAAAGAGGAGGTTTTATCAATTCATCGGAATATTTTTTATGTATATTCAGCGATAATTCCTTTTACCAAGTTGTCCGATTTGAATGATTCTTTTTTTTTGTTTGAAAATGGGGACTTCAGCGGTGGTACCATATAACTTTGGGCATCAAACAAAAAATAAAAATAAGCATTGGTTACAAAATATTCATTAAATATGTAAAAATTTAGAATTGAGAGGAATATTATATACCATGTAAATATTAATAAAATACTAGCCGAGTGCTAGTTGAAAAATTAAGTTCAAATTTTATATTAGCCCCCACACCACCTATTGATGTTGATATTTCCGAAACTTATGAAATTTTAGTATATTTTTAATATAAAAAGAACCGACTTCAAAAAACCACAAAAGTAACAAACAAAAAAAACCTACTTTTTAAAGTACATTATTTCGTTCTATTGTAAGAATAAAATACCTTATTTTCATGTCGCTTTCATTTCGGCAAAATAACAAACTAATGAATTTGTTTCTGTTTTCGCATGTGTGAACATTCTGGTGATGGTTGGATTTTTTTTGTTATATGGTGAATGTAGCTACCTGCACGAAAAGCTCCACTCGCGCATGAAGATGATCTCAAAGTGCTTCCCAATACCGAAGATATCAGTGATAATACCGCGGAAGAGTCTGTTTCTATTATTACTCGGAAAGGTATATAACCAACCACTTTCTGTTCTGCCAGTGAAGATAAATTTTATTTTTCTTTTTTCTTCAACTTCTGTAGCATAAATCGTATTTTTTTTAAACGTATTAACAACCTTTTACAAAGGTCTTTTTATGACTTTTTAATTTTATGGGTTGTGATATATAAAACCAGTACATTTTTTTCTAGCTTGCAGTAACAATATATCTTCCGTTGACCAATCTTCTGTATCTACAACAGCTTCGACACCAAAACAGGACGCTTTGAAATCTGAAATTTCAGTACTTGAAGCTGAATTAAATGCCACTGTAAAAAAGCGAGATGCAGGACTTGGAAAAGACGGGATTGAGAAGAAAATAAAAAAATTAAGGCATGATACTGATATGAAGAAAAAAGAGTTAAGGAACAAAATAGTCCGTGCAGAAAACATGCGAAAATTTAGAGCAAAACAAAAAGCTGAAGTTTTGAGCCTGAAATCCGCTCATCCTAACGTGCAATCCTCGTCTATAAGGACTCAGCCAGGACGCCCTTCACTTGAAGAAAATCAATCAGGTCTTCTTCAAGTAATTTGCGATATAGCAACACATGGAAGCTCAGCTGCTGATCGACGCCGATCAGAAGTATTGAGAACTTGTAAAACTCTTGATGAATTGCATGCACGGCTTGTTGAAGATGGATTTCTTATCTCACGAACCTCTACATACCGTAGGCTGATTCCAAAGTATTCTGAATCATTAGAGGGCAAGCGTCATGTCACAACTGTGCCTGTGAGACTGTGTCGAGCCCAAACTGATAGACACCGAGATCACGCCGATCAACATTTTTGCAAGACTACTGTCAACGGCCTCGAGGAACTTGCATCTATACTTGGGCCTGAACAGGTAGTTTTTATTTCTCAAGATGATAAGGCAAAAGTACCGATTGGAAAAACAGCTGCAAAAGTACAGGCTCCTGTTTTAATGCATCTGAGTTATAAAGTGCGCCTCGATGATCATGATTTTGCTGTTGAAGAACGCCATCAACTGACTCCTTCGGTATATGCTGGTATCATAATTAAAGAAAACTGCATGGGTAGAAAAGAAGCTGTTACATATTCTGGCCCAACGTATATCGTAATCCGCAGTGGAAAACATAGCAGTTCGACAGCAACAACTCACGCCAAAGACCTTATCAAACTGCTAACATTAAATGATTTTAAAAATCTGGCATTAGGGAAGGATGGAAAAGTCAAGCCTGTGATGATTATATCGGTGGATGGAGGACCGGATGAAAATCCACGCTACAAAAAGGTGATATCTAACTGTATATCGCACTTTAAAAAGTACGATTTGGATGGGCTGTTCGTGTTTACGAATGCACCTGGTCGATCGGCTTACAACCCAGTTGAGCGAAGAATGGCACCCTTGAGCCGTGAGTTAGCCACGGTAGTCCTTCCTTATGAACACTACGGGTCCCATCTCGATTCTCAAGGAAAAACCATCGATAACGAGCTAGAATTGAAAAACTTTCAGCATGCGGGTATAATATTTTAATATAAAAAATGATATAATACAGTCTTCTCTGCTGTTAAAATATAAAAATTAGAATTTCAAATTATATTGTATGTATTTCATTCATCCACCGATGGTTGAAAGTTAATCCCCTACCCCAAAATGGTCAACGTAGAGCACTAGCATATTCCACCGATGAAGGTCGGGGTCAGCTTATAGAGAATTAATAGGAGAAAATGGGCGATTTAATAAGTTAAAAGCTTACTGTTTGACATTTAATTTTAAAAACTGCAGAATTATTTTTTATGGTGGATCCGTGTATTGCCATGGTTGTCTTTGTCAAATTCAGTTTTGCCAAAGATTAAACTAATTAAAAATATATCCAATTAGTTCCACATCTTGCCAGATATATTTAAGGCTAGCATGAACAGCCAATTCAAAGTCAACAGTAACCGTTTTCGGTTGAAAAAGTATTTGATTTTGAGCACAAATATCTATTAATGATTGGAGGCAATGCCGGTAAATTTCATGAGATTTGTCATGGTACTATTATACATTATACTATACTATTATACTATACTATATACGGTACTATTATACATGGTACCGTATGATTTACCATGAGATTTGTCTTTTAAAAGACAAAACGCCAGTGCTATATAATGTCCATTCGCGTAACCATGAATTGTAAACAGCTGCTTAAAGAACTTGGTGCAATACTCAAAAGTACCATCCATGTATATATTGTCTACAGAGCATAAACACCGTAAGTTAGTAATACACGAAAAAATAATTAAATTATTTTGGCTATCATTAAGGGAGCGTTCATAAACTACGTGGTTTGGCCAAGGGGGGGGGGGGTTAGGTAGAAAGCTACGCAGGGCTACGTGAGGGTACGGGGGGGTTATAGTCAAGCTACGTAGTTTTCTTTATTTATTATGAAACAATTTGCAGAATATAAGCGACAACATAATATGGATATTTATTTCCGTATTTGGATTTTTTTATTTATATTTTATATAGGTGCGCTATTTCTTTTAAAAACAAATATCGGTGTTATTCATTTTTTATACCAAATAATTTTTAAATAGTTTTGTTAACAGAAAGCATAATATGTCTTCTGGACTTTAGAGGAAAAAAAACTACGTTCCATCTAGGGGGGGGGTAGAGGTATCATGGTAAAAGCTACGTTAAGCTACATGATGGGAGGGAGGGGTTCTTAAGAGGTCAAAATCAAACTACGTGGTTTATGAACGCTCCCTAACCATTAAAAAATTTTCATTATTCTCTGTTTCAATGACAATGGAATCTAACGCGGAATGAACGTCCAACATTGAAGTCGGTAAAGGTGGTAGTTCTTTTCGCCTCGCATTATAAATACTTGTAGCAATTGATTTAGCATCCTGGTAAGTAGTGTCCACTCGATCAACTTTAGTGGTAGCGATGGCGTTTTCAAGAATGTCCAATGGTCTTTTTGAAAAATCTTCAACATCTTTTCTTTTGGCAACACCGGCAACCGATTGCCGTTTAATTTTTTGCACATCTTCTTCGTGGCTATGTTGCGGATTTTCACTCTCAATTTTCCTCTGTTCTCCGCTTCCTATGGTATAGATATTAGCTGAACATGTTTTGTTGGAACATCGCCATTTAACCCGCCCATCTTGCAATTCTGCCTGCTAGTAAAATTTGAAGTCGTTACGCACTAATAATATATTTCCGCGCTTACCGTAGATTTCTCGAAGCGCTGCCATAATTTCTGTAGGTGTTGTTTATTCGGTCTGATTTATAGGTCTGATTTAGAACGGCTTATAGACTTATAGACTTAACAACTAAAAGATTAAATTTATGACCAGTCTACCTGCCCACGGCAGCGGTGGAATATGCATATGGGATTATAGAAACCCTTGACCATCGGTGGAAAGTGAAATTGCCCGCTTAGGCAAATGAAATGTTTACTTATAGATATCTGTTAGAATATAAATTTTCACAAGTAGAAAGCAAATTCAACCAAATGTCAGTAACAAGTACGGATAAAAACAAACGTCCCACACGCGGACTGATAAATGGGTTGGGTTCGATTTGGAAGTCAATTTCGGGAAATCTTGATCAATCGGACGCTGATCGATACGATGCGGCTATTATGCAAATTAAGGAAAACGAAAATCAAGTAAAAATTATAGCGGAACAGCAACTTAGTATCACAGATAAAGCATTACACATGTTTAATGAATCAATGACTAAATTACAGCACAATCAAGTATTGCTCGAAGTCCGAATAAATGAAATTGCTAATGTAATGCAAAACGTTACCAATTTGTATTTCAATGAAATAGATAGTTTTGTCTTATTAAACACTATTTTTAATCAACTAATTGCAGCTGTAGAAATATTATTAGAAATTTTAGACAATATCGAAAATTCGATTACTTTTGCTAAATTAAATTCATTGCACCCGTCAATAATTATGCACGACGATTTAAGAATAGAATTATCTAAAATAAAAGCTCATTTGACAAATTTAAAATTGCCATATAATTTAGAAGAGGAGGACCTCGTCAATTATTATTCAACAATAAAAATTAAAGGATATATACGTCAGGAACAAATAATATTTATTTTGGAAATTCCTTTAGTAGAATTAAATTCATATGATTACTATAAACTTTACTCCTCACCTGTGTTAAAAAATATTTATTACCAAATCATCATTCCTAAATTTTCCTACCTAATGTTGAACGACGAACAATATGGGTTAAGTGACGGCATGTGTAAACAAATAAATCAATTAAATTATCTGTGCGACGAACAAGTTACTAATTTAATAACAAAACATAATCCGTGCGAAGTTGACTTAATTAGTCTTAGTGAAAATTATAAAAATTGTGAAGTTCAGAATAGTTATATAACAAAAACCAAAATTCAAAAATTAATAAATAATAAGTGGTTGATTATTACTGTTAAAGCAACCATTGGTTCAAGTAATTGTTCAAATATTGTAGAAAAGGTAATATTAAACGGAACATAATATGTAATTACAGTTCCAAAAACTTGTAGTTTCAAAATAGATAAATTAATTTTAAGAACATATCAAAATTTAAACCCGTTTATTAAACATTTTAATATACCGACGATTGAAATTCCCGACGAAAAACATCAATTTCATATGGAAATCGATCCGATACATCTGGACGACGTTAATCTCGACGAAGTAAAACATTTAGAAATGCAGTTGACAAACACGCAAAGAAAATTTTCGTCAATAAAAACGGTACCTTTTCACTATAATAATATCAGTTTATATACAATTTTGATTTACATAGCAATTGTCATTTTTATTTTGTTTTTACTTTTAAAATACTATCCTAGTCTGAGAGTAAAAGTTCAAAAAGTTACAGGTCAAGAGACGATAAATCCTTTAGAGGAAATATCTTTGAAAAATTAAGTTATTCAACTGTAATTTTTCCTCTTAGGCGCGGAGGAGTTATATTTTAATTAATCTTAGTATATATTTTATTACCAGGTGTGAACGTACTATGTAATTAGAATATTGTAACCTTTAATCATATCATAATTCTAACTATGCATTGTATTAGATAAGCAAATTCTTGTAAAGTTGACAAGTTTTCTTCAAACAACTTGCCAACTATTAAAAGTCAGTCTGTATTATAGATTCGAAAAGTAAAGTTTAGGTTCAGAGTAATTTTGTATTTTTTTTTAAAAGTCGAATTCAAAAGGCCTAAACATATTTTGTGTTTAGTTGTGTAGTGTTGTGTAAATATTAGAAACTTCTAATCATGGCCGAAGTGAAGAGAAAATGGGGTACATCTTGTGCGTATAAAGGATGCAGATATAAATTTTATTCAGAAACTGAAACCCCTCGCCGACATTTATTCCGATTTCCACAAGATAAAGTAGTGTATGTATATTTGTTATTTAATGTTGCCAATATTGACGTTCAATAATTTTTTACATTGTATTTTTTATCTCAGGAGTAATATATGGATCAATAATTGTGCTCGCAATGATTTACTTGGAAGGAACCCGAAGTATTTATACAATAACTTTCGTTTGTGCTCAATACATTTTGAGGATGAAATGTTTTATAACCAAGAGAAAACCAGACTTTTGTCAAGTGCCGTACCTGTAAAATATGTAATTTCAACAAATTTTAATACTGCAGATGAATTTTCTGAACCGCCTGCTAAAAGAATTAAAATATTGTCAAACATTTCAGGTAATGAAAAGGCTTATGAATTTATTTGTTATTGCTATTATTGCTAAATTTTCAGTAAATCTTCCTGCGTTGGCTACTTGCGATGTGATGGATCAAGCAGAAAACCTGCCAAATTTGTTGGACGTAAATGTTCCTCAAATGTCATCAGTGTCATCCCAAACACCAAAATTATTGACAGCGAATACACCAAGAAAAAGGAAAATGCTTAATACATTGAAAAATTTACAAGAAGAAAATGCTGCTTTAAAAAAGGAAATCGAGGAGTTGAAAGATCAAAGTCGCGAAAAAGATGTTAAAAATTTTAAATTATTAAACTCAAAGTTATCAAAATTTGTTAAAGTTCAAATTGATCTTTTAGACAAAAATTGTCGTGGACGACGTTATTCAGATGATTTTAAAAAATTTGCTCTATCATTATACTTTTTGGGACCGAAATGTTACAAGCTCTTAAAGGAAACTTTACTTTTACCATCGAAATCTGTTTTAGAACGATTTGTTAGAAAAGTTCAATTTAGTACAGGAATTAATGAAAATCTTTTCAATTTTCTAAAACTAAAAGTTGATAATATGAACATTTTAGACAGGGTTTGTACAATATGTGTTGATGAAATTCATATAAAGAGGAATCTTTTTTATAATTATGGCATCGATGAAATTATTGGGTTTCAAGATAATGGAGAATATAAAACAGGAGCACCAGCATGTTCAGCTGCTGTAACAATGGCCAGAGGAATATTCAGTAATTGGAAGCAACCTTTGGGTTATTTATTTTCAGAGACTAGCTGCAAAGGTGCTGAAATGAAAGACATTTTAAACAAATATGTTTTTCAATTAACAAACATTGGGCTAGATGTAACTATGCTCATTACAGACCAAGGTTCAAATTTTGTTGAATTTGCAAAGTTGCTGGGAGTTACACTAAATAATACCAAATTTAAACTAGGTGGAAAAGAACTTCTTTTTTTTTATGATCCTCCACATTTAATGAAGTCGGTCAGGAATAATCTTATGACTAATCATTTCCAATGGGATGAAAAGAAAACATCTTGGGATTATATAATAAAAGTGTACGATACCGATAGCAAGTTCAATAATAGATTACTTTACAAGCTTACCAAGGCCCATATGGAACCCAATAGTTTTCAGAAGGAAAAAGTTAAATTGGCTACACAAGTTTTAAGTGCTACCGTTGCTGCAGCTTTACATACTTATATACATTCACAATTTCTGCCAGAGAGTGCCATCCCTACGATGGAATTTATTTCCCGATTTGATAAATTGTTTGACATTTTTAATTCTTCGAAGTTCAACACTATGAAAGAATATAATAAGCCATTTCAACTACAGGAAAATTATGTTACTTTTCTACAAGAAACACTGTTGTTTCTTAAAAAAGTAACTGTAATTAATAAGGCTGGTAAAGTTATGACTAACTATATAAAGTGTCTGACAGGTTGGCAAGTAAGTATAAATTCATTACTTCAGCTTCATGATCAGTTAAAAGCTAAATATGATTCTAAATTTATTTTAACTAGAAGATTGAATCAAGATTGTTTAGAGAACTTCTTTGGTAGTGTAAGGCAACAAAGTGGAAATTGCATTAATCCTACACCCATACAGTTTAGTCGAGTGTTCAAAAAACTTTTTTTAATGCAATTTTTGCACACTGAAACTATGAACTGTGTTGAAGATTTTGATAAACTTTTATCAAATTTATCAAGTAATTTGGAAAAAAAAAGCGATTTGCCTTCTTTACCTGAGGAAATTAAACGTCCTTTTAGTGTAAGTAATTGTGATTACAGAGACATGAATTTACCAGAACAAAATGCCTTTAAATATGTTGGGGGTTACTTGATAAATGTATGTCTAAAAATTCACAATTGTCAAATTTGCAACAAGTTTGCCAAAGATGATACGATGCTAGACAACAGTAACATTTTTATCCATTTTAAGGTATACTCTACTAGCAATTCAGCATTTGGTGGCTTAAAAACGCCA
Source organism: Cantharis rufa (assembly GCA_947369205.1). Taxonomy (NCBI): domain Eukaryota; kingdom Metazoa; phylum Arthropoda; class Insecta; order Coleoptera; family Cantharidae; genus Cantharis; species Cantharis rufa. The sequence goes on along the minus strand of OX376307.1, from coordinate 19,419,763 downwards.
AATGAGTCTTTTTATAATTACTTGTATGCACTGGAAAAGATGTTTTTCAAAAATTTTGAAATTTATGCAACTGGTGAAGTTGGAAAGAGCTTATCTTTGTTAGCTGAAAGTATTGTAGGATTTAATCATCCCTGTAAAAATTTCCCTACTGATTTTTTTATTAAATTTTTTATTAGGTTTAGGATATTTTATGTTTTGAAGTTTACCAATAGAGACTTTAATGATAAGGGTAAGAAAAACAGACGACTTAATATTTTTATGAATTTGTAAATAAATACTTGATAAAAATGATGTTTTCTTATTTATTTTCTTTAAAAATTAAATCAAGTAATGCAAGTAAGAATCGAAGGTGTGAAATTCAAGTCAGTACTTACTGAAGAGTAATTTTTGTTACATATATTCCGCATGTGAAAATTAGGTGCTGAAGAAAATAAACCAGATGAGAAAGAAGGATTACCCCCGTTTTATTTTAAATGAACAAAGTAAAAATAAATATTTTGGAATTAAAGAAAATTGCGCCAACTATATTATTATTTAAATTTTCTTTACGAATGAACAAAATTTTGTCATAAATAACTGTTACGTTTATTATTCACTGTCAATACCATATGAAATTTGTGTGGTTATGTTTGTCAACTACCAATTTAAATGTCCAAGGTCACTGGCGATCGCATCTAAATATCAAAGGTTCCGTCCGGAGTGATGCTTCTGTATAATCTCTATTCTGTGCTATTATTGTGAACCATGAATATAATAATTAATTTATGGACTCTGTGTTCGAGCAAAACATTAAAAAAAATTGTTAACCCTGGACGGTCGCAATATATTTTCACTGCTTTCGCGGTCGCACTAGGACGATAATCGAGGGTTCGTTTTCAATGTGTTAAAGCGCTTTCAAAAATCTAAAAAATTCGTGAATACTCTTGAATGCTTTTAGAATGTGAATTCACAATTATTTAAGTAGAAAAGTAATTGTATTTTATACTATAAATTGATATCTGATCGAAAATGTTAAAAAAGTATTTTGGTCTAAATTTCAACATTAAAAAATTACCATAAATTACCATGGATTGTCATCGTAGATTCTGCATAGGACAAAAACGTCCCAGTACTACTGTCTAGGGTTAAATATAAAGGGTTTTCCAATAGGGACTTAACAACTTTAAACTTTTATTGTGGACACACCCTTAAACCAATTGTTTAGATTTCAATAATAGTTGATAGAAAATATCACTTTTAATATTATAATCATTTATTTTCACATGCGCTACCATTGTAGGTAAGGCGTACCATTTTGATAAGACAGTACGATTAAGGTAACGCACGAGAGTGCAAGCAAAATAATATAGTGCGATCGTCAATAATTAATGTAGTGAATTTATTGTGTACGATATTAAAAATAAATTAAATATTCATACAGTCCACTTTTATAACATCGAAGAAAACCCATCATTTTATGGTCCTATCAGAACCGGATTAAGACGCAAAATTTGGTGCTTAATCTGAAGGAAATATTATTGAAACCATCGTAGTAGGAAGAGGAAGAACGCTGCAATCATCATCAACAGTTTGATCACCTGGATTGATGTTCTGCAAAATATGTGTAAGTCCTTTTTCCTAATAATATCCTTTTGTATCGATAAATTTGACAAAGATTGTCGATTCATTGTTCGCAAATCTTTAAAAATTTGAAAAATTAAAAATTACCGTACTCTCGGCAGAACCAAATAATTGTCTCATCTCGTATAAAAATATAAATTTGAATAGTAAAATCTTACAATTTGTCGTTTTGAAAATAAAAATATTGTTTCTCACGCTTAAAATCGTGTTAAATAACGTAAAATATAAACAAAACTTAGCATTTGTCGATAAGTTGATATCAAAATAAAATAGTTTATGATAGTCGTAGCATTATCTGCTTTATTCCTTCGTAATATTAAAATATACTCGTCGTTTGAAAAATAAAATAAAATTGATAAAATTACTCGATTTGCATTGTGCTTTGTTGTAAAAATTAATATCGAAATAAAATGGGAAAAATTACTTTGTTATCGCTACGAAAAAAGAAAGATGCAATTATCGCATCATTTGATAGATTCAAAATATTTGTTAGTAATTATAACAACGATAACATAATAGAAGAACTAAAAATTCGTTTGAAAAAATCGGAAAGCGCTTTAGCCGAGCTAGAGCAAATTATTGTCGAAATAGAGGAGAAAGAGGGTGATTGTCATGAAGTCCCGTCACAAATTGTTGAATTTGAAGAGCTATACTATCAAACATTGGCAAAAGCTAATAAATTAATAAATGAAAGTTTAAAAAACAAAACTCAAATCGGTCAAAATAGTACTAGTTTAGCCGCACAAACTTAAAATGAATCAGATTGCCAAATAATCAACAACGTACGTTTACCTGTACTAAATTTGCCTGAGTTTGACGGAAAATATCAAGACTGGTCCAAATTTAGGGATACATTTCAAGCTTTAATAAACTCAAATACAAAATTAAGTCAAATTCAAAAATTTCATTATTTGTTATCATCATTGAAAGGTTCCGCTGTAGAAGTAATACATTCGCTAGAAATTTCAGACACAAATTTTACAGTAGCCTGGAACTTACTCACAGAAAGATATCAAAATGAAAAATTAACAATTTATTCCCATGTTAAAGCAATATTTGAATTACCCACTTTATTTAAAGAAAACGGTACAATGTTAAGGTAAGTTTTAGATGATTTTCTAAAAAATATTAGGGCTCTAAAGGCGTTAAACCAACCCGTAGAGCATTGGGACACTCTTCTGATATATAATTTGACTAATAAATTAGATAACAACACTAGGCGTTTTTGGGAAACTTCATTAGATACACAAGACTTACCCACTCTTGAACAATTAGAAAATTTCTTTAAAAAAAGGTGTCAACTTTTGGAAACAATTTCCAACACCAACAACAATATTAAAATTAATGCATTTGAAAAAACTCCAAGAAACGTTATAAATCAAAAACAAATTGCCAATGTAGGCACACACAAACAATATCGTTGCAATTTTTGTAAAGAATCTCACCTAATATATTATTGTGAAGCATTTTTAAAATTAAAAATTGAAGATAGACTAAAAGAAATTAAAAATTTGCATTTATGTTTAAAATGTTTAAAGCCCAACCATGTGGTTAAAGATTGCACCGCACAAAATTGTCTCAAATGTAAAAAACCGCATAACGCATTATTACACTTTCCACAAATAAAACAAGAAACATCCGAAAATATTGCTGAAATTGCGGATCACAGCACAAATACAGTAGTTATATCAACGCATGCCTCTAATAATAAAGATTCATATGAAATGCTTTCGACAGCCATAGTTAACATTTTTGATAGAAATAATCAACCAATAAAGGTAAGGGTTTTGCTAGACAATGGTTCAACAACAAACTATATTACAAAGGAATTGTCAAAATCATTAGGAATTCGTGCAATAGAAACCACACCATTTGTAGTTTCTGGAATTAACAACAGCAAATCAACAGCTGTATCAACATTAAAGGCAGAAATAAGTTCCATTTATACACAATTCAAAAAGAACTTATCATTTTTGGTAATAGATAAAATTACAGAAGACATACCGCTCATCAATTTTGACGCGAGCAACATAAAATTTCCAAAAGATATACAACTTGCAGATCCAGAATTCAATGTTTCACGAAAAATAGATTTATTGCTTGGTGCAGACACATTTTATAAATTATTGTTATTCGGTAAGATAAACACCAACCAAAAATGTGTAAAACTACAAAAAACGCGATTAGGTTGGATAGTTACTGGGCGAATAGATATTGCTAAAAGTAAAAATTTGTGTAATTTAACAATTTCCGAACGTTCAGATCAGGAAGTACAGAATAGTTTGGAGAAGTTTTGGAAATTGGAAGAAATTGAACAAAAAACAACAAATACGGTAGAAGAAATAGAATGCGAAAAGGAATTCGCGAGAAGCACATCTCGTGATCCTAATGGCAGATTTGTTGTTCGTTTGCCATTAAAGGATAATGTCGAGCTAGGTGACAGCTACCAAACTGCCGTAAAAAGATTTCATGGTCTTGAGAACAGATTCACAAAAAATCTTGAATTAAAAAAACAATATTGTGAATTTATGCGTGAATATGAATCTCTTGGTCACATGGAAAAAATAAATGAAATGAAAATTGACAATACAGTGGACAGAAGAATATTATTGGAAAAGTTGAAAAAATATGGTATCAGAGAAAAAGAATGGCATTGGTTTAAGTCATATTTGAGTGACAGGAAGCAGAGGACGAAAATAGATAATTTTGTGTCGGAGGCGATAGATGTTCACTTGGGAGTTACTCAGGGATCTGTTCTTGGTGTTTTGCTGTTTTTGTTGTATATTAATGACATGAATAACATCTTTAATAGAGCAAAATCACTTTTGTTTGCAGATGATGGTCTGGGGTTTATGTAGTTGGGGACAGCATTGATTCTTGTATAAGTGAAATTAATCTGGAATTAAGGAAATTATGCGAGTGGTTTCAGAGGAATAGACTTTGTCTCAATTTAAGCAAGACTAAGTGTATGTATATTAATAATAAAGAATGTAAAAGTATCGATGTTATGATGGAGAGTTCATCAATTGAGGTAGTAACTCAAATTAAATACTTGGGTATTATGGTGGATGATAAATTGAACTTTAAAGCGCATTTTGATTACATTTGTAAAAAAATAGCAAAAAAGTAGTATTTCTTTTTAAAAATCAGAAAGAATGTGTCAATTTTGAGTGCGATAAAAATTTTCAATACTATGCTGAAACCGCATTTTTGAATATTGTTCAAAAATATAGAATATTGTTCTAATATTCTATTTATGGGCAATAATAGTATGTTGGATAGATTGCAGAAACTTCAAAATAAAGGAATGCGAATTATTTTGAAAGTTAATAGATTAGTGTCCAGATTTGTTTTGCTGGAGACATTGCGTTGGCACAGTGTATATCAGAGAATATTGATAAATGTTTTCATTTTTGTGTTCAAATTAAAAAACAAAATGCTACCTACATATTTGTGCAATAGCGTATCATATGTTGGAGATGCTCATGGATACCCGGTTCGTAATGTGCATGATTTTAGATTGAATCTTTTCAGGAGCAATAGAGCACAGAACATGGTTTTGTACAGTGGTTTGAGAATGTTTAATGGATTGCCGCTGGATCTTAGGTTGGAGACGGAGCTGATATCATTTAAAAGGAAAATTAAGAAATATGTATCGCTTGAATTTATATAAGAGAGAATATTATTTATGTAGTACTATAAAAGAGTTTGTAGATTATGTTGAATTGTGTTGTAAATAGTGGTATTGTTACCAAATAAAGTTATCATTATTATTATTATAATACTTTTACTAAGAAAAAATCATACTACATTCCACATCATTCTGTAATAAAAACTTCGAGTTTCACTACAGCGTTAAGGGTAGTTTTTGACGCTTCGGCAAAAACAACGAATGGTAGAGCGCTCAATGATATTTTGAAATCAGGACTTGTAGTGCAGAGTGATCTTTTTTCAATTCTGCTACGGTTTAGAAAATACAATATTGTCGTAAGTGCAGATTGTGAAAAAATGTTTCGACAAGTTTTAATAGATGAGAGCCATTGCGATTATCAACGAATTCTTTGGCGTGAAAATCAAAATGATCCAATATCAACGGTTCGTTTAAAAACTGTAACATACGGAACAACTCCAGCAACATTTCTCGCTACACGTTGTGTAAAACAAGTAGCTGAAGAAAACGAAGCTCAATTTCCCGCAGCTAGCAAAGCTATAATAAACAACACCTATGTTGATGACTTTTTGTCAGGTGCCGACGATGAAGTCGAAGCGATAAAACTGAAGCAGCAAGTAGATCAAATATTAAGTAGTGCTGGGTTCAAAATGAGAAAGTGGTGTAGCAATTCACCAACAGTTTTGAAACATTGTGCAAATGTAAATACTAACGATGAACATATAATTAAAAATCAAAATGATCTTAATACTTTAGGAGTGGCTTGGGACTCAAAACGAGATAAAATAAAATATAAAACAAATATAGAAAATAATACATTTGATTATCCAACAACAAAAAGGTTAATTCTTTCCACTGTAGGTAAAATATTCGATCCTTTAGGATTAATTCAACCCTTAGTAATTTCGACGAAAATTTTACTGCAACAACTTTGGCAACTTAAATTGAATTGGGATGATCCAGTCCCAGAAAACATACAAAAACAATGGTCCGATTTAAGACAACAAATAAATACATTAAAAAACTTGGAAATTAAAAGACACATACTGAATTCACAACCGGTAGACATACAAATTCACGGTTTTTGTGATGCTAGTGAAGCAGCATACGGTTGCGCAATATATTTAAGAAGTACATCGCAGGCGGGAAAAGTAATGGTTGCCCTTGTGTGTGCAAAATCTAGGGTTGCCCCGATAAAAAAGATTACATTGCCAAAATTAGAGTTGTGTGGCGCAGTTCTCTTAGCCAAATTATCGAAAACTGTCGTAAAACATTTAGAATTAGAAATTTCAAAAATAACATATTGGACAGATTCTACAATAGTATTGAATTGGTTAGCAGAACAACCCGCTCGTTGGAAAACTTTTGTCGCAAATAGAGTTTCAAAAATCCAAGATTTGACAAAAGTAACCTGTTGGAAACATGTAAGATCCAAAGATAATCCCGCAGACATCGTCTCTAGAGGAATGGATGTAAGTCAGCTATCCAATTCAATTTGGTGGGAAGGTCCAAGCTGGTTAAGTAAAAGTTCAAAATTCTGGCCAAATGAACAATATAATAATAAAAATATAGATATTCCAGAAAAACGTCAACTAAAAATCACGCTTACTAGCACGAAATCCTTTGATTTAATTTCTCGATATTCTTCATTAAACAAATTGCAACGTATCACGGCTTGGTGTATACGATTTACCAATAATTCTAATATGCTAAAAACGAAAATCCGTGGTCCTTTGACAGTCCATGAATTAAAATCTGCGTTAGATAAATTAATTATATGCTGCGTTCTATTTACCAAAATACTAGGTAAATCTAAGTTCACGAACATACCCGAACGAACTTGTCAGTTTGAATTATTTTTTTTTAAATGGATAACAAAGTTATTATTGATTGGATTTGCTTATTAGATTGATCTCTTTTAGTTTTTTACAAAACAAAGTAACGGAAACGATGTATGGGTTATAAGCTAAACAAATAAAATGCTGTCATTCGTTCGGGTAAATTCGTCAACTTAGATTAACTTAGTATTTTGGTAAATAGAACGCAGCAATAGTATGCCAAAACGATGAATTCTCTCAGGATATAACAAACTTAAAAAAGGGGAAAATTCAAAATACTAGTAAAATATTAGCTTTAAGTCCGTTTCTGGACAGGAAAGGTATTTTAAGAGTAGGAGGAAGAATAAAGTATGGGAAGTTCGATTATTCCAAAAAACATCCAGTTATTCTACCTAAATCTCATTTTTTAACAAAATTAATCATTAAAAACGAACATCTAAAAAATCTGCACGCTGGTGCACATACAATTTTAGCATCCCTTAGGGAAAACTACTGGCCCTTATCTGGACTAAATGCGATAAAGGGAATTTTAAGACAATGTTTAATATGCTTTAAGGTAAAACCATTACAAATCAGTACAAAAATGGGCAATTTACCACTGAATAGATTAAAACCTATGCGCCCATTTACAGTAGTGAGTATAGATTTTGCAGGTCCCTTTCTAATAAAGGACAGCAAATTAAGAAACAAAAAACTTATAGTCATATATTTGTGTGTTCGTTTGTTTTGCAACAAAGGCAATGCACATCGAGCTAGTGGGAGATTTAACCTCTCAAGCATTTTTGAATTCATTAAAAAGATTTATAGCCAGACGTGGCATTCCAAACGAAATATATAGCGATAATGCCACGAATTTTAAATCAGCTAATAGACAATTATTAGAAATAACAAATTCATTAATAATTAACGCGAAAAGTGAGCTGATAATCAAATATTTTCAAGAAAATCAAGTTGTATGGAAGTTTATGCCCGCTAGATCGCCTCATTTTAGTGGATTACACGAGAGCGCGGTAAAATCGGTAAAAACTCATTTAAAAAAAATTATTGGGAATACTTCATTAGCATTTGAAAACTTATCTACAATTATTTGTCAGATTGAATCGATATTAAATTCTCGTCCATTATTTTCCTGTTCTAATGATCCGCGAGACCTAAATCCTTTAACTCCCTCACATTTTTTGATTGGTGACAAATTTACATCATTACCAGACCGAGATCTGATAACAGCTAACTACAATCGTTTAGCACATTTTGAAAAACTTCAACAACTTGTCCAACATTTTTGGAAACGTTGGTCACGCGACTACACATATGCCAACTACAAGTTAGAAACAAATGGAAAAAGATCGGCAAGACCAACATCGAAATTGGAGATCTAGTCCTTCTGATGGAAGAAAATCTTCCCCCACTATGTTGGTGCTTGGGAAGAATTGAAAAACTGCATCCTGGAGCAGATGGAATCACCCGGGTTGTGAGTGTAAAAACGCGTAGTGCTCTAGTGAAACGCGCAATAAACAAAATTTGTCCTCTACCCAAAGAATCGAGTGATGTTGAAAATTTGACCTAAAGTTCAATTATCTTATATTGTATATACATTTTTTTATCTTATATTGTATAATATTATCCTTTATTATATTATGTTTACCTTTATATCACAAAATTTAAATGTTTAAAATTGGTGTAAACCCCAATTTGTCGGGGAATATGTTTAGATTTCAATAATAGTTGATAGAAAATATCACTTTTAATATTATAATCATTTATTTTCACATGCGCTACCATTGTAGGTAAGGCGTACCATTTTGATAAGACAGTACGATTAAGGTAACGCACGAGAGTGCAAGCAAAATAATATAGTGCGATCGTCAATAATTAATGTAGTGAATTTATTGTGTACGATATTAAAAATAAATTAAATATTCATACAGTCCACTTTTATAACATCGAAGAAAACCCATCACCAATAATCAAACTATCAGTGTCAAAACATTTAGCAAAGACAACACTTTCATCATGGTAAAGTACATGAAAGAACAACGTTGACAAATAATTAAAATTTACTACAAAAATCTGAGTCGGTGACTGCAAATTCAGTTCGTGGTCTAGTAAACAAATTTAAGTCTAAATATTCGCTGCTGGATGTTCTCCCGAGCCAGTTAAACAACGGGTTGGTCGAAGTGCAGAGAATATTGCTAAACCAAAATAGTCGATTATACGGCCTTCTCAAGAATTAGGTATCGTTCAGACCACACTTGGGCGAATTTTGCAAAAGGATCTTGGCTTGCACTCTTATAAGATCAAGTTAACACAATAACTAAAGCCACTCGATGATAGGAAGCGACATACGTTCTCGGATTGGGTTCTGGAAATGTCGATTGGCCGCCTAGATCGTATGATTTAACACCTCTAGCCTCTTTTTTATGGGGCTACCTTATATCATTGGTCTATACCAACAAGCCGGTCTCGTTAGAGGAGCTCAGAGCCAATATTGAATGGGAAATAGTGGCCTTTTCCGTCGAAATGTGTGGCCGAGTCATCGAAAATTGGGTTCAACGAAACGATGACTGCAAACGTGCCCATGGTGGACATATGAACGAAGTCGAATTCCATACATAAATGGAAGAAGCTAAAAAATTATACATACAATACATATTTTATTTTTTTGATAATAAACAATTATTTATTTTCGTATTATTTTTATTTTGTTTAACGCCCTCCCCTCGGTTCAGTGTAATTGTTCGATTTTTCGAATTGGCACCAGAGGCAGAAAGTGTAGAAGGGAGACAAATTCGACGAAGTAAGTCCACCCTGACCTGGCTTCCGGAGCTACCCAGTAGCTGCAGACGCGAACCCTTCGTTAGAAAGGTCTAATTAGTCGCGTTACAATGTGGTCGTACAAGGATGAGCAGGAGGCAGTCAGAGCCTTTCATGGCAATGACTATCCTACTAGCTTGAATTAACTGTATGAACCCCCCCCCCCCCCAGATCTATATTACCCCTTCCTGACCTACAAGGCAGAATTGACAAAATCAGATATAGACTTTCCCCTGAATCAAAAGTCTCTACTGACTTAGAAGTAGACTTAAAACACAGAATTCCCGTAAATAAAAACCCCAGCAACCGAACACTCTTTGCGAGAAACCCTGTATGCAATATACATAGATACAAAATCTTCCTGCCATCCTGCACACAGGCAACTTCTAGAAATCAGCAAATATAAATCCAGACTTTCCACCCAAGCACTCAATCTAAACCCAACAAGAAAACCTCGTAGCATTAAGGGGGTCCAAATCTTCTGGACACCTGGATCACCTTCTCGGACGCAGATCCAATATATCCCACAATCGAAGTGCCTACTCATTTTTTTTAAATTTCGTCACGCCATCTTCCTGGCATTTCACCCCTAGCAAAACCTGTAGTGTAAAATAAAAAATAATTTTTTACTAAGGAACAGGCACTGATCACTCAAACACCAAAATTTAATATCAATTTGCAAAACATAAAATTGTTTCGCAAGCGACGCTTGCATTTTCAAGCGCAATTAATGACTAGTGATATAATAAATAATTTTTCCGGAGTGATCAGTATACCAGTTCCTTGGTTCCATATTCCGGTAGACTGCTCTAGTTTTTTATTTTTAATTTTAATAATTTTTTAGTGAAAATTAACCCTTCCATTAATTAACAGCTTCCAGTCAGTTTTGTAAGAACCTATATCTAAAAGTCAAGTTCTGGCGAAGTGCAAATTTTAAAGATAGTAGATTTATTTCGGTTAAACATATCTGGATTGAATATTATTTTATAATATAAGTGTATTTATTTGGGATTTTAGAAACTCGTTAACACCATCATGGCAAACCAAGTGTACTGAAGCTCTACCGTGGGTCTGGCATCAGAAGATAGTTTGAAAGCAGCTGTTGATATTTCCCGCTTAACTCCGGAATTACAAGAGAAAATTTATTCTCAGTTTGACGAATCCATTGAAAAGGCGTTTGAGAGAATGGTAAAATCTAATGTTACTATTGACAGTAACGGTTTAAAAGCTTACCATCTAATCGAAGGCGTGTGGACGTTTATACTTAGTGATACCAAATTCAGAGAAGGAAGAGAATTTGAACAAATAGAAAAACTATCATATTTGTCAAATAAATTTCGACGCAGAAGTTGTTATACGCTGTTCTGACACAGACATTTTAATTATACTTCTTGGCAATATGGATCATTTGAACGCATCTCTAAAACTTTGGATAAGTATGAGTGTGGGAAATTATCAGCGATATATTGACGTTAATGAATTATACCAAATCCTCGGTAGTTCTTTATCTCAAGCTCGACCATGTTTCCACGCAATCACAGGGTGCGATTATACAGTATACACCGGCTTTCTTTTGGAAAGATAAAGTTAGGCCTTTCAAATTGCTAGAGAAATCTAAAGAGTATCACTCAGATTTTAAAAATAGTATTACCCATGACGAAGAATTACTATAATAAGAAGTTGACTCATTTAAATACTACCGCAATTATTGGTTCTACTTGTACTAATACGAATACTTATGCTAAAAATAATTATACTACTACTATTCCTACAACTACTACTAATACTAATAATAATCTCATCATCGAACCAATTCCCAGGAATATTCAAAAATTAAATTTAAGCCAAGAGTTCCCAAGTAACATTTTGTGCTGAAAAACTATGTCAGCTAATTATTTGCTGCCATTGCGATCTGTCAGCTTTAAATTCAGCTGATTTCCAGCGTCAGCAAGTTTTAAGCTGACGCAACGAATTGGCAGCTGCTTTTCAGCTTCAGCAAATTAGCTGAATTTTTAAGCTAACGCAGCGAAACGGCAGCTTAAAATTCAGCTGGTTTTCAGCGCCAGTAAAACAGCTGAATTTTTAGCTGCCGCTTCGCTGAGTCAGCTTAAAATTCAGCTGCTTTTCAGCATCAGCAAATTAGCTGAATTTTTAAGCTGACGCAGCGAAGCGGCAGCTTAAAATTCAGCTGGTTTTCAGCACCAGTAAAACAGCTGAATTTTTAGCTGCTGCTTCGCTGAATCAGCTTAAAATTTAGCTGTTCTTCGGCGTCAGCAAATTAGCTGAATTTGAAGCTGACACTTCCATTCGTCATTGGTCTTCTTTGGACTTCTATTTTTCAGCGTCAAAAAATTTCTATTTATCAATCTTGAAGAAAATCGCTATAATCTTTTAAATCTATGCCTAATAGCTACGGGTGTTAATTTCTTAGGTTGGTACTATAATATTAAAAATTATTATTATATAAACGCTATAACCTTACATTTCTTAAAGTTAATTCAAAAATAGCATTCAAGCAAAGAAAAATAAAAATATGGAAAATTTTATTATTAAAAAAGGTAAACTCCCGTACCGAATTAATTTAATCGACACTTTTAAGAAATACAAAAGAAGCGGCACAGCGTATAGAATAAGCAGAGTTCGTAATACTAATATAGATTCAAAACGTAAAGCAGATAATGCTTATGTGGATGTGGATAGATTATCAACTGTTTTGGAAACGACCAATTGTAAGGAAAACTATATCGAGGTTGTAGACGAGCAACAGGATGTCGATACAGCAGTAGTCGAAGATGATATAACAGAAGGGGAAAATGAACAGTTTGGTGATTGGATCCATCAAACTATTAATACTGAAGGAGATGATCATGAATACGACAGTAATGGTTTATATGAAGATGTTGATGAAACTTTGGTACATTTTGATTTACAAAGCGATTTACAAATATGGTCGGGCACTTATACAATATTCAACACACTGCTATAACCCGGTTGTTAAGAATTTTGAATAAACATTTTAAAATTAAATTGCCAAAGGATTCCAGAACCTTAATGAAAACTCCAAGTACTATTGAAATAACACAATATGATGATGGAGGACAATATTGGCACAACGGCGTCGAAATCTGTTTACAGAAATGTTTTGAAGATGAAGTAAGCGATAAAATTCCTAGGGACCTTTATTTAAATATTAACATAGATGGTTTACCTGCATTTAAAAGTTCTGCATTTAAAATGAATTTTGGCCGATTTTAATAAACATTCCTGAAATGCCCCACGTGAAACCCATGGCCGTTGGAATTTATTGTGGAAAAGGAAAGCCGGCAACTATTGATAATCTTTTAACTCCATTTTGTGAAGAAATGAAGATTATCTTAGACCATGGAATAATAATTAAAAACGTAAAGGTTAACATATTCATTAGGTGCTTTATATGTGATTCGCCAGCACGTGCCTTCGTCAAAGGGGTTGTCAACTTTAACGGACAACATGGTTGCTTGAAATGTACTTGCGTTGGTAATTATTCCCTCTTAACTCGTTGTAATACGTTTTCCAATTTTAACATGCCGAAAAGAACGGATGACAGTTTTCGGAATCGACATGATGAAGAACATCACAAGTGTAACTCACCAGTTGAAAATCTTGCAATAAATATGGTTGATGATTTCCCTGTGGCAGATGTTTTGCACTTGATTCATCTCGGTATAACGAAAAGGCTCTTAATTGGATGGAAGGATGGCACTTTTAAGAAGTTAAACATGAGGTGGTGCACTCGAGATATATTATCTCTAACTTCATTGTTATCCAATTTTAAAATGCCTAATGAGATCCATCGTAAAGTTCGAGGACTTGATAGCATTGCTTTTTGGAAGGATACCGAATATGCTACGTTTTTTAATTATATCGGAATTGTCGTATTAAAAGACTTTGTGCGATTTAATATTTACAAGCACTTTTTGCAATTATTTTGTGTTATAACCATATGTTCTTCAGATATATACGTATATAAAAGTTTAATCCCCGTTGCTGAAGAAATGATGACAGATTATCTTGAAGATTTTATAGATATTTATGGGGCAGATTATGTTACAAGTAATGTTCACAATTTGTCCCATTTGATTGACGATGTGAAAAAATTTGGCAATTTGATGACATTCAGTGCTTACATTCAGTGCTTAGCACAACGGAAATGCGAGTTAACATCACTAAATCTGTATCAGGCGCCCTACTAAATATCCTTCAAAACGTGGATTCAATAGGAGATTTAAAAAATCTTCCAAAAGATTGCTGTACATTATTATTAAGTACTCCTAAAAATACCACTGTCCGTACTGTTGCTCCTGGAGAATATATATTTCCATTATGGACTACAAAAAGGATTAATAACTGTACAATAACTGAAAGTTATTGATATTTGATATAAGCCAGTATAAAAAATTATCCAGATTAATGTGCACATTGATGGCTGGCCAATATCAAAGAGCTCAAAAAGTCAACTGCATCCAATACTAGCAAAAATTTACCCAAAAGTTGCTGTACCTTTTGTTGCCGGTCTATATCATGGATTCAGAAAACCAGATGATTGTAATGAATTTATCAAGGATTTCATCGATAAATATTAAATTTTGCAAACTACCGGTTTTAACTATAATTATCACAAATTTAAAGTACCAATTAGAGCTGTAATTTGCGATACACCTGCAAGAGCTTTTGTAACTTACACTAAGGGCCATAATGGTTTTTATGGCTGTAGTAAATGCGTTCAAGAAGGTGAATATAACAGTCATCGGATGTTATTCTTTTTTATGAATGCACCATTCCGTACAGATTCAAATTTTATTGATCGAACCAATAAAGAACTTCACTTAGGAAAATCAAACTTTGAAGAAATTGATGTTGGTATGTTGTCTCAATTTCCAGTGGATTACATGCATTCTGTTTTTCTTGGAGTATCGAAAAAGATTTTAAATTCGTGGGTAAAAGGATGGAGTTTAAATAATAAAAAATTGCTGAAATTAAGTCATAAAATGGTTGAAGATATTACATCCTATCTATTGTCGATCAGTAGGTGGATACCTTCAGAGTTTGCTCGGAAAACAAGAAGATTGGATGAATTAGATCGGTGGAATACAACTGAACTTCGATTCTATTTATTATATTTTATGTAGGCCCTATCGCTTTGAAAAAGTATTTACCAAGGAAATACCTCTATTATTACAATTGTCTTCAAAGTGCAATGAGAATATTAGTTATGTGATGAAAATGATTGCATAAAGAACAGTGAATGCTAGAAGAAATTATTAAGATATTTCGTTTCCGAATGTATAAAATTGTATGGAATAGCTATTAACATATAAGCGATAGAAAGAAAGCCATATCAGTTTTAGCAATATATCAGAACTCGCTATCGCTCGTTCTGATAGCTAAATCTGATATGGCTTACTTTTTACGCGAATGATGTTATGCATTTTTCATCCAACACGGGTCCTTTCCAAAATAAAAATATAAAGTGATAAGTAACAAAAATACCACTTTTAAAATAAACAGTAACTTATTAAGTATCTTATTAAAGCATGTGACATCATTATATAAAGATGAAGCAAGATAAAGTCAGCAGAATTGTAATCTAATCAGCTAATACGTCACCACACTGCCCAAGCTAGGCGTATGAAATAAAAGTAACAACGAAGCGAAAGGTAAATTTACATAAGTAAATAATAGCAACACGGCGAAAATACACATGTACTTTGTTATGACTAGCGATATCGTGGTTACTTAATATCACACCGCCTATTGCACATTTTCTCTATCTAGAATTTACCGTATATGCTATACTTTCGATAGTGTTGGATGAAAAACATTTTGTGATTTTTAATATTCACAATTTAATATTTGCCTGATGATGTGAAAAAATTTGGCCCTGCGGATTCCTTCAGTGCGGTTTCTTTTACAAGTTTTTTATCTTATCTTAAAAATCTTTTTAAAAAAGATGATAAGCCTTTACAGCAGTAAAGGTGATAAAGTGATAATCAACTGAAAGTCAACAAAAATATGATTAAACCTGAAGTATCACAATGTGCTAAAAAAATCTAGCGATAAACAAAAATTTTCCTCGTATGATGTTATTAATTATGGAAAATTTAAACTCTCTGACCATTATGACCCTACCACTTATCGACCATGACATCTATCAGGATAACACTAAACTAAAATAAATTAAAATAACCAGACCGACATTCTACATACAAGACTACATACATATATTTTAAATTACTTTAATCCGTCATTACTGTTTTCGTTATTCTCAATTACTTTTATTAATTTATCATTACTTTTAATTTTAATCACATTATTATTATTATGTTTTTATTATTTATTATTATTATTTAATGTTATATCTTCATTTTAAATCTGCTATTGTTATTCATATAATTTTATTTCATTAATTACTACTTTATTGTTATTTCACTTTATTAATTATTTACTTTATTGTTATATTTAAGTTATTTTTAATGTTGTATATTAACGTTGTATCAATTCGCAGCAATATACGCCTCTTTTACGTGGTTAACGTAGAAGGGAAAGAGGAAAAAAAACTCTCTGCTAATAACAACCGTGATAAATTTTATTAGGTCAAAAACTTAAATGTGTTTCGTATTGATAATATTTCTTTAATTAATAATGATATTATTATGATATGACAATGACAAAGATTGCTATGCCCAGAAAGCATTGAAAGTTATCCTATCGATTCCAAGTTATTGCATATCCAAGTTATAGTATCCACAAAGTTTCCAATTTTTTGAAATAAAATTGTTTTTTGATGAGATGTTGTTTGTTGTCTTTGTGGATGAGTGTTGTGCAGCCGTAACAGAATCATGATTAAATGCGAAATTGAAAACTTGTAGATGGACACCGAGAGGTGAAAATCTAACAAATGCAGCAATAAAAGAAATCAAACCAAAAAAAAATTGGGACACTCTCCAATATTCTAAAGTGATCGGACCATATCGTATGTAAAATTATATTATTTTAGATATATCCTTATTATATACTACTAATATTGTTTTAATATGTTTAAAATTTCTCTATTTTCGGTCCTGAAGATGGAATTATATTAAATTTCGAAACGTCGACATTCAAATAATTATAGTTTGATTTGCTTCCTAGTGAATCCGATAATCCCTTTTTAGCAATTTAGCCTTTAAGAGAGAATTTTGGTTTGTACACAATTGAGATAGAAAAAGAAGATATCTTAGCTATTTGTCTCAATATTATCCTTAGTGGAGAAACATATAAAGAACAAGTAGTCTACAGCAACAGTAAAAATATCAATTTCATTTTAATAAAATTTTTATTTTATTTATTTTATTAAAATTAATATTTTATTATACCAATATCGTTGGAAGTGTTTGACAAATGTCCTGGATTGTAAATTAAAATTTTCCGTTTTAAAATTATTAAAAATAATTTTTCGGCGATATCGGAGAAGAATAAGAAGTAAAACGATGCTAAAAGAGAAAAAATGTTTTCCCAAAATCAGCTGAAAGAGCAAAACTTTCCAAAATTTTCGACGAGATGCACTTCACTTCCCGACGTTCTCAACTCGAGTTTCCCCAACCAACCACGTAATTCAACGTCATTTAATTTGTCCGTCATGATGTCCTTTTCAATTTATAATTGTGACGTAGGCGAGCTAAATTGATAATGTGTCCGGATAATGGACGAAAACAAACTTATTCTCTCCCGTTATTGGTTAATTTGAATTAATTAGAGCAGGGCGCAAGACCAGCTTTGTTTAGATTTCGTCGTCCAGGCCATAACTGTTAAGCGGACTCTCTAGGAGAGTCAGTAACCTTTAAGCAGGCAACTCCTGTAGAAGCCTTAGGACGGATTAATTAGTTTTATCGTTTAACAATCCTTACTGGAATTCCTAAATATCAAGGAACGCGATTGCAATTTATTGAGTCAAATGATCAGTTCAGTGAGGTTAATAAAAGTGGCGTAAGTACCGTGATTTACGTATAGTAAAATTCGCAATCAGTGGGTTACCATGGCCTTCATTTTCGATCACGTTAAAATATCGCATGGGCAATTAGTTTGTATAACCTAAGGGTTGGGGGTAAGGGTCTAAGGGTAAAAACTGAATTTTTATTAAAAATTTTAACTACAATGTGTCTGATTAATATTTTAAATTTTCATTTTTAAAACTTCCAATACACATTTTTCCTATCGATAGTCAATAATTTAAAAAATGATTTAAGTTCTATTGGTATGCTCTGTTTAGTTGAAAATCACTATTGTTGATAATTGTATTTATTGTATCAATTACAGAAAATCCCCAAACGAATAGCCAACCATCATTGTCACAAACTTCCAACTTCGACAATATTTATGCTAAATTTATGCTGTAGTGCAGATATCTCTGCGTACGGGAAAGTTTTTAAATTATGATCAAAAGAAAGCGCTTATTCATGTAATAGAAAATTACATGTCCAATGATCTTAAAAATATCACCCGTGGAGCTGCAATAGATATTGGTAAAGAAATAGTAAAGACATACCCAAATTCTTTCACGCTCAAGAATTTAACTACGGATGCAGCTGGTGCAAGCCTTGAGAAAAAGATATATGACACAATTAATTATGTAAAACACGACCAGAATGAAAAGATTGGAATTGATTGAAAATTACGAGTCTTCAAAACCCATCGATGAAATTTTGCAATTAATGTCTGACACATACTATTTGCAACCCAAATACATTAATCGAGAACAGAGGGATTTGAGTAAATTTTTTATTGATTGGCCGTATTTCGCACACTATAAAATTATAATTGAACATGCAAATCATCTTCCGGGGAAAGATGACTGTTTAGATGCCTGGCAAAACTTGTTTAAAGATTTATACATACCAATCAATTGTTTTTCAAGAAACAAAGAAATATGTGTCACTTATTGAAGTGATTCTTCAGATGCTACTCCACTTCTAATATTCATGTATAAACCACAGGATGTTTTAATTTCAGGTGTTGAAACAGATTTGTTGTGTTGCCTTTATATTTATAATTTTTTTAAAAAATTTTACAATTCACAGTATTATCTTCTAGATTTAATTCATAATAGTTCCACGCTTCACTTTTTTTTGAGACTATAATAAATAATAAATAAATCATTGGCTAAGAGATACGGAGACAAAACTGTTTTGGAAAAAATCACATTTATGGATCCACGTTTTAAGTATTTTTCGCTAAATTCTTCAGAATTGATTAAAATGGAACTATTTGAAATAGCGCAGTTTTTTGAACCTTCAACAGAGGAGCCAGCAGCAAAAAAAAAAGAAAAACAACGGCGATTGCTGCACTGCTCGGTAAAAGTTGTCCAAACCGACCAAAAATACTAGAAGAAAAGGTAGATGAAGAAATGAAGAGGTATTTGGCTTCTTCAGAACTCGAATTAGAAGATAATCGCCTAGAGTGGTGGAAATCTAATTGTAAAATATTTCCGCTACGGACAATTTTGGCACAAAAATATTTCAAGTTCGGTCAATTTAGACATCCAAGGTTACAAAAATTCACACATAGCTGAAAATAGGTAGGATTGTTCAAAACACTATTATAAATAGCTTAGACAAAAATTGTAGATCAGATAATTATCTATAAAAAATATCTAAATAGTGTTTCTCCTAAGAGCCACCGTTTTTGAGATATAATAATTCAAAAAGTTTATTTATTTAGACATTTTTTATAGATATTTATCTGATCTACAATTTTTGTCTGAACTAATTTTATGATAAAACTTACCGTTTTGCTGAAAATCGCGAAAAACCCGTTTTTGCGACCTTTGACCCTGAGTAAATTTTTTTCCAGGTGTCGGATCGATGAGGACTTTTTACATTTCATTTATAATAGTGTTTTGAACAATCCTACCAATTTTCAGCCATGTGTGAATTATTGTAACCTCGCCCCTATTTTTTGGTCTAATTTGACCGGACTATTTATGCATTCAAGGAACAAGTGTTGCTTCAGAACGAGTTTTTAGCCGTGGAGACCAAATTGTTACCGATTTAAGGAATTCGTTGACATCTGAACATTCAGAACAACTAATTTTAATGTCCATGAATTCCAGCTATGTTCCAAAACGTAAATAAATCAAATAAATTGTAAATTAATTAAAGATATCTTGAATTAAATTCTTTTATAATTCAAATTATATCATTGATAGGACGAAATAATCGATTGTGAAAATATAATAATCGATTATGGAAATAATCGATTAGTAATTATTATGGAAATAATCGATTATGGATAATCGATTATTTTTAATAATCGATTTATTTATTTATTTTTAATAATCGATTAATCGACAAAAATCGATTATTTTTTATAATCGATTATGAAATTTAATAATCGCACACCCCTAGTTAGCAGCTAAAAAAATTAGGGGTCTCGTATTTTTTGATGCTCTACCTCTACCACATATCCAAAAATTATTCAAATCGGTGAGGGACACCGGGAATCCTTTGCTTGTAAGTATAAGTAATTCATTTACTTGATATGATTTTATAATATTCTTGATACAAAACTGTTATATTTTTTATTATCGTCACTTTAAAAGAAATAAATAAAAATTTTCACATAAAAAATATACTATAATATATTATGTTTGTAGTAAATCTAACATTTAGAACACATCATAATCTTGATTTAAGAAAATAATCTCTTGTTTATATACAAAGTGATTATTTGTTTAACTTAAATGTTATTTGTTTGAATAAAAGTGTACTTCTATCTATGTAGTTTATGTGAACTAAGAATTTGGAAAACTGAATGGTTTGCAGAAGAAGAATTTCCAAAAAATGCAATAGAGACCTTAGATGCATGCAACAACATTTTATTTCCAAATCTAAATAAGCTTCTACAAATACTGCGTACCCTGCCAGGGACACCAGCCACCCCGGAAAGAAGTTCCTCTTCTTTCAAAAGAATGAAAAGCTATTTAAGAAATTCTACTGGGCAAGAAAGGCTAACACGACCAGCTCTTATGTCCAGTCATAGAACTATTCCAATCCCCAATGAGCTGATTTTAGATAAATTTCCACCAAGTGTAACACGATTTCAGTTGGTACTTTACTTTTTCTTAAATAGCTTTTATTTTGCCGATTTTAGCATGACTGACGGTTTGAGTTGGGATTTAAATTTTTTATTTATATATCGAGTTTCTTCTATTTTTATTTTCATATTTTGTTTGTTTTTAGTTGTAGTTTTTGTTATATCTGTGCCACCTAAAGTCGTAAACTTTAGGTAACAACCACCCCCCAAAAATGGAATAAAAACGGGGTGCAACAGAAAACCAGGGGTCTGTTACCGCAGTTAGAAGTTTGAACCAACATTAATTGTAAATAAATATTAGTTTCTAATAGTATTGTCTAAATTATTTTGTGCAACTAAGAAGACTCGTAACAAATTGATGGCAGCGGTGTTTTTCATAAATTGAAAAAACAAATTTACACATCCGACAGCTCTGGTAGCGAATAAGGAAATTCGTAAGTTTTACCATTATTTCTTTATCATTTACTGTTATATAGGTAACCGGCCGATCACGTTTTTTTTAAATCACATATATTTTTTTTTAATTTTTAAAATGGCGAATAATGATGCAGCCCAACAAAGCCCAAGAGTTATAGTTACATATCTTAAACTTATTCCGGACTTTACAGGAAGAACGCCGAATTACAAAATTTTATTTTTCAATGCGAAAATATATCTGACTTTATTCACGATAATAAAGTAGGTGTTTTTTAATTTATTTTTAAGCTTAATTTAAAAGAACTCTATTATTGGAATTTTGTAACGGAAAGAGGGTAGATTGGAAAATTAAATTAACGTGCGAAATTCAAAAACCTGACGAATTACTGACTCAATTCGGCACTCGAATACTCAATATTTTTGAAGATTGAATTTGTTTAAACAACCACGGTAATAATTATGAAAATTTTAAAACGAGCAACGAGTCCTCCTCGTTGCATGCTTTAAGCGGAGACTACTAGACAATAGGATCCGAAATGCTACTACAGCAAACGTCCATACCACCATTAAAACGGCTAAAGCCTGTTCACACTAGAATGTGGAATATGGAATTTTGCCAGATAATTAAAAAATAATTAAAAAACGGACCAAAAACTAACAAATATTAATTATACGCAAACTGTTAATCGTTTTTGTACATATTGTAAAAATCCTAGTCATAATATAAAACTACTGTCGGTATTTGTAAAATTACCAATACAATGGCAGGAATCAAAAGTTTAATCAAAATCAACATTTCAATACAAATCATAATAACCAGAATTTTTATAGAAATAACCAAAACTTTTTATCCGAAAGTTCAAAATTTAAACTCCAATCAAAACTTTAACCCAAATCAAAACCCTTATAATCCCAGTTATACACAGAGAGAAAAAAATAGTTGATAGAAGTGTATTTTACTTCAATTAACTCGATCGTTAATGTATCGTACGTTTATGTATATATACGTGATCTTATTGTAAGGTCCTAGGAAGTAAATAAAATACTTGTAAATTCAAGTTAAGAGCTACTTAAGTCAAGTGAATATCGTCGAAACAACACATAACGTAGCTAACATTCAAGTACATTTATTTAATGCTGTTATTAAATTTGATACTGCAACTTTAATACACATAACCAAGTAATTTTAAGTTACATTTCTCTACCCCAGAAGCAAACTATGTTAAGTCCAAAATTGGCCAAATTAGGTTTCTTATGTTAAGTCGCTAAACAAAAAGCGCTCTTTTATTTGCTCTTGTCAGAAACCTTCTATCTATAACCATTTCGAAAATAGTTTGCTATAAAGTATGTTAAGTCCGTGAATAGAGTAGTGCGAAATAATGTTACGTCCACTTAACATAGTCTGCCTCTAAATATTTCAAATTTCGCGACATGTCAAGTGTGCAATATAACCTAAAAATGCAACCGGTAAGTGAATAATTATTTTGCTATATGTAGTGCGCCGAAAATTGAAAATTGCTACTACAACAAGACAATTGGATAGTTAAAAATGTCATCTAGAGCTTTGAAAATTGTAAATCTAGCTACAACTGCTAATGCAAAAGAACAGGAGTTGCAGAAATGTGTAATAATTAACAAGAATAAAAAAGGTATGATTGTATTGTATACATTGACTTATGTTGTAACAAGTGAAATAATTTTCATTCCATTATAATGAATTATAATTAATTATAATTAAAATATATATGTTTTAGATAAAATCTTAAACGATGAAGTTGATAATAATGAAATTCTGGAAGTTGAAAAATCCACATTAGTGCAAAACGAATCACAACCAAATGAAGTAAAATCAGCAGAATTTCACACGACAGCAGATAGAATCACATTTGATGAAAATTTACATCTAACTCCAGAAAGGAACGAACATTTCTCAGATTTTGATAGTGATGATACTCTACAAGATCCAGATTATGAAATGAGTGAGGATGAAAACGATAAGGAAAATCATGAGCAAAACCCTGAAACAGAAGTTGGTGATGAAGGAGAAACCTCCTTTAATCAGGAGACCCCCAAAGGAAGGAAACGAAAAGCGAATCCAAAAGCATGGAAAAGAAATTTGGAAGCAGAGGCGCGACATGAAGGGTTGGAATTTGAAACGAAAACCAAAAGAATTGTTGAGCGCAAAAGGGTCAAATTATCTTGTACAGATACTTGTAAGTTGAAATGCAAAGAAAATATTCCAGAAGCTATACGTCAAAGTATTAATTCTAAATATTGGAATAATCAAAAATCTATAGATATGAAGAGACAATTTGTGGCTTCACGAGTTGAGCAAATCCCCATCAAGCGTAATAGAGTAAGAAGTGGAGAACGAGAAGGAAAACGGCAATTTAGCAATTGCTATACTTTTGAAGTAAATGGATTAAAGGTAGCGGTGTGCAAAAAATTTTTTTTAAATACGTTGTGCATCTCACAACAAAGTGTCGACACTGCACTAAAAAAAAAGAGAGATGGTGGACTTGTAACGCCAGATAAAAGGGGAAAGCAGACTCCTTCGAATAAAATCTCAGAAGCAGTCAGAAATGGAGTTAGAAGACACATTTCTAAATTTCCTGCATATGAGTCGCATTACAGTCGAGAAAAAACTAGGAGGAAGTACTTGGGTAACCACCTAAACATTTCAAGAATGTATCAGCTATACTTGGAGGATTGTAAGGACATTGATATGCCAGATGAAAGTATAGCTAAACAATGGCTATATGCAGAAATTTTTAACTACGAGTACAATTATTCTTTCAAAAGTCCAGATACAGATACCTGCGATGCATGTGATCAGTTCCAGCTGCAACTTCAGCAAGCTTCTATTATTGAAGAAAAGACAGTCATGCAAGAAGATTATGAGAAGCATTTAGCAGACGCTACTAATAGATATTCTCTTAAATCTGAGGATAAACATCGATCACGGCAGAATAATTCTGAGAAAGTTATTATGATCGACCTCCAAAAATGTTTGCCTACACCTGAATTACATAATTCTCAAAGCTTCTATTCGCTTAAGCTTTGGACTTATAACCTGACAATTCACGACTCAACAACTCAAAAATGTTTCTGCATGATGTGGGACGAGAGTGTGTCTGGTCGTGGAGGAAATGAAGTGGCATCTTGTTTATTAAAATTTGTGAGCTCCTTTGTTTCTAACGAAATTGAGCTACTTACAACTTGGTCTGAAGGACACCAAAGTCCTTCCCAAAATCGGAACTCACAGATGATAATGTGCTATATTTGGATGCTTAAATCTATGCCAAATTTAAAAGTAGTTGAACATAAATTTTTAGCAAGGGGACATACCCACTTAGAAGCAGACGCTGATCATTCAGCAATTGAACGAGAACGAAAAAAACTTCCACAGTTGCGCATTGTCACACCTTGGGACTGGCAGCAGGTGGTTAGATTATGCAGTGTCAAGAATCCGTTTACTGTCGTTAATATGGAAGTCGAGGACTTCAAGAATTTCAAGAAATTATATGAGGGTTCAAGTGCACCCTTTGTTATGAAAAAAAAATCCGAAGACAATGAGGACTTCTTAATATCGAAAATAGTTCACTTCCAAGTCAGACAAAGCGATCCAGGGGTGATTTTCTTTAAAACTTCTTTTGATGAGATTACTTTTCGGAAACTGGATTTGAATCGAAGAAGCAAACGGAATACTCCAGCTATTCCTGAAAATTTACACCAAATACGAAATAACGCAAGACCAATTTCAACCAAGAAATATAATCACCTTCAAAAATTATTATCTTGGGTGCCTAAAACATTCCACAATTTTTTCAAGAACCTACCTCATGGAGAAGGCGAAGAAGACAGCGACTAACAATCTAATATACTATAAATTGTATTGTAGACGTTATTTTAAAAAGTTTAGTTTATAAATTTAGGTTTTAAAGTATCCTACATTTAAGAGAATAATAATTATTATATCTTCTGTATTATGTTAATAAAGGACGTTATTGAATAATACCAAATAATCACAGCAAATTTCCTGTTATTTTAATGAAAACCTATAAGAGATCTTACTTCATTCGGGACTTGACATGTTCTGCCTTAAAATAATTTGTCGTGCAACTGGACTTGACTTGATGTTAAGTCCGTCGATTTTTCTTTTGCTAAAGGAAAACTATGTTAAGTCCAATTTTTTCCAAAAATTGAATTAATTTTTCAAATTTTTTTATCTTGATAGAAAATGATTACTAAAATGTATACAATGCTCAGAATTCAATGTTCTATCCTGTTTTGTCACGGAGTTCTAGCCAAAACTGTTGTAAAAAAAACTTTAAAACGCTCTCCTGAACATTTAACATTTTGGACTTAACATAGTTTGCTTCTGGAGTACAGATTTAGAAATTAATTGAGTTCTCACTAATATTTTTTGAAAAATATCAGTTTTTAAATTAACATTAGAAATTAATTGATTCAAGTAAATATTATTTCTTAATAAGCACACAGTAAAGTTAACTTTAGTATAATTTACAGTTTACACCCCTATTCTGTAACACATTCGTTACGAGATTACGATTCGTTACGCCTAAAAATTCGTTAAGTTGTCTAGTTGGTATTCACTAACCTCGAAATTCGTAAATGCCTTGGTTACCATTTTCGTTAAGAGCGTATTTTTGTACGAAAGCTCTGAAGCTGTCGTTGCGTATTTTTACGAATTCGTTGAGAGCTAATCTGTCGAGTGACAGATTAAAATAAAGGTTAATTTTGTTTTTATTATTATCTTAGCTCCTATATTTATAATTTATTTATATAATATTATTTCAAGAGCTAATAAACTAATAATTTAAGGTTTGCTAATTCTTTTACCTCCAATCAATTTAAAAAAAAAATTGGAGGTATGGTATTTTAATTGAACATAATTATTGTAAAACGTTTATAATACAGATATTTGTACAAAAACAATTTAAAAATATACAAATGGATCCACAATTGTTAGAGATCATTCTGGCAGGTGAAGAACTGCAAAATATAAGGTCAGTACATGTTCTTTTATGTACAATACGTATTTAGTAAATAGTGGCGGCTTGTGAGAAGTTGCGACAGGCCTGTGAAACCGAAGTTCGAGGTTTTTAAAAAAATATTAATTATAGTTTTGCGGAACTATGATACTTGACTTCATGAGGCTCTGCCTACCCCGACAGGCCACCACTAAATCAGATTGTAATTTTTAGGGACAATATAAGGATTAATCATCGACATCTTCGAGATACAAGTAACCCATTTCAATTATCGGAAATTAACTTTAGAATGTTGTTTAGAATTTCTATACAAATGGCTATCAACTTGGTTAATCAATTAACTCCATTTTTAACTCACGATGGTGAACGAGTCTCTGCAATTCCCCTCAAAATAAAAGTTTTATCGGCACTTTTTTTTTATGCACATGGGTTTTATCAAAAATCTGTAGATACAAGTTACTTGTTTGGCCTAAGTCAGGCTGCTGAGTTAATTCGTCCCAACCAATTTCTAGCCCATTGGAATTATTTTGCGTGGTTTTTTTGTTCGGAAAGTTTCAGTATTTCTCATAAATTGCACGTATAATGCTTTCTGCACATTAGCCACCTTTGAAGAACGTTTTATTTTCAATCCCGGTCATTATTGCAAAAAATATAAAAAATTGAAATTTAAATAAAAAGTAAAAATAGTGTAAATGTTCACTAAACCGCTCATGAAAGTTGACCAACGATAAAATTTCGATGTGAACCAAATTCCAAAATTTCGTACACATTTGTTAACAATTTTTGTTAAATAACTAAAGGAACAAGGCAATAAAAGTTACCCTTAAATCTGCTTATTTCTTTGTCGGCTCGTAAAAGCAATTTTACCGAAAAAATTAAACATCTGATGGACATTTTATTGTAATTTCGTTTTATTTTGAGCATACATAAATTCAGGTAAATACGTAAATTATAATGAATAATTTTGAAAAAAAGAAAATCTATGAATTTTACTCTAACCAAAATTAATTTGAAAAATTTATAATTGTCATTATTTTAATAGCAAAATTCAAATAATTCAAATATGTTTACTGCTTACAGAGCCGAATTATGATACAAATACAACTTCGTGATTAATCGTAAAAATTCGCTTAGCTTTTTCGTTCAGAACGTGGTACGAACGAACCCCGTAACGAATTCTTTAACCTTTAACTACACTCGCCCTGATATTTAACACAAGTACTCGCGCGGTGCACTGAGTACACCATCATCAAAATGTTTCCAAAAAAGCTATAGTTAATATATGTTAGATATATATTTGCTTAATAAATGTTTATTAAACAATAAGGAATATGCTATTTACAAAATAAAACAAGATATTTTTACTTAAATCTAAAAAAAAATACAAAACAAATGAAATAGTCGCATTCTAGTAACCGCTACTCATTTTCACTCTCGCTATCGTTCTTGTTGTTACATTTTGCAACTCTTAGAAATTAAAACCAAATATTCAACTTATTGGTACACCTAAAACAACGAAATTTACTAGGGTCGTTCTGAACACCTCAATAATAGGTTAGGTGATGCCGCAAATGTCCAAAATGTAATTCTACACAAGTTACAGAATACCATTCTCAACGAATTTCGTTGCAAAATTGTTAACGAAACCAAACTTTACGAAATTCTTTATGATAATGAATAAGTTACAGAATAGGGGTGTACGTTTAGATCTGGAACTTATTACACCAATTTTATGTCCGACAGTAACTGTCGCTAATGTAAACGACGATTAATTTCTGTCCGACATATAGGTTTCAAATTCCGGCAATATATGTCGACACATATAGAAGATCAGATGTAAACGCCGCATTTATTTAAGTCAGACATAATATTATATGTTTCAATAGGTGCATTATTTACACACACAATCCTGGCCCGCGTGCTAGAACGCAGGATTGTGTGTGTAAATGTGACGACGTGCCACGTTCCACTACAAACGCCGTTCCAAAGATTACAATATAATATTTGTTCATTCTTTTTTAAAAGCGTTCTTAATGTTTCAGAAATATTACTTCTTACGATATTTTACGCAAAATGTAATTTGTGTAAGGTTTTGTAAATTCATTATCGACAATTTCGGAGGTTCTAAGTAAATAAATAAACTGCATTCTTCTATTATTAA
The DNA here is from genome assembly GCA_947369205.1 of Cantharis rufa. Taxonomy (NCBI): domain Eukaryota; kingdom Metazoa; phylum Arthropoda; class Insecta; order Coleoptera; family Cantharidae; genus Cantharis; species Cantharis rufa. Next base: position 19,391,119 of record OX376307.1, on the reverse strand, counting down.
TTTAATAATTGACTGTTTAGATATAGGATAACACTAAGCACCCAGACATCCGTTCAAATTGTTTTGCGAATCTAATTTTTGGTAATTAATAATAAATATAAAAAGAATTAAATTGTTATCAAAAGAAAATACACCTAACCAAGCAACTTACGATGCAAATATTTGCAACGGAGTACACGCTATTAATGGATAACAAACCTCTGATACACCCTACCGCGTGATTACCTTATGTAACTGCATAATGCACCCCTAAGCACTTCTATTTCCGTACAAATACTTGCATCGTAAGTTGCTATTATTATTATTAATTAGCAAAAATTAGTTTCGCAAAACAATTTGAACGGATACCTGGGTGCTTAGTGTCATCCTATATCTAAGCAGTCAATTATTAAATTAATAATAGAAGAATGCAGTTTATTTATTTACTTAGAACCTCCGAAATTGTCGATAATGAATTTACAAAACCTTACACAAATTACATTTTGCGTAAAATATCGTAAGAAGTAATATTTCTGAAACATTAAGAACGCTTTTAAAAAAGAATGAACAAATATTATATTGTAATCTTTGGAACGGCGTTTGTAGTGGAACGTAGCACGTCGTCGCATTTACCATATGGCCCGCGTGCTAGAACGCGTTCCAGCACGCGGGCCAGGATTGTGTGTGTAAATGCACCTAATGCTAAATTGCAAGAGTTGATCACTCGTCTACTTTTATGAAAGCGTCGCGCGATATTTTTATAGGATTCATGCATGTTTTACAAATTCTTGTTTTTAATATAATTTAATTTTTAACTAGTAATTAGGTAGTAATATTAATAGTAACTAATTGTAAATAATTAAAATACACATTTGTTTAGCTTAAGTTTTTGTGACTATACTTGAGCTCGGATTTTATGCATTTGCATGTTTTTCAATATTGATATGCCATCAAATTCGTTTTGAAATCTTGAATACTTTATTGCTTGAAAGAAAAATATGAATATGTGCACAGATTTCTCCCCGTCAAAAAGTACCCCACACCTGTTGTCGAAATTTAATAGTCAGGTGATAAGATAACGATGGATACCAGTTGCAAAATGCTATCAATACACATGTCGTAGGAGTGTGAAATTGCAGGCAAAACTACTGACGTACAGTCAATCACAAAAATAAGTTTCCACCTGTAAATCAAAGAAATATTCCCTTATTTTCAAGAAAAGAATTGTTTTTACAATGCAAAATTATTGTAATTAGAATCCGGGAGCATTATTGCAACGTATACAAAAAACCTAGATTCTATGAATGAGATTAAAGTTTGGGTTATTTTGTACGGAAGCCATTTTGTGTAGGTCACTCTCGAGACTCGTGTGTTTTGCTTTTATGTTGGGGATTAAATTGTTATGTTTATCCAGTACATGATGATACTAAAGGTGTCAGTTGATTCATGTGATGACTTGCCCTGTATATTTGATTAATAACGAATTATGCATTTTGACCACATATGAATATGACGTATATGTAATTTGCCCGATCACAATTATGAATATTGAAATGACAAACAAAATGACAAAAAGCTAACCACAAAGTGTAAACTGAAATTATACGACAATGATTTACAAATTATAACTATTTAAACTGCTCTGTGTTTTATATGTGTTCACTTTACGTTTCTCCTAACTCAATTTGCTACTGCTAAAGTTCATTCATCATTACGAAGGAAATACTACGAGGAGGGGGTAATGTCTCGAGATGTAGGTTACGACGTGGGGTCCTAGCATTTTAGACGATACGGCATTTCGCGTGTGGTGGCCACCATTATTATAGCGCTTAGGAGGTTAGAGTAGGGTTTCGAAGGTTGGGATTCGGTGGGAAATTTGAGTTTACGTTTTGACATTACAGTACTTGATACTTTTATTTTTTGTTTTGAATTTTAGTTAGAGAATTAGCTATTTATTAATTTAATTTTTTAAACCTCCTCCCGAAAATCTAGTCTAAATACGGCCCTGCAATCACCACCTTGTTTTACTTTTTTCAGTAAATTTTAAAAATATCTTTTGAAATATTAAATATGAGAATATTACTTACCCGAAGTAAACTGGTTAAATTTTACTTGTATACGTATATGCAAAAGCATATTCCATCAAAAAGATAACACAAGAACGATGAATTACAATCACTGTACGCCATGACAGCACAATATGAGAATAGCAAGACATGCAACCATGCAATGACATGACTGCCATTTGGCAGTGGTTCTTATACCTCTAAATTACATTTTCACTTGTTAAGAACTGTTTTAGTCAATGATGAAACAACTCTTGGTGCTTTGCTAGTGTGTCGTTTTTTGTATTTTATTTAGTAACTTCATTATCAATATTTAATTTCAAGCTCAGGTACCAATCAATTTTTAACAATTTCCTGTAACTCGAAAAATGAAAATAAAATTAATTTTTAATTATTGATTGTTATTGATTGGCAGTTTTTATTTTACAATAAATTAAAAATACTTTGGAATTTCGACCGAAATTTATTTTTTATTAAAAATTATTTTTACCGAATTTCGGTAAAAATAAAGTACCTTGATCTATACCGTTATTGCTGCTAGAATGCTACTTTATGTACTATGTACTACTCTTGAAGATGTAAAAATTACTGGAGGCGTTTCCTAATTATTTTTAATTTTTGTATTTGAAACTAGAGATCAAACGGAGTTTTTGGTTTTTTTTCAGATTGTTTTGAGTGCGTTTAGAATAAGAAAAATATTATTGAAATTTTTAAATGCTTATGACGTCATAACCCTGTCATATGAATTAATATTTCAACTGTCAATAATAATCTAATTAAGAATTGACAACATCGGACGGCCATGTTTAATTTTGATTAGTTAGCTATGGCCGGCAGATTAAATATTGTACCAACAATTGCTCTTAAATTATTGCCACAATGCCACTTGCTTAACCGTAGATGTCATTACACGTGTTAGCTAGCTGTGTTACTTAAAACGCAGTTCTCGAGAAGCGGGGTGTTTCGAAAAACCTCGTGGATTCGTAACCAATGTACTCAGATATCTTATCAGCTAAATGAAAAACCTGATGTTATGTGGACGCCAGTCAATACCAATAAAACCTGAAGAAACGAAGGGTCGTCTTATCGTAGAAACACAAATAGAAAGAAAGATGTTGGCGACAATGTTTAATTAATTCACTACTCTTACATAAAACGTACACATAATGATCAAGATAAGCTGCTATTTAATTGAAGATTATAATAACAGAAAACAAAATAAAATATAAAATGCAAGGTAAAATACTGACATCCACCTGAGGGGTAAATTCAGTTATGTAGCAAAAATACAATTGATCATCCCTGAGGAGGATAAATCAACAAAACGAAGTTATGCTCTAGCAGAAATTAAATCGCACACCGGAATTCATTATCTCGGTTATAATTGATATTAAAAATAGAACCTGGCATACAGCATCATTAACAAATAAGTAAATGTATCTCTAAGAGACTTACCCTGAATGCAATGCTACCAATTTCACGACTAGGCAAGTGTCTCTCCTTCGAATTCAATATCCTTACTTCATCATTACGTTGGTCCACCACCCAGGAAAAAAGTCTACAATTTAGAAAATACAAAATACTTACTATTAAATCAACATGTTTGCCATTTCAAAACTCATCAATAGAGAAAGTGTGACTGCAAATTCAAATTAATTTCTACTGTCGCATCTTCATAAACCAAACATCTGCTGAAAGTCGAAGTCTCGCATCCCAACAAAACATAAATCCGTGTCTAGGATCGAACGTACACGCAACAATCAAAGTCCACGAAGTCTGACTCTTCAATTCCATAATAATCTCGACCCTTAGGCGCAAACGAATTCATAAGGAAAAGCCTCTTACAAATTTTACAAAAATCCAACTATCGGCATCGAAACCAAAACAACAAAGCCAATCATTCCTCGGGAAATTGCTACGACTTAATTCATCTACTTCAAATCCTCCAACAGATGGTTATTCAAAACTTAAGCCATCGCAACATTAACCACCATATGTCGAATACAGAAAAGATTTCCAATCTTGATAAACTCATAATGTGCGGCGACCATACTTATATTTCCAAAACGAATAATTATAATTAAAATGAATTAACCCGTAACCTGGGTGCTAAAAGTAATTTGTTACTACAAATTAATTAGTCAGAAAAATTATATTTACCCGTTAAACGGCAAAACTAAATTATAACAAATACATAAAAAACTAAAATCGGACCCACCACGATTATACGTCAATCTCTGAAGAAATTTTCCGCATAATGGCGTTCCTATTGATAACTTCTACAAGTTACCAACTGCAAACAATAAAAAAACACAGTGGCGTTTCAGTCGGGAAGCCCGTAAAAGAAATGTAAATGACAAAATGCATTTTGTCATGTTACAATATATTTTTTAACCCTTCCATAGGCGCGTTCGATTTTGTTACACCAGTGGGCGCGTGGATTACATATGTAATCCATTTTCAAAGTGTGTTTTCTATTTGTAAAATTAATTTTTTATTAAATTTTTTTTACTGAACTGTACTTTAGTTCATGATAAACCATGTAAGTAGATGTTTAGGTCATCAAAACAGATCATACTTGAAATAAAAAATATATATTATTAATTGGCGAAAAACAGAGTATTTATGTAGTTGTAACGAAAATTTAAAATAAACAAATCTTACTTTACAATTTAATTACTGTCTTATTATAAATACAAATGTTAAGAGGCCTACAAACAAGTATACCTAAAAAAAATTAAAATTAATGCTTACTCTTAAAAAAACAATATCAAAATAATGGTAAAAATGCATCATTTGTTAATGCCAATAACGCTCGGTGTTTCTTGCAACACTATATTTTTGAATTAGTTTCAAAATTCGAAATATTGTAATGATAAGCGCCTTACCTTTACGTTGGTTGTCACTTGTAGTGATAAGCGTTCGATAATATTGAACGATGAATTATGATTTATTATTATTTTTTGTTTTTATTTAACTGAGAAAATGAAGATTAACAAAATTGTCGGCTTGATATGTTCTCCTTCACCCTGTATATTAGCTTGGACTGTTGAACACAACCTAAGATTTTGACAGCTGCTTGTTAAAATATTTGAATAACTTACTTTTTGATTCACTTGAAATTAACTACCAAATAAGAAGTAATTTGCAATATAAAAAGTTTAATTTTGTTAAATTACAACATTGAATTTTATTATTGTTTGTGACAATCAAAACATAGTATTAAAATATTACGGTGAGTAAACATGACATACAAATTTATTACAAGTTAACCTTTCTTTATTTTAGAATTGCGGAAAGAATATTTGTTATGAAATGGGGTGCACCTTTAATTATTATCTCGAGATAAATACCTTTATAATTTAAATCCAATAAGAAAGCTTTAAATTCCAACATCGGTTTGACGTTCTCCAACGTGACAGGAACAACTCGAATCCATTAACATCCAAATATTTGTAGATGATTTCGAAAATTAATCGAATTCCAAATAACATTCGCTTCACAAAACACTTAATCGGAATTAATTTGAAAGTTCAAATTTATTTATGTAAGTTCGAAATTATAATTCGTTAACCGCACTATTTCTAATTACGAACAATAATATGTTTTCCGATGACAAAATTCTAACCAAATTTCGACGTGAATTTGGTGCCGGTCGAAATTACACTGCCTTTCGCTTTTTTTTGCGCTTCCATTTATGCATTTTTCTTAACTGGCAATCTTGATCTTTCAAAAAACATTAAAATGCGACATTTTATGAATTTCATGGAATATTTGATATTTTAAAGGAAATTTTTATCTCTCCGATTTCTTTCAAACTTTTAGGAAAGCTTCCTTATTTTTCCCTTGAATTTATTACAAACTTTCGTAAAATTCTATCCATTAATGTGTGTCCTATGAGCAATTGAAGTTTCAAATGTCACCGTTTCGACCAAACTTTACTTTCTACTTTCTTGTCTAAATTTTCTTTAAAAAGATTTGATTCTTAAATGAACTTCTTCATGAGGTCCTCCTGATCATTTCTATGTCCACTTTTACTGCCAGAAATTGTTTTTCACAAACTTAAGTCCATTTGAAATTTACCTATTTTTGACACTTCACGGAATGTCCACATATGCAGATTTCTCCTGCATTTATGCATCAATTTGTTCGAATTTTTGTCCACACACTTCTTACAAGTAATTACATAATTATATAACAAAAGATTTTTTTAATTTACAAAATTGGTTCTCAAATTCAAAATTGATAGTTAAAGTCCTACATCTTCTACACCTTCACCCAAATCAACAAGTAAGCTTTTAAATTTAGGCTATATGCCTGTTTACTAATGTGCATCAATAATTTCCAGTCAAATTTCCAAAAATTGCAATCAAAAGTGACAACGAGTAATGACACCCGAAATCCCCGATTCTCAATCAAACGAAGCATCACAATCCAAGCCAGATCGACAAACCCATTTAAATATGACTTTATTGAAGGTAAGCTTGACCAATTGTCATCATAATAATATTTTATTACAAACAAACTAATTCTATTTTGAGTTTTAGGTGAAACAAAATATCCCGAGCTGACAAATATGGTCTTCCTCATTTCGGAATGGTATCTGAATCAATTTCATATAAATCATGGCTCAACTATCAACATAAACTAATGTGCAAACAACTTAACGTGGAGTCGAATCTCCCCTGAACGTCGTGTGTTAATAACACTGCAATATAAATTCTAAAATGGATATAGCAAATAAACCTAAGTAAATAGGCGTTGTTTCACCAGAGCGGATACACAAGAACTAAAGTAAACGGAAATATATAAAGTACAATTGCTTTATGTCCATTTTTAGAAAGGGCAAACTCAAGTGGTTGAAATTTATGATTTTTTATTACACAAAAAGAGCAGAGTTGCAGCCGCTTGCTTATTGAAATCAATTTTTAAATTTCCTGAATTGGCGACGACCTGTAGGGCGACGGACAAATAAATGGCTAGACTGCGAAAACTGTAACGCGAGTGGGCGCGTCGATTACAAGTGTAATCCAGTGCATTTCAATATTGTTTTGTGAGTGCCTCGGTAATAAAAATTTTTTTTTGACTAAATGGTCATGTAGATTAATGTTTTTTAGGAAGGTACTGAAAAAACGCCGTAGAAAAAACCGACCCTGGATTACGTAGCGTAAGTGTGCACAAGAGTGCGCACTTAGTGAATTAAACCTTACTGCATTTTTATTTTTGAAGATAATCTAGCAAATTTATTATTAGAATGTAATATACTTAGTTGAGAGCAAAAAACATTTGTTAATTTTTTGTTTAAAATACAATTTGAAATATTATTACAGTAAATGTGACTATATGCCAAAGCGCACTCTTGAACGTATGTCGGTTCAAGAGTGCGCACATGACTGCATAAGAGTACGCACTCTATTTCCAATGATCTTTGGCTGTTGAAAAATAAAATAAAATGATGTAGTTTTTGTGCAAAACTTTTTATTTCATTTAAATTTGTTGCAATTAATTTTCACATGCAAAACAGTACTTTTAAGTTCTCAAAAAATCGTTGCACCTGTGTCTTGTTGAAGCCCATAACTCAACCCATTGAGCACTTTTCAGGCTATCTTCAAGTAATATTGTGTCGTCGACCAAATCCATTAACCCATGTTTCACCGGCCATTTGTTTGTCTTTATTAAAAGTGTTTGGTATATTATTTAAAACAGAAAACTTATAAGCCGCAATTTGCAATCCTTTCTTTGTTAGTTCATAAAACATTTTGTCCAAGTCTCTTACTTGTTAGGCTAGTTCTTGTTCTTTTGAGAAAGTAGTTTTATAACGCCCCAATGACGTTGGAACAGTTTCGCTCTTCAGTCTTTTCCTTAAAGTTGATTCCGCTATACCCATTTCTAACGCTACTTTTCTTTTACTCGTATCTTCAGAAATTTTGCGTTTTGCCTCAGCCAAATTTTCTTCCGTGAAAATAAGTTTTCTATCAGTTCTTTTCTTATACCTGCTTATTTTTATGTGGGATAATTTTAGAGACTGTACTGTAACAAAAAATAAGAGTAAATTAAAAATCGACTGTACAAGAGTACTCAAACCTGCACAAGAGTATGCAGTGCGCGCTCTTGTAAAAACCACACTGCGCACTCTTGTGCGATCTTACATATTTTCGTAAAAATACTCATATTTCTTCTATTTTTTATATATATGCAATTACTTATGGTTAAAAATTCGCCTAAAACTACTAATTTTTGTTTAGCATTAAAAGAACGCATGATATCGCTACTTACCTCAATAAATCACTTGTAATTCAACCTAATAAAATTACACCTGCTAACTATCAAAATTTGATTTGAAAACTGAGACTAAATAAGGCTATGAAATTGTAATTTGTTAATGTTTTCTACATGGGGTTTGGCGCCTTGTAATTCCTAGATATGCAGAATAATAAAAAAATAGCAGTAATATGCAATTTTAGCCGTGCGCACTCTTATGTAGGTGCGCACTCTTGTACACAATTACCCTATGTAATCCACGCGCCTATGGAAGAGTTAAATTTCAAAAATATATTTCCTAGGAAACTCTCCCATTAAAAAACACATAACCAAAAAGCGCTCCACGCTTTTTGAATAATTAGTTTATATTGCCATGTTGGATATGCTTAAATAGTAAATTATACAATTATAACTGGTTTTAGTATCGGTCATACCTGTGACGATCATTAGATTAAGGTATTATTGAGTCAAATGACTGTATCGAGTAGATTGATTGTTTCGGTAATGATGTAATTTTTGTGTTATATTCACGTTGTTTTTCATTTTTGTACTTGCACGAGAACAGCTAGTAACTCGGAATACCAGGCGTATGACGTTTGACTGTCGGAGGTGGTTATTCTTGCCAAATTCTGGAAGTTGAGGTCAATTAGTTAAGATTCAGATTTGTACAGTTGCGTACAACATAAAAACTTTACCTTACTTGTGGAGGTTTCATTAAAGTTAAAGTCATCAGTCATATTCATATTTTAAATCAAGAGGTATCTCACACATTGGTTGGGATTTCTCAAATTCTAATTGAACGATTGCCAGTAGTTAAATACTTGATTTAGTTCATCTAACTAAATAGACCAGGGCATCGGTGCTATTCAAAAGGGACACCAAGTAGTCCTCAACGACAAATCATGACACGAGAGAGGTTTTGTGAAGGTTATTTTGGTTACTCTTTGCCTAAAAATGAAAAGTTGTTAATTTAAGTAGTAGATAAGTTACGTGGAGGTAGATAGGTGATAATGATAAAGTGTTGTGATATTGGGAAGTGTAGAAGGGACCTTATTGAACATTTTGAAAACTTTTGCTTACGTCGATGTTCTATGACAAGTATTTTTGTGAATAACAATTTTTGCGCTGATCAAGTTATGCCATTAGTAGTAAAATGATCTGGAGATCATGTTTTGAGCAACGAAAATCCAAATAAAGCCCGCCACAGCTAGTAATCATCATTTGAACTTTCTGACAGTTGTCATGGCGACGAAGAAGGAATTTGCTTCCTACGAGGTTTCTAGTGAACCGATTTTAATAATAATTTGTGTGGATGTTGTTCGAATCAAGATCAAAGTTTTCTGAAAATTTCAAAAAGATTGGTAATGGTCAAAATTTCGAATCAGATTAAGAGTGCCATGCAAATGGAATGTAGTAGGCTGTTTTCGAAAAACCTATAAAAGGAAGTGGCAAGAATTGCCAGCATTAGTATTGTTTCAAATTTCATTGCGAGCAGTTGATCTCAGCAGAAATTAAGTTAATTTATGAAATATTATGGTTTTAAGTTAATTAATTATTTATGAAGTATTGTGTTTTTGTGATTATCGAAGAATTTTTACGCCATTGAGATTTTGCCAAGTTTATGGTAAATTGGAATAAGAAAAATAATTATTTGGAATGAAAGCAAATAGTTTGAGATTATTTAATTAAAGAAATAATTTGATTCGAGTAGAAGAAGGCGTAACCTAACCTAGAAATATTTACCTGCATCAGTAAAAAAGTAAAAGTCGATAGGATATCGAAAAACGAGCGAAAAAGGTACCAATTAATTTAATCTAAAATAAAAAAGAAAAGAAGTGATATTAAAAATTGATATGTAAATCGTAACTTATTATCACCTACCTGTTTTGTAAATCATCCTTAGTATAGTTAAATTTCACACAATTTCACCATTACAATTAATTTAAAATAATTCATTTATGTTAATTAAATACAAAATAAATAATCTTTGCACAACAATTTGCGTGATTAAAAATTGTCAAAATAAAGCGTGTGTGATACAGATCATTCACTATTTAAATAAAATTCACCAGAAGATTAAAGGACCGTTCACAATTAATAAGAATTCACATCAAAACATTTATTCATCATACAGAGTGTTTTCCAAATTTAGTTACGATAAGGTAAAGTAAAGTTTATAACAGTGCCTTAGTAAATCAGCAGCCAACCCGAAAACTAGCCAGAAAAATCACCAAAGGTAAGGATCAGCGGGCGTACGACTTGGGATTTGTATCTGTCGGGAAACTGTATTTTCGAATATATTAGATATTCGGAAAGTTTAGTTCTAGGGATGTGCTACTCTTGCCGACCAATTAAACGAAATTACAACGTCGACAAACTATTACCCACTAATAACCCTCACTACAGATTCAACTCAACTAATTGTTCATCCCTAACTACTATCTGCTAAGTGCGTCGAGTAGAGCAGTCCCTTCACGCGAATGTTGGGTACTCGCTTTACCGGCGCAGCCGCTGGCCGTTTTTCCCAAGTCCGGCGCGCTCGTTAGGGCCAAGGCTCCTTTCCAGCATGCCTAAAAAGGTTAAACGGCAGAGCTGATCAAATGTGAGAGCGTTCGCTGACAAAATACCCAGGCGTGGCCTGGACAATTGGTCATGCGCAACGCTCCACACAGATCACAGATACACCAAACAGCGGTCCACCACAGTAGCCATAGGCTCCCATAGGGGACGTCCCCTCTAAAAACGCCTACTAAGAAAATTCAGACTAGACCCGGAGTAAACGGCAAAGCCGTGTATCCTGATATCCAAGACTAGATTAGATTAGATTAGACGACAGGTAACGGGGAACTAGCTGGTAACAACATCCACTTACTCGCTACAGTCAACTCAATCTAGGCTAAATTACATTGCAATATATTAAATTATAAATTATTAATTAATAAATTTTTCGCTTATTTATGCCTTACTTTTGAATAAAAAAAACCTTCTTTAAGCAAAATCGGTGAACTTTTAAAACAAATTTTAAAATATAACTTACTACTAAAAATACCTTTTTTTTGGGGGGGGGGGAATTATGGGAATCTCATTAATCTGTTTATGCACGTCACAAAATTTCCCCAATTTTGCGAAATCTCCTGTTTCTCCTAATTTTACTTTGACAAAAACCTAATTCAAGTCCCACTGAGCAAGTGTGCCAAGTTTGGTTAGAATCGGCCGAAGGGTCTAGGAGCGTATAGCGCACAAACATACAAACAAGCTCTTTTATATATTGTTATGTAATAAAATAACGTCCAAAATTTTAAAATCAAATTCAAATTATTATAAATTCTTTGTCACTTTAAATGGCTTAAAGACAAATCGAAAACAGATAACTCGACCATACGCGAACGATATCAATTCAGAAAATAAATTTCAAGTAGATTTTGTGGATATTAGTGTGTATTTGTAAAATGCAAGATTTAACAGAACTAAACAAATCGTTAAAACAATAAGTTTTAACAGTAAAGTAAAGAAATACAACACGTAGAAAAATTGTTACTATATAAAAACCAAGAAAACATTAACAGAGAAAACATTTAGAGTTAGGTACGACTGACGATCTGCAAACACAGTGAATTAAGGCCTTATATCGTATTACTCATTTTATTTTTAATGTTTAATTCTTTTATGGAAATATTTCATTTTTAAATATTTTAAATCCGAACCTGTCAAGTGGTAATTAATGTTTTCTTGGTTTTTATAGTAACAATTTTTCTACGTGTTGAATTTCTTTACTTTACTGTTAAAACTTATTGTTTTAACGATTTGTTTAGTTCTGTTAAATCTTGATATCAATTCAATTTACGCTGCCTTCAAATTTAATCTTTACTTTTCTAATTTTACCATAAAATACCAATATTAATGCTTAATTTCAATTAACCAAATTATTTTCTTTTACTTCCCGATCCAATCTCCAATTACCATAAATATCATTCTTTTTTCTAGTTTTCCAAAAATTGTCCAAAACTAGGATAACCAAATTCCAAATAATTAAAAATCACTTACTCAAAAAATATAACTAATTTATTCTCAAACATAACTCTTCAAATACAAAACTTCCAATAACTCAAGAGATCAAAATTTCTACGTTCCGCCTCCAGCGGCCATTTTGGCAAAAAGCCTGGTTTTCACCTCTCACTCCTACCACCTTAACTAGTTGGCGGGAAAACCAGCAAATAAAAAATTTTACAAAAATCAAAAAATATTAATTTTTATTAATTAATTATTAAAAAATTAATTTACAATACAAATTCAAAATTTATAAGGAATTTTGGAACATGACAATATATTATAGAAGATATTAAAGATTAGAGATAGAGATTTGCTTTGTATCATAAAATAAATCCCCCCCCCCTAAATTTTGATTGGATCCACACTTCTGCACGTTAATCTAACTTAAATTTCGTATTTCTTGAAACAAAGAAGTAGAAACAAAAGTAAAGGTCGCACAGACAAACACAATCAAACCAAAAATAATGGCTTAGATCAGTAGTTCCCAAACTTTTAATTTCGCGTACCACACACGAAATTATAAATTAGTAGCGTACCACTGAACTGTAACCGTTAAAAAAACCTTCAAAATGGTAAAGTAATAAAAACTGCAACAACTGTTTATGACAACATTATCATTTATTAACTATTTATAGGAACAAAATACAATATTCTTACTGCGAAAAGAAATTTAAAAACGTTATATCTAATTATTTACTGTGTATGTCCTATGGCCATAGTTTAAATATACAAGTAGTTGGACAACCTTACCTGGATTTTGGGATAGTAAAATTTATTGGTTTTTGGATTTCTCCGCTAGATGGATGCACTCCCTGTTCATTCATTATTTGCAAATTCACTATTTTTTAAATACTCAGCAGCTGTTCAACTGTTTGAATATTTAAGCTATGAGCTTAAACTAAGACTTTAGCTTAAATATTCAAGTAGTTCAACAATCTTACCTAGATTTGAGATAGTTAAATTTATTGGTTTTGGATTTCTCCGCTAGATGGACGCAAAAATTTACTAACTTTTAAATACCCAGACGTTGTCCAACTACTTGTATATTTAAGCTATGCTATGGCCATGGCGGCGTACGCGTACCATAGTTTGGGAACCACTGGCTTAGATTATTTAGAATTCCAAATTTTAAATTTATACTGTTTGCAATAAATTATTGTAAAGTATTAACTTATATATTAAATATATTGATTGGAATCGAAAACAACAAAAAATGTACTTAAATAATTAAATGATCAAGTTTTATATTTTTTTTCACTCATTTATCTTGTAATTCTGCCGGCATTGGTAGTAGAACCACTTCCGTATAACATTCTTGTTTACGTCATACCTGTGTTGCACGTTGAACCTCAAATAATTTGGCAGTAATTTTATTGTTTGGTAATTGCATTGAAAGTTAATAATGCAATCGGTTTTATTAGTGTTTTATTCAGTGTAATTCTAATAATAATAAAATTCAGATGTTGCTCTAAATAAGTAAATTTTTGGATCGCTTAATACTTAAAAGTTTGTTGTTTGTGTCAAGTTAGTAGTGAATCCGAGTAAATAAATTAATCAAACTGGTTTTCTAATGGTATACAAAACCCGAAGATGACGATTTCTTTGAGGTAAGTGAAACTATTATTTTAAATAATTTAAAGGATTGTTGTTACTTTATTTTCAGAATAAATTTATTGATATAAATTTTTATTAAAAGGAAAATGCCACAAAAATTTACAAATTCGTTCAACGCTATTTGACATATCTGTAAAGAAAATTTTACAATTGCAAATTATGTTCATTATTCAACATCGTCCAAGGTGGCTAGTACCATCGAGGGGCAAATCACGAGGCAAAAATGTGAACGTTAAATCTCTTTTTGCTAAATATTCTGCGTACTTACTTTTACCAAAATATCCTTACATCTACTAGACATTAATTTCTTGCCACGTGTACCTACGTTATATCTACATCGTAACTTACTCTTATTTTTATTATTTAGTGGCATTTTCAAATATTGTGACAACCAACTATTACATGTATTCGTAATCTAAAAACAATATTTACAATAAGTTATTAAGCAACTAAGTTACCCTTTATGTCATAAAAAGTAAATGCACTAACCCCGTTTGCTTCAACTAAATTTAGTTCTAGATTGTCACCTAATGTTACAATCGATATTTACATTACGATAGTTACAATATGATATCAATATCATACGAACAGTCAGGTATCTACCAACTAATACAATAAGTTAAAATAATTACTAATGTAATATTACCAATATAAATATAAATTTTGGTACAAACCGTAACAGGCAAAGATAATTCTAAAACAAAAACTTTTAAGAAAAACAGAAAAGCACTACAAGCGATTTAAATACTACGAAACCTCAAAAAACCTCCACCGATGCTAAGTACATTTAAAATAATTGTAAGAATTAAACGACTTAATGCATTCGGGGACTTTCACCACTTTCAGGACTTTCACCACCAGTGTTATATAAATTACCGTTATAAATTGCATATTTTTTTTTAACTTGATTTTAAAAATTCCCATTTGCTTTCAAGCTTCCTGATGTTTATTGATGAATTAAATCAATCACTTACTTGAGAAACCAGAAAGTTCAGAGATAATCAAAAATAACTGTCCAACTACTTTCAGTTAACACTTTTTAAAAGGTTTGTTATTAGTCAAGGTTAATGTGAAGTAGTTAAAGTGTCTTTTCACAAAGAAGCAAAAAATATTTTTGTTTTGTTCAAATTTTATTCAAAAAAATCATAAAATAGTCATTAATATATTGAAAACATAATTTTATAGTCTCTGGCTCTAATTCAACATTACCATAAAAATGTTTTCATGTTAAAAACTTTTGATTTCCTTAGGTAGGTAGATTTTTTGTTGTTTAATTTTAACGAAATTTTTTAATTATAAACCAAAAGTGAACAATGTTTCAAACATGCAAACAATCAATTTTCAATAATATTATACTTATGACTAGAACAACAACTACAGGTAGATAACCTGCAAACATTTTCTTATTAACCAATTTTTAAAAAAGCTTTTATTTAAATTCACTTGTGTACGGTATCCGGTTTATATGCCGTAGTAATACAAATTTGACCTATTTCCATATATCGGATTGCAATGAAATTTTGTACACATGCATAATAAGTGAAATTGTGTAATTTTATTAAATACAATAAAAAAAACTGTCAACGTTCAGGAATTTTGCCATACAAAGAAATCCCTTATTAGTGAGTTTGCGCACGGTAGTTTAACGTTATGCTTATAGCCAAAATTTACCGTATAAAAAGTATACGGTATAAATATTTAAAAGTGTGTGCGCACCTTCGTCGTTATATTTATAACCTTACTAGCTGGATACCCGGCTTTGCCCGGGGTCTCACTAAATATAAAGTACTCTGACTTTGTCTGAACTACTATCATACGATTGTTGATTCTCAAGCAGACATGATCGAATTTCAGGCCATTTTGGGTTAGAGGTCATATTAATAAAAAGATCCGGCCGACCAAAATTCCTAGCGTAAACCATAGGATCTTGCCCGCGTAACAACGCTGCATATGCAACAGCATATACCGAGGGCCACCAGTGAATGAAGATGGCAGAATGACTCTTTTGCCTATATTTGTAGGATCGCCGTCAGCTTGCATTGCATCATGAATATCCATATTGCTATCAGCTCTTAAATTGCTCTGGTTTGCTTTGATAAAATTGAGTCGTTCTGTTTCAATCTTAGCATACATGTCTACTAAATATTGATTGAGAAGCGAATTAAATCGTAAAATAAAATTTGTGAAATTTTCTCTGACCATTAACCTGTATGCATAAAAATTCATTGCAGAAACAGTTTTATTGGGTACCATAATTATGCCTAGTTGTTGTATGGACTTGTGGAACCTCGATAGAATACCCATTTTCGCCACGACAAAACATCAATGGGTACTGTAATGCATCAAAGTAACGATGCATTTCATTGATTCGTTGAAGAGTGTTATTCCTCGCTTTCTAAGCTATATCTCTCTTTGTAAACTGTTTGTTGTTATTTGAATGTTTCAATTTTATTGACTTGAATGTTGTTGAATTACAGTAGCTCTAACAATTATTAATACACGCCTATGTTAACCATGTAAATTGCACATTTTGAAACCGTTTTTTGACATATAAAACTCGCATTTACAGCAAAACTTTTCAGATATTTTTTATTGCAAATTTTAATCTTTTCAGTTTTGTTTCTATACATTTTTTTATTTTCTTTTGCCGTTTACGGGTTACAGCGACTTAAAGAAAACTAAGTAAAAAAGTTAATAAAATTAACATTGCTCTTATGGGAGTTTCTTACAGAGTTTTCTTCAAGTTGATGTAACTCGTAAACGGCGAAAGAAAATAAAAAAATGTATAGAAATAAAACTGAAGAGATTAAAATTTGCAATAAAAAATACCTGAAAAGTTTTGCTGTAAAAGCGAGTTTTATATGTCAAAAAACGGTTTCAAAATGTGCAATTTACATGGTTAACATAGGGGTGTATTAATAATTGTTGGAGCCACTGTATGTAGTTTGTAAGATGTAATAATAACTTTGTTGTTTTTTTCATTATTTATTCACACTAATATAAATTGAATTGAATTGTACAAATGAATGAAAATGATTGACTTAAATGAACTTTTGATGCTCACTTGAAGCCGACTCTAGACAGAATGAATTTTACAAATCCAGCGCGCAGCTCCCACTCTTGCTTCGAACGTGCGCTATGTATCCTAGTTCAAAATGACCAAACATAAACTCTTGGCCAACAATCTGTATAGCTACTTCGTCTGTTTGTGGCACATTAAAACGACCTTTGTGCTCTGTCCGTGGCATCCTATCAGCGCGAATGATCATCTTAAAATCTTCAGAATTTAGTGGCATCGTATCCAAGGCAGTTTTAAAGCTTATTACATATGGATTATTAGTGTGGAGTAACGCTTGCAAATCATATAATATCTCCAAATACTATAGATTATAATACGCTCAACTTAACGACTTTTACATACAATTTGTCGGACACCAATTGTTAGCTTCGTTGGTTTGAAAGTTCGAAAAGCTGCTTTCGAAACGCAACTAGGCAGAGTGTATAAATTCAGTCTTGTATTTTCACTTTGAAAGACCTTTGTGTAGGCGAAATGTGAGGGTGGTCGCTAAAATAAAACACTTGTTTTGTTGCACTATATTTATTGACCGAGAGAATGGTTGTTTTAGTATTGCTGCAATCACTGAATCTTATTGTCATCGATACGTGTAATTCGAATGACTGCAGGGTTTTACACAAATAACTGTTACAATTTATAAGAAGGTTCGGGCTTCGTTACAAAAGGGAGTAATGAACGATACGGGTGTATGTTTGCTCGAGTACTTGAATGCTACTACTGAATGTTACTGTTACGATTTATAAGAAGTTTTTATCTCCGTTATAAAAAGGAGAGAACGCTGCGGTGAGAACGTGTATGTTGTTCGGGCGCTTGGTTGCTACTACTGGTGATGCGATAAAGATGGTCATGCGTGCAATACAATTTCAGGGATGAACAAAATATGACAGGGGCGTACTAAGTAAAAGAAAGAATAATTGGCGGCAATTTTGAACAATGTGAACATAATAAAATAAAACATATTGCAATTCTAAACACCAATTTTTAGCGCCATCTAGCATACCGAAGTGTAAAAATTGCGTCAATTCGCCAATGCGAATTACTAGTTACTAATGCGCATTTAATCTAATATTTGAAAATATAACAGGTTAAGTTTGGTAATGGAAAGATGTTCGAGATAATTTTTTAAAAATTTGTTTATTTTTACAACATTAATACAAATATTTTAATTGTGAGACATTTTTTTAAAATTTTGTGCTAGAAATAAAATGTAATAAAAAAACTAGCTTTGCGTTTAAAATTGTGTATACTTAAAGGTTAGAATCTTTTGGCATTCAAAAAAATCACTTCTTTTCACTTTTTTGTTGCTTATAAGTTATAATTATTACAGCCGTATACGGCAAGTTTATTTACCATTAAGGAATAAATTAAATTTTAATTAGAATAATATAAATAATATAATAAAGAATAATATAAATTTTCTAAGAGTACCATTTGTTCTGTGTTGTGCTTTTTTAACCAACTTGACAGTTTGGGTTGGTAATCTCTGATTTCGTCTAAATTCTTTGGTACAAGGTTGACCAAAACACAACAATTTATTTAGAAAAAATTATAAAGTAATGAAAACAACTAGAAGCAATATGCATTTAACCTCATAAACTTATTTGTTTACATTTCTCATTCCACTTCCAGCCGCCAGAGGTTGGAATCCTATTTTTGCACGAAGTTGAACGTATTATAGTCTATAGTATTTGATATCTCTCTCTATTTGTGTGAGGAGCTACGGACAATCTTCTTTCCAATTCTCCATTTCCCATAAAATATATTTGTAAAAACTTTGGCTTTTCGTGCGTTGTTGGAAATAGGGAACATGGCACACTTGGCCTTGAATTTTAAACGTGGGCATAAAATTCCCATGCCGTATCTCGGTAGCACCGAACGATGTCATTTGAAAAGCCGAGTTGTACTTTCGTATATTTTTAAGAAAATCATGCGAATTATAGTGCGTGCCAAGTAATAAACTCTTTAACGGTTCTGGTGGTTCAAGAATATCATCTAGCAAAACTTTTCTACTACTACAACATAGGCCAGGTGCTTCTTTTTTCCATTTCAATGCACGACAGTAGTTGCAGCTGAAAGCCATAGTTCCAATAGAAACGTGAGAGTCAGCTGCATAATCAATTGAGACATCATAATTAAATCCAGACATTTCCCTGCTTATCCATGGAAGCAAAGAAACGATTTCATTTTCGACTTCTACCTATATATCATGCAAATGATCATCACCATCAACTCTTATTGGGACTTGGATTTGCTGTGAAGTGGGATCCTGCGCTCGCTCAGAAGCATTAAGAACATTTCTGTCTCTATGAAGACGCTGTCTTTTAGCCACCGTAGAATAACGACCAAGATTTGATCTCTTCACCATTTTAATTTTTGATTGGTATATATCAAATGATAACAATATTTACTTATATAGTAAATTTTGTAAGTTGGTCAATAAAAGATAAAAAGATTATAGGGATTATATGGATTAATATAGGATTAAATCCACTTTAGAAAAAATGCGATTACTCGATTGATTATTAACTTACCAACGCGGAATTAGGCTTAAAACCTGCTCTGCGATGTACTCTATCATTTAAAACAAAAATCAAGTCGATCAAAAGTTTTAAATTTTCACCACTAAAAGTTAAAATTTGTATGTTTTCGATTGGATTTATATTATTTTGCATTTCTAAATTTTTTATAGTTTCTAAAGACATTACATTCACACCTGCCCCTGTGTCTAGTTGACATTTTATCTCTGTCTCATTTATTTTTAAATTTATATTCCACGTATTATCATTTTCATTACTGTCTTTTAAATTTTTCACAATATTTAATTTACCAACATAAAATTCTTGTGAATCATTGCTTACAGATAAATTTTTAACATTGTACAATTTATTTTTGTACTTACAAACCTTGGCATAATGATTAAATTTCTTACATATATCATACACTGTTGTCCATAAGCACGACATTCTTTGTGTCCATGTATAAAACCACACCGCTGGCATATTTTCGTTATCGCTAGTGATGGACACGAGACGAGACTGAACTAGTCTCGTCTCGTCTCGAACGTGTCAAGATGTGTCTCGTCTCGAGTCTCGTCTCGTCTCGAAAAGTCTCGTTGGTCTCGTCTGATTCAAATTAATTTTTAACGAACTAAACGAATCGTCATTAGATGTATTGATTTTAAGATCTATTTTTATTATCAGTTAAGGTATTTTAAATCGTTGTGGAATATAAATAAGTGATAACGAACTCTCGGCGGTGGCACTAAAAACATTTATTAAAATAAAATAAAATAAAATAAAAAATATTGCATACAAATCTACATACATAAATGTGTAAATTGAGTAATAAGTAATTATAAACAATTGGAATACAATTTAAATTTATCGTATAATGGATTAGTTAACCAACCATTTAGGCATAATAGACTACGTGCTGATTCGTTGTTTAAACGATTTCGATGTTTTCTAATTGAAGGGCTGAGAGCAAGAAGTCCCTAAGTGACATTTCTATTGTTTAAAGATAATTAAATTCTAAAGTTAAAAAAATTAATTGAAATAATACATAATTGGATACATCCTTGATTACGGTTTTAAAATGTGTCATTGTATCTCTGTAAAAGATTTCCTTACCTTAATGTCCATAAAAACTGTTCTATATATTTTTTTTTATTTTTCAAAATTTTCACTTAGGGCTTTGTTGCCTAAAATTATATTATATAACTTTAATTTATGAACAAAAGCGTCGAAATACATAAAAAAAATTAACATACATTTTATAATAATAATTAAGGAACAGTTAAATGAAATTACTCGTATTCGTCTACGTCCGACTCTTCTTCAGGTTTTTCCGGAAAAACTGCATCTTCATTCCACAATACTTCGTAGAATTTTCGGTTTTCCTCATTTTCAATGTGTTGTACAAGGTGTTTAACATTATCAACTTTTGCTTGTTTTAATTTGATAGGTCCCTTAAAAGCATTATTTGGTTTTTGGCCATTGTAATGTGGACGAGATTTTCCAACTCTATACAAACAAAAATTATTATATTCGCCAGACATGGTTTCTCTCATTTTTGGTTTTCCAAGTTTTGAAAACATGACTGACCTACATTTTGAAATGCCAGGAACTGAGGCTTTTAATGTTGACTCATATAGTTGTTTGTAGTTCAAAACAGGCACAACATCAATATTATTTTCATCCTTGACTAGAGCCGTTTGAACGAAAACTATTTCAAAAGGTTTTTTGAGGCGACATTGCTTTATCATTTGAATGTAATAATCAGGAGTGTCAACTTTTTCACATTTTAACCTTTTTTTTTCTACTAGCCCAAAACATCTGTCTACGGGCATCATTGAGTGTCCAGGTATGGGGTAATACATAACTATTTCATTAAAAATGCCATCTGCACATAATGAATCAAGGTATGCAAACAAATATCGGTTTTTATTCTGCGAAAAACAGTTATCGCAAAAAATTGAAAGTTTTACTATTTTATTCCCATTTTTCTTCTTTTTCATAATATAGTGATTTAAACAGGAAATTACTTCATTTGGGCCCTTTCCTGCATAATTTTCTGTGTATAAATACATTGAAGCATGGTTACTTACCACATCATTGATGCAAAAATTATGTAGCCAAAGTTGTCGTAAGTAATACTCGTCTTTTATATTGGTGACTGGTAACGGTAAATTTTTTTGATAATCGAAACATATTACCATTTCGTCTGGCTTAGGATTATCTCGTTTTTCTTTTAATTGACTGTAAAATACTTCAGCTTTTCTAATATGAAGCTCTTTCTGCGCATTTAGTTGTTGAACTTGTTGGTCATCATTTTGTAGTCTAGCGTTAGTAGTGGCTGCAATGAATTTAGTACATCCTACGCAGATGTCTTTGCGAGGGTAACCAAAAGCAATGTTATAATCTTCGTTAAAAATTTTAATAAACCGATTATATGAAATTTTAAATTCGGGATTTTCCTCAGAGTATTTACGATGTAAATCCACAACCGTACATTCGGATGGTAAATATTTTCTGTGTTTGTTTTGGCTTCGACTATAATGGGATTCTCTACAGGGTAAGCTTTTTATGTAGCTATTAACTTTATCTAACGTTTCACTGGCAATTCTTCGTGGTCTCGTGTCATGTTTGCCTCTATTATCTTGAACATCTACATCAAAATTTTGAATTTTTCTTCTTAGTCTGTCTCTTGCTATACCGTGTATAGCCAAAAATGCATTCGTGCACACTTTTTCGGTTTTTTCCTTTATTTTTACATTATATGTAAAAACTTTACGAGGGGCTTTATTTTTATTCAAATGCCTCCGGGAAGGAATTTGTTGCAAACAGCCACGCAAATATATATTTTTCTATTTTGCGTCTAAAACAAAGTTATTTCGAAACCCAATCGCGTATCGAAATGGACAATATTTCGAAACCCAATTTTTTGTTTTAAGGGGTTGGTAACTAAACGTCAGTAGAAATGAAAACAAATAAAATGTCATTTTAGATGAAACTAAATGTTTTTAAATATTTGATAAATATTTTAATTAACAAAATATAATTAATAAGAATAAATAAAATAATAAATTGCAGGTATTATTATGTTCTATTTAAACTATTGTGCGTTATTCTAACCTGTAAATTTTTGTTACAGCATATTAATTTTAACCTTTTCGATACTAGCGTGCTAAACTTAGCAGATATGAATGAAAAGTAGAAACGTAACTGGTGTACCAAGTATCAATTTTTACCTATAAAAACGAAAATACATCAGCAAAGGGTTCAACACTTTTGAGGAAAATTGAAATACAAAATTTTGTATACCCAAGAGCGGTGTAGAATAACTTATCTGTAACACTATTGTAGTAAAGAGTAAAACGAAGTCATCAACAGTGACAAACATTTTTGTGATTATTATTTAACAAATTCAAATACAACATTTTTAAATTATGTGAAGGAACAGACTTTTGAATACAAAGTAATGTTTTCTTTTAATTTCATATAAAATTTTCTATTTTTCGTCTGTGCGATTATTATAAATATTCACAGTGACTGTACAAGTGTCTTTAGCATTTATTATAACTCCTGGAATGTTTTGGATTGACCTGAAGTTTTGTTCAACAATTTCGTTGTTGGCAACAGCTATTTTATTTATGTTGCAATCTTCTGATAGCTGCACTGCCGAAGTGATTGTCGAAGTAGATGAAGTACTTGCTTTTGAATTTATTGAAAGCATTTGCGCCACTTCTGATTTTCTTTGCATTGATCCTTCGATGTAACCTTCAGCTACTGCCGAAGACTTCCAGCCACCATGATTCTTAATCGTTAATAAATCGCCACCCCTGTTGGCCAAATGCGATACGCTCGAACGCCTGAAGCAGTGCCCTGTATACAATTCAGGGTTTGGCAGTGTGAGGTGGCCGAGCTTGCCTTGTTGTTTTTCTGGGTTTGGTGTACAAAAAATTAAAGTTGAAAATCTTTGTATTAAAATTTATTTTCTACTCTACATAAATGTTCCATTTCGTATCATGGATAAATATCAACTGACCGCTCCTGTCTCGCCTTTTGCTTGCGAGCATCGAGTCGTTATCTTAAAATGTTATTTCTTACTAGGAGTTCATCACATTTCCCCCCTAAACTTAAAAGTTAAAACAATGATTTAATCTTTTGAAAACTTAATTAAATTAGAATACATATAATTGCATATTATGATTATACGATTAAAAATTTTATACATTTGATTAAAAAATTCGGCTATTACGCCTATTTTGTAAAGGATCTCGAGCCTGTACATGTGGAACTGTTGGAACTTCGGATAATTCTAAATCATCTGGTATAGATGGAGACATTGACCTATCTCGATTGACATTTCTATTATTAAAAGTAATACAAAGATTAGGAAGATTCCCACAAGTGCAAGACTTCTTTCCTCTACATCGACAATAAATTTTATAAACAATTCCTATAACTATTAAAATACATATAAAATAAGCAAAATAATACATGAAAGATTTCGAACGATTATTGCTAGAAGTTTGTAAAATTTGATCAGCTAATTCGTCAATTTTCGACAATTTATAACTTGCTAAATTTAATTCATCTAAATGAAGAGATGTTACCTTATATCCCTTACTTAATTTTAATTCAGAAATATTAATTTGATTTTTATAATTAATTTCACAACAATCTAAATCTATATTAAAGTTTGGAATGAAATCCATAAAAGAAGTTGAAATAAATTCTTGACTAGGAGTCAATAAAGTTGTACTTGTAAAACCCTTACAATCATCATCAAGTGTTATTATACCTGAATCTGTTAAAAGAACATCGACCGGTATCTTTGAATTTTTACAATTTATTACTAAGTTTTCGCTACCAATCGGAATAATGTATATCCACCGATTGTTGGTTTTCAATTGATAAAAAATTGGTGAATATAGTTCAATTATTCTGGTATCACATGAATCCGGCACCTTTTGTGCATGGTTAAACAAAGAAATTTCACAATTATTTAAAGTATTAGTTACAAATGTTGGTTTTGTTTGAATACATATTAATTTGCTAAGATCGAGTCTTTTGCAATTTGAAATTTCTAAATCACTTAAAGTAAAATAATGTTGCTTGGTTTCACTCACTGCCAAATAATTATTGGCTGGTTGAACGAACAAATATTTGTTTTCACTTTTCACTAACACTGGTAGTGGTATAAGATGGTGTGCTGAAAATATGCGTTGTTCCACCAATGGTAAAGAAATAGCATAAGTTAACTTCGAGTTGAAATAAAACACTACTAATTTAACAATTTTCATAATAGTATGTACATTATTAATGTCTAATGGTACAACAAAATCAGTTCCACTGGGTAAATAATTTCGCACCTTTTGCAATTCATCTAAAATTTGAATAGGATTTATAATTTTTGGATGAAGAATTCCCTTTTGAGCAAATAAAATAGCATTTGTTATTGAATCTAATTCGTTTTGATATTGCTGTGCTAAAAATATTAATAAATTTAAGTGTTCGTCTATAACTTGTCTAGTTTCTAGCACCGATAAGGTTTTCGTTTCCGCGTTTACAAATTTTTCAATTTTTTGTAAATTTTTATTTAGTAATTGCTCATTTTTATTAAGTGAAGTAATAGTTTCGTTAAAATTTTTGATAGTAGTTTGCACAATACTGGATTGTTGCTTGATTAAAGAAATTTGAGTTTTTTCATCGTTATCGAAAGAATTAATTTTTTCGTCATAATATTTTGCATCGTCAGCATCCATAGTGCCGAATAGAATTTTTGCTCCTTGGCCAATAATATTAATCCATCCACGTTTCCTTCGTGAATGATCCTTGTGACCCACAATTATGCTTAAAATATTTTTGTCAACTTCGATTTGTTGAATATAATAGTTTAATAACTTTAATTGCTTTTCGCACATGGTAAAATTAATGAAAAAGTTGTTATAACCAAAATTTGGATGACCACAATAACTTTGGGTTGTAATTACATATGTTTTCAAAGTGATAAATTTTTCAAAAAGTATGTTAATATCTAAATAAGTAATTAGCTTCCATTCTTGGTTGCTCAAAACTAAATTTCCAATTTGTTCAAAATATATTCCAGGTGTAAATTTGAATTTCGTTTCGTTATAAACTTCATGAGTGGAGGCGATGATACTTCGAGAAAGAAGAATTGCTATTCTGAAACAAGAGAAACATATGGTTTCAGACGGTTTGCATGAACAACCTTGTTTTGATTTTTTATTTGAATAGTGAAATTGCAATTTGATGGTTTTGAAATAATTTTGTAAGGCCCTAGATAATATTGATCTAGTTTTTTAGATCTACCCTTTGCAGTAGCTTCGTTTGTTAACAAAACTAGGTCTCCAATTTTAAATTCGTGTTGAATTAAATTTTTATCATAATATTTTTTGTAATTTTCCTTACAACGTAGGAGGTTGTTTCGCGCGACTTGATTTGAAGTTTGTAATTTAGTACGTAAATCTATAATGTAGTCGTCGTAACTATAAGAAAATTTAGGATTCTGTGATAAATTGGATGGAAGTGTAGCTTTCTTCCCGTATATAAGTTCGAAGGGAGTAAAATTTGTTGCAGAATGAGGACTAGTATTGTAAGAGAACATTGCAAAATCTAGCCAATCGGGCCAATCCGTTTGGTCTGTATTTACAAAATGTTTTAAATAATCTGCTAACGTCTTGTGCGACCTTTCTAAGGCTCCGTTAGTTTGAGGATGATAAGCTGAGGTATTTAATTTTGAAATTTTTAGAAGTTTGCAAGCGCTCTTAAATATTGAGCTCATAAAATTTGATCCTTGATCGGTAATTATATATTTTGGAATACCGTATTTACAAATAATGTTTTTCACAAAGGCGTCAGCAACAGTTATAGCTTCCTGATTTGGTAGAGCTATTGCCGCTGAGAATTTTGATAAATCATCTTGAAAAGTTAATATAAATTTCATACCGCATTCGGACAACGGAAGTGGTCCAACGATATCTAAAAATACCTTTTCGAATGGTTCGTATGATGTTGTAGTAATTTCCATTGGTATTTTTGTTTTCTTTCGATTGACTTTGTTTATTTGACAACTTTTGCAACCTTTGATATATTTTTTTATGTCATTCCTCATAGAGGACCAATAAAATTTTGCCTTAATTCTTTTAATTGTTCTGGAAATTCCCGAGTGACCCCCGATAGGTGTATCGTGATACTCTTTTATAATTTGTTGAATTTCATTTGGGTCAGAGACACTGATAATTTCGTTTTTGCATAATAGAATTTCTATTTCAGTGTTTCTGAAAAGATAACGTAAAACAATTCTGAAAAATTCATTATCACGTTTATTGTAAAACTGTGAAATTGCAATCTTTCCAACTGAGTCTTTGACCAGGCTATCGCGAAGCTCTGTAAGTTTGTAAAATAATATTTCCCTATTGCAACAATCTTGAGATGTTTCCGTTGCAAAGAGATAATAAATGTTATAATTACCTTGATTATAATGAATAATTTTGCTTAAATCCTTGTTTTCAAAATAATCCCGATTATTTAATTTCCCGTTAAAGATTTTAAAATAGTTGTCATTACATAATTCCCTTGAAGTTATACAAATCAGTGAATAATTTTGATCGATATTAAAAATAAATTTATCAGTTTCCTTAACCTTGCTGTTTTGGATAATATGATTTTGTTGATATTCAATAAAATTGGAATAAGAATTAGTAGAATTTGTTTCTAGAACTTTAATTTCCAAACTTGGTGGAATGCGACTTAATGCGTCTGCGTTTTGATTATTTTTACCCGCTCTATGAATAATTTCGTAATTGTATTCTTCCAAATACAATCTCATTCGCATTTGTCTCGATCCTAAATCCTTAGAACCAAAAAGTGAAGTGAGACATTTGTGATCGGTTACTAATTTAAATTTTGTAGAATAAACGTATGGTCTAAAATGCTTGACTGCCCACACGATGGCTAATAATTCCTTTTCTGTTGTATTATAATTAATTTCAGCTTTGTTGAGGGTTCTACTGGCATAAGATATGGGAAGATCTTTACCTAGCTCGCCTTGGGAAAGAATTGCTCCGAGAGCATAATTACTGGTATCGGTTGTAATAATAAATTCTTCCTTAAAGTTTGGATATTGCAACAGAGGTTCTGATGTAAGAAGGTTCTTTAATTTTTCAAAAGAATTTTGTTGTTGGCTTGTCCATAAAAATTCGATACCTTTCTTCAATAATTTTGTTAAAGGTTTTGAAATTTCAGAAAAGTTTGGGATAAATCGTCTATAATAACCCGCTAAACCTAGAAAGCTTTTGATCGATTTAACATTTGTAGGTATAGGAAATTCTTTTACCGATTCAATTTTTCTTGGATCAGGTCGAATACCTTCGTTTGTAATTAAGTGACCTAGAAAAGTGACTTCCTTTCTTAAAAATTCACATTTTAAAGGATTCAGTTTTAAATTATGCGTTCTAAATTTTGTAAAAATGTCATTTAATTTTTTTATATGAGCTAGTAATGATTCAGCGTATACTACAATATCGTCCATGTAAATAAAACAATGTAACCCGTGTAATCCACTCAATACAGAATTCATTAGTCTTTGAAATGTCGCTGGGGCACCCTTTAATCCAAATGGCATTGCCTTAAACTGATAATGTGCATAGCTTGTACTAAAAGCTGTTTTCTGTGCATCATCAGGATTCATAGCAATCTGATGGAACCCGGACGCGAGATCTAACGTTGAAAAATATTTGCAACCCCCTAATTGATCAAGTATATCTACGATGTTATGCAAAGGAAAAGCATCCCCAATTGTAATATTGTTAAGGGCTCGAAAGTCTACCACAACTCTATACTTCGTTTCACCGGATGCATCCAGTTTTTTTGGTACGATAAGTAAAGGCGCATTGTAGGGACTTGTACTACGTTCCACAATATTTTGGGTTTCTAATTCTTTTACTTGACGTTCAATTTCTTCCTTTTGAGAATGAGGAATTCTATAGGGTTTTATGTTGATAGGATCGTCGTGTACTGTTGGAATTTTGTGTACAATTGTTTCGGTTTGGCTTAGTACGTCACCAGGCAAATAAAATATGTCATTAAAATCTTGACATACCGAAATTAAATTGCCCTTTTCTTCAGGATTTAAATGATCAGTTCGTAATAGAGATTCTAATAGATTTAAACGATGGCTACCTGAATTTTCATTATATAAAATATTTCTTTGAGAACTGCTGGAATTTTTGTTATCACTAACTTTCCGTGTATATCTCTCTATGTTAATCTCTGGAGTATTTATCTCCACAGAAACTTCGTTAAGATTAAGAACACTGACCTTAGCTTTTTTATTTGTACATTGAACTAAAGAATTTGCTAGAAAAACGTTTGATATAATTTCTTTAGATTGGATAATTCCGTCGAAAATTTCGTTCGGATTTGAATTTAAAATATTTACTTCAATAATAACTTCAGAACGAGGTGGTAATTTAATTATCTCACTTTTACAATAAATTGGAATAGCTTGATCATTGATGAATATAGTTTTGGTACCATAATCTATATTTGCATTTGAAAATTTTAAAAAATCGCTACCTATTATACCTTTGGAAAAGATTGGAAATTCGTCTTTAACAACTTGGAATGGAAACTTAAGTTCATTATGATCGAGATACAAAGTTAATTCACATGAACCTAATGTTTGAACGGAATCGCTTGAAATACCGTTTAATTGTAAAATTTTACTTGAATCTAATAGGATATTTGGTTTTAGACTACCAACCTTTATAATTGAAACGTCTGCACCGGAATCGATAATAAAAGAATTTGGCGTATCGACACACTCTTCGACATTTAAAAAAATAGAATTCAGTGGGTCGGAAAGAGTTAGGATTTTAGTGCATCTGTCGTTTGTTGATTGTTGTTCGTCTATAGATAATTTAGTAACATGATTAGATTCGTTCAAATTAGAATTTGTTTTTAAGATAGGTGGTATAACTGTAGATAAATTTGTAATATTAGAAGTTTGTAAATTTGATTTAGATGATTTGGGATGATTTGAATTGACGCGGAATTTTAATTTTGAGATTTCTGGGATCCGCTCGGAGAAATCTGTGACTCGTTTAAATTTTTCTTTTTTTCCTCGTTGAATTTTCTTTTACGACAGTCGGATATGTGATGACCTATATTTTTACAATATGCACAAGTTACGGTTCGCGAAAATTTTGATGGAGTTGGGATTGATTGAGTAAAATTTACTTGGTTATTATTACCCTTTTTAAATTTGCTAAAATTTTTATAAAAAGTGCATTGCGAAGTTATGTGACCTAACTTGTTACACGTGGAGCATTTTAAAATATTACTCTCATTTACTCTTTGATATTTAAAAATTTCGTTTTTACTTAAAAGCTCTTTTTCTTCAGAAAAAGCCAAGCTTATTGCTGCTTCAAAAGAAATCGGATTTCGCGCTTTTACAACAGTGGCTATTGGATCTTTCAAACCTAAAATAAATACATGTTGGGCTTGAGTTTTGAGTAATCTTTCGTGTGCTGATTTGATAATTTCATTTTCTTCACCTATTATTACGCTATCGATTAATTTTTGTAGAACTGTTTCCACTCTATTAGCATAAGACATTACATCTTCATTGAAATTTTGTCTACAGGAGTGTAATTCTAATTCCCATTGTCCCTGAGAACGTTTATCAGAAAAAACTTCTATTAAATGGGTTTTTAATTGATCCCAAGTATCGAAAGTTCGGTGCTGTGTTAAATTATAAGCGCGACCACTTAATTTCATTTTTATAAGTTGGAATAATAATTCCTTGTCATCGGGCGCACATAACTTTAGTGCTGATTCGCACGTATTTAAAAATTCTGATAAGTTTTCCCGTTTACCCGTAAATGTTTTTAATTGTTTTTCTAAAATTGAAATTTTTAAATGAGACATTTTGAATTACAAAAGATTGCTTCGAAATTATTTAATAGTTCGTTGAAATATAATTTTAAAAGTGGAATTGAGTCAATAATTTGTACAGACATAAAATAATGTACTTACAAAATTTTCATCATGATTTAAGAACTGGAATAATAACTGATGCTGAAATAGTATAGTTGCTGTAGAATTTGGTTGATGAATGATGCTGGTTGATATGGTATTGATGTGTAGAACTTGGTTGTTGTAGTAGAAAATAATTTGTAGATTTGTTGTATGAATAAGTTTGAAAATAATTTTCACTTTATTTTTTTCGTTGATCGAAAACACACCGCACCTGTCACCATTTGTGAGGTGGCCGAGCTTGCCTTGTTGTTTTTCTGGGTTTGGTGTACAAAAAATTAAAGTTGAAAATCTTTGTATTAAAATTTATTTTCTACTCTACATAAATGTTCCATTTCGTATCATGGATAAATATCAACTGACCGCTCCTGTCTCGCCTTTTGCTTGCGAGCATCGAGTCGTTATCTTAAAATGTTATTTCTTACTAGGAGTTCATCACAGCAGTTTTAAAAAAGTTGCAATAACTTTTGGTATTTTCCCAATTGTATTTATACCAATGGGGCTCGTGACACAGTATCCACTGCGGTAGGTAACAAAGAAACGCCGATGCGCAGTTTTTCTAGACCGCAACGCAACATATTTATTTATTATGGTAATCCACGCTTGCTCGGTTACTACAAATTGTCTTGGTTTATAATTTTTTGTTTTTGGAACCCGTACTACAATAATGTCACTTTTATATTCGATGTCATCTATTGACATGTTAGTTAACTCCTCACGTCTACAAGCACCATTGTAACCCATTAATAAGACTACCTAAATAGAAAAAATTACCATAGAATTAATTTGAGAACACAGTAAAAAATAATATTATTTACTTTCATTGCTAAATATAATTTATCGTCAGCTTCTTGTATGAAACGATTAATGTGTTCCAATTCCAAGATTTTAGACTTCTTTGCTTCGTAGCCTTCCGACAATCTTTTTAAGAAGGCCTGTAATTTTGCGTAATTGGATATATTGACATTTTTGTACACGGATAAACACGATCGTAACATTGAATA
Organism: Cantharis rufa; assembly: GCA_947369205.1. NCBI lineage: Eukaryota > Metazoa > Arthropoda > Insecta > Coleoptera > Cantharidae > Cantharis > Cantharis rufa. Next base: position 19,359,504 of record OX376307.1, on the reverse strand, counting down.
CGAAGACCATAATGTTGATGATTTTTTCTTTTTGCTCAACATATCGAAATATGCAAGCATAATATTTTCTGATATACTTTCGACACTATTTTGTTTGCACCAAGTTTCAAATATTTTATATTGGTTTTCATAAATTTCGCGCGACTTTTTAGGGAGCAAATTACTCAAAGTGCTCTCGGCAGCTTCACGTAGCTTAGGTGGAGTACAATCTATTTTGTCTTCCATAATTTTTAGTGAAAATAATAAACAATAAATTAATTATTGAGAACAAATCTACAACTTGACACAAACTTTTAAAGTTTTTTTAAATTTCAATTGTTTCAAGTGTCAACGCCATCTAGATAAATGGGAAATTATCAAATTGATTTTTGCAATATTGATATGGCCTGCAGATACAATTTTAGCAGATAAAGGATCTCTTCAGATCAAGTTCTAGTTATACCTCCTTTTGCATTTGATCAAAAATTTATCAATAAACAAGTAGAGGAAACTTACAATCTTTTAAAATACACGTGGACGAACCATACCAAAAATAAAGGTGTGCAGTATTTTAAAATTAGTGAAATGTAGATCACTTACCTTATGTTATATCGATTCAATTATGCACCAATGAAATTATTTATTCTTATTATAGAAGTGGAATAAAATATTTGAAATAAAACCATTTAATTTTTGTAATTAATTTTATTAAAAACTTTAATTTCAGTGTATTTATACATGTACGTGATCTGTGCTTGAATATACAAAAAAAAACTGGCACTTTTACATATCAAGTGTGTAAGTACATCAATACATTAATTTGAGTATAAGAAACGACAATACTCTTTGGTTAGCTCTTTTTGTAACAAGATCTTTCAGTTGAGACAACTTCTACAACTTTAAATAATGAAATGAACTGTCAATATTCTTCATAATGCTATAGGTGCAGTGTATTTGTAAATCTTTGTATAAAAAAGTTTTTCTACGGTAGACTTATATTTATCGGATTGTGCTCGACTAGACTGGCTCCACGATTGTGGTAAATTAGTTTTTGATTGTGCCAACTTATTATTTATAAAAATTTAAACTGCCGTCCACTACATATTTGCAGCTCGGAATAGACAATCCAGCCATGCTGCCGCATTGTGAGTTTGAAATCGTGCAATCTTCATTTAACTAAAACCATAAAATTAAAACTTTAAAATTTAATCTTTTACCTTTATTTTAACTTCTTACAAGTGGATTATTGACTCTTGTTTGTGGTATTATATTTCCTACAACTGTACATCTTCAGCATTAAGTACTTTGTGCAAGGCACTTTGCAAGTTTTCTTTGAAATATATCCTTCCTAATGTAAAAAATGTGTAAAATTATTATTTTCATAATATTTAAGTAAAAGGTTAAGTATTATGGTCAAATTAATATATCAAACAATTCAATATAATTTGTTATTATATTTACTTACCTTTTGATAACGGTTTATAACGAAATAAGTTAACGTTAATATTCATAATAACCATATTGAATAGCAATTGAGCTATGTAAATAACGAATTATTTTAAATTAAACAAGGTGGAACTCGCTTTTGCGACAGTTCTTAGGCTTCTATACATCTACTTTTTCGGTAGGTTAAATTATTTGGGCTTTATTTTATTCCAATTTTTAATGCCTTAATCTTTTAATTAGGTAGATTTTTTTACTATATAAGGAAAACGCTAACATTTTAATATTTTTTTTTTATTTCGACCTTTATAGGTAAATATTTGCAATTTACAAACCACAAATAAAACACAATTCATAATGAAATATTAAAATACCCGAAACACGTACCGAATACCGTATTAGAAACACGTAAAATACCTACTCTAAAAATACAAAATAAGAATATCGGATTAAAAAATATATATGTAAATAATCTGAATAATTAATACCAATCTAAAAATATTCTATATGAAGTAAAATTGTTTTAAGAACGTGCGTTCTGATTGGTTTTGAATTATGCGGACAGACGGACAGACGGACACGGAGCTAGATCATAAGGCTTCTTCCTATACGTTGTATAGAAGCCTAAAACTTGTAAAATGTAATATTACATTTTAAGAATGCATAACCTTAAGATCAGCTATGCTTGGATGTCAAAATTTCCCCGTCCATTGCAGATACGCAACAAGCAAGTTACCACCCTTACCAACTGTCGCAAAAATAAACAAAAATTTCAAATTTGCTATTATTTAATATAATGCACATTTTGAAATTTTTAGAACGTAAAACCGCAAAATAGAAAAAGTAGTATAAAAAACTCGTTTCATAAGACGTTTTATCGCACTTATCCTTTAGAAAACTCCCCGCTACGCGGGTCGTTTTCTAAACAGATTGCGTGCGATAAAAACGTGTCTTATGAAACTAGTTTCTTAATATACTATTTCCTCATCATGAGATTTTAGCTTATGGTAATTTTGGAAAATTTGTTCTTTCTGCTCTTCTGTAAATTTTTCTTTGCATTTACATCTACATGCCGGAATACCTTTAGCTATAATTTTTCTGTTTGCTCTGTTGTTTCTTCTGGTTTCTTTTCCAGGTTTCTACGAATCTTTTGCGTTTCTTTCCTTTCTTTAATAATTCGGTAACACCATTTTCTACTTTATTATTAGTTGTTGTTACAACTTGAGCACAGCCTGCTTTTTCGGTAATATCGTCGCTATCACTGTAAGTACTCTGTACGTCTTCTTCGTTTTCGGGCAGCCATTCGTCTGAACTTCCACCAGAATATGGATCTAATCATGATAAAAATTTTATTGTTAAACTTAAGCCTGTGTCTCACTATCAAAACTGCATCAAATCGGTGTGTCAAAATTTTTATACAAACGATGTGACGTCACGTAACAAAAATATTTTAAAGCCATGTCTCACTGTTAAATATTTGTTGCAAAATTTTATCAAAACCAGCCATAGTTTTCAAAAAAACGGCATTTTAAAATCAAAATTTTACATGCATTTAGATAAGAAATGTTCGAGTGTTCCGGACGGAGTGCTCCGGACGCTTCGCGCCCTCCGCCCAAATTTGCAAACCGAAAACGCTGTAAAAGAAAGTTGATCACAAAGCAGGGGCCCGTCACATGTCGCGGTATGCCGGGTATGCGCCTGCGTATTGCCTATATCAGGTTACTCTTAACCTTCAATTTCAATTTTTAAATGCCGTTTTTTCGAAAACTACTGGATAATCCGCAAAAATTTTTGTGTTAATATACTTAGTTTTTAGTTCTCTTTCCCATCGGCCATAGAACAAAGTTAAAATCGTGGTATTAATTGACTGAAAGTTTCCCAAAATCGTTTTGATACAAACTTTGATAAAAATTTTGATGAAATTTTTATAGTGAGACACGGGTTTTACATTTAATATTTGGAGTCAATTTACCTTCAAGATCTTCAATATTACTAATTTTGTTCATTTTAACTCTTATTAATTCAAAACAATAAACGGAATACTTCTTTCACAAAGACCACACATGTAATAGTGAGGTTTGAATACACTTAGGTACTTTTTACAAATAAATGCAACTTATGGCTTTTATCAGACACTTAGGGACTTCTTGCTCTTAAATAACTACTACCTTCTAAAATATCTAATCATAAAATAACAACTTCGGGATTTTTTAGGTTGAATCTAAAGTGACAGTTAAATAGTATGTGAAAATTGCTATTAGATGGCACCATAATGTCAGTTTCGTGAAAAATGTCACTTAGGGACTTCTTGCTCTCAGCCCTTCAATGGGCTAATCCCCTAAATTTTTTTTATTATTTAAATCAAATATTTAGATGTAAATAAGGTCCCCCTGCCACAAAAAAAAAATTTTTGATTAATTTTTATGCATCAAATTCGAATTCAAAAATTGAAAATTTTTAAAAAATTTAAAACGCGGTAAATCGTGACGTAGTAACAATTTGTCCAATAACAAAACCGATAGCCTTAGGCCACTCCCCTTAGCAAACTTGAGTTAATTTGAATTGTCAATTCGAAATTAGGTTAAAAATGAGGTTATTTTGTTACTTGAAATTTGAATAAATTATAAAATTTTGTTATTATTTGTACGTTGGTAAAGTATTTTGTCTTGAGTACCTATATAATATATCATTCATCATTTTAAATTAGATGAATGTTAATGACAATATTATTTTAGTGTCCCAAAATGAGTAATAAGTTAGACGTTAATTTTGAACAAGCATTATCGGACAATTTACCATCGGTAAAACAACAAAAAATTATATCCACAATGGAATTATTTCAAAAAAATATTGGTATCAGTTGCAAATGCAAATGTTTTTTGCTAACAAGAAAATGGGTATATTTTGTATGGCACTTCCTTCTTTTGAGAATGATAATGCTGTAGAAATGATTGATGTGGATTTACAAGAAGAAGAAGTAATTGACATTCTAAATATTTGTGAAGAATTTTGGAAAAGTGCCATATATCCTAAACTGCAAACGTCTTATTGTTAATTTTTAAGATTAAAATGTAATAATTAATAATATCTATACTTTTACAAATTTTATATTTTATTTCAGAAATAAATTTACACAAATTAAGTTAAACTCACATTAAAGTGCAATTAAAGGGTCCTGTAAATTTATAAGACCACAAACTATAATCACTATAGAATTTAACAAATATATTAATTTGTGATTAACGCATGCATGGGGCTTCAAAAAATAATATTCTCTTACTCTTCGGATAACTCTTTCAATGTGGATTCTTAAGGCAGCAATTGTTTTACTTAGCTGTACTTCTTCTTTTGAACTCTTCTGATCAGAACTTACACTTGGTGGTCTAAGTAAGATACAATGTTTTTGTGCTAACATTGCATTTATATGCTTAAAACCTCTGTCGGCAAGTACATAGGCACCATTTGGAAGTTCTTTTAGGTACAAACTGTGGGCTACAATATCTTTGTCACTGATTCTACCAGGAAAACCATTTGATATAAAGTTTATAAAACCATTTGGTGTACTTGAAATTAAAAATTTCACTGTATTACATTGTTTATAAGAAGACCACGTTGTAGCTTGCTTGACAGGATCAGATGGCTTTTCTATTTCTATTTCAAAGCAATCGATAATACTTTCAACCTTTGCATACCTACTTCTGAATGGAATGGGAAGTAGCACCTTATTTTGATATTTCTCGGGCCAAAATATAAAATTTTGAAAAAAGCTAGCCAATTTAGGCACAGTATTAACAAAAATTCGTTGTATTTCAGAGCTACTTCTATCAAAGTCCGCAGCTAGTCTGGCATAGGTATCATTTAATCGAATTTTCTTTAAAGTTATCAGAATTTTAACGTAATCAATTTTCGATCGTATACTGATTGTATTTAAAATACCAAGCAGTTCTTCAGAAATACCTAAATATAGTTTTGGGTTTTTCTGCAATGCCGTTATTGTGGTTTTCCTTCTTTCGGTTCTTTGAAATTTAAAACCTAATTCATCCGAGTCTGTAGATGGTACATACACAGAACCTCCATTATTGCTACCGGTCGACTGAGAAGAAGATAATTGTTTTTGTTTTTCTTGAAAGTTTGCTACAATTTTCTTTTTTATGCGCATAGGAGATGTTCTCACATCCACAACATTAATTTTTGTAGTATTTGTTTGAACACTACGTACTGACTTTTTCAAATTTGTTTGTATTCCAACTGATCTTGTCGATGGAAGTAATGAATCCATTTCAGGCGACACCGATATAACACCCGAAGCACATGGCATCAAAGTACATTCTTCGACATTCTGCGGTATAGAAAAAAGATTCCTCACAACTTTTGATGTTGATAGCTTATTGCTAATTTTTGAATATTTTTGTGCTTCAAAATTTTTAATATTTTCCAACTTTCTTTTTTTGGCAGAATTCGTTAAGTTTTTCGAGAGGGTTTCTAAAGGAGAATTGTCGATAAACTTATGTGGTACCACACCATGTTTAATTATTAACTTACTTCCCATAGTTTTAAAGTACATCCAGTTTTCGAAATCGTCCTCAACATCAAAATGATCTTCACAACAATGCCACAACGATTTTGGATAAAATGGTAATGATATTCTTGCTGCTTCATACCATAACTTTCTTGTAACTAGATTCATCGGAACTGTAAAAAATACTTTGTTGGTATTATTTGTGGTATTACCACATCTAGGAATAAAGCACTTCTTAGTAGGCATTTTGCAAAATAAAATAAACTGTAATAACTCTCCTGTTCGGTTTTCTGTTGGATTTAATTTCATTTTAAGTTATTTAATTTTCTTATATAGTAAATTTGAGGTTAATTTTATTTTTGACGTTTACATTACAACTTGACAACATTTTGTATACATCTATACTGTTTTGTGATCTATACTATCATGCATCTATACACGACGTACAAGAGATATTTTGTCTCTGTCTTAAACATAATAACGTTCGTAACGTGTGTAATTATATTAAATGAACTGTAAATGGAACGATTCTATTGGAGGAATGGTTACTACGTCACTAAATGGCGACTTTTCAAATGTACACTTTTAAATTAATCAATTTATATAATTAATGCAGTATTTTTAAATTAAATTTTTTTAATTATTCTATGTATTTTATTGCGGGCCATCGATTTTCACTGGCAAAAACCAAATTTTCGATTACTAGGGACTACCCCATTGTTAGAGCTGCTTTAGAAAATAATCTCTCTGAAGGAACAGAAGTTGCCGGTGCACTGCACAGATCTCTAACCATTTTTGATAAAATTGGGAACTTCTGTTCATTTTCTTTCCACCAAGATAAAATATCTTGATTTCTAGGAGATCTTGGAAGTTCTAAATACGAATTGAATTCAGATCGCCGCCAATCTCCGTCACTGGGCAGTTTAAGTACGTTGGATTTAAATAAAATATTAAAATCAACAGTGCCATCATCTGTAGAGTCATTTTCTTCAATTTCTATCGGTGGAGAATTAGTCACATTTTCTGAACGGATCGTTATAATATTTTCTTAAAAGCTCCTCAAATTTTTCGATTGATGATTTCTTCATCTCCTTACCCCAAGAAGTCATATCAAATGTGTCCAATTTATGTCGCGGGTCCAAAATTAATACAGCACAATAAATCCAATTTGTCAAACGGTAATGCTTTATCATTTTGTCTCGAGCAGCTTGAAAAGCCAATAGTAATTTAATGTCTACTTCACTTTTATTATCAAGGTTAAAAATTTCACTCTCCACTTTATCCAGTAATAAATTAAAAGACACTATTACTGAAGGTAACGTAACGTAGGTATCACCGCCAAGTTGAGTCGACAGAGCTTTAAAACCTTTAAGAAATTTAAACATATTTTCAAGAATTTTCCATTCCGAATCAGTAATTTGGTAGTCTTTCAATTCACTATTGCTATTGCACAGAACTGCAAGACCTTTTCTAACCGACAAAGCGACACCAACCATATCATGTGTAGAATTCCATCTTGTCGTAACGTCCAAAATTGGGCTTATAGTTGATGGACTACCAGTCGCTTCACAAGAGCTTTTAAATTTATTTTTTAATTGCTCGCTGCTCTTTATTTTAATAAATAGCGACCTAATTTTAGTGATTGCTGTAGATGGATCTTCAATTGCCTCGATGTCTTCATCACTTTCCATTTCATTTTCCGTTGCATTTTCATGTAGAGCCAAACTTTTTAAAAGATCTTGAACTGCAAGATTTAGTATGTGAGCAATACATCTGAAGTGGCCGTCGACTGGATTAAATTCTGGTACTAATTTTCCAAGTTCACATAAAAATGTAGTGTTTGCAGATACATTATCTAGAGTTATAGCTTGAATTTTATCTAATAACCCATAATTTTTTAATGAGTTATAAAAAAGGTTGCAATATCGTACCCCGTATGTTTTCCATGGGATGGAACAAAGTCGAGAATTACGGACCTGTAAATCCATTCAGTGTCAATAAAATGGATGGTAATACCATAATACGATTTCTCTGCAATTGAAGTCCACCCATCTATTGTAAACGAAAATTTTGAGTTATTTGTTTTTAGAAAAGATAGTAACGCTTTCTGTATAATATCGAAACGAGTAAGTACAGATTGCCTTAAAGATTTTCATTTCGGAAAAGTTAACTTGGAATTAATAATTTGAAATATTTCTTGAGTAGGCGTGTCGTCAAAGAAGGCGAATGGTAAGTACTTTCTGGCCACCCAATCTATTATCACATTTTCCAAGCACAGTTCTTTGTGTTCTGTTTTCTTCTCTTTCTTTCCTATCATTTCTGCAATAGAGATTTGTCGCATACCGTCAGATGAAGTACTTGTACTTGCAGTTCCTTCGGAAAATAATTGTTTGAATTCTTTGGCATGAGCACTCTTTAAATGTTTTTTCAATCCAGAAGTATTACCTTGCTTCATTTGAAATTCGATTTTTTTTCACCTTTTGGCATAATTTACATGTTCCCTTTTTGATATTATTTTCTGTTGTAATCCAAAAATGTTCGTCAAATTTGCTGGTACTTCTTTTTTTAACACTTGAAACCCTTGAAGGTCCTGCCACAGGTGCAATTAAACTGTCCCTTTCCTTATTATTATTTTATTTTTATTCACAATTTATTATTTATTTTTATTTTTTTAAATTTTATTATATAATTATTAATTATATAAAGTCACACTTTCTCTATTGATGAGTTTTGGAAGTTACTACTACAAAAAAAAGGAATTGACTTAGTCGGATCTCCACAGCTGTTTCGACTCCTCCTGTATATCGGTTGTTGACTACGAAGTTCTGAAAATAAGTTAACTTGAGAAATATGATTAAAGCACACCAAATTGCCACTGTGGTTCTTTGAAAAAAACAAAGCTACCCCAGCAGACACAATCAAAACTACAGCCAGCAAACAATCTAAGCTTTTCAAGGGCAAAGTATTTAAGCTACTAGCATGCACAAAATTTAAGTAATATAAAGTTGGAGATACTAAATTACGGTTCTTCGATATATAGATGTAAGCAATCGAATTCGAACGTGGAACGATTCCTCTTGATGAACTTTCCATAAAACAGAAACGAATCCTCGAGGTGATTTTACAATTTCAAAATGGCGAATCCAGATGTTGGATCGAATTATCGAGATAACAAATTTCACAGCGGTTTTCGACAAAATCCAATTGGTAAGCAGCCTTACATAAATGTACATCAATCGGGTGATCAAATACCTCGAATCCACAATGAAGATTTCAAAAGATAAAAGATTGATACTTCTTGTCTTAATGGATAAACGATAACGAATTTCGAATACCAATCAGATATGACTAGCAAAAAGGAGTTCCCCTTTTTCGTCCGTGGGAATGGACCCATTAAATCCATAGACAATATCTGAAAAGGATAGTCCACTCGCTTCGCTTTCCCCATTAAACCTTTTTTTTTTGTGCATTGGGAGGGGGAAACCTTCATAGGCACCACCCCAATCTGAGGTGGTAGTGTGAGATTCTTACTCACTAAAACCCCCTCCCCGACGGACAGCGGGATTGACCTTCTCGGCATTACTTCCGCTGCCGTCTGCGTCTTGCCTGGTCAAGTCTGCGTTGTCGAAGCACTGTTTTTCGTTTGTCACATTAAGTTTGTCGGCCCCTGGCTTTGCACGAATGTTTTTGTCCAGGGGGCGGGTGCACTTGTCTATTGTCTCTCAGCCGAGTCACTCACTAGTATTGTTTGTGGCATACTCTGTTGAGGCACTAGGCGTCTCTTCGTTCGGTGGTGGCGTTGCTTTTTTTGGTGCTTTGTGGGCATTTCCAGCTGTTAGTTCGGTGGCCCTCGGATCTGCAGTCGTCGCAAGTGGGGGCGTCTCTAGTGCAGCTGTCAGCCGTATGTCCTGGCTGGCAGCAGTTCCAGCATTTGCCGTTCCTATCTGGGCCCCTGCACTCCTCCGACCGGTGGCCAGAGGTCCAGCATCGAAAGCACTTTGTGTTTGAGCTAATAGGACATGCCTTGCTGAAGCCTATGGCCACGCTAGCTGCTGCTAGTATAGCTTTATGGCGCTGGCGTGATCGGCTTTTACTGAAGCTGACTGGGTTTGGTAGCGTAGATTGCTTTTTAAGGATTGAAGGGTGATGTGCCCTTCAGCCCCCGTGATGTGTTGCAAACCCAGGATTACCTCGTCCGCTGTGGCGGTGATGTCGATGTCCCTGACGATCAGGGTTTTCATCGCGCCCTTCTCCTCGAATTTAGCCACTATTTTGTGGTCGTTCAATGCTGTTTTAACTTCTGCGAGGAGCTGAGTTTGCGCAGCTAGGTTAATTTCCGTGGCTATTATAGCGTTCCCCGCTTGGGTAACTCGGGCGGTTTTGATTATAGTCGCTGAGTCGCTACTTATGCTAGCTTTAAGTTTATTTATCACCCTAGTGAATTCTTGGGAAGCTTCGCCCTCGCGAAGGTGGATAATAATCGCAGGGTCTCTGTTCTTGCTTTTTTCTTTGTTTGGCTTTGCTTTTGCCTTCCTTCTCTGGCTAGGCTGGAGTTGGAAATCCGTTTGGTCATCGGTTTCCGGCGCTTCCTGAGCGCTGCCGTGCGCTGCTGGTTCTGCTTGGGCTGGGGTAACTTCGGTCGGTGCCGTAGTTTGGGCCGTTTCGGATGCGTCCGGTGCTTCAGCAGTCTCGGTTACCTCGCTTCCCTCTGCTTCACCGGCTAGTTCGGCAGCTGATACTGCTGGGCTCATCTGGGCTGGTGTTGGGCTGGTCGGCCTCTGTGTATCTTCCGCCTCGTCTGCCTTCGCCTCCGGTCGCATACCGTCTCGAGTCTGGGGTATGATCTGGCTTAGAGCCGCACTACAGTAGTTATTCTTGGCTTCGGACGCCTCTGCCTTTATTGCTCGGAATTCTCTTTGTAGCTCCTCCATCCCACTGAGAATGGTTGGGATGACTAAGTCCAAATTGAGCCTAGTAAGTGTGGCCAGCTTGGCATCCATGGCAATGACGAGGTCAGCCAGCTCCGTGCCTGCTGCTCTCACTTCGATCGGAGACCTGATGTTGTTTTGCACGGCTTTTCTCCAATTCGCAACTTGCTCTATGTGCGCCATTTCACTTCGCGGCTTTATTTTTAATTTTGAAATTTTCCCCTGAGAGGGCTTGCTGATTTGCGCGGATGTGCTACCGCACTGCACCACCTTTGCACTATATTTATTTCACTATGTTAACTGGCCGCGTGGTCCAGTTACCAAATTTTTGAGTTACTGATATTTTTTAAGTGCTATCTTGAGCGCGCTACTCCCAAAGGCAATTGTCCAAAATTTGAGAATTTTTGGTCGAAAATTTAGGCGCTGCTGATTAATTTAGTTCGGTGCACTTGGAATCGACCGCGTGGTCTAATTACCAAAAGTTATTAAATACTAAAATTTTTGGTACTAACCTGTGCGCTCTCGACCCAGGAGCAGTTGTCCAAAATTTTGGATTTTTTTGGCACTGAATTGTCCCACTGGCACTAATTTTAAGTTAGCACTTGAATATCCAACCGCGTGTTTTATTTTCCAAAATTGTCGAAAATCCGAAATTTTTGATTGCCCACCTGAGCGGCTTTGTCTCAGGAGTAAATGTTCGGAATTTCAGAACTTTCCGATCAAAATTGACCCACTGGCACTAATTTTAAGTTAGCACTTGAATATCCAACCGCGTGGTTTATTTTCCAAAATTGTCGAAAATCCGAAATTTTTGATTGCCAACCTGAGCGGCCTTGTCTCAGGAGCAAATGTTCGGAATTTCAGAATTTTCCGATGAAAATTGACCCACTGGCACTAGTTTTAAGTTAGCACTTGAATATCCAACCGCGTGGTTTATTTTCCAAAATTGTCGAAAATCCGAAATTTTTGATTGCCAACCTGAGCGGCCTTGTCTCAGGAGCAAATGTTCGGAATTTCAGAATTTTCCGATCAAAATTGGAATGCTGACACTGTTTTCACCTTCAACTTATAGTCTTTTACTTTCTTCCGCGCTTGGGGCGGGCGAAAAATCCCGAAATTTTTTAGGCGCACTAACACTCTCTTATTTAACACTCTTGCCAAAAATCAGAATTTTCGGGCCACTTTTAAGGCTCTCCGATTGTCGTTTGTCGGGAGCTCCGTTGCACACGTCTATCTCAGCTCGTGTCTGGCTCGCGACTTCCCCATTAAACCTGGTTTAAGTAAATGTGAAGCTTTACTTGCAATACAAATTTCGCATTTTAAGACATAACGTGAAATATCAGAGTGGTAAATAATAAATTTCTGCAATTTTGCTAAAAGTTTTGAATATACCTAGATGACCGCTAAGAGGATTGTCATGGCAATCAGACATAATTTCGCGACGACGTGATTTTGGTACAACCAACTTCCATTCGACCAAGTTAGACACAATGTTGTGCTTATTCGGAACGAATTTAAAAATATAGCCATCCTCAACTTTAAAGTTCGGAAACTTTTCTGGTTGGGAATTAATTTTATCTATAAAATTGTCATACCAGTCGCTTTTATCTTCTGGAGTTAAAGATATTAAATGAATATTTATGGGCGCACGAGAAAGAGCATCGGCCACAACATTGAGTTTGCTCTTTCGATGTAAGATGGTAAAATCAAATTGGTTCAGGCGTACTGACCAGCGTGCAAGACGACCTAAAGGGCTTTTTACAGTCCCTAACCACTTAAGCGCTTGGTTGTCAGTAATTACCGTAAAATGGACACCTTCAATGTAAGAACGAAACTTTTCTATGCCGAATATTATGGCTGCACATTCCTTCTCCATAGCGTGGTAATTCTTTTCATGTTTTGTTAATGAACGACCTGCATAGGCAATAACCTTTTCATTTTCCCCTTCTCCCTGAACTAAAATGGCACCTAGACCGTAATCCGAGGCGTCAGTTTGAACAAAAAAAGGTTTACTAAAATCTGGGCTGCTCAAAATAGGAGCTGAGATAAGATGGTTTTTTAACGTTCTGAAGGCATCTTCAGCTTCGTACCCCCATAATACTTTTTGGCGTTTTGCTTTACCCTTGAGTAAAAGCAAAATTGGCGCAACAATAGTCGAAAAATTTGGTATAAATCGACGATACCAACCAGCCATACCGAGAAAGCGTTTTATTTCGGTAGCCGTACTAGGAGTTGGAAAACTAACGATAGCCTCCACTTTAGCTGGGTCAGTTCGTAGTCCCTGACGATCTACAACAAATCCTAAATACTGTATGGACTCTTTACAAAATTCACATTTATTCAGATTTACCTTGAGTCCAGCAAACAAAAGTTTTTTTAATACTAGCCGCAAAAGTTTAAGATGTTCCGCAAAAGTCTTAGACGCGATGATAATATCATCCAAATAAACAAATATGTTAGGGTCGCTAATTCATACGGGTGAATTTTGGCCTGGGTCAATTCCTCTATCTCGTTGTCGGTTTTCGTAACAAGTTTTTTTTAATTCTAAGCTACCAAAGAGACGATCCATTAATCTCTGTAAAGTTAAAATTAAATTTCTTAAACCAATTTTGGGTAATAGAGTTTTTGATCAGCTTGAAGATGAAGAAGAAATGGAATGCAAATTTTATTCAGAATCACCTTTATGTAATAACCATAGTAAACGTAAAATATGTATTTGTTCGATAAATAATTGTATTAAATTGTATGAAACGATTAATGATAACAATGCTGTAGTAAAAAAATATAATATTTATAATAAATGAAATTATTTTTAATATTGAGTTTTTTTTTGTGTCTATATAAGCAAAGTACTATGGGACAGGTAGTTTGTTATAAAAGGTGATGCAGTATGTTTATTTAAGTTGATAATAAATGAAATTATTTTTAATATTGAGTTTTTTTTGTGTCTATATAAGCATTAGCAAAGTACTACGGGACAGGTAGTTTGTTATAAAAGGTGATGCAGTATGTTTATTACTTATCTAAGCAATTACTATATGAAGAACATGGGTGTATATACAGAAGAAGAAGATCGCCTATTTTCTTTTAGAGATTGGAAATACCCCTGCGTAAATTCAAATGAGTTGGCTAAAGCTGGATTTTATAATTTAAGAAATGGCGATAGTGTGCGGTGCGCATTTTGTTCAATCGTTATTGGCGATTGGAAAATTGGTGACGATCCTATGGTAGAACATAAAAAATGGTCTCGACGTTGCCCCTTTCTTGGAGAAGATGTATGCGGAATAAAAAGTTTACCTAATTCAATACCTGAAAATTATTCTAAGCCATCTACAAAAGTTGAATATCGAAGTTATGATATTTCCGGAAGATTCGAAATGCTATTAAATTCAATAGCTATAAATTGCTTGAAATTATCTACAAAGGATTCTGATGAAAATTTCCCTGAAATTACTCCTTTATTGGAATACAAAGATGTGGACGATTTCGCTATCAATAAACCCCCTTATGGTTCTTGCGTATTACAATAGAATCAACCTTGTATAAGAAATACACAATTTGATTTAATAAAGAAATTATAAAAATTTCCTTTTTCATTTATAGTTTTAAGAACAATTATTTTTAAAATCGTATTTAAATATGACTAATTGCAATTTATTTAATATATGAATCAATTACTAAGAAGTTCTTAGCGCTTATCAAATTAACTAAACATTAAAATATCATACAATGGCTCTATTAAAAAAATATTACTAAGAATACCACCATACATGAATTGGGTATTAAAATATCAAAAATCATTAAAAAAAATATTACTAAGAATACCGCTTATCAAATTAACTAAAAAATTAAAATATCACACAACGGCTCTATTAAAAATATTAATTATTATAGGATATACTTATTGTGATAAAAGTCATCGAAAATTATTTTATCAATGAATTTCTTATATTAAAAAACCCTCCAGAAATTATTTTATCAATAATAATTAATTAATTTCATCAGAGTGAATTTCATGCCCAATAATTGGTTTTAAAAATATATAAGTGAGCAACGTATTTTATAAAATTTAGTTTAAAAACATGGCTTGCCAAGTGAATTTTGAAGAAATTTTAAATAAGCTTGAAGAGCCTTCACCTTTAGTGGTGAATAGTATTTTAGCTGTATTAGATGATTATGGAATGTGTCGCGTATGCGACACAATCTTTAATTATCTTCTGAAATACCTGGCCAAATGGTGTCACCGCCACCTTAATGCTGTGAAAACTATTTGTCTTCAACGAAGGAGTTAAAAGTAAGTGAAATATTGTAATTTATGTTTTTTTTAATGATTTTTGATTTTTTAATACCCAATTCATGTATGGTGGTATTTGATTATATATTTATTTGCAGTAGTAAACAGTCCAACACACCACCCCCCCATCTCCAACATAGGAATTAAAAGTAAGTGAAATAATGCAATTTGTTTTAACGATTTTGATTATATATTTATTTGCAGTAGTAACAGTTCAAGTTTTGCCATCAACACCTTAGCAGCACGATGACGATCTGCTTTCCAATCATTTTTATCAAAATTTTCTGTTCGTAGCTTTAAGTTAGAATGTAAAATAGTTATAAACAAATAAAACGAGATTTTATGCTCTGCATTTCTATATCGCTTATTATTATCTATAATTATTTTCTTGTATGTGTGAGCCATATTAAATAAAAAACAATGAAAAGTCTTTAAGTCTTTTATTATCAAATTGAACGTCGAAAGGTATACTTCAAGTATAAATCTAAAAAAGTTTGATTGTTAAAAATGAATTCGTGGCTTATATTATCAACTGTTTTAAATAGCACTTTATACATAGGATGTCCGGAAAATTCGCAATATGGATATGCCTGTTTGGCCTATGAAGATTCTTTTACCGAAGCTAACAATTGTTCATGGAAATTGATGAATGTAACCAAAAACAATGATATTTGTGCATTTACTATCGATTTTGAAAAACATGATAAATTTCACTATAAAATTAAGTTTTTTGATAATTTCACAAAGATTTTCGAAACAAAATGGGAAAAAGTTTTAATTAAGTGTAATATTATACCATATGATTATAATATTATCGTATGTGAAGGGTCATTGGCATGTGTACTGATTATTATCTATTCATATATGTATTATTTAATAAAAAAAAAGGAAGCCTATGACATCTATTGAAAGTAATATTCATTAAAAATGAAGTTTTCTATATGTATTCAAAAGAAAAATACAGAATATTAAATTAATTTGTTTGTTTTATTTAAAAAAAGTGTTGTTACATTAGATTAACAGCGTTATTAATTTAATAAAGTTATTTAAAAAATTAATTTTACATTTGATTAACAACACCAGTAAACGGATTATAATTATATACAGAGTCGGTCAGAAGTAAAGCATAAGCAATGGTATTAGGGGGGAAATCTGTTGAAGCTTGTAATTCCAGTTTAACGCTCAATATTGGGTCTTCAGCCTTTTCGTGTTGTTTAGACATGTCAATGACGAAAATTGGTTCTTTTAAAAAATGTTCAAAATCATAAATAGGTTCGACCTTATCATAATACTTTTTTTGAAAATTTAAATAGTCATCATATGCTAGTACGCAGCGTTTTTTATTAAAGTCGTTATGTCTTTTTTCGTAAGGATATCGAACATGATTTATAAATCCTATAACATCATTAATGTTACATTGGGATAGAGTGGAGGCATTTTCTAATCGATTATTTCGTTTATTACTTTGGAAAGCAATAAATAACCATCGAGGGCGTCTGTTTTGAACGGTGTTTTGAATCGCCCAAATCAACATGTTTGTATGGGTTGGAAGTGCTGGGTAATGGAATAAATGTCGAGCATGAAAGCCAATTTCGATTTCCTTTTCACGATTTATGTGGTTGTAGATTCCCAACTTTGCAGAATCGCTTGGAGTTATATGGGGTACTTTCCAATTAATTTTGGTAATTTTTATTGTCACCTCGGTATCGCCTCTGTAGACGTCTTCATCTGATTTTGATCTAATAAGAATAAGTTCTTGTCTACTGTTCAAAATATTTCTGCGATAACATGATGCAAAACCAAGAACATGATTAAGAGGTATCATGACTGTAAAATTTTTCTTTTCCGAATCGCATATTTGTGATTTACCATCGGAAAGACTATACCCCGCGTTAGATAATGCAACGACATCATCTTTACTATATCCGCAACGACCGTAAATTAATGACGAAATGCCTGGAGTTCTACAACTATCAATAACGACATCACCAAGCTGATAGCGTATTTCTTCGAATAAAAATAATGGATCGTTAAGTTCATATAGTTTGGTAGCATCTTTTGGAGTGATTGTACCCTCGATATAAATTTTGCTGGCATAAGTGGCCGTTATTAGCTCACCCTTTTCGATCACGATTCTAATCTCGTCCGAGTTGGAAAATGAATTATTATATGGATGGTATGTATGTAGAGCATTTTCGACGATTAAATCCTCGTGATACACGTCCGTAAAAATAGTACTTAATGATTGTTCTTCCTGCATTTTTTTACTCGATAACCCAAAGACTCTAAAATTTTTATTTCTGCAGGTGTTACACCTTCGGAGTGGGTTGATTTAATGATGTTGGATATGAAGTTGGGTATTTTTATATTATTAAGATTTAAGCCCATTACGTTTTAATTCTAAACGAATTGTAACTTGTTCGGAGCCAAAATCAACTGATTCACCGGTGTGATCTACCAATTTGAGACTTATGTTATGAATAGTATTAGTCAGTACAGGTAAATATATAGGTATGCTGGGTTCCTTAACTAATCTATATCCAGGTTCCACCGAAACATCAAATTCGAAAATTGTATGACCTTCTGACTCATTCCTGTACGATTGTGATACAATTCCGCAGGTGACTTGTATGTTGGTTGCTCGCATTATACGAACATCTAGATCGGATTCGTATTTTATGTTCGGTTGTAAAATTTTTCTTGAAAATCCTAGCATTCGTCCAATAGAATCAGTTTTAGTAAAATCAATTTTATACGGCGATGTAATTTCACATTTTAAAGTATTGGTGTTTGCTTTCAACACAAATTTATCACCGACATCGGCTTTGATGATGTCATACAACTCATTTATTTCGTAAGCACCGTGAGGAATATTACAAATCTTATGTTCAACATAATAAAATTTGTCATTGCCTTTATAAATATTTTTTATCGAATTACATCCATAAAATCCAATCAGACCTAAAACATATTCGTATTTAGGATCTAATTGAATTGGAGGATAACAATCAACACTTAATTCATTGCCTACACCCGTTAAGGTCAAGGTATACGACATGATTAAATCAAATTTCACTTTTTATAAATATTTATTATAATGTAAAGATTAAAAAGCAATAACGATAGTTTTTTTTTTTATATAAATATTTATTCATATAAAAATTTTATACATAAATGACCACAAATAATCGTGTTATACGATTGGACTCGATTATAATTATAAACAATTTTACAATTTTAACCTAACCTGCTATAGGATAGTCTCCTATTCAGGGACACAAATACGACTTTCAATCACTCGAATATAGCCTCGGATATAGATCAGGATTTAATAATGACAAACCGCAAACGATTAAGGAACAAGAGACTGGGTATAAAGGATTACATGACTGTTGGATGCTGGAATGTGCGTGGCATAGCTAACAAGATGGAAGAACTATGTAAAGCGCTGAAAGAAAGAAACGTAGACATTGCACTAATAAGCGAAACAAAGAAAAAACTGAAAGGGACCTGCGACTTGGAAGGATATACAATGATTTACAGCGGAGTCGAGCAAGAAAAAAGAGCTGCAGCAGGAGTGGCAATCTTAGTAAACAACAAATGGAAAAACCGAATAAGCTGCTATAGCTGGATAAACGAACGAATTACTACACTAAGATGTAAAATTGAGCGAGGAAATATCACCTTTGTAGCAGTATATGCACCGGAAGAAGGAAAAAAAGAGGAAACTAAAGCATTCTATGAACAACTCCAAACAGTGATAGATAACATAGGGAAAAACGACTACCTCATTGTAGGGGGAGATTTCAACGCCCGAATAGGTAGAGCACCCTTAACAAAAATTATTGGACAGTATAACGAAGATATACTGAACGAAAATGGGAAGAACCTAAGAGATTTTGCATGCTATAACAATACAAAGGTGATGAACACATTTTTCAAACACAAGAGAATACACAAATATACATGGTCTGCTAGAGGACAGGTTTCCACAATTGATTATATATTAGCTAACGACAAAACCTTTGATATGATCAAGGATGCTCGAGTCTACAGGAGTGCTGACGTAGGGACTGATCATTTTCTACTATGTGCAATCATCAAAATAAGGGCAAGATGGCCAAAGAAAAAGTGCAATAGCGACACAAAAGAACTATTTAAAATCTACTTACTACAGGAAGAGTCAATAAGAGAATTATATCAAAGAAGACTGGACGCACAAAACAAACATACACAGCCAAGTGATGATATCGAGCGGGAATGGACAAATCTTAAAAACATTATCAAGGGAGCTGCTTTTGAAGCCCTTGGACGTCGGAAAAAATCTAAAAGGAAAGGGCCGAACATATGGAATGACGAACTGGAAGAAGCCGTCAAGCAAAAAAAGATAGCCTACCTTAGATTACTATCGAACTATACGCAAGAAAACAAAGAGGATTATAAAAATAGAAACAAAGAAGTCAAGCAAATATATAAAGAATTAAAACAAATGAAATGGGACAACTTTATTAGTAAAATAGAGAACGACGTGCACGGACGACAAAACATAGCTTACAAGATCATGAAACACTTAAACAAGAAAGAAAAAGACACCGCCTCAATCACAATTATAGAAAAGGAAGAATGGCTAAACTATTATAAAACATTATGGAGAAATGAAAATGAAGTAATGGGAATAAGAGAAGACAATGTCCTAGAAGTAGACAGGATAGATCTTGAAGAACTTGACAAGGCACTTCAGGACATCAAAAACCGTAAAGCAACGGGAACAGATGAAATAAATGCCGAATTGCTTAAATACTGCTCCGAAGCAGTAAAACTAAGACTCCTGAGACTCATGAACAATTGCTGGAAACAAGTAAAAACACCGCAAGAATGGAAAATCGCAAAGATAACCCCAATATTCAAGAAAGGGAATAGAGCGCTGTGCGAGAACTATCGAGGAATAAGTTTACTAAACACCACTTACAAAGTATACTCCAAAATAATCAACAACAGATTAAAGAGCCTTACGGAAGAAACGATATTGGAAGAACAAACAGGTTTTAGAAAAGGCAGATCATGTATAGATAACATATTTAGCTTAAAACAAATCATCGAAAAACATCGAGAGTTCAATCGCGAAACTCATATAGTGTACATAGACCTCATCAAAGCTTTCGATAGAGTAATTCGAAGTAAGATCTGGAACATTCTGGAAAAAAGAGGAATACCGCATCACCTCATAAATGTAATAAAAGAATTGTATACAGAGACCCGGATATGCATGGCAGAAAATGAAGAAAAGACAGAACTAATAAATACAGGAGTCAGACAAGGCTGCAGCATGTCGCCGACATTGTTTAATATATATATGGACGACGCCATGCGTATCTGGAAAGAACAAATACCACACTACACGACAAACATGAACAACCGAGATTTTACGTTCACTGTACTTTTCGCCGATGACCAAGCTGTAATAGCAAATAACGAAGACTCCCTGCAATATGCCTTGTATAAACTAAGTCAAACGTTAGAAGAGTACAACATGATAATATCAACATCTAAAACAAAAGTAATGGCTTTCAAAGGACAAGAGCAAGTAAGGTCCAAGATAGTACTTAAAAACCAGACCATAGAGCAAGTTAGAAACTTCAACTACCTGGGCTGCACAATTTCTATATACGAAGAGAAGGATATTGGAAAGAAAATTGAAAAATTTAATTATATCAATGGAACTATTAGGAGAACTTTTAAGAACAAATACAACCAGGAAACAGCGTTGAAGTTTTATAAAACAATCTCCGTACCAACAGCGAGCTACGGTAGCGAAACATGGACTCTGACGAAAGCAGACGAAAAACGTTTACAAAGTGCAGAAATGCGGTTCCTAAGAAGTATAGCAGGTTATAAGAGAATAGACCGGAAGCGTAACACCGATATACGAAATGAATTAAACATCTCCAGCCTAAATGATCAAATCAGAGAATACAGAAATAACTGGAAACAACACCTTGGAAGAATGGATAATGAACGCATCCCCAAACAAATATATAACTATAAACCCCGAGGAAAGAAAAATATAGGTCGACCTAGGAAAAGATGGGAAGACCAATAAAGAGTGACGTAACGGACTATAAGTCTAGAACGTGTTGATGATGATGATGACATAAATGACCACAAATAATCGTGTTATACGATTGGACTCGATTATAATTATAAACAATTTTACAATTTTTAAAATATTTTACTAGTTCTATCGCCGGCCTCAAATCTCCGAAACTATCAAAATACAATACATTAGTTTTAGATTTCTTGTAAGCAACCCAATGAGTACCAGTGTTAGAATTCAAGTCCAAGTTGACAATACCTCTTTCATGAGTTTTAGGTTTGGCAGGTAATGTATTGCGCATGAATACGCCTCTAAAATTAGGAACATCGGCGGCATACTTTCTTAAATCAAAATCAGTTAGAGGTCTCCGAGGCAAATTATTCAGTTTTTTGAATATGGTTTCAAAAATAATGCGCTTCCTGTCTTGTACGGTTTGAGATATAATGCTTCAACTTTCTTCCCCATGGCTATAGCTTCCATCGTTTTGTTATGTCTTTGACCTTCATCCAATTGTCGTTGTGACGAGTTTGCTTTATTGACGGCCGAGGCTATACCCGAAGCACCTCCGGCCAACGCTCCAACCGCTGATAGTCCCGCGAATAGGGGTATTAGAAAAGGTAAAATACCACCTTCCTTGGGCAAGGGTATTACCCTAGGAATTTTAACATTCTTTTTACCTCCAATACTTTTGATTACTTTCTTTGCCATGACGAGAACATTTTTGATATTATTTTTATCTTTTCCAGTACCGCGTAATATTCTCTTTATAATTCCTTTGCCGAATAAGGTCTTACGCTTGCGACATCCCATACCGAATTTTCTTTTACCTTTCATTGCAGTAGTAACAGTCCAAGCTGCGGCTTTTTCACCAAAGGTGGCGTCGTTAGATTTCACACGTTCCCAAGCTTTTTCCTCTAACACTTTATCAGCCCGATGACGATCTTCTAAATTTTTATATCGCGAGTAAGCGATATCGTGTTCCTTGCATGCAGCGTCCAACGGATTTATTCCAGGATCACCTCTAGCTAATCGTTTTTTTAATTTAGTTCCTGGACCACAATATTGATATCCAGGTATGTGTAATTCTACTGGTAGGCTATTTATAGCAGAATTGAACAGCCCTACACCGCTGTGAATGATCATTTACTGAAATGTGCGCTCAAGTACCTATATATATAGGTATGCTCACTTCAAATTGTAATTAAACAATGAAGTTTATCAAGCAATCATCTACATTAAAAGTAGATAATCATGACATTCAAACGAATAACGTAAGCAAGCATGGTGATTTATTTCCCGATACCGTTAGAGCTATAATAGCTGGCAGTTCGGGATCTGGAAAAACAAATGCACTTATCAGTATTATTGAAGATCCTAATGGTTTGAGATTTAAAAATGTCTACGTATATTCAAAGTCCTTACATCAGCCAAAGTATCAATACTTGAAAAATGTGCTGGAACCCATGAAAGGTTTGGGATATTACACATTTAAGCAGCACGACGATGTTGTACCTGTAAACAAAGCTAAACCTAATTCAATAATGGTGTTTGATGACGTCATAACAGATAAGAGTACCAGCGTAAGAGATTATTTCTGTATGGGACGGCATAATGCAATAGATTCATTCTATCTCTGTCAAACTTATTCGAAAGTACCCAAACAATTAATAAGAGATAATGCTAATTTTATCATTTTGTTCAAACAAGATGCTTTAAATTTAAAGCATGTATACGATGACCATTTTAGTACCGACATGTCTTTTTAAAAATTTCGTTCGATATGTGCAGAGTGCTGGAAGGAACCATTTGGATTTATTGTAATTAATGTGGAATCAAACATAAACGAAGGTCGATATAGGAAAGGCTTTGACTGTTATATAAGTCTTTGATTTTTTAAATATTTACATTATCAACTCAACTATCCAGTATACCAGTTCATAAAATCAACAGGTCTGATCAGAAAAATCAACAGGTCTGATCAGAAATCCAACAGGTCTGATCAGAAAACGAACAGGTCTGATCAGAAAACCAACAGGTCTGATCAGAAAACCAACAGGTCTGATCAACAGGTCTGATCAGAAAACGAACAGGTCTGATCATAAAAGCAACAGGTCTGATCATCAGGTCTGATCAGAAAACGAACAGGTCTGATCAGAAAACCAACAGGTCTGATCAACAGGTCTGATCATAAAAGCATCAGGTCTGATCATAAAGGCATCAGGTCTGATCAGAAATCCAACAGGTCTGATCATAAAGGCATCAGGTCTGATCAGAAATCCAGCAGGTCTGATCAGAAAATGAATTCTGATGATGTTGAATTGACTAAAAAAATTATCAAGGCACGTAATTCCATAAAGAGAAAATTTGATCAATTAAAGCGTGGTGAAATTAAAACTCAGAGATTGGCCGAGGAAGTATACAAACCGATTACAGAGCCGATTAAAGAATTGATTGCATTTAAAAAAAATAAACCTAAGCAAGTATTCAAAGTTGAAAAGAATGAACTAAAGAAAGAATCGGGGGTTTGAAGATGATGACGATGAATTTGTAGAGGCTTTTGATCAAGAAAGTTCTTTACGTGATACACTATCTCAGCAATACATTAACATGTCCGTGCATGATGTTAAAAATGAAATGGATTACCGTTATGGTGTTTACCACGATGCTGAAACTAATGGATGGAAAATTGGAGATAAAAAAATTATATTTGAAGATGATGATTTTAGTATCGATGATGAAATATTTAAGGGCACTATAGGCTTGTACGAGCTGTTATTTAAAAAATTACCTCAGGACTATAACTCTGATGACTTGAAGCAATATAAAAAAATTTTAATACAAACGAGCGCGCATAAACGTTTCTATAATATAAACAATCAAATAGATGGAAATAAAAGTTATAAATATCGTAAAATAATTAAACCTTTATTTAATGAAATTATCGGTAAAGGTCTAATTAAAGATATTAAAAATGTCAATAATAAATCAATTGAATACGTTTACTGGAATTCACCTGGAGAACTCATTGCTCGTTTAGCACTTCTTCATGCTTCAAAAAATGCTGGAAATATGAGTCATAATAATGAAATTTTAGCTATCGAAGAAGAACTTAGAGAAGCCAATATCATAGAATGAAATATTGTGTAGGATTTAAATAAAAGTTTTATTCAAAAATATTTTGTTTTTTTATTTGTTTTAATAAAATAGGTGTTATAATAGATTCTAAATTATTTATTTTATTTTGAAAACGCCATCTGTCGAGAGCTAATTGTAGCCACGGTCCTTTTCGTGCTTGATGGTACGCAAATTTCCAATGATACATATATTTAATTTCAACTTGTTCATTAAATTTTACTCTATTGACGTTTTTGAGATCCATGATGGCTTTGTGAATCCCCACCACTTGACGTATAATTTGTCGTCGCGCTTACGCAACACCTTTTCTACCAGATATGTATTCGGATAAGATGTTTTTAAAAGTTCATCTTTATAAAACTGTCCTTTTATGGGGGCTCCAGCGTAATCTTGGATCAAGAAAGTCGTGGGATTTCCTCGATTAATTTTATAAATTTTAAATATTTCAGCAGTCCAGTTTCCAGTATAACCCTTGGCGAATATAGATTTATATTTACTAATTCTAACAAAATCTCCAACTCTAAACTTTGATTTTTGTAATATTTTTTTCACATCGAAAACGTCCAATCTCGTAGCCGGTGTAACTTTTGAAGGCTTTGTGCCTATAGTACGATGATGAGTATTGTTATATTTTAGTGTAACATCTTGAATAATGTCGATCCATTTGTATTTACCTCTAAAGCTAAATTCCTTGTAAAGCCAATTTTTAATTGTTCTTATTACGCGTTCCACTATTGAAGCTTTTTTAACACTAAAAGTAGAGTAATGATTTATATCATACTTTTTCATCAGTTTAAAAAATATTTCGTTAAAAAATTCTTTGCCGTCGTCAGTTTGAAGATTTTTAGGATGACGATCTTGTTTCAATATTGATGCTAATGCCTCGCTCACTTCGGAAGCTTTTTTAGATTTTAGTGGACGGGTCCATAAGAACTTTGAAAAACAATCAATAACCAATAGAATGTACTTGTAGCCTTGATTTATCTTAGAGTGCGGTATAAATTCTGCAAGATCGGCCTGCCATAGATCGTCATAACCTTTAATTATTACAGCTCTGCGAGGAAAATTTTTTCTGACGGGCTTATGAATTTCATTAACGATACCTCTTTTACTGGACATTATGGTTATTAGGTGGAGTATTGTTTAATGATGCTGTTGTACTGGATAATTGATTTTTTATATTAATCACGGAATCGGTTAGTTCTTTTAAGCGATCGTACGATAAAGTTGTAAGAGTTTGAAAATTATCGTTTAATTCATTATTACGGGCATTTAAAATATGAAAATCTTCTAGCATGTTTGATTGAATATTTTTAAACGAATCCCATTTTTGATTGTTTATAAGTATTTGTTGATTCACAGACTCGGATAGTTTATTTAATTTATTATTATTATAACTGATTGATTCATCATATTTTTTAGAAAATTGATGATTGCCTCTTTTTAATAATTCAAATTCTTCAGAAATTTTTGTAATCGAATCACGTAATCTGTTGATATCATTTATATAAAGGTCAAACATTGTTTGTTCACTATGCGCTTTCATGGTATCCACATACTTTTTTGTAGCGGCATCAGACTCATTCACAGCATCCCCCACGCCCGTTAACCTCTTATTTCTAATATCGTAATTACCATCTGGGGTATAATGAAAGCCTATACCAGGGTCACCTTTTCTACCTTCCTTATTATTATATACTGACCTGCTACGTCCAAATATATCTAAAGACATTTTGGAAATGAATAAAAAACAACGTTTACTAACAATATATATATTTAATCATTATTACATATTCATAATTCGCCAATGACCCCATGTCATTGTATTGTTCGAATATGGAATTAATTTCCTTTTATCATCATTAGCACTTAAAGCAATTTTTGTTTGTTTCATAGTATAAACATTATGATTTTGTGATCTAATACAATTTTGATCTCTTATTACTACATCCTTATTTACTAAACAATTTATATAATCATTAAAACTAATACTTTTCTTAACTACATAACCTTTAACACCTTTAGCCTTTTTTATCAAGTCCTTACCGTCTACACGTAAACTATACATTTTAGATCTTAATCCTACAAAGTCGCTCATCACTTTACCATTCAATTCGTCTTTCATCAGCCCCGGGACTTTTTTATTAGCTAGCGGAATTCCGTAAGAATTATTAAGAGAATAATCGCTAGTATCAAACAGGTTAATGTTATCTTTTATCACACTATAAAAGTCTGGACATTTCACGTGATAAATTAATGAATCAGTATCGCAGTACATAATTTTAGATTCATATCCGGTATTTATCATAAAATCGTAATGAAACGAATATAATGACATTTTAGATATGTCCAGCACTGACATACCTATGTATATAGGTTTATTCATTGTAATTTCCAAAGCGTTCATTTCAATAATTACTAAATTCTCATCGAGAATTGTACGCTTATGAAAATTAGGCTTCGCAATTAGAACGGCAGCGCTATACCTACCATCCCATTTTGAAACCAACTTTACTATTTTGCGCTTACGTACATCTTCCATCGTCTTACCGAAAGCCGCGTTATTCATCAACTTGTAAAAATTTTTTTCAAAATTATTACAAGCTTTGGTTCTCATCATTGTATTCAAATCAATGTAGGGTTTTAACCATGCCGATTGCTTGAATTCTAATACTCGATGGATTTTTTTAATTTTCAAACTATGTTTTAACGCCTGCTTTAAAGCGCGATAGTGAATTACATACCGATCTTTGTCGTATAGTGTCGTAAGTAGTTTAGGTTGTTTCGATCCGGGGGATTAAGTTTTTGGGGGCAAAATGGTAAATCATTATGAAGATCGTGCAAATCCTTTGGATATTCCAAATCAACCTCCAAAATATAGCCAATTTTCCTGTCATCGGATATTTGATCAATATTGATATCGGTATTGGAACACCATTTAAAACATCCCGACGGTAGTGCTTGTGACATTGCATATCCATATAAATTGTTAACGTCGAGATATTGCAGATATGACGTTTCTTTCTGAGGATCGTAATCGGGCATGTACTTGTTATTGGCCCGAGCAAACCGGTTCGAGCATTGCGAAATTCCGCCACGAATACCGCGCTCGATAAACATTAGCATATCGATATCACTAATCAAATCTAGTTCTATTCCGGTATATTTAAGCATTGCATCCCAAGTTAGGCCAGGAGCACTTACGTAATGGGCTGCATCTAATCCGTACACTTTATAGCAGGTTTCACGGAAATTTTCAAATACATCTGCCAACAATAAAACGTCGGTTTTCAAGTACAAGTCCGAGTACTCACCTAATGTTTTTATGTTAAATTCATTCCAAACATTTTGAGCATGATTATAATCCTCGTCGGAAATAGATTCTTCTTTTAAAGTATTATAAAATTCTGATTGTGCTGGTAATTTTGTTTCATCAAGATTTTTCATAGATTTCACATGATCATATGGGAATACGCCTTTACGTTTCAATAAATTAAATTTAGTCTTATCCGGATATTCTACTTCAGTAATTTTGAATTTATCTAAATATGAAACTAACCCGTCCAATCCCTGAGGCATAAATCTAAACGAGTCTATAAACTTAAATTTAATTTCTGAATCTTTAACTGACTTGGTGAATGATATATATTTTTCCTTATTTACGGGGAGGATAAACACACCACCTTCAATTTCTTGAGCGATATCCTTAATTAAAAAGTGGGCGTCATAGCCGCTGAGATTATGACAAATTACGGGAATTGACTTACAATCTTTATAATTTAGATTACAGCTGTTATGTGCCGGACCCCTATAGTCACCTGTTAAGTGATTGTGATCTCGTACTTTACTGTCATTTGAGGTAAATTGTTTACCGCAAATGTGGCATTTAGTAGCTTTTTGAAATTCCCATTCTTCCTTCATGGTTAATTGCATCGGCTGCATTGCCCAGTAAACCGGCTCAATATCCTCAACAATTTTCTTTAGCTCTTCAGCAAACCATTTGGCACAATCTTTGGCACTTTAACCAAATTCGACTGCACAAATCTATATGTAATTTTTAAAAATCAACAACCTCCAAGAACTTTACTTTGATCAACTTGCATGCAGAAATCTAGGTGGCATTTTAGAATATCAAGAACTTCCAAAAACTTTACTTCAATCAAACTGTGATGTACCATTCTATGTACATTGCATCTTCGAATACCAAGAACTGCCTAAAAATTTTACTTCAACCTAACTGGGATGAACAAATCGAATATGAAATTTTTTAAAATAAGGAACCTCCAAAAACGTTACTTCGATCAAACTCTGATGAACAAATCTACATTGCATCTTCGAATACTAAAAACTACCAAAAGCATCTCCGGAACATCTCCAGAAATGTTTAACCGATTCAGCTAAAATTTGGTGTGTCGATGGAGCTTTGAAAGTATAAGTATTGGTGAGAAAACAAACCGAGCCAATTGTAACAGGGCGGGCAGGTCAGAAAAATTACAGAAAATATTAACTGAAATCTTGATTTATATATTTTTTGTGCAAATTTGTCAGATGGCTTGCCAAAAATTAAACAATATATTCAAAATTTTAATAAACGTTATAATTTTGTGTCATATGTGTCAAAATTAGGTTAATGTTGATTTGTATACCAAGTGCAGTATAAGAATTGAGTTTAGGACTTTGAAATTGAGTTTAGGTAACAATTTATTTAAAATACAAAAATAGGTGGTTCTGTGGGAAATATTTTATAATATCGTCGTACGGACTGACGGAACGTTACTTTATAAGTAAAAGATTCTGCCACTAGGTAGCAGAAACCAAGTTTAGGCTGTTTGTTAAATTCTTTCGAAAATGTTTTCAGAATCAGTAAATCGACAGCAATCGACAGTCAGTAATTTACAAAAATTTATTTTCGAAAAATCAGCTAGATGACCGAAAAAATTTGTTGTACCAATCTTGGAGAAATTTTATTTGTGACTTCTTACGGTATTATGTGACGTATATAAAAATTTTGAAAAGTATTCAGTGGCGTACAAAAATAAAAAATTATTTTCATTTTGGATTTTGTTAAAAAAACTTTTATAGATAGATTTAGGGTAGGGGGTGATACATATAGATATCTTTGCCAGGACTACCGATATCTTTGTTAAGGCTACCACAATAAAAAACAAAAATGAATATTATGTCATCATATCTCCGGACAAAATTTGTGTGTGCTGGTGATTGGAGGTATTGCGGCAGAGAGTGACGATATTTTTTATTTTGTGAACAAAACAAATATTATATAAATATTACAATTTTTAATAATAGTCCTGTGAAGAATTGACATCATCGGACGGCCATGTTTAATTCTGATTGGTTAGCTATGGCGAGCAGCTTAAATATTTTTTTTTAATTCAAAATTTTTTTTTTAATTTTACGTCGAGTTATAAGATCAACCAATCATATCATCATGCAGTATTTTTATTATAGTTTCATGTCAATATGTAATTTCAAAATGTATTTCTTAGGAAACTCTCTCATTAGTAAATTATATCCTCTCAATTGGTAAGTTCAGATTTACACCAGAATATGTTTTTATCTTTCAAGTTATCTTAATTGATTTCCTTTCTATATTAAGAGTTGGTTTACAAGCACGTGGCGCCCTCTTACAAACAAGAAAACTTATTTACTTAATAATTTTTTATTTGCTAACAATTTATTCATACGATTTTCAGGGCGTAGTGTGACATCAATTTTGAATAATTACCAAAATGACAACATACTTTAATGACACAATATAACATAACTTAGTTGACGTTAATAAATAGGTTAAACAATTCAAGCTCATCACTTAAAGTTATTAAAATGACGAAGTCTAGGGTAATCAATACCTACTTCGCATTGCCTCCTATTATTGTGAACCATGAATATAATAATTAATTTATCGACTCTGTGTTCGAGCAAAACATTAAAAAAAATTGTTAACCCTGGACGGTCGCAATATATTTTCACTGCTTTCGCGGTCGCACTAGGACGATCATCGAGGGTTCGTTTTCAATGTGTTAAAGCGCTTTCAAAAATCTAAAAAAATTCGTGAATACTCTTGAATGCTTTTAGAATGTGAATTCACAATTATTTAAGTAGAAAAGTAATTGTATTTTATACTATAAATTGATATCTGATCGAAAATGTTAAAAAAGTATTTTGGTCTAAATTTCAACATTAAAAAAAAAGCGCAATAGTAAAAAATAAATTACCATGGATTGTCATCGTAGATTCTGCATAGGACAAAAACGTCCCACGTTAGCTTTAAATATAAAGGGTTTTCCAATAAGGACTTAACAACTTTAAACTTTTATTGTGAACGCACCCTTAAACCAATAATCAAACTATCAGTGTCAAAACATTTAGCAAAGACAACACTTTCATCATGGCAAAGTACACGAAAGAACAACGTTGACAAATAATTAAAATTTACTACAAAAATCTGAGTCGGTGACTGCAAATTCAGTTCGTGGTCTAGTAAACAAATTTAAGTCTAAATATTCGCTGCTGGATGTTCTCCCGAGCCAGTTAGACAACGGGTTGGTCGAAGTGCAGAGAATATTGCTGAACCAAAATAGTCGATTCCACGGCCTTCTCAAGAATTAGGTATCGTTCAGACCACACTTGGGCGAATTTTGCAAAAGGATCTTGGCTTGCACTCTTATAAGATCAAGTTAACACAATAACTAAAGCCACTCGATGATAGGAAGCGACATACGTTCTTGGATTGGGTTCTGGAAATGTCGATTGGCCGCCTAGATCGTATGATTTAACACCTCTAGCCTTTTCTTTATGGGGCTACCTTATATCATTGGTCTATACCAACAAGCCGGTCTCGTTAGAGGAGCTCAGAGCCAATATTGAATGGGAGAAGTGGATAGTTTGCCGAGTCATCGAAAATTGGGTTCAACGAAACGATGACTGCAAACGTGCCCATGGTGGACATATGAACGAAGTCGAATTCCATACATAAATGGAAGAAGTTAAAAAATTATACATACAATACATATTTTATATTTTTGATAATAAACAATTATTTATTTTCGTATTATTTTTATTTTGTTTAACCCCCTCCCCTCGGTTCAGTGTAGTGATGCCGTCAAGATCTAGACAATCAAGACTCTTGTCTTGAAACTCTTGAAATTTCAAGACAAGAGTCGACCTTAATCTTGTCTTGAAATTCAAGACAAGATCAAGAGTTGCTATCAAGAGTCTTGATCTAATCAAGACTCTTGATTTTTTGTATATATTGTTTATTACGATTATATGCCGATGTTGCCCTTAAATTAATATCTTGCCTTTGAAAATTTAATAATTTTTTATTATGTACAAGTGTCCGACTTTGTCATTACCAGCACCAGAAAACATCGATAAAACATTTCTCATGATACTTATTTAAAATATAATATTTACGTCCGTTTTGCCATTCGTTAAATTGAACTTGAAGCCGGCATCATAAAGATGAAACGGACAGTAAAGTATAGATCTCCGCATCTGGTAGCATTAAGACTATAATAAACAAATAAACTGTCACTGGCACTTTTTATACTGCTCTTAACACTTAACAAAATTCCGAAAACATTCTTCTACCCCGTGTGCATATTTTGATTTTTATTTAGAAAACAAAATAGCGCTAAAAATATTTTTTTAACGTAATTTTAATTTTACAACTATGGTATATCTTTCATTTACCAATATATAAAATTTGAAATTAATTAGAATATAAATGAATTTAGAGTAAATATTATAATTTTAGTGAACATTTTTTACAGCAGATTAGTATAGTTTAAAAGCAAGAATGATGTAAGCCATCAATAAACCATTGTTGTAATTGCAAAGATACAGGAAAACCGTGAATTGAGAAAATTGACAAAACATACTTGGAAGACAAATTAAAATTTGTCATTAAAATGCATTACTCAAAAGCTCATTTTTTTGCTTATCCCATCCGGTTGTCGTAAAGAATTAATATATAATACACCAATTTTAAATGAAAGAAGTAAAAGGCTTATATTTCTTTTGTCGGTTTGTAAAAATATATCGATTTTTAGGAAAACCAAAATGTACTACCTGGAAAAAATTAAGCTGGCGATCTGACCATCTTACATAATTTGGATTTATTTTGAGATTAATTTACAATTTACCTGCAATAATAATGAGTACGAAAATTTACAACGATAACTGCATAATATGTATGTAACAAATCAAAACATGTAAAATAAAGACTCCAACCCGTC
Organism: Cantharis rufa; assembly: GCA_947369205.1. Classification (NCBI taxonomy): domain Eukaryota; kingdom Metazoa; phylum Arthropoda; class Insecta; order Coleoptera; family Cantharidae; genus Cantharis; species Cantharis rufa. The sequence continues at coordinate 19,326,851 of OX376307.1, read as the reverse complement.
ACTCTTTCCAACAGTCCCCAAAACACTAGCAGCGTTTCCTCGCTGTATGGCAATACTAACATGTTGCTGAAGGTATTGTGTAGCTTGAGGAACACCAGATTTGTTTTTAATAATATTTCCCAATTCGTTTATTATTAATTTGGCATCTGAACCCCATGTTCCAAACGTTTCCACGGCAAAAGGTAAAAATTCGTGTCTCTCTTTAATTTCAGTGTACTTAGAATTTTTCGTACGTTCGGCTGTAGCGGCGGCAGTTCCGGATTGTAAACAACTGTTTTTCAAATGTGTTGCGGCAACAGTATCAACGCATGTGACATCCCATACTAAGGACCGACCTTTTTTCCAGGGTATCATTGTGATACCATCTGGTCGTTTACCATCACTTCGAGATAAACCACAAGGTTCAAGTATAACAGGAATGTCGGCAGATACAAAAGCACGCTTCAAGATATTGTTTATTGCACTATGTCGCGAGAATCTTCCGTAACTTTTCGAACAAGAGAGGCCATGATGTCCCAACCGATCAACTAGTGTTCCACAGACACACACATGCGGCTGGCAAATCTCTGCGCAAATTCTCAGAGACACGGCTACTTGTAAAGTATGTTTGTCTAAAAGTGTTCCTAAATTTGCCGAAGGTAACGCATATAACCATGCACCAGATTCATTTTCAGAAGTTGCAAGTAAGATGGCCTTGTGTGGGGATTCGAGACGAGATAATAATTGTTGGTATTTCTTTTTCATAATTAGAATATCCCAATTTTTTTGCAGAAGTGGTCTATCCGGAAACATTAAATCAGGATGCTGTGTTACCCAAAAATCTAAAGCTTCTATTTTGTACTGGATCTCAAAGTCTGTTAAAGACGGATTCAGAATTGTACCGACAAGATCCGATGTACAATGAATAGAAGCAAGAAAAGAAGGTAATGATAAATCCGATATGGAACGAACTCCTAGACCCCCTAAAGAGACAGGAAGGGAAGCCTGATACCACGAAATCGAAGAAAGACTGATATTTAAAAGATTTTCCAAAGTGTTTTTGATCTTGGTGTCAAAAAGTTGACATACATCCTCGTGTTTCCAGAATGGGCAACATCTCAAAAAATAATTAAGTTTGGGTATCCATAAACAGTTACGAAGAAGAAAAAGCGCCATATGTGGGTTTATATTAGATAGATTATTGGCCAGAGATGTAAATTTTTCCATAATTTTGGACGGAAGTGAAGAAAATGCTTCCTCAGTTATAGGGGCACCAAGAAGATATAAATTATTTTTGGATAATATTTGTATAGAGGGAGTAAGAGATTCAAATTCCTGCAGAATCATTGCAGTTTGTTCATTCGGTAAATTCTTGCAGAAGTATAATTCACACTTGGAAAAATTTAAAGATAGTCCAATATTTTTGAATTCATGTATAATTGTTTTTAAGTCTCCAAGAACTTCTTCATATGAACCTCCTAAAGTCCCATCATCGAGGTACCAAACGTTAAGTTTTGAGGCAAGGCGCTTTAAAATGGGATGAATTGCCAAACTAAATATAGCTGGCCCAAGGGGATCTCCTTGCTGACAGCCGACGGCAGACTGAATTATGTGTTGTTTGTACATCAAATTAGATGAAGAAGAGTAACACTGCCAGAGGTATGGGTAAAGCTGTGGTATTATTTCTTTAGCATTCTTTAGAAGGATATCGCGTTCTACAGAGTTGAAAGCGTTTTTCACGTCTATTTTCAGCAATACTTCTGCTGAACTGTTCTTGGTAATGTAGGTTCTGACTGCGTGGACGGCGGCCTCACACCCACTTTTTACTCCAACACCAACCTGGCAAGGCTTCAAGTAGTTAGAAAGTAAATTCGAAGAATGGCGACATCCAAGTTTAGATACCAAACGGCGAAATGTACACCCTACTGCGATGGGGCGTATGCCACCATCTTTCTTGGTTAAAGCACATAAAGATCCACCATATAAAAACGGCGTTATATTAATATTCACTTTACCAGACAACATGAAATTACATAAACTAGTTATTTGTGATAGCAGTTGCTGTCCGGCTTCCCCAACAGACTTTCCAACTAAATCCTTGAGGTGTTGGGGCCTTAAACCATCGATTCCAGCAGCCGAACCATTAGGAAAGGACATGATTGCATTATAAACATCTTCTTCAGCGACAATAAGAACTGGATCTAGGCTAGTTGGTGGTATAGGAAGCTGGAGGGAACGTGAAGGGGTTAGATGTTTGCTTTTTAACTGTTCAAGTGTGTTTTGGTTTTCAATTGCAATTTTATCGTCTGATGTTAACACTCGAATAGCTCCTCTGACATCACCATCGTTAAGTTTACTTTCAGCAATTTTATAGTTAGGCTTATGCTTTGAAGTATTCGTTAGAATTAATTGTGGTATTTCATATTCAACAATGTTGTCTTTGACTTTACATGTTAAAGACTTATCTTTGGTAACCGACTTTGGAGAAATGTTAAATATGCGATATGAGAACAAAAGAAGATCTTCCCATGCTTCGACAGTATTCAGGAAGACACAGGATTTAATTACAGATGTTAATTTCCGTGCCACAGAAATTCTTGCTCCTCGCGGTATTCGTTTCAAGATAGCTGCATTAGATTTTAATTTGCAAATTCTTTCTTGAAAACCACAATTTGGATCAATTTTTGTTTTAGACATATCCTCCTTGTGACAGCGAGACATGTGTATTTTTAGGCCAGTTTCATTTTTATAAAAATTCGAATTTTCGCATAACTGACATTTAACTCGTACATCCATTTTTATTGTAGAATTGATAGGATTTCTAGCAGTTTGCACCAAAAGCTGCTCTTCATCATCGGAACTCGATTCCACACCTGAAGTATATTTATATTGAGGGCGAAAATATCTTCCTAAAGAACGACCTCCTATTTTTCCTGTAGACGTTGTTTGGGATGATTGGCTATTCTCAGGTAGTAGTCGATGCACTTTGCCATCATGAATATGCAAGCCAGATATATTCTTAAAACTTTTACAACAAATATTGCAACTAAAATCAGTTGATTCAACAGAATTATCCAAATTTATATGTCTGAGAGATGACAATGATCTGTTTGTCATTATGTCATTATTAATGAGTTGAATTTTGAAATTTTTGAATTGAAATTTTGTTTTACACAAAAGTTTGCTACCAAGTTCGCATTTGATAGTTCGGAGTGATAAAAACTGATTTCGTTTTACAAATCATTTTAAGTTTTAAATAATGGAACTTAAGTTTGATTGTTTATATTTAAATAGAACTAAACATCAATTTTTATTATATTTTTGTATAAAAATTAAATTTAGAAAATCGTTCCGCTTTAATATAATAAAAATAAAATTTTCACGTTAATTTAATATCCTTTTGGAGGCCCGGTTTGAGTCGGAAACGCAGGCCCGGAGGTGTCTTGTTACGCCACTGAAACCATTTACTAAAGCAAAAAAAAATATTAAATGGTTAAAACAATTTATTTCTGAAAAGTGTTTCTAAAATATTGATATGGTTTAAAATATTAATACAAACTATTTTCGCAATTACTGAAAACTACTTCACGCGACTGATCTACTTAAATTTTTTACATTTTTTGATTTATCAAAGATTAATAATAATTTATAATATAAAAAAATATATTTATAAAATAAATTTTTTATTTTAAAAAGTTAAAAATTTGTAATGCGATCGCAACTTGATCAATGACAACTAATAATTATGTCTTTTTTAAATCTTCGATTATGCGCTTGCGCAAAGTTTCAAAATTCAAGAGTTTCAAGACTTTCAAGACAAGATCAAGAGTTTGCACCTCAAGATCAAGAGTTACTGAACTCTTGTCTTGAAATTTCTAGACAAGATCAAGACTTGCCAACTCTTGTCTTGATTACTCTTGACGGCATCACTAGTTCAGTGTAATTGTTCGATTTTTCGAATTGGCACCAAAGGCAGAAAGTGTAGAAGGGAGACAAATTCGACGAAGTAAGTCCACCCTGACCTGGCTTCCGGAGCTATACCCAGTACCTGCAGACGAGAACCCTTCGTTAGAAGGGTCAAATTAGTCGCGTTACAATGTGGTCGTACAAGGATGATCAGGAGGCAGTCAGAGCCTTTCATGGCAATGACTATCCTGCTAGCTTGAATGAACTGTATGAACCCCCCCCTCCCCAGATCTATATTACCCATTCCTGAGCTATACAAGGCAGAATTCACAAAATCAGATATAGACCTTCCCCTGAATCAAAAGTCTCTACTGACTTAGAAGTAGACTTAAAACACAGAATTCCCGTAAATAAAAACCCCAGCAACCGAACACTCTTTCCAAGAAACCCTGTATGCAATATACATAGATACAAAATCTTCCTGTCATCCTGCACACAGGCAACTTCTAGAAATCAGCAAATATAAATTCAGACTTTCCACCCAAGCACTCAATCTAAACCCAACAAGAAAACCTCGTAGCATTAAGGGGGTCCAAATCTTCTGGACAGCTGGATCACCTTCTCGGACACAGATCCAATATATCCCACAATCGAAGTGCCTACTCATTTTTTTTTTAATTTCGTCACGCCATCTTCCTGGCATATCACCCCTAGCAAAACCTGCAGTGTAAAATAAAAAATAATTTTTTATTAAGGAACAGGTACTGATCACTCAAACACCAAAATTTAACACCAATTTGCAAAACATCAAATTGTTTCGCAAGCGACGCTTGCATTTTCAAGCGCAATTAATGACTAGTGATATAATAAATAATTTTTCCGGAATTGAATTTTTCCGGAGTGATCAGTATACCAGTTCCTTGGTTCCATATTCCGGTAGACTGCTCTAGTTTTTTATTTTTTATTTTAATAATTTTTTAGTGAAAATTAACCCTTCCATTAATTAACAGTTTCTAGTCAGTTTTGTAGAAACCTATATCTAAAAGTCAAGTTCTGGCGAAGTGCAAATTTTAAAGATAGTAGATTTATTTCGGTTAAACATATCTGGATTGAATATTATTTTATAATATAAGTGTATTTATTTGTGATTTTAGAAACTCGTTAACACCATCATGGCAAACCAAGTGTACTGAAGCTCTACCCTGGGTCTGGCATCAGAAGATAGTTGGAAAGCAGCTGTTGATATTTCCCGCATAACTCCGGAATTACAATAGAAAATTTATTCTCAGTTTGACGAATCCATTAAAAAGGCGTTTGAGAGAATGGTAAAATCTAATGTTACCACTGACAGTAACGGTTTAAAAGCTTACTATCTATTCGAAGGCGTGTGGACGTTTATACTTAGTGATACCAAATTCAGAGAAGGAAGAGAATTTGAACAAATAGAAAAACTATCATATTTGTCAAATAAATTTCGACGCAGAATTTGTTATACGCTGTTCTGACACAGACATTTTAATTATACTTCTTGGCAATATGGATCATTTGAACGCATCTCTAAAGCTTTGGATAAGTATGAGTGTGGGAACACCGGCTTTCTTTTGGAAAGATAAAGTTAGGCGTTTCAAATTGCTAGAGAAATCTAAAGAGTATCACTTAGATTTTAAAAATAGTATTACCGATGACGAAGAATTACTACAATAAGAAGTACAAGAAGTAACTTTGGAAAAATTTATTTGTCACATGTATGGGGTCATGTCATGTCCGTGATTCCTCGAAATTTCGAATACTTACCAATCTAAAAAATCTGAGGATAATTTAAAAAAAAATTCCGGAATTTCGATTCAAGTTTACCTCTCTCTAAAGCTAAATTGCAACAGCATTTATTGAGAGTTCGCTATGTGACAAAACTTTGGAGAAATGCTCACTTAAAACATCCAAACTCTTTATCACCACTTGCATCCGGTAGGACCATCAGCGATGATAAATACGATTTTGTTTGGTTTGTTGGAGAACAATTACCATCATCAGGAGCTGATATTATCATCCAAAGTAATATAATAAAAAAACTAATTAACGAAATAAACGAATTAATTTAATCTTATTTCTTTTCGTTAATACAGATGATAAAGTATTAGAAGACAACATTCCCCAAGACGATGATATGAGTAATTATGATAATGAGAGCGACGACGATGACAATGATTGTCAAGATGCATCCGTTTTTTGTGACTATTATTAATGAATGAAAAAACATTATTTTCTTGTTAATTGCGTGTGACCTTTTAATAATGTAGTTTCTTAGTTCCTTCTTATAGTTATTTAGTTTAATTCCAATTTTCTTTTTAATGTTTAAATTTAATCGTTGTGAGATTATAACACTACGAAACTTAATTTAATGGTTTTCTATCTCTTTCTTAGCAATCTACTTTGTAACTATCTCTCTAACTACAAGCATAATACTGCAATACTTTTCAGGATTTAATCGGTTTGGCTCATTGTTTAACAATTCAATTATTGTTTGGCAAATTAATTTTAGGCTTCTTGATACTTAAATAACATCATATAAAAATTTGAGCTTTACTAAAATTATTTGAAAATTTTTTTTATATAAATAAAAATAAAAGCGTATGGCATATGATAAACAACGATAAAAATGTCTTGCAATAAATGAATTAATTTTCGACGATTGTGTGACGATTCCTTGCTTTTTAAGAATGCACAATTATTTTTAAACGCCGAAAACACATTTCCCGTGGGATTTAAAATTATTGATGAAATTCACGTTCATTTCATCAAATAATTTTCACCAGGATATATTTAAGAAAACGCCGCTTCGACGAATTGTCTAAAAGTCAAAAGAATCGACTATTAAAAAAACGCTGCAAAGAATCAATTTTGAAGACTGCTTTATACGCGGAAATATTGAGTGACAGTATTCCGGATAGTAATGACAATACAGTGATTAATGACAATGGTAATAATCATGCCAACTTTGAATCAACTCATTTAATAATACTGCAATTATTGGTTCTACTTGTACTAATACGAATACTTATGCTAAAAATAATTATACTATTACTATTCCTACAACTACTACTTCTACTAATAATAATCTCATCATCGAACCAATTCCCAGGAATATTCAAAAATTAAATTTAAGCCAAGAGTTCCCAAGTAACATTTTGTGCTGAAAAACTATGTCAGCTAATTATTTGCTGCCATTGCGATCTGTCAGCTTTAAATTCAGCTGATTTTCAGCGTCAGCAAGTTTTAAGCTAACGCAACGAATTGGCAGCTTAAAATTCAGCTGCTTTTCAGCTTCAGCAAATTAGCTGAATTTTTAAGCTGACGCAGCAAAACGGCAGCTTAAAATTCAGCTGGTTTTCAGCGCCAGTCAAAAAAAATTGGAACACTCTCCAATATTCTAAAGTGATCGGACCATATCGTATGTAAAATTAGATTATTTTAGATTTATCCTTATTATATTGTCACATCCAAAAAAATTACTAATTGATCAAACAATAATGTCACTCTACATAAATATAATTCAATGGTAATAATATACATACAGACGCTTACTAATAAATTTATGTAGACTAGAAAAGGCATAAATTGATATTTCCTGTTGAGCAAAGGGTTTACACGAAAATTGGAAAAAAGGAAATGACTTGCATTGGAATAAAGTGCAAATACTTTGAACTTAACTTAAGTTCAGAAAGTTCATGTAAAAATGGTAGTGGGGAGGTTGGAGCAATTAATCAATAATGGATGGACAATGAAAACGAATTAATTAGTCTTACGGGGAATCTAAAAGTGACAACTAGTTACTAAAGATGAAGTGCCTTGCTCCAGCGTCCCCAATCTAGATCTTCCTGGTTGGAAGGTAAGTCCCATTTATTGGGTACTTAATAATTTTACTAAATAACTTTACTTGATGACTTGTTATCGAATATTTTTAATTGGGCTTATGAATAAATTTAATATTAACTTAATTACTGGATTTTTAATGAAGTATGTTGAACGCGTCGGTTAAATCCTGGAACCTCAAAGTATGCCAAGCGAGCGAACCCCAGGAGGTCGCATTCAAATAATAATCTCCTAAAAAAACCCTTGCGACAATATACTACTAATATTGTTTTAATATGTTTAAAATTTCTCTATTTTCGGTCCTGAAGATGGAATTATATTAAATTTCGAAACGTCGACATTCAAATAATTATAGTTTGATTTGATTCCTAGTTAACGCGATAATCCCTTTTCAGCAATTTAGGCTTTAGGAGAGAACTTTGGTTTGTACACAACTGAGATAGAAAAAGAAGATATCGTAGATACTTGTCTCAATATTATCCTTAGTGGAGAAACATATAAAGAACAAGTGGACATAGTTATGCAAAAAGGAACCAAGCGACAAAATCATAAAATTTGTTTTTTTTTGCTATAAGTGACTGAAATATGCATATTTATGTTGTGCAAAAAGGATCCATCTAAATATTGTCTGTAACACGTGTATAATGCTATAAGAACCATCGATATTTGCAATATCGTCTGAAGTAAATTTGCAAAAGGAACAAAGCGACATGGTTCCTTTTTGTAAAATGAAAAATTATCAATTTCGGTGGTAGGTAATATAATGTTACAGGTAGTACTTGATATCCGAAACACTAGGGTAACTCTGAGCAATCAATGTTACCACTTAGACTTCTGAACAGAAATAGGTAACTTATTTTCCATTCTTTATAGATATCTCAGTTGGTGTTGGTTTTTTTAGAATCTTTCTCCATTGTTGTCTTCTATCTTGAGCCTTCTTTTTTATTTTCTCATAACTGTTACTTTTGGTGACATAAATGCCATCTTGTATGCTTATTTTTTTAAACAAACGATAGGTTAGTTTCAAATAAGTAATAGATGACTTCGTCGCAATATCTATCACTGAAAACTATAATCACTGAAAAATATAAAAAATATCGCCCCCCCTATGGTAATTTCCTGGATCCGCCACTGCATTTATATTACTTCAAGGTTGGTAATAAAAGAAGAAATATTAATATAAAAATAAATTAAAAATGGCATTAATAGCCATTAATATTAATAATAATTAATAAATATTATAAAAATGATAAAAATGCGTCAACATAGAACTTATACTTTAGAAGAAAAATTGAAAGCTATTGAACGTTTCGCAAATGGAGAAACAAATACGGCAATAGCACGTTCGATTGAAACAGCCGAATCTACGGTTAGAGGTTGGATCAAAGACAGGAATAAAATTAAAAATTCTCAGGTTTGCATTGAAGCAAGAAAAGAACAGCAGGTAAATAAAAATGATGTCGGTAAAGATACAGCAAGTGAGCCATCTGCAGTCAGCAAAAATTTATCAGATGCAAATGCTTCAGTGATGAAGCAATTGAAATGCCTCCAAAAAAAGTTAAATTTAAATTTTGAGTGTAGCATATATTTTAATGCTGCTACAAAATTTTACCTAAACAAAAATGCAATGTACACTGAAAAATATAATCAATGTTTAAAAAGAATCCAAGAGAATGGCGGAGAAAGTTCTGAATGCAATAGTACCGAACCGCTCGATTTATCTTGCCCTAGTTCAAGTAAATCAGAAGATTCGATTCCATTTGATAAAAACAATGCAGAAGAGGTCCGTGAGAAGTAAAACCAAGTATCATCAAATTATAGCAAAAACTAAATTGGAAACAAGCAAACTGGAAATCTGAGTTTTGTATGAAATGTTAATTTAAAAGGAATAATTAACTAAATTTAGTAATTTGTATAAGTCAACCAGGAACTTTTGTATGTATATTTGTGTATAATTTATTTAAAACAATATGTATAAACTCAAAACTGTTATTTCTGATTATTAATATTCAATATTCTAGTACAGCGCTTCTCAACCTATGCATAGGTGTGCACTACGGCTAGGGGTATTTTTGGGGGTACGGTTGTTATGTTATTAATACTGTGTGTAACGCGAAAACTTAATTGATATTTCAACTGATTTTGAGGTCCAGAGGAAATTTCAGAATAAACATGTGTGCGACTTCTGGTTAAAAAGGAAAAGTGAATACCCCGCCATTTCACAAAAAGCATTAAAATTCTTAATGCCGTTCAGAACGTCGTATTTGTGTGAAACTGCATTTTCGGTAGTCCTTTGGTATAAGGACCTTTGATATAATTTATAATGCTAAAATAGGGAGACTACGAATGCTTTCTTGAGTCACTGTATTTATCGCAAACCTACGAAAATATGCCTGGGTTACATTTACATTTTGATATCATTAATAAGATATTTATTGTAGTCGGAAATTTAACTTGAAACAATTTAATATTTAAAATAAAAGTAAAAAGTAAACAAGAATAAAAATAACTTAATTTAATAACAATAATAAACTGGTTTGAATCAAGTTCCCACAATAAAAAATCTAAAGGATCAACTATTATTTTAATTAGGAATATTTTAAAAGGTTAGATTTTTACTATTACTGCTTGATAATCTAATATTATTAAAAGATATAGATATTAATAGATTTGAACCTGAAATAAGATCAATATATTTCTACTTTTCTAGTTACGAGTTACAACTTCAGATAATAATTTACAATATTTGAAAAGTATTTTGCAATAGTAATAATTATTGATGCTAAAAGTCGAATAAATAACAATACAGTCAAAGTTATAATCATAAAAAATTGTAAACACTAGTTTTAAACCTTCCGTAATCAGTAATCACTATTCTAAAATGAAAGAGAAATTTATGACCAAGAAATTATAATTATTATTTTAAACAATGCAAGTGATCACAAATTAAAATCTTATTTAAAAGTAAGAAAACACCAGGGCCCTGTTTCATAATGAAAATTTACTAATATTATTAGTCTTGTAATTTGTAATTTGTAAAATTTGGTTTCATAATGGGAAAGTACAATTCTACAAATTACTAGTTGTAAAATCAAAAATATTAGTAAATAATACAAGTTTCTGTTTCATAATATTAACTAATAATATTAATTTGTTAAAAATATTAGTTTTCACTAATATAATTTGTACAAGTATTCATGTACCAATATTTTCAAAATATTAGTAAAGTAACCGTCATTATTTTGTAGTTTTATTAAGGTTCTCATCGAATTTTGTAAGATAGAAGTTCAGTGATGTTACAAGACTTACTTTTTAATTCATCCAGTGACGAAGAAGAGGTTGTGGCTCTTAATCGCCGTAGGAAAATTTTTAGAACTCGTATAAATTTTGGTTTCGAGTCATCTTTGGAATGCAATAAACGGTTTAGGATGTCTGCTACTAAATTGGAGATGTTGTTGCTAGAAATAGGGCCTTTACTTGCACATCAATCAAAGAAAGGTGGAGCATTGTCTCCTAAGCAACAAATTAGTGTAGCCTTACCAGGCCCGTAGCCAGGATTTCATTTCGGGGGGCACTCATAAAAACCTTTCGTAAAAGGTAACATTTTCGGCGGATCCCCTACCGGGAAATTTTATTAATACAAACAAATGTTGTTTTTTTAACATTTGGGGGGGGGCACGTGCCCCAGGTGCCCCCCCTGGCTACGAGCCTGAGCCTTACACTGGCTTGGAAGTGGCAGCCAATACCATACAATAGGAGATACATATGCACGTCGTTAGCAAAGCGACTATCTGTCGTTCTCTAAAGGCCGTCGTTAACGCTGTTAACGAACGATTATTTAATACAGTAATTGCCTGGCCGGAAAACATAGCTACTGAAGTTAATCGATTTTACTTAGTAGCTAGATTTCCTCTTTGTCTGCGGAGTAATAGATGGATCACTGATACCAATTGATGCACCAGTCGAAAATGAAGCGGCATTTATTGTAGATCGGCATGGTAATCACTCATGTTTGTTTGCGGTCCGTCAGGTTTATTTTATTATGCTAGTGGCCAGGAAGTGTCCACGACTCCCGTGTCTTCCGTAACAGCACACTGTTCCAAAGAATGGAGGTAAATAACATATTCCCCACTGCAGGGCTTTTGGGAGATTCAGGCTATCCTCTAAAATGCTGGCTCATACATATATATGAGCCATTATATAGTGGCTTATAATATAAACTTATAATTTAACTTAATATATAACAAAAACGACAATAACAACAATAATCAACTTAAATCAATAATACTAATAAACGCTTACACACAATTATTAACGACTTTTAACAAGCCGCCTCGATTTGATAACTTGTACTTTTCACTTGTATAATCCAGGTAATACTATTAGTGTAGATATTTGTTTATGGAACAGAAATTATTAGGGCTAATAATTTGTAATTTGTAACTTGTACTTTTTAACTAATAATATTAGTACTATTATGAAACAGGGCCCAGGGCGGTCATAGTAATTACAATTATATATTAATATATCCTTGATCTGGTAACCAGTTTTTAGGATTAAAAGTTCATTATTTATATTATTCTATTTAATAAATATGCTTAGGTAGTACAATTGCTACATTTTTTTAAAAAACTATTATTGACCAAAGGCACATTTTAAAGGTCAAGTTTTATCTATGCTGACTAAAACACCAATAACGAGATAATTATTCAATTAAATAGCGTCACAAGTACGAAAAATTATCATTAAATACAAAATTGAAGAAATTACTGATATGAACTTTAAAAGGTCAACAACGGCTGACTAGTGAATTTATTTAAAACTTTTAATATTATTTAAAAAATGTAATGGAATGGCTGTATTGCAGATAAATGATTGATTGTTTCTACCCTATTCAATTACTAATCGAGATGCTATCTGAACTTTAGGTACAAACTACCAAATTTATTGAAGAGCAAATATGTACTTAAAAAGATAACAAAAAATATTAGCTGAATACTTACCGAGTACCGGTAAAATGTCGAGTACCATCTTTGACAATAAACTGAGAATCCTTGTAACCCCAACCGTTCCACTTGAGCACTTCTTCCCTGAAAGCAATTTCGGTTAGAATTAATTCTTAACGACATACAAAGAACTTACTTATTTTTGGGAATCGCGCTGTTTACAGCAATCGAGTATAACCCTGAAGCACCCGTCTGTGGGTTGGATTGCGAATTTTGCGAAGAACATTTTTTTGGTGTCTCATCATCAGTTGTATTGCCGGCGTTGGTCATTTTTACCGCATGTAATTAACTACGCGACAAGAACGTTTACAAATTATACAACTAAATTCATTGTACGAAGGTTTTTCTAATGTATTTGTAGAAAATCTTGAGTTGCGGGTAAGATTTTAGGTAGGGAGTAACCATCGTTACGCATTTTGATAGCTGTCAAACTTATTTTATTGCTTGTAGTGTCTGTTGTACCTAACGTAAAAGAAGCAGTTGTGGTTACCATCCCACATTTTCATCGAGTGGGTATTCAGTTTAAAAAAATAGTCAAATCAATTTATTTAAATTATATGAAAGCGGAACACGAATTACGGAGTTTTTAAATATCTTTAAAAATGGCTACGGCTCTGTAGATAGTATAAGTAAATCTTATTGGGAAGCGTTCATAAACTACGTGGTTTGGCCAAGGGGGGTGGAGGGGTTAGGTAGAATGCTACGCAGGGCTACGTGGGGGTACGGGGAGAGTTATAGCCAAGCTACGTAGTTTTCTTCATTTATTATGAAAGCAATTTGCAGAATATAAGCGACAACATAATATGGATATTTATTTCCGTATTTGGATTTTTTTTATTATTTATGTCACTATTATACGACTAGGCGAAAAAATAATTTTAATTTTGTATTATTAAAGTGAATATTAGCGCATCTTTAATTATTCTAGTGTTCTTTAAAGTGTCACTTCAAGTTTCAAACAATTGATGTGAAATGACCCTGTACAATAATCTTTACGAGGCTTATCGGAAATGTTTTTCCAACGAGTTTTCAAAAGCCAAAATCCAAAATGATGTTAATGAGTTATGGAAATCTTTTAAACAGGACACAACGTGTCTTCTGGACTTTATAGGAAAAAAAACTACGTTCCATCTAAAGGGGGGGGGAAGGGTATCATGGTAAAAGCTACGGTAAGCTACATGATGGGAGGGAGGGGACCTCTAAAGAGGTCAAAATCAAACTACGTGGTTTATTAACGCTCCCTTGGAGTTTTAGAAACACCTGCGCAGTTCGAAAAATTATCAACAGATAATGGTACTAAAATGAAAGAATATGGGGTTAGTGGCAACCAACAATATTAAGTTAAACTTGAGTAAAAGCTTTCATTCTCCGAGCCATCCTCTGGGTAAATTTACGACTAAAAATATGATATTTAAAAAACTCTCAGATTTTAACTACGGCAAAGAAATCGACAATATTTAGTTAGACTTGGGTAAAATATTTCAATTCTATCCAGGCCATCAGAAAAAGTGTTACAGGTAGTACTTGATATCCGAAACACTGGGGTAACTCTGAGCAATCAATGCTACCACTTAGACTTCTGAACAGAAATAGGTAACTTATTTTCCATTCTTTATAGATATCTCAGTTGGTGTTGGTTTTTTTAGAATCTTTTTCCATTGTTGTCTTCTATCTTGAGCCTTCTTTTTTATTTTCTCATAACTGTTACTTTTGGTGACATAAATGCCATCTTGTATGCTTATTTTTTTAAACAAACGATAGGTTAGTTTCAAATAAGTAATAGATGACTTCGTCGCATGATCTATCTTTGATAGATATATCTTTCACAAAAATTCTTTTGAATTTCAATCTAACTTTAGCCATATATACAGTGGCGGATCCAGGGGGGGGCAATCGCCCCCCCCCTTAGAGCTCGAAAAAAACATTAATTCTTATACCAAAAAATTCTGACGTATTACAAATTCCTAAAACTATTTTAAGAATTTAGAAAATACAGAAGTATTTTGTATTTTTTAAACTTCGTGTTATAAACCTTGCTGTAAACCTTACAACAAAATCACAAAACTACGGTATTATTGTGTTTTTAAATGTTATATCTATTTTATAAAATAAGACCAAATTTAGTACTTCAAAGAATTTAAAGCCGAACTTCTAGAAGCCGCCTAATCTGAGGCTTCTATAGCGCCAGGTAAATTGTATAAGCTTGTTGTAATTTTGGAAAACTCAAAATTTCTGGTATTTTCCCTAATTCCTGAAAGAATCTGTTTAGGTAACAATATTCTCTTTTGTCATTGCTTTTCATAATTTAAAGCAAAACAGAAGTGCTTTTTACTTCAGTTTGCGTTTTTTGAATATATTTTTAGTACTTCAGTACTGATATCATTTAAGTTAAGAGAGTAGTGAAGTTGTGAAGTTAATCCATCATCAAATTTCAGTTGATTTTTTATAAAACAATAAGAACTATATGTGCAGTGGTATTAATCAATAATCAATATTCAATTTTCAATAATATTAGATATTATTTTGTTAAACTTACTGTTAGAGTTTCTATCGGAAGTTAACTAAAAAGGATAAGTTGTTTTATTTACTTATGCTCGATTTCATTAAAATGGGTTAAAAATAAATATACAATAAATTAAATTTCAATAAATAAAATTATCAAATATGAGCTAAGGTTAAAACAACAAAACACTAAATTCGAGCTTTCGAGAATTAAAATTACATTTCATACAATTGAAAAGTTTTTTGTAAAATTTTAATCATTGTTAAATTTGAACTTGATTTTACGTAAGCAGACATTAGATTTAAAAATTAACATTAACCGTATATCTATTATAGGTAATTAAGAATTATGAAAATGAAACGGTGTCCGAGTCAGTCCACTCTGAATATGTTTGTAAAGAAGCAAAAAATTCAAGAAAATGAAAATCGAGACAGTAAATAACCACAAAGTAGTGAATCTCAAAAGAAATGTTCTGCAAATATAAATGTTGCAACAATTTTTGAAATTGCTATTATACTACTTTTTATTTTTTATTTACATTTTTTTTATGTTGTTGCCCCCCCTATGGTAATTTCCTGGATCCGCCACTGCATATACATTACTTCAAGGTTGGTAATAAAAGAAGAAATATTAATATAAAAATAAATTAAAAATGGCATTAATAGCCATTAATATTAATAATAATTAATAAATATTATAAAAATGATAAAAATGCGTCAACATAGAACTTATACTTTAGAAGAAAAATTGAAAGCTATTGAACGTTTCGAAAATGGAGAAACAAATACGGCTATAGCACGTTCGATTGAAACAGCGGAATCTACGGTTAGAGGTTGGATCAAAGACAGGAATAAAATTAAAAATTCTCAGGTTTGCATTGAAGCAAGAAAAGAAAAGCAGGTGAATAAAAATGATGTCGGTGAAGATACAGCAAGTGAGCCATCTGCAGTCAGCAAAAATTTATCAGATGCAAATGCTTCAGTGATGAAGCAATTGAAATGCCTCCAAGAAAAGTTAAATTTAATATTTGAGTGTAGCGTATATTTTAATGCTGCTACAGAATTTTACCTAAAGAAAAATGCAATGTACACTGAAAAATATAATCAATGTTTAAAAAGAATCCAAGAGAATGGCGGAGAAAGTTCTGAATGCAATAGTACCGAACCGCTCGATTTATCTTGCCCTAGTTCAAGTAAATCAGAAGATTCGATTCCATTTGATAAAAACAATGCAGAAGAGGTCCGTGAGAAGTAAAACCAAGTATCATCAAATGATAGCAAAAACTAAATTGGAAACAAGCAAACTGGAAATCTGAGTTTTGTATGAAATGTTAATTTAAAAGGAATAATTAACTAAATTTAGTAATTTGTATAAGTCAACCAGGAACTTTTGTATGTATATTTGTGTATAATTTATTTAAAACAATATGTATAAACTCAAAACTGTTATTTCTGATTATTAATATTCAATATTCTAGTACAGCGCTTCTCAACCTATGCATAGGTGTGCACTACGGCTAGGGGCATTTTTTGGGGGTACGGTTGTTATGTACCGTATTAATACTGTGTGTAACGCGAAAACTTAATTGATATTTCAACTGATTTTGAGGTCCAGAGGAAATTTCAGAATAAACATGTGTGCGACTTCTGGTTAAAAAGGAAAAGTGAATACCCCGCCATTTCACAAAAAGCATTAAAATTCTTAATGCCGTTCAGAACGTCGTATTTGTGTGAAACTGCATTTTCGGCCATGCTTTTTATTAAAAATAAATATAGAAACCGATTAAATCTTGAACTAGACTTACGTTTAAAATTAACGAAAATGCAACCTAATATAAAAAAAATTATGTCAATTAAGCAAGCTCAACCTTTTCATTAACTAATTTTTCCTAATGTAATAAAAAATGTAAACAAAATTGTTTTACTTATTGTTGATTGCGTAATATTTTAATAATCCAAAACCAATTTTTAAATTGGTAATATTTTTTTACTACATAACAAAACTGTCTCGCATTTTGTGGGGGTACGCAAAACTTCATAGGGGTACAAAAAAAAAGGCTGAGAACTGCTGTTCTAGTAGACAAACTTTAGAGGAGCCTAGGCCAACTTCAGGAGTGACAACTTTCGTTTGTTTTAGGAGATATCTCTATGCAGATACTATGTTGACACTTGCCCGGGATCAAAATCAATATTTTTGAGATTTTGGTTTCGAGCATTTTGTGTTTGGAGAATAAATTGATTTAATTTCAGTATTTGTGAATTTTATTGATATGGTCATTGAATTATTCAAAAATTTGAGTGAAATTGGATTTTAATGAGATTGGTAGTTATAAATTGGACAAAGATAAGAAAAGAGAGGTTTAAGGATTGAAGGATTAATATTAGTAAATAATTTTGGACAAAACCTTTATAATATTTGAGATTGATTTGAAGGTATCACGACACCTGGGTCGAGATATCTCGTCAATTTAACTTTTCCATTTGGTTTTACAATTTATTAAGCTACAATTTAAATAATTTTGGAATTGGGATTTTAAATTGGCCGAGCACATTTTTTTAAGGATTGTAATTTCCTGGGGAGCCTGTTTTTGAAAAAATTTGGGAATCAAGAAAATATCACTTCATCACTAGAGCTGGGAATTATATGCACTGGGTCCCCGATATTTGGTATGCGGCATATAATTTATGCCGTATGTAATATCTTGTATTAATGCATAAATTGTCCGCCGCATACTAGATATCAGGAACCCTAGTGCATATAATCCCAGCTCTATTCATCACACATCAATTTTCTGTTCACGAAAAATATTGATTTTGTGTAAATTTCACATAAAGTGTTTAAAAAACTCTTACTCGCGAGAAACCATTTAACGCATAGTTTTTATACCCAAAATGTCTTTTAATTTAGATCAATAAATTGTTGCAACTGCGAGAAAGATTCACCACCATGGCCGAAGATTTAGTACCATTTTCAAAATGTAATAAAAAGAAAAGATAAGTTCATAATGAGGAATTTTATGAAAGTCCTAGTTCTAGACAAATTCATGTTGTGAAACTTAGACACACTTGGACTATAATTTCAGTTTATGCCGTCAAGAAGAAGGCCAAAAATTGGTATCACCTACGTTTTCGGCTGGAAGCAATAGCGAAAAGTTGGGAGGGAGGTGGAAAAACTTTCTAAGTCAGAAGTGTTTGTTTGATAAGAAAGATGAGTAATACTTATTGGACGATAAGCTTACCATATTTTTCTAGATTTTCGCGAGAGTAGGCAGTAGGAATATCTCGACTTCACTTTTGTACTTGGAAACAAATATCTAAGTAACATAATACTTGCCACCGACGGAAAGGAATTTCCAGCTCACAAAGTATAATTTTCAATTTGTAGCCCAGTTTTCAGAGCCATGTTTCGGCATGACATGGAGGAAAGTAAAAACAATCGGGCTAAAATCAGGAAAGCTTGGACGAAATTTTGCGGTATATACTATACACTGAAAAAATAAACAATTTTTTTTGTTTAAAAAAATATCCGCTGTTTTTAGTTTCTTTTCTTCTTTGTTTGTCGTTTTCTTAGTTTTGATTGCTACAGTTTTCACGCTTGTTTTTGTTTGGTTGCGAGATTTTTATTTTGATATTTTCCTGTTTCTCATGTCTAGTCCGTTCTTCTTTTTTGTGCTGGGTGATTTTGAGTTTTCCGTCCCAGGAAATCAGATCGTCAATTTCTCGTTTTTGATTTTGAATCAGGGAGAGGCGATTCTTCTTTGTTTTTGAAGTTTTCTGATCAGAGGGTTGGTCTCACTTGGTGAGACTTTTGGTCTTAATAATTTTTCTTAATAAACTTTTGGTTTTAATAATTTAAAAAATATTTCTTTTTCGTATAACCATTCTTTTTCTCAAATCGGGTCTGTAGCATAGTTAAATATTTAATTTGGTTATTAGATGCTGCTTTGAGAGATGTATAGTTTGATATATTACAAGTTTTGTCAAAAAAAGGCCAATTCCAATTGCCACACTTTAAAGGGAATAGTTAAAAATTTTCCCCAATCTCAGGGAAATTGGCAATGCCCTATGGCTAGCTCGTAAAGGCAATAAACTAAATACAAAAAAAAGAGATTGAGCTGATTCTTCTTCAGATCTGGAGGATTAATATACAGGGGAAAATCGCTGAAGTAACGCTCCGAAGAGCCAGCCGAAGTGTTCATATTTTTGGGCGCCACGAAGTTTAAAAACAAGAATCACCCTGTATATTCGAATCAACAGCCACTTTAAACTACGAAAAATATTAGCTGTTGCAAAAAAAAAGAAGTAACCAGGTCAAGAAAAGACTGAGTAACAGCGATAAAGTTTGTTTCCGATTTAGTGAAAATAAAAATATTTACAAATAATACGAAAAATTGGGCTACCTTTTTTTTAATATAAAAAAAAATATATGAATAAGTAAAGCTATCAATTGCTTTCGATAAAAGTGATATTATATCAAAAATAAAAACTCGCGTTATAGTTACCGCGTATACGTATACTTTGGCGTACAATATGCTGTAATAATTTATACAGCTTTATTCGAGTTGATTAGATGTTTTTAAATATAAAATTATAATCAAAAGAACGGCCCAATAAAATTCTTCGCGCAAAAAAAAAATAATTATTAACAATAATAAATGACGGCACAAACAAACAAAATCTTAGCTTTCCGTTGTCTTCTCTCTTGATGGTTAGATCAGGATAGCGATACCAAGGTTCTACTGAATTATCCAAAGCTGTTGTGTTGTTATACAGGTGGATACCCAAGAACCATCCAACCAGAAATACGACGCCAGATAACCAAGGAGTAAAAAAGAGTAACGTCACGATCGATATTATGTAACGGTTGATATCGGTAATCCAAAATAAAGAAATAATAGCTGGTGAACCGCTATTAACACCCTATAAAAATTCAAACTTAACAAATGTGGAATAAAATTATCAAACATACCTCTAGATGTTGTGTGAGGGTTTATTAGTAAAATAAGCGAAGCAATGGTCCATGAACGAATTTAATCCTTCAAATGAAGATCGGATAACTTCCCAAAGTAAACGTAAAAAAATATAGGAGAAGAAATCCAAAACAAAATCGTAGCAATCAATACTAATCCCAAATATCTGGATGCAAAAATAACGCAATTTTCACAAAAAAATTGATTAGCTACGTCGTCCAAATATAATTACTTGACTTACAAATTATAACTTTTCTCCAAAATCGCAAAGTTAAAATTAAAATTAAAAATGTGCAAATTATCGATATGATAATAATTTCCATTAAATTCGAATTCAAAAGTGAATTAGGATGCCACCTTTTGAAAATTATTGGAAAACAATCTAAACACCTTTACCACGAAATCGAACCGTAACACAATCAAATATAAATTTTTTATTTAGCAAAATTTGTGAGTTTTAAGGGTGCAACCCAGCGTGATGAGAAATTTAAGTTTATGAAAAATATGAATAATTTATATGACAAATTTACGAGTAAACCGACAACCGCGATTTTAGAATAAAATTTTGAAAATATTTAATCATAATATACGAAAACATCTTTTCATTTCTTTAATAATACAAAATTGTAATTATATAAATCAAAATACTTCGGTATTGCGCCACGTATTCTCCGCTAGTTATTGCTATATATATATACCCACTTGCAAGAAAATATAAATTTTACAAAAATAATAAAAATAAAATCTTTGTAAACAAAAAATTTAAAAAATCATTCATCACACCCCTGAAATATCAAAGTTTCACGACAATATAATTATTAAATTATAAATTATAAATTTAACCACCCCTTCATGAAGATGACGTAAACAAGTTGTTATAGCAATAAATTATAGTTTATTCATAATTTACTACAAACGTTATCAATGGACAGGGTATAATACCGACCATTTTAGTAATTTTACGAAATTCACTTCAATGTGTTATTACTTACTTCGATAAAATAAAACATAGGTTTAGATATTAATTAAAAGGTCAAATTTTAATTATATTTTTAATTATTATTCAAAGTCCATATTTGAAATACGTATTGTTTTTCTGCTCTTCTTTATAACAGATGTTCGTGAAAGCTGTCACAGATTTTCATTATTATTTTCAAGCGCTCTTAGTCAAATACTTAAATTAAATTTGAAGTTTAAAAGAGACACCAATTAAAAAATCACAATCCGATGTAAATGAATTTTTATTTGCAATTTTAAATATTACATACTGATCACATTATGTGATTATAGTTATTATAGTGTTTTTAGGCTTCTAAACGCAATTTAACAAGAAACCCTGCCCCCCTAAAACACTGCTTTGAATTGCAGCTTGTCTAAGAGTAATCTCGTTTTCTTTGGAAGTATCACTAATGTTTTTCAACAAAAGTAACTTTTCTGTACAAGGGTTAAACTCAGATCGGGTATACTTATTCTTGAAAACATCATAATTTGTGCAAAAGTTTATAAAAGCCATTTTCCACTGAACTAGTAACAGCCAGTAGTACATTTTGGAGGGAACCGCGAGTTCTGTCTACTTCTAGTATAGGAATTCGAACCGTACTTCCAATTTCAACAGCAGAAAATTTTTCATTAGATATCTTTAGCATTTTAGAGGCTTGATTTTCCAATGATTGAATTGATTTGTATTGAATTGATTGAATGAATGCAGTAATATTTTCCTGGATTTTTGCAATCGAGGCATATTCCAGTATGGCTATAACTTCTTCGCCATGAGGTAATACCATAGTTTAAATATACAAGTAGTTGGACAACCTTACCTACATTTGGGATAGTAAAATTTATTAGTTTTGGATTTGTCCGCTAAGAGAATTTTTAAGTTTAGGATTTCTCTGGTAGATACCACGATAGTTTTACAGAAAGTTTGTCTCTTTGCTAATTTAAATTTAAATTCTCTGTCGATTCGCGCTGTAACAGATATGCATGTTTTATAAACTAAGCAGATAGCGATATATAATATGCCGATATCATTTACCAAGACAGACATAACAATTTTTAAATAGTAGATTGTGTTGTTATAATTTAATACAATTTTTGCTTGTATTTGTTTTTTAAGATAGTATATAGGCTAAAGTTAGCTACTCGAGCTCTTCTATTTTTTTAAACTGTGATATTCTAAATATTTTTATGTATAGTTTTTGTGATTACAATTATAAAATTTAAACAGTATATTTTTCTGTATTTCAATAATTATATAAATTAATTAAACAAAATATTTAATTTTTATAATTTATGATTTATTATTTTATATTAAAAATGAATAAAGAATTTTACACAAAAGTAGTTGTAAAATGTTTAATTGCAATGTTGTTTACCGCTGGATTATTTTAGGTAACTTATCATTTGGTTCTAAAATTTTTTCTGTTAAACTCAAATCACGTCTCTTTTTTAAGTCACTCATTGTCAAGTTTTCAAGTAGGACTTAATTTATTACATGACGCATTAAGGAATGAACATACTGTAAAATTTTGCTTTAATAAATGATCCAAAATCTTAAGAATAACGTGTGCAAATTTCAAGTCATTCGTAGTAATATTCTATAATTTATAGCACTTTCAACCGATCACGATGAAAGCCATAAATTGTCAATTGCCGGCAGCATTTAAAACTGTTGTATACCAATATGTTGACTTAAATTTTTATAAAAGGAAAAAATAATCATAAGAATAATTTGATAGCATAAACCGTGATTCGAATAAGCTGACTCCACTGTACTTAAATATTTATACTGACTAAAATATTTTTATATAGGCGATTCAAGATAAGCGATACGCCACCAACGGTCGCCGGTGGAACTAATTTTAGAGACATGATTATTATTGTTTATTTGGTGTAGGGCGAATGCAATGTTAGTTTTTCTGTTGTATCTCTTATTTTTTTATGTAAATTTTGTATAATTAAATGAAGACACATTTAGTTGTTGCTACAAACCTTCTAAATAGATATATTCAAAATGTCCAACGCGTACTATTCAGTTCCCCATTGCAAATCATGAGCGAAAAGAAAGGTAAGAGTTTAAAAAAAATATCGTCACTCTCTGCCGCAATACCTCCAATCACCAGAACACCAAATTTTGTCCGGAGATACGATGACATAATGTTCATTTTTGTTTTCTATTCTGGTAGCCTTAACAAAGATATCGGTAGCCCTGGCAAAGATATCTGTATGTATCACCCCCTACCCTAAATCAATCTATAAAAGTTTTTTTTAACAAAATCTAAAATGAAAAAATTTTTTTATTTTTGTACGCCACTGAATTTTTTCCAAAATTTTTATATACGTTACATAATACCGTAAGAAGTCACAAATAAAATTTCTCAAAGATTGGTACAACAAATTTTTCGGTCATCTAGCGGATTTTTCGAAAATAAATTTTTGTAAATTACTGACTGTCGATTTACTGATTCTGAAAACATTTTTGAAAAAATTTAACAAACAGCCTAAACTTGGTCGGTAGATAGTGGCAGAACCTTTTACTTATAAAGTAACGTTCCGTCAGTCCGTACGACGATATTATAAAATATTTCCCACCGAACCACCTATTTTGGTATTCTAAAATTAATTGTTACAAGCCCTAAACTCAATTCTTATGCTGCACTCGGTATACAAATCAACATTAACCTAATTTTGACACATATGTCACAAAATTATGACGTTTATTAAAATTTTGAATATATTGTTTTATTTTTGCCAGCCATCTGACAAATTCTCACAAAAAATATATAAATTAAGATTTCAGTTAATATTTTCTATAATTTTTCTGACCTGCCCCGCCCTGTTACAATTGGCTCGGTTTGTTTTCTCACCAATACTTATACTTTCAAAGCTCCATCGACACACCAAATTTTAGCTGAATCGGTTAAACATTTCCGGAGATACGACGACATTTTCATTTTTTTTTATTTATTTTATTGTGGTGGCCCTGGTGAAGATTTCTCTGGCAAAACCTTATTTTCACCATTCCAGCCCACGAGGCATACGTCCAATAAGTTTGATTGCAATCGACGCAGAAATGCCGGAGAAAATCGATCGACAAAAACTTTTTTCATGTTTTTGCCAAAAAAGTTAATTTTATTTTTTTCATGTTGCATTACTGATTTCTATCGAAGGATTACATATGCTCTCATATCCATTAGGATCAATGTACCTACGTGCCAAATTTGGGTAAGATCCCTTCAGCATTTCTTGAGTTATTCACTCTTAAAGTTTCAACTTTGACAACTTGTGATTTTTGACAGACGACAGATAGATTAATTAATTAATTTTACCTATTCTGGATAAAGCCTTTTAAGGCCTTTAAAATAACATATCGCAAGACAAAATATTTTTTAAAAATCCCGTATTATTTTCTTGTGGTGGCACTCCTGATTGATAGATCGCGACGAAAACCTTATTTTCACCTTTCCACCGTGAACCCTACCACCATACCAAATTTGGTCGCAATTGGTTGGATGGTTCGGAAGCAAATCGATCGACAAAATTTGACGACCGACAGACAGACAGACAGACCGACAGACAGACAGACCGACACAGAAATGTTTATTTTAATTTTTGCAGATCTTTACGTTTCTGAACACGGTGATCTCGAAAATGCAAAAAAGAAAAGTTGAAATTTTTTTTCGATTACCATACCTCCAATTTTTTTTAAAAATTGATTGGAGGTAAAAATGCTGTCCCAGTCCCTACCTTGAAGCTGCCCACACATGTTAAAGAAAATACCAGACTGGGACTTGACGTCCTCAAGACGAAATCATACATTTTTACTCACATGTTGAAGATACTGGCGATACTGCCACACTAGGTGCTATGAAACGTAGTCAGCAATTAAATTAAAAGAAATGAATTGAAAGAAAGCAATGCATCTGACGAGGCAACTATATGTTGCCTATATGTTGCCAACTATATGTCATAACAATCAAAATCCAGATGACATAGAAGCAGCTGAGGCTTTACTTCAGTCACTCAATTTCAAACCCGAGATGCAACCGAACAATGCTAGATTGAGAACTTTTTGAGACTTTGAGATGCAAATTAATGCCAGAATAAGTTAAAACAATGTGCGATTTAATAACAACAGATCAAACTTTAAACAGAATTTTTGAAAATTCTAGATTTCTAACTAAATAATTTAGACATGCAGCCGCTTCAATAAACATATTATATTTTATTAGTTAATTTGATATATTTTTATTACACAAATTATGAAACATTTTTTCCATAAAATTTTTATTTATTGCTATCTACTTTTCCTTGGAAACAATGAATTTCACCTTAGGAACTGCCTTATACTTATCCGCAGTCATCTTCATAGATTAAAGAATATATAGTAGTAATAGATACTCAACTCCCACCTATTTTTAAGACCAAGTAATAGTTTATACCATCGACACTAGAAGCGCTGTTAATCGTGCGATAAAATCGGCGGGAATTCAAATGAATACGTATTCGAGTTAATAAATTTTGTTGTAAATATTAATGAAAATTTTTCCAGTATAATTTGTTCTATAAAATTATAACTGGGAAATATCCATTAATATTTACAATTTTCAATAATACTCGTAAAAGCTTTTAGCTTACCTAACTTAAATTAATTGTACATAATTGAAGACATAACAAAAATATGTAGTACTATATTTTGTTTCTATTTTACATTTCATTTTATATTTTGTTCTATTAAACAAGTTGTTTTGTTTGATTGATTTTTTTCTTCGATGCCTTATGTTTTAAATAAACAATTTGAGCTTCTTTTTTGATAGGATAGTTTAATACCAATCTTCTATTGCCGACCCCCTTTAAAATTTTGTTAACATTTTTTATCCACATATGGATATAAAAATATGGATGTAAAAAATTACAAACATACCGGTAAACATATGCAACAAGTCATATCGTTTATTGGTATCAAGATATGTAAATACGATACCAAATTGGCTTTAACATTTCCATTACTGCAAACTTTTCGAAGAAAGTAATGAAGCACATCATTGCATTTCCTAAAAAGTTTTAAAAAATTAGTATTCGGCCTAGTCAAAGCTTTCGGACTGTAAGCTCTAGCTTCTAAAATAGGAAAAACCTCATCTTCTGATGATTTTAGGAAATCCCGTTTACAATTGGGGCATGCACCAATTAAAAAAAAAAATTTTCTTGCCATATACCCTGCAAGGTATGGGTGAGCATTTGCAACATTGCTATCTGAACTAAATTCAAAATCGGGATGTGGTGGAATAGGCATCAAATTCACGGTAACTTCTTCGTTATCGGACTCAGATTTTTATGTTAAAAAGTCTTTTAATGCACTTAACGACCCCACACTGTCATCCTTTTCACATCTGCAAACCATAGTAATTAAATAATTAGCACACGAAATATATAATTAATACACGAATTTTCTTAATTTTGACAAATTAACTTCAAATTTGTTTGCGCATATTGGGTTAAAGGTAGCGTAGCGAGGATTATTTTAAATAAAAGAATAGTTTATAGTTTAATATTTTAATAAAGCAAAAATGCATCTACACACTTATATGGTCAAGAACGGTATAGTTACAAAGATTCCACTCTTGCAGTTTGCAAGTGCAAGTTGGGATGGTATGATTGACATATATAAGAATTTATGGTTTCCGTTCTGTGAACGAGGGTGTTCATTCGTTCTACATTCTCAGCTTTAACTTAGTAACAGATTGTCACTTGCTGATTAATTGTTTTGCATATTTTTCCATGTACAAAACCAATACTCCCCCTCAAAAAATTAATCAATAATAATAATTATTTAAAAAAAAATAAAAAAAAAATTAAGGATTATATTATAGTAGTTATTGTGGTCCAACATTTGTTGCTAAAAGGATTAGGGAAAAAACAATAAAAACCTAATCAGACCATTACATAAAACATTAGAAAACATTATACGAGTACAAACATATATTAAAATAAATATTAAATTTATTCGCTTAATCCTAGTTTTAAACGTATTGCCTGGAACTTGGGTGCTGGTAGTTGTTTCGTAAATGTGTCGGCTAATTGTTCACCTGTGGGAATATATTTTAATTTTATTATTTTATTTTCAATTTGCTGCCTAGAAAAATGATATTTTATATCAATATGTTTTGAACGTTTATGAGAGGTTGGATTATTGGCAATAGCAATGCAACCATTATTATCTTCAAAAATAGTTATTGGCTGTTCTAATTTTAATTTAATGCTTTCTAATAAAGATTTTAACCACAAAACTTCTCTAACCCCTTCAAATAAGCTCATATACTCAGCTTCGGTGGAAGAAGCTGCTACTGATTTTTGCCGTTTCGTATTCCAACATATTGTGCAATGATCAAATAATTTAAAAACGTAACCTGTCGTACTAATGCGATCGTTTTCATTACTTCCCCAATCAGAATCGACATAACCGACTAATGTTTCGTCATTTGTTTCACTTCTTTTATATATTAATTTTAAATTGATAGTACCTTTAATATAACGTAATACTCGTTTTAATGATTGCCAAAGTTCTGCATTACTTTTACTTTGGTATCTACTTAATAAATTTATTGCAGTACACAGATCTAGACGTGTACACAGCATTGCATACATTAAACATCCAATCAGATTTCTGCAAGGTGCATTTGTAGTTTCATCTGAATTTAAAGCTTCATAATTCAGTTTTACTGGAAGTGGAGTACTGACGGATTTACAATCGCTCATATTAAATTTACTAAGAACTGTTTTTAAATAAGCACTCTGATCTAAAGAAATCTCATTTGCAGTCCTTTCTATTTTTATGCCTAAAAAAAGTTTAATGTTTTTAGGTCGATCATATTAAATTGTTCCATCAAATATTGTTTTAAATTTGACATTGTATTCATATTTCTGGTTACTATCAAAAGGTCGTCTACATATAAAATGATGTAAATGTTTTTGCTTACATCGCCTATGTCTAATAAATATAAACAACGGTCGACCGAAGAGTTTTTAAAACCCTTTTGTTTTAATATTTGATCAAAACGTTCAAACCAACATCTCGCGGATTGTTTTAATCCATACAATGATTTATGAAGTTTACATACTACATTTTTATTTGCAATTTTAATTCCTTCCGGTACTTGCATATAAATTTGTTCTTTTAGAATGCCATTTAGATAGGCTGTTTTAACATCCATATGGTGGGCTAAAAGATTATGTTGATTTGCAAGTGCCAAAAGTAATCTGAACGTGGAAATTCTAGCTACTGGTGCAAATGTTTCGTCATAGTCTTGTAGATATTTCTGACTGAATCCCCTGGCTACTAATCGCGCTTTATATTTAGTTGGATTTCCAAAAATATCGTTTTTAATTGTAAATACCCATTTACAACCTACTATATTTTTATTTACAGGTTTAGGAACTATTGACCATGTTTTATTTATTAAAAGGGAATTAATTTCCTCATTTATTGCTTGTTCCCATTGATTTTTATCTTCCCTCGCGCTTATCTCTTGGTAACTGGTTGGAATTTTACAAACTATAGATTGCGCGCATAAGAGATAGTTATCAATGTTATCATCATCGTTTCTGTATAAGACAGGGGGACGATTTTTTATTCTTGCACTATGTCTAGTAGTTATAACTTCATCCTGACAGGTGTTTACAAGTTCATCAGATTCAGTTGGTAATTCACAATTATCTGTTTTAGTTATTACAGATTTATTATCGTTGCCTGATTTTTTAATTGTATCAGGTTTAGCAATTTTTGAAATTTTAATATTTTTGAAGTTTTCATTTACAACTCCTTCATCAAGTTTTAATAATGGTCTTGATGTTTTAAAATTTCTTTCATCAAAAATAACATCACGTGCAGTAATGAAATTTTGATTTTCAACATTGAAAATTTTATAACCATTTGGTACGTAACCTACTAGTATGCCTTTGAATGATTTTTGATCAAACTTGGTTTTTCTAGTTTTGTTATGTACATAAACAGTAGAACCAAATACTTTTAAATGGTCTAACCTGGGCTTTTTATTATGCCACAGTTCAAATGGTGTTGAATTTTCTTTAATTGCTTTAGTAGGGGTTAAATTTATTAAATATGTGGCCGTTAAAACGGCTTCACCCCAAAAACGTTGGTCTAGGCAAGCTCCGTGTACCATAGCACGAGCTTTTTCTGTAAGAGACCTGTTCATTCGTTCCGCAACCGAATTTTGTTGCGGCGTACGAGGTATTGTTAAGTGGTAAGTAATACCTCTTTTAACACAAAAGGTTTTTAATTCGTTTGAAAGATACTCGCGTCCATTGTCGCAGTATAAATTTACGATTTTACAATTATTGAAATGTGCTTCACTTTTTGCAATAAAATCTTGAAAAACTGTAAACACCTCGGATTTATAAGTTAATAAATAGGTAACCGTATAATGCGTATATTCGTCAATAAATGTGACAAAATAATTTAGGTTATCAATTGTTGTCGGAGTAATTGGTCCGCATACATCTGAATGTACAATAAACAATGGTCTTTTTACGTAAGATTTATCTTTGGCTTTAGAAAAAGGAAGTCGAGTTTGTTTACCAAAAATACATGCCTCACATAAGTCATTTGTAGGATTAATTATACTCAACTGATTACTATTAATCGCCAGTCCTTTTGTTTTTATCTCTAAAAATTTATCCTTTCCTATGTGACCTAAACGTTCATGCCAAATTTGATAATTGTTGTTTATTGAGTTATTAGTACTAGTAACATTTGCATGCCCTTTTATACCATTTGAATTTTTAGTTAATTTAAAAATTACACAAAATAATTCATTCAAGAGCTTACCCGTTATGATGGTCTTACCATTCCTGATTATCTGTACGTTGCCGTTACCTTCAAAAATTACTGTCATCCCACTTTCTTGAATGCGTCGTACGGATAAAATATTGTAAGGTACATCAGCGGAATAGAGGACGTTCTCCAGTAATCCATTTTGTCCTAAGTTTGTTGTTACTTTAATTGTTCCTCTGTGGGTTGCTGTGATGGAGACATCATTTTTAGCCACGGAAATGTTTATTGGTTTTGCCAATTTGGATACCGTGGTGAAAAGATGATATTTGTTTACCAGGTGATCAGTTGCTCCCGAATCCAATAAAAATTTTATTTCATCAGAATTGTCTTCTTTTCTTGATATTTCCATTCCAAGCATAAAAATGAAACTTTGCTCGGTATTGTCAGTTCTTTGAATTGTTTGTACAGTCCTGTTGTTTCGATCACTTGAACCCTTTTGAATGTTTTTGTAGTAGTAACACTCCGCTTTTGTATGATTTCTTCTACCACAGTGGTTACACTTTATTGCACGAACATGTCGATTGCTTCTGCTTTCACTTTTATTATGAGTATATTTATTAAAACGCGGTGCAGGTCTAAAATTTTCTTGGAGTTGTGATTGCCGTGAATTTTGGAAAGATTTTCTCTCGTGGAAAGTTTTCTTTCTTTGTTGTTGATTCTTTTCGAAGAGTAAAACTTTACTGCTGGTGTCGTCGCTTTCGTTTTTGAGTTTTATTTCGTGATCAAGTAACCTTGTTTTCACGAATGCGAGGCTCAGATTTTCTTCCGACAATGTTTGGATTGCTGTAACTACTCCATCGTAAGTCGCTGGTAAAGTTAATAAAAGGTGAGCTACTTTTCCCATTTCATTTAAATTTCCACCTGCTGCTGTTAAATCGATCATCATTTCATCGAATTCTAGAAAATGCTTTATTAGTTTCGTATCGCCTTGTAATTTGAAACTTAATAATTTCTTCTGCACCGATAATTGGGTGGCCAAACTCTTTCTTTCGTATATAGAATCTAATTTATCTATAATGTCGCGTGCAGTTGCTTCTTGAGTTGCAATACCAATCATAGTGTCGCTGAGGTATTCAATTATATGACTCTTTGCGGTTCTTTCCCATTTTCGCCATTTTTCGGTAATTATTTCTGGAGGATTTTCATCGAGAACTTTTAATGCGTCGTCTTCTGCAATTACAGTTCGTACACGAAACTTCCATATACTGTAATGGTCACCATCGAATGGTTTAATATTTCGCTTCTTTTTGTTATCCATTTTCGGTAAAACTTAAAAACTTTAAAAACTTAAAACTTAACTTTTTTCACTAATTATAATTATTATTAATACACTAATTATTGTTTATTATTATTAATTACTATCACTAATTATAGTTTATAATTTTTATTATTTTTTTTTGTTTAAATAATTTTCACTACACCACACTTATTATTTCGCGTATAATCCTGGGCACCATAACCTATTGGGTTAAAGGTAGCGTAGCGAGGATTATTTTAAATAAAAGAATAGTTTATAGTTTAATATTTTAATAAAGCAAAAATGCATCTACACACTTATATGGTCAAGAACGGTATAGTTACAAAGATTCCACTCTTGCAGTTTGCAAGTGCAAGTTGGGATGGTATGATTGACATATATAAGAATTTATGGTTTCCGTTCTGTGAACGAGGGTGTTCATTCGTTCTACATTCTCAGCTTTAACTTAGTAACAGATTGTCACTTGCTGATTAATTGTTTTGCATATTTTTCCATGTACAAAACCAATAGCGCATGTCAAATAGTAACATTAATAAATGCAGCGCCACCTGAAATTGAATTAATTTCAAATTTGTTTGCGCATGTCAACATTATACAGTGACTTTGAAAGTTACTGTACGACATTAGTCAAAGCAGCGCCATCCCTAAACGATGGTACAAATTACACCCCCCGCACGGATCGTGGTACTACCCCTCTCGCCTGGAGTTATTTATCTATAGTATACTCTTTAATCTGTGGTCATCTTTTTTTGCGTCGACTACACACATTTGATATCGGTCTGTGAAATTTCTTCAAATTCATTAATAGTACCCATCCTAAAACAAAAAAATTAGTAAAATACACAATAACTATAAAGAAAAAACTTATACCTAGAACATTTAAGTAATAATGCAGATAATATATGATTGTTTACATTTTCCGCTGTTTCCTGCTTTACACGTACATGTCATGTTTTGTACAGTCGCCTTTTCCTGATCGACATACGTATATGTGCTAGATATAAGTAGTGTTTCCGGACGTGCTCTACCTAAAATTACAGACATCCACATTAATCCTAATAAATTTCAAAGAATGTCGGTAAAATTGGCTGTACAAATATTTAGTCACAGTATGGCAGCAGCTATTAAAACTGCAGTTAGTTCAAAGCAATTAAAGAGTGTTACCGCGATGTCTACAGCCGATTTTGTAGATAAATTGAATAAACTTTTTGATGCTCTCAATAGTCACCAATTATATTGTGCTAATATTTACAATGTAGCAATGTCGAACGAAAACCATTATGTGCAGAGTATTTTAAAAGAAGGTATAGAAATATTTTCATGCCTTCAAAAAATTGATAAATTTGGAAAACAATCAAGACCACCCATGCTTTGATGGAATACTGCAGTCCATCAATGCAATAAATATGATTTTCGAAGACGGTTTAAAAAGTAACTATACATTTTTGTTAACCAATCGGTTAAATCAGGACGTCTTAGAAAACTTGTTTTCGGTATTTCGTCAAAGAGGTGGTTTTAACCGAAATCCGACAATAAGAACATTTAGAACAACTTTTAAAATTAATTCTGTCATTAATACATAAAATCCCAGCATTCTGCTGCTCCTGTTCCGGCTCCTGCTCCAGCACGTCATTTTTGGTAACCTAGAAGCACTTTGATTGGTCGACTTTTTTTACCAACTAAAAAATATATTAAACCACCGCCGGTACTCCCCGAGACGAGTTGCACATCAATCGAGTTACCAACCATTCGGGTCTAGATGTCCGTCCGTGGACGGGCTTTTTGTTAGTAAAAATATAAATACATAAGTAGTATAAAAATTTATTAACAAAAGTAGGTATTAAAAAATCTAGTTGAAGGCATCTTTTAGAGCTGCAGTAAGTATGTTAGATGACTCCTGCAAACCCTCGCCGCATTGTTGTATATTACACGATTGATTTGAAATCGCCGACGACCAATGTTCTCCATCGATGTAGTTTGAAAGCGCTGGCGATGGAGATGAGTGATACTAGGAAGATGAAAATGCTGGCGATGGAGTGTTCTGATACTCAGAAAGTGGAAACCCAGATGAACAAGTTGTATGATTCTGGGACTGTCTCATTAAGAGCTGCAATCGCTTTTGTCTTATTATATTTTCAATTTGTTCTTGGCAGATGATTGCATCGTAAAGATGCATCTGCTTTAGCTGGACAGCGATATATTTGGCAAATATGTCGAATTCATCATCAGCATTACTTTTATTCTTTTGCACTACTTCATCAAGTTTATTTATTGCTGTGCTTATAGTTGAAATATTTTCGTTTTGTAACATTTTACGTTTACGACCCTGAGGAGCATTAAAGACGTTTGTTTTCTTTGACTGTCTTGAAGTAGCTGGTTTGGCAGTTTCTGTTTTTTCTAAACAAACGACGTCTTTCTGTGTATTACCATTTTCAACTGTAACAAACGCAGATGTTGCTGCAGGAATTACAAATTCATCTTGGGTGTCTGCTGCATTTTCAATTGTTTCGTTTTCGGCATCATTATATTGTAAATTCTAAAAAAAATGGAACTTTATGATATATATTGCGATGTAATGCCGCATTAATTAATGAAATATAAAGATAATGACGCAGTAACTCGCTATCAGAATAGTGGTTAGCTAACTTCCCGTTCTTGTCGTTCTCCGATTTTCAAATATCGCAATATTCGACTATACAGCTGCCCGACAGGAAGAATATATACCAAGAATAACCCCTGTTCATCTTACCTCCAATGTTCGCATTAACTCCAATCTGTCGGTCGGTGAAATTCTACGATGCTTATGTAATTTTGTCTTACTGGAACAAATTTCGTGAAATACTGTGTTTAAATAGACAACTTGACATTTACGCTTTGCTTGATTATTAATATGTGAATACTCCTTTAATTTACTCAACGAACTTATGGCTGCTTTCCAATTAAGACGCACTGTGTCACAGTGCGCACACGGTGCGCACACAGTGTGCACACAGCAAAGCACGGTGTGTTGGGTGAACTGCGATAAATGGAACATAATTTAGTTCTAAAGATGGGATTCATACGTCAAACTGACGTTATGAGAAAGCAACATAACCTCACATAATTTGTGGTAAAAACTTACAAAAATGAATGAAAACGAAGTAATTGGTATATGTTAATACCAAAGAAGTTTGTTGTGCTCAGGGCTGGGCAAAATACATTTTTTTTTGGTTTTGAAATACAAATACAAAATACTCGAAAGTCAATTATTTTAAATACAAATACAAAATACATTATGATTCAATACACAAATTATTTAGTTTATTTATTTAACATAATTATTATTCCCTTTTAAAAAAAAAATCTGCCCTGCAGGGCTCTGTGCCCTGTTTTCAAATGGCGGTGATTTAAAAAAACTATTTTAAATTTTAAAAATTAAAAATTAAAAAATTTAATTGACTAAAGTATTTTAAATACAAAAATACAAAATACATTTTTATTGTATTTTAAATACAATTACAAACATACATTTAGAAATTCAGCGAAAATACATGTAACGAAATACATTTGTATTTAAAATACATGTAATTGAATACTGCCCAGCCCTGGTTGTGCTTGATGCGTTTACGAATTTTGTTTATAACCATATTTGTGGTTTAAGTACCAACTTTTTTAAAGAATTGTTGGTAACACTGCGGTGTACAGGTTACACACACACATGATACAATAAATTGCAAGATATGATATTGTTGAGTCTCATTTTTGTCCGGTTTCACGCTTACATTTTTCAAATAGAATGTTAGAAATAAGGACAACGCTATACAGAGATGTTATAAATTAGAAAGAGAACCAAGCTTTACTTTAGTACTTTACATAAATACGTTATGTTATATGACGTATGTCATATGTCATTATGTATGTTAAATACATAACTATTTACGTTAAGTTATTATTTTAAAAGTACATTACAGCACTGATTATGAGAATATAAAATCGTATATATATTTATTCCAAATAAAAAAGTTTTAATTAGCATTATGTTATGTGGAATTTGGGTGTCTGAAATGAAGTGATATCCTCTATATTTGTATTTTTGTTTCTCAATTTCGAGAATTTACAAATTAGTTTATCCGTGTATTAAATAAATAAATAAATTAACGATCAAGTGCAATATTTAAAAAAGAAATTGTGAAAAATATTTAAAATATAATTTTAAACAAGTATTTACATAAATTGAAGTTTTACCAAATATTTACAAATTTTAATTTGCCAAAAATATCAATTATTAGTATTATTAGCTCTTCTTATTAAATATTTAAATAAGTAAGAACGTTAAAAGAACGAAATAAAGTCACAAATTTAAGCTTTCGGGAATATGAAATGTTCCGTTTTTTAAGAATAGTTTGTTATTGAGAAACAAAATAATGACATAGTTTATTATTATAGTTTATTACTGATTTAAAAATAATTATTTTTTAATTAAATCTGGTAATTAACCAGATTTAAAAATTTAAATTCTAAAACAAAATTTAAAAAATTTAACCAAACACCAATTGACGTTTAACTGTCAAATGAATATAACAAAAACAAACTGAAACTGTCGGCGTTCACTCACCGAGTGACGTCACAAAAAATTAAATATGGCGCCCAACCTGCGTAGTGTCATATCTTTAAATTTATTGTATCATGGCACACACACAAAATTCTTGTGTGTCTCTGTGCGCGCACGGCATAGATAAAGTAGGAGTGTGTTTTATCTGGGCGCTTTCCAATTACACGCACAGCTACAGTGCGTCGCACGGTGCGCGAGTCTCCAGTGTTCCATTAAGAACGGTGCGTGACACCGTGCGCACACAGAAACACACAAGAATTTTGTGTGTGTCAGGTGTGCGTGCAACCTGTACACCGCAGTGTTACCAACAATCTTTAAAAAAGTTGGTACTTTAACCACAAAATAATATGTAAACACATCAGGCACAACAAACCATAGCAACAAAAATTGTTTCAAACACATTAAGGCATATCAAGGTAAACACATAAAAATATTTATTTTTAAACCATAATGGCCACTTTGCAAGGTAAGTATAAAGGTTAACTAGTACTGTAAATTTTTAAAATTAACTTGAATTTATTTCATAAATAATATTTCGTTAGTAAAATCCATTTAAATAAAAAAAAACATTACAGATTCGTATTCATGCAAACATTGCGAAGAGAACATTCCTTCTTTGGATAATGTTGGAGCTCATCCGTGTTTCAGTGGCAAAGATGTTTACATGACGGAAAATAATGAGTTGTTTTTTATAGATAATGCCGACACTAAAGGTAAGTGCTAATTATATGTATTAAACTACTGTATTAATTTTTAAGTTTATTGACAAAGTAAATTCAAAGTCCAACATTTATTTTGAAATACAAATTAATTATTGGTTTTTAGCATTGGTAGATGAGGATAAAGACGAGCAGTGTAATAAGGCAGAGGCGTTTGAAAATGCTGACAAAAAAATTTAGATTATGTTGTTTCGACATTTTAAATTGTTGTTTACGAAGGAAAGTACTATATTAATTTTTAAGTTTATTGACGATGTTGCTGAAGAAAGTAACTTCATTATCCAATATTTAATATTTTTTGTTTGTTTTAATTTAATCGGTTTTTAGCTTTCGAAGATGATGATTTTATTATGAATGACATCGAGGGTGAAAAAGCTAACGAAAATCCAAAAACGGGTACGTTAAACATTAATTATTATTAAATTTAGAATAGATTATGTTTAATTATATGAAAACGAATTTTAATTTAACGTGTAAATCAATTAATTCAATCATAAAGATTATGTTCAAGATTTATTTACATCATTATGATTTTATAAATTATTTTCTTCTCATAGGGACTGCGTGGTCTAAGAGTTCAATACAAACTCTGCTTAGTTTGTACGAAGCAAACTATCCTAAAAAGGTATCTCACAAAAAAAATTTAACGAAGTTATGGAAGACAATTTCGGAAGGCTTAGTATCAATGGGCATAAAGGTATAATTTTTAACTTGTTAGAAAGTTGGTAGTGAAAGTTTGTTATTACAGAGAACACCGATGCAAGTGCGTTGGAAAATCAATTATTTACTTGGCAAATATAAAGCCTGTTAAGATAACAATGAAAAAAGTGGTCGACAATTTAAGACTTTTCAATTTTATACAGAGATAGACGATATAATGCAGAAAGACCGAGATTGCTCCACATCATATACGGTGTCATCCACACCGTTACGACCACCACACCCACCACAGCCACCACAAACACGCACATCAGCATCTACTAAAAATCGAATGTTAGAAAGAGATACTCCGGGTACATCAGCAACTGCTTCAACGTCAGCTATTTGCAAAAGTGGCAAATTAAAGGCTGAATTTAAAAGACAGTGGTTGCAGCACGTAAAATCTTCAGATGAACGTTCGAAAACCACCGATGAACGGTTGGAAAAGCTGCTGAAAATAAAGTCGGATGCTAACGCATTAAAAAAACGAGCTTTAAATCTGCGCGAACATGAGATGGAAGATAAACAAAGACTCCAAGAGAAGAAAATAAAATTAAAACAAGAACGGCATGAAGAGCGCATGAAGAGCGCATGAAAATTGAGAAATTAAAATTACAAATGTTTTCGAAATTTTTGAAACATCAAAAGGGTGAATTATCCGATTCGGATTAAATAAAATTAATAAAATTAATTTAAAATAGCTTTTATATATATTCTTAAAATAATTAATTATAAATATTAGTAACTTATGATAATATAATTGAGCCGTTGAAAACCATAGTGGTCTAAGTCAAAAACTGATGTTTTGAGATACGGAAACTTAAAGTTTACAACGCTAACAGTAGTTAATGAACGTCTAGTATTGCATTTGCACTATTTATGTAGAAAACAATGATTTATATTTTTTAAATTTTGCCAGCAAGTAGAGTGTATAATATTTTTTTTTTTTTATTTAACCTCTACGAATATTTACAATCTGCTAGTATCCAATGATTAGCTTCCTTGAACTTCAACTCGATGGTTCCTATTATTGGGTGTCAGCTATTTGCTTCTAGTGCATTAGGTTTCAAATCTTAATACCAGGTCAGAAGGTCTGAATCGCTTTAGTCTGCGCACTTCTCTGTCGTTGGCTAGGTCTACTGCCAGGCTATTTGGGTGAGCACTAAGTCTATCGAAGTAAATTCCACTATACTTTGCTATTTCGTCCTGCACCGATGTCACTTGTAGGTCGCGCTGTATTATTTTGTTTGTCACATACCACGGGGCATCGACGATCATTCTCAGGACCTTGGATTGGAATCTTTGAACGATTTCGATGTTTGAGATGGAAGCCGAACCCCAGAGTTGGATTCCGTAGGTCCATATTGGTTTGAGGATTGTCTTGTAGATCAGTTTCGTCCCATCAGCCAATACATCTTGGTCAGTTTGCAGCTTAGTTGTTTCCTCTTTGCAAAGATATGCTTCCTCCATGTAAGCCGTCTGTCCAAATGAATTCCAAGATATTTGGCGTCATCACTTGCTGGTAGTTGTTTGCTGTTTAGGAAGACTGGTGGGCACGTTTCCCTATCCATTGTAAACGTAACTTGAACTGATTTTGTTTCATTGGCTCTAATGCGCCATTTTTTTAACCACGTTTGGATTTCGTTTAGATGACTTTGCAACATCTGTGAAGCAATTTTAGGGTTTTGGTGTACCGCCAGCACAGCGGTGTCATCGGCAAATGTGGCAGTGACGGTATTTTTCTTAGTAGGTAGGTCCGCGGTGTGCAGAATGTACAAAACCGGGGCAAGAACGCTCCCCTGTGGAACCCCCCGAATTAATATTAAAGAGCGATGTGCATTTGTCTCGATATTTCACCAAGTAGTGTCTCTCAAGTAGATATGATTTTAAAATTCGGTACATGTTGTGAGGCAAGATCTTTTTTATTTTGAACAGCAGTCCATCATGCCAGACCTTATCAAATGCCTGTGATATATCAAGAAAGGCTGCGGCACAGTAGCTCTTGGTTTCCAGTACATGATAGATTTCGGTGGCAACACGATGCACCTGCTCTATTGTTGAGTGCTGTTGTCTAAAGCCGAATTGATGATTGGGTATCAGATCACGTTTCTGCAGGAGTGGCTCCAGTCTTTTCAGGATCATCTTTTCAAGCAATTTTGACAGGATTGGCAGCAAACTAATTGGTCTGTAGGAGGTCACATCGTTTGGTGGTTTTCCGGGTTTGAGTATAAGGATAACTTGGGCTACCTTCCATTGAATAGGAAAGTATTCGAGTCTTGTAATGGCATTGAATAGATGTGTTATGTACCTGATGCCTCTGTCGGGTATTTTGCCGGTTATCAGGTCGTATCCCGGTGCCTTTCTGGAGTTTAGGTTTTTTGCTATCATGGCTCTTATTTTTGATGTTTTGAAGGGTTTTGTTGGCATGTCCAGTTGGTCAGGTGAGTCAAGGAATTCCGTTATTCTGTTTTCTTCGTTAAGAGAAATTTCTGATTTAAAAGGTTCGAAAACTTGGGATAAGTGTTCAGCAAATAGTTGAGCCTTTTCTGAATTGCTTCTTGATCAGTTGCTGTTTTTTTTTTCCTGATTGGTGGGTTTGCTTCTTGTGACTTGTTTAGATATTTTGTCGCCTTCCAAAGTGAGTAATCAGTAGAATCTGAAGCGGAAAGATTTTGTAGACAATTTTGAGTGACTGCATTGCTATTGTTTACAAGCAGTGTTTTTAATTCTCTAATTGCTCTATTTAGCTTTGTTTTATCTTGTGGTGCTCTAGTATTTTGCCACTTCTTGCGTAGTTGGCGCTTTTCTAAAAATTTTTCTTGAATATGTGTAGGGCAGTTGTACGATGGTGTAGATGTATCCTTGGCCTCTGGAGTTGAGTTCCATACCGCTTGCTGGATATTCTGCGTTAGGTGTTCTACTGCTATATCAATATCCTGATTTGTTTTTAGGGGAATTTCAAGTATCAAAGTTTCATCGATAGTTCTTTTAAACTTTTTCCAATTTGTAAACTTATTTGGCATAACATAATCGGCATAACTTTAGTACTCAGTGTTACGATTATGGGAATGTGATCTGATGATCACAAGCAGGATTTCGCTTTAAATCGACTCGTAGGTATGCCCTTTACAACGCAGAAATCGATGACATCAGGCAGCTTGGTTGGATCGGTTGGCCAGTAGGTAGGTTCGCCTGTCGATATTTGGTTTAAATTATTTTCATCCATAGTTTTTGAGAGTTCACGGCCTTTGGAAGTTATGAGTCTAGAGCCCCACCGTGTATGCTTTGCATTGTAGTCTCCTCCGGCAATAAATCTAGAACCAAGGGTGTTATAAAAGTGTTCAAATTGTACCTTCTTAATTGTATGTCTTGGCGGACAGTAGACCGCTGCTACAACCATGGGACCGTTCCATTCCTCTACGGAGATGCACGTGGCTTGAATGTGCTTATGTTTGTATTCTTCCATTTGATGGTGTTTTTAATAATTATGGCGGTGCCACCGTGTGCTGTGCCATCTGGATGTTGAGTGTCATAAACGGTGTAGTTTGGTATTCTTAAATAACTCATTTTCGTGAAATGCGTTTCTGAAATTAACATAAGATCAATATTTTCCTTAAGTAGGAACATTTTTATATATTTGGTATGTTGGGCTAAGCCGTTTGAATTCCATATTGCGATTTTTAGAAGACCTGCCATTAGGCCATTTTGGAGACGAGGGTTGTTAGTAGGTTCAACATAGTTCCCATTTGCTTCATGAGGTCTTTCATCATATGTTTTAGTTTTTGCATATTGTTTGATTGTTGTTCCAAAGGAGCTGGAATTTGTGGTTGGTGTAGGTTTCCGGTTAACGCCTGTGAGTATGTACTACAATAGATTGGTTAACTGTGTGTTTGATTTGAAGGGATGACATTTGTGCTTTGCGCTTTGTTTGCAGGAACAGTATTACTGATTTGTTTGCTTCTAAGGGGTGGAAATTTTTTGTCTTGGAGTTCCTTATATATTATGCATCCCTTGCAGTTTGCTGGGCAATTTCCATCACAAAGCACGCATTTTACCAAGTTTGACCTTTCTGTTCTGGTGCAATCAGAAGTAAGATGTTCTTCCGTGCATTTGACACAGCGAGGACTATGGTGGCAGAATTTTTTTGTGTGCCCGTAGCGTTGGCATCTTGTCAACATAGAATAGTGAGAGAGGATGTTTTGTGGTTCTTTGTTTTATATTGTACACATTGGTTACTGTGTGTCCATGCTTTTCAATTTCTGTCTTGATCACGTTCGTATCTGTCGAGTGGTGCATATTTTTCATAACGACTTTGAAGCTGCGCTCTTGTTTGCTTTGGTAGGTGTGGAAATGAGTTTTCTTCTCTTCTAGGGCGTATAATATAAAATGATTTTAGCTATTAGCTCACAAAGGTGATTTTTTACTTAGACCACTATAGTTTTCAACGGCTCAATTATAAAAGTAAAACTAAAATTTATGTTTAAAATAGTAAAACTATTTCGAATAGTTAAATAAAAAAGTACAGCTATATTCAAATTGACCCCAAATTTAAGAAAATGATTCTTGTAATAATGTCATCCTACGATCTAAACGATTTCCATTACCGACATCTTCCGGATTGAAATTTTCCATATTCAGCCCATCATCATTTTCATTTTCATTTATGTTAAAATCGTCATTTTCATTAATACAGTAGTTATGTAAAATGCAGCTAGCTATTACAGTATCGGGGACAAAACTTAATTTTCTGTATTCTGTAAAAAATTTTTACCGGCGAAACCGACCTTTTAGCAACCCAAAAGCCCTCTCCACAGCCATTCCAGTAGAAGAATGCATAAAATTGAATTGTGCTTGTTGAGGTGTCAAGCGACCGTCATCACGGAAGGGTGGAACAAGCCACGATAGAGATGGATATGCTGAATCACCAATTAAAAATATCGTCACTCTCAGCCGCAATACCTCCAATCACCAGCACACCAAATTTTGTCCGGAGATACGATGACATAATATTCATTTTTGTTTTCTATTGTGGTAGCCTTAACAAAGATATCGGTAGCCCTGGCAAAGATATCTATATGTATCACCCCCTACCCTAAATCTATCTATAAAAGTTTTTTTAACAAAATCCAAAATGAAAAAAATTTTCTATTTTTGTACGCCTCTGAATTTTTTCCAAAATTTTTATATACGTCACATAATACCGTAGGAAGTCACAAATAAAATTTCTCCAAGATTGGTACAACAAATTTTTTCGGTCATCTAGCGGATTTTTCGAAAATAAATTTTTGTAAATTACTGACTGTCGATTTACTGATTCTGAAAACATTTTTGAAAAAATTTAACAAACAGCCTAAACTTGGTCGGTAGATAGTGGCAGAACCTTTTACTTATAAAGTAACGTTCCGTCAGTCCGTACGACGATATTATAAAATATTTCCCACCGAACCACCTATTTTGGTATTCTAAAATTAATTGTTACAAGCCCTAAACTCAATTCTTATGCTGCACTCGGTATACAAATCAACATTAACCTAATTTTGACACATATGTCACAAAATTATGACGTTTATTAAAATTTTGAATATATTGTTTTATTTTTGCCAGCCATCTGACAAATTCTCACAAAAAATATATAAATTAAGATTTCAGTTAATATTTTCTATAATTTTTCTGACCTGCCCCGCCCTGTTACAATTGGCTCGGTTTGTTTTCTCACCAATACTTATACTTTCAAAGCTCCATCGACACACCAAATTTTAGCTGAATCGGTTAAACATTTCCGGAGATACGACGACATTTTCATTTTTTTTATTTATTT
Organism: Cantharis rufa; assembly: GCA_947369205.1. NCBI lineage: Eukaryota > Metazoa > Arthropoda > Insecta > Coleoptera > Cantharidae > Cantharis > Cantharis rufa. Next base: position 19,283,686 of record OX376307.1, on the reverse strand, counting down.
TATTGTGGTGGCCCTGGTGAAGATTTCTCTGGCAAAACCTTATTTTCACCATTCCAGCCCACGAGGCATACGTCCAATAAGTTTGATTGCAATCGACGCAGAAATGCCGAAGAAAATCGATCGACAAAAACTTTTTTCATTGCCAAAAAAGTTAATTTTATTTTTTTCATGTTGTATTACTGATTTCTATCGAAGGATTACAAATGCTCTCATATCCATTAGGATCAATGTACCTACGTACCAAATTTGGGTAAGATCCCTTCAGCACTTCTTGAGTTATTGACTCTTAAAGTTTCAACTTTGACAACTTGTGATTTTTGACAGACGGCAGATAGAAGATTAATTTTACCTATTCTGGATAAAGCCTTTTAAGGCCTTTAAAATAACCTATCGCAAGACAGTATATTTTTTTAAATCCTGTATTATTTTCTTGTGGTGGCACTCCTGATTGATAGATCGCGACGAAAACCTTATTTTCACCTTTCCACCGTAAACCCTACCACCATACCAAATTTGGTCGTAATTGGTTGGATGGTTCGGAAGCAAATCGATCGACAAAATCCAACGACAGACAGACAGACCGACAAACAGACCGACACAGAAATTTTTATTTTACTTTTTGCAGATCTTTACGTTTCTGAATACGGTGATCTCGAAAATGCAAAAAAAAAGTTGAAATTTTTTTAAAAAATTGATTCGAGGTAAAAAGTATTGTTAGGAAATAACAGAGCTTCATTTTCTGTCGCTGAGTTATACAATGATGATCTTCCGAAAACTCGAGCATCGTGAAGAGAACCAGGTTCTCCACAATAAACGTTTGTGAATCGTGCGTGGGAATCAACAGCAGCTTGTAAATTTATAGAGAAATATTTTTTACGGTTGCAATAATCATTTCCATTTACAGAAGGTTTTTCAATATATGAGTACAGTCAATTGCTCCTAAAATATTAGGAATATATTGTTTAGTATAAAAACCACGACATACTGCAAGAATTTCATTATCAGTTTCGGGCCATTTGATAGTATCATTTAATTTTGTTAAAATCTATGAGAGCACTCGACGTATAACTCGAAATACTGATGATATCGAAACATCAAATCGTGCGGAGATTGTCCTCAGTGGTTCTGTATGCGACATGAACCATATAAATATATTATAAAAACTTAATTTTCCAAGCAATTTTCCAGCAATAGGCGTTTTAACAAAGTTATTCTTTGGTATGAAATCTGATGCTTCCAATTCATCTAAAATTTAAAATTCAGTAAATGGGACAAAAAAGGAATATTGGGCGTAGTGGATCCAAATTAAACAAATATTTTTCAAACTGTCGACGTTTCGAAGACTTTATGTCCTCATTCTCAAGACTGGAAGAGGAAACAAATAATTACAGAAATAAACGTCGAAAAAACGCAATAATGCTACCTTAATGAGAAAGATGTTCAGCCGTTTGACTATCGTGAAAATAAGATGGCGAGTACAGTGGACATAGATGGTCACGATTAACAGAGTCAAGTAATAAATTGAATTCGTAAAACATAAAAAAATTGAACCATCTATGTCCACTGTACTCGCCTTCTTATTTTCACGATAGTCAAACGGCTGAACATCTTTTTCATTAAGGTAGGATTATTGCGTTTTTTCGACGTTTATTTCTGTAATTATTTGTTTCCTCTTCCAGTCTTGAGAATGAGAACATAAAGTCTTCGAAACGTCGACAGTTTGAAAAATATTTGTTTGATTTGGATCCACTATGCCCAATATTCCTTTTTTATCCAATAATTCGGTTTGGACGAGAATTTGTTTATTACATTCAGTAAATGTTTTTTCAAACATTTGAATGACCTTCATTATTAATTGATTAAAATTACCTATAAGTTGTAATGCAATTCTTCGTGATAATCGTAAATGTTCTCTGAACTCTATATCTGACCAAGACTCAACTACTAACAGATATTCTTGAATTCGGTTCCGTTTATTTCCAGTTGTTAAATATTGTAATAAAGGGAATATCAATACGTCTTCATTATTTTCATTATAAATTATATTATCGTCATCAGATGATATACTACTCCATTCACCTCAGCTATCATCGTAAGTTGTAGAGCTAGCACTGCTTGATGAATTAATTTCCATTAACATACCAATTACTTCGTTTTCATTCATTTTGTAAGTTTTTACCACAAATTATGTGAGGTTATGTCGTTCTCATACGTCAGTTTGACGTATTAATATCATCTGTAGTCAAGCTAGCACACCCACCTCGAAAACACAACTTTTTTTTTAAATTTAGTAACCATAATTATGGACTAATTATGGACTAATTTTGGACAACATTCGCGAATTTTGGACAACAACGGTTTCGCTTAAAAACATAAATCTTTGGTGGGGTGCCCCGCCCGTCGTTCCTATAGAGAGAAGGTCAAGTCCCGTCTTCGTGATTATAGAGCGATACGAGTGTAAATTGAATTTTGAAAATCCCAACCAAATTGTGAGATGACCTTATGGTTTTTATACGAAATCTACTGCAAATTTGAATACTATGGAGTCTTCTCCAGTAAGGTAAAGTTTTTATGTTGTACGCAACTGTACAATTCTAAATTTTGACTAATCGACTTCAACTTTTTAGATTTTGGTCAAATGCAAACTATCTTCAACAATCAAACGTTGATAATTTCGGTACTCCGGGTTGCTAGCTGTCCTCAAATTAGGATCGAAATGAAAAACAAACTTGCATACCAAACAAAACAGATGACTTTACATGATTACCGACACTACTGAATCGCTCGTTTGTAACACCCTTCGGTGCTCAGATGCCCTTTTATGTCGGTAGGTGGTAAACCCCACAGCTATGCTTTGATCTTTTCGATCCACAGATCGAGAGCAGGGTACGTTTGCACGTATCGTGGATTCTTAGGAGCCACTGTATGACAACCACCTGAAAATGAAAATGGAGTTGCCGCTGGACGCCAGTCAACTAAATAAAACCCAACGAGTACAAGAAAAGAAATTTTATTTAATTGACAAAGAAAGAATAGAAAAAGATAGAAACAACACGTAATTTATAAAAATAACAGTAACAAATAAAAATAATCAAACAAAAATCCAGAAGGGATTCTACAAAAAACTAACAAAGAAAAGAGTTGAAGACTCAGTCAGTTATAAACTTTATTCACAAAACCGTATAGCCAAATCTACCAGCAAAAATGCTGCAAATCAAGGAAAGACACAAAGGTATGTACCACTTGAATATTTTTCAATACGCAAGTAGGAACTTCATAATATACAAAATATCAAACGGAATTTCGATAATCCACAATCGTATTACCCATCAACATCTACACGCAGAACGCCTTCGTCCGGTAAACCAGCAGCTACCAGATTTCCTTTGAATAGACTTAGTGCTTTCAATTCTGCGGCTAACTATATGGAGAGATCTGAAAACATTAAGCAAACCGAAATACATTTGATAAATTGGATACCAACTACTACCCAGTCTCTAACGATTGAAATGCAACAAAATTGCAGGCAGACTGCAGCAGCTTTGTGAATTGTTAACCTTATAAATCAAAAATCTTGGGCTCTTGCGATTTCAACAAAATCTTGGGCTCTTGTGATTTTAACAAAATCTTGGTGATCCAAACTAAACTGACTGTCGCACCTAAACCACCAAACTTCCCAGCACCAGACAACCAAAATTTTATATATTATAATTTTCCAAAAAAATCTTCAACATTATAAAAAAATATAATATTCCAAATATAAATAATTTTGTAATCTTTCACTTTTTAGAATTACTTTTATAATCAAATGGTTCACAACTATGCCATATAAATATTAATTGGACTTTAGCCAATATCAAAAACGTTTTTCTTTTAACAATTTGCAAAAATACCACCACAACTCGTTCACGTAGGTTCACGATTCTTTTATTATTTCAATGATTAATTAATTGACGTTTCGTCAGCGCCTTCTCTTAAAATAGGTTGGAGGCATGCCGCCATTAGCAAAGGTAATGCTACACGTTACTGTCATTTACCTTAGAAAACATGATTTTTAACTAATCGTCGTACAGTGGAAGGTATAAATAACTAAAATTAAGTGTCCTATCATGACCAACATGGCAATATACTTTATATTATTAAAAAACTATATGAAATATGCAGCAAAATGAGAAAAAAATCTTTTACATTTTTATGCAGAGCAGTACAGAGTAAACACCTGTCACTTTAAATTACAAGTAAACACCTGAGTAAAAAGTAATTTGTTGATTATAAAATATATAGATATCGAAAGTAAACTGTGGTGTGAAATAAAATTTCAAAATTATCCGTTCTCCCTCCAAATATGTTTAAAATAAATTCAAATTATAAATAAAATGTCCAGATGTGGTTTACCTAATTTTTTTTAGAAAAACGAGTTTGTTCAAAAATAAGACATTATATTATGTAATGTAACAAAGTAATAATATTGATTGATTTACAAATTATTTTCGTTTGCAATAAGCCGATCTACGGTAGGTGTTATTTATTGTAATAAATGTATTGTATCATATATATTACAGGTAGGTAAGGCAAGCACGAACAATATAATTTTTGGGGTTTTTCAAAATTTTCCGGCTTTTAAAATTTGTCAAGATAACGGTTTAAAATACAATAGAATTTGGTTTTACCAAAATTTACAAATTATTTAAATTTTTATCTGAAGTAAATTTTCAAATAAGTACGCGCGTTGCTGCATTTAAAATACTTTGATTTCATTGGGTCTTGCTTCGCTTGCGTTGCGTTGCAGAACCGAAAAGCTTGACACGGACATTACCAAGCTTCGGCAAGACCTCAGCACCGCAACACAAATTTTATGCAAAGGAGGGGATAGAAGATAATACTTCAATCTGATTGGCTCTTGCCAGTTTCTACCTAAGCAAGGCAAGACAAGAATCTCTATCTGAACGCCGCTTTAGTTTTGTTGTACCGGTTGTACCACAATTTGTTTGTGCACTTGGAAGTCTTTCCACCGTTGAATTCTAGGTTAGAATTCTCCTACGTGAGCACACCTACTTCAGATAATTTTACGGTGACATTTCCAATCATTGATTCAATTTATTTTAAATTTAATTTAATTACGACCTTTGTCGAACACACTCTGTTGTCATTCAAAGAACTTGAATATTCAAATTTCAAATTGTTTGCACTTAATTAATTAAATATTTGGTTAATACAACCTCACGTAACGAAGTCCAATTATTGAATAACTTTTTGTTTGTTCCACTGGTTATTCTTTTCTTTTCCCCCAAAATTACAACCTAGATTCTCGATTCATCTAAATAAATTCCAGAATCCGCCTACTTGTTTATAATGAATTCTTTCTGATTACCTTGATTTTTTTGGAAATCATCGATCACCACTTGGGGATCATCCCATATTTTTCTCATCAAAATTTATCCAGCAGATTGGTCCATATAAGCAAAAATGTGCTCACGGTGACGTCTACGATTGCGATATCTTGGATGATGTACTATGTTCCGGCGTAGCCCCAAATCGTTCACCTACGATTCAGTTTACCATCACTTTTTTTCTATTACCGATTGTCATTATTTTTCCGGCCAAATATTGTTATTCCCGGAATGTACTTAAGTTGTTTATTTTAGAAATTGTTGTTTGCACAATCACTCGTTGCAGGTACGTTCTTATCGTTTTGATTATCACATTTGCACTCAATCTATCTTTAATGACTAACACAACTTATTTCTAATAACAATTATTTACAAATTTTAATTTAGTCATGTGTGCTTTTCATGAGCCTAAGTTACCCCATCTTGACGCCAACTTCCCTTTTACAAGTTTAGCTTGAATAACTAATCAAAGATCCGATAGTAGGAAGTCATTCAAGCGAGCTTGATACCCAACGAGACAAATCTCCATTTGTTACAATTGATTTGAATTGATTGAATTACTTTAAGTAGGATGACTTGAGTTGAAGTGCTAAAGGTGTTTTCCCAATATGTTTGTGTTTAAATTGATTGTCAATGAGTGATTTTATGTCTGGATTGTGTAAGTTTTATTAACTGTCAGCAAAATTATTTAAATTATGGATATTTTCCTAACTTTGTCTCTTTTTTTTAGTTTACGGGTATAAATACGGCCCTGCAATCACCACCTTGTTTTACTTTTTTCGGTAAATTTAAAAAAAAATTTTTTCAAATATTAAATATGAGAATATTACTTACCCGAGGTAAAATGGTTAAATTTTACTTGTAGATGCAAAAGCAATATTCTATCAAAAAGATAACACAAAAACGATGAATTACAATCACGTCCCTGAAGACGTAATCATAATTTATTTTATTTATTTATTTATTTATTTATTTATTTATTTATTTATTTATTTATTTATTTATTTATTTATTTATTTATTTATTTATTTATTTATTTATTTCTACGGATACACCAATTTAAATATTAAACAAAAACATATACAAAACGAAATTACTATACACAATAATTACAAAAAAGCACCATCATATAGCAACGGCTAACTATAACTATCGGACCTAGTTACAAAACGTTACATCCATGTTCCACATGATGTCCTTCTTGAACTTAGTCAATGATGTTTGATGCAGATCACACCATTCCTGTCCATTAAGTCTGTTGACTAACCGAATTATTCTGGGAATAGGACTATGAATGCCATAGTTAGTCGGGTGCACATCAGTGGTAAAGACATTCTTGTGTCTAGTATCGTGTGAAGATATATACGGTACGAAATAATTCAACAAACGTGGGCAGTCTACCTTTCCATTAATCAAACGAAAGGTAAAACATAAGTCTGCGATTTTGCGTCTATATTCTAATGATTTCGTATTACAAGCAACGAGGCAACTTGAACTGCTGAATCCCTCCAGAGTACGTCCCCACTTAAAGTGAACGTATTTAAGGAACTTTCGTTCAACTGCAGCAAGTCTGTCAATGTCGACCTGGTAAAACGGAGACCATATATTTACTGAAGCGTATTCTAATTGGGACCTTACAAGAGAAAAGTACATCGTTTTAACTGTTCCAGCAGAAAAATGCCTGCTTTGTCTGAGAATAAAACCTAAGGTACGTAAGGCATTACCACAAATTTTAGCAATGTGATTCTTGTATGTTAAGCCACTATCAAGTCGAACACCTAAATCATCGATCTCAATGACACGATTGAGTACATTACCATCAATATTGTAATCAAATTCGTCAACACTAAGTTTGGAGTATGAGATTACCGAGCACTTATCGAAATTTAAATATAGTTTGTTATGTTGGCACCACCGATGAAGGTTATCAAGATCTACCTGTACTAACCAGCAGTCTGGAATGGACTTGATTGATTTGTAAATTTTATGATCATCTGCAAACAGGAGATACAAACAGTGTTTGATAAATTTACCTATATCATTGATAAATATGAGAAATAGAATCGGACCACAATGGGAACCTTGCGGAACTCCAGACGATACAGAGATATCAATTGAGATAAAATTCTTAATCCGCACCTTTTGCTTCCTACCAACTAGGTAGCTACGAATCCACTTAACTACCAACGTACTAAAACCTAGAGAGGATAGTTTCGACTGGAGAGCTTTATGGTGTACACGATCAAACGCCTTTGAAAAATCAGTGTAAACAGCATCCACATGCATGCGATTTTCAAATGATTCAACTACATCCGATACAAACGATAACAAGTTTGTAGTGGTCGAACGGCCTGGAAAAAAGCCATATGTTGTTCAGCTATTATGTGATCTTTACTAGCAGACAGAAATTGAGTTGCAACCAATTTATCCAGCAATTTAGGAATGGTCGATTGAAAAGAAATACCTCTATAATTCTTGATATCGCAGCGATTGCCTTTCTTAAAAATAGGAGTTACGAAGCTTCTTTTCCAAATACTAGGAAACTGACCAGTAGTTAACGATAATAAAAATATATTATAAATGGGAGTCGAGAGAGAATATTGACACTTCTTAATAAAAAAAGGAAGGAATACCATCGGGTCCAGAACTAAGACTATCGGGTAGGCTTCCGATTGCATCAAAAACATCAGTAATTGTCTCGTTCAAACTGTCGCAGCTGATCTCATCAATCGCATCATAATGAACATCATTATCGTCATCTTCACAATAAACGGTGGAGAATTGCTTGGCAAACAAATCAACGCACTCTTGACCCGAGTTGGAGAATTCACTATCGAGAAACATAGAAGAAGGATAATCCCTTACTTTTTTGCAGTTATCAATATATCGCCAAAATACTTGAGGATCATTAGCAATCGCTTCTTCGGTTTTATCAATATAGTGACGATGGAGTGCAGTAGTAAGAAGTTTAATCATATTCTATAATCATATTTTTACAGCGGACCAACCAAATACTGCAAACATTTAATTATTTGATTTACTTTGCAAATTTCAACGTGTTTCTAGAATTAAAAAATTAATGGAAGGATAAATGTACATTTTTCCATTAATTAAATATTATCACCCGTTAATTCATCCCTAAATTACGTGTAAAATGAAAAATTGAGTAGGTATCAATTAATTACGAATTAACATAATGCTTCGCTACGTCTGCATATTCTATTTCCATATATATAGAAAACTACTGTTTTTAGCTAGTAACGTATATAAAGAAATAAATTACTTGCACCTCCTTGCACAGCATGTAGGGGACACTGGGGCACAAATTTGTAACTTTTCCGTGGGAGTTTGTTACAGGCTAAACATAGTCTCAATCGACGGACAAAATTATTCTACTTTACCCCTTATTTTAGCTTTCCTAAAATTAGCCGTCAGGGGGGGTGATTCTCACCTTCAAAATTAAATAAATTTGTAACTTTTCGGTGGGAGTTTGTTACAGGCTGAAAATAGTCTCAATCGACGGACAAAATTATTCCACTTTACCCCATATTTTATGTTTCCTAAAATTCGCCGTCAGGGGGGGTGATTTTTACCTTCAAATATTAAATAAATTTGTAACTTCTCCGTGGGAGTTTGTTACAGGCTGAAAAAAGTCTCAATCGACGGACAAAATTATTCTACTTTACCCCATATTTTATGTTTCCGAAAATTCGCCGTCAGGGGGGGTGATTTTCACCATCAAAAATTAAATAAATTTGTAACTTTTCGGTGGGAGTTTGTTACAGGCTAAAAATAGTCTCAATCGACGGACAAAATTATTCTACTTTACCCCTTATTTTAGCTTTCCTAAAATTAGCCGTCAGGGGGGGGTGATTCTCACCTTCAAAAATTAAATAAATTTGTAACTTTTCGGTGGGAGTTTGTTACAGGCTGAAAATAGTCTCAATCGACGGACAAAATTATTCTACTTTACCCCATATTTTATGTTTCTTAAAATTCGCCGTCAGGGGGGGGGGTGATTCTCACCTTCAAAAATTAAATAAATTTGTAACTTTTCGGTGGGAGTTTGTTACAGGCTGAAAATAGTCTCAATCGACGGACAAAATTATTCCACTGTACCCCATATTTTATGTTTCCTAAAATTAGCCGTCAGGGGGGGTGATTCTCACCTTCAAAAATTAAATAAATTTGTAACTTTTCGGTGGGAGTTTGTTACAGGCTGAAAATAGTCTCAATCGACGGACAAAATTATTCCACTTTATCCCATATTTTATGTTTCCTAAAATTCGCCGTCAGGGGGGGTGATTCTCACTTTCAAAAATTAAATAAATTTGTAACTTTTCCGTGGGAGTTTGTTACAGGCTGAAAATAGTCTCAATCGACGGACAAAATTATTCTACTTTACCCCATATTTTATGTTTCCTAAAATTCGCCGTCAGGGGGGGGGGTGATTCTCACCTTCAAAAATTAAATAAATTTGTAACTTTTCGGTGAAAGTTTGTTACAGGCTGAAAAGAGTCTCAATCGACGGACAAAATTATTCCACTTTACCCCATATTTTATGTTTCCTAAAATTAGCCGTCAGGGGGGGGTGATTCTCACCTTCAAAAATTAAATAAATTTGTAACTTTTCGGTGGGAGTTTGTTACAGGCTGAAAATAGTCTCAATCGACGGACAAATTTATTTTACTTTACCCCATATTTTATGTTTCCTATAATTCGCCGTCAGGGGGGGGGGGTGATTCTCACCTTCAAAAATTAAATAAATTTGTAACTTTTCGGTGGGAGTTTGTTACAGGCTGAAAATAGTCTCAATCGACGGACAAAATTATTCTACTTTACCCCTTATTTTAGCTTTCCTAAAATTCGCCGTCAGGGGGGGTGATTCTCACTTTCAAAAATTAAATAAATTTGTAACTTTTCCGTGGGAGTTTGTTACAGGCTGAAAATAGTCTCAATCGACGGACAAAATTATTCTACTTTACCCCATATTTTATGTTTCCTAAAATTCGCCGTCAGGGGGGTGGGGTGATTCTCACCTTCAAAAATTAAATAAATTTGTAACTTTTCGGTGGGAGTATGGAGGGTAGAGGTAAGGAGGACAATCTCATATGGCTGTTTTATTCTAAAAGTGGCCACTGAAAAGCACTAAATAAGGTTTCAGAAAACGGTCAAAATGGCGCTGGCGTACCGAGAGAGTATGGTTTGAACTATGGAAGGTAGAGGACTCTATATTGCATTACCTGAGAATTAAACTTAAATAATAAATATAAATTCGTCGCTTGACATAAAAATTTCCATTTATCAAGATTATGTAAAAAGCAATAAATTAAAATACTACAAAATTGTTTATTAAAGTTTAATAAAATATAAATTGAACATTTTTATTAATCTTTCAAACCCTTTGAACAATTCTTAACAGCAGACAACTTTGCCATAATTAAATATAGTCGAATACAGGGTTTATCGAATATAGATTTTAGACCTTAACAATAATTTTTAACCGCACTGAACCAAACAAAAAATTTTCAAACCATACCCTCTTGGTACACCAGCGCCATTCTGGACACTTTTTGAAACGTTAATTACTACTATTTGAGGGACACTTTTGTAACACAGAGATTGTCCTCCTTACCTCTACCCTCCATACTTTTGTAACACAGAGATTGTCCTCCTTACCTCTACCCTCCATAGGTGGGAGGCTGAAAATAGTCTCATACGACGGACAAAATTATTCCACTTTACCCCATATTTTATGTTTCCTAAAATTAGCCGTCAGGGGGGGTGATTCTCACCTTCAAAAATTAAATAAATTTGTAACTTTTCGGTGGGAGTTTGTTACAGGCTGAAAATAGTCTCAATCGACGGACAAATTTATTTTACTTTACCCCATATTTTATGTTTCCTATAATTCGCCGTCAGGGGGGGGGGGGTGATTCTCACCTTCAAAAATTAAATAAATTTGTAACTTTTCGGTGGGAGTTTGTTACAGGCTGAAAATAGTCTCAATCGACGGACAAAATTATTCTACTTTACCCCTTATTTTAGCTTTCCTAAAATTAGCCGTCAGGGGGGGGGTGATTCTCACCTTCAAAAATTAAATAAATTTGTAACTTTTCGGTGGGAGTTTGTTACAGGCTGAAAATAGTCTCAATCGACGGACAAAATTATTCCACTTTACCCCTTATTTTAGCTTTCCTAAAATTAGCCGTCAGGGGGGGTGATTCTCACGTTCAAAAAGTAAATAAATTTGTAACTTTGTAACTTTTCGGTGGGAGTTTGTTACAGGCTGAAAATAGTCTCAATCGACGGAAAAATTATTCTACTTTACCCCTTATTTTAGCTTTCCTAAAATTAGCCCCCCGTCAGGGGGGGTGATTGTCACCTTCAAAAATTAAATAAATTTGAAACTTTTTGGTGGGAGTTTGTTACAGGCTGAAAATAGTCTTAATCGACGGACAAAATTATTCTACTTTACCCCTTATTTTAGCTTTCCTAAAATTAGCCGTCAGGGGGGGTGATTCTCACGTTCAAAAAGTAAATAAATTTGTAACTTTTCGGTGGGAGTTTGTTACAGGCTGAAAATAGTCTCAATCGACGGACAAAATTATTCTACTTTACCCAATATTTTATGTTTCCTAAAATTAGCCGTCAGGGGGGGTGATTCTCACCTTCAAAAATTAAATAAATTTGTAACTTTTCGGTGGGAGTTTGTTACAGGCTGAAAATAGTCTCAATCGACGGACAAAATTATTCCACTTTATCCCATATTTTATGTTTCCTAAAATTCGCCGTCAGGGGGGGTGATTCTCACTTTCAAAAATTAAATAAATTTGTAACTTTTCCGTGGGAGTTTGTTACAGGCTGAAATTAGTCTCAATCGACGGACAAAATTATTCTACTTTACCCCATATTTTATGTTTCCTAAAATTCGCCGTCAGGGGGGGGGGTGATTCTCACCTTCAAATATTAAATAAATTTGTAACTTTTCGGTGGGAGTTTGTTACAGGCTGAAAATAGTCTCAATCGACGGACAAATTTACTTTACTTTACCCCATATTTTATGTTTCCTATAATTCGCCGTCAGGGGGGGGGGGTGATTCTCACCTTCAAAAATTAAATAAATTTGTAACTTTTCGGTGGGAGTTTGTTACAGGCTGAAAATAGTCTCAATCGACGGACAAAATTATTCCACCTTACTCCATATTTTATGTTTCCTAAAATTAGCCGTCAGGGGGGGTGATTCTCACCTTCAAAAATTAAATAAATTTGTAACTTTTCGGTGGGAGTTTGTTACAGGCTGAAAATAGTCTCAATCGACGGACAAAATTATTCTACTTTACCCCTTATTTTAGCTTTCCTAAAATTAGACGTCAAGGGGGGTGATTCTCACCTTCAAAAATTAAATAAATATGTAACTTTTCGGTGGGAGTTTGTTACAGGCTGAAAATAGTCTTAATCGACGGACAAAATTATTCTACTTTACCCCTTATTTTAGCTTTCCTAAAATTAGCCGTCAGGGGGGGTGATTGTCACCATCAGAAATTAAATAAATATTTAACTTTTCGGTGGGAGTTTGTTACAGGCTGAAAATAGTCTTAATCGACGGACAATATTATTCTACTTTACCCCTTATTTTAGCTTTCCTAAAATTAGCCGTCAGGGGGGGGGGTGATTCTCACCTTCAAAAATTAAATAAATATTTAACTTTTCGGTGGGAGTTTGTTACAGGCTGAAAATAGTCTTAATCGACGGACAAAATTATTCTACTTTACCCCTTATTTTAGCTTTCCTAAAATTAGCCGTCAGGGGGGGTGATTGTCACCTTCAAAAATTAAATAAATTTGTAACTTTTCGGTGGGAGTTTGTTACAGGCTAAAAATAGTCTCAATCGACGGACAAAATTATTCTACTTTACCCCTTATTTTAGCTTTCCTAAAATTAGCCGTCAGGGGGGGGTGATTCTCACCTTCAAAAATTAAATAAATTTGTAACTTTTCGGTGGGAGTTTGTTACAGGCTGAAAATAGTCTCAATCGACGGACAAAATTATTCCACTTTACCCCTTATTTTAGCTTTCCTAAAATTAGCCGTCAGGGGGGGTGATTCTCACGTTCAAAAAGTAAATAAATTTGTAACTTTGTAACTTTTCGGTGGGAGTTTGTTACAGGCTGAAAATAGTCTCAATCGACGGACAAAATTATTCTACTTTACCCCTTATTTTAGCTTTCCTAAAATTAGCCCCCCGTCAGGGGGGGTGATTGTCACCTTCAAAAATTAAATATATTTGAAACTTTTTGGTGGGAGTTTGTTACAGGCTGAAAATAGTGTCAATCGACGGACAAAATTATTCTACTTTACCCCTTATTTTAGCTTTCTTAAAATTAGCCGTCAGGGGGGGTGATTCTCACGTTCAAAAAGTAAATAAATTTGTAACTTTTCGGTGGGAGTTTGTTACAGGCTGAAAATAGTCTCAATCGACGGACAAAATTATTCCACTGTACCCCATATTTTATGTTTCCTAAAATTAGCCGTCAGGGGGGGTGATTCTCACCTTCAAAAATTAAATAAATTTGTAACTTTTCCGTGGGAGTTTGTTACAGGCTGAAAATAGTCTCAATCGACGGACAAAATTATTCTACTTTACCCCATATTTTATGTTTCCTAAAATTCGCCGTCAGGGGGGTGGGGTGATTCTCACCTTCAAAAATTAAATAAATTTGTAACTTTTCGGTGGGAGTATGGAGGGTAGAGGTAAGGAGGACAATCTCATATGGCTGTTTTATTCTAAAAGTGGCCACTGAAAAGCACTAAATAAGGTTTCAGAAAACGGTCAAAATGGCGCTGGCGTACCGAGAGAGTATGGTTTGAACTATGGAAGGTAGAGGACTCTATATTGCATTACCTGAGAATTAAACTTAAATAATAAATATAAATTCGTCGCTTGACATAAAAATTTCCATTTATCAAGATTATGTAAAAAGCAATAAATTAAAATACTACAAAATTGTTTATTAAAGTTTAATAAAATATAAATTGAACATTTTTATTAATCTTTCAAACCCTTTGAACAATTCTTAACAGCAGACAACTTTGCCATAATTAAATATAGTCGAATACAGGGTTTATCGAATATAGATTTTAGACCTTAACAATAATTTTTAACCGCACTGAACCAAACAAAAAATTTTCAAACCATACCCTCTTGGTACACCAGCGCCATTCTGGACACTTTTTGAAACGTTAATTACTACTATTTGAGGGACACTTTTGTAACACAGAGATTGTCCTCCTTACCTCTACCCTCCATAGGTGGGAGGCTGAAAATAGTCTCATACGACGGACAAAATTATTCCACTTTACCCCATATTTTATGTTTCCTAAAATTAGCCGTCAGGGGGGGTGATTCTCACCTTCAAAAATTAAATAAATTTGTAACTTTTCGGTGGGAGTTTGTTACAGGCTGAAAATAGTCTCAATCGACGGACAAATTTATTTTACTTTACCCCATATTTTATGTTTCCTATAATTCGCCGTCAGGGGGGGGGGGTGATTCTCACCTTCAAAAATTAAATAAATTTGTAACTTTTCGGTGGGAGTTTGTTACAGGCTGAAAATAGTCTCAATCGACGGACAAAATTATTCTACTTTACCCCTTATTTTAGCTTTCCTAAAATTAGCCGTCAGGGGGGGGGTGATTCTCACCTTCAAAAATTAAATAAATTTGTAACTTTTCGGTGGGAGTTTGTTACAGGCTGAAAATAGTCTCAATCGACGGACAAAATTATTCCACTTTACCCCTTATTTTAGCTTTCCTAAAATTAGCCGTCAGGGGGGGTGATTCTCACGTTCAAAAAGTAAATAAATTTGTAACTTTGTAACTTTTCGGTGGGAGTTTGTTACAGGCTGAAAATAGTCTCAATCGACGGAAAAATTATTCTACTTTACCCCTTATTTTAGCTTTCCTAAAATTAGCCCCCCGTCAGGGGGGGTGATTGTCACCTTCAAAAATTAAATAAATTTGAAACTTTTTGGTGGGAGTTTGTTACAGGCTGAAAATAGTCTTAATCGACGGACAAAATTATTCTACTTTACCCCTTATTTTAGCTTTCCTAAAATTAGCCGTCAGGGGGGGTGATTCTCACGTTCAAAAAGTAAATAAATTTGTAACTTTTCGGTGGGAGTTTGTTACAGGCTGAAAATAGTCTCAATCGACGGACAAAATTATTCTACTTTACCCAATATTTTATGTTTCCTAAAATTAGCCGTCAGGGGGGGTGATTCTCACCTTCAAAAATTAAATAAATTTGTAACTTTTCGGTGGGAGTTTGTTACAGGCTGAAAATAGTCTCAATCGACGGACAAAATTATTCCACTTTATCCCATATTTTATGTTTCCTAAAATTCGCCGTCAGGGGGGGTGATTCTCACTTTCAAAAATTAAATAAATTTGTAACTTTTCCGTGGGAGTTTGTTACAGGCTGAAATTAGTCTCAATCGACGGACAAAATTATTCTACTTTACCCCATATTTTATGTTTCCTAAAATTCGCCGTCAGGGGGGGGGGGTGATTCTCACCTTCAAATATTAAATAAATTTGTAACTTTTCGGTGGGAGTTTGTTACAGGCTGAAAATAGTCTCAATCGACGGACAAATTTACTTTACTTTACCCCATATTTTATGTTTCCTATAATTCGCCGTCAGGGGGGGGGGGTGATTCTCACCTTCAAAAATTAAATAAATTTGTAACTTTTCGGTGGGAGTTTGTTACAGGCTGAAAATAGTCTCAATCGACGGACAAAATTATTCCACTTTACTCCATATTTTATGTTTCCTAAAATTAGCCGTCAGGGGGGGTGATTCTCACCTTCAAAAATTAAATAAATTTGTAACTTTTCGGTGGGAGTTTGTTACAGGCTGAAAATAGTCTCAATCGACGGACAAAATTATTCTACTTTACCCCTTATTTTAGCTTTCCTAAAATTAGACGTCAAGGGGGGTGATTCTCACCTTCAAAAATTAAATAAATATGTAACTTTTCGGTGGGAGTTTGTTACAGGCTGAAAATAGTCTTAATCGACGGACAAAATTATTCTACTTTACCCCTTATTTTAGCTTTCCTAAAATTAGCCGTCAGGGGGGGTGATTGTCACCATCAGAAATTAAATAAATATTTAACTTTTCGGTGGGAGTTTGTTACAGGCTGAAAATAGTCTTAATCGACGGACAATATTATTCTACTTTACCCCTTATTTTAGCTTTCCTAAAATTAGCCGTCAGGGGGGGGGGGTGATTCTCACCTTCAAAAATTAAATAAATATTTAACTTTTCGGTGGGAGTTTGTTACAGGCTGAAAATAGTCTTAATCGACGGACAAAATTATTCTACTTTACCCCTTATTTTAGCTTTCCTAAAATTAGCCGTCAGGGGGGGTGATTGTCACCTTCAAAAATTAAATAAATTTGTAACTTTTCGGTGGGAGTTTGTTACAGGCTAAAAATAGTCTCAATCGACGGACAAAATTATTCTACTTTACCCCTTATTTTAGCTTTCCTAAAATTAGCCGTCAGGGGGGGGTGATTCTCACCTTCAAAAATTAAATAAATTTGTAACTTTTCGGTGGGAGTTTGTTACAGGCTGAAAATAGTCTCAATCGACGGACAAAATTATTCCACTTTACCCCTTATTTTAGCTTTCCTAAAATTAGCCGTCAGGGGGGGTGATTCTCACGTTCAAAAAGTAAATAAATTTGTAACTTTGTAACTTTTCGGTGGGAGTTTGTTACAGGCTGAAAATAGTCTCAATCGACGGACAAAATTATTCTACTTTACCCCTTATTTTAGCTTTCCTAAAATTAGCCCCCCGTCAGGGGGGGTGATTGTCACCTTCAAAAATTAAATATATTTGAAACTTTTTGGTGGGAGTTTGTTACAGGCTGAAAATAGTGTCAATCGACGGACAAAATTATTCTACTTTACCCCTTATTTTAGCTTTCTTAAAATTAGCCGTCAGGGGGGGTGATTCTCACGTTCAAAAAGTAAATAAATTTGTAACTTTTCGGTGGGAGTTTGTTACAGGCTGAAAATAGTCTCAATCGACGGACAAAATTATTCCACTGTACCCCATATTTTATGTTTCCTAAAATTAGCCGTCAGGGGGGGTGATTCTCACCTTCAAAAATTAAATAAATTTGTAACTTTTCGGTGGGAGTTTGTTACAGGCTGAAAATAGTCTCAATCGACGGACAAAATTATTCCACTTTATCCCATATTTTATGTTTCCGAAAATTCGCCGTCAGGGGGGGTGATTCTCACCTTCAACAATTAAATAAATTTGTAACTTTTCGGTGGGAGTTTGTTACAGGCTGAAAATAGTCTCAATCGACGGACAAATTTATTTTACTTTACCCCATATTTTATGTTTCCTATAATTCGCCGTCTGGGGGGGGGTGATTCTCACCTTCAAAAATTAAATAAATTTGTAACTTTTCGGTGGGAGTTTGTTACAGGCTGAAAATAGTCTCAATCGACGGACAAAATTATTCCACTTTATCCCATATTTCATGTTTCCGAAAATTCGCCGTCAGGGGGGGGTGATTCTCACCTTCAAAAATTAAATAAATTTGTAACTTTTCGGTGATAGTTTGTTAAAGGCTGAAAATAGTCTCAATCGACGGACAAAATTATTCCACTTTACCCCTTATTTTATGTTTCCTAAAATTCGCCGTCAGGGGGGGTGATTCTCACTTTCAAAAATTAAATAAATTTGTAACTTTTCCGTGGGAGTTTGTTACAGGCTGAAAATAGTCTCAATCGACGGACAAAATTATTCTACTTTACCCCATATTTTATGTTTCTTAAAATTCGCCGTCAGGGGGGGGGGGTGATTCTCACCTTCAAAAATTAAATAAATTTGTAACTTTTCGGTGGGAGTTTGTTACAGGCTGAAAATAGTCTCAATTGACGGACAAAATTATTCCACTTTACCCCATATTTTATGTTTCCTAAAATTAGCCGTCAGGGGGGGGGTGATTCTCACCTTCAAAAATTAAATAAATTTGTAACTTTTCGGTGGGAGTTTGTTACAGGCTGAAAATAGTCTCAATCGACGGACAAATTTATTTTACTTTACCCCATATTTTATGTTTCCTATAATTCGCCGTCTGGGGGGGGGGGTGATTCTCACCTTCAAAAATTAAATAAATTTGTAACTTTTCGGTGGGAGTTTGTTACAGGCTGAAAATAGTCTCAATCGACGGACTTAATTATTCCACTTTACTCCATATTTTATGTTTCCTAAAATTAGCCGTCAGGGGGGGTGATTCTCACCTTCAAAAATTAAATAAATTTGTAACTTTTCGGTGGGAGTTTGTTACAGGCTGAAAATAGTCTTAATCGACGGACAAAATTATTCTACTTTACCCCTTATTTTAGCTTTCCTAAAATTAGCCGTCAGGGGGGGTGATTGTCACCTTCAAAAATTAAATAAATATTTAACTTTTCGGTGGGAGTTTGTTACAGGCTGAAAATAGTCTTAATCGACGGACAATATTATTCTACTTTACCCCTTATTTTAGCTTTCCTAAAATTAGCCGTCAGGGGGGGGGGTGATTCTCACCTTCAAAAATTAAATAAATATTTAACTTTTCGGTGGGAGTTTGTTACAGGCTGAAATTAGTCTCAATCGACGGACAAAATTATTCTACTTTACCCCATATTTTATGTTTCCTAAAATTCGCCGTCAGGGGGGGGGGTGATTCTCACCTTCAAATATTAAATAAATTTGTAACTTTTCGGTGGGAGTTTGTTACAGGCTGAAAATAGTCTCAATCGACGGACAAATTTATTTTACTTTACCCCATATTTTATGTTTCCTATAATTCGCCGTCAGGGGGGGGGGGTGATTCTCACCTTCAAAAATTAAATAAATTTGTAACTTTTCGGTGGGAGTTTGTTATAGGCTGAAAATAGTCTCAATCGACGGACAAAATTATTCCACTTTACTCCATATTTTATGTTTCCTAAAATTAGCCGTCAGGGGGGGTGATTCTCACCTTCAAAAATTAAATAAATTTGTAACTTTTCGGTGGGAGTTTGTCACAGGCTGAAAATAGTCTCAATCGACGGACAAAATTATTCTACTTTACCGCTTATTTTAGCTTTCCTAAAATTAGACGTCAGGGGGGGTGATTCTCACCTTCAAAAATTAAATAAATATGTAACTTTTCGGTGGGAGTTTGTTACAGGCTGAAAATAGTCTTAATCGACGGACAAAATTATTCTACTTTACCCCTTATTTTAGCTTTCCTAAAATTAGCCGTCAGGGGGGGTGATTGTCACCATCAGAAATTAAATAAATATTTAACTTTTCGGTGGGAGTTTGTTACAGGCTGAAAATAGTCTTAATCGACGGACAATATTATTCTACTTTACCCCTTATTTTAGCTTTCCTAAAATTAGCCGTCAGGGGGGGGGTGATTCTCACCTTCAAAAATTAAATAAATATTTAACTTTTCGGTGGGAGTTTGTTACAGGCTGAAAATAGTCTTAATCGACGGACAAAATTATTCTACTTTACCCCTTATTTTAGCTTTCCTAAAATTAGCCGTCAGGGGGGGTGATTGTCACCTTCAAAAATTAAATAAATTTGTAACTTTTCGGTGGGAGTTTGTTACAGGCTAAAAATAGTCTCAATCGACGGACAAAATTATTCTACTTTACCCCTTATTTTAGCTTTCCTAAAATTAGCCGTCAGGGGGGGGTGATTCTCACCTTCAAAAATTAAATAAATTTGTAACTTTTCGGTGGGAGTTTGTTACAGGCTGAAAATAGTCTCAATCGACGGACAAAATTATTCCACTTTACCCCTTATTTTAGCTTTCCTAAAATTAGCCGTCAGGGGGGGTGATTCTCACGTTCAAAAAGTAAATAAATTTGTAACTTTGTAACTTTTCGGTGGGAGTTTGTTACAGGCTGAAAATAGTCTCAATCGACGGACAAAATTATTCTACTTTACCCCTTATTTTAGCTTTCCTAAAATTAGCCCCCCGTCAGGGGGGGTGATTGTCACCTTCAAAAATTAAATATATTTGAAACTTTTTGGTGGGAGTTTGTTACAGGCTGAAAATAGTCTCAATCGACGGACAAAATTATTCTACTTTACCCCTTATATTAGCTTTCTTAAAATTAGCCGTCAGGGGGGGTGATTCTCACGTTCAAAAAGTAAATAAATTTGTAACTTTTCGGTGGGAGTTTGTTACAGGCTGAAAATAGTCTCAATCGACGGACAAAATTATTCTACTTTACCCCATATTTTATGTTTCTTAAAATTCGCCGTCAGGGGGGGGGGGTGATTCTCACCTTCAAAAATTAAATAAATTTGTAACTTTTCGGTGGGAGTTTGTTACAGGCTGAAAATAGTCTCAATCGACGGACAAAATTATTCCACTGTACCCCATATTTTATGTTTCCTAAAATTAGCCGTCAGGGGGGGTGATTCTCACCTTCAAAAATTAAATAAATTTGTAACTTTTCGGTGGGAGTTTGTTACAGGCTGAAAATAGTCTCAATCGACGGACAAAATTATTCCACTTTATCCCATATTTTATGTTTCCGAAAATTCGCCGTCAGGGGGGGGTTATTCTCACCTTCAAAAATTAAATAAATTTGTAACTTTTCGGTGGGAGTTTGTTACAGGCTGAAAATAGTCTCAATCGACGGACAAATTTATTTTACTTTACCCCATATTTTATGTTTCCTATAATTCGCCGTCTGGGGGGGGGTGATTCTCACCTTCAAAAATTAAATAAATTTGTAACTTTTCGGTGGGAGTTTGTTACAGGCTGAAAATAGTCTCAATCGACGGACAAAATTATTCCACTTTATCCCATATTTTATGTTTCCGAAAATTCGCCGTCAGGGGGGGGTGATTCTCACCTTCAAAAATTAAATAAATTTGTAACTTTTCGGTGATAGTTTGTTAAAGGCTCAAAATAGTCTCAATCGACGGACAAAATTATTCCACTTTACCCCTTATTTTATGTTTCCTAAAATTCGCCGTCAGGGGGGGTGATTCTCACTTTCAAAAATTAAATAAATTTGTAACTTTTCCGTGGGAGTTTGTTACAGGCTGAAAATAGTCTCAATCGACGGACAAAATTATTCTACTTTACCCCATATTTTATGTTTCTTAAAATTCGCCGTCAGGGGGGGGGTGATTCTCACCTTCAAAAATTAAATAAATTTGTAATTTTTCGGTGGGAGTTTGTTACAGGCTGAAAATAGTCTCAATTGACGGACAAAATTATTCCACTTTACCCCATATTTTATGTTTCCTAAAATTAGCCGTCAGGGGGGGGTGATTCTCACCTTCAAAAATTAAATAAATTTGTAACTTTTCGGTGGGAGTTTGTTACAGGCTGAAAATAGTCTCAATCGACGGACAAATTTATTTTACTTTACCCCATATTTTATGTTTCCTATAATTCGCCGTCTGGGGGGGGGGTAATTCTCACCTTCAAAAATTAAATAAATTTGTAACTTTTCGGTGGGAGTTTGTTACAGGCTGAAAATAGTCTCAATCGACGGACTTAATTATTCCACTTTACTCCATATTTTATGTTTCCTAAAATTAGCCGTCAGGGGGGGTGATTCTCACCTTCAAAAATTAAATAAATTTGTAACTTTTCGGTGGGAGTTTGTTACAGGCTGAAAATAGTCTTAATCGACGGACAAAATTATTCTACTTTACCCGTTATTTTAGCTTTCCTAAAATTAGCCGTCAGGGGGGGTGATTGTCACCTTCAAAAATTAAATAAATATTTAACTTTTCGGTGGGAGTTTGTTACAGGCTGAAAATAGTCTTAATCGACGGACAATATTATTCTACTTTACCCCTTATTTTATCTTTCCTAAAATTAGCCGTCAGGGGGGGGTGATTCTCACCTTCAAAAATTAAATAAATATTTAACTTTTCGGTGGGAGTTTGTTACAGGCTGAAAATAGTCTTAATCGACGGACAAAATTATTCTACTTTACCCCTTATTTTAGCTTTCCTAAAATTAGCCGTCAGGGGGGGTGATTGTCACCTTCAAAAATTAAATAAATTTGTAACTTTTCGGTGGGAGTTCGTTACAGGATGAAAATAGTCTCAATCGACGGACTAAATTATTCCACTTTATCCCATATTTTATGTTCTCTAAAATTCGCCGTCAGGGGGGGTGATTCTCACCTTCAAAAATTAAATAAATTTGTAACTTTTCCGTGGGAGTTTGTTACAGGCTAAAAATAGTCTCAATCGACGGACAAAATTATTCCACTTTACCCCATATTTTATGTTTCCTAAAATTAGCCGTCAGGGGGGTGATTGTCACCTTCAAAAATTAAATAAATTTGCAACTTTTCGGTGGGAGTTTGTTACAGGCTGAAAATAGTCTCAATCGACGGACAAAATTATTCTACTTTACCCCATATTTTATGTTTCCTAAAATTCGCCGTCAGGGGGGGTGATTCTCACCTTCAAAAATTAAATAAATTTGTAACTTTTCCGTGGGAGTTTGTTACAGGCTGAAAATAGTCTCAATCGACGGACAAAATTATTCTACTTTACCCCTTATTTTAGCTTTCCTAAAATTAGCCGTCAGGAGGGGTGATTGTCACCTTCAAAAATTAAATAAATTTGTAACTTTTCCGTGGGAGTTTGTTGCAGGCAGAAAATAGTCTCAATCGACGGACAAAATTATTCCAGTTTACCCCATATTTTATCTTTTCTAAAATTCGCCTCCTGGAACAAGTAGAGCACTCCAAATTTGAAAGTTTATATGCAAATATACCCGTAGAATCCGAAGAAGGTGTGGTAAAATGCACGTCAATCTTTCCCAACTATAAAAATTTAATTATCCAGAACAGCTTGTTAAAAACTTACAGCAATTGACATAATGAACAATTTTATTAACTTAAACATATGCATATATACAGTACTTATAAATCTACTATACAAATATCGCAAATTCAAATATACTAATATAATAACAACAACAACATAATATATACAAAAAAATACAAAAAGTAATAGAAAATAATCAGTTAGTAAGAATAATAGCTTTTCAACTTTTCTTATTTAACAATTTCCTCAAAGTAATAAATATAGTTTACAAAATATCGTATATCGTATCCAATGTATATGGGCACGGATATTCAAAATCAAACATTTCGGTTTTATGCAGTTGGTTATACTTTTCGACAATATCAATATCGCCTTCGTCCTCTAGCCCATAATATTTATAAGTAAGTTTTTCATTAAGAACTCCTAAAAGTACAAAGCAGACAAATTCCTTATCAAAAATTTTTGTGTGTTTCATGATTAATCGACATATTAAGTGAGATTTTTGCTGATCTATGAATGGTACAGAATAATCCCATTTTAAATTTTTGTAACGATCTTTTATTTCTCTATATCGTCTACATTTTAAATTCGTGTTTCTAGTTTCATAAATTTCTTTTAAAAATTTTGAATAATGAATCACAAAATACTCCAAAGATATATCACTTAGACATATATATTTCTTATTTTCCGTCGACTCGAATACATTGGCATTATAGAGACTACATGTATTACAATTAAATGTATAATTTGGGTCCCTCACCTTATAAATATTCATTTCTTGTGTCTGTGTAGGTAGACACTTATTGGTAAGATGCACCCACCTGTAACATGTAGAGCACTCCACATATTCTTCATTCGTGTGTTGACCGCAAATTAAACATTTATCGTACATAGTATCTGATGATAGCAATAAAATATCTTGAATGGTTAATCTAAAAGTTTCGGGATCAAAAGGTTCTTTTAATGAAATTGGAGTAAATTGCGACATTTTCTCAATATTAGATAACAAAAATATGTAGTGCAATACATAAACCCCGCAATTTTCATTATCTTCATGGCTTTGTTGAGGGTAATCGGATATTTTGGCAATATTCCATTTACGTATATTTAATTTATGTGTTTTTTGAGTTTTTTTGAGTTTTTTGATTTCAAAAAAATATTTTTTTATTTTTATAAAGTTATTTTCTTCTATGTTGATATAGCTTTTGGCGGGGTTTAAAATATAGACTTTGTTGTCGTCCATGTCCAATATTATTAGTACCCAGTGATTACCACTAACAAGGTGTGGCATTGCAACAAACTTAATATTTTCTAACGATCTCACATAAGGCTGAAAATTTTTGTACGCTTTATTGCATTGTTCGAGTTCTCTCCTGAAAAGAATTTCTACAGATAAGGTGTCTATGTAATATATAGACGGATGATATCTTAGTAGTGAAAAAGCTGTGGCATTGATGGAATAGTCTGTTAACCACCTTTCCAATCCCGATGGAATAACGTCTACTTGATTGTATTTTGAAATGAGGCTTTTATAGTCTGTACTTGTTAACAGAATTACTTGTGTTCCGTACGAATATGACCCAATTTTGTAGATGCCTTTCATGGCTGTTTGAATATAGAAATTGCCATTAAAATATAAACCATTCGATAACGCTCTTGGGTTCGGCTTTTCTTCAAAATTGGTTTCCCGAATTGAATTTTTTATATTTAAATTTTCTTGCAACTTGGTTTGCATCAAAATGTTGTCTTGAAGATTGCACTGTTTTAAAATGGTTTCCTCTAGTATGAATTCTTCCTCTTCTTTTATAAAGGAAATATCCGTGAATAAATCTTCTTCTAAATCTTCTTTTTCTTCAAAATTACACTTATTTTTAATTTTTTTGGTCGAAATTATAACATTTTTATCTAATGGGCTTGGAATATCGTCTTTTTTTCCTTCCTTGAGTTGATTTATATGACGTAAATCAAAATATCCTTTTCTTTTCTTTGTTTTCTTCCAACCCTCGGTAAGTTTCGGATTGTCGATTTCAAGTACATCTTTTTTCACGATCGCACTTTCTTTTTTCGGAGTTTTGCCTATATTATGTTCTATAATTTTAAGATTCGAACTGATTTTTTCAAATGTTTTTTGAACGAATCGACCAACTTTTAAATTGGATTGTCCACCGAGAACTTCCTTTTTTAAAGTTTTGTACCAGGATTCCACATTTGCATTGCTAAAGCGTCCCGTTTGAAGGATATCACACCACAGTGGCGCAAATGGCATTAACCGTTTCAACAGATATTGCGCAAAATATTCGGTTTTGTAAGGATTCTTTTTATCATCTTCATCTATATTTTGCCTTGCTGTCGTAATGCTACCGAATCGTATATACGGAAAAAATATAAAAAAAAAGGTGATGTATTATACGGGCCCCTAACGGTTTCGTCATTTTCGTCAAAAGGACAACGGTTTTCTTCTCTTAAATTTAATATCTCTTCTGACTTTTCATAATCATTTGATTTCAAATTATTGAATGCTTGATCAAGTTCTGCATCCCAAATTGGTGATAAATAGAGTGTAATAACATTTTCAAACTGAAATGACAGTTCTTCTAGACTGGTACATGGCACAAGTACTGCGATCGTGTCAATGATAACTGTTCTAATGTCTTTATTTATTTTAATATTGGAAAGTTTAGCAATGTTCATTTTAATAAAATGGGCACAACAAACTTTAATAATAACAATGTAATCGATCCTACCTTCTTCCAAATTTGTTACGAATCTGTAAATTACTTTTAAGTACGTATATAAGGTCATATCATTAAAACTTTGGCATGCTGATGTCAATAAAGCAAAAGTCCAATCGGTAACGATCACATCAAATATAGGCCACTTCTTATGACATTTAGTTTGTACAAAATGCTTGAACTTGAATAAAAAGCTGGTTATGGTGGCAGAATCATGTTTTGAAGTAATAAGTTCTGTTATTGGTACAATGGTGCCTTTCACATTGAGTACTATGCAATAATACAACACCCGATTCCCTTTATCGTCTGAATTCTGTCGAACAACAGACCCTGTAGCATCAAAATATCCAATTACCTTTTTACCTTTACCCGTAAGAATCCGAGCCTGTTCCCTGGAATATAAATATACTAACGTTCTTCCATTCGGAAGCTGGATATATCTGTTGGAGTCATTTTGTTCTCTATATCGTATTAATAAATCTAATAAAGCATCACGGTTGCGATCTATTTCCGAAATACCTTCCGATCTGGCTTTTTGATACACAGATAACGATCGTAAATCTTGCCAGTTTCCTTCGTCAACCATATCCATATTTATAGCATTAATTGTCTCAGTACGATATTGGTTTGGTAGTATGTTTTTTAAATCTTTCTTAACTCTTCTTCTTTCTTCACCTTTAAGCCAATAAGAATATTGGCCTACATGATGTACTTCAGTAGGACCTTTATAATACATTATAATCGCGATATTGATTTCATTAGCTTCATAAATAATTTTATAGAACCTACAGTTATTATGCTTGCATCGGGCGTATTCTACAATAATGTTGCAAGCCTTATTTTTTCTATTTTTAAATCCATAAAAAATAATAACACACGATATATTTAAGGCTAATAAATTTTTCTTCAAAATAGTGCGTCTGTTTTCCGGATCAACCATTATATTCATTTTGTATTCTGGGAAGATCAAATTGTAGCAAAAATGTAAATTTGGCCTGCATCTGCTTTTTATTCGTTAATTCTGAATTTTGATTTGAACATACTGTACTAACGGAATGAACATCTACCGCATCTGTAATCTCGCTTGAGGGCGTCGTATTAATTACAGTTTCATCTTGATTACAGGAACCGATAGAATCGTCATTAATCTTAATAAAATCCACAGAATATGTTTTCCCTGAAAACTCTCCATGTTCAGATATTTCACCATTAGATTTACTTCCTCTGCTACATCCAATTAATTGATTGTTCAAATTTTGAGTTTCATCATCTACTAATTGAATATCAGTCTTGGAAAAAGTCGGTTTCTTTTCTTCGCAATTATTGTCCTCTTCCAAACGTCTCTGGATTTCCTTCGATTGCCGTCTAATAAAAACGTATACGGCCATGCAATTCGTAAATGAATTTTTAAGTTTTTTAGACCGACAAATATTGGACAGTACAGATTCCTGGTCTCTTGGTGAAATTGTAAAGAGATTTTGAAAACTGCAATTGAACTTTTGTAAAAACTGACAAACTTCTTCAACAGTTAATTTTTGTTTTGGTGGTCTACCCATATTTCTAAAAAAATATTGCAAAAAAACTTAAAAAAAAGAATTTAATAAAATTCTAAGATTTTCGTAAGGTGGAACACCCCTGTAATCGAAAAGGTAATCAGTAGTTTATGTTGTGGAATATTACATAAAATAGTTTTAAAATGTTAATTATTGTTAATAATTTTTAATAATAATGTAAATACCGTGCAAACAAATTAAGACCACCTTTAATATCTTGTTATTATGGCTACAAACTCTGGAAGCTTTCAATGAAAAGTTAAACTTTTATGAACTTATCGCCCGAAGTTCGCGCCAGAATTATTGAAATTGCGGTAAAAAGAGGCTAAATGGTTATCACTTATCAACAATTGCGGCGCTCACTGCCCAAAATATCATCTTTAAAAAGTAATGGAAAAAACATATTGGTCCAAATTATTGCAAATTCAAAATCTCAAATTTAATTATTGATGACACGAATTAGTAAAATAGGATATTTACACGATTATTGCTTGATTCATTTTTATTATTATTATTATCGAAGAGAATATAATAAAAAAAATAATTTAAAAAGTAAGGGCCAATTTCATAATAAAAGTTAACAGGGCTCTTAAAGTTAAAAGGCGACTTAAAACAAAAATGAATTTCATAATCAATTTTAACGACGACCTGATAGTTAATTTTTAACTTAAGTCGTCGATTTTGGCGCATTAAATACTTAAGAGGCCTGTTAAACATAACCAACGTTTATTTGAAGTTTGTGTGTTATACTGCGTGTTTTAACCTAAAATGACAAAATGACACAAACGCATTGATTTTGACGTTATTCCACAGACCTCTTAGTTAATATTTATTCATTCGTTTGTTCATTTAAAGGGTCCATGGGTTACATTTTATAGTTTTTAGTTCAATTATATCATCTGTAGTTCTAAAAGCACAATTACTTAACAGTAGTTTTAAAATCATTATGAAATGCAATCACGGATGTATAATATAAGAGGTGAGCTTACAACAGTAGATCGCATGGCCTTCGAAAGCGCCCTGCTATATTAGACAGAGACAGACAACTAGCTGCTCGTAGTAATAGAGGTTTTATGTATAATAATATAAGAAATATTATTTTAGAGACCTACAAGAAATAAATAAAGAAATTATTTATTTAATTACAGTCTTAGGTACAATTATAATCAATATTATGTATAATTTTGAACTTAACAAGTTCGTAAGGATTTTAAATAAAAATACATAAGAAATATAATAATTTTATTAAATTCAAAATAACTAAATTCTAAGTGAATTAACTATAATGATTATTAGTTTCAAGATTTAATGTAATTTTGTCTATTTATGAAATGTCAAACAGAATAAAAAATGAAAAACTGAGAAAATGAGAGAAAGAAACAATCTTCTAATGAGAAAAAATTACTAAAAAGCTGAAACTAATACAAAAGTTGTTTTGAAATTATAGAAAATTTATTTTAGGCGACTTTTGATAAGTAATAATTTAAATATTTCAGTCATTATGACCTATGCAATTTTGATTTTTTCTTATCAACGGCTGACTTTTTTTAATTTTCCTTGCTCTTGTCTGTAAATATTGCTTAACTCGCATACATGTATAATAAAAATAAACCTCTTTTGATACAATTTCGTCCCGATGTAGTACTTGGCAACCAGACTTTATTAATTTGTTTTGTTCAATTGAAAAAAAAAACCTCGATTGTGTTTTCAAACACGTCAACTGAAGCAATATGCTTAAACAAAACATTTTGTAAATTTGTTTTTGGGTACTTTAAACAAGGAAACTTTGTCTCTATTGCCACCCACCCACTGTGGCAATTAGGTGTAAAACAATGTATTCGAGCCATTTCCAAAAATTAACACAAGTACTGCAGTAATTAAGCTTTTATCCTAAAAAGTGCATTGTAACGCATGCATTTCTTATGCACAATGCTGTTTCGCGCCTAGCTAGTTGTCTATCTCTGTCACTACCTCTCTCTCCCACAGTGAGTACGTTCGCGACCCGCTACTATAGTGATAGAAGCATAGGTCGTCAGATCACCTCTTTAATAATACATCCGTGAATGCAATATTTTAACAGAGATTTTAAGTCTCTCGTTATACAAAGTGATCTTTTAGTTAAGCGGACATTAACGTTTTTATTATGAAATTGGCCCTAAGAAAAATATAATATTTTAATTATGCAAAATATTATTTCTTTTGAAGTTCCGTGTACCGATTAAAATTATTTATTTCATTTAAAAATATATTTTCTTTACGCAATAAAATATGCTTGCAGTAAAAATATCAGTTGTCTTCTACAAAGAATATTTGTTACTTAAATAATTATTTAAATTCAAGAAAAAATTTTTGGAATGAAGAACACTGCTTTCTAGATACATGAATATTAATATATTTTTAATCGAAGTAATTTAATTACGTAATTACTAAGACTAAAAGCTTGCGCAAAGATAACATTTATTATGTTTGTTATGTTAAGAACTTCTTAATTCAAAATTGTTCTTTATTTATATCAAATAAATTTGTAACTACTTAGATTAATGGTCGATTACATCATTCTTTAATTTATTATTATTATTTATGTGATATAAGATAACTGAATCAAAAATATTTTTATCTTACAGCAAGAAAATATTTTCGTGCGGTTATTGAGAACAGATAATTTCTTTTTCTTGATACAAGTCTAATTCAATATCTAAATTCATCAAAATACTTTCTCAGATTTTGGTATGATAAAGTAAAAGATATAAAATAATGATTACGTTTTGCGAAGTTGATTAATCAATGTGGTAATCGGTAAAATGGTCTAAGGAAAAATAGTCTACGGTAAATTGGTCTAGGTAAAAAGGTCTACGGAAAAAAAGTCTACGGGTAAAAAAGTCTAGGTAAAATGGTCTAGGTAAAATAGTCTAGGTAAAATGGTCTGCGGAAAAAAAGTCTAAGGGTAAAAAAGTCTAGGTAAAAAAGTCTAAATAAGTAAAATGGTCTAGGTTAGGTAAAAAAGTTTACGGCAATCTAAGACGGCAACATTCAAGGAGAGTTTCCTTGAATTAACCCTTCATTGCACAATTTTTTCTTTTAACTTAAAAAATATTTTTGTGCTTATTGGAGTTTCCTGACATGGACAAATACTAAAAAAAATATTTCTTGCAATGAATTTTAATTATCAAAAAAGAATTGAATTCACTTTTTTATGTTGATCTTTTTGTTTAAATAAATAATATAAACTATGAGAAGATAAGTTTATAGTAACTATTGCATTTTCAATTTACGAGTGAACATAGACTTTTAGAAGTTAGTATAGGACCCGCAACTCCCGTCAAAATGGTGAGTTCTTAAGAACAATATCCAGTGGTCCCCCCCCCCCCAATTTTCGTTTTTTCCGTTTTATTTCCAGGACGTTGCAAAAATTTAAATAATTTCTAGCATCCCAAAATCTTATGTAAACTGACGCGCGACGATAGTTCGCGGTTTGAGACCGGGTTGCTGTTAGTCGTACATGCTCTACGGCAGCGTTTCTCAACCTGGGGGGCGTGAGTATACCGTAAGGGGGGCGGGAGCAATTGGAAATATCAATAAATCAATGGTTAGGGAGCGTTCATAAACTACGTGGTTTGGCCAAGGGGGGGGAGGGGTTAGGTAGAATGCTACGCAGGGCTACGTGAGGGTACGGGGGAAGTTATAGTCAAGCTACGTAGTTTTCTTCATTTATTATGAAAGCAATTTGCAGAATATAAGCGACAACATAATATGGATATTTATTTCCGTATTTGGATTTTAATAATTTAGAATGGTTTTCTGTTCAAACTACATTTGTTTTCCTACGCCCGATAGTGAAAGTAGGCTTTTCAAGTTGTCAGTGATGTAGCAAGGCTAATTATTGGCTAATATGATAGAAATAAAAATAATTCTGGAGGGTTATTGAGTTTTAGAATATATTAATCTATATAGTATTTTACCTAGACCATTTTACTTAGACTTTTTTACCCTTAGACTTTTTTTCCGTAGACCTTTTTACCTAGACTATTTTACCTAGACCATTTTACCTAGACTTTTTTACCCGTAGACTTTTTTTCCATAGACCTTTTTACCTAGACCAATTTACCGTAGACTATTTTTCCTTAGACTATTTTACCTAGAATCAAATAATGTTAAGGTTTGTACTTATTCTTCAGAATAAATAAAACAGGAATTTTATATTAATTTCATGAGCATGACATGTTTCATGTGATCTTCAGATGCGATTTTAAAAATGTAATATTTTAAAAAAATATTTAAAAATTTAAAATTTTAAAAATTCACAATTTATCTGATTTAGTTATTTTTATTTTTAATATGAGGCTATCCCCGATGATAGCGATAATTTACGCTGAAAGCTTAAAAATATAATTATTGTATTTTATTGGTTTTAACTAACTTGTAATTTTGAAGTTCTAATTTAATTAATTTTCGCAAGTTAAGAATTTAGATAATTAAATATTTTTATTTTTATTATAACAAATAATTACTATTTTTTAATTAATCTACTTAAATATTACATTTTTAAAATTGCTTCTGAAGATCACATGAAACATGTCATGCTCATGAAATTAATATAAAACTCCTGTTTTATTTATTGTGAAGAAAACTACAAACCTTAACATTATAAAAGATACAAATTAAAGATCTAAATAATATTTTCCACACTACAAACTATCTGAAAACTCATATTTTACCGATCACTATGGTGTTCTCACTTAATAAAAAAAAATAATTAAATACTACTTACCACTATAATATGATATCTTGAAATCTTCAATGATTTATATTTATATAATTACAATAAATCAATTATTTAAAATTGACACGATATTCACTACACTGAGTTACGTAAAACTTAAAACGTAAAAAAAAATGTCGTCACTCTCTGCCGCAATACCTCCAATCACCAGCACACCAAATTTTGTCCGGAGATACGATGACATAATGTTCATTTTTGTTTTCTATTGTGGTAGCCTTAACAAAGATATCGGTAGCCCTGGCAAAGATATCTATATGTATCACCCCCTACCCTAAATCTACCTATAAAAGTTTATTTAACAAAATCCGAAATGAAAAAAATTTTTTATTTTTGTACGCCACTGAATTTTTTCTAAAATTTACACAAATAAAATTTCTCCAAGATTGGTACAACAAATTTTTTCGGTCATCTAGAGGATTTAAAATTGATTGGAGGTAAAAAAATTGGAGGTATGGTAATCGAAAAAAAATTTCAACTTTTTTTTTTTGCATTTTCGAGATCACCGTGTTCAGAAACGTAAAGATCTGCAAAAAGTAAAAAAAAAATTTCTGTGTCGGTCTGTCTGTCTGTCTGTCTGTCGGTCGTCAAATTTTGTCGATCGATTTGCTTCCGAACCATTCAACCAATTACGACCAAATTTGGTATGGTGGTAGGGTTCACGGTGGAAAGGTGAAAATAAGGTTTTCGTCGCGATCTATCAATCGGGAGTGCCACCACAAGAAAATAATACGGGATTTTTTAAAAATATTTTGTCTTGCGATATGTTATTTTAAAGGCCTTAAAAGGCTTTATCCAGAATAGGTAAAATTAATCTTCTATCTGTCGTCTGTCAAAAATCACAAGTTGTCAAAGTTGAAACTTTAAGAGTGAATAACTCAAGAAATGCTGAAGGGATCTTACCCAAATTTGGTACGTAGGTACATTGATCCTAATGGATATGAGAGCATATGTAATCCTTCGATAGAAATCAGTAATGCAACATGAAAAAAATAAAATTAACTTTTTTGTCAAAAACATGAAAAAAGTTTTTGTCGATCGATTTTCTCCGGCATTTCTGCGTCGATTGCAATCAAACTTATTGGACGTATGCCTCGTGGGCTGGAATGGTGAAAATAAGGTTTTGCCAGAGAAATCTTCACCAGGGCCACCACAATAAAATAAATAAAAAAAAATGAAAATGTCGTCGTATCTCCGGAAATGTTTAACCGATTCAGCTAAAATTTGGTGTGTCGATGGAGCTTTGAAAGTATAAGTATTGGTGAGAAAACAAACCGAGCCAATTGTAACAGGGCGGGGCAGGTCAGAAAAATTATAGAAAATATTAACTGAAATCTTAATTTATATATTTTTTGTGAGAATTGGTCAGATGGCTGGCAAAAATAAAACAATATATTCAAAATTTTAATAAACGTCATAATTTTGTGACATATGTGTCAAAATTAGGTTAATGTTGATTTGTATACCGAGTGCAGCATAAGAATTGAGTTTAGGGCTTGTAACAATTAATTTTAGAATACAAAAATAGGTGGTTCGGTGGGAAATATTTTATAATATCGTCGTACGGACTGACGGAACGTTACTTTATAAGTAAAAGGTTCTGCCACTAGGTAGCGACCAAGTTTAGGCTGTTTGTTAAATTTTTTCGCAAATGTTTTCAGAATCATAATTTTCAAATCCTCTAGATGACCGAAAAAATTTGTTGTACCGTATATAACGTATATAAAAATTTTAGAAAAAATTCAGTGGCGTACAAAAATAAAAAATTTTTTTCATTTCGGATTTTGTTAAATAAACTTTTATAGGTAGATTTAGGGTAGGGGGTGATACATATAGATATCTTTGCCAGGGCTACCGATATCTTTGTTAAGGCTACCACAATAGAAAACAAAAATGAACATTATGTCATCGTATCTCCGGACAAAATTTGGTGTGCTGGTGATTGGAGGTATTGCGGCAGAGAGTGACGACATTTTTTTAAAATTGATTGGAGGTAAAAATAATTTTCAATGTTGTTTTCCAAAAAAGAAAAGGTAACGTGATTCTGGTGACGTGATGAAAATGAGTGCTGAGAGCCCCCCCTCTATAACTCGTTAAATAGCAACTTTTGCAAAAGACGCATTTTTGGGATGGACTTTACAACAAAATAATTATTTTTTAATTTAGCTTTAAGACGGATGCATTTTAAATGTAATATAACGCAAAACCACATTTTGTACTACAAAGAATCTTTATCCGAACTTCCATAACCCGGGTGCTAAAGATAAAGACAGGTAAATATCAGTTTGTTGCAATTTTGGGAAATCCAGAACTCAATGTCTCCCTTAATCCTTGAAAGAATAGTTTTAATTTTAGATAACTAGATTATTCTTAAGTAAAGGAATAGAGACAGGTAAGGGTTATAAAATTTTTTTTTTAATTATGAACTTCTGGGTTTTTCTACGCTTAACGCTTAAGTAAAGAAGCACAGTAAGTAGAAATTCATTATTTAGAAATCCGAAAGGACATTACTACAAGACAGGTGAGGACCCATGAATTTAATATAATTCATAAATTAATATTTTATTAAAAATTATATATTTCTTTCTATTGTCTGTCTAGATCCCGTCGAGTTGTAATAAATGTGTTTTTGATTTTTTTAAATAATCATTTTCTACATATTGTATTGCAAAGATGAAGTATACGGTTAAATGGAATAATTATGTCCGTCGATTGCGACTATTTTCAGCTTGCAACAAACTGCCCGAAAAAGCTACAAGTTTATTTAATTTTTGAAGATGTAAATCACCCCCACTGACGGAGAATTTTATGAAAAATAAAATATGCGGTAAAGTAGAATAATTTTGTCCGTCGATTGAGACTATTTTCAGCCTGTAACAAACTCCCACCGAAAAGTTACAAATTTATTTAATTTTTGAAGGTGAGAATCACCCCCCCTGACGGCTAATTTTATGAAAACTAAAATAAGGGGTAAAGTAGGATAATTTTGTCCGTCGATTGAGACTATTTTCAGCCTGTAACAAACTCCCACCGAAAAGTTACAAATTTATTTAATTTTTAAAGGTTAGAATCACCCCCCCCTGACGGCGAATTTTTGGAAACATAAAATATGGGATAAAGTGGAATAATTTTGTCCGTCGATTGAGACTATTTTCAGCCTGTAACAAACTCCCACGGAAAAGTTACAAATTTATTTAATTTTTGAAGGTGAGAATCACCCCCCCTGACGGCGAATTTTAGGAAACATAAAATATGGGGTAAAGTAGAATAATTTTGTCCGTCGATTGAGACTATTTTCAGCCTGTAACAAACTCCCACCGAAAAGTTGCAAATTTATTTAATTTTTGAAGGTGACAATCACCCCCCTGACGGCTAATTTTAGGAAACATAAAATATGGGGTAAAGTGGAATAATTTTGTCCGTCGATTGAGATTATTTTTAGCCTGTAACAAACTCCCACCGAAAAGTTACAAATTTATTTAATTTTTGAAGGTGACAATCACCCCCCCTGACGGCTAATTTTAGGAAAGCTAAAATAAGGGGTAAAGTAGAATAATTTTGTCCGTCGATTAAGACTATTTTCAGCCTGTAACAAACTCCCACCGAAAAGTTAAATATTTATTTAATTTTTGAAGGTGAGAATCACCCCCCCCCTGACGGCTAATTTTAGGAAAGCTAAAATAAGGGGTAAAGTAGAATAATATTGTCCGTCGATTAAGACTATTTTCAGCCTGTAACAAACTCCCACCGAAAAGTTAAATATTTATTTAATTTTTGAAGGTGACAATCACCCCCCCTGACGGCTAATTTTAGGAAAGCTAAAATAAGGGGTAAAGTAGAATAATTTTGTCCGTCGATTAAGACTATTTTCAGCCTGTAACAAACTCCCACCGAAAAGTTACATATTTATTTAATTTTTGAAGGTGAGAATCACCCCCCCTGACGTCTAATTTTAGGAAAGCTAAAATAAGGGGTAAAGTAGAATAATTTTGTCCGTCGATTGAGACTATTTTCAGCCTGTAACAAACTCCCACGGAAAAGTTACAAATTTATTTAATTTTTGAAGGTGAGAATCACCCCCCCTGACGGCTAATTTTATGAAAACTAAAATAAGGGGTAAAGTAGGATAATTTTGTCCGTCGATTGAGACTATTTTCAGCCTGTAACAAACTCCCACCGAAAAGTTACAAATTTATTTAATTTTTAAAGGTTAGAATCACCCCCCCTGACGGCGAATTTTCGGAAACATAAAATATGGGGTGAAGTGGAATAATTTTGTCCGTCGATTGAGACTATTTTCAGCCTGTAACAAACTCCCACCGAAAAGTTACAAATTTGAGCCCCAGTGTCGCCTACATGCTGCGCAAAGAGGTGCAAGTAATTTATGTCTTGATATACGTTACTAGCTAAAACAGTAGTTTTCTATGTATATGGTAATAGAATATGCAGTCGTAGAGAAGCATTATGTTAATTCGTAATTAATTGATACCTACTCAATTTTTCATTTTACATGTAATTTAGGGATGAATTAACGGGTGATGTTATTTAATTAATTAAATAATGTACATTTATCCTTCCATTTAGTTTTTAAATTTTAGAAACACGTAGAAATTTGCAAAGTAAATCAAATAATTAAATGTTTGCAGTATTAGGTTGGACCGCTGTAAAAATATGATTATAGAATATGATTATGATTACGTCTTCAGGCACATATAATGATAATATTTAATTAATGAAAAAATGTTCATTTACCCTTCCATTTAGTATTTTAATTTTAGAAACACATTGAAATTTGCAAAGTAAATCAAATAATTAAATGTTTGCAGTATTTGGTTGGTCCGCTGTAAAAATATGATTATAGAATATGATTTATAAGTATTATAATAAGATTAATAAGTATTATAAGATTTATAAGATTATAAGATAAGATTTATAAGTATTATAAAAGATAAGTATTTTATCAATCGTTGCTGTTAGAATGCATCTTTATGTATTTATAATGTAAATTATAAATTGATTGGAATCGAAAACAAAAAAAACTACTTAAATATTAATTAAATGATCAAGTTTATATTTTTTTCATTTTTTTTCCTTATAATTCTGCCGGCATTGGTAGGAGAACCACTTCCGTGTAACATTCTTTGCGATAATATCTGTCATAACCTGTGTTGAACCTCAAATAATTTGGCAGTTATTTGCCAAATTGTATTGTTTGATAATTGAATTGAAAGTTAATCATACAATCGGTTTTATTTAGTGTAATTCTAATAATAATCAGATTCGGAGGTTGCTCTAAATAAGTTATTTTTTGAATCGTTTAAAACTTAAAAGTTTGTTGTTTGTGTAAAGTTAGCAATGAATCCCAGTGAATAGAATAATCAAATTGCTTTTTTAGTGGTATACAAAACCGGAAGATGAAGATTTCTTTGAGGTAAGTGAAACTATTATTTTAAATAATTTAAAGGATTGTTTGTTACTTTATTTTCAGAATAAATTTATTGAAATAAATTTTTATTAAAAGAAAGGAAAATGCCACAAAAATTTACAAATTCTTTCAACGCTATTTGATATATCTGTAAAGAAAATTTTACAATTGCAAATTATATTCACTATTCAACATCATTCAAGGTGGCTAGTACAATCGAAGGGTAAATCACGAGGCAAAAATGTGAACACTACATCTCCTTTTGCTAAACATTCTTCGTACTTACTTTTACCAAAATATCGTTACATCTTCTAGACATTAATTACTTGCCAAGTGTACTTACATTAAATATCCATCGTAACTTACTGTTATTTTTATTATTTAGTGGCATTTTTAAAAATATTGTGACGACCAATATTTAAACATGTATTCGATATCTAAATACAATATTTACAATGAATTATGAAGCAACTACTAAGTTGCCCTTTATGTCATAAAAAGTAAATGCACTAACCTCGTTTGCTTCAACCAAATTTAGTTTTAATTTGTCATCTTATTATTACCAATATAAACATAAATTTTTATACAAACCGTAACAGGCAAAGACGACTCAATATTGTTCAATGGTTGGTTGTTGTTACCATTAGCATCTAAATTTTCTTAATTTCTAAAACAAAAACTTTCAAGAAAATCATAAAAGCACTGCAAGCAATTGAACTACTATGAAACTTCAACAAAATTATTACCACAATATGATCGTTATCAAAATTACTCCCATAATGTTTACCACCGATACTAAGTATACTTAAAATTTTAAGAATTAGAGGACTTAATGCATTAGAGAGAATGAGGTTCACCACCAGCGTTATATAAATTACTATTATAAATTGCATTTTCTCTTTTTTGTACTCTTTTTTAAAGATTCCCATTTGCTTCGAAGCATGGCTGTTGTGCGTCCTGTAGCCACAATAGAATTAAACGAATCACTGATTTGAGAAACCAGATAGTTCAGAGATAATCAAAAATACTTTTTACAAAAATAACACTTTTTAAAAGGTTTGTTATTAGTCAATCAGTTGTTAAAGAGTCTTTTCTCAAAGAAGCAAATATATTCGAAATCAAAGATGACAGACAAGATGACAAATATGTTATTTAACTTTACTTGTGTACGGTGTCCGGTGTTCAAATAAGATTTTAATTATTTTGTAAATAATTATTCTCTGAATATTCTGAAGATCTAGGAGAAATATACTAAAACTAAATTGTTGGACGAATATTCAAAAAATATTAAAATTTTTATAAAATAGAGAGGTTTTATTATATATTAAACTCTTATTATTACAAATACAAGAAAACAAAAATAAGTTAAAAAATTAATTAGTATTAATAAGTACTAATAATAATTAACACTTGGTTAAATAATAAACGAACTCTCATTTTTGAAATTTTTCAATGTTAAAATTTTTTACATGCAAACCATTGCCTTGTTGCGTAAAATATAAAAAGTTTTCGTCTTCGATAACTAAAGTCATTGCCTTTTCTAATGTGTCTGGGTTTCTCAATCTTACGTTATTTTGAATATGACCGTTTAGTCCTTTAATAAAAGTTTTTAACGCTAAGGGCTAGTTTTACAATAGCAGTATTTACTAAGTATAACGCTATTCGACGAATAAATGCGCAATATGCGTTTTACATATTCGGAAAAAGCTCAGAATAGGATATATATGTTAGAATAAATTATTCCTGTATTGGGACCTATGTATAAGTTATTATACTGAAGATAACCTTTATATTTTGTTTTCTCCCGCTCACAAGAGTAGTAAACTATCAAGTTATAACGAGTTTTTTTTTATTTTGTTTTGCAAGCAAAAATAAATTTTCAATTGTTTGATTCAGATGATGATGATGTAGAAATGATAAGTGATTTGATACCAAAAATAAGAAAACCTAAAAGATTTCTTGAAAGGTATGTAAAGAGAATTTATGATCATCGCTAATTTTTATTATAATATTTTAACTCCATTACAGAATTAATTATTTTGAAGTGTTGGATGACGACGAATTTTTTACACGATTTCGTTTAAGAAAACATACAACGATGAATTTATTAAATAAAATCAAAAATAAAATCAGTAGTCAAACAAACAGAAACCACGCAGTATCTTCAGTTACTAAATTATTGCTAACTTTGAGATATTTTGCAACTGGCAGTATGCTTTTAGTTGCAGGAGATTTTGCCGGTGTAAGCAAATCGGCTGCATGTGTTGTTGTAAAGCAAGTATCTGAAGCTATAGCAAATCTAAAAAGTTTATATATTAACCTTCCAAGCAATGCCGCACAACGACAAAAAATACATGAAAAATTTTACAGGACAGCATCGTTCCCTCAAGTTGTAGGGGCAATCGATTGCACTCATATAAGACTGCGATCTCCCGGAGGAAATGATGCAGAACATTTCAGAAATCGGAAAGGTTTCTTCTCTTGGAATGTGCAAGTCGTTTGTGACGCCGACTTGCGAATTCAAAATATTGTGGCGAGATGGCCGGGAGCTTCTCATGATCAAACAATTTTTAATAATTTTGTTTTAAAAGCAAAATTTGAATTAGGGGAATTAGTAGATTCAGTTCTACTTGGAGACAGCGGATATGCACTCACAAATTATTTGATTACGCCATTGTCAAATCCCACAACAGCAGCCGAAAACTTGTTTAACGAGTCCCAAATCAGAACTCGAAATAGTGTGGAACGAACTTTTGGAGTTTGGAAACGAAGATTTCCTATCTTATCTATAGGTATGCAGGTTTCGTTAGAAAGAACACAGGCTATTATTATAGCAACTGCTGTATTGCATAATTTGGCAATAATGGAAAAAAATGGTATGCCTCCTATAGAATGCAATAGTGATTTTGATCAAACTGAAAATGGTGAAATTGAAGATGATGCCGGTACTGCCGAACACCTACATAATGATATAAATGTAGAACAAAATAATCCCATCAATAGTATCAGAAGGCTAGCATTAATTAACAATCATTTTGCAAATTTACTATAATTAACTTAAACAATTTTTTTCCAAATAAAATTATACATTATAAAATTCATAGTTTTCATGCTGATGTAGTAACTCATAAAAAATAATTTCTACACAAAAAATGGAACTATTCTTTTACTGATTAATTATAATAATTTTTATTTACAACACGGTGACAATTAGTAGTCACCAAAAGTAGTCAATAAAAAGATAGTTTAATTTTTTGTATTGGTGTTGGTAACTCAAAAAATTAAAAAAGTGAGTAACTGCAGTCTTCGTTGGAGGAGTCGATATGTATATTGTACAACATTAAAATGAAAATATACAAGATGGAATTAATAATTATAATGTATACATTAAAAATTTGTTCAACCCAGCGAAGCTAATTGTTTTTGTTTAATTAATAATTCCACGTTGTATATTTTCATTTTAATGTCATGCTCCTCCTGAAGTTTTAATCGTTTGTCTTCAGCTTATCTATGCTTGTCTTCAGATTCCCTTCTTTTGTCTTCAGCTTCCCGTTCAAGCAATTTTTTTTGGAACTCGATAAATTCCTTTTTATCATTCACCAGTGTTGTGACGTTCGCGTTCATTCGTTTTGCCAATTTTGCAGAACTAATTATTTTTCTTTTAAGGGATTCACCTTAATTAAGCTGTCTTCGTTTTCTATAATTACAAATAACATAAGTAACAAACATTATAATCGTTTTGTTTTTTACCGTGAAAGGGAGAACTTCGTAGTAACTTGTTCACTGGCATCTTTAAATTTTGTGGTGACCAGTTACTCCAAGTATGTGATATCTAAAAAAAATAGTTTCATGAAACAACTACCAGATTACCCTACATTATGTCATAACAGTAAAAGCATGAACTAACCTCGTTTGCTTCAACCAAATTTACTTCATTGTCATCTACACTGTAAAAAATTTTTGGGTAAAATTACACCTAAAATTGGTGGCCACTAGGTTGCCACCAATTTTAGGTGTAAATTTACTTATCGATGTAATTTTCCAGAAAGATGTATATTTACTATCTGTTGTGTAATTTCACAACATTGTTGTGAAAGTACTAGATAAAAGTACATTTTGTTCTGGAAAATTAACCGGCGATTTTAAATCACAAAGTAATTTTACTTGGCACTTTTACACTAGTAGCAGAGTAAAATTGACAAGAAATTTTAAATCACAAAAAATTTTACTTGTCAGTTTTACATTTACCTATGGAAAATTAACCTTGAATTTTAAAGCATTTTATTTTTTTATAGATATATAATTTTGCCACAAAAAACTTCTTTTTATAATTTTGTAAAAAACAAATATTTGAAACAAACTTTATTTAAGAAAAATATCATTATTCTAATGACATTTTACTAAAAATTATATGAACAAAACTACAAAAGAACAAATTGAATACAAAAGAACAAAACTAATATAAATAATGCTACAAATACTAATAAAGACGAATAATAGTGTAAGCATAATATTCATGTTATCTTATTTGAATCATAAGTCAAATTTGGAGTCATAAGTAAACTTATGAAACTTTTTTATTCTAGCAAAACAAATTTGTTGCAAAATTTAACTAAAAATATAAGAACAAAACTACAAAAGAACATAACTAATAAAAAAGAACAAAATGAATGCAAAAGAACAAAACTAATACGTAAATAATACTACAAATACTAATAAAGACGAATAATATAAAAATAATATTTATGTTGTCTTATTTGAGTCATAAGTCAAATTTGGAGTTATAAGTGAACTTATGAAACTTTTTTATTCAAGCAAAGAAATTTGTTGCATAATTTAACTAAAAATATAAGAACATAACTAATAAAAAAGAACAAAATGAATGCAAAAGAACAAAACTAATACGTAAATAATACTACAAATACTAATAAAGACGAAGAATATAAAAATAATACTTATGTTGCCGTATTTAAGTCATAAGTCAAATTTGGCGTCATAAGTAAACTTTTTTATTCAAGCAAACAAATTTGTTGCTAAAAACAATGCGTTAATTTTCAAATGCAACATTTTTATTTTTTTGAATATTAGGCTACAGCAAACTTTTAATAATAAAAAAAACCACTTGAAATTGCAATAATGTTTTTATCCAAGAATAATGTAAAAATTAAAATAAAATAACAAATTTGTTACAAATGTAATGCATAATTAATATTCAAGCATTATACAATGCATCCAGAAAAATTAAAATGTAATTGAAAACTTCTGAATGCATTTGATAATGAACGCATTGTTTTTTACAACAAACTTGCTTGCTTGAATTAAAAAATTTATTTTCGTAACTTTCTTATTACTTCAAATTGAAGTTCTCTAGCAATCCCTTAATTTATTAATTAGTCGAATAATTTTATATTTTGAAGTCAGCTTTCCACTTTTGGAGCCACGGTCCGGATGAATTTTTAGAAAATATCTTTGTACCATTTCCATGGTGTAAGAACATTGTTTTGGGTATTCCAAATTTAGGTTATAATATAGTGCAAAGAATGTTGCAATTGCTTCCGCCATGTGGGTAGCGGTATGTATTATATGTTTCTCTACTACCACATGGAATCTCTTGCCTTCAGTAGATTCTAAATAT
Organism: Cantharis rufa; assembly: GCA_947369205.1. Lineage (NCBI taxonomy): Eukaryota > Metazoa > Arthropoda > Insecta > Coleoptera > Cantharidae > Cantharis > Cantharis rufa. The sequence goes on along the minus strand of OX376307.1, from coordinate 19,240,291 downwards.
TTTAAATTAAAACTGATAATTATTTAATTATTATATTACCTTTTTCGTTGCACAATGTTACAATCCGTGGTGTAGGGATCGAAAAATCGTCAATTTCAGCTTCATTCTAAAAATAGCATATAAATTAACATAATAATGTAATGTGTAAGATGTCGGTTTTAAATTTTGAATTTAGCGCCAACATCTCATCATCGATGACACGGAAAATCGTCTATGGACCACCACGTTGTAATATTACCTACCGCATGCCATCTAGTAACAAGTTCTTTCTTTCGATGTAAATACAATTTGATAAACACTACTGAAACAAACAGATAATCGCTCCGAAAAGGGAAACGATCATAACTCATAACAAATAAAACACATATATTTGGGTTATGTCAAATCTTTATTTATCAGATTATTTCTGTTTTAAAGGGTAAAGCCTGAAGCAAAGATTAAACGAAGAGTAAATTTTCTAACACCCTGTAGATAAATAACACGGAAGTTGATTAGAGTGGGCAACTGATTGGTGTAACTTTATATTGTAAATTTCTAAAATATAATAATTCAGGGTAAGATTTGGTTTATTATAAAATTGACTGTTGTGTGGGGAGTTGGGTCAAGGGCATGTTTGTTTTTATATTATAGATGAATGTTTTGTAGCAGATTTGGGTCAAGGTTACATAAAGTTCGTAGGCAAAGTAATAAACCACCCTTAAGTTAAAAGAACCTGCAAAGTTTTCTATGAGTTTTGTAACGCAATCAAACCAAGCTGATAATCGTAATTTCAAATTGGAATTAATCACGGATTAAAGTTGAATTTGGCATAACACCTTCTGAGTGCCTGCCGGGAGGGCAGGGGCATTTTCTAGATTTTCTTCTAGGTTCATTCATGTCACTTTCATGTCACATTCTGACATTTCAATTAGAAATTACAATCACAGTGGATTTAATATCATCAATATTTGTATGTATTTCAATTACAATGGACTTTAAATAAAATATAACTTGTGATCATTAATATAATAAAGAAATACCATTGTAACTAAACTGCCATCCAACTACATAGCGTCAAAACCCATTACGTTAAAATAAAATATCGAACAAAGGAACACCCTGTTTAAAATAGTTGAAAACTGGTTCGGCAAGCAAGAATGCTGCCCTTGGTTGTTGCGTATCAAATCGCACCCCTCGAACTATTTATAAAACCAACCACTTGTTAAATTACAAATATTTATGTCTGTTACTTTAAAGCAAATAATTACCATTTACCAAATATTCTACCAAAATCTAATTATATTAAATAATTCAAAAACATCCATACATATTTATTAAATTTATACCAACAACCGTTAATACTCTAGCAAGTTTGAAAGTTACCCTTTGTTTAAAACACGAATTTAAGTTACCAAAATTTACCTAATTATTATCTGACATTACTCAAATATACCTAATAACAAAACTATTTCTACATGTAAGATCTCTTACCTAAATTCAATTAATAAACTGTTCACTACACTGAATAAAATAATATTCAAAGATTCTGACACCTGTTGCGGTCGAGATCTAGAATTCGAATCCTTTTTTTTTACTGTTATGTTTTTGTACGTTCAAATCTCCCCTCTTAAAAATCATAGATGCTTATTGAAAACAGATACGTAACTAAAAATGAAATCTGTATATGCAACCAAACAAACACCAATGTTTAAAATATTTATTTTCTTACAAATGTTTTAATATAAATCTTTATATTACATTTATTTCACAATAAATCGTATTTAACGATTCTTTGAAATGCGACGTTATAATTAACAAAATTGTTATAATCTTCTCATCATCCTCCAATATACTTGATACATTACATATTAATTTGGTTTTCAGGCCATAATTGGCCTTTCATCAGCATGTTTTCTCCAAGGGTGGCAATCTCTTGACACATCAATTTTTTATAATGTCAATAAATTCCTTCTCTCTTTAAAAGGATTGGCCATTCTTCTAAAATTTTTGCTATAGATGGGGGATCATCTGCATTTAAAAACACCCTTTGGAGGGGATACGTTTTTTCCAACATCTCGACAATCTCTTCGCTAAACTCTTCTGCATCTTTTAATTTTTGCTTAAGATCATCGTCCTTAGTTATGGACTCTAATATTGGTTGCCAGTTAGAACAACCGGCCTGTAAGTTTACGATCATTTTTCTTTTATTAATTGGACGGTAGTGGGTTAAAGAATTATCGAGATTTCTTTTATGAGGTCTGTTGAGGTATTTGATGTTCTCTCTTAATTTAGAAAATATTGTATGTGACCCATAATTTTTATTGCTTTTGAAGGTACATTACATTTTATTTGTACCATGGTATCAGCAACAACATTAATTACGTCCGCTGTACTTCTTTTATCTTTTATACCATTTTCACAATCATTTATGGTACATGTCTTCATTTTATTCCAAGGAATGTCAATTAACTTCCATGTACTTTCCGAACATCTATCAAGAGTTTCTTCATTAGAATATGGTTCAATTTCGTTACTTAAAATGGAAGACCCAGTTATATCAGCCTCTGAGCTCGTACCTGAAGTGCAATTTCCTGATGCACTCACCGTACCCATACTGGCAATATTGCTTCCATGATTGGCAATGATTGGCTTCCACATTATTTTTGTCATTTCATTATTTTGCAATAAAATAAAAGTTTCATTATGTAATAATTTTAAAACGTCATCGTCGTCAATAGTTGTACCATCGGCTTCTAATACTAATTTCGAACCATTTATTTGCATCTTTAATGAGGCTAAAATATTGTTATAATAATACCCTACTATTTTAATTACAATAAGTAAGTTTTACCTTTAAGAATTACATCTTCATAAATATTACCCATGTTACTCTCGACAGCAAGGCTAATTTTTTTCTGTCTTTGCTGGTCCCAGATTTTAAAAAGCAACATTTTATTTGTCCAAAAATAAAATAACTAAAAAAGTTTTATTTTTGCAAAATAACCATATTTGTGAAATTAAACAGAAAAAAAATGTATATATAGAAAAGTCAAATGAAGTATAGAAAAGATAATAACCATGATAAAATACTTAATTATAATATAATTTACAACATTTCTAATGGGGACGATTTAAATGAAAACAATGACTTTTCAGCTCCCTGAAAATGCATACACGGTTCATGACTTATTAAATCTTTATAGTAGCTACCATAAAATGAATTTCTTTCAATTATATTTTGTTTTTCTTCTTCATAAAGACCTATACTTTTATTAAATACAATCTCAGTTTTATTTCCAAAAAAATATAAATCATTATACCGGCTGCTAATGATAATATATTTTATGTTACAAAGAATGAAATTATCATTGACTGACTTTCCACAACAGACGTGCATGCCCGTTGTGTATTCAATTCCTCTAAATTTTGCCTTTGTGGATATAAATTTAATTTCACCAAATGTGCAAAAATTAGAAATATAGCTTACGATTTCCGGTTCATAATCATTAATGGAATATTTAATAGCCTCATCTGAAATAACTCGATCTGAAAATAAATTACCTTGCGTGGCGTATAATGCTTGTAATAATTGATGTCTTTCGGATAGGGTGTGAAGAATATTTTTGTAATTAGGTGAACGTTTTAAAATATTTTTGAAATACGAATGTTTGCTTTCGTATCGCAATGTCCACATATGCTTTAATGGTCCAAACATTCGTACAAGATACGGATAATGCATCAAATAATGATGCTTTGGCCTAAGTTTTACATTGGGGAATAATTCTAATCTCAATTGGATGTAGTCATTGATCAAAGTTTTTAAAACAGCAATTTGCCCAATTGAAATTTTAGCTACCATTAATAGACAGCATATTTCTCTCAAAATTTTGAGCATTTCTAAATAATCTGCATAAGGAAGATCATCTCTAACAATATCATGTATAGCAAATGGAAAAATGAGAATTAATCTTAAATTTTCACTTGCACTTCCAATAAGTTTGTCACCTTTTCTGATCATTGGAACTTTATCATATTTTAATTCATACATAAATCTTAAATTTTGTAGTTTGCTATTAATAATATCGTAAGTAAAAAATTTTAAAGAAATTAATTTATTTAAACATAACATAAAGTCATATTGGAGAATTCCTTCTAAGAAATCATGGGCTAGACATGGTGGTAAACCTGGATTGCACACATGAAAGTGTAAGCATTTATTTAGAACAGATTCCATTTTAACACCATTTGTTGGTTGACCACTTGTTGCTAAAATACTTAAATCATCTTCATGTGACATAGGATTCCTAAGTGGAAATACTTTTTTGGGATCACGATGAAAACTCTTCATTGTAGCATAACAATAACGACAAAAGTAATCTGCAGTGCTAAAATTTTCTAGAAACCCACCTACTTGATGACTTCCCAAATTATCACCTAAAACTGCTATTATAGTTCCTTTTATTATATTGTTTTCTATTTGTATACCTGTATGTTCTAAATAATTAATATCTTTAATTATAATTTCAAAAATTTTAGATAATGCAAATTCTTTTACATCTTTTTCCAAGCATAAAGCGATAAGTTGAATTTGATCAACCTTAGATCGATTAAATGTTAATATATTTCCTATTGTCATGTATATACCTACAATAGGGTGGAGTGAAAATATAGAGAAATTTTTTATTTCAGTTTTTTTTTAATGGAATAATAATAAAAAGTTGCTCGCGAATAAATAAATGAAATAAGTTAAATAACTTTTTTGTATATGATGATGTTTTGAGGTGCCCCAGAATGAAGACAATTTTGGAAAATAGTATAATTTCCTGAATTTACTGACAGCCTGACTCAAATGTAGATAACTTCAATAATATATGAAAATAGTGTTTTCTAAGTAGTATAGAGCTTATATTGTAATGTAATGACAATAAAACATATTAAAATTACCCTATTACGGTGCCCGAAAATCTTTAAAAATAAAAATAATTCTTAAATTTTGCAATAAAAATGCGATAGATTTTTCTAATACTTATATTTATTTATGAAAAAATCACAGAACAAGTAATCAAGAAATAAACTCACGTTTAGTATTAAAACAAGGCATAATTTGACGTGATGACAGTCGGGCCCTGACAAAACCGTCACGTTTTTCTTCTCCACATACAGCACCTGAAGCTTCGGTTACAAGCTTGATGCAACGCTCCACCGCTTGAGTATGGCAAGGAAAGAGTTCTATATTCTGTTTTGTTCCGAGACCGGTTTCTACTATCTCTTTTAAGGCTTCAGCAGATAAATTTTTAGTTAAAGGTGGCTCAGTAATTTGACTATCTTGCCAAGCAATAATGTCAATATAATTGAGAGCATCAAAATTCAATGGTGGAATTTTAAACTTTCGGATTTCTGGAACTTTCATTGATCTTGCTTTCAGAATTCGTCTGCATGCTAGTTCCCGTACTACTTTGTTGTCATCTGCAAGCATCGCTATAAGAATATTCTCAGGATGACCAAAATATCCATTTCTTTGTATGACTGGATCAATCACCTTCTTCAGATTATCGTTCAAGTAGCGACTACATATTATAGTTAGCCACAAGTGCTTTGCCCCATTGGTACACGACGGATTGCACTTGATTTGAAACCACATTCGTCCATAAACTTTCATTACGAAAGTGGCTAATATTAACAGATTCTCTTCCGGATCAGTTTTTGTAACATATAATCGTAAGATTCTGTTTGCAGTAGTTAGCCACCTGGAATGATTAAGAGGACCGGGTACTTTATTTGCCAGATCAGCAGGGAAAGTACCAGTGCTAATGGCAGTCATTATCTCAAATAGATATTTTTGATCAGAACTGAGATCTTTAGTTACAACTGGAAGTATCGTGGGTATAATTGAAAACTTCACAATTGGCTTTTTTTCACATTGCTGCAATTCAGATCCTATTAGGCCTGAAAAACACCGAGGACCTGTAGTTTGACCATCCAAATGTACCAATAGATGTCTTAGTGTTAGTTCATTCGAATGTAGTTCACATATGAACCATTGTAACGGTTTTTGTAACTCGAGTTCTAATAGACTAATAACTCCGCCTTTATATCCCGTATTTACTACTGTCCCATCACAGCCTACTACCGATAAAGCACTCAAGTTGACCGATTTTTTGTGTAAATATGTAATAATACTGTCTTTGATTGTCTTAGCCGAGCCTGTATGACACATGATATGGCCAAAGAAAACACTTCCTGGTTCTGACACAATGACGTAATGATCTTCTATTTGACATTTTCTGTACCATTTATCTCCTTTCTTAACTAAAACCAAAGTCTTGTCTTTTCTACCATCAAAGTAAAGACCAAGCAATGGTTCATTATGGCTTAAGTCTTGTAAAGCAGACCTCTTCTTTGCTCTTTCACGTCGAACTTTCGAGCGATCTACCACACTACTGTGGTCACTTGAAGTAATAATGCCTACGTCTTTCAGAACAGCAGAAGCTATGATAGCGGCAGACCTATCAGAAACTCCAGTACGATCACAGGCGAGAGCTAGAGATGGAAGATTTATACGCATTTGTTTGGGAGGCGTTGGAACAACATCTTCTTGTGGTGGTTGGTTGTCTGGTATACGTTCTTGACTACTGCTGCTACTACTTATATTTGTGACTTTTATCTGAGAACGAGAACAGGACGGTTTTTCATTATCTTGCAGTTGTTTCAAACGAGATAACTCTCTTTCTTTTCGTTCTTGTTTTTTCTGGTTCCTTTTCGTTGCAGCTACATCAATGCCTCCGATAATCATTTTTCTCGTTGTTCTTTGATCTATTAAGAAATCCATTTCCTCTTTAGGTACACGACTGACTTTTTGACACTTACAATCGCCAATTTTTACACACTTGCAACTACTGATGTCGAATAGCTTTTGGGAATCTTTTTTAAATGTATTAATTTTTTCTTTGTAGTTTTGGTTACTTTGACGTCCTTTAAATGGTTTCATTAACTTTCTATATTTTTCGTGGTAAGCTCTAATTATTTGCAACACTCTTTTCAAACTGACCGTTGGAAGCGAGGATGTATGCCATATTTCTAAAATACGAGTAGCAACTCTTTCGGATATTTCTTGAACGGTATAACCGAAAAACTCTAAAAATCCTCCGGTTAACACAATGCCGGCCGGTAGCTCTGCTGTTTATTTGGAGAGCGAGTCGTAGGTCCCCTAGAATTGGAGTCTGGTAAAAAAACTTGTCTTAAAAATTTGTAAGGCGCCACTGACTTGATCAGACAAAAATTACGGAACAACAAGCTGAAAATAAAAATCCTTAAGTCAGAAAGGACATAAAATAAAGATTGACCATGAAAATTAAATTTATTTCAACAGAGAATTAGTGTAATGTCTTGTATTAATGATAACAAAAAAAGGTTATTACCCAACGCGTCTAATAGCTATTAACCTGTGGGTTTTCAATAATCTTGTACAAGTAAAGTTTTAAAAGAGAAACACTCGGTATTTAAAAAAATTATATCTGTTAAAACGAACTTAATCCGGTTCAAAACAAAACTATTCCGGTAACAAAAAAATGATTTGCGTTTGATCTTCTTAAAGATGATTTGACAATACATATAAATTCAAATAGGTAACCCGTAGCCAAATCGCTTGCGTACGGCACGAAATTTAAGTATACGACCTTCTGTTTTCCTTGAGTTGGTAAAAAGTGAATCAAGCAGGAAACCTTCAATATTGGCATCAAGCAGCAACTAGGAACTAAGATGAACTGTCCTCCGAAAATATGACCCAGTCCAAATTCACAATGCGGCGAACGGACCAAATAAAACGTATCAATTAATATTGTGATACCAAAAAAACGACTTCTGATAGAAAGATAATGAGAACCTAAAAAATTTGAGAAGTAGACCACTAACTATCAAAACTAGCAACTGAATTACCTGATGTTCGGTTCTCTGGAAATGAAATTAAGGCAACTAAAGTTTTCCAATAATTATGAATAAGTTGACTCTACAAAAGTTTGACAGAAAGTGAAGTCTACTTCCTACCCGCTATCGCTCGTTCATGCGCTTGCTCAAAACACAGTTTATTAAGGTCAAATAATAATTATCTACCGAGCGAGTCAAAAATAATTGTTACACTACCCTCCTCCAAAAAAAAAATTTGAAGGCAAAGACGAAAATTTACCTTACACCAAAAACCTATTCCATAATCATCAAATCTATTCACACCACATTAAATAAAAAAAAAAAATTACCAGAATACCTACTTGAAAAGCATCAAAAATCTAAATAAATAATAAACCTAAGGAAAATTTATTTTGTTATAAACTGAAGACAGCTATTTGGACATTCATGAAGTAGTGCTATAACTTACGCGTATAACACGGCTTGAAAGCAAGTCAAAATTGGAAAAATCATAAATTGGTAAAAGGTCACTATTAGGTAAGGTCTCCTACCACCATGAAGCCAGTTAATTAATCTATTATTTTTTTTTTTTTCAAAAAAAATTATAACAAAAAATCATAAACACCTAAATATTGAAAATTCACTCAAATTCATTCAAGGCAGTTCGTCACGTCTGACGAAAAGTCATGAAATTAAACCCCAAAATGATCATTATATCTAAACATCTAACTCTAGCAAAGAAAAACTAGGTAATGATAACATGTACAAGACGCAAAACTATATACAAACGATAAAAATGATTCTCAAAACAAACGGTAAGCGCTAACTCACCGATACATCTGAATTAGATCCCAAATACGGTTTGAGATTACTCACATGCCAATCTCCTACAGCATTTCCGTTTTTATCGTTAAGAGAGTAAACTAAGCTACCTTTCTTTCCTACTACTGTACATAAAACATATTTTGGTGCCAGTTTAGCCGAAAAATAATTTGTCGCGTTCGACAATACCTTATTAACTTTCCACACGCGATCACCAACCCCAAATTGAACTTCTCTTCTTCGCAAATTGTAACGCGATGCGTTACGTTGGTGAGCAGCAGAAATACGCTTTTTGACATCTTCGAATATGTCCTCAAAACCTTTAAACCCACTAACTATTTCTTTTGCTCCCACCGGATTGAGCATAAGATTTTTAGTGTTCAAAACTCTACCATAATAATCTCCAGAGGCCGGTACCTTACGAGCAAAATTCAGAAATGCGGGACTGTAGCCTGTAATTTCATGAACTGCCGTCCTAAGCGCAAAACCAATCTTATAAATATTTTTATCCCACTGCCGATGATTATCTGTTACATAACTACGTAAAGCGGAACCTATAGTTCTATTAACACGCTCAGTAAAATTGCACTGCGGATGATAGCGCGCGTTAAACCATATTTTCTGCACGCGGTAATCGCAACATAATTTTTTGAAAACAGAACCCGCAAATTGTGTACCATTATCACATATAACAAATTGTGGCACTCCATAAACTAAAAATATTTGTTCCTCTATAAATCGTGCAATACTATTGGCAGTTGCCTGTCTCAAAGGATGCAAAACAACATATTTAGTTAACCAATCTGTAACCACCAATAAATAACAATTTCCTTTGCTTGTTCTTGGCAAGGGACCCATAATATCGGTAGAAATTATTTGCCAGGGAAACTGAACGTTTTTTTCACTGCCCATTAATCCGAAAGGAAGCTGATTTGGAACTTTTTGTTCATTGCACGCGACACAACGTTTAATATATTTTATTATATCTTGCCGCATTTTAGGCCAATAATATTCTTCCGCAATACGCTTAAAAGTTTTGTAAAATCCCAAATGGGCGGAAGTTGGGTCATCATGACACGTCTGAAGGACCTTATCACGATACTCTTTTGGCACTAATAGTTTCCACTCAGATATGTTGGTTCGCAATGCAACTTTATTTGCTACATGTTTATATACATAATCCCCTTCAACTTTCCATTGAGGGTACCTTTTCGGATTATTAAGTATGTCGTCCCTCAACTGTTTATAATATGGCTCTAAATTATTCGAATTAAAATCAATCGCGTCGATCGCGGGGTGTATACGAGATAGAGCGTCCGGTACTACATTTAGCTTGCCCTTTCTGTGCACTAAATCAAAATCGTATTGCTGCAATTTTAAGCTCCATCTGCACAACCTACCAGTGGGCTCTTTCATACGTCTTAGCCACAATAAACTATAATGATCTGTAATCACGGTAAATTTAGTTCCTTCCACATACGGTCTAAATTTCTCAATGCAAAATATTACAGCTAACAACTCGCGTTCAGTAACGCTATAATTTCGTTCTGCTCGCAACATACTACGACTAGCATACGAAATAACTTTCTCAACACCATCTTGTACTTGCGTCAGCACACCACCTAAACCCGTATCGCTAGCGTCACATTGAATAGTAAACGGTAAGCTAAAATCCGCCGAAGATAAAATTGGAGCCGACACCAAGGCTTGCTTAATCGTTATGAAAGAATTTTCTGCCTCGTTACTCCAATTTACCGATTGCCGCTTCTTTCGACCTTTTAATAAATCATTAAGGGGGCACACTAAAGTCGAAAAATGAGGTATGAACCTCCTATACCATGAACACATTCCTATAAATTTCTTTATCTCAGTGGACGTACGGGGACGCGGATAATTTACCATAGCCTCAACCTTTTCTGGATTAGTCCTTAAACCATTCCCATCAACTATAAATCCTAAATACGTTAAGGACTGACAAAAAAATTTACATTTCTCAAAATTTACAGTTAAATTTGCCGCCTTAAATCGCTTGTGCACTTCCTTAAGGGTTTTTATGTGCTCCTCAAATGTTTTGGATATAACAATGGTGTCATCCAAATAACCAAATACAAAAGGTTCCAACTCTGGACCTAAAGTTTTGTCCATTAAGCGCTGTTGAACCTTGGCTGCGTTTTTCAGTCCGAAGGGCATTACACAAAATTGAAACAAACCCCTACCCGGTATAGCAAAAGCAGTTTTTTCCTTAGACGATTCATCTAATTCAATTTGCCAGAACGCGCTTTTCAAATCAATGGTAGACAAAAATTTTCCATCGCGCAACATATTAAAAATTCTATCCACTCGTTCTAAAGGATACGAATCAGCTTTTGTGTGGGCATTCAAAGCACGGCCGTCAAAACAAAAACGATATTCTCCATTCGACTTTTTAACTAATAAAACTGGCGAACACCAATCACTGTGTGACGGTTCCACCACACCTAACTCAAGCATTTTATCGAGCTCTTTGTTAAGATTACCTAACATAAACGGTGACATAAGATATTGTTTTTGTCTGACCGGAGGCGCATTTCCAGTGTCTATGTGATGAACCATCACATTTGTCCTACCTAAGCGTTTTTCATCGCTTAAACCTCGAAATTCCAGCATAATTTCATCTATAAGCTTTTGTTGCTCTGAATCATAACTTTGTTTTTGCGACAAATTCTCTACATTGTTTGCAGATACAATGTTTATATTGGAGTCACTTAGGCCCGCTTTTATATTCCACGAGTCCGCACTAAAATCAACTACCAAGCCAAATAGGTTACAAAAATCAGAGCCAAAAATAAAGCTATGTTCTAACGAAGGAACGACTAAAACTTCTAGTAATTTTAAAACACCCTCAATTTTAATCGGTAAACAAACTGAACCTTTAACTAAATGTCTCCTTCCGTCAGCAGTGGTAACATGCTTTCCTTCAAAATTATGAATTTTAATTTGAATCTCCCTTAAAAATTCTAAACCCTGCTTTCCAATGATAGATTTATTTGCACCCGAGTCCAAAAGAACTATTACTTCGCGATCTAACACAGAAACTGAAATATATGGTCTATTATCTAAAGGAACTTGACAAAACAAAGCTGAATTTTCAATTTGGGTGGTGTCTACAATACTATCCAGCTGATCATGTAAAGGATTTTGTTTTTCTTCGCTAATTTTGAATTTATTAATAAATTCATGACTAACGCTATTATTATTATATACATCTCTAAATCTACTTGAATAAAATAATTTGGAATTATTGGTCTTATATTTCCCCTGAAATGAACTTCGACCACTATAGTTCACTTCCTTTGCCCGTTTTTTGAACAATTAACGCAATTATTCGAAGTATAATTAGGATTTCCGCATTTAAAACAAAACTTACGCAATTTACTTGAACAACTAGGAAATGTGTGTCCAAAACCCTTGCAATTCCAACACGTTAAAGAATTAGTACGGCCTTTATTTAAATCTCCTACAGCTATATTTGGACTTGATCTGGCATTATTATTAAAATTACTGCGCTGCTTATTGTCTAAATAATTTTTAGTATTTGCGGCTGAGGAAGAAGTTGCTGAAGACGTCTCTACATACGCTAAATTAGACTCTAATGAAACACAATCAAATTTTGCTCTCAATCGAGCATTTTTACGTCTCGCTTCTTCTTCATCAATAGTTCGACAATATTCAAGTAACTGAGAGATTGTCTCAATTTCAATTAACGCTAATGGTTGCCAATATTTTTCCAGAAGATTGCACCTAATTTGTTTAATTTTTGTAGCCACGCTAGGATTAATCGATAATCTACTAAAAAGAGTCTCCATTATCGCAACATAAACATGAGTAGGTTCTCGCGTTCCTTGCATTCGAGCCTTTATTTGGATCCATAATTGTTCGTTAGGATCTTTAGGTAAATAAAAATGTTTTAGTAAGGTAATAAATGAACCCCAATCCGCGCAACTTGCTTTATTTTGACGTACCCAGTTCTTTGCCGAACCCTCGAATAGCTCATGAACCGATTGGAACATCTCAGCTTCACTAACTCGACGAGAAATTCTTAATTCCTCAATCTCTTCCAAAAAAGAGTATAAATTAGCAGGGTTGCCGTCATACTTAATATTCCATTTGTGCACTGGATAACATTTGGAATTTAAATTTGTAATAACATTATTGACCGAAGCTACTGGCGCATTTTGATCTAAACATACTGATTCATTAGCGGTGATTGATGGAATTTCACGCTTAATTTTTGCCTCTAAATCTCCTTCCAATTCTAAACAAGTGGCGTACGATTCATTCTTAAAAACTTTAATTTCTTCTTCGTTATTTCCATTTACATAAAGTAATAACCGCTTTGTTCTATTTGTAATGTGTATTATGCGTGATTGAATTCGCTTATAAGTCGAATCACTTGGTAAACCTCCCTCAAATTCTACAATTAGCGTACATAACGATATTAACGTTTTATTTATAACTTCTTTCTCAATTTCAAAATCAAAATTCGGTTGTTCGTAAAGAAGTATATTATATTTGGGATCACGACTTTCCTTCTGAAGGAAACTATGCAAAATTTTGCGTTTTGAATTTAGAGTTTTGCGTCCTGATATTACCTCACGGATATTTAATTCGTATTCTAGCTCTTCAGCTTCTAAATGAATGGGTTGCATCGACTCCATTATTCAAAATATCAATCTAAATGATCAAAAAACCCAAAAAAAAATATCAACTATTTAGGAAAACTAATAAAAAAATAGTACAACAATTGTCGTGACTAACTCAACGTGTTTATTTTTACAAATAAACAAAGAAATCAAATATAGATCAATATAATCTAATAAATTAAGCATACAATTAATAAATCGCAGCTAGCTCAAATAGTTTTAAACTCAAAAAATACTGGGTGCATACACACAAGAAAAACTCAACAATTGCTCTGAAACAGTAGCAAAAACAAAGCATACAATAAAAATTGCAGCTACTCAAATGGATAATAAAATATCTTACGCAACTAAAAATGTGCACCTCAAATAGAAATATTTCAGGAAATTATTCCTAGAATAAAGAAGCCAATTGATAAATAAAAGAAATCAATTTTAGAATAAATTCTTTCTCAATCCAACTATAAAATTTTGTCAATATTGTAAGTTCCTATCGCGTATGCACTATCAAACACTTGTGCATAAACTACAAACAACTCGCAAAGAATTTCAATCTGGTCAATATACTTAATTTTGTAATAAAGTGAAAACAAATATTCAATTAATGCTCTAGTCATAAAAAGTTATAATTATGTATTCAATAAAAAATTGTCAAATCATCAACTGCAATAAACAGACTTCAATTCTCTTTAAAAATTTATCAAAAATGAATAAACTAATTCAAAAAACTACTCAAAAAAATGGCCTCCACGTCGCGGCGTCATTTTGTATAACCGAAAAACTCTAAAAATCCTCCGGTTAACACAATGCCGGCCGGTAGCTCTGCTGTTTATTTGGAGAGCGAGTCGTAGGTCCCCTAGAATTGGAGTCTGGTAAAAAAACTTGTCTTAAAAATTTGTAAGGCGCCACTGACTTGATCAGACAAAAATTACGGAACAACAAGCTGAAAATAAAAATCCTTAAGTCAGAAAGGACATAAAATAAAGATTGACCATGAAAATTAAATTTATTTCAACAGAGAATTAGTGTAATGTCTTGTATTAATGATAACAAAAAAAGGTTATTACCCAACGCGTCTAATAGCTATTAACCTGTGGGTTTTCAATAATCTTGTACAAGTAAAGTTTTAAAAGAGAAACACTCGGTATTTAAAAAAATTATATCTGTTAAAACGAACTTAATCCGGTTCAAAACAAAACTATTCCGGTAACAAAAAAATGATTTGCGTTTGATCTTCTTAAAGATGATTTGACAATACATATAAATTCAAATAGGTAACCCGTAGCCAAATCGCTTGCGTACGGCACGAAATTTAAGTATACGACCTTCTGTTTTCCTTGAGTTGGTAAAAAGTGAATCAAGCAGGAAACCTTCAATATTGGCATCAAGCAGCAACTAGGAACTAAGATGAACTGTCCTCCGAAAATATGACCCAGTCCAAATTCACAATGCGGCGAACGGACCAAATAAAACGTATCAATTAATATTGTGATACCAAAAAAACGACTTCTGATAGAAAGATAATGAGAACCTAAAAAATTTGAGAAGTAGACCACTAACTATCAAAACTAGCAACTGAATTACCTGATGTTCGGTTCTCTGGAAATGAAATTAAGGCAACTAAAGTTTTCCAATAATTATGAATAAGTTGACTCTACAAAAGTTTGACAGAAAGTGAAGTCTACTTCCTACCCGCTATCGCTCGTTCATGCGCTTGCTCAAAACACAGTTTATTAAGGTCAAATAATAATTATCTACCGAGCGAGTCAAAAATAATTGTTACAACGGTCGGTTCTTTAGATGTTCTTTCTGGCTTTAACTCATGCTTGACTAAAAGATAATACTTCATAACATCAAAATACGTTGGTAATTGAGACGAAGGTAATGTTTCGGAGGTACCAAACACGGGACAGTTGGTCATTTGTCGAGTGGTAATTTGGCTCATCTTTACTGTAAACAACAAATTTAAAACACAATAAACTAGAATTCTTAGACGGGTTTATAAATATAAATAAATTACATTACAATAAATAACAATACTTACACAAATATTTCGGAATATATCGCTAAATTAAATGGTCGCTATAAAGAAACTAACACTGGTTTTCACTTAAAATGTTTAATTGCGACTGGAAGGATGACTAAATATAATGCGACATTTGATTCTTACTGATGATTAGATAAGATTTAGTAAAGAAGTAAGAAAGGTTTGCATCATCAAGAATTATCATTTTTGCCAGTCTTTTCAAAACTTTGTCTTAACGGGGCACCTCTAAATATAAACGTAGATAAAAAATATTTTAGCTTATTCTTATTGAGCCTATTAATCAACTTTTTTTGGGTATGCCATAGTTAATTTCTGAATTTTATTTTTTCACTCCACCCTAACCTACAATCTTATGTATTTTTCTAGACGAACCTAACGGATTGCACACTTCAAACGCATCTTGATATATTATAATCTGCAGTCCCTTTGGAAACTCGGTGAAAAAATTACTTTTTTTGAAACACTCTCCATCAATAAAATTTGCGAATACATAATTATTTGATTTATAATTATTTTCGTACTGATTAAAAACATCACTATTACTCATCAATACCTTTATAGTTTCTAGAATGGGTACATAAACAAAAAAAATTTTATTTTTAACATTTTGGCTCAAGATTATGTCAAGAGGAGCAACAAATTTATAATGTTGTTTGTAATATCTTTTTCTTATATAGGATGATCGCAATAAACCTTTTGATGGATGGTGGGCAACATTAAACAAGTTATGTTCTTGAAGTGAATTTTTTAATTGGTTTCTTTGATCTGGAGTAAAAACTTTTGATAGATTTTGTAAACTGATATCATTGAGATCTGATAAACCATCAACCAATGTTTGCAAAGCTGTATCCGTAAGAAAATGTTTTGCTTGTAACTTTAAATATGTAGAGGCTAGAGAATTGACATAAATATTTTTCAAATCTACTGAAGAATTGAATGGAAATTCATTAATGTTATCATTTGAAGGTAACTCGTCCAGATCCTCAAACCAGGAAAAAGTATTATTGCTTAATAATACTTCATTTTGTTCGTTAATATCTAATACTGCAGTATTTGAATTATTAGTGCTGTTTAAAGTTTTGTAATGATACCGATAAATATGAGACTTCATATTAGACACGGATGTAAAAGATTCTGCACGTTTGGGACAACCAGAATAAGGACAATTAATTATTATTCCATTTCGTATATGATCATACATGTGGGTAGATAACTGATGTTGTATGCCCGTTATAAAAATACACTGATGAACATTGCACTTAAAAAGATTTAACACATTTTTATTTTTAAGTGGATGATGTATTCTGAATATGTGAGTTTTAAAACTTACATATTTTCCGTATTCTAAAAAACAACTAGGATATTTACACACAAATCTTGTATTATGGAGTAATCGATGAAAATATTGATGGCAATTATACTGCCTTAAACTTAAAAGAACATGTTTACATATGGGGCATTGAAAAGTCATTGTAACAATTCCCGATTACAAATTAATTTTTAATTCATTTATATTTCGTATTGCATTAGTATCTATCTACACATCGTATATTATAAGTTGCTGTTTACTAAAAATGAAACAAAAAATATTGAATATTGAAAAATATTGAAAATTTAAAAAATGCACTATATTATTAATTAAGGCCTTACAAAAACTTTCCACGCTTTAATTGCTTAAGTTCGTATGCATGTATGTACGTTATGAAACTGATCAAGTTCCCCTTGTAACTTGGATAAAAGACGCTCGCTCAGCAAGAAATGCAATCTAGGCCCCAGGAATGCTAGCTACTTTGCAAATCACAAAAAATAGTGTAAAATTGCATCAAAGCACAGTGGGTCAGACGCTCGGAAAAGTGGCCAAAAATACATTTTTGTCAACTTAACAGTATTGCCACAAAATTTAGTATATCTTTAGAGAAAACATCAGTGCACCTTTTTCTCGAATCTCAAGTGAATTGAAAAATATTTCTGCTTGTTAGAGCGATGCAAAAATCACCTTCTATTAATCGCTGATTTGAGTAGCATTTCGCTCCATGCAACACCAAGTTTTGACGACTTATTGTCCAGATTTCAGCTTCGAGTTTAAATTGGTATTTAATAGAAAAGTTGTCTTGAAGTATGTACTTTCGAATAAAAAAATTTTTAGACAATACAATGGTGCAATAATTAAATACATTATTTCATTCCGGGAGCTGCTCAATAGAAAATCTCAAATAATTCTCCAACTTTGTGTGGACTTATAAACAATTTCCCGCAATTTCCCGTTTTGAAAAAATACGCAAAAAATACATTAGACATTTCTCAAACAAACTATGTAAAAATTGTTTGTGCATTCAAGTGCGTTTTTAAATAATTCGCGATTTTGAACAACGCGACGGGACGCGCTACGTGTCGCATAATTATGATTATATTCAACGCATTAAAATACAATCACTGTCGAAGTGTGGAACGGTATTTGGAAAATTTGGAGTGACGATTTATATATTATTTAATTGTTTCCGTTGAAAGTAAAAGGATTCAACATCACTAATAAATCATGCATTGATCACGCATCCGACAAGTGACCAACAGAAGGGTTGTTTATGTCCCGGGCTCGTGAGAAAGTTTACATTAGGAGTAATAAATTTTAACTAAAATTTATGTATCCAGCTTTGTTGTTATACCTAGTACGTATTGAATTGTATTTACATAAACAAGTATATTTATTTTTTAAATAACAAAATATTCGTAACAACTTTTTGAGTGTGATTTTTTTCGTACTATATTGCAATTTATGTATATAATGTAGGTACTTATTAAAACATATTTTATACATTAAACTTAATTTTTCAATTTGAATGAAAACGTCTGTGATTTAGGTACAAGTGATAGCGCGTAGAAGTGATAAAAATCATTATTTAGACTAAAAATATTCTCTAAAAAGCACCCTGCAATTCAATCTTTTTAAAATAAATTAAAATTCAAACTTGCAATAACTTTATCAAAAACCATCCCTTAGAACACAGAGCACACCCATGGGGTCTCAATTTTGTTTTTACTGTTACTGTATTGCATCAATGTTGTTTAACATAATTAATGCGAAAGAAAATATTTTTTGCTGGCCGTATACAAAAACCACCCTCTAAAATCAACCCTCTTTAGTTTTTATTTTATTTATTAATTTTTCTGTATTATGTGAGCCAACTTTAAGTCATTAAAATTAAAATCATATTTTAATAACCACTCGTATAAAAAACACCCCTCTAAATCATCCCTGTTAATTTAAAATTTTTTAATTAATTTTCCCGTGTTATTTATGCTAGTTTTAAGTCATTAAAATCAAAATCTGATTTTTGGCCACTTTTTCGTGTTTTCGACCCACTGTGCAAAGGTGTACATTTTCAATAAATCAGGAGTGACTTTACACTTTCAAGTAAATTTAAGTCATTATTTCTAAATCTTACACATCTTTCTGTATTTTTACTATATTTAAGATGGATTTTCCTTAAATTAATGTGTAAAGTTACATAATCGCTTGTATATTTAAACTTTTTTAGTAACTATTACCTCAATATTCCATTTACCAAGCAAAAATTACTTTAAATTTCGGGTATTTAAAAATTTACCCCAAAAATTGGGTAAAATTTATTAAATTATTAGAGTAAATTTCACATTTTACACGGGTAATATTCCATCAATTTTTTACAGTGTATTGTTACAATTGGGATATCTTCTATATCAAATAATTACTACATATACCAATAAATAACAATTTTTATACAAACCGTATCAGGCAAAGACGACTCATTAGTATTCAATGGTTGGCTGTTAACATTGGTATCTAAATTTTCTTTAATTTCTAAAAGATTAAAAAAAATTTTGCAAAAAAAATAAAAGCACTACAAGCAGTTTAACTACTATAAAACTCCTACAAACAATTTAACTACTTTATAGTAAATCCCTACAAAATTATTACCACAATAAGCTTGATCGTCATCAAATTTACACCCGTAACCTTTGCCACCGATACTCAATATATTTAAAATTGAAAGAACTAAACGACTTAATTCATGAGGAGGAGGTCCACCACCAGTTTTATATAAATTACGACTATAAGTCGCATATTCTTTTTTTGAACTCTTTTTTAAAGATTCCCATTTGCTTTGAAGCATGGCTGAAATGCGTCCTCTGTGGCCACAATTGAATTAAAAGAATCTTTAATTTTATCCCATTCCTTTTCTTTCTGGCTGTTTGTGCAGCTATCTGTTTTCTTGCATTCTAAAAATAATAATTGAATAATATAATAGTTAGATTAGTGTAATCGACTACATTTTATTTAATATTTTAATGACAAATATACATACCGACTACAGATTTGTGTGTTTCAACTAATGCTACCAAAGTTTCTACTTCTAGAGGAGAAAAATTAGTACATCGTGTTCGTTTTTCGTGTTCCATTTTCGAATATCACTATGAAGATGCTAACTGATGCTTCTCGTTCAATGGTTGAAAATTGAATAATAATAATGTGAATTGCTACAGACAAACTGACCTTCTTGGAATGCTAACATCTTGGTACATCCGGTAACCCTTTAACATGTAACAAGCCTACACTAGAAACAAAGGGACATAACAAATGCGTGAAGGACCCTCTAAGGTGCTAACTAAACCCTGATCAGCCCATCTGTAGTTCTAAAAACATTACTTACACAATTGTGCATTATAATATTTACAAATTAATTATACTATTACGTAAATTACTAATAATCTTTATGTGAAACCAAATATTTTTTTTTATAATAGCACAAAAAGTTCTTTAAAAGATTCAAACACAACAAACTACGAAAAGGCGCGAATTAAAACTTCAAATGTAAACAACAATTTGACAGATTTTACCATGAATTTTACTACCAACCTTACATTTTTTCATCTAAACTCAAGTATAACTATCCGCTATTTAAAAATGAATGGTAAAAAATAAGTGGAATATTTTATACGAAGGATACTTATTCTTTTATTTATACTGCTATTGTAAAACTAGCCCTAAATCGTCATAATTTTTAATCTGTAAACGTTTTTCCGCGTCGCTTAATTCGCTACAATCAATTTTAGTTAAAATTAAACTTCTAGCGTCTTGACAACGGTACCAAAATATTAAATGTGATAAATAACCAACATGGCTTTGTGTCTGGACGCTCCACCTGTACTAATCTGTTCTCATTTACTAGTTTTGTTTCTTCTGCTATTGAGTGCGGTAAGACGGTAGATTGTATATTTACCGATTTGTCAAAAGCGTTTGATCAGATTCCTGTTAATCTGCTTTTATTAAAACTTAATAAAATATACTCCATTTCCTGTCCCTTGATTAATTGGTTGAAGTCCTACCTTACTGGAAGAGAGCAGGTTGTAATTGTAAATGGTTATGCTTCCCGCAGATTTCGTGTTACATCTGGAGTTGGTCAGGGATCCCATCTGGGCCCTATTCTTTTCTTACTCTACATTAATGATGTGGATTCTGTGATAAGATTTTGCGAATTTTTGTTATTTGCCGATGATTTGAAATTATTTCGTCTGATTTGTTCCGACAGATATTCTGAACTTATCCAGAGTGATCTTGTAAGATTACAAGACTGGTGTGACCTTAATGGTCTCAAACTGAATGTTAAAAAGTGCAAAGCTATGAAATTTACAAGAAAGATATGTAATGTGTGCTTTTTCTACTCGATCAACGGTGTGATTCTTGATAATGTTTATGAGTACAAAGACCTTGGTGTTATTCTTGATCCTGCTCTGTCATTCCAGCATCACTTGGACTCGATTGTCTCGAGAGCAAATAAGATGCTGGGATTCATCAGCAGGTGGACTTCTGAGTTTAGCGACATTCGTGCTCTGACCACCTTGTATTCATCGTTTGTGCGATCAATTCTTGACTACTGTTCGGTGATTTGGTGTCCATCGTATTCTTCGCGAGTTGTCAGGCTGGAGAGGATCCAGCGTAGGTTTGTTAAAGTTTTGTGTTTTAGAAGTCGCATCCAGTACTCCTCCGAAGTTTATGAAATGCTTCTGAAGTATTTTGGGCTGATGAAGCTGTCTGAAAGGAGGTCTGTCTCAGATTTAATGTTCATATACAGATTGCTAAATAATGTTGTCAGTTGTCCGGAGTTACTAGAATTATTCCTGTTTCATGTACCTGTGAAACGTCTGAGAGAAAATCCAATTTTCTTCGAGAGTTTTCACAGATCTACGTTCGGTCAGCATTCAGCCATGTCTAGATTGTGTCGTCTTGCAAATACTGTTTTTGTGCAACACAAAGAATTGGACTTTTTTCACGGGAGTGCAAGTAATTTTAAAAAAGAGATAATGGCATATTTCGATTCGGTTTAGTCTTGGTTATAGTACATTTATTGTAATATTTTGTTCAAATTGTCATTTAATGTAAATTATGTATTCTGGTAATGGTGTTCAACCGTTAGTATTATTATTATTAAAATTATTAACCCTAGTTTTCTTTGTGTGTAGCCCCTTCTAATTTAATATGAATAAAATGATTTTCACAATACCTTTCATGCATAGAAAAGTTTTAGTACTACTGAAATTTAATTTTCCCACACCTTTAACTACTTTCCCAGTACCAGAATAATGTTTCTCTACGTTTTTGGTCAATAAAGCAGACGACATTTTACCAATACACCTTTTAGCTGTATTTTCTCCATAAATCTTGACCCCGAAACAAGACAAGTTACAAAAAAATATATTATAATAATATATAAATAATGTAAAGAGTAGTACATATATTTACCAAGGCTTTTCTTTTTGAGGGAGTAATTTTTAACTCAGCATCGAAATTTTGAAAATCTTCCAAATTTTTTAAAGGAAGTGTTACATCTAATATCTCAGTTGCACTTGATACACTTTCATGTGCAGTTGCAGGTAAATTATTGGCCATTAAAGTATTTTTTAGTTCTTCAAAATATTTCTTTAGGTCGTATTGTAAACTTTTCTTTTCGTTCGTTAAATATTTGTGAAATAAAACCGTTTGTTGGTTTATTTTGATATTAATCACAGATGTTACCCTATAACCTAGATAGCTAACTGTGTATATTTTGTATACCAAAAAGTGAAGCCTGGTCACGTGATCGCCGCCATTTGTAGTTGGGTCAATTCTCTACCTGCGATAGGGTAACATCTCTGGGATTAGATAGAATATTTTCCTTTTCGCAATTTGGTTGGGTCGCTTGATCCAACTACACACAAAAAAAAATAAGGTATGTAATACTTGATAAAGGTTATGTTTTACTTCTTGTAGTAGTGAAATAGGCCTCAACTGATACGAAGCGTATTATTTACCACTACAAATTAGTACATACAAAATAGTAAGATTACGTTATAATAGTAGTTATTTTCTATTATTTATTACAGTGAATTTTACCACTACCGTGGAAGTAAATTTTACCACTACACAAGAAGTAAATTTTACCACTACACAAAAAGTAAACTTTAACATTATGCAGTGTGCGTTGTAAACACACGTTTATGCTACTTAAAGCAACTATCTGTCAGTAAAATTAACTTGTATGTGCTTGATATTCTACTATTATAACACTTGACTAGTATATTATACATACCAGTACATTTTACCACTACAGAATCAGTAAATTCAAACTTATTGAAATGTGTATAATACACATTTATACTTTTTAAAGCACCTACTTATTAGTTAGGTTAACTTGTAGATAATGTACATTATACTACAAGAATTAGGAAAAAGTAAGATTTTAAAGAGTTTTTGTTACGATATAAACTTGTTGGCATAAATGCCTTAGTACAGGTAAATTTTACGGTAGTAGTCATAATTAATAATACAAAATTTGTAGTAATATATATTTTATTTTCAAACAAATATATTTAAAATACAATAAAAAAAAAATCTGATATGTCCATCCACGTTTTTCAATAAAAATTTCTGATTTTTAGAAATCACAGATTTCAATAAAAATCTAATCAATTCGTACAATAAAAATAATACGAAACTTAAAAAATATTGTTATTTATCTAAGTATTAAACATAAAAAAATGTGATTATCATCATCAAAGATCATCTTGGTGATCTTTTCTAGTCAAAATTTCTAATTAAAATATTTTAAAAGTTCGGTTTGGAATAAACATTAATTTCTGAGTTGAAGAGTACAGAAATTATAATAAAAAAAAGGTATACACAAATAAAATTAGATATAAGGGAACAACACTTAGTATACAATAAAAATAATGCGAAACAAACACTTAAAAAATATTGTTATTTATCTATTAAATATAAAAAGGTGTGATTATCATAATGAAAGATCATGCTGGTGATCTTTTCTAGTCAAAATTTCTAATTAAAATATTTTAAAAATTCGGTTTGGAATAAACATTAATTTCTGAGTTGAAGAGTACAAAAATTATATACACAAATAAAATTAGATATAAGAGAACTACACTAAGTATACAATAAAAATAATACAAAACAAACACATAAAAAATATTTTTAAAATGGTACAACATACAAAATGTAAACAGTTACGACTTCAGTTTAACGCTGCAAGATGTTTAATGGTACATATCTATTAAATATGAAAAGGTGTGACCACTAAATTTAAATTTGCTCTTTGTACCTGAACACATGGTACATAGCTATATAAAGAACCAATATTTACTACACCTAACTCTGAATTTTCAACGCTAACCTCATATCCATGAAAATGACTATTGAAACGTTGAGTTATTAATTTTTCAAAAATAAAATAAACTTTGTTTGTTTTTTGACTATCATAATATCGACAATTCTTCCAAAATTTGGGTACATGTTTTCATCAAAATCTGCAGAAGAAATACTTATAACGAAATTTTTTTTATACATTATACGATTATACTCGTACTATTGACTTCGACCCATGCAGTCCGTTCGCATTCACTGGAATTATTCAAAAATTCTTTTATTTCTGGTTTATGAGAGATTTTATTGAATGGAAATAATTTTCCAAAATGAAGACTTCTTTCTACAGTACCTTCATCAAGGAAAATATTAATATAATTCATCTGATGCCTTTTCGCTAAAGATGTCACGATATTGATACGGCATTTAATATTGTTAGCAATATCCTTAAAAACTTTATGTTTGGCCTCAAAACGCATACATGATAAATGTTGTAACGGGCCTGACATTTCAAACAACCTGGGATAATGCGTAATGTTGTGATATTTGAAAGTTAAATGTTTTTTTGTCACTTTTAGAAAAATATCATTATGTTCTTCAATAATGTCTCGAAGAATTTGACTAGTATCTTTTTTTAACCTAACAGCAGTTACAATACCAACCAACTTTCTTATACTTAAATATAATTCCCAAACCAGATTTCCCTCAGGGACTAGATCCCCCACTATTATTGAAAAGTACCTGGTTAAAAATAACATTTCAGATGCCGATAGTCTTAACTTATTGCTAAGTAAATCGTCCAGAGTTATGGGAGGGGGTACATTTGTATAATTTAATGCCGCACTCAAAATGTGAGTTCGGTAATTTAAAGTATTTAAAGAAAACAATTTCACATCGCGAACAAAATGAGTCAATATAAATATAAAGTCTGTTTTACAAACACCTTCGAATAAATCATGCATGATATCGCATGAAAAATTCTCGACAACACTAAAATGTTTGACCTGGTTCCAAATGCAGTTTTCTTTAACACCCGTGGAATATGCATCTTCTAATAAACAGTCTCTACTATAATTGTCCTTATTACGCAAATATGTGGAATTTTCAATGCATGAAAAACGTCTCTGGTTTTTAGGGGTTTTACAAATTCTGCAAGGATAGTTTGCAACAAAACTTTCCACAAATCCGAGAATTTGGTTTAATCCTAGGTTGTCTCCCAATATAACGGCAAGTTCAAAATAAACGTTTTCAACAGTGTTATCAGCACAAACCTCGATGCCAATCTCCCTTAAATACTGTAATTCATCCACAATAATTTGGAAAGTAGCCTGATTGCCAAATAGTTTGTGGTTGGAAGTTTTCACTAGCATAGCTAAATACATATTATCTAACTTTGAAATTAATTCAGGAGGCAAACAGGGAATAGAATAATATAGTCCACCAATTTTATTTACCCCCGAATGAGACTCTAAAGGGTTTCCTGTTTCAAAATCATCATAGTAGATAAAAAGAGGTAATACAAATTGTTCTGGATTGAAATTTTTAAGCCTATTTTGCCAATGCTTACCCTGAACATAATTGGATATAATAGATTTCTCACTATTTAAAAATAAAATATGTTGTTTAATTTTCTGGAATATTCCTGGCACTTCAAGAATCTTCTTGAGCATTTTTCGCATTGGAATATATGCAGCGGTTACGTCAGCATTTACATACTTCTTCTTGCTATTCCTTTTAACATATCAATTAAAAATTAAAAATTGTGGTTTGCTGAAAGAAATGCTGAAATTTAAATTAAAATTATTTCAATTATCAGATCATCAGATTTCGGAAATTTTACAAACCATAGATGTAAGTTTAGATATATCAAACAAGTTTTCAACGGAATATAAATGTATGCAAGTTTTTAAACAGCACGATTTATATATCGAACCTGCTGAAGTTGTGATTGGTTCAAAAATGAAATATCGTCGCCTGAGAATCAGAGTATTCTATATCCGTTTTTCTAAATTTTACAGTACAGCTGTTGAAAGATTCGCTATTGCCTTACTCTTTACTAGAATATTTTAATATAATTTAAATTAAAAATATTAATGGAAATAACCCCGCAAGTCGTGTTTTGTGGTAATTTTACAAATTTTATTTATAAAATTTAAACTAGATCAAATTTTAAAAAATTGAAAAATGGATATAGAATAATTTTGCACGCAATAACAAATATTTCTGAAATCATTTTATTCTATATCCAACATTTTCGTTTATAACCATTGTCTAGTTTGTTAATAAAACATTTTACAATATCAACTAATTTTATTTTAATTATTAATTACATGTTGGATAAAAAAAACAATTATTTGGTTAACAAAACGAGGTTAACAAAATAAAACAAAACGAAACGAAAACAATACTAGCAATTTTATTAATTGAAGAAAATTAAAAATCTTTGATCAAAGTTTTCCAAAAGTCTTAAATATACTTTTGAAAAGTGCTGTGATAAGCAATATGCAGAATTTTATCAACTGGCAACGGTGGGCGTGGGGTGTGAATTTGGGGTGAAGGAATATCTTGAAGAAAACATTTTAAAGCTGTGTTTCTTGTTTAAGAAAATATACTTTTTGTGAATCACCACAAAAATCTAGCTTGTACCAAATATTATTGGAATCAAGAATCATTTTCATATGAAATTTTAGAAATTTTTTTGTAAGGAATAATTGATAAAACCATATATTTAGACATTTCCTGTGACCGTGGAAAACCTTTGAGGTGTTGATAAAGGACACTTTTCTAAGACAAATTTTCATATAAAATTTTTGTCCAAGTCCGAACCCTTGGGGGGTACCTTCCTTTAAAGCATTTCTTTTAATTTCTGATTTCAAACAGCCATAGCTCCGATATTATTGATTTTTTAAGCTTAATGGATTAGAACAGTTTTAAATATCATGCGCTTATCCACAAATTAGGTTATAACCCCTTTTCGACTAGAATCAACGGATTTCGAGTTATAAATTAAATTAAGGGAAAATATGTTAAAGAAAATTCAGGTTTAATTTTTCTTGCAAAAAGTTTTTTTTAAATTTTTTTTAGGAAAAAAACTGATGGTTCAATCCAGATAGGGAATTTTATAGGCTACAACTTTGGTCAAACAAATTTTTTTGGGAAACCAACCGTTCTCTCAGAAATTCTGAAAATAATGAATAAGGTATAAGTAAAAGAAAAATGTCCAGATACTTGGAATTTTTGAGTAATTTTGGTTATATTAGAGTGCATTTTTAAAAAGTGTAATAGTGCGCTGCTCATATGCTACTTTTTTTTCTGATGGACATAAGCATCAGACCTCAAAATGATGCAAGCTAATTAGTCGCCTGTACATAGAATAGTCTGATTCGAAATATTAATATGGTTCATGGATATAGAATAAAATTGCCTCTCGAATTAACGCTGATAATATAAATTTTTCAAAATTTTTATTGCATTATACTATAGAGAAACCCACATAGAATACAATGGTATAAATAACTCAATTTATCAAAAAAATGGATATAGAATACTCTGATTCTCAGGCGACGATATTTCATTTTTGAACCAATCACAACTTCAGCAGGTTCGATATATAAATCGTGCTGTTTAAAAACTTGCATACATTTATATTCCGTTGAAAACTTGTTTGATATATCTAAACTTACATCTATGGTTTGTAAAATTTCCGAAATCTGATGATCTGATAATTGAAATAATTTTAATTTAAATTTCAGCATTTCTTTCAGCAAACCACAATTTTTAATTGTGTGCTCGCTGAAATTTTCTAGTATATTGAAAATATGGCTTCTGGGTATATATTGTAATGTAAAGTTTCAAGCTCTACACACTCTTACCTTTTTCTCCAGCTAGCTCAGATAATTTCGGAGATACTTGACTCTCAGGAGCGAGTTCAATTTGAAACCCACGAATCGTATGTTTCCAGAAAAACAAAATTCTTGATATGAACGCAAAATAAGGTTTATTTATTACCAATAACTTGAAACTTATAAATTCGTTTCCTGACTCTATGTGTAAACGTGTAGCAAGACTTGATAAATGAATTACATTTACTTTAATTCCAAATATGACTTCTAAATTCATTTACCAAATTTCGCTGTTAATGTAATTATGTTAGTATAAAAAATTATGAAAATTATAATAATTCTGAGAAATAAAAATAGTTCAAATAAACAATAAATTCTTAGCTTGATTAACGTTTGAGGTTCACTGCTTTCCTCGTTGTAGATTGTCAAATGCTCCCGTATTGTACTGGATGCTACAGGTGTTTTTATTACTAATCTTCGGCTACCGGAGTTGATCAGATAGTTTTGTTCTTGTGAAACTTCTTCGATAATCGGCTTAATTACACACGTGTATTCTTTTATTCCATACAAATTCCATCCAATTTTCATTTGAGGTAAGTAAATTTTTGTTAATAATTCTAATATTTCGCATAAATGCAAAATGGCGGTCGGGTGGCGTTACTAAAATTTTTTATCTTGAAAATACCAAATTTAATTTTCTGTTTTATTTCAGCTTGAAACAAAACGCAAACAATAATTTCTTATATAATCGCACTATCAACAATCAGGATATGCTCCCTGACTTAATCAGTTAATCGTTTGGCAAAATTAACGCAAATTATAAAATCACAAAAATTGGTAACGCACACATTTTTACGTGCACTCGGAACAACGTCGCCTACCACGAACCTTCCTCCAACCTTACCACAACAAATTCCCTCGTAAGTTTCAAATTATACAGTATGCACCATATTTCTTCTTAACACACTTAAATTTTAGGTTCACGTTCGCAAGATTTGTCACTATTTCACAACACCTTAAGTTTAATTACAGTAGACAATAATATTTGTGTAAATTGGTAGTATAATGTGTAATAATTTTGAGTCGTTGTTTGTTATTGGCATTAAATAATTAAAAACCGACTTGCCGACATGAAAACAAGTTTTTGAATCGCGGTGCAAATCGATTAGTGACTCCAACCGAATCAAAATTACCAAGAAGACAAAGCTCGTCCAAAAATATCGGCTGCTGGTTAGAAATATCATTACAATATTTTTGATTGAATAATTTTACAACTAGTTGAAAATAGTTTTCTTGAATCATTTCATCCCAGTTTTTATCTTCATTTTCAATTTCTAATTGAAGATCATTACTCCCAAGCAGCATTTTGAAGCTGAAAAACAGCAACTTGCTGGCTGTAAGCTTTGTTTCGCAGCTGGTACCGCTGGGGCAGCTAGCCAAATAGCGCTTAAAATGCTGCATATTTGCAGCATATTGACTAAAATGGCCCACTTTTTTTTAGCAGAAAGCTAGCTATTTTTAATGCTGACAGCGAGCTGCGTCAGCTGTCTGACAGCCAGCAATTTGCTTGCTAAAAGCGAGATATTTTTAAGCTAATAGGGCGCTTTGACAGCTAGCCGACAGCCTACAAGCAAATAATCAGCTATTGAATTTCGCAGCAGCTTTTAAAATATTTAACTTGTTCTAATTTAAAGTTTTATCTTATGATCAGGTTTATGTACTTGACTTGAACCTGCCGTAGAAGTTTCTGTATTAAGGTCAGGTTTATCTACTTGGCTTGAACCTGCCGTAGTTGGGAGTTGTGATTCATCTGTTATATTTGAAATTGCATGAATCTTTGAAATATGTTGTCTCAACGTCTTTATGGTGGAAAATTTTCTTAAACATTCACCGCATGGATACGACGTTAGCTGCTTATGGTACAGTTGAAAATGTAGTAGGTATCCTTTATCACTAAATATTTTCTTGCATATTTTGCACAACATGTTAATTAAATGTTTATAAAATCGTACTGAACACGAAATAAGCACACCGAAAACGCTACACCTTATCGCATATCGAAAACTATATTAGGTATAACCTAATCGAATCAGTAACTAATCAGTATTAGTCTCTCTCAAAATGTCTGAATAAACAGTATTCACTGCTATAAAGGAGGAATCTTTATTGGTGTGTATTTCGTACAGTTTTGTTTGAATAAATGTCCAACACTGGCAGTTCGATTCTGGATATGACGCGTTTAATACCATATACAATTTAAAACACAAGTCCTACGCGGAAATGGAACTATGGATTTCATATAAAATGTCATTGATTTTCACCAAGCACTTGGGGTTTTCTAATTTGCCAACAAGAATAATCCCCGGTTCTTCCGATTCTCCATGTTCGGCTTTTCGGGCCTCACGCTCTTCTAATACTATAGTGAGATCTTCTTCTTTCTGGAAAAAGAAACCAAATGTTATAATAAACAACTTTTAGAAAAATAATAGGTCATAAAATTACCTCTACATGGGTAAGGAATGCTTCCTGAGTTTCTACTTTCGAAAATTTTCTGATACCCTTGCTTCCTTTCTTACGCCTGACGGTATTTGGGAATAGTAATGGCAAAACAAGTAATGCCAGGTTTCCTTGAATATCTACAAAAATTTTAAAATGAATAATATGATGCATTCTTATTATTTTCAAACCTACGTTGTACCACACTTTCATCTAAATGATCAGGGTACTTATATTTTTGAATAAGACCATCAATAACTGGACATTTTTTCTTTTTTGCCAAGCAAATTATAAATTTATATAACCCACTCCACTTGTTGAAGAGGTGGTTAATACTATTTGGGTGCAAAATTTCGAAATCTCGTAAAATCTAAAATCCAGAAAAATTAAATGAACAAATAATAACATAATAATAAAAAATTTACCAAAGTATAGCCTAATGGTGACTGAAGAGCAGGGTATGTCTGAAAATATTCATGAATTTGAATATTTTCACTATGGTATTTGTCCAACCTGGCACTACAAGTTTTCCCCCAATAATCCTCTACTTTGATCCCCGGTTGTTTATTGTAAACTAACCAGTTTACAAGTTCACCAGTTATTTCATCTACTTCAACGTCACCTGGAAAAATGAAGCCAAATTATAGATGCATTATTAAGCAATATGGCACCACATACTTTTCTGATCAGGCACTATGTTACAAGTTCTACGACGCGGTATAATATCAAGTTTAATATATTTCCGTCGCGAATTCATATATTTGTCCCACAGTTTTCCTTGGGCACTTATCGGTTTGTTTGTAGAGTCTCGGCATGCAGGAACAAAATATGTACCAGGAAATTCACACGGGAATATGGTGCATATAGCCTTTGACAGATCAAGGAATCGCTCCTTTGTTATTCTAAAAAAAATGAACATTAATCAATAACACTGAACTTGCAAGGTTGTAACCTGGATTTTCATCAACAGGAACTTGGAACAGGAACAATTCATCTAAGGTAACTTGATCCCTGGCAACTTGGTCCCTGGTCCACAAACAGTTGTTTGTGCCAAGTAGAAATAGAACCGTCAATCAACATAGGCTATGCCTCCAAGATATCTCCAACCAATTAAAGAACGTTAAATGATTCAGTGACGTACCGTGGCTTTCTTGCAATATGTTACAAATTATTGTTTTAGTTTTGGATTTTTTTTTTCAAAACTACAAGTAGTCAAAATTGTTTCACATTTCTTATTTGTATAGGTGAATTTATGGAAAATGAACTTTTCCTGGATGTGCACATAGATGATTTAATTATAAATTTTGATTCAGATTCTTTCGATAGTGAATTAATATTTAGTTCTGACAGCGAAGATTAAAATTATCAAATTATCTAAATAAACAGATACGGCTTATAAATACGCGAAAAGACTAAAATCTGATTTTAAAATAAGTAAAATAATTTTATTTTACTGCGCCAATGATGACGTAAACACTTCGTATGTGTTATCTTTTTAAAAACAGTTGACCATATTAATTTTAAACATCTTTTCATCTCATATTAGCGACTATGCATTTATAGAAATGCATATTTTCACTTTTTAAAATTAATGTTACCAACTATTATGATTGACGGTTCTCTTTCTATTTGGCACGAACTCTAAGGTCCAATTGGGACCAACGCTTTTACGTGCGTTTAGAATAATTTCTAATAAAATATTATGAATAATAAAAGACTAACCTTGCATTTGGATCACTCTCCAATTCTTTCTCAATAATAATTTTTACCAAAAGATTTCGCTTTACGGTATTATTAATGCGATAAGTTTGAAAAACCTCTTTGCCATCATTGGTTTTTTCCAACAAACCCAAAATGTAAGTCTACAAAAGGTTAACAAATTCAGACTTTAAAGTTTAATAATGTTAATAATTAAAGTTTAATAATGTAATTAACATTATTTATAAAAAAACAGATACTGTACCTTAATATTGTTGTCGACTGTAGCGCAGTTTATCGAAGTAGCCAAAACTGGAATCTGTGAAGGGCCCGGTGTAGAACTGAACAACTCTCTAAATTCGGAAATATTTGAACTATTCAGTTCTTCTGGAGCGTCATTAGCACCAAGATTGATTTCGACTTTATCGATGACAATATTAGAATTCTGAATAAAATAAGTTATATAAATATATAATAAATATGCAATAATTAATAGAAAATGTTAATATTTAGATTCCATTTTGCCATACAGTCGAATAGTATTTTATCTTGTGGATAACTAACGGTACGTAACTTTTTAATGCAAAAAAGAGATAAATTAATTACGAGGATAATAATCAATTATTATTATAATACTTATAACCTTTTTTATATAAAACTTTTTATTATAATAATAAAATTTAACAAACAAAAATTTTAATTTCTGTTATCGTCAACATTTAATGATATAAAAATTATTTGATTAAAAAATCTGAACATAAAAACATACTGATGATAAAAATAACTGATGATTAAAATACAAACAAATTGTAACGAACAACAGAAAGAGTTTTGCTCCAGAAAATTTGTAAAAAGTTTTAACTTGTTTCGTAAATGTTTAAAGTTTAAGTTATTTTTAAATTAAAAGTTAAATGAAATAAGCTACATACATTTTTTGTGCAATTTTAATAATAAAATAATGGTTTAATACTGTACTGGTTGACTTTATTTTAAAGGTGTCGTGAAGTGGTTGAGACACTTTAAAAAAAAAAAATCACGAAAAAATTATCTTTAAAATGCCGCAAATTAGAATCTGATACGTTTTATAATAAACGAGTATCATATCCGTAAACAGGGAAGTGACGAAACGTGACGTCATTCGTACACCCGCGACAGCTGTAATACCACATACGCGTATTAGAATTTGAGTGCAGTGAATGTAATTCGCATTATTTTTATAATATAAAGTCGATAAAAATGCCTCAATGTTGTCTATATGACTGTAAGAATAACGAAAGAAATAGTAAGAACAGTTTTTTTCATTTCCCAACGAGGATAAAAATTCAAAATTACACCGCAAGTGGTTGGATAAAATTAAAAGAAAGAACTTCGTTGCTACCAAATCAAGTCGTATATGCTCCATCCACTTTAAAGAAAGTGATTTTAAACAATCATCGCTATTGAAAAAAAAATTTATCTAGTCCTACCTCAACATTTAAACGTGTAGGTTCAAATGCATAAGGAGTTATTTTTTCGCTAGGTTCGTACTAAAAAGCCTAAAAAGCAAGAATGTGTTTTCAGGTGGAAAGTTTTTGAATTATGTTTAAAAAAAAAGTTTTATTTAACCCTTAATCGCTAACATCCGATAATTGTCACACTATAACTAACGTGCGATCACAGTGACTGCTTAGCATTGTTTCTTCTCTATAAATAAAACAAGGCAACTTTTCACCATCCCCGTTTGTCAACATACTAGGAGTGATGTAACTTAAAGGTACTGAAACCCATAATGACTAATTTTTAAGGAATCGTAAAATACAGACAAATTAAAAATCGATGCGGTCTCTGTGACCGCAAGATAGCGATTAAGGGTTAAATAAAAAAGGTTAACTGTTTGTTTAAATAGGTAAAATGATGGTTTTACTCATTTACTGTACGAAACTAAATGCAGCATTCGCTTGCACGTATTACCTCATTCCCACTGCAGTTCAACCACTTCACGACACCTTTAATAATTTAATTTTTCATTTTCGACTGCCTATTAGTGCCTATAATCTAATTTTTTATGCCTATTTGCCTGCCTATTTTGAGAGTTTTCAGTGCCTAAAAATCCGGGCCTTACTGATGATAAAACAAAATCTGATATAAAAATAAAAATAGCTGATCTGAAAATATCCGATATAAAAAAATAATAGTCGAGGTTACCACCTACGACAAGGTAGAACCGGAACCTACGGTTGCAAATTCCTGTTTTCTTGTTTCAGCATGTCTTGCATGCAAAATATATATTTTACGAAGAAGTACCTGAATTATTTATATTAATATAAATAAATAAATGAAAAGAACTCACGTTAATTAAAAATTCTTTCCACCTCATACGTAATTTTGCTCTAAGGCCTACCATAGGCACTAGCTCCTTGATGTCGCCTTCTGATAATTTTTTGAAAGATTCGACGTCAATTAAATTATCTAAATAATCATTGATGTTGTATGAATTTTTTAGCAATGTATCTACAAGGCTAAAGTAAATACATTACTATTAAAATTCATAAAACACTAATGATTATAAAGTAAAAAGGACTTAGATGAACTTTAAAAAAAAAATTATAATCTTAATAAAATTTTATTGCAATACCTTCTCTTTACAAGTTATTAGATTTATTCAAAATACTTAAATTATTACTGAAATTGAATTTCAACATAGCATTTCCTCTATGTTTCATTTACGGTTATTCCGCCGATACTCGGTCGTCAGAGCCTTGTTTGTTTTAAAAGGGTACACTACGAGCAGATAAGGTTGACATTTGAATAGGAGAGGCTATAGGTTACGCTTCACTACCCCATTAGTACCATTACCGTTAATTAATAATTAAGGTTTTTTAGTCTTTCTAGACTTAGCATATACTAAAGCCGCAGCTTTAAATATAGACGGAGCTTTATCAAGGCTTCTCTTGTCTTTTCCCAACATAATATTATTTAAGGTCTTAATATTATGAAATAGTAAAATTTTTGTCAAGGAATTAATTACCAAATCTTCCATTACTTTACTGTGCTCACATTCACTAGTAAAAGGAAATTGGACATTTTCTGTTATAATTTGAGCAATTCTTTGCATTACATTGCCCAAATGACAAACTTTAGGGAATACAAAGTTAAAAATATTGTAAATTATGGTTAAATAATCATTGAACTGCGTAATGCAATATTTTAACCTTCGTTTACGGTCGTATTCTCTATTTTCAGTGAAGACTCTAATTGCTTTATCCAAGTTATCCTCTTCCTGTTCACCTCCATTTTCTTCTTTGTTTTCAGCTAAAATGTTTCGTTTGCAAATTTCACACTGTCTAACTTTAGGTAAAACTTTCTTTGAAACAAAGCCACTGACGTAATGCAATACAGTTGGTTCTAATGGTTTCAGTTTTTTAAATGTTTTAGGAACTTGAATGCCACTGCTCACACCAAGTTGTCGAACATGAACTTGTACATCCTAAAATCATTATAAAGTTAGAATAGGTGATTTAGCTATGTTTCAAATAAAAGTAATTACCTGAGTTACAAATCTTTGTAGTGATATTAAAATATCTCCTTCATCACGTTCGCAATTACTGCCCATGGAATGACCTTTGGTGAAGTTATATACCAACAAGCTAGTGTAAAATGGAGTAAAAGCAGCTACAGTTGGATTGGTAAATCGTACACCCCTCTGCCTAATTTTTCCAAAGAAATTTTCTAATGGATCTTGGTTAAATGTTCTTGGACACATTTTGGTAAAACCAAAACCTTTCATTTTTGTATAAAGTTCAATGAAACCCTAAAAATTGTACAAATGGTATTAAACAATAACAATTTTTATTATATTACAAGAATTACTTTTATTTTAATTATTTTTTAATTACCTGCAGTGTTGTAATCCAATTTTTTACTGATGGCGGTGTCGTTGTTTTGCCATCTCGCGTTATAAATTTCATAGTCTTTAAAATTATAATCGCTTTTCTCCAAAATTCAACATGTGGAGATTTGTCTGTAACACAAGTTCGTAATACCTTTCCTACGACATCAAAGCCAGCATGACCATTAACACTGTCAAATAATTTGTCCAAGAAGCTAATCACTTGTGCAGTTTGTGTTGCTTCTGGTGGCAACTTGACAATACCCTTATCAGTTTCAGCAGTCATTCCTAAATAAAAATAAATGTTATGAATTTATACAACAAATAAAAATTGTTAATGCACACCTGATTTAGCTGCAACATTAATGGCAACAGCTACCGAGTGGCTGAAAACTTTAGTGCAACAAGAAACCTTCATTTTTTTTACATGACTTGGATGCACGTGATCATCATTAATTTTAGGCATCAGCCTAAGTTCGCCAAATACACCATCTCTCAAATATGCGTTATAAATGTGATCCCATTTAGCAATTAGTTCAACTCCTTCTATAGTGCATTTCAAGTCTTTTTCTAGAAGGTTGTTTCGAATTCCCTTCAATAAATGAGGAGGATCAAAGAGAGGTATTACTGGATTACCTGCAACTTCAAAAAATGTGCCTCTCATCTCCCGGTTTTCTTTGAGATAATCTCCTCTGCTTTTCTCAATTAAATTTCGAATTGCAGATGAATTATTAGTCCCTTGATCACAAACTGTTGCACAAACAATCAAACCAATGTCAGATAGTTTCTTAATTAATAGTTTCAAAATTCGTTCAATATCTGAGTGATTCGTAGCACCACTTACGAAGTTATAATAGATGGGCTGTTTCCATTTTGCTTCAATGTTACGAAGCATAAAAACCTGGAAATAACGAGAAAATTGAATTTCAATAATAGTTTCAAGTAATCAATAAGTACCTGTACATGATTTGCTATTTTTTCGGTTCTTCTATAGCCAAAATCTTCAAAACCTTGCAAAACATCTCTTTTTTTGTCATAGGAAAAAGTTGAGCATATGGACATTTCATCAAACATGAGAATACAATATTTCCCAGTTTTCTTGTTAATCAACTTGGCTTCACTTTCCAAAACTTGAAATACACATTCATTAATACCTGGTTGGATTGGTATTCTATTCAGAAAATTTGTCAATGTTTTTCTCGATGGTAACAAAAACAGTTTTGACAAAAATGTATAAGCACTGCCGCTTTGTTTAAACAGTGCCAGAGCTAAAATTTTATCTTCTAAAGTGAATCGTCTGCCACGAGCTTTTCTTTCAGCATTTTCCAATTGAGACTTAAAAAATCTTGATACAATATGGGTCATAGTCGAAGTTGCCTTAGCGAAGAGTTCCTGTTTACTGCAGTTTTCAGCAAATTGTAACCTTTTTTTAAGAGATGAATTTCTAAATTTGCTACTTCTCAATTGTCTTTTTAGCTGGACTGCTTGTTTGTACATTAATTTGGCCTTAGGAGTGAGCTGATTAGATCTCGTGACATTTATTCTTTGAAGCAGAGATACTAAAAAAAAAGATTAATTTTTTAAATTAAATTTAAATTGCATTTAAAGTTGTCTTGAATATGCAAACCTTTTGATCGTGGTGGTGTGCCAGATATGTTAGTAGCCTCTGCATTTCTGTATTCATCAAAAGCACTTGTTGCTAAAAATAAAATTAAGTTAATTTAATTAGTTGGCATTCACAGTTTTTGTCATGTACAAACCTTGTGCTTGTGATGGTGTACCACAATCTACGATAGCCTCTGCAACATTGGTTTGGCCAAAACCACTTGTTGTAGCTAAAAAAATATTTCAAATAAATTTTCCAAAAATGTTTGTATGTGTATGGTATTTGTATGTGTAC
Organism: Cantharis rufa; assembly: GCA_947369205.1. Lineage (NCBI taxonomy): Eukaryota > Metazoa > Arthropoda > Insecta > Coleoptera > Cantharidae > Cantharis > Cantharis rufa. Next base: position 19,202,387 of record OX376307.1, on the reverse strand, counting down.
AAACCTTCCGATAGTAAAGGTGTACACAGAGAGAACTATATTATATTTAATTTAACAATTGTGAAAACCTATTGCACAAATTATTTCCAAAATAGTGACGAGAATAAATTGTACTAACCAACAACACAATGTTGGATAACTGCCTTTTTGCATTCACTTGAACAATTTTTACTATTTATTCATATTCAGTTTGAAAGATCTTTGTATATATTATGAAGTTTAAGACAATAAAATACTTATTTAGTAATAGAACTTCTTGAAATTCACATTGCACATGTGAATTAATATATGTGAAATATATGTGAAACATGTATAAGAGGTACTCCAAATTATTTCAATTTTTAAAATTTTGTAGTATATAAAATTGCACAAAGTTGTGTTATTCTATGGAACAATTTTGTTTAATTAGATTTGCTTCAAATTATTCCAGGTATTTAAAATAATTGTACCATATGAACTTGTACGATATTGTGTGATTATATTTAACAATATTGCTTAATTAGAATTGCTCCAAATTATTGTAGGTGTTTAAAATAATTGTACTACTAAATATTATGTAATTGTTTATTATTATTACATATAAACATGTTTATTATTAAAAACCAAATTAAACGTTAAAATATTAATTAAATAGAAATTAATTAGGCGATTACTATTATTAAGATAAGGTATTAAAAGTTAAAAAAAGAGGTAATTATAAATAATACAATTAGAATACAAAACTTAATTAAGTTAAAATTTACTTAAAATTACACTTTAAATTTAAAAATTGAAGACCCTGATGCAAAAAGGAGACATATGGAAAATTTTGAAAAATGAGATTATTGCAGAGCTAGGTACTAAAACGAGCATTCTTTACTTGGTGAAAAAATGAAATACTTATTGTTAATGAAAAACAGAGCTACAAGTGAAAATCGCATATCCTTTCGTATAAGAGCATATTAAATAAAAATTTGTATTTTACGTCTCCGGAATAATTTACAATTTGTTACTTATTTCCATCTTGCATCAGAGTCTTCAATTAAGCATCAGGCTGCCTGACGGATCGTCACATAATATAACTGATTTATAGAGCTCAATACAAAAAAATTGCATTACCAAATAGTTTCCGATCATTTGAATAAAAAAGAGCCCATAAAAATATATGACCTAATTTTGACATTAAATGTGGTGGCAATGATGGTAACGAAATATAAACGGCCCCCAATTTATTTTGTCCTGCATGCGAACCTAGAGGATTTCCTACTTCATAATCATCGAAAAATAGAAACAATGGAAAAAAAATTTTATCTTGGTAAGTAGCTACCTTTTGCTTCCACAAATTACATTGTACAAAATTACTAATTACAGTTTTTTCTTTTAATAAATTTGATAAGTAAATTTTCATGTCGGTTAAAATATCTTCCTTCGTTATTAATTTCAACAAAAGATCTTGCAAGCATAACATTTTGAATTTAACCGGTACCGATTTTAAAATAATTTCGTTACTTTCATCTCGAATGCCATTCATTTTTTCTCCAATTTTGACTCCTCCACTTTCAATAAAAGTTCCAACTTCTTTGAACAATTTAATGCATTTGTATTCTGAATTTACTTCCAAAAGGCAATTTTCTAATTTATAAAACATTTTCTCGATGATTTCAAAATTTTTATTTTCTTGATTTAATTGTTAAAAACGCAGTTTTTAATTAACGGCACAAATCCTTGAAGAATTATATTTTCAATGTTTTGAACAACACTTTGAACAAATTTTCTAGGAACCAATGGATTTTGATACATTTCAGAAACAAAAATTTTAATATCATTTTGAAGTTCATCAATTTTTTTCAAGGTTTGATCAAAATCTGGATCATTTGTATCATTTTTCTGCAACTGATGAAAACTATCATCAACATTTTCAGAAATAAAACTATCAAGATCAACAACTGTACATTTTGAGGGAATATCTTGTAAATTGTGAGTAGCTCTAAATGTTTTCTAAATGAATTAAAATTATTGTATACTCGAAAGCAATTAATTTGTTTACAATATAGCACGTCATTGTCTTTTAATAGATGATCACTTCGTAAATGTTTCGAAAGTTCATTAATAGATGAAAATGTTGAAATACACTTAAAGCAATTCATTTTAACAATATTCACAAAAAATCACCTATGCCCAACTTATAATTCTACTTGTAAACACTAATATAAAACTTGTAAAACCTACAACTAAAACTTATAAAACCTAGAACTAATACTTCCAATATCAAAGCTACTCTATAATAAACCTGTGCTTACTTTTTCTTCTAATTAGTTGTTTCCATCATTGCAATTCTGCAATCTGCAATGAGAGTATCTACCGATACATATCTCGTATCTGCCTTTGTAGAAATTTCATATATAGCTTTTTGGAGGAAAGGCCAAGAAGGTTCAGCTTCGCTAGGATACGTAGCGTTTAGCGAATGGAAAATCTTAAAGCATAAATCCACGCTCCTTAAGGCGTTTGGAAGTTGGTACAGTATGTTATTAACTGATACATATGCTTTGAGATTATTGTAAGTGCTTCCTACAAAAATTGGTGTTGGTTGTGCGGTCAGGTTCAAAGAGCGACACTTTTCTATCCGCCTTTCAATAGCTCTATCCAATTCTGCAATATCCTACAACAAATTTTTTTATGAAACAGTAGAAAATTAATATTGTTAATGTAGAATATTATTATAATAATTGTGTTAGTAGTTAATTAATTCTATATTTTTATGGTAAATATCTAAAACATTTGCAACATAATGTGTACCCTATAAAACTTTGCTAAATGGTTATCCCTCCAATATATTATTTACCCGATCTAATAAGTAGTTAGAATGCAGAGAGATATTTACGTTTATATATATAATGAAACTTTCCAAAAGTTCTTGTTTTGATAATCGCCAATGCTTTTTGGTTTTAACTAAAGGCGCTTGCAAAAGGCATGGTATATATCTTAACGATATAATTTCAATAAGTTCTAAAAATTATTAAGCTAAATATATTTGTTAACAAATTGTAAGAATCATTCACCATCTGATAATTTGTTTCTTGTTTCCTGAATTAACAATTCCTGTAAATAAGAATCTTTCTTCTTCTTCAAAATATTAAAAATAATTTTTGAAAATGTTGGCCATTTTGAAAGTAAACAATTTTCCTTGCTGTCGTATAAAAATTTGAAGTCATTTTCAAGCTAAAAAATTCATTATTAGCTATAAGTTATACCTACTCATGCCAATTCAAGCTCCGACTTATATGGTACACACACGCATGTAAGTCTTTTACTTGAGTCTACTGTGTAGCAGACTTAATACTGACAAAACACTAACCAAAATATAACCCGTTTGTTGCGTTAAACAGGAATATGTTTTAAAATATTCATCAATCGTTCCTTCAAATTTTAATCGATATCTACATGTCTTATTCCAATACTTTAAAACTTGATCAAGTGGTTCATTATGATTTTTTAACCACAAAACCGCGTCAGCTATTTCATCTTCCAAAATGCCAGTTTCTGTTACATTGCCTTTAAAAACAAATTGAGATTAACGTATTTAATATACATAATATTAACAATGCATACTACATGTCCCTGACGTCGATGGTTCAGATGTAGTTTTTAAAATACCAGCTTTGCGATAAAGTTGCCTTTGGTGGACATAAGTAGACCACAGTTTACCCTTGGCCGCCACAACTTTACCAGTGGATCCCTTACAATATGGCAAATAATATATTGAAGGATCTTCGTGAAAAAATAAATTATTAATCTCTGTAGCCAATTTGGTAACCCTTTCAGTAGAAATTCTAAAACAAACATTCATTCATTTTATTTCCCAAATAACATAATAATACACTCTTACTTCTTATTGTCACTATTTTGTAATTCATTTTTAATTATTAAATTACATAAATTAGTTCTCAAAAATTTTTTATTGGGGCCGTAACTATTTTTAATTATGATACCCTCATCTGTGTTTTCTAATAGATTCCTTACGGTCTGTAATGTATAATATTCAATAAATAAATTAAATTAATTTTAATGACTATCTCCCTCTGACGTCATAACTAACCTGTCCACAAATCACCAGATTTCATTTAAAAAATGTAGTCCAATAAGATTTCAATTTAGCGAACATTTAAGTTGTCTAGTGAAATCGACCAATCACGAGTAATATGCACGAATTACCGATCATTTTCGATAATTTTTCATCCTTACTTTATTTACAATAAAAATATTCGTGACACTATTATAATAATAACGAATGGTAACTAGGCATTTGGAAGATTTAATAAACAAAGTCATAGCCGACACTCTTTTTATATTAATATAAAACAAATTAATGTAATTTAAAACGAAGCAAATTAATCGTCGGGAGATAGTCATGGGAATTTCCCTTTTGCACAGAATATTATCTTATCATTTGTTCTCTTACATATTTTCGATCGCAATCGGCCCTCCTCTGCGAGTCGGGCCGATTGTTATCAAAAATATGTAATCGAACGAAATGATCGATAATATTCTATGCACATGGGAAATTATATATGATAATATCACCTCATCGTGTGATTTTGGCAACGGGGCATATATGTATGGCTCACCAACTGTGGCCTTTTGAGAAAAATATTGAGGAATGACACCAATCTAAATCACAAATAGAACTTATACTGGAATTAGCATTTGACACTGTGTCGTCCGATGTGGATCCCAAATTATCAGCATTATTGTTTGTTAGCAGTATTAGTGGTTTATCAACCGCCTTAAATTGGAATAATTACATACAAACTATAAATTATTATGGAAATAATAAACAATGCATTAATTTTAACCTGTTCAATAATATATTTAAAAAATTTGTTCGAGAATCGTTTTCTTGTACCCAATATAGGTATTAATTCTTTTAAATCGCCATCATTTAAGGTAAGAAAAACGTCCTTATCAATTTTGTTTTCTGGAAAGTAGTAAAATAAAGCATTAGAAACGAACGTTCCATATTGTAGTCAAAATTAATTACAAGTTTATATATGTTTTGTAAAGTTGTAAATAGTAAATATGCATTTTTACATTAGAAATACCAAAAATATAGTTTAAATTTAATTTTTGAACATAACGTTTCTTTTTAATATAATTATATAAAGGCAAAGGAGTACATAACAGTTTAATTTGCATTTTTAGCAAAGATCTGTCTTGTACTATGGAGGCGTCAATTATGCAACATAAGCAAATGCTCACCTGTGTTGCTACGTCGGGTGTGACGCTTTTCGCGGCTAATAAAAATTAAAAATGGCTTACCACGAAACACTTCAATCAAGGAAGGTATTCCCCAATCTTCCAAAAGGTCGATCACAAACTGATCACCCATATCAAAACAAAAGACGGGCACCTAGTATCAGTTAAAAGTTATATTAAACATACTAGGTAATGCTTCTTTGTGTGGATAAATAAAAGTAATAATAATTGATTATATAGTTAGTTGAAATTTTCCAATTGCTTAGATATTTTTAATATTTATAAATTAAGCTATTTTTATTAGTACTAATTTTATTAACATTAAAAAACATGTAGAGATCATTCAGGAGGTCATGTCCCATACAATAGTGCGCAGAAATGATAAAATTCGTTTTAACAAAATAAATACAGTCCTGAAAATATCGTTCTTTGTTGACGTTTTGCTTTGACAGATTCGCTATTTTCGTGCTTTTGATTATTAAATGATATTATCATTATTTGATAATTTAAATAACAATCAGCCTTTTTTAACGCAATTTGAGTATTTTTATTATACTGAGGTTAGTACAAACAACATTTTAATTTAAAATCGTTTTTAAACGAAAATTTTATTTTTAGGTTAAACAGCTGTGTGCACCACTAAATCTTTTTTTACATCTATTTGACGAAAACGTTTATTATTTTATTGTGGTAGGTAATGCATAAACAAATTAATTTAACATCGTTTTTTAAACAAACAATATTTTTTACAGTTAAAATTCATTACTAATATGAATAACCGTAAAGTAGTTCATAGTCAAGGACGACAAATAATTTATGTCATTCAATATATTATGAATAAAGAAAAATGCAAAGGAAATATTTTGTATGCAAAAGTGTCATCTGCAACTGGAGTTTCTTATAAAACTGTTATAAGAATAATGAAGGAAGGAGCTGAAAATCCTCAACAAGCCAAGTTTTCTACTCCCAGGAAAACTATTAAAATGCCATCCCCAAAAACTACAACAAGCCAATTTGAAGAAGATGTTATTAGGCGTATAATTCATTCTTATGCGACTATACATAAAAGGCGACCTACAATGAAAACTGTGTATGAAGCGATGAAAAAAGATCATGGCTTTTCTGGATCGCTTTCATCATTTCGAATTGTAGTACATAGGATTGGTTTTAGGTGGAGAAAATCCCCATGTAATAAGCAAATACTTGTTGAAAAAAGTGATATTCGAGGTAAACGAGTTATGTTCTTAAGAAACCTTATAAAATATAAAGAAGAAGGAAGAAATATTGTTTATACGGATGAAACTTACATCCATAGTTCACATACCGTTCCTAAATGTTGGGACGATGGAAGTACTAACGGTTTAAAGACCCCAGTGTCTAAAGGACAACGATTAATTATTGTTCACGCTGGCGGTGCAAGAGGTTTTGTTACGAGGGCCTTATTAATATTTAAATCTGGCCTTAAAACTGGAGATTATCATGATGACATGAATCACAAAAATTATTTGAAATGGTTAAATGAAAAATTAATTCCAAATCTAGAAAAAAATAGCGTTTTGGTTATTGACAACGCTTCGTATCATAACGTTAGTATTTTAAAATGCCCTACGTCTTCATGGAGAAAAGGTGCTATGCAGCAATGGTTATCAGAAAGAAATATAATATGGCAAATCAGAGATACAAAAATGGATCTGTATAATATAATTAAATTACACAAGCCACGTATTAAAAATTATGTAGCCGATAAACTTTTAGCCGAACATGGCCACGTTGTATTACGGTTACCACCATATCACCCAGAATTGAACCCTATTGAGAAAATTTGGGCGTTAGTAAAGAATCGTGTTGCCGCACGAAATACCACATTTAAAATGGACGATGTCCAAAGATTGACTGAAGAAGAATTTAATAAAGTCACAATAGAAGATTGGCAAAATATTTCTCGCCATGTAGAAGCCACAGAAAAAGAATATATAGAAAAGGAATATATTATGGATGATGTAGATGAACTCATTATTAGAGTAAATTACGAAGATGAAAGTGACAGTTCAGATTATCTGTCTTCGGAAGATGAAGAAGATGATGAAGAGTTCAATTTAGAATGTGAGCCCATCTTGTAAAGATAAAAATAAAAAAAATCAATTACTCGGCTAATAAAATTTACTTCAATGTGCGATTACTCACTTTCTTGTTCGTTATTATTTTATTATAATAAAAATAATTTGTTTTACTTGTACAATAGTATTTGCTTGTACTATAATAATAAAGTTTTACAATAAATTACATTCCTATAGTAATCATTTTATTTTTTCTATAATTAGTTTTTCTTTTCTATAATTATAATAAAAATAATGTTCAAGTCAGATTTTTTAAATTTTCGCGCCAAGCTGATGTTTTCATTTAACATTTATTTTTATGTATTTTGCCCGTTTCGCGCATTGTATGAGACTTAAGCTTCTGAACGAACTCTACTTACCTATCTAAAATATTAAAACACCCCGATAACGATAATTCACTTATCCAATGCTTTAACGGTCACCTTATGACGCTTCAGTATCACACATAAAAAATGCTAATCAACTGCAGACATGTAGATTTGCAGAAAGTTTACTCGGTTCATGTCGTATAGGCCGATGTTAATCAAAAGACTCATCAATATTATAATATATCATAATTTCAAAGTCGCATTTAATTTAGTTAAACAATGCTTTATAAATCGTTATAATTTTATTTAAAAATTTTGCAAACCACATATTTTATTTATTTTTTAACAATTATTTGAAATGATAATATATTTGTAGAATTATATTAAATAATTCCTTAAAATAATGTTAGCACAAACTTGTAATACAATTTTGAACAACAGTTTTTGATATAACGTAACAATTGTACAAATAACTTCTCCAATTGCGTTTAAACAACTTTGTGCAATTATTTTACAATGCTTTTCTCTCTGTGTATAATGTTCACTTAAATTTGATCTCTTCCGTGTTGGTGAATTGGAATCATCTACAGCCCCATTAAAATCCATGATTTCTTGCCCTTCTTCTACATGTAACTGAACTAAAATAAAACATTATTTTACAATAAAATCTAAAATCAATAAATAAAGTAATATTTGTTTACCCGCTAAAAATAAAGTTGGAAGTGCATTAGATTGTAAAAAGTTATTGCTCTTGATGAATCGTTGTTCAAAATGGGCATGGTATATTCTTCTCGATCGATATACAGTAGCTGGTTCATCCGATTGTATTGATGTATTACCGGCTAGCACTACCCATAATTGAAATCGATCCAAATCTACTTCAGGATTTGGAAAACGATGTAAAATTTCTTCTTTACTAAAACATGTGGGAACACAACAAATGTGTCTACCCATTATGAAAAAAAGAAAAAATTAATTTTTTGTTAAACTAAGTACTAAATAAAAAAAAATTAATAATTAAAGCGAAAACCCTTCACCACACTACTGCAATACAAATTATACAAATATAAATATTTGTCTTACAATTAATCGTTTATTTTGCGTTATTAAAACGACTTAAAGCACAGAAAAAGGTTAGGTTACCAAATTCACAAAAAAGACATTGCCAACGTATTCAAATCGTAACGTATTTTATATATTTTAGTGGCCGTTTTTAAAACTATATATACAAGGTTATTCAATGATATAAAATCAGCGCCCTCTAACCGCTTGGTCGACAACTGTTTTTATGGTATTTTTGCTGCTATACGAGTGCGTACACTGTGATTAATACTAAAGTTTACAGCGCTGTGACCGCCGACCGTCGATTGAATTTGTAAGGAGGGGATGCGTGACAGAACTGCGCAATCATACCTCACAATTTCAAGATGTTCGAATGCCGTAATTCGAATGAATTACAAAATAATAATTGTTAACAATAAAAATAAATGAAAATGGGGAAACGGTTCTGAACAAAACTCTTGCAAGGATTCTGTAAATAAAAACATGTGCGTATTAAAATTATTATTATTAACACGGTAATTTAGTTAAAGTTTAAATTTACCTAAATCAAACACTTCATGAGTTTCAGGAATTGGTCTTAATCCATCAGGTGATATCTCTTCTGTAAAATAAATTTATTATTTATAAAACCACAATTCATTATCAATTCAGATAATGTTATTAATTTAAATTAAAAATACTTGACTATAATTATTTTACTTATTTTTGCTTTTTGGATGTTTCCATCAGCTGAAGGACTAAATACCATTGCTGGTATTGCATTTAACCCTTTGTTTACATTTTTATTGGATGTTATCATTGGCTTAATTATTGATTGACCATTTTCATCATCAGAACTTCTGATCTCCGTTGTTTTATACGCACGTTTTAGACGTCTTTGTCCTTTCGAATAGCTGAACAATTATATATTTGAATATTTGAACAAAAAAAATAAAGTGTCATAAAATGCCATAAAAAAATGTTTTATAATTAAAAAAAAATTTTAAAGTAGAAACTTAACCGTTCGGAGGTCGCGCCTGTCTATGAGCCAAGACTTGAGTCCGCAATAGGAAAGAGCTTATTCAAAAATTAAAACCACGATAAAAACACTTATATTTACAAATACAATAAAAAAAATTTTTAAGTTTGAAAATAATCTTTTTTAGTTTAATTCTACTAAATTATTTTAAAAATATTAAAGTTGCTGAGTGGCAGTCCACGCGCGACCCTCGAAAGATTAATTGATGATTCATTTGAAAATTTTGTTACTAAAAAAAACAGGTAACATATTATTTAAGGGCCGCTATTGACTTTCGAGCCTTAGGCTATAGCTTGATCAACCTTACGGTTAATCCGGCGCTGATAATAAGTAACTCTTTTTAAATATTATAGAAAAAAAATAATACACCTGCATAAGTCAGAATTTTGACAGAAAACTTGGCCCAATCTTCTTTCGCGTCACATAATTCTTGAGCGTACTTATCAAGTTTATCATAATCGTCAATAGGTGGATATTGACAAAGTAATGCCCCATTTTCTTCTAAAATCCACTTGGACGGTACAAGATCACATCTTTTTTATTATTGTCTAACTCACTTATTTCAAATTCAACCACAGCGTAAAGCTTCTTTTCATGAGACCTCTCCATGTGTAATATGAAATGCAACTATCAGTAATTGGATTTTAAATAAATTTTTATATTTAACCCATTAAGTACCAGGAGTGTCCTATTTATAGGTCAGTAGGACTAACAAGTTTTTTCAACAATTAAAATTAAAAATAAAAGCAAAACAATTTTAAAACCTTCAGAAATTTTTAATTTGGTACTTAAGTTAAGAACTATAAATTGCTAGATATATTTTTTTCTTACTTACATTTTTGATTTCACAAATTTTCAAATTTAAAATTGCCAGCAAACCAGGTTAAAAATCGTAATTAAGTAAAGATTGATGAAAACCAATAAGTAATAACACAGAATCACAGGCAGGATACTAACTGAATGTCCAGTTTAGTTTATAATCTACATACACTTGACCTCGCTATTATTTTTTTAGTCTTCTCAGCGTCGCGCGTGTGAAAAAATAATAATGCAAGGTATTGCATTAGTGACACATACAGTGCACAGAAGCACCCACTTGATACACGGATACACCTGGTGTCGCTAATGTTTTGCAGACTATTTCACTCAGCTGTCATTAGACCAATGAAATGAAAAAACAACGAAACATTCAGCCAATAGCAATCGAATTGCAGCGACAATTTTTTTATTAACTGCAACATTTAAATAATACATAAAATATTGATTAATTTTTAATGTCAATGTATCAACATTGACATTAATACACAAATACATTGATTTTTACTTTTATAATTAATTATTATTAGTATATTAACCTCCCATATTTTATTCGTGAAATAGTCTAACTAAATATCCTCTCGTGCATTTCAAATTGTCGACAATCTTTTTTCGCTTTTCACTTATGCGTTTGTTACTTTGGGGCAATTTTCCCTTCTCTTCGAGTGAGCTCAAAAAAATTGTCGACAATTTGAATGCACTTGGGATATTGCATACATATGAATATCATAGGCTACACATTTTTTCTAAATGCTTTTATTTTTAATGCAATGAATGGCTTTACTGTTATGTAAAATTAATCAAATATGTAAATTAAATCAAACATGAAGTAAAGATATCACACATGTTTTGTTATCATTATTCAATAAAATGCACTTATTTTTTATAATGTTCGTTGAAAATGGCTCTGTTGAATCAGAAAATATTTCCCCTTGAATAAGACCAACATCAATTCCCAAGCAGCAAAGCAGGGCAGCTTGACTAAACCAAAGTCAGATTGCCCTATTTAAGCGAAAAATAACCAATTTTCGAAATAAAAAATGTCTTAAAAGTCAGATAGCGTATGAAGTCTTGTGTGCAGGTCAAAAATTACGTAGTTTAAACCTAGAAAATGCCTTCAAAGGTTAGTGACTTAAAGGTTATATATTAAGCTATAAATTACCAAATTTTGACCAAAGATATGCCTTCAAAGTCAATTCTACTTATAAGTCAAATTAGAGTCTCATTTGAAGGAAATGTGACCTATGTGTATTACCTAATTTCAACCTCATAGCCGATATGACTTAATTGGTCAGAATTACGTATTTTTACTATATATAAGTGCTGTGTGGTTGACTTAAATAATAGGAAATATTTAAGGCACAAAATAAACCTTTATGGTCATCCAGAGCTAACCATAAAGTTGAAATTACCACAGAAAATTACCTATAAGGAAAACCGGTCTGAGGTTAGGTCGAAATTCCTACCAAAATTGCCCTGAAAGTTAGTTATTTGTCTTTAGACTCTTAGAACTCTGTTGACGGTTACTTTAACCTTTAGATTACCACGTAAATAAAAATCAAGCTAAGTACAACGTGGGGTACTTTTGGTACCTCAGACTATTTATTGATTTTTGAAACTAATATTTATCAGAAGTTATTTGGAAGGTTAAGTAAAGAACGTTTATACAAAAAAAAATTTTATTTAGTGCTAGTCCTAAAAAAAATAATTTTCTGTAAAAAAAAAATTTATATGCTTTGATTAATTCATGTTGTCTACACCAACGATCATTTTGGTACATTCTATTTTCCGAAGATCTTTACATAAAACGGCCAAAAAAAGAAAATACGTGAATGGCAAAAGTAAATAATCAAGCAAAAAAAATTTTTTAAGCCACATTTCCTTTGTATTTTGAAAATCTGTTTATATGGGTTTAACCGGCATAAAAGAAAAGTTAAGTAGCTAGAAAAAAAATTTTTTTTTTGTGTGTGTAAAGTTACAATCAGAAAACCAAAATTGGGGTATGTAAAACACCCCACGTGGTAATCTAAAGGTTAACCTATAAAATACTTGAGGAAAGTGTTTATTTCACAACAAATATTACAACCGGGTTATAATTGTTCAACACGAACATGACACTTTGTTCGTATTTACCATGCGTGTTTACCGAATCTTCGCGCGTAAAACATAACCTATCAAAATTCATAGGCGTAACATGTTCTTTTTTACTTTATAGTTATAGCATTGTTTATATATATTAATATAGCAATGCAGATTAAATTGGCATCCGGTCAGTATTAATACAATTTGGAATCCTCTAATATACAGAGCGTATATAGTGGATACAAAAAGGTACATATTTGACATCTTATACAGATAACGCAGAAGGTGGCATCCTTCAACATACTAGATACGTTTTGCGGCAAATAGACGTCCATATATATAGTCTTTTTTAGTACACATTGGCATCATTTGCGATGTTGCCATTTATTTAGAACTTTTATAGCTTCTATGTACTACGTACATGTCGTACTAGTATGAATCACATAAAAATTTAAGTTAACATTTTAATATTTTTATGTGATGCTGATACTTGGGTAAATCAAACGATTTAATTAGGACCAGTTCTTCAGATGCAGTTTAACTCAAAAAATTTTAGTTCAGTTAGGGTTGCCCAAACTTGGGTTTAACCTGCAACCTAACAACTAGGCCTAAAACATTTACTGAATTAGTCATGTGAGTATGTTTGTGATCATTGAACAGATAGTGAAGATTAATATTTTGGTAAAAAAATTATTAAATTAATTATAAACAAGAATACATTACTAACTTGAAATCAAACAACTCGGACCTCGGCTTGATTAGTATGTAACATTAATAAGAATGATTAAGCTTTTAATAATATTCGGCTCTCAGAATACAAATAAAATTATTTTTTGTTTTGTTTTTAATAATTTCGATAAACAATAATTAATAATAATTGATCTAGAATAAAATTGCAAGCAAATCTTGTTTTCTTATATAAATAAATAAATCGTTATGTGAGTAATTCTTGCTTAGCATATTTCTCCCTTCTATTAGTTTAGAACTAAACTAATTAAAAATGTGTCTATGCTACAAGTCGAATTTTGTGTAAAATTTAAATTTTTACGATCAATTCTATGTTCTACTTCTATTGAAATAATAATTTTTGTAAAAATTTGTTCTGTGAAAATAATACCTTTGCATCTTCACTAAGATGGCAAATTAGCAAATTTCAATCAACTAGAGATTACTGCTATGAAATATTATGAGCTCCTTAAAATCAATACTACAGTTTTTGCAATCTATCATATTTTATCTAGATAAAAGTTGATATTAATAGTACTAATCATTGTAACTTCAGTAAAGTGCAATTCCTACATTTCATCAATAATTACATTACTTTAACAAAGCATTGAAATATTATATTATGCAGTTTATTTATTAAAACATTAAAATTTATATTTGCAGTTTTGTTTTTTCACACCTTTTTTGTATTTTCGGTACCCTGAAGGTTATCATTTATCAAATTGTAACATAACAACGTTGCTATATTTTTAAATAATTGAATTGCTTGAAAATTATTACAATTGTATTAGCTCGAAAAGCACCACTCCTTTTGCAAGTAATTGTAATCGCCCTTGATATATTGAGTAATCTAACTGAAGAATCCTCAGTATGGTAATTTGTTTAGTAGACTGATTCATCTACATCAGTAGCGTAACTAAAATATCACTTTAAGGGGAAGGTGAAAATACCCATTGCTTTTTATTTTCTATACTTTTTCACATTTTTAAGCGCTCAAAAACATCTTTGTATCGGGTTGCGCCGTGCTATGATGCAGAGATGCAGCCGCATATATAAGCCACAAATATGACATAATTTGTTGCAATAAATTTTCACAATAAAAAATCACAATGATTGTAAAGAAAAAAACAAAACATTTAAAGGCGGCAATTTGAAGATTTACATCATTCTGAAAAAGTTTACGGAACGGCCATGAATCGGAGTGGTAAATTCATCGATACGATTAAAGAAGCAAATGAGAAAAACTGATTTACAAATATAAATTTTTCAACTATTTATATTTTGATTTAAAAAATCCATAAAAAAATTTTATTTGTACTGATTTTTAAAATTTTGTTGGGTTGTCCAAATATAAAAACAATATAAAAAATAAAATAATAATTCACAATAAAGTTTATTTAATGCATAATAATAAAATAATATCAGTTTTAAAATACTTCTAATAATAATAATAATAAATGAAATGAAAATAAAATAAAATAAGTATAGTAATTTAAAATACGAATAACAATCAAAAATCAAAAACAGAATAATAAGAAAAAGCACTATTACGGTAAAAAACTTTTTCTTAGAATTAAGGAAACCATATTGTTTGTATGATTTTACTTAAAACTATTTTTCTTAAATATAATATTTTTGGTCAAACAGCACCTTATTTAAATTTTAAAAAATCAACTATATTATCTAAACAGTTTAGTTGCGTGCATTTAAGTAACAAAATTTTTGTGTTAAAACCAACAAAAACAATTATTTTTGTTTTTGATTCCAACAAAATTTGTTTCCCCAATTCTATTTTATTTAATTATTTATTTAAATTACTTAATCAATTTAAAAAAAAGTTCAAACATAATGGCTTTTTTTATTCTAACGAAGAATGTCTTTAAGGCAATATCTTATAAAATTTACTGCAAGAATAACTTCAGATGTTTCTAAAAAAATTCTCTTTCGTAAATTACGAATTTAATTCGTATTTTCGTTGCCTTCATTTTTTGAAATTACGAAAGCATGACCGGTTTTAAAAACAGCAGAGTTTAGAAAAACGAAAATAAGCTGTTTATGCCAGTTTTTAACACCTTGAAACACTAACTAGATATAATAGGACCGTTTATGTAAGCTCTAATAAAGATTTATTATCACGAACATTAATATGTAAGTTATGCTTTGAAAAGTAGGTTTTAAATCTGGTAAACCAGATTTGTGAAGATTGTGGCCCAAGTGACATTTTTACCTGGCAAAAACCTGTAAATCACCTGGCAAGTAGCTTACAGGCTTTTGCCAAGAAAAAATGTTACTTGGGAGAGGTCAATTTCTTGAATCGGATTTGGAATCAGAAAAGCTTCTATTAGAACCCACATAAACTGGTTAAAAAGCATTTTAAAAAAACCTGATATTTTTAACATCAGTCAATTATTTTTTTTATATTTATTACAAGCATAGACTTTAATCACCTGCCAACTTTTATTATTAAATATTTGAGGGTTTCTTCTGGTCCATCTGAGGCAATTTCAATAAGATCCAAATCTGCTTCGACTGTTTTAACTTTCTTTTCTGCTATAGGCCGAGCTCGCGTGAAGAAATCTGAAACAAATTGTAACCAAGTTGTCCAGTCTGTTAGGGTCGTTCCCTTTTCTTCCTCTTTTCCGATGGAAGTAATTCCGTTGAGCATTTTGGGCCGTTTCCCTATTTCCCACTTGGACAACCCAAGATTTTCCTCACACTCGTCCACTGTGAGTAGATCTATTTTCTGCCCCCAAATATACATTACGGGATCTTCCTCATAACTCACAACAGCTTTATGAGCTAGCAAGAAATCTCGACCCAGCATAACCTCTACTTCGACTAACAAGTCGTCATCGCATACCGCCATTATCTGGGTGAGGGATTCATCCCATTCCCTTTCTACGGTAGGGGTTTCTATCATTACCTCTGATGTACCTAATAATGTCAAGTGATGACCGGTAACCCCACTCAATGAAATATCCTTTGTACCCTGAGGGTTAATTGACCTCTCTAACACCAATCGCTTATGGACGAGAGTTACCGCCGCTCCTGAGTCGACCATACAACGGCAAATCCTTCCGTTACCCCGAAGCATAGCGATATATGGTACTTCCATCTTTTCTAATTTATTTGTTTTGAAAACAATCTCTTGATTAGCCGAACTTATTTGTTTAAAAACCTTGCTGTTGTTCGTCTCCTGTCTCTTCTCCGATGCTTGCTTCTTGTATCGCGTGAGGGTCCAGCCTCACTGTCGTAACGTCGATCTGGGTAACCTTGAAAACCCCTGTCTCGTTCGGACCGACTTGTTCGATAATCTTGGCCTCCCTGTTGAAAAGTGACTCTGCGATTCGAACTCGGTTCTTCATTTTGACTTTGATTAAATCGACCTTTACTTGTTTGTGCGCATTCTCTGGCCCAATGTCCCGGTTTATTACACCGAAAACATTTTCCAGGTTCTTTCTTTAATTTACACTCGCGGGCCATGTGCCCAAGCTCTTTACAATTGTAACAAGTTACCACCCTAATATCAACCGTATCGTGTCCCCCTCTACGCCCCTGGAGAATTTCTTGAACCATTTCGTGACGCTCTACAATTTCCTCCGCCTTATCAAGGGTTAATCTACCATCTCCTAATAAAATAACGCCGACCAACCTAAATAAGTCCTTCCTGAGTCCAAGCTTGAATTGTCCCACAACTAATTCAAGATTTTTTCTTTTTAAGCCCGCTTCCTCGCCTGGGCTAGCTGTGCGAAGATCCTCCTTCAATACTTGGATACCCAAAGCACGCAGCCGAGTACAAAATTCTTTCACCGATTCACTCGGGTGTTGATAGCATCGATTCAAATTTAATTGATCTTCTCCTGGTTTCTTCCGCGGACTGAATTTTGAAATTAGTTTGTTTTTAAATTCTGAGTATCCTAACAAATCCAGACTCGGTTCAGATTTAAAATATTGATAAGCGCCGGCAGTAAGTTTATACTTCACAATTTTCAACGTGTCTGCCTCACTCCATCCGTCTAGCCTACTTCGCTGTTCCAACTTATCAAAAAATCTTACTACTTCTTTTCCCGAAAAATTTTCGAGAGTAGCAGCTATCATCCCCAAGCTGTATAAGGGACCAACCATCGTCGACATGCCTGGCGTGGAAACGCTAGCTAACGACGGAGGAGGTATTACATTACCTCCCACTTCTTCAGGTGTTATTACCTTTACACCCGCAGTCTCCGTTGATCAAAATTAAAAAAAAAATTTACTTCGAAATAAAAGAAGTTATATTATACCTATTAATAATCAATAAAAGATGAGGTGTTAGTATCTAACTACACAAAATTATTATTACCCGGCGTCTTATCAAAACTAAAAATCAAATCCTAAATAAAAATTATTATTTAGTCAATCAATCACAAAACAATTCAACGTAGATCACCTAACGCGTTAACTAAATTACACCAAGACAAACAAAGTACTTTTATTTATTTATTTTTTTTTTTTTTTTTTTAAATCTTCCAACCCTCAAAAAAAAATTCAAAATCCAAAAAAAAAAAATTTTCAAAAAAACTTTTTTTTTTTCAAAAAAAAAACTATAAGTTATTGTTAATTCAAAAACTTTTCAAAAAACATTTTATTTTGAGTAGTGCCGTTATGCCCAGTGTCTATTAGTATCCCACCGCTGCCGCCATTTTGTAACGGGAGGTCGTCACTTGGGCCTTGTGCTCTCAGGCCGTACTGAGAATTATCGTAACTTGGGGGTGCGCCGTTCTAAGGAATATTTATATTTATTGCTGCCACCACCTTCGAACGAACAAACCACCCTCGATTATTCTCAGTCTTAATTTTGGTAGCGTAGAACTGGTCGAACCACCGGCCTTTCGTTTGTATGGCGTTGGGCCCCCGGCTTAACTTTGGGAATAGAAACCCCGGTTACGGGTATAGACGGCATACAAAAACACTACCCTAAAAAAAATTAAAGTGATTTCCTTCAATCGAAGGAAAATAAAATATCGACGTAATTATCTTACTCGATATTTATTTTCAGTAAAATTTAAGTATAAATTAACCCTAGCATAAAAAACAAAATTCTAAATTTACAAAAAGAAAACGAAAAATTTGTTGAAATAATTCTAACACTAAAAAAAAAGAATCCTATATTCCCTAATAATTATGAAGGCCCTTCTTTACAAACAATTATAATAATTTTAATTGTTTCTTTTTCCAAAAGGTAAATAATTATCACTAAGGTTAGTATAACAACATAAACACTTACGAAATAATCCCCCAAAATTAATCCTTATATATATCTACGCTCAATCTCGACACCCACAATTGTTTAACAGTTCACGAAACTTTAAAGTTACTATTGCAATTAAAAAAATTGCAACACTTGTAAATGAAACAAAAGGTCAATTTCCAAAAATCGCCTTTTTCACCAAAACTCAAAAAACGAAACACTTATCGAACGAAACAAAAGTTGATTTCCAAAATCGACTTTTGCGCCAAAACTCAAAAATACCACGATACGCTGGGACCGACTAAATCGATCTCTCAACGACTAAATCGATCTCTCGAACCGTCGAAATCAATCTCTCGGACCGTCGAAATCAATCTCTCGGACCGTCGAAATCAATCTGCCCCTCCTCGAATTTTAACCCCCTTTTATAAGAAAGTGCTACCTCTTCTTTCGTGTGCAAAAGATTATAAAACATCCGAGTCCAAAATTACAGTGGAAAGTTACTGGTATTGTACTACGACCCCAAAATTACTACGTGCAAAAAAGTATTGCATCATTTTTGGTCTTTTGTACCTGTAATTGACACGGTTTTTAATCGACTTTCCCTTATCACTTTGAAATACAATATTAAAATCGCGATTAACCCATCCTGTTCAACTCGTCTTTCAAAATTTGTCGGTGTCTGGAGATTGTTACAATCAATACAACTAATATTACATTTCAAACAATTATCGATATCAAAATAATAATTCATTATTTTCGATTTATTCCTTTTAGGATATATAATTATTCATTTAAATCAGGACCCACTAAATTAATTAACATAAACTACATTAGAATTTAATTTGCTGACCAACAAACTAAATTCTGTTTTAAACAATACTGGAATCCAATAATAACAAAAATCTAAAACTTCATAATGTTCCAATTTTTGTTACAAGTGCTTCTTGCAAATAGTGAAATTTTTGAATGTTACTTAATGATTTGTTGCTGTCAACGAGGGAAGAAAATGTGTCATGGAATTGTGTCCATTTATTTGGAGCACCAGAATAGTTTACCAAAGATATTTTAGGTAATTTAACATTACCAAACTGCAAGTTATCATTTTGCCTAAGTACATTGTTAATATTTTGACCGGAAGCAAGATTTGTACTGACGGCCTGCGTTTGTGCGATTAAGTCTTTAGCCGTACCTACCGCGGTAAAGTAATTATTTTCGAAACTTTCGCGCTCGAGTTGTTGGTCTTCGGAGTTTTCAAATTCTTCAATTTCTGCTTGAATATCAAAGAATTCAGTCCAAAGACATTCAATTTTCTCTAAACGCGATTGCAATTCAAATGCCTGGCTAGTTGCCGGTTTGAACGTCTTAAGGAAATTTGAAAATCTAGTTAAGTGTCCCTTGATTGTACCCCTTTTAGATTTAAGACCTTCCATTATGTGGTAAATTTAAATATCTTAATTAATGATTGATGTTGAAAATGATAAATTGGCAAATTGTGAAAATGTAAGTATATTTCCGATTGTTACTCAGGTGAAAAGCAATATAAATGATCTTACCTTAATCGCTCACTGCTTGCTGTTTGGCTGGTGCGATTGCTGTGGTGATCTTGTTTTTATATTCTTGATTCACTTTCACTTGTATAACTGGGATGTTTTGAAGATCCTGCTCTTCTAATGATGATGATGTATATTGCACTGTTAATTGAAAGAATCTTTTAATAATGCATACTTACTTTGAGTTTTATGTATTGAATACAAACTTATCCAACCTCCGGTTCCATGTAAAAATATCAAAGCAAAGTTAAAACGATCTTTTAAATGGTTCTAAAAATAATCTCGAAAATTCTAGTTGAATGTGAAAATTTTTTTTTTTTTTTTTTTGAATAAACAATTGAATTACAATTATTATAATTATTGACCTTTGTTAAATCGCAAATTTCACCGCATTAGTTTTTATAATGATTGGTGTTCCGCAAATATCCCGTAATCACTAAATAATCTGGGTTGTTCAAACCTGTCTCTTTCCTCGATAAACTCGACCCGCAATCCTCGGTCCTTAAATGGTTTGTGAATTATTCTTCTTCTATTTCACGTTAAATGGAACAGCTTTTTCTCTCGTTCCAGAATTTTCTATGCCACGAGCCAAAATCTTCTACCAAATAATTCTTCCTATTGATTATTTAAATTTGTCCAAATTGAATTTGTTATTGTTGTTTCGAAAGTGATTTTTGTTGATTAAATTTTATTTGTGGATCACTCCTCTCTTAGATAATATTTCCACTCGACCTTACTGGTCCACCGTTTTTCATTAACTTTATTTCATCGGAGGATTACCTCCGCTCGACCTTACTGGTCCACCGTTCAATTCGAAACTGACTTTATTTTTCATTTTTCTCCTGATCAATCCGTTTCCAAGACGATTCATTTTTTTCTTCATTCAAATTTTATTTTTGATAATGTGATTAAATATTATTCACTTGCGTATACCCGCACTGATGCACATCGGTCGTTACACTCAACGTTGTTCAATTTTCAATTGTTTACTTAAACAATAAATTATTTCGATTTGAACTTAAATTGTTGAATATCAAATATTAACTTTCTTTGAACTTTCTTACATTTTTTTGAGAATGAAATTAAAACTGCTGTGAGCTTTATTGCCCACCTTTATGAACACTTTATGAACATATGCTGAACCGTGAATTGGTTGCACTTGTTGATTTGATATGTACGCACGATGATGTACTGAACCATATGAAGATTGCACTTGTTGACGTTATTATTAGTGATTATTGAACCGAACTATTTTAATTGATATCCGTGACTCGAAGGACCAAAATGTTTGTTGATTGCAATCGATCTTGTGACTTCTTAATCAATCAACTTGTATAATTGTAATTGCTGGTTCAGAATGAGAAAAATAATGCCTTTTTTGTATGTTTATTTGTAAAATGTACAAGCATTCGACTTGAGTCGTATTTACTCACTGAGTAGGGTGTTTACCCTTAACTCAGAAGTCTTAAATTTTGGCTACGGCATGCGCACAAAGATCACATATTTATGCTAACATTAGATGACTGCAAACAAGTAGTTTAAAAACACGCCCAATGATTTCACTGCCTCGATCACTGTTTTCGTTATCACTAAATTCATTATTTGCTTTATTATCAATATTTACATCATTATCATAAAGACTACACGCAGTTTGATTTACAACACTACCGCTACTACTATCACTATCGTCTATATCAGTGGTTCTCAAACTTTTTTGGTGACGGAACCCTTTTGGAAAGCAAAATACTTGACGGAACCCTGCAATAAAACAATACTTTTTAAAAGTGTAAAAAAGTATTCTTTTTAAAAGTATTCTTTATTAATAAACATAATAAAAGTACAATGTAACAGTTTCTAATTATTACTTACTTTACCACATGGCAAGTACATACATTATTAGAAGATAAAAAGAAAAAATCTAACTAATGGGAGGTATGAAACTGTTTTTTATTTTTCATTAATTGGTTGATGTCAGATTTGACAGAAGACAGTTGCAGTCTCATATCAGGTTCGGCGTCCTGTTTCGCACAAATATGTTGTTGGGAACGGGAGAAGAATATTCAGAGCCATTTTGCAAAGCATTGGATATTCATTACGAATTCTGCACCAAAAATCGTTGAGAGGTGTCGTTTTGAACAGTGACTCCATACTTATGTCTGAGGACATTTCTAAAAGAGATTCATATATCTCGTTTGACATACTTTCGGGCTTTTGTAAATTGGGTAAAAAAGGATTATGAATCCACGAATTCAGTTTCATTTTTGTATTCTGTTCTTCGGGAAAATACTTTTCAAAAGATGCGCGCATCAAAGTGAGATATTGGACCAATTCTTCAAACATATCATCTTGAAACATTTCTGAGTCGTTATCGCTAAGAAACTCACTGAGTGACGTAAAGCTTTCTATTTCTCTGTTATCAACGCAAACAATCCAAAAATCTAATTTTCTTTTGAAGGCAGTTATTTTGTTATAGGCCTGGAACACTGTTGTCTGTTTACCTTGCAATGATAAATTCAATTGGTTTAGTTTTTGAAAGATATCCGCCATAAAAGACAATCGGAACAACCAAGTTTTATCATACAAACGGCCTTTCAAATTAAAAGAAGTATCTGAAAGAAACATTTGTAACTCCGCTCTAAGTTCAAATAGCCTTTAATAGGCGGGCGGAGTCAAAACGTTCGACCAGAGAGAGGTGTTTTGATTTTTTTTTCTAAATTCTTGCGGAACCCCTACAGGGGTATCGCGGAACACACTTGTATAGCTGGTCTATATTTTTAACAATTAAAGGCACATTACTTTGTATTTGATTATTATTTACACTATTAACACAATCTACACTATTGTTTACACTTTTTTTAATTTTTCGATTTTTTTTACGCGTTGGTATGCTTTTGACATTTTAAATACAGTTTTTTTTTAATTTTAACGCTCAAAGAAGCTCAAAACACAAAAACTAATCTCAAACATAAGCTAACAAAATGGACTCAGAGCAGAAAGCCAACTGATCTTTAGTACTTGCGCAACGAATTATGAATCTCTATGAGAGCTTAATAGCCGAATATCTGCCTATGAACGGTTGTCAATTGCATGCCATTCTTATGAGTAATAGACGGCCGTCGATGGCTAACCACATTCAGGCCATATACAAATCCCCAACTCTTGGCCGATTGTTGACAGCCGGAAACCGGCCGATGAACGGCTGTCAATTGCTTGGCATTCTTATAAGCTTCTAGACGGCCGTCGATGGCTAACCATATACAGGCCATATACAAATCCCCAACTCTTGGCCGATTGTTGACAGCTGGAAACCGGCTGATGAACGGCTGTCGATTGCTTTCCATTCTTATGAGCAATAGACGGCCGTCGCGTCGATGGCTAACCATATACAGGCCATATACAAATCTCCAACTCTTGGCCGATTGTTGACAGCCGGAAACCGGCCGATGAACGGCTGTCAATTGCTTGCCATTCTTATGAGTAATAGACGGTTGTCGGCGGTTAACCAGATACTGGCCATTTACAAATTCCCAACTCTTGGCCGATTGTTGGCAGCTGGAAACCGGCCGTTGAACGGCTGTCAATTGCTTGTCATTCTTATGAGTAATAGACGGTCGCCGGCCAGATACTGGTCATTTATAAATTCCAACGCTTGACCAACCGTTGACAGCCAGACATCGGCTGATCAACGGGAGTTTTTCCATTAACGGTGACTTTGTATGGGGATAGGTAACATTCAAGTATTTACATCTAAATTTTTTACCCATAGTGCATCGTCTAATTATTATGATTATGGCAAATATTAATCCATTTTTGCATTATTGAGTTATTGAAGAGTATCAAGGTCAACAATACTGAAAAAGCAAAACAAATGAAAATTTCACATTATACACAATATACACATAAAATGTGTATCTTGCTACACGAGTTCTCCCATAAGTTATGACTAGAGTGCGGAATTATAAGCACGAAAAATGTTAAAAATAGCGCTTATAAATGCTTAAAAAAATTGCCAAATAAGCATTAAAAATGCACAAAAACCTTAAAATAAACAAGAAAAATAAAAATTTATAGTGTAAAACTTTATTAATTATTACTTAAAGATTAACAAAAATAAATCCTAATTAGAACTCGTCGTTCTTCTCTTCATTTCGGTAGCAGTTGATGATTAAGTGCTTTTCTATATTATCAACTTGAAAATTTCTTCTTCTGTCACTCAAAATGTTTTTATATTTCGAAAAACTTCGTTCCACATCAACACTCGTAATTGGAGCGTACTTAAATTTTGTAATTAACGATGGTTCGATATCTAAATCTTCGCAAATTTCTCCTTTCAAAACATTGCTAATTTTTTCTAAAATTTTGTATCCTTCATTTTTTAATAACACTTGATTTAATTTATTATTAACATTTTCTGCTATCCATCCCTGCACATTTGATGCCGCGGTTTTAAAATTATTTATTATTTGTACAGCTTCTATCAAGATAAGTCCTTGATGTTCCAAATTTGTAATGGATTCGCTTACAAATTTGTAGTTTGCTTGAAGAAAAGTCAAATTTTGTTCAACTGTTTTGTTTGTCAGTACACTCTGACAGTCTTTAACAGATTGGGAAGCCGATGAAGGAAAACTAAAGATAATTTCTTTAAATGCCTTGAAATTTTCGGCATAATACATTGCTGCATTTAGCCATGTTCCCCACCTAGTTATTATTGGCTGAGGATTTATTATTATTATTATTATTGGCTGAGGCAATTTTTCTTTAAAACTCTGTACTCTCAGCGGTGCTTTTAAAAATACTTTTTTCCCATGTTTGATTAAATCGTTTACTATCGGAAACTCTAATCTAATAGTTTCAGCAACACGATCTAATCCGTGCGCTAAACATGTGCAGTGAATTAGATTTGTCTAGAATATTTTTAAAGTCGATGCTGTTTTGATCATGTACGGCGCAGCATCAGAAACCATCAACAATATCTTATCCGCTGGAACTGGATTTGGAAGAAAAAATTGTGTCATTCCATCGCTATTTGTTTTTGGCAATTTCTTCGAATTTATTAAAAATGCCCTGGTCTTGAAATCCTCATTCAAGATTCCTATCATGAGATTTGCTATATAGCGTCCACAAGCGTCTGTAGTTTCGTCTACAGTAAACCAAATAAAATTAGTTGCTATTTCACTTTTTAATTCCTCCACGACTTGATTATATACAGAATCAACATACTTTTTACGGATTGTCGATTCTGATTGAACATGTTTCTGGCAATATTTTTGTAAAAAGTTTTTGAATTCGCTATTGTCTAATTTTCTTAATGGAATGTTAGCCGAAATCATAGCGTTACATAAATCAAAATTAAATGTATCTTGATCACATGATGAAAAACTGGCAATCGACTTTTTTTAAGGTTTGTTGTTTAGCTGTATCGGTATTAAACTTCCTTAAGCGTTCTTTATGAAGAGATGTATTTATGTGTTGTACAATATTATATTTTTTCTCACAACTAATCTGCAACAAAAATTGCAACGATAAATTACTTTATATAAAATTACTATTTATAAAAACTTACGGTTTTCACACAGGCTTTACATTACAAACCAATTTATTATTTTCTAATATTAATTCAGGATACTTTCTTATCCATTCTTCAACTGTTGGCTTAATTTTTGGCATTGTGTTACGCCTATGGTTATTTA
The DNA here is from genome assembly GCA_947369205.1 of Cantharis rufa. Lineage (NCBI taxonomy): Eukaryota > Metazoa > Arthropoda > Insecta > Coleoptera > Cantharidae > Cantharis > Cantharis rufa. The sequence continues at coordinate 19,176,556 of OX376307.1, read as the reverse complement.
AATGCTAATTTAGCACTAAGTATTGTAGCGCGAGGAGCCTTGAACATTTCCGTTCTGAGAAACTTAAATGTTGCCATCAGCATGTCTGGCTGGGCGAGTGCTCGTATGATAAATAACTTACGGGGGTGGGAAAGAAAAGTAAGGCGGTACTGAAGTAATCACCACATAAGACGGACGCGACGACTGGTGGTTCACGATTCTCCAATCGTGCCAATTATTGTGCCGTTTGTTCAGTATTCATTAAAATTATGTGTTATCTCCGATTTAAAAAATGTGTGGTAGTGATTGACTCCAAGCAAATAAATATTAAGGTCAGACAAATTGTATTTGATTGTTAGATTAAGATTTGTATTTATAATGGGTTCCGCTGCAGTGGATCCCACTAATTGGGAAATTGTTATTTTTGTACAGGTACCGTGAATGAAAATATGAACGATTTTGAAATCTAATAAGTGCCACACTACTTTTAATTTTTTTAAAATAATTTTATTTAATATGTTGTCCTTTATTTTTGTAAACTTAAAGACAGCGTTTAGGCCAAGATTTTAGCGATCGTTGTATCATTTCCAGAGGAATCTTTTTTATCTCGCGTTTTGTTAAGTTATTAAGTTGATCTATAGTTTCAACTTTTGATTTATTTAGCTAAGATTGTAAATAGCCCCACAAAAAATAATCACATGATGAAAGGTCCGGCGATGATGGTGTCCATATATCAGGACGAATAAAAGATATGCCATTTTTTTCAAGAAAATTCAAGGTCATTTTAGAAGCGTGTGCTGGTGCGGAGTCTTGGTGAAATATCCAATCATCAGCAGGATATAATCTCTTCGCATCCTTCAAAAGTGGCTTTAAAAATTCTTAATATATTATACTGAATTAATTTTTGCCCCAGGTTCAACAAAAATTGGCGTGGTAGTTCCAAAATTTGATATTCCCATGAACACCATAACTCCCTTCGGATGAGACTGTTTTGCGAATACGTCCAGTTCTTTTGCCGACTGCTCGCGACATAAGTACTGAACTTTTCGTTGCCCATCAGCATTTGTTAGGTGGAACCATGCTTCATCGACAGTGATGTATTTTTGCCATTTATTACAATTTAGTAAGTGATATTGTAATCCTAAGGAGCGCTGGTACCTTTTTGTAATTATTTGTTCAGAAATAATGTGATGTCTTCTCGGCTTCTTCATTAATTTTAGATTAAAAATTTTTTTTAGATTATACCGAAAAGTATATTCAGATGTTTTGACGTGATTTGCCATATGTTGTAGTGTCGGGGGATTCGTTTTTAATGCCATTTTCTTTAAATTCAATAATTGTTCATTTGTCAGAGTTGGCTTTTTGCCGCTGCCTTTCTTCCGGATTTTGGAATTCTGTTCTGGGATTCCATTTTTTTGTAGCTAAAGAGTGTACCTTTCAAAACACAAAAATTTTGATCTTTACACCTTTTTTGTATCACAGTAGAACTACACTGTTGTTCTAAAAGTTTAAAAATAATGAATTGTTGCTCTTTAGTTAACACCCTTTTTGTAACTGACATTTGAAAAAAACAAAATTGACACCAAAAAGTTTTTATCGCATACTCCATGGAATACTTAAAATTTTGTTTAAAAAAATAACTGTCATTGGTGAAATTTGAATTTAAATTCGTTCAGTTTTTCATTCACGGTACCTGTATGTAAACATTATTTTAATTAGGTTGGTGTGGAAGACCACGGAAGGTGTTTACTGTAGCCTTTGGCACCCTTTTATTGTTCAATTATATCTATCTAAATTTATTCCGAATTTTTAATTGATCTTCTCTACCTGTGAATTATTATTGCCCGCGACCTGACTTGAGCTAAGCTTGGCATATCTTCAGTAAGTTTTAAGTAAGTAACAATTGTTGCAATTAAAATAAAATCATACAGTAAATTATTTAAAGATAAATAAAAAGTCAAAAAATTTACACACTTCACACTATAATTACTACCGAAATATGGTATACATTTATAAACAACAGTATAAACTATAAAAAGGATCGTATCTCGCTTATCAATATAGCATAAGAACTGATGGTTATCAAAAGCAAATTTTATTTTTCGCTTATGTGCATTTAAATGTAAGCGCGCCTACATACAGCTTCCGAGAAAATATTTTGCGGAAGCCGTGCTTTTGTTATGGAAACTTAATGCCAATTAAAGCGCACACGGTAAAATACATAAAAAGCACCAAAAGGCACAAAAAAATTGTGTTAAACGTTTGCTTTTGTCCTCGTGCTTATTTCTAAAATTTTCCGTGTTGCTATTAATTTTTACGTATAGCAAATTTGCCAAAAATCCGCACTCTAGTTATGACTATAAAAGTGTTTTTCTATAAAAAACAAAACATAATACTTTCTATTGGAAAACTTAAATTAAAAACCGACTGTTGGGTTTTTAATGTTGATTTTACGTAATGAAACACAATATGATTTAAAATAGTTTAAGTATATTTTTTCTGAGCGTATAAAGTGAGGACCGACTGTGGTAAAATTACATATAAAGTGAGGTCCACTACAAAGTATACGGACCTCACTTTGTAAAAATTGTTTATTAGCTCCCTCTACCGCCTGCTGTGCTAATCATAATAAAATTTAATGGACCTTACTTTGATAGGAGCATGAAAATGATGTGTATTTTTAGTTTTCAAGTTTACCGCTTGGGGGCGCTCTTATAGTGTGTATATTCCATATATGTATATTTAGCTAACATTACATGACAGTGCACCATGCAAAGCTAGATCCAGAAAACTGGCAACAGCGCCCGGTACTCATTTTGTACGAATTCCTATATTATGACCTTGCATCAATTAATATACTTACTACTCGCAGAAAACCGTAAATTTATTAAGAGAGATAAAAAATACCCTTACTGGCTATTCGCGACAAGATGAATCATTTCGATTTTTTTTAATCATCATTTTTTTTTTATTTTTAAAGTATAATATACAGTGACTCCAACAATTATTAATACACCCCTATGTTAACCATGTAAATTGCACATTTTGAAACCGTTTTTTGACGTATAAAACTCGCTTTTACAGCAAAACTTTTCAGATATTTTCTATTGAAAATCTTAATCTCTTCAGTTTTGTTTCTATACATTTTTTTATTTTCTTTTGCCGTTTACGAGTTACAGCGACTTAAAGAAACCTAAGTAAAAAAGTTAATAAAATTAACATTGCTCTTATGGGAGTTTTTTACAGAGTTTTCTTCAAGTCGCTGTAACTCATAAACGGCGAAAGAAAATAAAAAAATGTATAGAAACAAAACTGAAGATATTAAAATTTGCAATAAAAAATATCTGAAAAGTTTTGCTGTAAAAGCGAGTTTTATATGTCAAAAAACGGTTTCAAAATGTGCAATTTACATGGTTAACATAGGGGTGTATTAATAATTGTTGGAGCCACTGTAAGTGCGAGACGAAATTAGAAAGATTTTTAAAATATTAACGAATCGATTATTTTCATAATAGAAGTTTTTCAAAATCGATTACTATGCATCGATTATATTTCTATAATGTTTCAATCTGAATTATCATAATCGATTACGATAATTGATAAATCGATGCGCATCTCTATTCGAAGGACCTACTAAAGTTACTTAAAGTGTAGCTCTATTTTTATTACTAAGCGATTAGGGTTTAGTGAAATTTAACTGTACAAAATATTATGTCAAAGTAAGACATACTTCATAGCTCATACTTTAACTTATCAATGCGACCGTAGTGCAACTGCTTTGCTAAGCAATTGATACCCGCTCTGTTCTACAACATAAAAAGCGCGTAAATTTTATAGTGTCAGCATGTCTATCTCTAGACGGCCTCAATAATGCAATTTTTAATTTTTACCTCCAATCAATTTTAAAAAAAAATTGGAGGTATGGTAATCGAAAAAAAATTTCAACTTTTTTTTTTTGCATTTTCGAGATCACCGTGTTCAGAAACGTAAAGATCTGCAAAAAGTAAAAAAAAAATTTCTGTGTCGGTCTGTCGGTCTGTCTGTCTGTCTGTCTGTCGTCAAATTTTGTCGATCGATTTGCTTCCGAACCATTCAACCAATTACGACCAAATTTGGTATGGTGGTAGGGTTCACGGTGGAAAGGTGAAAATAAGGTTTTCGTCGCGATCTATCAATCAGGAGTGCCACCACAAGAAAATAATACGGGATTTTTTAAAAATATTTTGTCTTGCGATATGTTATTTTAAAGGCCTTAAAAGGCTTTATCCAGAATAGGTAAAATTAATCTTCTATCTGTCGTCTGTCAAAAATCACAAGTTGTCAAAGTTGAAACTTTAAGAGTGAATAACTCAAGAAATGCTGAAGGGATCTTACCCAAATTTGGTACGTAGGTACATTGATCCTAATGGATATGAGAGCATATGTAATCCTTCGATAGAAATCAGTAATGCAACATGAAAAAAATAAAATTAACTTTTTTGTCAAAAACATGAAAAAAGTTTTTGTCGATCGATTTTCTCCGGCATTTCTGCGTCGATTGCAATCAAACTTATTGGACGTATGCCTCGTGGGCTGGAATGGTGAAAATAAGGTTTTGCCAGAGAAATCTTCACCAGGGCCACCACAATAAAATAAATAAAAAAAAATGAAAATGTCGTCGTATCTCCGGAAATGTTTAACCGATTCAGCTAAAATTTGGTGTGTCGATGGAGCTTTGAAAGTATAAGTATTGGTGAGAAAACAAACCGAGCCAATTGTAACAGGGCGGGGCAGGTCAGAAAAATTATAGAAAATATTAACTGAAATCTTAATTTATATATTTTTTGTGAGAATTGGTCAGATGGCTGGCAAAAATAAAACAATATATTCAAAATTTTAATAAACGTCATAATTTTGTGACATATGTGTCAAAATTAGGTTAATGTTGATTTGTATACCGAGTGCAGCATAAGAATTGAGTTTAGGGCTTGTAACAATTAATTTTAGAATACAAAAATAGGTGGTTCGGTGGGAAATATTTTATAATATCGTCGTACGGACTGACGGAACGTTACTTTATAAGTAAAAGGTTCTGCCACTAGGTAGCGACCAAGTTTAGGCTGTTTGTTAAATTTTTTCGCAAATGTTTTCAGAATCAGTAAATCGACAGTCAGTAATTTACAAAAATTTATTTTCGAAAAATCCGCTAGATGACCGAAAAAATTTGTTGTACCAATCTTGGAGAAATTTTATTTGTGACTTCTTACGGTATTATGTGACGTATATAAAAATTTTGGAAAAAATTCAGTGGCGTACAAAAATAAAAAATTTTTTTCATTTTAGATTTTGTTAAAAAAACTTTTATAGATAGATTTAGGGTAGGGGGTGATACATATAGATATCTTTGCCAGGGCTACCGATATCTTTGTTAAGGCTACCACAATAGATAACAAAAATGAACATTATGTCATCGTATCTCCGGACAAAATTTGGTGTGCTGGTGATTGGAGGTATTGCGGCAGAGAGTGTTTTAAATGGCTATCAATTTCTAGTTGAATATTACTTGAAAACCGTATCAAATCCTAAGTGATATACTGACAGTCCATTTCCTTCCATTCTAAGGAATATCAGGTAGTCTGCATAAAATGATCATAAAATGGGGAAACTCGGGGACACTTTACTGCTATGGCAGCCTCCAGCTAACCTCTATTCTATAGTCTCCACCTGCGGATGTCACAATTCTGAACTGTCACCAAACTTTTTTAAAACTCTTTACTTTTCAATTTTTAAAACTTAAAAATTTATTTGCGAAATAAAAATTATTCTAAGAGATTTTCAAGCAGCTACTTATAGGCGAATTTACCATATTGCAAATTTTTTTTTAGGTTTGAAGACATTTGTTGAAATATTTAGTGTCCTTTGTAGGGCACGCTCTAGAGGACGGACAAACCGGACGTTATTCGGAGCGGCAAATTAAATGCGCGGAATTTTGGATATAAATGTGACAAAAAATTGATAAGTTAAATACCTACCTAATCAATCGAAATTAGTTTTTTTGTCGGGGGCGACGTAAAAGCTAGAGCGGTACCTGTAGAGATTTTAGGTACAGTAGAAGCTAGATTCTGTGAACACAAAATGGCAAGGGCATGTTTAAATTAACGTAAGTATTCACACTAACGGGGGTGTAGAAAAACTAGTGTTATTCCTTATAAAACGTATTATACAGTCAGTGCCGCATAAACCTATGGTGCAATGGAGCGGCCGCCAGAATTGAGCGTTTTTAAATTAAATTTTCTATGAAAAAATGAAATTTATAATAAAAAAAATATCTGAAAGGTGGATATCTTCTCATAGCTTCTTTGGCATTATAATGACCCGCCGGCCGCGCCGTTTGACAGACTACCGCAGATTATATAATTTATAATTATTATTATAATTAATTAAAATATATAATTTTTGAATAAATGATTTGGACAGTCCTACGTTTTCAATGTAAATTGTGAATTTTAAAGTCTTTTTTTGTTAAACAAAAATCTATTTTTTTCTGGTCTTAAAAGAATTTTTGTGCGAAACAGTAATCGACTTATCGAATAGTTCACTTTTACGATTTATTCGACTTAAGTCGAAAAGTCAACTGTGCGATTAGACTAGCCGACTTCCATTTTATAGAAAATTCCGAGCCCTACTTTAAATTCAGCATCATACTGGAAAAGGAAAAGTTGAGTATTCGTAAGACCAAAACCTAATAGAAGAAACAAACACGTTACTTTTATTTCAAATAATTTTTTGAACTTTAAAACTTAAAACATAATTCTATGACAGCATGCAGAAACTTAAATTGTATTCTATAAAAATAAAAAAAAACTGAATCATAATTCTATAAAAATAAAGAAAAAACTTAAACACAATTAAGTATATAAAATTAAAAAAAGAACTTAGACACAATTCAATAAAAATAAATTTCAAAGTTATTTTTTTTTATAACTGTTAACTACAAATATTTTAATTTTTTGCCATGTTTTATTCTTTAATTCGGAATTTTTATTTTTGAATTCTATACATTCTTCCTTTTTAGGTGCAGTTTTAGTTTTTAAATGTGTTTCAAAGAAATTTAAAGTTATTTTCTTTTGATCTTCTGTCCATCGCTCTAAAACACGGGGTTTCTTCTTTTGGGCGCAATTCGATTGTTTGGAACAATTCGGTTCATTATTATTGGTCACTTATTCTAGAACTTCAGTACTTATTTTACGAGATTTTTTAGATTTTTTCTGAGTTCCACTCGGCTGATCTTCCTAAATAAAAAAAATCATATTAGTATTAAGCAACACATTTTGCAAAATATTTTATATACCGTAATGTTACTTTTTGTGGCTTGGGAAAATTCGTCTTCAGGATCACTGTCGTTGTCCGAATTTTCTATCATGTCTAAATTAATTTCAATATCATCTAAACTCTTGCCTTTATATTTCGACGCTTCTCCCCTTTCGTTTAGTACTAGAAGTTTAGACACCTTGGCCATCTGATAAACATCGTCTGGCAAACGGTAATAATTTTTATGCACTCCCGATGTGTGGCCCATAAAATTAGCTAACTGTTCTAAATCTTGTTTTGAAAGATTGATAACCTGTGACATTGTGGCTAAATGTTTGCGTAGTTTTGTAGAAGTAATTGCGTTTGGATTTTGAACGCCAGCTAATCTTACATGCTTGTAGATCGTTCTAGAACCACATATGCTAGACAACACTTTTGTGTTAGCAAATAGAAAATTGTTTTCCGGTTTAACAAAATTTTTTCGAACTTCTAACAATAAATTAACGGTTTTCACCATTTCTTCAGTAAACAGAAATGGAACACCACGATCTCGCTTACCCCTTATTACGACTTTTTTAAAGGATTTCATTAGAACTTCTTCGCTCTCGCTAATGCAGTTGTCAAATTCGTTGGTAGTTTCCTTGTTAATATTTTCGCTGTAAGAAGAAACGGTCATCTTTTGTAACTCTCCTACTCTCCTTCTATTAAGTAAAAGTAGTTGTACATAGCACACTTCCTGAAGGCATTTAAAAGCTTGGTCGTTCTTAGGATTATCTGTCAGCATATTCTTCAACTTTTCGTTTTCAGTTATTACCCAAGCAACATTTCAATCCTGGTAATTGCCTGTAAAATCAAAATGTACCTGGCAACCCTGAGGTAGGCCTGGCTGACACAAAATAAATAATAATTGACAGGTTATTTAGCGATACCTGCGAAAGTCCTGCGCTTGGCCTGGCTCAAGGCAACTGTAGGTTATTTTCCGTGCCTGAGAATCACCTGCGCTTATTGCTGCGATTTGCCTGCGCTTGGCCTGTCTCAAGTAAAATGCAGGTTAATATTTGTACCTGAGAATTACTTGTATTTATTGCTACTTTTTTCCTGCGCTTGGCCTGACTGAAGTAAAATGCAGGATATTATTTTTACCTGAAAATTACCTGCGCTTATTGCTGCGTTTCGCCTGCGCTTGCCCTGGGTATATTAAATTGCAGGTTAAAAAAATTGTCAAAACACGTGACAAATCCTTAATCTTTTTTTTATCAACAACGATTAAATTGAACAGTATTATTTAATGAAAGATAGACAGTTTTTCAAATTTTAAGTTTGATAATAACTTTTTTTTATTTAAGCAATTTGGAATTAAAATATTTTAAACTAATTTTTTGTCAGACATGATCGATAAGTAATTATAGTAGAATTAAATATTAATAAGAAGAAAATTTCAATAATAGGTAATATATTAATTAGTAGGTATTGTACATTGTAAAATTGTAAACATTGTAAACATTGTAAAAAGTTGCAGAAATATACTAATTAATAATAAGTTATTAGAGAATCTATGATATAGATTAAAATAAAGTTATATCGCATTATCACGATAGAAATAATTTGACTATATTTCTTGCAACTTTTTATTCAAAACCTAACGGTTTTTTGTACCCCCCCTCTCTTTTTTAATGAAATTATTATCTGTTAATAATTGTCACGGACGTATATAAGGGGGTTGTTTAGGGGTCTGGACACCCACCTTAGCCTAAGCAACAACGCGAATATTAGTCGAATACCCAGTCTAACCGATAAGTAGACCGTGAGATTCTTAATAAAGTTGTAAAGTGCAGTGTCGAACACCCCCCCGCCTTCCAAAACCTATAGCTACATCTCTGATAATTATTATAATATTTAAAGTATTTATTTAAATTTAAATTATTTAATTTTTCATCACCAATTTTCCATTCTTCAAAACGATCACGTAATCTATAATCACGAATTTACTTTAACCTAAAAATTTAATTTAATCTAATTTACGATTTTACGATATTTTATATAAAAGATATTTTTATATATTTTAAAATTTGTAATTGGTAACTAGATATGTAGGCCTATTATGTATCACAAACGTTATTATAACAGTGACCGTTATGAAATAAAAAATTGATGAACCGCGTTTTGATCCGAAAATAGAAATATTACTTTCTCTTTCTGACACATGTTAGCTATAATAATGTTTCTCGCTTTACGCTATTTTAAAACTTTATTATAATATAAAGGTTGACCGTTATTTTTAAAGGTTGTTATACATAATAGACCTGATTATCTGATTATATTATCTGATTATATTATCTGATTTTGATTAATCATAATCAGTTATTATTTTTTTTTGAACCACAAGAAATGAGTAGCACAATAATGAAAATTTTACAACCAAGCGCGATGGCTCAGTGGTCAACGTACAAATACTACAAAAGTGAGGTCCCAGGTTCGAATCCCATTGAAGGTAAGATTTTAAAAATTTATATTTTCAGACTCCATCTATATGCACCCCAAGGAGAATACAAGATGACCGAAATCAAACAAATAGTAGAAAAAATCGTTAAATATTCTTAGAATAGAAACTATACAGGGTTAATAATAATAAAAAAATTAGTAAAAATATGAATAGAAAAATTTAAAAATAATAAGTTAAAAATTAAAGAAATTAAATTTTTTCATTTAGTGAAAATTATTTAATTATTTTAATTAAATAATCAATAAATTTTTTGTCACGTGGAAATTAAAACTGATCCAGGCTTTTCTCGGGTTTACGGCGGGTTTGGTACAGGTTCTATTTTACTCAGATACCACCTGTAGCAAGCTTTTCTTATACCTGCCTCGGGGTTCTCCCAAGCAATTACCTGGCTACGGAGGGCGCTTAGTGCAGGTATGCGCCAGCACCTGCTTGCTTTCAACTGAGTATGTCACAGCGTTCTCACAGGGTAAATCCAAGGGCCATTTTCCTCAGACAGCACCTGTGGCAGACTTTTCTAACCCCTGCCGCAGGAACAGGTCCTGTCTGAGTTTTCACTGCCAGGAAATTGTCAGGGATTTCCCAGGTTAAAATGTTGCTTGGGTAAGTACGTTTTTAATAAGGTCAGATCATCTGCTAATGGAATAGCAGAAGGTTTATTCCATTTTTTTGTTTTAAATTTTTATTTGCTATGGTCGCAACTTCGTAACGCCATTCATTTGTTATCATCTCCTTTAATTGTTGAAGTTCTTCTATTTGAGTAGTTTTAGTTTTAAATTTTTTTCCATAAATTGTAATGGCTACATCACAGCACTCTTTTAACTGTGTCCCCATATTCATCGCTAAAGTTGGTGCACCATATAACTTTGTTTCTTCGTCGTACCGTAAAATGGGGTTAAATTGATAATTTTTTCAAGTTTTTGAATAATACAATCGAACCTATAAATATTTTCAGCAAAATAAAAATTCTACACGATTTGTATATCAGAATAGAATAGAATCTACCGAATATGCAACCATTTTTTGACAATACTGATCTGTAAAAAAATAATAACCATGTTATCAAACTAACACCTATATTGGGGTGACTTTGATGGGGCAATTTTTTTCGCGTGCTCTGTACTGGATTAACGCAATAAGTTATCAATTTGATACCTAACAAATTTGGAGCAGACATTTCTTTTATCAAACCTGCACTGCATAGGGGTGACATTGATAATCCATATTCAGCATGGAATCGGTAATCAACTCTAAAATGACAAAAAAGTACTCACATTTTTTCCACTGTAGATTTAGCACCAAATAGAAGCACTATATTTGAGACTCCGTGAAAATATAACTAGGCTTATTTGCATCTGACCTAGTTCGAAACAACACTGTTCAAAGTTCTCTCTTTCGATTGAGCCCTAGCCGGTTGTTCATAGATTGCTTTTGGCGCGTAGTTTGAATATATAATGAAATTCTGTCCAACTATCAAATTCACCCCACAAAATCAATCTCACCCCATCTTACGGTACCTAGTTATTAATTTTGTACAGTTTACAATAGTATCAAAATTTGTTGTATTTAAAGCTTCTAATAAATTTTTAACGTTTATTTTTTCTTTTAATTGTAGAAGTATGTTACTTACCAAAAACTTACACGCGGCCGGCCAGCTCATAGCCGGGAAACTTTCAAAATTTTAATGAGACTCGGGCGTGGGCAGCAGTACTTAACGAATCCAACAGATTCGAAATAAAATTCAGTATAACAAATAACAATATAATGAAATTTAAATAAATGGTTACAGCTTCCTCTAATCCGCTTGTTATCCTACAAAGACACATAATAAAAGCAATACAATCAGGTCGAGTTCCATTCGACTACATCTCCAGGAAAATAGTCCGTTATCAACACGGAATCATTTGTTACCACGGCCGTGGTCCCTAAATAAATCTTAAACTATTACAAAACATCTGACCTTTTACAATAATCCTTAATTAATCGCACATGTCAACTTGCGAGCTTGATCACCACTTAATTCACCGAACACAATTAAATTACGCAAACTTCGCCGCAACTAACAATGCCTTGTCGAAACTTAAAAACATTCCCAGATTTGGAATGAATTTAATTCCGAGTCCGAATTGTCGCGTCCGTCTTATGTCGTGATTAATTCAGAAATGTCTTACTATTCTTTCCCACCCCTGCAAGTTAATTATCATGCCAGTAGACATGCTGATGGTAACCAATTCACTTTTTCCACGAACGGAAATGCTCAAGGTTCCTCGCGCTACAAATACTTAATACTCAGTTAGCAATAAAATAACCATAGGCGTAACAAGTAGGGATCCTAATTGTCTCATTTTTCGTGATGCGACAACGTGGAAACTTTTTTCAGGATGACTTTAAATATCTTTGTGCTACAGCACATATAAGTGTATCAGTTTTAGCTGCGAAAGAAGCTTGATCTGCTTTCATCCTAGGAAAGATTTCTTTTTTTAAAATGTCGTTATCTTTATATGAGGAAAACAAAGATTGACCCTCCGATTGTGCATTTATTCTTTGCCTAGTCGACTTCTCATCAGTGCTCCAAAAACAATTTTTCATGTGACGAACTAAATAATCTTTTTGGTACATTCCCAAGCAATATTTGCATGGGAGATGTGATTTTGAAGTTATTTCTAATGGGTTCATAAACCTTGGTTTTTTAATTGGGATTACATTCTTTTCCGTCGTACTTTTAAGAAAATTACCTTTATTTCTTAATTTATTGAACAGAAATTTTCGTTTTTTCGCTCCGATTGAGCAAGCCAAAATTTCTTGAACTTCTATCTCAGAATTATGATGCCTAATAACATGTCGCGAAAATTTTAATACTTCAGTGTAACAATAAAAACAAAAATCTTTTTTATTCCAGGATCTTTTTTTTGCCGTATTTCTTTTTTCTTTGAAATTTTGAGGATTTTCTTCAACAGTATTGCAATTTTCTACTTCTTTTTCAGTCTCCGTGTTTGTTCTTTCTGTATTAGATTCGCTATTTAAGTCGGTTTTCGCAACAGAGTTTGAAGGTTCAACTATCAAGTTTGTAGGTATGCTAACAATCCAAACATCTTCTTTTACTCGTTTATAATTTTTTTCCGATAGTGAAGGTTTAATAATCTAAATTTAAAAATTTTTTAATAACGTAACTTGCAAATAAAGTATAGTAACTTTTCCATCTTAGCAATAGAATTTTAAACAAGATACCTGAAAACTGCTAGTACTATAGTATCGTAAACAAATTAATAATTGGATTAGCGGAGAAAATGGTAATCCACGGTTATTGGGCTTTTGTAATCCTTCTGCTACCAATGGTAAAATGACTTGCATAATTTGGTCTTTTTTGAAACGATACCTTCTGCTAAACTCGTTTTCTTCGAAAAATTCCATAGGATTTTCGGCATCTCTGATATACCTGTATTTAAAAATAAATATTATAATTATAAGAATTATTTTATACATGCCGTTTCGGAATTCGTTGATTTTCTATTTCTTCTTCATAATGATCTAAATAACCAAAATAATCATCTAAATCACTCATTTCTGAAGGTTAATGCACTTTGACAACATAAACTAGCATGCGAAAATGAAAATTCGATGAATAATCTTGCTTAGAGCAGGATTGTTGAAAAGGGTTCAATATTAATCTCGGATCGTGTCGGATCTAAGATTACTACGACTATAGGTAGCATTTTCGAGCGATCCGAGAATCAAGACGTGATCTCAAATTGATCCTTGACTATAAGTACGGGCATAACGGTATCGATGTGCAAATAAATTTATTATTCTACTTATTAAGAATACTTCTTCCGGTAGATTTACCTCTAGCAATATCAAAGTTACTTACAACTTGTTGCGAAGTACTCGGTACATTAAGATCTTGAAAAACTTAGTTTTCGCTTCTTTTTCTTTTTAAACCAATTTAATTTAATTTAATTCGAATTGAATCTAATTTATACTGAAAAACATCACTGTGAATTAATATAAATATATAACGTTTAACCGTGTCAATGTATTTGCAGGTTACTTTTCTAGTCGTAAGTAATCGTTTTCCGTAAAAACTAAAAAATTCAAATTTTGCCGCAATGTGGCAGCGCGACACCTAGCCGTTGCCGGAAAAAGCACAAATATCAGTATCGCCGCCTGGTGTCAGCCGGCAAACGGAGTGTTACCAATTTTTGTATAGAGTTTGCCTATCTGAATATACATAATCAAAGGCGAGTATGCACTCGCGTGTGTGCATCCCCACTACATGCGCGTCGATGCATTTATTGCATTGTTACTACCATACGCTACCATCTTAATTTGTTTATCTCAACACAGACATTATTTTAATGCAAATGTCTAACGCTCTAACAATATTAAAAAATTTATATTTTATACCATCAAAGTATGTAAATACTTTTTTAATTTTAGTTATATCCTCTCCGATAGCGTAAGTAAATGGCTGTATTGCTCTTTTTTGATTTTAAAAATGCAATCCATTCTTCAACCTCCTGAGTGTAGAGAAGAATTGCTGCGAGTTCCTAATTGTGAATTTTGTTGTTTGCATTTTTCCTGTAATATCTTTTTTTATAATTTTGTTGGTTGGCACAAAATACCCGTGGAGGGCCCATAAATTTGCTGCATCTCGTCCAGCTACAAAAAAAATTATTAATTTTTTTTTATATAGATTTCGTTTAATATAATTTTGAAAAAAACGCACCCTTTCACACAAAAACTATTTTTATTAGCGACATTTTTAATGTGACTTTTCGAGTTAACTTGTAATTTATGTAAGTCGTCGTCGTTCAGGCAGACATCACTAAGTGATGCCACTCACGGCTTACACAGGCACTACCACAAAGATTTTTTACCCCCCCCCCTCCGGACCCCCACCTTTAACTTGTTTTCAAATGGCGCGACTTTTAAAATCTGTCTGGGTTACGCTAACCCAGTTAGTACCCCGAGGGCTAAAGGTTTTCCTTGTTGTAATGATTTAATTTCCGACTGAAATGATTGTGTTTGAACTAATTTTATCAAAATTCCGAGAGAATGATTCAATTCTGTTGTTGTTAATGACCCTAATTTATGTTCCAAGGACGGTTTTTTCAGATTTAAGGCAAATCTAAAAATACAGTGGTGGTCATATGTATTGAGCACCCCTTTACTTAATGCCAAATATACACAGGTACTTAAATTTTTTAAACTGTGGCCGTTAGGGTTGACCCTTTTAAGGATTACAAAAGCTTTAATGTTGAAAAATTCCAAATTCTATGGGCTAGTGCCATAATACCAATATTTATTTAAATTTTTCTGTTTTAAATTATTCGTAGTCGAACGCACGTGTTTACAATACTTAGTTTTAAAGACCAATTTTAGGAGTGATTTTTTGTGCAGTTATTTGATATACATACAAAAGTGCCGTAATGCCAAAAACTCGTGAATTAACCGTAGCTGAACGGGCGCTCAATACATTTACAATTAAAGGGTGCTCAATACATATGACCACCACTGTATAGGATAAGACTCGTTGCAATTTATTGAAAGTTGAATATTTATTGAACAAAGTATATGCAAAGGATTGATGTGTTGTATGAACGTTAGATAAGTATGTGCTTACTTTAGGTTGTCGATATTCTGATAGATTTACATACTGTTGAGTAGTATTAAACTTGGATGGGTAATCTCTTGATATTAAAAATCGATTTGCTATTTATTATTCTTTATTTTTCGATGATTGCAGAATTCATTCTTACATTATTATCAATACACAACATTACGTTAACACAACATATTCTTATGTCTTACATTACCAACCTGCTTGCTTAAAACTAAAAATTAACTAAAACGATTTTAGCGCCACATTTAAAAGTATTTTCAACACTCCCCCTCGCTAAAATCTTCCATACCCAACAGTTTTTTAAATTTTACAAGAGGAGCATTCGATAGACCTTTTGTTAGTATATCGGCTTGCTGATATTCAGTACTTATATAAATTAAAATTATAATACCACTCTTAAAATAGTTATGAACAAAGTTATACTTTAAGTCTATATATTTAACTCGACGGTTGTTTGTTGGATTTTTTATCAATGCTATGCAGCCTTGATTATCCTCATAATACATTATATGTTTAAAACTAATGTCAAAATCTAAAAACAATTTCTTTAACCATAAACCGTCACATACAGCAGTACATAATGCGACTAGTTCAGTGGACAGTTGTGGACAGCGACACACATTGCTGCTTTCTCGTCGTCCACGACAAGGTATTATCAAAAACTTTAAATACAAAACCAGTGACTGATTTCCTGTCATGAATGTCACCTCCCCAATCCGCATCTACATAACAACATAAACCAAAACTTTGACATCTTTTAAATTCTAAACCTACATTACATTTATGGTATTTTTCAAATATCTTAAGATTCTCTTTATATGATTCCAGACCACGTCGGATGCTCTATCTTGAAAGCGACTAAAATAATTTACTGAAAAACAGATATCAGGTCTGCTGCCTAACATTAAATACATAAGACATCCCACGAGTTCTCGAACTGGATTCTTTGTCCTTTTATTTGGATCGTTACATAAGTCAATCTTTAACTTAGGATCAATGGGTAACATTGAACCGTTACAATCTTCCATGCAAAACTTTTTAAGCATAACTTTAATGTATCTGGATTGATGAACCTTTAAAATTCCCTTATCCCTGTCATACAAAATTTCTAATCCTAAAAAATTTTTTAGATTACCTTTACTTTTCATTAAAAATTTCCCCATCAACTTATCTTTTATTTTTCCAATATCATTTAAATTTTGTCCCGCAACTATTATATCTTCAACATATAAAATTAAATAAATCCTTTAATTTCTCAATATACACATGCTACCATAAATAGGTTAACAAAGTTGTTTTTTTCCTTATGTTGCAATTTATGCTTATATTTTTATTAATTAAAGAAAAAAAATTGTGGTAGTTAAATAGCAATATAGATAAGACATTTCCATTAAATTAAAAAAATAAAATAAAAAACGCAAAGAACCTCAAATATCGATATCATTAAATTATTATTAAAAATCATCTACCAAAAGTAGGTTAACAAAATAAAAAATTAAATTTAATAGCCACAATTTGCCCCGTTTCTTTTCGACATAATCGCCAATCTTGATGGTAATGATTGTGTGTACTTCTGGCGTTCCATTGGAGTAATATTATACTAAATTTCTTCAATGAAGCTCTGCAGTTCTGTTAAATTCCTGGGTGCCTTTTCGGTGATACGAGATTTTAACAAGGACTAGATATTTTCTATTGGTGACAGGTCTGGACTTTGTGGTGGCCACGTCAAAACATTTATATTAGTGTCTTTGATATAATTGTCAATTATTTTATTATTAATTAATTATTGCATTACATAATTTTATAATGCTGAACTCGAAGAACCACAATTATTGCCCACCACATTATACTGATTGGGAGGATGTAGATGGAAGGACTCATTTAGGCGAATGGAGAAACGAAAAGGGCCCTCTCCAGAAAGCAAGATTTGGCTCAAATAATGCTGCACGAAGTGCATTTGAACTAAGAGATATTCTTGCAAATTATTTTATGACCGATGGCGCTATTAATTTTCAATTTAATAGATAATAAATTAAATACCTACATAAAATTTTTTTACTTTATTTTGTTATTTTATTCATTTTCCATTAAGGCTAATAAATATTTAATAATTTCAATTTTGGCTACTTTATTCTGATGTTCCTGCAGCGAATCGTATATGTTTGCTACTGTTTCTCCAAATTTCTGTCCTTCCGATACAGCGACAGGCGATCCTTTTGACCGAATGTATTCTTGGAATGTATTCATGGTTTCTTTGAAAGCATTATTCATGTCATCCAACCTGGCTTTCTTACGTACACTGCTTGGTGTGTCGGATCTGTTTGGTGCGTCGGATCTGTTTGGTGCTTCTGGTACATCATAGACAGATTCTGCAAGTGCACACTCTTGTTCTTCCAAAAAACTCAAGGCGGTAGGAGTCATATTCCCACATGTTCTAAAATTAAATCCTGTAATGGAACAATAAAGAACAAAACAATATAAATAACATACTTTCTAGGTGCCACGTGATCACGTAAAAAGTCCATATTTTGAAATAAGTCCCATACCTTACTTGTGCCGGGCTCACTAGCAGCACTACCAGAAGGAACACTTGTCTTTTTTAGCTCCCGCGTGTAGCGATCACGCAAGGATTTCCACTTTCTAATACATTCTTCAACTAAAAAATATATTATAATGAATAGATTCACGTGTTTTTAGTTGGGTATTACTTACTTGGTAATTGTAATTTATCTGCAATTTCTTTCCACTTGAGCATTTTGTCAGGGTTGTTCTTGTACCCATTACAAAGTTTGTTGTACATAACTTCGTTTTCACGCACTAATTGAATTAACTTTTCATCGGTGTTTTCCATTTTTCCAAAAATTATTTAGTATTTTAAAAACCACCGGCACTTTTTTACAACTAATATTAGTTCACCCTGTATGTAAAATTCAAAACAATAACAAACCCGAAAAGAGAGGTTAGAATACAAGCGTTGACGGCGTAAAAAGTAGAAAGTTGGCCAACTTCTTGCGTAGTGTAACGTTTGACGCCGTCCACTGTGTGCAGTCAAACTTGTTTACACGCATACCAACTCTTACGTGACATTTGACGCCGTACGACGGCGCTGCATTCTGTTTCACCCTTTAGAATTAATATGATCCCAGTCATCTTCATTTGTGAGTTCTTGAATAAGAGCCACTCTGTTGGCTACGAATGTTTCCATCGGCTTGGCGCTGATTTTAACCAATTGAGAGTGATAGTAGAATCACACCAATAATATTTTTTATCTATATTGAATTTTAAGGAACGAATAACTTTATTACTCAGTTGAGCTAGTACGACTGCCCCACAGAGTTCTAATCTAGGTAAAGTTGTTTTATGTACAGTGGAAACTTTAGATTTTGCACACACTAATTGAACAAGAGTATTTCCAGATGAATTGATAGATTTAAGGTATATGCATCCACCGTATGCCTTTTCACTAGCATCGCAGAATCCATGTAATTCGCTTCGAACGTGATCGTTAATTTTGATTTGCCTGGGTATTTTCAATTTATTGGAACTTATATTCATCCCAGTCTACTTTGAGCATCCACAATTCTTGGATTATAATTTTTGCATTAATAATTATTGGACCTAATAGACTTAGCGGATCGAATATTTGGCAGATAGTTGAAAGAATAGTTCTTTTGGTTGTTTGTTGTTGATCTAATGTTTGTATATTATATTGTATGGTATCTGAAGTTGGATTCCAAACAACTCCCAATGTTTTTGTATTTTAATTATCTCCTAGATTAACAACATTAAAACTTTTGACATCCTTTGGAATATTTTTAAGAATGGCGGGTTTATTTGAAACTAATTTTTTAAGTGTAAAATTTCTTGAAGTTAATATTGTGATTAAGTCTTGTAAAATACGTTTTGTTGCTGTTATAGAATCACTTCCAGTTAAAAGATCGTCTATGTAAAAGTCCTCATTAATTATATTACCAATTTCTGGACATTCATCTTTAATTTCTAGAGCAATTTGCTTAATTGTTCTGATTGCTAAATATGGGGCCGATCCTGTTCCATATGTAACAGCAATTAGTTGAAAACATTGAATTTTGTCAGTTTGATTGTCCCTCCAAAATATGCGTTGTAGAGGTCGTTGATCAGGCTTTACAAGTATCATGCGATACATTTTCATTATGTCCCCATATATTTCATATATTTTATATTGAAGAAACTTTTGTCGATCATGATCTTAATAGATTGCTCCAAAGCTATGATCTCGTTTCAGTTTTACTCAACACTTCAGGATCATTCTCCTCCTCTCGTAACTTTCTTTCTCTGTTAGCATCTTGTGTAGTAAAAAAATATATATTCAAAAAGAATTAATATTATTCTTTATTGGCTTAATAAGTACATATATTTTTACTTACGTTATTCGGAAAATTCCATATCCTCCGACTCGGTTATATTTTTGCACAATTCAAAAAACGCGCAGTGGATGCGTTCACTGAGGTCCATAACCTGAGAGATTATGGTTTTCCACAAAAACAAAGTAAAACACTTTTTAATAAAAAATAGTATATTACGTAACGAGAGTTGTAAAAACCATATTACACACGAGTGAAAAGTTACTTCACGAGCCGCTTGCAGCGAGTGAAGTAAGTTTCAAGAGCGTTTAATAGATTTACAACTCTTAGTTACGTACTATACTTTTTCTACGACCAACTCTAGATTTTCTACCCTAATCCTTAAAAGGCACTTTTAAGGGATACTTTTCGATTTATCTGAAAATTTGCATAAATGTGTTTTTAGAGGTACTTATTAACATTTGTTCATAAAATTTTTGGGGGTCGAGTACGGATCGCCCGTAAAAATTTAAGTTTAAAATAGGTAACGTACATATGTCGGCTGTAGTGTGCACTAGAAAAGAAAATATACCATAGAATAGCTAGACTCCGTTTATGACAAGGGTGTAAAGGAGGGAGTGGGGATTTTTTCCTTTGTTTTTCAATATATCGACTCGTTTTTGAGATATTTCAACTTTTGTGTCTCCTATTTAAAAATAAAATTTTAACTTTATTTTTACATTTTCTTAAATGTTGGTGTTATTACGGGGAAGTGATAAGATTACTAACACAAAACCTTAATACAATATTTAGCGCTCGCCTAATATTACCATTTAATATTATTTAATTAATAATATTAATAGTACCAATGAGTAATGACTGTAATAATGCAAAATCAAAGCCGTTGTAAACCCAATCGAACCAGGCAACGTATCTCACGTCAGATGTAAACACGGAACGAGGGACTCAGAGGTGACGTGCACCATAATCCATTGAAAACAATAATATATAACACCACGTTTTTTTTACATGACAGGTGCTTGAAAATAATTAAAACATCAAATAAATTAGTAATTAAGGTTTTTATTAAATTAAATCTTTCACGTCAAATAACTGTTTCTGTCAAATAATCAACATAACTTACTATTGCAGCCAACATAATCTTAGTAAAATACAATATTCCCTAGCTGTGCGATCAAACACTTTACGCACGGCCGTGCGTAAAGAGATGTTTACATAGGATCGGGTTCGTACAATATTGTTCATTTACGGTAGTGGTCGTAGAAAAATAACTTTATTCACTAGCACTAGTTTAAGTACAAAATAATGCAAGCGCTCGGTTGCACTGTTAACAGTTAAGTGGCGCGGCCGTCTAATCTTCGACCTACGCCTGTTAATAAAAGGGAAAGCGGTGACACGTCGCAATTTCAACAGTTTTCCATAAATTACTATTAAATATACTGGTTATTTGATTTAAATTGGCTTCTTCGGTTTCAATGTAATGTAAAATTTGATTTAAAACGTTGGGTATTTGTAAAATTTTTCAAGTACAATTCTTAATGGAACAATTTGACCTTCGCATTGCTTAATGTTTAGAATTGAAAAAGTAGTTGTGGAAGAACTTTTCTATACGACTATCATAGAATCTGGGCATTCTGATTCTATTTTTAAATACAGAATATCTACATTCTTTCTTTTTTTTATTCTCACACCGATATCGGTGCGAGAATAATTATTCTCACACAGATTAGACCAATTAGAGCAAAGAATAGACTACTATTTGAAGTGACATCTATTACCAAATTTTTGAACTCAATTTATTTACACATCAACAAAAATCAAGTTTGTCAAATGAGTAAACTTTTTTGCGTGCGATCGATCTGAATTTTTGCACATATTTTCCTACCGATAATTCACAAGGGTTGTGTACGAGGGGGGACAATTTTTTGCTCAGTTTTTCGATATCTAACGCCGTTCTTAAGTTATTGCTGCGTTTCCGTCACACAAACTTGAATTAGCAATAACTCGAAAACGGCGTTAGATATCGAAAAACTGAGCAAAAACTTCTCCCCCCCTCGCCTCAACTACCCCCCTGTGAATTAACGGTGGGAAAGCATGTACAAAAATTCAGATCGATCGCGCACAAAAAAATTTTCTCATTTTTACAAATTCTAATTACGGCCAAAACTTATACAGCTTATTATTTTAATAGTCGTATAGAAAGTATAGTCTGAAACACGTTTGGAATGGCTATTCCGCACTCGTGAACCGTCACCCTCGCCTGTCGGCTCGGGTGACAAACTTTTCCCTCGTGCGGAATATGCCTAATTCCAAACTTGTTTCAGAATATACTATTCTATACGACTATCATAGAATGTGGGCATTCTGATTCTATTTTTAATCGGTATATCGGTGCGAGAATAATTATTCTCACACAGATTAGACCAATTAGAGCAAAGAATAGACTACTATTTGAAGTGACATCCATTACCAAATTTTTGAACTCAATTTATTTTCACATCAACAAAAATCAAGTTTGTCAAATGAGTAAACTTTTTTGCGTGCGATCGATCTGAATTTTTGCACATATTTTCCTACCGATAATTCACAAGGAGTGCGTACGAGGGGGGACAATTTTTTGCTCAGTTTTTCGATATCTAGCGCCGTTCTTGAGTTATTGCTGCGTTTCCGCCACACAAACTTGAATTAGCAATAACTCGAAAACGGCGTTAGATATCGAAAAACTGAGCAAAAACTTCTCCCCCCCTCGCGTCAACTACCTCCCTGTGAATTAACGGTAGGAAAGCATGTGCAAAAATTCAGATCGCTCGCGCACAAAAAAATTTTCTCATTTTTACAAATTCTAATTACGGTCAAAACTTATACGGCTTATTATTTTAATAGTCGTATAGAAGGTATAGTCTGAAACACGTTTGGAATGGCTATTCCGCACTCGTGAACCGTCACCCTCGCCTATCGGCTTGGGTGACAAACTTTTCCCTCGTGCGGAATATGCCTAATTCCAAACTTGTTTCAGAATATACTATTATTATCCAATAAATTTCCAATAAAAAATGCTTTAGGTTTAATTAGGACACCAAAATTTTGTTACGGTTACGAATTTATATTTTAAATTTCTTTTAAATTCCGCGCCCTTCTCTAACTATCGACACGCTCCAACCTTTAAAATGCAGAATGCATCGAGTGCTTTACTCAAGGCCGGGAGATAAGCTTGACCTTTTTGGGTAAGCAAGTCTATGCCTGAACATTCCAGAGCGAACAATTTAAGAGAGGGTAGGACAACTGGTAGTGTTGGGAGGCATTCTAGCCGTGCACGTTGCTGGAAATGTTCGAGCGAGCGAATAATTCCGCCGAATAATTTGAATACCGATTCATGCGTATCGTATTGTGAATTACCGTAATTGTGGCTTATTTCCGATTTTTGTGTAGATCACGTGAGTGATTACCGCGCTGCGTATAGTGATTACGCAATTCCGCTTTTTTGTTGTGACTACTTTGGTAGTATAATAAATCCAGGAAGTGATTTAACCCTGGTGCAAGTATAAGTATTTCTTATTGTGGTGACGTGCTGAAATACCGTCATCGTTACCGTAGTGACGTCATAACTTGATGACGTATATCTGTAAGGACGCTTACGTCCATTTAGTTGAATGAGCATCTGCTATACGACGACTGTGCGCAGGGTCGAAACTTCCGCGTTTCTGCAGGACCACATTCCGCTTCCAGCTTTATTTTATTACCGTCTGCCGTTTGAAGAATTGCTTCAGTTGTTCGCTTTTTGCAGTGTCTTGAATCCAACAGACTAACGTGAGTAATTCTTAATTATTAAAGTGCATCGATACCGTACTTATCGCAATTTTAGGCCGCTGTCTTCGACAGCATCAACCCTCCAGATTGTTGGAGTGGCCAAACTGTATTTTTTGTGTATTTGTTTAGCATTAATTTCATGCATGCCGAGGTCGACCCCTTTATTTAGCTTAAGAAATCTGCGTTGTATGACAACATATTTACCGATTATTATACGTACCGTTACAAACCCTCACTGGCAGTTTTCTTGTGTACTTCTTTTTCAGGGTAATTTTGTAAGGATTCGAGCTACCAGCAATAAGCAAATAACAACCTGGGCTACATCTCGTAGATGCCCCAGCTGCCGTGATTTTACTAGTACGACCCTGGAGGTCCGACTACGCTACGCCGGGTCACGTAATTTATGTTTAGCTTCCGTATCAATTTTCCAATACCTGAAAGCGTTTGTATTCTGAGTTTGTTGATGCAAATAAATCGGTGGATAGAACAGAAATTAATTCGTTGTAATCTGTGTTGTTCAAAAAAGATGCAGAAACTAATTTTGCTCGTAAATTTGAAAAAATACTTGTAATTAATTCAGATGTATTATTCATCATTTCCTGCACTATTGAACGATTAATTCCCTGCTGGAAAAAACTCATACAATCTCATAAAAAAAATAATACGAAAATATTCTATAAGATTTTATATGTGTATATGTGACCACGAAATTACTCATAAAACTCATAACAATTTTATTTTCATTACAATCAGTTTCATTACAATTAGAGTTTCATTACAATCTAAGAGATCTTATGAGTAGCTTCAGTATCTCATAGAATCTCATCATATTTTAAGAAAAAATCTAAAATCTTATGAGTTATAATGGATGTAATGTAAAAGCTATAAGAATCAATGAGCCCATGTTTAGATTATAAATATTCATGTAGAATATTGTAAAATAGTAGAATATTTATAATCTATAAACATGAGCTTATTGATTCTTATAGCTTTTACATTATATCCATTATAAGATATTTAATTTTTTCTTAAAATATGTTGAGATTCTGTGAAATACTCTTAAGATCCCTTAGATTATAATGAACCATAACACAAAACATTATTAAGAACAATATTATAAACAGTCATCTGAACTAGACGATGCGATACTTTTCCGAGATATTTTATTTTGTTCCGCCTCCGAATCGCTACTACTGGAGTCAGACGAGTCATCACTAGAAGACGAAAATTTTTTTTTGAGGGTAGCTTCGCTGACCTCGCTTTTTTCTTCAAATCCGATATTTTTCTGCGGATATGCTCCACACATTTATTAACTTCTGCGTTGAAATAACCTTCATCCGTATAACGGCTGCTTAAATAATATCGGAAAATTCCTGAAATCAAACATTGAATTATAAATTTGTAATTAAGTTCCATAATACAATATAAAAAATATGAATTCCTTCAATAATTACATACCTTTTACGGCTAGTCTAATCGTTGGATCAAGTCCAGGTTTGAGGAACGTCGTTTTAATTTTATTAGATTTTCCACCTTTATCACTATGTTTTATTATTTCTTCAGGAGTATACTGAGTCATTATAATTTTTTTCACAAAAACAGCATTGGAAGTAGCATCGGAAGCAATTGAATCATACGTTTTCTTAGAGATGTAAATACCTTCTCCTAGATGTATAGAATTATCGCTTCGTCGGACAAACCCCGATTCTGGAAAACCAGTCTTCTCTTCTAAAACTCGAGACGACGAAGTAGACGGCATACTTTTAAATTCATTCCA
Organism: Cantharis rufa; assembly: GCA_947369205.1. Taxonomy (NCBI): domain Eukaryota; kingdom Metazoa; phylum Arthropoda; class Insecta; order Coleoptera; family Cantharidae; genus Cantharis; species Cantharis rufa. The sequence goes on along the minus strand of OX376307.1, from coordinate 19,151,237 downwards.
ATTATCTATCAAAATTTGAACCAAGCCTCTTAATTCCTTAACTTCAGAACTGTGTTTAAACTCTAACTGATTTACTGTTTTTTTAATGTCAACAAAACTTTTATTCATTATATTTGTCATATCCGTTAGTTTTTTTGTAATTGGGCCGAATGAAAAATCAGAACCTTTTCTCGATTTTTCCTTTTCTGTTGAGATATCTGCAATTTCTATAATACTTTCTTTATTGTCTGTTAATTCATTGTCATTCTTCTTCTTCTTCCTTTTTGCATTTTTAGATATTTTGTCTTTTTTGTTGTTCTCTTTACAATCACTAATTTTTCGTTTACGCTGTAATAAAAAAAAATGGTTATAATTTAAAGCAAAAAAATGAATAATAATTTATCTTACAAATTGTGAGCTTACGTTGCTTGGCGACTTTTCTGGAGCCGTTCGAGAGTCAAGTACTACAGCATTATCATTACTAACGTTTAATGAACCGTCAAAGGTAACGCTCAATTGAGAAAGTGTAGATTTATTAATAGATGTTAATCATACTTGCATTATTCCCAGCGCTTGTTAATACTTCCGGTGCCGGATTATTAAGGTAGTCCATGGGTTGATCATCTTTCAAAGCATCATTAAACTCTTCAGTTTTGTCATTTGTGGTACTCTGTCTGGTCCTGCCTTCCATTTCAAAACGTGCCTATAATAATAATATCCAATAAACCAATGATCAAGAAGAAGGATTACAAAAAAATATTTAACCTTTTAATACTTCAATATGAATTGATATTATAAATCATTATTAAGTTTTTGTTAAATTAGCATACTATTATTAAACGTTCTAAACAGATTAGATTAAAAATAATAAAAAGGAAGTCAAAAAAAGTTCTAAAGTTTTTCAGAATATTAAAATAATCATCACTAAAAATTAATATCAGTAAAAAGTTTTGTTAACACAAAGGAACAAAGTTCTTTTAATCACTGAATTTCCACAAGGTTTGGAAAAAAACAAGCGTAAAACTTATCATCATCGTGCACGTAAATTACTTTTTCCTGAATACTATTAATGTCACTTATAAAAATTTTTTCTGCATCATCATTATTAAGCTCAAGTATGTGATCTAAATTTGCAATGTTTGAAAATGAACTTGGACCATATTTATAATTTCGGCCATAAATATAACAATTTTGATCAACTTGAATGAAATTATAGATTTCAATAATTTGGCTTGATTGCAGAAAAACAAATGTGTCGTTTGTTTTATTTGCTCGAGCATATGAAGTAGAATGTAAAATTTTTTGTTGATAAATGCACTTAGAAAAAATATGAATTTCAATATGTTGAATAATTACTTCTCAAGCAGCACCAAAATAAAAGAAACTTGTTTTGTTTTATCGTTTATTGTAGAACGTTTAATGCTTGGATACGTGCCATACGAGTGGCTGGTGCTAACTAACTTCTTTTCATAGCGCTGCGTGCGCAGCTCGATTCCGAACATGCCGGGCACCTTGAAACCTCAATTGAGGTTTAAAAAACCCAAAAACATACAGTAAAGTAAATAAGTATTACTTATGTTTACATAATATACATAATGATTACATAAAAAATAAAATGAAATCTGAAATTCAAAACAAATTAAAAAAGAACACTTGTAACTAAAAATTGGTAACAAGAACAAAAAAAATAAAAAAAACACTAACACAATTCAGTTTGATTTGTTGTCCAGTGGAAGCGCACAAATCTTGTGAACTGGTCGTTTAATTGTTGAGCCATTAGGTAATCGAATTGAAACAACTCGAGTAACGTTGTCTGTTCCTGGATGACGTTGCACGATTCTCCCTAATAACCAATTTGCTGGCGGCTGATTGTCTTCTTTAATTAACACCAGAGTTTCATTCTGGAGTTCTGGTTGTACTTGTCTCCATTTAGTGAGCTGCTGTAATTCAGAGACGTATTCTTTTGACCAACGAGTCCAAAAATGTTGGTTTAGCTGTTGTAAATACTGGAATCGATTCAATCTATTGAGTGGTACATCCAATAGATTTGGATCAGCAATAGTGGTAAATGGTCTCCCTATTAGAAAATGAGCTGGTGTAAGGGGGGACATATCATTTTGATCCGAGGATAAAGGAGTAAGTGGTCGTGAATTTATAATTGACTCGATTTGTGTTAATACAGTGCTAAATTCTTCAAAAGTTAACAATGTATTCCGAAAAATGCGTTTAAAATGATATTTAACAGTTTTGACACCTGCCTCCCACAATCCACCGAAATGAGGCGAATGCGGTGGTATAAATTGCCATGACAAACAATGATTAGATGCCTCACGTGATATAAGGTCTTGATTGCATAATAAAAATTCGCCAAGTTGCTTGAGCTCGTTGGTTGCTCCAACAAAATTAGTACCGTTGTCACTATAAATGACCTGAGGTTTCCCTCTTCTTGCAATAAATCTGCGTAACGCTGTTAAAAATGAATTCGTTGTTAAATCGCTTACCAACTCTAAATGGATTGCCTTGGTGGAAAAACAAATAAATAAACTAATATAACATTTTGTTATTTTACATCCCCGACTCTTTCTGTCTTTGACTGAGAACGGTCCAGCATAGTCTATACCGGTATGAAAAAATGGTGGCATTATTGTCACTCGTTCCTTCGGAAGTTGTCCCATAATGGGATTTACTGGTTTTGCAGTGAATCGGAAGCACGTGACACATTGTTTAACAATTTGTCTTGCTAAATTTCTCCCATGTACTGGCCAAAAACGTTCTCTTATAGAATTGAGTAATAACCCCGCAGGAGCATGTAGAAGCAACTTATGCTCATGTGAAAATATTAATTTTGTTAAGTAATGTTTACTTGAAAGTAGGATAGGATGTTTTTTATTAAAATCATAATCTGAATATTTTAACCGTCCTCCTACTCTTATAATTCCAAACTCATCAAAAAATGGGTTTAAGGAAGATAGTTTATTTTTATTTGAACTTAATGACTTTGTTTGACTAAATTGATTTAATTCAGAATGAAAAGATTCTGATTGTGAAAACTTCAATAATTTAAGAAATGCATTTTCTAATTCACATTGAGACAAATTATTTTTTAATTTTTCAGACTTAGGCACACGACAGTTGTGAATAAATCGTAAACATAATGCAGTAATTCTTTTTAATTTAGATAAACTTGAAAATCTTGTTATCAAGTCGAAGCTTTCTTTACCTTGAGAAACGAATGTTATCTGTGGTTCGTGAACTTCGGGGACACTAATCGTTTCTAATTTGATCGATTCTTCTGGCCAGTAATCAGTTAAATTGGATAGCCATTCAGGACCGTGCCACCAAATATTTGAATCTGCTAAATGTATAGGAGATACTCCTCTTCAAATTATGTAGATCTGCGGCATTATCTGCTGATTTGACGTAGTGCCAATTAGAGCTATTAGTGAAAGTTTTAATTTCTGACACCCTGTTTGCAACATAAGTTTTCAATTTTTTATCTGACTTTAACCAACACAACACAATTTGAGAATCTGACCAATAATATTCGGTTGTAATTTTTAACTTTAAATTTGGTTTAATTTTACTTACAAGTTGAGCTGATAAAACTGCAGCACATAACTCCAATCTGGGTATTGTGGTGTTTTTAAGAGGTGCAACTCGTGATTTTGCTGCTATTAATGAAACTAGAATTTTTGAATTCTTGTCTATGGAGCGCAGATAAATACAAGTTCCATAGCCTTGTTCAGAAGCATCTGAAAACGCATGTAACTAAACTTTTATTGCATCTGTAAGTATAACGTGACGAGGAATGCGAATACTATCTACAAATTTTAAACTGTCTTTAAAACTTAGCCATTCAGTATGCAGATTACTGGGTATTGACTCATCCCAACCTAATTTTAAGGTCCATAATTTTTGAATTATAAATTTAGCAAGTATAATAATAGGAGCTAGAAGTCCCAACGGATCAAACATTTGAGCAGTTATCGATAAAATTGTTCGTTTAGTTACCCGATTAGATGATCTCAAATTTGTAGTCGAGTACAAAAAATTGTCTTCAGAAGGATTCCAACAAATGCCTAAAGTTTTCTGATAAGATTCTGCTAATGGAATTTCATTAATAATTTCTGTTGGGTCCTTTAATAGTTGTAAGCTATTACTCATCCATTTTCGTAATTCAAATCCAGCCGATTTGAGAATTTTAATTAAATTGTTTCGAATAATAGAAAGTTCTAACAGAGAATTGGAGCCAGTTAAAATATCATCGACATAGAAATTGTCCTCGATAATCTTCGATTCCATTGGATATTCGTTTATATTTTCTTTTGCCAATTGGTTGAGGCACCTAATTGCCAAGTATGGGGCTGAGGTCATTCCATATGTTACAGTTTTAAGCTCATAAACTTCAATTTCTTGTTGTGGATCATCTCGCCATAAGATTCTCTGGTACTTTCGATCTTCGGGATGGACCCATATCTGTCTATACATTTTTGCAATATCTGCTACAATTACCCACTTGTAACATCTAAAATTTATCAAAATTAAAAATAATTCGTTCTGAAGTGTAGGACCAATATGTTGTGTTTGATTTATAGAAAGACCGGAGTCAATTTTACACGATCCGTCAAATACTATTCGTAATTTTGTAGTCGAACTTGATTCTTTAATTACAGGATGGTGTGGCATGTAAAATGCGGTTTCTTTTTTATTAACATTAATTTTTGACATATGGTCTAGGTCTCGATATTCATGAATAAATTTATTGTATGAATGTTTTAGTTCTTGATCTTTCCTCAGGCGTTTTTCTAATAAACCTAACCGCGCCTCAGCAGTCTCATATGAATTTCCTAAATGTTTTAAATTTGATTTGAACGGAATCCTAACAATAAACTTCCCATCGGAAGCTCGTTTAGTCGTTTTATTAAATAGATCTTCACAGTATTGTTCGTCATTCGTTAATACTTCAGTGTTTGAAATAAATTCATCGATTTTCCAAAAATTTTCTATGTTTTTATTAATGGTGTTTAAAGATAAATAAGTGCTTGTTAAACTTGCAATTCTTTTTTCTTGAATCAATTCTCCTGAAACTATCCAACCAAGTTTTGTTTTTTGTAAAGTGGGTTTACCAGATTCTTGGATTTGCCCCAAAATATTCCTGCACCCAATAAAAGATCAATTGAATTAGGTTTGTAAAAAGTTGGGTCAGCTAGTTTAAGATTAGGTGGAATTTTTAATAAACTCAAGTCCACTGCTCTACCTGGCAGCGAGTTTGATATGATCGGCAAGACTAAACAACTTAAAGAATTCGTGTAGTTGCAAATGTTAGATTTCAGTGTCACGGTAACTTTATGATTGAGGGTAGTAACAGTTTGATTTATACCTACGACGTCAATATTTGTAGGCTCTCGTGTTAATTTTAGTAAGTTACATAACCTATCTGTAATGAAATTTGAATGTGACGCCGAGTCAAGTAAAGCTCGAGCGAAATGTTCATGACCATCAGCATCGTACACTTTTATTAGAGCGGTGCTCAATAAAACTTGTGAATTCGACATTCAGCTCATGACGATACTTTCTTCACGAGAGGAAGAATTGCTGATCTCGTCAGCTGGTGTTGTAATTGTAACTGGCATTGACTGTACGCTTTGCTTGAAGTCTAAATGTATTAACGTATGATGCTTTCTTCGACACACCTTACAAACCGATGGCGATTTGCATTGTGGAACAAAATGACCTTTCCTTAAGCAATTTAAACATATTTTAAATGTTTTAATTTTATTACTCCTTTCTAAGGCGTCTAATTTCAAAAATGATTCACAATTTTGAATGCTATGATTATCATTTGAATTGGCCAGTTTAGTTTCCCAACCCTTAGCAGTTAAATTGTCTAATTTAGTTAAAATTATTGGAACAACCAACGCGTCCCAATCATGAGTAGGTTGGCCTAAAGCCTTTAGGCATTGAATATTGTTACTTGCTACATTAATTAAATCCCTTAGAGCATTGTGTGACTCGCGTGTAATATTGGGAATGTTTAAAATATTCTGAACGTGATTGTTTACAATTCGTCTTTTATTTTCATATCGTTTAGTTAATAATTCCCATGCAATTGTATAGTTTTCGTTAATTGTCTCCAGGGGGTCAATTAATGCCTTTGGTTCACCACTTAATGACGCTTTTAAATAGGATAGTTTTTGAACGTTACTTAAATTTATGTTTTGATCAACCATTGACTTGAATGCATCATTAAAACCACGCCATTTAGTAAAACAACCATCAAATTTGTCTAAAGAAATTGTAGGCAACTTAGGGCGGGTTGTACATTAGAAGTTTAAACTTGAGTTTAACTTGAACCGGCTTGAACTTGAGATCAACTGCAGTTCAGAAAAAAAATGGGTTGTACAATGCTGGTTTAGCACTGAACGTCAGTTCAAGACCACTTGAACTTGATCCCACCAACTTTGGCAGTTTAAACTTCAGTTTAACCTTACTTGCCTACTTTTGAGTTTGTTTGTTATTTTTGTTGTTGGTTTTCTTTTTAAGAAATTTAATTCAGTAATTAAAATTTAATATTAAAATTAATTTAATATAAAATGAATGCCGATGATGATATTATGTTAGAATTGGCAGGTGTTCTAGAGCGTCAAAGAGCGCCTAAAGTATTTCGAATTCGCGAGGATCACTTTGAAAAGTGGAACGACAAGGAATTCCTTACAAGATTTCGTTTGTCGAAAAATGGTGTGCGTTTTGTACTCGACAAAATTTCTCAACAAATAGCACATCCTACCAATAGGTTTGTCTTGTTAATGATTAATTTCTGGACCATTTCAATAACACCTCTTTTTTAGAAACAATGCTGTTACGCCAGAAGTAATGCTTTTTATTACTCTAAGGTATTATGCGACTGGGTCCTTTCTGCAAGTGGTGGGTGATTTTGTGGGCATACACAAATCAACAGCTTGCAGAATTGTTTACAAAGTTAGTGAAGCAATTGCTCGCCTGCGTCCTAGCTTTGTAAAAATGCCGGTGACCGAGGAAGAAATGATTACAAATAGTGCAGAATTTTATAGAATTGCTCGATTCCCTAAATGCATTGGAGCAGTGGACTGCACTCATGTTAAAATTTCTTCTCCTGGAGGGGAGGAACCGGAAATTTACAGAAATAGAAAGCATTTCTTTTCTGTAAATGTTCAAGCAATCTGTGATGCTAATTGCAGATTTCAAAACATCGTGTGCAGGTGGCCAGGAAGTTCACACGATAGCACTATATTTGCAAATTCTCGAATAAGAGCACGATTCGAAAACAGAGAATTTGCAGGATTCCATATAGTAGGAGATAGTGGTTATGGAATTAAAGAATATTTATTGACACTTTTAGGTTAGTTATAATACTTTTACTACAGTAGAACAAAAACTGTATTTTAATTTTTAGGCAATCCACGTACTCGGCCTGAAGAGTTATATAATGAGTCGCAAATTAGGACTCGCAACCCAATTGAAAGAGCATTTGGAATATGGAAACGGCGTTTTCCTGCTCTTTCATTTGGGATTCGCTTGCAATTATTTAAAGTAGAAGCAATTGTTGTTGCAACAGTTGTTCTACACAATATTTGTTCATTATTAAATGAAGATTTACCGCCAGGCACCGAAGAAGAAGAAGCTGCACTTGCACTTGTAAATAATGTTCCTATAGAAAATGGTGCAAATGTTGGTGGAATTAATAACACTGTAAGGTCCAATTTAATAAATGGATATTTCACAACATTAATTAATAGAAACTAACAATAAATATAGTCAATTTAATTTTTTTTTTATGTTTAATCTTTTTTATATATCTGTACAAAACTTTATTCAAATTCTTAAATTATTAGCTTTTAACAAAATAATAATACAAATCTTATAATAAAGCTAAATATATTTTACTTATTTTTCAGTAGAGCGATTTGAAAGAAATTTACAAACTTTCAAATCGCTCTACTGAAAAATAGGTAAAATATATGAGTTACGTCCTTCTTCGTTGGGGGTATCAATATGTATCGAAATATAATAAAAATAACTATTGCTAATTAAAACTTTTGTTTTTTCATTTTAGTTTCACTTTCTGCGATCATCAGCTTCCTTTTCAATTCAGCTTCCTTTTCCATGATGCACATCTCCCTATCATGCTTATCTTGCATCAATGCAACTTCCTTTTCGTGTTTCTCTTGAATCAACTTCAACCTTAGCTCATTTTCTTTTTGTGCAAAGTTAGACTGGGATTGTTCAAGCTGACACCTGGCTTCTGCCCACTGAGAAACACGATCAGAAATTGTATTGACCTGTTTATCTACAATAAAGCAAATTTTGTCAATTACATTCTAAAATAAATATAGTTTGTTACCAGTACTTTTCTTTATCTTTAACTCTTGCGACTTCTTATTTTTTAACATCTGAGGGGTATAATGACTCCAATTGTTGTTTGCTAAAAATAAAATTTGATTTTATTATTTATTTAGGACAACATTTGACCAATTCTATTAATACATACAGGTGCCGTTTCCAGTGATACCAGTTGAAGTCGATGGTATATCCGTAAAAACTATAAATTGATCTGAAAACAAAATATATTAATATGTGCACACTCGACGTCAGCAATGATCCCCTACCAGGATTTTTGATACATTACCTTCTAATAAACTTTGCGATTCATCTCGCAGAACGTATTCTTCCTCCTCTTGTAGGGACATTTCATGTTGTGCTATAAATACAAACAAATTAGAATAATTTCTTTGACATAATGTTAAAAATACATACATACCACCTTATTCTGTTGTGGTACAGAAAAACTGATATCGTCGTACATAAAAATATTCTCTTCGGCCGTAGCTGCAGAAGTATAACAATATTATGAATAACCATGATAATAATCATTGGATAGTTAATAACTTACGAGTAATTTCTGTATCGTCATCTAACCTACTCTCACTGCCTTCAATTCGGGTCCCCAAAATTTCTTTTACGGTGGTGTCGACATCTGAAAAAGTTGTATTCCGAGGTGGACCACCTCCCGTGCCAAGAGAGTAGCATTTTTCATCGGAATACTTCTTTTTCACTCTTTTTTTTATGTTGTCGTACTTTCTTCGGAGTACATCTTGTGCCCTATAGGCCTGCCCAGACATGCTATTGAATTCTAGTTCAATTTTACCCCATGCTTTTCGTTTCTCATCATGTGCGGTCATGTCAGTTAGTTTGCACTCCAACACCTTTGTGTGTTTTTGAGCCAAACTAACTAACAAACTTTCTTCCTGAGAAGAAAAGTTTGCTGACCGCTTTGAAGTTATTGCAGGAGAAGCCATGCAAGCAATTGCAGAAGAAGCCATAGACCGAGAGCTGGGAGTAAAATAAACTGCCTCATATGTTACCAAAGGTTTGACATTGGAGGTGTGTAATACTACCCGCACTTAATATCAAAACACTCGTCTGCCGGCCGGAAGTGGTCGCCGTATAATCGAAATAATTTTCAAAAATGTGAAAAAATTTGACTACAACTGCCTCATTAATACCAGGTTGAATTAAAGACCAAAGTGAGTGGAAATACGAATTGTATAAAAAATTATTCGTCTGCCGCTTCTATGCGGTCCATAGTCCTAATCCATAGTTCATAGGTCCTAAATGTCCAAAAAACGACTTCAACTTCCTCATAAGATACCAGCATAATGTTTTGGCAGAAAATTAATTCAAGATGCAAATAATCAAACTATAAAAAGTAAATGTCGGCAGACGGTCGCGTTAAAAAGGCAGACGAGCTCAAAGTTAAAAAAAATTTTTGGTACTAACCGACTGCCCTATAAATACCAAGCTGTTTTTCGAACGAAATAAATAAAAATACGATTATTTCTGTAAATCACCACGTCTGCCGTTCCTAGGTGGTCGCATTATCAAAGCAGACGGCCTTAAAACGCAGACTTCTATTATTTAATTGCAATGGCTACTTCCTCCAATGATGTACAGAGGAATGGGAAAATAAACAATTAATCAAATGAAATACGTGTGTTTGTATGTATTGTAATGATATTTCTAACCAGCAGCCGATATTTTTGAACGAGCTTTGTCTTCTTGGTAGTTTTGATTCGGTTGGAGTCACTAATCGATTTGCACCGCGATTCAAAGACTTGTTTTCATGTCGGCAAGTCGGTTTTTAATTATTTAATGCCAATAACAAACAACGACTCAAAATTGTTACACATTATACTACCAATTTACACAAATATTATTGTCTACTGTAATTAAACTTAAGGTGTTGTGAAATAGTGACAAATCTTGCGAACGTGAACCTAAAATTAAGTGTGTTAAGAAGAAATTTGATGCATACTGTATAATTTGAGACTTACGAGGGAATTTGTTGTGGTAAGGTTGGAGGAAGGTTGGTTGTATGCGACGTTGTTCCGAGTGCACGTAAAAATTTGTGCGTTACAAATTTTGTGATTTTATAATTTGCGTTAATTTTGCCAAACGATTAACTGATTAAGTCAGGGAGCATATCCTGATTGTTGATAGTGCGATTATATAAGAAATTATTGTTTGCGTTTTGTTTCAAGCTGAAATAAAACAGAAAATTAAATTTGGTATTTTCAAGATAAAAAATTGTAGTAACGCCACCCGACCGCCATTTGCATTTATGCGAAATATTAGAATTATTAACAAAAATTCACTTACCTCAAATGAAAATTGGATGGAATTTGTATGGAATAAAAGAATACACGTGTGTAATTAAGCCGATTATCGAAGAAGTTTCACAAGTACAAAACTATCTGATCAACTCCGGTAGCCGAAGATTAGCAAGAACACGTGTTGCATCTAATAAGATACGGAAGCAAATGACTAAGGACAACGAGGAAAGCAGTGGACCTCAAACGTTAATCAAGCTAAGAATTATTGTTTATTTGAACTATTTTTATTTCTCAGAATTTTTATAATTTTCATAATTTTTTATACTAACATAATTACATTAACAGCTAAATTTGGTAAATGAATTTAGAAGTCATATTTGGAATTAAAGTAAATGTAATTCATTTATCAAGTCTTGCTACACGTTTACACATAGAGTCAGGAAACGAATTTATAAGTTTCAAGTTATTGGCAATAAATAAAACTTATTTTGCGTTCATATCAAGAATTTTGTTTTTCTGGAAACATACGATTCGTGGGTTTCAAATTGAACTCGCTCCTGAGAGTCAAGTATCTCCGAAATTATCTGAGCTAGCTGGAGAAAAAGGTAAGAGTGTGTAGAGCTTGAAACTTTACATTACAGTATTTTATTATGTACCTACACATTATATTACTCAAATATAACAAAAAAAATTCAAAACAAAAATAATCTTCTGGAAAAACAACAGAATATGAACACAAAATGAAGCAAACGAAACGAGATGTGATAAACAAATTAACAAATAATAATAAAGAAATTACATTAGCCAAACAAATTAATCTTCCTCATCACTAGAGTGGTTGTAGAGGACACATTCTTCATCATCACTTTCAGCTAATGCAGAAATTTCTTCCAAAGTAGAAGGAGTCTGCGGGCCTACAAACCATTCAATTTGGTATTTATTTTCAACCAAAATCCATCCACTTTCTTCAGGATTATAAAATATTGGCTTTGGCTCTGTAGCAAAATTCCAAATTGCACAAATCTGATTAACCCTTTTAATTTTGCATAATAAAGAATCGCGGCAGGGTGGCATCAAGCTACCATCAAAATTTTTTATTTTAGCAAAAGGATTTTTTTGGAATGCACTTATGCCGTAATTTTTTATAAATATGTCTAATCGTGCTTCATTAACGTGCGTTAAATTGTGCCTGCCGTACATCTGACAAACAAATCTTTCTACACAGTCTATTTGTTCGTCAGATACTAACGCACAACGGCCAAAAGACGAAAAAATTTCCAAAGCTTTTGAATCCTTTACTATAATGTCCAAAAGTTTTGTTTTACCTTTCCTAGCAAAAGAAGCTGTATAATCACTTCCTGTTAAGACATGGTATGCTGGTAGAGCTGTTGACAAATTCTTCCCTAAACTTGTATAAATGTCATTAACACTTATATAACGTAGAGTATTCTTAGATTGAAGACCAGTTTCAATCCATAATGACACTTTATTTGTTATTTGATGCATATTCCCCAGTGCTATTATCAAAATATCGGTATCAGTAGCTCGCACGACTACATTTGTATTTTCAGGCAATTTGGATACATGAAACACAATTCGAGTATCAGCTTCATTGTGATTACAACAAAGTAACTGGTCAACTTCGCATTTTATGTGTCCATTGTGCTCATAAAACATGTAACAATTATCTTCACAATTTACTCTGAGGATCTTATCTCCTAGAATTCCTACTACATTATCTGTTTTCCAATAATTTACTAAAAATTGCACAAGCCCTGATTTAAAAGAATCATTTCTTAATGCTTTCAAAAAGTCGTTTGGACGTTTCTGATCTTCTCCTACAATATTGAAAACGTTGCTTCTTTCATTTGCTCCCGCACGTCTATCTCTTTCGCTATCTTTTATCGAGGGGGAAACAAATTTATCAAAAACCAGATCAATCCTGTTACTTGAACTTTTGCACAACTTCTTAAGAATGTGCAGAGCTAATCTGCCAAATGTGGGTGGGGTGTCACCTAAAAGATGCAAAAAAAAGAATCCATCAAAAATATTGCAATCTATTTTGCCTGGACTTGGAGTAAGATGCGTCCGTTTTTCTAATAATTTAAATAATTTTGATTTATCTGTTTTGTTCATGCTTCCATCGATATGACTTAACGATAATGGAACTGGGGTAAGAGGAAATGCCAGTACACTTAATAAGTCAATTTTGTGCTCTAAAGCTAACACTAAAATCCTTCCAATTAAATTTCGTTCCACCTTCACTTCAGTTAGTTTTCCGTCTTTTTTTTTAGTTTTTAATTTATTTTCCGATGCAAATGTGTGAATTGTATGTCTTGAAATTGGTTTTTCAAATCTACTTGCGTCGTTTCTACATTCTGCAATAAAATCGTCCCTCAATGTTTCTCCCTTGGTAACAATATTTAACAGGAAAGCTTTTGTGCTTTCGCTAGCTCTTTTCCCTGTGGATAGGTTAACAAGTTCATTTTTGTCTAGCATTTTAGATGAAAATGGATTCAGAGTATTACAAATCTGATTAACAAGTTCTTTTATAAAAACATTATCCTTCTTCATTTTATGTTTTCGAAGGTCGTTTGTAACATCTTCACCAGAATTTAGCTTCAATTTCTCCAGTAAATGTGTAATTAAAGATGTCCGTAAAGAATGACTTGCTGCCCATCGCCTTCTAGCCGATATTGAATTTGTAAAAGCACTTATTCCTGTGAATATGATAACAGAAATTTGAATAATAATATTTACGTAAGATAAAATGAAAATATTACCTGTTAATTTATTAGCAGCATCTGCATTAATGGTTTGTTCTAGAGTGAGATCTATTGGTGTACCTGAAAACAATTTTTCTGTGCGCCTAATGGAAATCCCACCATTGACTAAAGATTCTTTTAAACCGGGATGTGTATGTTCCACATTTACTAAATTATCGATAAATCTCACAATCCATCGAGCATAGTTTGGGTGATTCATTGAAAACATAAGCGTAGCTATTTTGGGTAGACAAGAAATGTATAATTCAAAATTTCCTGTTCGAATGCTTCTTGAAAATTCTTGAAATAGTTTTATGAAATTTATGTAAATGATCCAATATTTTGCCGTTGTTCCATGTACCCCTGCTTCTGTTTCTTGATAAAATTTGTCATAGCCATCCAAAAGTTTAATAAGTGTGGGCGAAAAATTGAGTTCATCAACTTTCTGATCTTGAATGATTGTTAACTCGCCAGTTACATCATCAACGCATATATTATTTACCTCTAGGTATGCTCGAAAGTGCAAAATTTGTAACGCTGCAGCAAACATTGGATGAATCCTTTTGCACCGGTTATAGTGTGTGCCGGTAAGAAAACCCTTCAATGACCCAGAAGCTAATACTCCCGATTCGGTAAGAATGTAAGGACCGCCAGATTCTTCTATGTATTTTCCTACAGCTTTAAAAAATGACATCTGAACATGGAAAGCACCTAGCTGAATAAATACGTTATTATATTTGGGACGTTCCTCACTCTGAATTTGCATAGCTATCTTTGCAATTGCCAGATCGTAGGTAACGGAAATGTAAGACTGTTGGCACTGACTGGCAATATTTTGAGCAACATTTAAGGTGTGAGCTACAACTGATACGCTTGTAGGAGATTCATTTATTGGTGGTAAGTAACAAATATTTTGTACAGGTAAAGTAGCGCCTCTTTTAAGGTTGTTCCATCCTACCCACATCGGTATTTCTGAATCCAACAATGCAAGCGATATAACCCACAAGTTATCTAGTTGTCGAATCTGCTTATACTTATTATTATTCATTGATAATAATATAGGTATTTGAATAATTTCGTTTAATTTGGGTTTTTTGTGGTATGGTTCAATTTCGGTGTCTAAAATATCAAACATTCTTCGTCGTTTTCTGTGAGAAGCAATAACAACTGTTGATGTACCATCATCGTTTGTGCTCGCGGAAATATCGCTTTCATCACTCCTATTTTGGTAAACTATACCAACAGAGTCGTGTAAGGTATCTTTTCCAGATAATGTTTCCACAAATCGGTCAAAATTATCAAATGCAAGTGCTGTTGATAAGCCTGGTTTTTGCTTAATACCGTATGGTGTAATAGAATTTTCTTCAAAAGAGGAGTAGGTTAACTCCGTTTCCAGTTCTTCGGCCAATGAATAGCTGATGCTATGTCCCAATCTGTTCAATATATTAATAACTTTTCGACTTCCCGTGATGCTTTTTATAGCCATACCAAGTTCCATGTGCTTCGAAGTCTTTATTCGACCATTTGTCACTGAATATATGGCATCTTGAGCAAGAGACTCAATTTTAATCTTCTTATTTTCTTCAAGACGCCGATCAAACGGTCCGCATATAAGATTTGTAAAAAATTTGGATAGTAAAGGTGGTAATATAGAACATTCTCCGTTATATATGTCTTTTAACATTAATTGATCGGGCAAAGGATTCCTTTTAGTACTTAATATCTCTCTACGCAACTGAAATGCCGCATTTTCAATTTACATTTCTATAGTTTTGCTTTTGCTGATATATATTTTGTAAACTCCATATTATTGTCTTTATACGTTAGTCTTAATTTTCGTAATAAATGACCATATGTAAAATCGAACAATCTATTTTGAGAATTATCGGACGTTGCAGATTCGTAAAAATATTGACGGTAAATACGATGAATACTTCTCAAAAAGAATGCGTCATTGTTTTGAAAGATTTGAATTTTAATAAAATCTTGCAATTTAACAAATGCAGTTTTATGATGATTTCTTTTGGTGTGCCAGCTTTGGTATTTTTTGTTTTTATGTGCCATGTGTCTTTTAAATTTCATAGAATAATTTGTGCGACATATTCGATGATAATACATTTCTTTGGCTATTAAATCTACATCTCTAATTTTTGATAACAACTGTTGATCATTTAATGCAATTGCAAATTGTTTTATCTTAGCGTCAAACATTTTTGTCTGACAAGCGCTTAGTTGTATCCGCTTTTTATTTTTGTATATAAACACCTTATTGCAAAAAATGCAATTTTTTCAAAATTCCGGTATTGGAACTTTTTAAAAAAGTTGTTTTGGATCTGGTATCTCTTTCTGTATACTTGCTACTGTACTACTGTATATACTGTATGACTTTTAACCATTTCAGTAGATTTGTTTACACTTGCCGCCGAAGTTTCAAAAAAAAGATACTTTTGTATATCGCTGTTCGTGATTGTATTAATTTTATCTTTTTTAATTGCAGTGAATTTACTGTAACAACTTGAATGATACCCTAATTGGGAAAACTCGTGTTGATGTGGAAATTGTATTTCAGCATATTTCATATTATACTTTCTTCGACAAGACAAAGCTAAGTGGCATTTTTTGAACGTTTCTGCGGTGAATTGTTTTATATCTTTTTCTGCGCCTACATCTTCTAAATGAATACAGCAATTTCTGGCAATCCCTGACGAGGTGCTAGGGCTGTTTATATCCATGATCTTTAATTAACGACAAATGTTTAATAACAAGAAGCTATGTATTTATAATATGTAGGTTTAAATCAGTAATTATTGAAATAAACCAAAGTGTAAAAATTGCCACATTTATCTTACATTTTAAAGTAAAAGACTAATTTGGGAATTTTTGTACTCGCAATGCAAAAGTGTATTTTTGTGAACTACTGATATGTTTAATACAGTTTCACTACCTAAACTACGAATCTATCGATTACAATATTATTTTGTTGTGTAATAAGTATTGACTTACCTTTTGATTATGACTATATTATAAACATGTACTATAAATCACAATCACACTTTCGTTATAATAAGTTCGTATAGTTTTTTTACAAAAACACTACCTTGGTTCTTTAGCAGTTTGAAATGTTTTAAACTGTAAGATACTATAAATTTGTTATTGCGATAAGCTTTCATTCAAAAGAACCGGGAAAATTGACTCATTCTGCTGAGCCTAAAATATATTATGTTATGTTTCAAATTAAGTCACCTGATAAGAATTAATAACATCATTATGTAGAAAATTTTGCTTAACCAGGTCCGCCTGGCCGTCTGCTTTGATAATGCGACCACCTAGGAACGGCAGACGTGGTGATTTACAGAAATAATCGTATTTTTATTTATTTCGTTCGAAAAACAGCTTGGTATTTATAGGGCAGTCGGTTAGTACCAAAATTTTTTTTTAACTTTGAGCTCGTCTGCCTTTTTAACGCGACCGTCTGCCGACATTTACTTTTTATAGTTCGATTATTTGCATCTTGAATTAATTTTCTGCCAAAACATTATGCTGGTATCTTATGAGGAAGTTGAAGTCGTTTTTTGGACATTTTGAACGCCGTCTGCTTCGAGAATGCGACCGCATAGAAGCGGCAGACGAATAATTTTTTATACAATTCGTATTTCCACTCACTTTGGTCTTTAATTCAACCTGGTATTAATGAGGCAGTTGTAGTCAAATTTTTTCACATTTTTGAAAATTATTTCGATTATACGGCGACCACTTCCGGCCGGCAGACGAGTGTTTTGATATTAAGTGCGGGTAGTATTACACACCTCCAATGTCAAACCTTTGGTAACATATGAGGCAGTTTATTTTACTCCCAGCTCTCGGTCTACCATCTTCACAAAAAAAAAGCGAGGCCAAAAAAGCAACACCACCAGAAAATATACCACCACCAAAAAATCAACACAGAAAATAGATACTAAAATTTAACAATACCAAATTTATATTTAAAAAATATAACACAACTTTCAGTAGGTACTTACCTAGTACAGTGCAGAAATAAAACTACCACCAAAAAAAAACGACAAGGGAATACCATATACCATACGATACTAAAATTTACAAAACAAAATTTATATTTAAAAAATATAACACAACTTTCAGTAGGTACTTACCTAGTATACAGAAATAAAACCACAACCAAAATAAAAACAACGAAATACCATAGGATACTAAAATTTACAAACAAAATGTATATTTCAAAAAGAAAAACAACTTTCAGTATGTACTTACCTACCTAGTATTTTATTTGCAAAAAGCTAATCAATAAATTAACTTTAAAAATATGCACTTTAAAAAAGTAAAACTTGCGTTGTTTGGTCTGTCAAATGTTAAAATGTCATTTGAGAGTCTTCTAAAATGCATGCGCGTCTATTACTAGCGATGTAAAAACATCGTTTCTCGGGTTTAGTCGAACGTGTTAAAAACATATTTTGTACAACAGCGGAGAAAGTTAATCTCAAGTTCAGTTGAGCTGCAGTTTACTTGAACTTCGGCTGAACTCGCATTTGTACAACCCA
Organism: Cantharis rufa; assembly: GCA_947369205.1. Classification (NCBI taxonomy): domain Eukaryota; kingdom Metazoa; phylum Arthropoda; class Insecta; order Coleoptera; family Cantharidae; genus Cantharis; species Cantharis rufa. Next base: position 19,133,288 of record OX376307.1, on the reverse strand, counting down.
CCCTTAATAACACTTCTTGGATTATGAGAGACCGGTTGAGCGGCAATTTCATTTGTTAATATAACTTTTGCTTGACCAACTAATTTAAAATAATCATTTTGAAATGTTTCTCTATTATCAACTTCGGTGTGTTTACCCTGAGCTTCTTCAATGCTTTCTATTTGACTTTGTATCTTATTAAATGAATCAAAAATTGTTTCAATTTTTTCTAACCTTAACGCTAAATTACTATGAAATATCTTTTTGTCAACTTCCTCTACATTATTAGTATTCAGAAATTTTTCAAATAATGTTAATTGTGATTTTAAACTACCCCTCTCCCGCCTTAAATTTTTAAGTTCGGCTGACATTGCCAACGTTTAAAGATAATTTAATAATGTTTCAATTTGTTTATAGTTTAAATTATAATGCATCAATATTGCAATTTGTTTAACGTTTAAATATAAAAATAGTTTTAGAAAATATAGGAACATAAAGGATAAAAAAGGATACCAGCTCACTTGTTAATTCGCAATACGGTCGACTTTCCTTGCTGGTTTTGACTTCATGTACCATTATATTCCTACACCGGACCAATGTTGAATTCCTCCGCGTGGCTTGGTATAAAATAATTGAATTATTACCATTTGTAATAAATGAACTTGATGATTTCTTCATTAATATCCATTTCGAAGGACCATGTTGAATAATTACTTCTCAAGCAGCACCAAAATAAAAGAAACTTGTTTTGTTTTATCGTTTATTGTAGAACGTTTAATGCTTGGATACGTGCCATACGAGTGGCTGGTGCTAACTAACTTCTTTTCATAGCGCTGTTCGATTCCGAACACAATATTTTCATTTTGTAAGTAGTTTTTCATAGCTTTCTCAACTTGTGACGTCTTCAGCTTTTCTCCAATAAGTGTAATGTTATTAGGAAGTTCAACACAATTTTTTAACTTTTTTTCAGGATCAAATAGTTTGTGACAGTGTCACGGTACAAAACGTGGCCATGGGGCACACGCACGAAACCTACCTTTTGTACTACCCTAGCTAGCTCGTGGCGATGGGTCGCGGGGGTGTATCGGAAGGATACCGCGGAAATACAAAAGATAGGGGGGGTCGAAATACTTGTCGAGTCATCACAATCAGGAAAGGTCAAGTTTATGGGCGCCACTCGAACTAAATAAGACTTACCACCAATAACAAGCTCCGCTATGCTTGTTCGAGAAATCGTTACGGAACCTTTCTTTTCCAGAAGTTGCTTGGTGGTCGTAAGGTACAGAAATTTTATATACAATAAAAACATTAAATAGATAAACATATAATATATAAATGCCTGGTAAATAAACAACAATTACGCCTAACTTAGGCAACACATTAATCAAACACAAATATGATAGAAAAGAGGGATTCTTCTCGATTAAAAATATCGATACGATAACATAACAAATACGCGACAATCCTCAGTCAAGAAGATTACAAAATGGTCAAATGAACGAAAAATCAACAGTACCTTCTTGACTTCGGTTGCGGTAAAAATATGGTTAGTAAAATTTAAATAACTACTATAATACAAATATTGATATTGGTTTAGCTCAATAGCTAAGAAATAAAGCATAAGCTTTGTGCGGTAAATATAAACGATATAATGATTTCGAAAATCTTTAAAGGTGGTACGTTATAAAAGTTTCGTAGCATATAACGATACGTTGAATGTTGAAGTCGATTCCAATAATGTCGGTAATACGTAGACACAAAATTCACACACAGTTTAAATAAACAGTACAATATTACCTTACAGGTGTCTTGCGACCAAACAGAATCCAAGAAGTAATCGTAACGAGCTCTCGAACTGCAATGCCGAATGGGGTACCATGAACGAGATGATGGGGCACTCATAAGATTGACCCTACCAAGGTGGACGTAAAGGCACTCTGTCGACTCGACTTCGCACAATAATCTTCTAGTACAATCGTCGGTAGCAACAATACTTGTAAGGAATAGCGGTAAAGATGCGTGATTTTGCAAAGGATTGTTGGAGCGATACATAAATTGTCTACAGGCATTAATTTATTGAAAGTAGAGCCAAATGATTGCATTAAAGGTTAATCGAACTTCACTGAAATTATGGCGGTAAACTGGGCATTTGAGGTTATGTTGATTGACCGAAGAAATTCTTAAGAAGACGGAAGCCGGTAAAAGTAATAACATAAAAAACGTACTCTTTAAGTTTCTTCAAAATGTTACAGGGCGTGACGCGTGATCGTGAAATCTTAAAACATATATGCACATACGTACAAATTGCTATTATAGCAAAGCAATTGTTAGCAACCCGGAAGTAAATAAATTCGCACAACAACGCGATAAATAACCGAACGGTAATAACTTCACATAAAAAGTCCAGGCGCTATCAGCTTTATTTAACGGAAGATCACTTTTCACATCGTTTCTTAATGGCGGTCAAAATCAACTGTCCGCGTCTGCTTGCTAACCTACACGCGCAGGTCTCGTTTAACCAGCAAAATTCCTCTCTCAGTTCACGAAAGAAACGCTAGCTGACGCCACGTGACGGTAAACAAATAAAAATGAAACTAAAGGTGCGGTTAAACTTAACTAATTCGATAAATATAATACAGAAAATACAAAGATGTCAAAATGACATCACAACAGTAATTCGCACATTCATTAGAAGTTGTTGAAACGCTGATCTTGGAACGCAGTCGAATTTTTTTTAACCGTTTGCGACTCATTTGAAGACTGACACCTTTTGGTCCGTTCACATTCAATTTATCGTAAAAAATACCATTTTCAAAAGGAAATGCGGATGTTCCCCACAATGGCCCACTTCTTCTCACTGATTCGTCTAAATGAAGAAGTGAATGTATATTAAATGTCATTGCTCCGAGACCATAAATTGACTGAAACTCTCCAACGAATTTTAAGAGATCATATTCTGATCGTAAAATCTCACTTTCCGTTATCGTACGTTTTAGAAGAGTATGAATACTACGCACAGGCAGTAAATAGGAGTCGAAACATTCTTTGTTTAAAATGCCATTTAAACATATTGGACTCCAATACAACAGCCAAGATTTCAGTTGAGAAGCCTTCCATTTACTAAAATTTTGTATAAATCCTGGAAGTCGATGAATATCATGAGGTGGCTTAATATTATCTAAACGTTTTTGAATTTCATCACGATCATGCTTTGTTAAGTAATAATCAGTCCCTGCTGTAGTCCACAAAGCCCATAATTGACGAACAACACCGAGTAAGCAACCGTGCATATAATCGATAGGATATCCCCAAACATTGTCAAATAATGGTAGTAATTTTATAAATGGAGTAGATCCTTTCACTCCATTACATGTTTTTTTTTTGCAGTGTAATTAGTACCTTTATAAGTTTTTCGTCTTCAAGGAATAAAATTTTTATTCAACTAGACAGCATTTTTGACGTCTTCCTTGTATCGCGAATTCGTGCACAAATCTGGATCGTTTTCGGTCAAAGGATAACGCATAGAATTTGCGAAATACGTTCCAGGTGCGTAACACCAACTACATCCCCAATATGCATTGAATTGAACACGATTTTGGCAAACTGGACGTGCAACAGAGTCTACGCAACATGCAAACAATGTAAACTTTAAATTTACAATTTGATTTATATTTATGTTCTTAATATTTATCCCTTCCGTCATTAAAGTAACTATTTGATTGCATAACTCCATACTATATAAGTTCATGAGGTTTGGTTTAGGTTCTTTATTAGTAACAAAAATACCACCAATTTATATTTAAATCTTAATTCTGGAGGGAGCTCGTTAATTATTAATTGTTGAGGCCAAAAACTAGCTGTTGAGCTATTAAAAATTGGCGCACCGTCTACATTACAATTTAGCGTTAAAACTCCCGGCATATGGTGCATTAATTGTTTATAAAGAAGAGAACTGTGGACATCAAAAATAACATCTTCATCGGACATTTTAGTTTTTATAATTTCAATGTAATTAAAAAGATTGGCATTTATTATCGGTTCTGATAATAGCTGTTGTAATTGGTACTTGATATCAATAGTCATAAAATAATTGTTATTAAGCGAAGAAAGAACATATTTTGTTCTACACGTAGAACATTGAAAGGTTTCTTTTTTCGAACTTTTGTTTAAATCTTTTCTTGTTAAAATTAAATTACATTTTTCGCAAAAGAAATGTAAAATTATTAAATCCGAAGGGGCATCGTAAATTTGGGAGAGTTTGTATCGACTCTGATTCCAATTTTCAAATTCTGGTCCAGCAAGAACTTTAATTAAATTTATTAAGTCTTCATGGTCGGTTCGCGTTAAATTTTTTGAAGTAGAAAAACTTTCAATCATTAACAGGACATCCGAAGCTTTAAGCTGAGAAGCTGCGAACATTTCGCGGTTTCCTTGCAAGGAATCAGTATTAAAACTTTGTGTAGTGTCATCAACAATACTATCTTGCATTTGGTAGTTACTATCAGTATCATCAGACCAGCTGTCATCGGAATCAGAATACACGGTATTATCTGTAGAATATTCGGTGAGAACTTCTTCACTACTATTTTCGCTACTTGAACTACTTTCACTCACAATACTTGTGATATTATTTATATCATTACTAGATGTATCTTCATCTGCCAGGCATGAATTATGTGAGGGTGTGTTTTCTACGTTCTCGAAATTACGTTCAGAAAATGATTCAGGAACCAAATTACCATTTTCAAATGAATTTACATCAGAATCTGAAATATTATGAAGTGACAATCAAAATCAACAGTAAAATAAGTTAGTATTTAATTTTTTAATTTATTTTCATAACAACGAACCTAAAATAACAACGAAAATAAAATAATAAATTAATAAATAATAATAAATAAATAATTCTTGACATCCGTTCCCGAAAGCTCGAAAATATTTTATTGTTTTAATAGCTTTCTCAGCTAATTTTTGATAATTACATTTCGTTTATACCTTTATAGCTAATAATTTTGAAAAACAATCAATTTTCATTACAAGTTAAGGATTGATTCCTAACCATTACTATGATAAATTGTAATTATAGAAACAAAATACTTTTTTTTCATAATTTTTCAAGTATTTCTGCATAAAAAAAAAGTTGTGAAATCCTAAATTAAAATTAGTTCTTGAAAGAATACAAAAGTTATTTTCAGCAAAAGACAAAATGAGAATGAAAAGTTTAGTTAATTTATATAAAAGAATACTTTCTGGATACAAACTCGCATGTCCCGTGATTATCAACTCCAGGGCCCTGTTTCATAATAGTACTAATATTATTAGTTAAAAAGTACAAGTTACAAATTACAAATTATTAGTCCTAATAATTTCTGTTCCATAAACAAGTATCTACACTAATAGTATTACCTGGATTATACAAGTAAAAAGTACAAGTTATCAAATCGAGGCGGCTTGTTAAAAGTCGTTAATAATTGTATGTAAGCGTTTATTAGTATATTATTGATTTAAGTTGATTATTGTTGTTGTTTTTGTTATATATATTGCTATGTAATTTTGAATTTTAAATATTTATTTTATGAGAGCATAAACGGGGCGAATTAAATTCTTTTCAATCCTCTTAATACTCCTCATGAATAGAAATTTTCAAAGCAAGGAATGATAATGAATGATTATTTATTTATTTTTCAAATAGGAAGCTTCCCTCCAAATCAATGCGATTGACAACTCCGGATAAAGACACAGTGACTCGTCTACCCTCGATCATTGATGTTTTGAAGTGCAAGTTATGAACTGAAACATGTGGTTCGTCAAAAATAATTTATTCAGTTATCACAATTAAATAAACATAATTCTTTTGTGATTTAAACAAACAAAAAAAACCCAAACTTATAATTTTAATCAAATAAACAATTGTAATTTTATATGCAGATAATTGTTTTTTTAAAATTTAGTAAAATAAAATTTAACCTTACTCGAGTAAGTCACTGTTTTTTTAATTGTCGGTGGAGATACGCCACTGTTCCTATCGCTGCTTATTATTGCTCTTATTCCATCCATGTGGTTGTCGGTGTTAACTTTTTCTTTCTGCGAATTGTTGGTTATACAAAGAAATTCATTCGAACGCAAATTTATCCTTATTGTTTTTGAATATAAGTTTCTCTTGGTGGTAAGTCAAATTTTCTTCCATTAAATTTCCAAATTAAATTCTCTTACTTGTTATTTTTAGCCTCAATACAAAGAAAGGAAATTTTCACTACATTTTATTTTCTTATCCGCCATTTCTATCTGCTTTTTCTTATTATCTCTATACCATTCTTATCCCCATATAATTTAATTTTTCACCAACCTTCTCTTGGCGGCAAATTCAAATATTCAAACAAATAGTTATTCATTAACTAAATAAACTTCAATCGAAAAACCAACAATTTTAAATGTGATAAAACTTAAAAAAACATCACCAACAACAGAGGGTAAATTTAAATACCAACAACAGGTACATTTACTTATAACAAATATCTTTTTAGTTAATCGGTTCACCAACCAACTTTGACCTGTCGTGAAGCTTCAAGAGGGCGTCAAACTAGGACGTAATCAAATCTTCACGAGGAGGATTTCGAGTCCTGATCAACAAAATGTCCCCATTTTACTTGATAGCTGGGATAACATAGCAATATGTATATATTAAGTTTATATTATAAGCCACGATATAGTGGCTCATATATATGAGCCAGCTTTTTAGAGGATAGCCTGATTCTCCCAAAAGCACTGTATTGGGGAATATGTTATTTACCTCCATTCTTTAGAACAGTGTGCTGTTACGGAAGACACGGGAGTCGTGGACACTTCCTGGCTACCTCGAACTAGCATAATAAAATAAACCTGACGGACCGCAAACAAACATGCAATTTATTGAGTGATTACCATGCCGATCTACAAATGCCACTTCATTTTCAACTGGTGCATCAATTGGTATCAGTGATCCATCTATTACTCCGCAGACATGAGGAAATCTAGCTACTAAGTAAAATCGATTAACTTCAGTAGCTATGTTTTCCAGCCATGCAATGACTGTATTAAACAATCGTTCGTTAACAGCGTTAACGACGGCCTTTAGAGAACAACGGAGAGTCGCTTTGCTAACGCCGTGCATATGTATCTCCCACTGCACAGTGGGTCAGACGCTCGGAAAAGTGGCCAAAAATACATTTTTGTCAACTTAACAGTATTGCCACAAAATTTAGTATATCTTTAGAGAAAACATCAGTGCACCTTTTTCTCGAATCTCAAGTGAATTGAAAAATATTTCTGCTTGTTAGAGCGATGCAAAAATCACCTTCTATTAATCGCTGATTTGAGTAGCATTTCGCTCCATGCAACACCAAGTTTTGACGACTTATTGTCCAGATTTCAGCTTCGAGTTTAAATTGGTATTTAATAGAAAAGTTGTCTTGAAGTATGTACTTTCGAATAAAAAAATTTTTAGACAATACAATGGTGCAATAATTAAATACATTATTTCATTCCGGGAGCTGCTCAATAGAAAATCTCAAATAATTCTCCAACTTTGTGTGGACTTATAAACAATTTCCCGCAATTTCCCGTTTTGAAAAAATACGCAAAAAATACATTAGACATTTCTCAAACAAACTATGTAAAAATTGTTTGTGCATTCAAGTGCGTTTTTAAATAATTCGCGATTTTGAACAACGCGACGGCGACGCGCTACGTGTCGCATAATTATGATAATTATGATGAAGACTTCGCTTCGTTTGCTTAAAGTGTGATTTTTTTCGTACTATATTGCAATTTATGTATATAATGTAGGTACTTATTAAAACATGTTTTATACATTAAACTTAATTTTTCAATTTGAATGAAAACGTCTGTGATTTAGGTACAAGTGATAGCGTAGAAGTGATAAAAATCATTATTTAGACTAAAAATATCCTCTAAAAAGCACCCTGCAATTCAATCTTTTTAAAATAAATTAAAATTCAAACTTGCAATAACTTTATCAAAAACCATCTCTTAGAACACAGAGCACACCCATGGGGTCTCAATTTTGTTTTTACTGTTACTGTATTGCATCAATGTTGTTTAACATAATTAATGCGAAAGAAAATATTTTTTGCTGGCCGTATACAAAAACCACCCTCTAAAATCAACCCTCTTTAGTTTTTATTTTATTTATTAATTTTTCTGTATTATGTGAGCCAACTTTAAGTCATTAAAATTAAAATCATATTTTAATAACCACTCGTATAAAAAACACCCCTCTAAATCATCCCTGTTAATTTAAAATTTTTTAATTAATTTTCCCGTGTTATTTATGCTAGTTTTAAGTCATTAAAATCAAAATCTGATTTTTGGCCACTTTTTCGTGTTTTCGACCCACTGTGCACTGTATGGTACTGGCTGTCATACTACACATGGCTACACTAATTTGTTGCTTACGGGACAATGCTCCACCTTTCTTTGATTGATTTGCAAGTAGAGGCCGTATTTCTAGCAACAACATCTCCAATTTAGTAGCAGACATCCTAAACCGTTCATTGCATTCCAAAGATGACTCAAAACTAAAATTTATACGAGTTCTAAAAATTTTCCTACGGCTATTAAGAGCCACAGCCTCTTCTTCGTCAATTAAAAAGTAAATCTTGTAACATCACTGAACTTCTATCTTACAAAATTCGATGAAAACCTTAATAAAACTACTAAATAATGACGGTTACTTTACTAATATTTTGAAAATATTGGTAAATGAATACTTGTATAAATTATATTAGTGAAAACTAATATTTTTAACAAATTAATATTATTAGTTAATATTATGAAACAGAAACTTGTATAATTTACTAATATTTTTGATTTTACAACTAGTAATTTGTAGAATTGTACTTTTCCATTATGAAACCAAATTTTACGAATTACAAATTACAAGACTAATAATATTAGTAAATTTGCATTATGAAACAGGGCCCTGATGTAATAATGGTCTTGTTTAGCCATTCTTGGCTTTTATTTTGAAATCTAAATGTATTCCTGCAAGATTTTTGCCATAATGTGGAACAGGTAAAACAAAAGTTGTTAATGGCTTTTTGAGCACTCCTTTTACTATTAGGACATAAATCTGGTATTCTTATAGTCTCAAGAATATAAGAAAGTAATAATTCCTTACTACATTTAGACATCGGCTTCATTGGCGGATTTTTCAATAAGATTTCAAAAAAATCTTTGTTTTTGATCGAAACACCAGTACCTAAAAAAAATTCATTTCCGGTTAAATCCGCAAATTTCCGCAAATATTTTTAATGACCTGTGTTTGGTGACATTTAACACTGTGCATTGCTACTAAAATTACAGTATACTTATTAGTACCTATAAACGCAAGACAGATCAAAGTTAAAAAAAAATATAGTAAAAATCGATCTATTTACATGATTTTTTTTGTATCATAAAAAATATCGTTCTGAATGATTTTATGTAAAGTACTTTACCTTCTTTAATTTCCACCATTTTTTTTTTTATAAAATTTAACTATAACTATACTAAAATATATTTTAAAAATGCGCGAAGTATTAGAAAATTATAATGTCATTCATATATTTTGTTTCGGACAACTTTGAAAGCTTGTAACTATCGAAATAATAATTGCACAAAGCCAATATTTAAATTTAAAGTAATCAAGTTATCTATAAATAAAAATAAAATGTTATTTTTAATTACCCTCACATTTACGAAAAATACTTTCGGATGTTTTTCAGATGGATCAGTGTGCGACGGTCGCCATGAATATTTTCTAATAATATTCCTTTTTGTAGAGAATTCTCACGCGTTTCAGATGAAGAACCTCCGGATAATGGGTATACCACCAGCTTCCCTTAAAAATGTTAATCTATTTCTGTATTTGTCCACTAATTTACCTCGAGCAATGCCACTTTTATTATCTCTCGAATGTCTTTTTTTCATTGGGGAAGTAAAATACACTTAAGACAATTCTTTTGGAAATTCCCGAATAATTAATTATGATATATTGCGAAAATCTTCATTGCTTAGTCTTCTGTAATGGAAAATAGAAATGTATTTATAAAATTTTCTAATAAAACTCCGACGTCTAACGCTCGCCTGAAGTACAAAGTGACGATCCCATCAGTTTGATGTAAGTCATGAAATACTGCGCTGTACATCCATGAACCCCGTTCATCGTATCCTCGGCATATTCTTCGTACTTGTTCAGTAGCCACTGAATTTCGGTATTTTGAAGTACTTCATTCACTGCTAATCTGGAAGAAGGGATTTCTTCCAGAGCACGATTGATTGCCGAGCCTTCTGAGATGTCGTTTTCAACGGAATTTAAGAACTGTCGCCAATGTAAAACTTGTAATGCTAGGCTCAGAAGAGTTTGTAGTCTCTTGCACCTATTATAATGTTTCCCTTCAGTGAACCCTGACAAAGAACCTCCTGCTAAGTGTGATTGAATTCTCGGGTGTAAGGGAAGGGATGAAATAAAACAACTATTATCGGTCGACTAGTTTCGATCTCTATATGAGGTCATCTTCTGGACTGTAATTAAAACATAGCCAAATGCAATCAATTAACCAACAAACATAAAACAATATTACCTCGCGATAGGATGGTGTATGTCGTTGCAATCCCAATTTGGCAGTACAAGATAAAGGAGTGGAGACATTCAATATCGTCAATTAATATATACAAATATTTAACAAGAGCAAGCTCAAAAGTAGAAAAACTTACAGAATTGTGACACATTAAAATATAAAATTTCATAAACACGATTGGAAAATATTTTCCTTATCACAATATAAATGATGTAGTATCCAACATGACAGTAATAAATACCTAGACTCGACAGTGGTGTAGAAAGTCCAGGGTTGGACTCAGTAAAATTTACGACGAAGGATCTCCACTACACAACCAAAAAACCGATGTTAGGGGGGGAAAACAGACAACACACTAAAACACAATTCTAAAATCGCGGGTGAACTTTAGAGCTGCTATCTTGCGGTCGACAAGAGATATTAAGCCGCTGCCAATTAGAAAAAAACAGTAGGGGATACTCTCCTATTCTTCGCCTTTGCCAGCCTTGTCTTATTGTGCTTAATGCTGTTCATCAAATTGACTGCCTCCAGACCATAATCCAATCTCGCCTGCTAAGATTTCGCAGTCAATCCTAATGTTGGTCAGGCCACAATTCTCGATGAATTTTCCTATCGCTTTGTAGTAGGCGAGGTCAATATGAAATGCACCAAAATAGATAAACAAACGATTAAACCGAGGCCTTTCCAACGATTGAATTTGGAGAGCGACTTTTGCTATGGCAAGATCGTCAGTCACTTGCATGAATTCCTGTCCGCACTCGTCTGCAGCCTGCAGAGCTTGCTTTATCGTTTCAATAACGACGGATTTATTTGTTGGGACGCATGTCTCATTTGCATATTGTGGATGAACCACGTCATTGAACTTTAACTGATGTTTTTTGCGACACTTTAAAATATACTCGCACTTTTTTCAAGTCGATAATGTGAAGGAAATCACTTTTTCGTCTTTGACTCTGCAAAAAACGCAGATTTTTTTTTCGCTCATTCTTCTTTCTCATAGAAAAATATGCGTTCCACTCTCTCGAAACGAGAGCTGCGACTGAGAAATGACACGCTGCTTTCATATCATAGACGCTGCTATTCATTTCTACCTGATCTCAGAGAGACCCCCACGAGTTGAGATGCCGACACAAGGAGGTAACAAGGTGATCTCTTTGATGTTATGACTCTTGATTGTTGTAGCACTACACCTTCCATGCCGTCCGCGGACTGCTCGCGGTTTTTTGGACAGAAAAGAACACTCCCGGTCGATGTTGCGGCGCTCGGCCCGCGCATGCGCAAAATATTTTTTTTGGTGTATTTTGCCGACTCATGAAACTTGCCGAGGGTGCAGAGGAGGGGGGGGGCAAAAATTCTCCCGCGAAACTCGGTGGGGGGGTCGGGGTCCGAGATATTACAATCTGAATTTAAATTAGTGTCGATAACAACTCGATAGGTTTGAAACTGCCTGTCGTATAAGGTAATAACTGTACCTCAGAAGCATAACACTGTAACTAGAAAATCATGATTTTTCAGGACAATAAAATTTGTCTTAGAAAGTAGGTAGGGATAACTTTACAGAGCTACAGAATTATAGTCTGAAGGTTAATGAAAGATGTTTTATATTATTTTAGTACTTTATTTATTGCTTTATAATCAGGTACATATTTCTTTGGCAATCTCGAAATTTAAGAGTAATTTTTAACAATTTCAAAAAAAGTCGTGTCACATACATTATTATGCTTCTATCTATAGTGTCACTTTCCCAAATGTGCAATCACATACAGTCTTATTTAAAAATTCTAAACTAAAAAAATATTATACTTACATAATCAACAAAAACAATTCTTCTCTAAAAATCTACATAACCGAGTACCCACTTAAAAATTAATAATAAAAAATAATAAGTAACAATAATTGGAAATAGTAACTATTATTCTATGTCATCCAACAATAAGGCATCAGAATTATTACCATGTGGTAGATTAACATAATACGATTTCAGTAAAGGATCAGAAATCCACCCAGTCAATGTCACTAAATCTTTATATTTTGCTGTGCTGATTGGTCGAAGGGTTTTAGCTGCTAGTGGAATTATATTTGGTAACGACAATTTTTGGCGAGTGTTACGTCTTAGATCTATCTGATTAAAAGTTTCCGACTCAAAATCAGTTTTATAAAATAATATACCATTACAATTCTTTCTTACTTGCAGCCAAACACATTAAGAAATAAGGAATTGTTCATCATCGATATTCTTTCGACGTTGAGAAAAATTTGTACTTCAAGATTTTACATATCTAATGTTATTTAAGTTTAATCGATGTACAATCATAGGATTCTTAGGTCTACATGTTCTTATTAATTGCTCCCAATCTCGAGGAATTGCAATTTCAAAAGAGGAAAGTTCCTTTTTCTTCCTCTCAATGGCAGAATGTACTGCATCGACTTCTGAATGTGTTTGACCTCGCAGAAGGAATTTGTGATTATTGGCGTGTAATTCACTATTTTCCAGTAGCCAAAAATAACAATAAACCAAAAAAATGTTCCTGTTTTGTCCGGCATAATTGTCGGACCATATTGTTATTTCTCTTGTTGATGGCGGCATATAATTCAGGACCCATTCAATAATAGTAGAACCTACTTCGTTTGGTACTCGTGCACCCTCGGTCTCGTCCCAAATCATGCAGTATGATTTATTGCTAGTATTATCCATCGTGTAAGGTTTCATTTAACACCCACAATTTTCTCAAATAGAAAGATTGGGTATTGGTAAGGAGAGGCGTTGGTAAACACTTTTGCATATCCAACATTAATGTAATGCTTTTACCATTAGAATTTTTACTGCTTTCTTTGTCCGTTCTTTTTCGTGCATATCTTTCATCAGCATCCTTAAGATGGTCACTTCTAATTTTTTCAATTTTTGCCTTTCCTTCAAGGTTAGCTGCATGCCTCAAAATGGATTCAAATTTGTCACAAGTGTCGTTACTTGGCAAATAGAACGCTAAATTGAACTCTTCGTTGAATGTTTTCCGATATAACCATTCTTTGCTGATTTTATCATCGCATAAACCTTCATTTACATAATACATTTTGGCAACGTTCAGTTCAGGGCCGAGATATTCACGTTTCGATCTTGACCTGGAATAATGCGAGGTATAACGTGGAAACGATAAAATGTGCTTCTTGATATATTCGATAGTTTCAGCTGGGGTTTTATTAGCTGGTACGTGTTTACCTCGCTGATCCGGATTTACAATATTGGTTGATTCACAGAATTTGGATAGTGGTATAGTTACGAATTGCTCAGAAATGACAAAGGTATTCAAGAACATAGTTTGATATACTCTAATACTATTATCATCTAATTTTAAATAATAATTTCGGGAATTCTTACGTCGACTAGGTTTTTCGTTATTTCGTTACTAGATGTTTCGAATACGAGGACGCATTACAGGTGTCAACGTAATAGAAGAGGCAATAAACTGGCATCATTTTAATAAACTTGGCAACTGGCCAACTAGACATAGTCTTCCAGAAAGCATCACATTGTAGTTGTCTTCTTGCTTCAGTAATATTTGTATTACATTTCATTTGCTTGTTTGAGAATTTGATAATAGTTCTTTAAGTTTAACAGTGTTTTTCGCTTCACTTTTGATGATTTTCCTACCCCTCTGTATAGGTGACTTATTTATTTCGTCTAAGGTAAGGCCTACAGTAGCATCGTGAGAAGCCGAAATATCTTCACCTGATGGCAGATCTTCTAAAGTAATATAAAGTGATGAAGACGACGACAAGGCTGTAGTAGCAGAAGAAGAAGACGACTGATCCAAAGCAAACGTGGTCTTATTATAAGCTTCATAGTTTTTTATAAACATTATTCGTGGTCCTATCATTGGTATTAATTCTTTAATAAGATCATTTGTCAACAAATTAAATGTTTCCAAATTAATTGCATTATCTATAATATGAAAATATAATGCTAAAACAGTATCTGCTGAATATTAAATATAGTATAGTTATTAATAACTATTAAATACTATAAACGCAGGTGACCATTTTTACAAAACGTAAACCCAGTACATATGGGTGTACAAATTTACAACAAAAAATGTTTGAACAATTTTGCTGTAAATTCTATTTTTATATGACAAAAAGAGTTTTGAAAATGTACAATAATTATGCTTTCAATGGAAGTCACGTAGTAAGTGGACCGTTTGGTATCAGAAGTTGCAAGGTTTTACAACAGTGCATATCAGCTACAAATAACAAGACGTCGCGTCGGCCGTCTACATAAATGTGATAAGAGAAATGATCTCACACCTTACCTTATGCCGCGAAAACTAAAGAAATAATTATAAAAGTACAAAATAGTACCTAACTATACTAATATTAAAAAGTTTTATTCAAGTTTTCAATTTTGTAATTCGTATTCTAACGGCCAGTATTTCAGTTGCAGTTTAAACCAAGAGATTTCGTTTAACCAATGAACAAATGATATTTGATAAAAATCACATTTTTAAAACATTTCGTTGGTTAACCTAAATTTTTTGGTTTAAACTGCAACAAAAATACTGGCCCTTAGTATTAGGTTTAGAATTTAATTTATATAAATCATTAGTGGTCGCCGAAAAGTATAAAAATATTTATAACTATAAGATAAATTGTTTAAAAATGTCTAACAGTTTAACAATAATAAAAATCGGATGTGGCCATCACATAACTTTCCGAAAAATGAACTCCCAATTACTACGGATAGAAAGAACTACAATGCTAAACCTAATTAGCGCACGGGAGCAATGATAGTGAAAATATTAAATTTTTTATGTCAAAATTTCGTAATAGTTTAAGTGTGTGAAAAACAATTTTTGAGTGAAAGGAAAAATATGTAAACATTAAGCAGAGCCTCAGGAAGAGCCGTAATGCAAATTTGGACCATTTATATTCCGAAATAAGAAGATGCAAGCGAATTAAGTTTTGGTAAAACCACATGTTTTTGAAACTTCAAATGCTCCTAGCGCTCCTCTGGATGAACAAACTTTTATAAAATTTCTTGAGAGTGTTCTTGGAACCCAGAAAAAACTTGCCACCAAGTTTGAAGCAAATCGGCAGATAAAAAAATTTCTAAAAAATTTTGATAAAAAATAATGAAAAAAATTAAAAAAAAAAAAGAATTTAAAAATATTTATAGAACAAAAGTTATAGGAAATTTGATAGTGATCATTTTCTGTCATAATAAAGTTTCGTTTCGTCAGTGGTTAACAAATTAATTTTATAAACAAACGTAAGCTGATATATCACACAAATATTTAAAATTTTTAACAACAATGATTTAATTTAAATGAAACAATTTACTCTTAAATATTATTTCAACTTAATTTTTCTTTTTAACTATAAATTAATAATTGAATGGGTTTAATTTATTCATAAACGAAAAACAGGCTCAATAGTAAAAATTAATAACGCAAAATTTATCTCGTAGAAAATTCAAAAAAATGATATGCATATTTTGAACGCCGTCTTTCCATCAACAGTCCATATTCCAGTCACGGATATTTTTATTGTAATTCTCGTATATATTTGTGATGTCATTTTGACATCTTCGTATTTTTTGTATATTATATTTGTCGAAGTAGTTAAGTTTAACCGCACCTTTAGTTTCATTTTTATTTGTTTACCGTCACGTGGCGTCACCTAGCGTTTCTTTCGCGTACTGAGAGAGGAATTTTGCTGGTTAATTGAGACTTGCGCGTGGAGGTTAGCAAGCAGAGACGGGCAGTTGATTTTGACCGCCATTAGAAAATGATGTGAAAAGTGGATCTACCGTTTAAGAAAAGCTGATAGCGCCTGGGTTTTTATGTGAAGTTATTACCGTTCGGTTATTTATCGCGTTGTGCGAATTTGTTTACTTCCGGGTTGCTAACAATTGCTTTTGCTGTTTATAGCAATTTGCACCTATGTGCTTTGTTGTTGATAATGATAATCGATTTTGTTTTGTTGATGAGTGGACTGTATCTCGAATTGTTGTATTAACCATTAACTAGGTTTGGAGTACTAGATTTCCACTTATTGCGTTGTTGAAGTTGCGTTAGGTACTCCTTTGACCATCGTTTCCAAAAACTTTGGTTTATTTGTTGTAATAATTGATACCGAGACAATCGATTTATTGGTATTTCCATCACATTTGGGTCTGGTGCCACAACCATTGAACGTCCAATTAGGAAATGTGATGGTGTTAGGGATTCAAAATCGTTTGGGTCGGATGATAAAGGACAAATTGGTCGGGAATTCAAAATTGCTTCAATTTGTATTAATATTGTATTAAATTCCTCATAAGTTAATTTGGCATCGCCAATGACTCTAACAAGGTGGTATTTGACTCGTTTTACTCCGGCTTCCCAAAGCCCTCCAAAATGTGGTGAATTGGGGGGAATAAAGTGCCATGTTATACCCTCATTAGTGCAAAAATTTGAAATGTTATCATGCGATGAGGTTAAAAAATTGGCCAAGCGACTTAACTCTCCTCGAGCACCCACAAAATTGCTACCGTTATCTGAGTGAACGTGAGTGGGTTTTCCCCTTCGGGAGCAAAATCGCCTAAAGGCGGCTATGAAATTATCGGTGGTGAGGTCACTCACCAATTCAAGATGCATTGATTTAGTTGCAAAACAAACAAACACGCAAACGTACGCTTTAATTAATTAACAACCGGGACCCCTTTTGTTTTTAATTAAAATTGGCCCTGCGTAATCAACACCAGTGATCTTAAATGGACTTGCAGCGGTGACTCGTTGAGCTGGCAGGTTAGCCATTTGTGGCGTGTAATTTTTTGGATTGAAACGAAAGCATTTGATGCAGCTACGAACAATCTTTTTTATAATATTAATGCCTGACGTTGGCCAATACTCTTGACGTATCGTCGCTAATAATAGTTGTGGTGGAGCATGATGTAAACTGATGTGATAATGCTCGATAATCAAATTAGTTAGCGGATGTTTTCCGTCCAATAGTAATGGGTGTTTGGTCTCATATTGTAATTGAGAACATTTTAATCGTCCGCCTACTCTCAACAGCCCGTCGTTATCTAAGAAAGATGAGAGTGTTATTAATCTACTCTTAGATTTTAATGGTAACTTAGACCTGAGAAGATTGATCTCTTCGGCATAACTGGCTAGCTGCGCTATCGTAACTAGTTGTTTCATAGCTGCGCGCATCTCATCTGCAGTTATTGGACCGATTTGTTTGTTGTTCTTAAATCTGGAGTTATGAATAAATCGTTGACAATATGCCACAACTCTCTTCAATTTATTCAAATTTGAGTATTTTACAAAAATGTTAGTTGGTTCTTGATTTATAATTGGAAACACTTGTGTCGTGGTTTTTAATTCTGGTAATTCGGATAGTGAAATATTAATGTTGCTAGTAGGCCATTGTAATGTTGGTTCTTTTAGGAACTCTGGCCCATGCCACCATAAATTAGAATGTGCTAGTTTACTTGGGAAAACGCCCCGTGATGCGATATCCGCCGGGTTTTCTTTCGTGTTGACGTAATACCAGTCATTATTTTTGGTGAGATTTTGTATTTTACTAACCCGATTTGCCACGAAAACTTGGAGTAATTTCGGTTCTGTTTTTATCCAACATAACGTGATTTGAGAATCTGACCATATGTATGTTTAATGTTTAATGTTTAATGTCACAACTACAGGATGAATCCCAAATGTTGGTTATAATACGTATGTACATTTACAGAAACAAAAAAAAAAAACCAACAGTAAGTGAGAAAAAAAAAATTATTACAATAATTTATTATTATAAATTATTATTATTATAAAAAATTATTACAATAAATACAAAAAAAACAAAAAAAAAATATAATTATTATAATTATAAATTATAAAAAAATTTTCTGACAGATCCCTAATTATTTACTTCATAATACAATCAATAACTACTAATAACTACTAATCATCTCGTCTGGGCATCAATCCTCTCAAATACCTCTCGCTGTAATGAAAATCAAACAGTCTATAAAATCGATTGAACAATGACATCATGGCACTGACTGGTTCGTTCGCGCCATAGTTCGTGCGATGCCAAGGTAAGTAAAAAAAATCAATGTCCCTCGTCAACCTAACTTGCGTATTTATGGGTAACAGTTTCAAAATATCCGGGCAAACTATATTGTTATTCAATAATTTTGCAACAAACAGAATTCTGTGATTGTTACGTCTTAGACCAAGCGGCTCGAGTCCGTATCTTGCACATCTGCTCCGGTAGTCATCCGCGTGATTGTCACCTACTCTTTGATCAAGATATTTTAAAAAACGTTTTTGTACACGTTCTATTCTAGAAGAATGAACATCATAATAAGGACTCCACACCTGAGAAGCATATTCAAGGAGTGAGCGGACATAAGCATTATACAGTCGGATTAATACGATGGGATCATGAAATTCCCTACAAATTCGAAAAATAAATCCCATCATTCTATTTGCCTTTGCGATAATAAAAACTGTATGTTGAGAAAACCCTAAAGAGGGCACGAATGTGACCCCTAGATCTAGTACTTCTAACACTCTGATCAACTTCCAGTCATCAACAAAGTAATCCGCAAGCATAGGAACACGTTTGCGATGAAATGACATTACATTACACTTTTGCTCATTTAAAAATAACTTATTTTCATTACACCATTGGTGGACCAATTTCAAATCATGCTGAACCAAAGCAATGTCGGATATTGACTTTATCCTTCTAAACAACTTCAGATCGTCTGCAAAAAGTAAGTATAAGCAAAACCTTATCAAGTAAGTCAAATCATTAACAAAAATTAAAAACAAAATAGGTCCAAGGTGACTACCCTGGGGTACACCTGACAACACGTCAATATCTGCAGAATTTATTCCCCCGATACTCACATATTGAGTTCTGCCGCTGAGGTACGATTCTAACCACCCCACCAGATCATCTGATACTCCCGCACCCATCAGCTTAGAGAGTAATATGTCATGTTGAACTGAATCAAAAGCCTTTCGAAAATCCATATACACTGCATCAACTTGCTCTCCAGATTCGATAGCATTCGATACAAAGTTTGTGAAGCTTATCAGGTTAGTAACCGTTGATTTGCGAGCCATAAATCCATGTTGAGCATCACTTAGGAATGCTAAAGTATTAAATCTTAGATATTGTGCTACTATACTTTCAAATATCTTCGGAATCACCGAGAGGATCGAAATTCCGCGATAGTTTTCTATACAATCCCGCTTTCCGTGTTTAGGGATAGGCGTAATACGTGATACTTTCCAATCAGAAGGAAAAACTCCCGATCTTAAGGACTGATCAAATATCAAAAGTAGTGGTGTAACCAGATACGAATCAAATCTTTTAATAAAATCGGCAGAGATACCATCGGGACCGCACCCCCGCTTAGCGGCTCTATAATAGCCTCCATTACGCTCGTCTCATTCATACATATGGAATTCATGATATACCCGTTATTTACAAAATTAAAATTTGGTAGTTTATCCGACTCATGTTTAATATACACCGATGCAAAGAAGGAACGAAAAAATTCCACTATCTCGCCCACATCGGATGAGGATCTCCCGTTATAATTCATTTCTGCAGGCATACCTACCGTCTTCCGCCTCTCGTCCACATATGACCATAACATTTTAGGGTTTGTTTTTAGATTTTTCTGTACATCCAGCAAATAGATGTTATACGCGATCGAATGAAGTGCCTTAAAATTACTTCTCAGGTAAGAGTAGTATTCATAGTTTGCAGCGGATGTCGACTTGACATAAGTTCTATATGCTTTCTGTTTTTGTTTATGCAAACGAACAAGATCAGAATCGAACCACTTAGGATACTTAAAAGAAACCTTTTTCTTACTTATTTTTTTTGCAAATTGCTCTAAACCTCCATAAATACGCTCATAGAAACGAGAGACATTCACATTCACATTTGAATCATGTAGCAAACTTAACCAGTCAGTCGATGCCAAGTAACCTGCAAATATATCGTAATCAATAGTCTTAAAATTGTATACAAATCTGTTTGGATTCAGAAAGTTAACAAAATTGGTTTTAACACTTGAGAGAAAGGATATACCAACGGCACAATGATTCCTATCTTTACTGTACAAATCATTTTCAGGGCTATAAGTACAAAACAACTTTGTGTCATTTACAATAACATAAACAAGATCAAGTAATTTATTATAAAAATTATAAATAAAATTTATTTGAAATAAACCACATGAAGCCATACCATCTATAAATGTTTCTTCAACCATCGAAACAACATTGTTTGGAACAAACTCACCTACAGTGTCCAACAGAATGTCTTCAAAAACAGTTTTAGACCAATGAAGATGAGGTAGATTAAAATCGCCCAACACCATCCAAGATACATTATCACTCTCATAATCGGCTAACAATTTTTCCATGACCAGTACTACATTTTCGTATACTTCAATCTTACTAACCGGAGGGATATAAATAGCAACCACTATCAGATTTTGGTTTAGATTTCCAATTCGTACACATACGAGTTCTAAAGAATTTCCCTCATTGATAATTACTTGCTGGCTTGACATTTCCGAAGAAACTGCGATAAGTACACCTCCTCCACTAACCTTATTTGAATTGTTACAATTACGATCTACTCGATACACGTTATAAAAGGGTGGAAACAATTCTTGATTGTTTACTGTATCATCGAGTTTACTCTCAGTAAAGCAGAATATTTCATAATTATTGACTAGTACATATTCCATACATTCACCAGCCTTGGAACGCAGTCCGTTCACATTCTGATAATAAATATTGATACCGGCTTTGTAATTCCTTGCTTTTACCACTTTGGTATTTATAAAAGTGTTATTTGCATTCATCGTAGTTACACTATTGTTTGTCACATTCGTACGAGTTACATCGAAAGTTTCACCACACTGATCATTTATTAAACTGCATGTAACCTTTGGGTCCCTTATGGGATCGCTGGCAATAAAAAATGTAGATGGGAACTGAAATATTTAGTGATCTTATGACATGATTTAATAGTTCTGATCCCAGTAGTGTAGTGATCCCACAGTTCTAAGCGAGGAATGGTTATTGTTTTAATTGGTGCTACCTTAGTTTTTGAACATAATAAATTGACGGTGAAGGCACCAACGGAATTTTGACCTCGAAGATAAATGCACGCTGCATATGCATCCTGTGACGCATCGCAAAAACAATGTATATCATATAGAACTGAATGAGATCCAATAGCGTTCCGTGGGATTTGTATTGAATTTAGATTAGTCAACTCTACTCTGAATTGATTCCATTGATTAAATAGTTCTATTTAAAACGTTTTTGGGATACTCTTTTGGACAGGTCTAAATAAAACTCGTACTTATCGTCGACGTTTCGAACTATATTTTGTTCATCTTCAGGACTAAAAAAACATTATTCAGCCACTCGCAAAAAACTCAAAGTTAACATCTTACCTCAAGTACAGTAAGTAGCGACCAAGGGGAAAATTCAATAGCCAAAATTAAAAACATACAGTCACTCAACGAAACAATTAAAATTAATATTACAAAATTAATAAATTAATAAACTATGAAACTGTCAATAATTAAAACCTTCAGTATGTCAAAGCAACTACAGTAAAATTTAATAAAATATTTAACAAATAATTGGAATGGTCGCTATCTCACAAGGACGTCGATTGCGATAGAGCATCTTAATAAACCGCGCGTAAATGACAAAATACAATTAATTCAAATTAAATCAATCAATTCCCACCCAGAAGATCACCATAAAAGATACTCAGTTTTTGTGTATCTTCTCTATAGTTAATACTTTCTTTCATAGTTCTTATGTAAAACATCTCACTAATGTTTCTTTTTAAACTATTTTTTTCCTGATCTAAAATGGTTACATTTTGGAAGTCAAAAACATGTCCCGTATTATCATGGTGCAGGACCAAAGCTGTTGTTCCCCACTCTTCTCTCTGCTCTTTGCCCTCTTCTTTCTTTTTGGTATTTGTACCTATCATCTTTTTCTTTTTCCATCTTTCACAATCACCTTTGTGCTGTTTTATCCGGTTACTTAACCACTGCTTTGTTTGACCTATGTAGACGCCCGGACACTCTGCACAAGGAATTTGGTATACTAATTCTGACTCCTTTTCCTTATCTATTTTGTCTTTTAGGTTAGTTAAAAGACTTCTGTGGTCTTTCAAATTATATGTGGCCAAAGTACAGAAAGGTTTCAGAATTTCGCCAAGTTGTTCTGTGAGGTTCTTTATATAAGGAAACTTGAAGTATTTTTGTTTTTGTTATTATTATGGATTAAATAGTTCGTTTGGAATTGGTTCATCCCACGACAGTTTGAGACACCATAATTTTTGAATTAAAATCTTATCCACTATAATACATGGGCTGATAAGTCCCAATGGATCATACAATTGAGCAATGTTAGCTAAGATTTGACGTTTGGTAAGTGGTTCCGTTACTTTGAATGAATTAATGTTGAATGTTAATGTATCGGATTGGCTGACCCACTGTATACCTAAAATCTTAGAACTTTCATGTTCTCCTAGTGCAAGAATCCCGTTTGAAATATTGCCGGGATTGAGTTTCGTTAGTGCATTTGGATCATTCGAAATCCATTTTCGTAATGTAAATCCACGAGATTGCAATATCGACGAAACTTCTTGACAAGTGGTGTTCAATTGTTTAATTGAATCTGCTCCAGTTAGCAAATCATTCACGTAGAAATCGGATAATATGACTTGAGCAGCTGTTGGAAAATTATCTTTATTTTCTAATGCCACTTGTTTTAAACATTTTATTGCCAAGTATGGCGCTGAACTAGTACCGTATGTGACGGTGTTCAATTGTAAGGTGGTGAAATCTTTAGATGGATCGTCTCTCCATATTATGCGTTGCAATGGCCTGTGTTCTGGATGCATAAGAATTTGACGATACATCTTGGATACGTCGAATGAGACAACATAGACGTGCTTCCGAAATCGTAATAAAATAGAATTAATGTCATTTTGTACCTTTGGACCAATATATTGAATTTGATTTAAAGACCATCCTGTTGACGTTGAAGATGATCCATCAAACACAACACGGAATTTAGACATTGGATGATCTTCTTCTTTGACTATACCATGGTGGGGTAGATAGTAACTTATTGGACTTTCTTTAGTATTTAACGCGGTTGGAATTACTTTACTCATATGACCAAGAGAGATGTATTCTGCGATAAAATCTTGGTAAAATGATTTGAACTTCTGATTTCGTTGGAATCGTTTTTCTAATGCAAGAAAACGTCTTTTGGCTATATCTAGAGATTCTCCTAATAAGTTGGGCGAGTGTTTTAACGGAAATTTAACCACGAATCTGCCATCATGATCGCGTGAAGTGTCTTTTGTAAATAAAGCTTCGCACTCGGCTTCTTCGATGGTCAATGACGAACTTATATTAGGAATTTCTTCAATCTGCCAGAATCGCTTTAATTGTTCGTCTTCTTGCGTATAGCTAGTTTGTAATAAGTTACATCTACTCTTACTAAGATGGTTAGCGTACATGGGTGCATTACCAGCTACTACCCACCCTAGTTTGGTATTTTTTAATATTGGTAAGCTTTTGCCCAAGTCCAACTTTCCATCAACCATTAAATCCCAGAATAGACCCGAGCCAATTAGCATATCTACTGGTTTGGGTTCCAGGAATTTATCATCTGCCAACTTAATGCCATCGGGGATCTTTAATGGTACTTTTACCGGGTACATCGGCACATTTCCTGAAATAGTGGGAATGATGTGACACGATAAATGTGTTGTGAAATTGTTAATGAGTGAAGTAATCGTTACTTTGCATTTCTTAGTTAACGTGGATTCAATTTGGTTGATTTTACATATTGACAGCTTTTCAGAAATTGTTGGCACTTGTAACTGATTGCAAAACTTTTCAGTAATTAAATTTGCTTGTGCTCCACTGTCCAACATCACTCGGCAAAGATGTTTAATACCATTGAATCCTGTTATAGAAACTACGGCTGTAGGTAACAATACCTGACAGTTTATAGCAGGAAAAACAGTTAAATTTGTAGCAGTTGGCATTTCTTGAGTAGATGGTTCCGATGGGTTAGTTGTTTCGCGAACTTTGTGAATTAAGCTGTTGTGCTTTTCTTTACAGGTTCTGCAATTGCCTCTTCCGCATTGCTCGGATTTATGACCGCTGCGAAGGCAATTTGAACATAGCCGTAATTGATTGACCTTGTCGATTCTTGCATTGATTGATAAGCTAAGGAAATCTGGACAAGTATAAATCAAATGTGACCCTTTGCACAGATTACATTTGTAATTTGATTCCGCAGTTGTTATATGACACTGCGAGATATTTATTCTTTTTCCATTATTGTATCGTGATGTTTGCTCTTTATTCTGTTTATTGTATTTTATCTCCATTGTCTCCAATAATTCAGCCCTACCTAACAAAAACTTTTCCAAATCGCTCAAAGTTGGTAACACATTTAATTCTTTCTGCTCTTCCCATTCTTTGAGCGTGATTTTGTCCAGTTTTGTTGTTATTAGGTAAATTATTAAAGTGTCCCACTGCTGAACTGGTTGTTCTAGTGCTTCAAGGGACTCCAAATGCTGGTAAGTTGCATCGATAAGATTTCTCAAACTTAGTGATGTTTCCTTTGATATTGGTTCCAATTCAAAAAGTGCTTTTACATGGCTATGCACCAACAATCTTGAATTGTCATATCGCTTGCATACTAGATTCCAAGCAGTTTGATAATTTCTAGTCGAGAATTCCAGCTTTCGGATTGCGTTACGAGCATCGCCTTGAAGTGATGTTCTTAAATAATGATACTTTTGAATGTCGCTGATCGTGTTATTATTGTGAATCAGCGACTGAAAAGTTTCTTTGAATTCGAGCCACGAGTCATAATGGCCTTTGAAATGTGGAATATTGATGGTACGCAGTTTGATTCGTGGTTGGTAATTTATTTGTTCCACTAATTGCTGAGGTGCGACATGGCTTTCGGCACGGCTTTTGGCACGGCTTGCAGCACGGCTTGCGGCATGATTTGCGGCATTGCTTGCGGCAATAATTGAAGCGTGGCTTGCTTCAACACTTGCGGCAACGCTCGCATCATTATTTTCAGCAACGCTAGCGGCATCATTGTTGGCATCGTCGCAGAATTGTTTTGGCACCTGCCCAAGCTTCGGCATATGAATTTGTAAATTGATCCCTGTCTACGTACTCTTGTTCAAAAATGTCTTCGTTGCAAGTACATTCAATGTTTGATTGAATTGTTTCATACGCGACCAATAGGGTTTCAAACTGTTTAATACGAGCTTGTAATTGTGTAAATGTTTTTTCATATATTGTTTCATTATTATCGAAAGCTTCTTGAATCGGTTGTAAGAAGTTTTCAAATATTGTTAATTGTCTTTTGATAGTGCCGCGTTGACGACGTAAAAGAGTTAAATCGTTCGACATTGTCGCGGTAAATTGATCAAAATAATAATAATTATATAATAGATTGTTATTTCAAATTACGTACATACTATGAAAATTCGATGTTATTAAAGAGAAGAGAATCTTGTTTAATCCGAAACTATTGTGGAAAGCCAGCTTGATCTCGCCACTCTTCACTACTTCCTTAAAGGTATGTTTTATCTGATGTTCCAGATACGGGTGGTACGTGATTTTGCTATATCTAGTGCACTGTTCTAGGATACTCGGTTCCGGAGGTGGGTCCGGAGAGATTTTGGTACGTTTACCAAACAAATTTTTACTTAAAGTTTTAATGGAAATATTTTATACAGAATTTTATACAGAGTTTTATACAGATTTTTACATTTTATATTTTTACACATTTTATTCCAATTCATTTTATTATTATAATTTTAAGTTGACTGTGTTGTATGTGATGATAGTTGTGACTGTGCGCTTTCTATCCGTTTGGGTAATCTTGTCAAACAGTTAGACACCGTTTCAGTTCCTCGGTGAGTTGTAAAATTTGCAAGTGAGTACAGATTTAGGACTTATTATTGCTGTATTTCGTTTCAGTCTTGAAAATGGACCAATAAATGGTCCGAAACGTCGACGAATTGACATAATTTGTTTGTTTTACCAATCCCAACCAACCCGATATTCCATTTTTATTTTTTTAAAAGATTTTCAAATAAAATAAATTTTGATTTCATGTGGTCACCTAAAGTAAACGTTTTCTTCATTTGTAGATATGTAGATGTTGGTAAGTTTTTTGAATCACATGAGTTATTTTCAAAAGTAGATATTGACCGAGCGGGAGAAATTGTTAATTTGTTGTTATTTTCGGTGACATTAATTTTTAGTATTTTGTTAACGTGGCTGTCGTCTAAATGACGTTTAAAAACATCTTTCCTTTGAAAAGATCGCAAACATGTACTGATAGGACATATAAAGTTATTAGTCATTTTATGGTAATATTCCAAATGTATCAAAAGCTTTTTTGTAGTGTCAAATGTTCTTCCACAATGACAATTCATATTGGTAATAAGTAATAGCTAATAACTAATTACTAAACTATTAAATATCAATGAACTATTCAATTATCAAAAAATTAAAATCGATTAAAATTAGTATATATAAAATTACACAAGATATTATGAAGATTAAATTGTAATGCTAGTCCTTTAATGCCTTTAGTAAATGTGAAATATGGGGAAATTGCTTGTCTTGCTTTGTATGAATTTTGAAAAGGCCTTTTTGAATAAGTGTCCAAATATGCTCACTTTGTAAGGGATATTTTGCATTAAAAATATGAAATATCTTGAAGAGGATATCGAGACCCTTAATTAAAGAATTAAATTGATACCTTTATTGTATCCACTACTACAAACACTGATTGAATGTTTTGCAAATTTTCACCAACTACTAACAAATATGGTTGAACTTTTCTACAAATTCCTTTTTGCTTTTGTTTTTCTATGGTAGTTTCTACGTCACCTGCAGTCTAAAAAAATATATTTGGTATAATAATTGAAGACTTGAAGTAAATAAGGGAAATGAAGTAAATAAAATGAAGTAAATAATAATTTATAAATAAATAAATAATAATTAAAGTTAACAGGGCATTATAATTTAAAAGACGACTTAAAGCAAAACTCATGACTTTTATTGGTCTCTTTTGTCTTAAGTCGCCTGTTAAATTTAATGCCCTCTTAACTTTTAAATAATTAAATTATTAGCTTTTATTAGCCTACTTTAAAAGAATAAAACTAATTTTAGAATTTTTAGCACTTAGCCCTTTTTTTTACTTCAGGTCTTCAATTATATTTTATCTAAAAAAAACTTACATTTGCACGAATAATAATACTCTCTATGGATTCAATAATTGAAAATTTCACGGTGTCCTGCTTGGAAATTTTAATTGTCCCTTTTGGAGGTATTATATGGCATAATAGCTGTATCTCACAAATAACTTTTGAATCTAAAAAATAAATAATTATTCCTACCGCTTAAGTGACCAATAATTCAAAACTGATAATATAATAATAATAAATAATTAGATTATTAGCTCTTGAAATTATATATATTTAAAATTATCAATTCTGAGCTGAAGTAACACAATGAAACATATTTATTCGAGCTTTCGGGAATTTATTGTTCTCTTTTTCAAAAAAAAACAGTTTTTTTTTCAAGTTGAGAAAAACAACTTTAATTCTTGAAAAAGAGAACAATAAATTCTCGAAAGCTCGAATAAATATGTTTCATTGTGTTACTTCAGCTCAGAATTGATAATTTTAAATATATATAATAATAATAAATTAATATAATGTATAGTTATTAACAAATGTAATTATAATCAAAGTGAAATATTAATAAAAATTGAAATATTTGACTTGTATTTTGTATTGAGTTCATACTGTCCGGGTTGATTTTAATTTTGATTTTCTAGGTCTGCCTGACGAGATTCATAAATTCGAAACATATAATATATATTAGATGTCGCAGACTATCAACTTAGTGCTTTTTAACAGTAAGATTTTCAATATTTTTAACTTAACAAGATTTTGATAATATTTCACTTTGATTATAATAATAATAAATTTATAATTTATAAATTATAATAGTTATTTTGAAAATAATAATATTTATTATCAAAAAATAAAGCAAAACACAATAAGTAAAAAATGATTGAAGCTAAATCCCCCATCCTGTATTCTTCACATACTGTATGGGAATATTAATTAAAAATAAATAATAATAATAATAAAAAGCTAACTATTTTAGAGATCTCAACTTGAGGGAGAAGAATGTATACAAGGTTAAAATATAGACAACATACTAATTAAGGAGTCTTCAGATTCGGAAATAATAGAATATGTGGATAACAGATCCTTATCTCTAATTTTTGTTATATCAGAAACTCCCACAATTGTGTCAATATATTTCCTCCCATTGTAAATAATAGGTACAATAGGCAATTGCCGTAATAAAACTGGAAATCTAAATTTATCTGAAAAAATACATATAATAAAATGAGGCTTTAATGCTTTTATATTATACAAACCAATTGTTCTGCACGACTATCCTTTAAAATTGGCCATTCATTAATAAACTCTTGCACGGTACGCTTTTCTGATTTTTTTCTGGATTTAATTGTATCTTTCCATTTACTTAAAACTTCCTCCCAAGGTTCGGTGTACTGTTTAAGGAATGCGATCCCCTCAGCCTGGTCGTTTTCTAAAATAGGAAATAATTCAATAATAAATGATTATAATACTTGTAATAAATTTTTTATTGAATCTATTACCTTCCGACTGTATTACAGCAGATGTTGATGGCTGTTCTTCTAATGTATTATCATCTAACTTTCTTTTAGATTTATATTTTACAGTTTCTCCACATTGATACAGTATATTTCTTACTTTATCAGCCAATCGTCCTTTTGCTAAAATACCTTTACTAGTACCGGTTTCCCTTTTCGGTACATAAGGAATATAATACGTAGAACAAGATTCGTTTGGAAAAAGAGCCGTTATTTTGTCACACAGCAAAACATATTGATCATGTTTTAAACGACTAAAATAAAAAAATTTTATAAAAAAAAAACAATAAATTAAAAGTAGCAATTTACTGCGTGAGGATGTATTTATATAAATATTTTATAAGGATATCCACTAATAGCCTTCTGTTTGGATCGTCTAATTTTGAAAATTTTTGATAATACCCCAAAATTTTATTCCCTAATGTGGTATTTTCTAATAACTTTTTTAAATCAAAAGTAGGGAAAATATTTCTCATACTTCGATCTACATCATGTAAACCATGAAAAGACGTTTGTTGGTTCTCCTCTGGTATTATTGCAACTAAAGATTCGGATGAAGTAGATCGTAGAGAATCCGCCGATTCCGTATCAGTTTGGCTATCCTGAAGGAAAAAGTAATTATGAGTTTTCAAATAAGCAGACGAAACCCTTAGTCACAAACTAAATGATTCAAAAATTGATTGATTGATTGATTCAAGAATGATTCAAACATTTTTAATGTTTCCGCTTACTCGGGGTTGGCGATATACTTGGTATTTTGATATAAATTTTTTTCTTAATCCTAAAATTGGTATTAATTCTTTTATATCTTTTTCCTGTAATTCATTGAAAAGTTTTTCATCAATTTGATTTTCTAAAACAAACTAAAGTTATGCAATAAACTACTTAATTAGGTACCCATTTACATGAATTTTAAAATATTGTGAATCAAAATCAAAATTAGTTTACGTGACTCGACTTGACAATCATTTTTTATAACATTGCAAATTATTGCATTTCTAGAAGTGCATTCTGCATCTTGCAGAATTGCAAGACTATGAAAGTTAATACCATTTAATCTTCATTTAATACTATGGCGTCATACGGTGTCGCGCGGGGTTTCGCCCAGTGCGGTTTTTGTCCATAAATGATATAACTTTTTAATACCGAAACAATATGAAAATCATTTTAAATTTGAAATTAGTAACAAAAATAAATTAGTTTAACGGTATTATTTATTATAATGCTATCATACGATACTATACGTATTATATAGGTATTATACATACTGTAGTGTATTCATCACTACTATTATGAGATTAAAAGATATTCTCATAATCCGATAATCTACTTAAGAGCAGTAGTTATAATTATTATATAAGTAAAAGAGTTTTTGTAATAAAGCAATTAAAAAGATTAATTCAAACATGACAAATGGCGACGAGGAAAATCGGAAAAGGGGATCAACCGTGATGGGAACATTACCAGAATTTAAATTAAAACGATAATTTAACCACTTTTAAGAAGAAGATCACACAGTATTTTAGAGCAAACGATATAGAAGACGAACAAAAATCAATAGCAATATTGTTGATATGTTTGGAATCGAATGTTTTAGAAACTTTAAGCGATTTGTGCGACCCAATAGAACCAGAAGAAAAAAGTTTGGACGAATTGTAGGAAATTTTAGAGTCACATTTTGTATCCACTACTTCAACTTTTAACGAACGAGTTAGGTTTTACGATGCAAAACAAGAAGTAAACGAATCAATCACGGATTGGTATGCAAGAGTAAAAAAGTTATCGGCAAAATGTAAATTCGGAATTTTTTTAGAAGAGAGGTAAATAAAGAAGTCAGCATTGCTGTAAACCGAGAAAGAAGGCAAATCAGGAAACCAAATAGATATGGATTTTAATAAAAAGATTATTAAGATTTTTAGAAGAGAGGTATAACCGAATAGATATGGATTTTAATAAAAAGATTATTAAGATTTTTAGAAGAGAGGTATACCCGAATAGATATAGATTTTAATAAAAAGATTAAGATTTTTAGAAGAAAGGTAACCGAATAGATATGGATTTTAATAAAAAGATTATTAAGATTTTTTAGAAGAGAGGTACCGAATAGATATCGATTTTAATAAAAAGATTATTAAGATTCTTAGAAGAAAGGTAAATAAGGAAGTCAGCATTGCTGTAAACCGAGAAAGAAGGCAAATCAGGAAACCGAATAGATATGGATTTTAATAAAAAGATTATTAAGATTTTTAGAAGAGAGGTATAACCGAATAGATATGGATTTTAATAAAAAGATTATTAAGATTTTTAGAAGAGAGGTAACCGAATAGATATGGATTTTAATAAAAAGATTATTAAGATTTTAGAAGAGAGGTAACCGAATAGATATGGATTTTAATAAAAAGATTATTAAGATTTTTAGAAGAGAGGTATGTAGTGTATTCATTACTACTATTAAGAGATTAAAAGATATTCTCATAATCCGATAATCTACTTAAGAGCAGTGTTATAATTATTATATAAGTAAAAGAGTTTTTGTAATAAAGCAATTAAAAAGATTAATTCAAACATGACACATATCTTCAAAAACGCCTTGCAAATTTGCCAATCCCCATTCCAATAACTTTTCACTTACAAATTTATCCATAACCATAATAATATAGGTACTATACACTCATTAAACACTGAACTAGGTACTCTCAAACCAACTTTTGGAATTAAAAAATTATATTTATTATTTATTATCCGCAGTACATTACCAGCAGGTAGCATAACAGGTTCACAGGTTCGCACAGTAATAACTAATAACGTAATATAAAAGTAAATTCTGCAAGTTATACATGTGCATTACAAGAAATGTTATCTTTGTGCAAGCTTTTAGTTTCAGTTGATCATTTTTGCTGACAACAACAAAATTTTACGTAATTAAGTTACTTCGATTAAGAATATATATATATTCATGTATCTAGAAAACAGTTTTCTTCATTCCAAACAACGCTGATAACATAAAAAATTTTCTACGTAATTAAGTTACTTCGATTAAGAATATATTAATATTCATGTATCTAGAAAACAGTACTCTTCATTCCAAAGAAATTTTCTTGAATTTAAATAACATTTCAAGTAAAAAATATTCTTTGCAGAAGACAACTGATATTTTTACTACAAGCATATTTTATTGAGTAAAGAATTTATATTTTTAATTGAAATAAATAATTTCAAGAATATATTTATTCTTTATTTAAGAAAACCTTTTTTTCTGTGTAGTATGTTGACTTCTGCCATATAAATATATCGTCGGTATACTGCAAAAATTGACCAAGTCAAAAACTATAGGTTCTTTTAAATTGCAATTAAAGAATTTATTCATCGCTGCCTATATTTTTGTTATAAAACTTTTTACATCGTGCCTATTCGATGGGATTGAACTGACAATTGTGTCAGTGGTAATCGAAGTACTTCTGTACCTCAGAAGCATAACACTGTAACTAGAAAATCATGATTTTTCAGGACAATCAAATTTGTCTTAGAAAGTAGGTAGGGATAACTTTACAGCGCTACAAAATTATAGTCTCAAAGTTAATGAAAGATGTTTTATATTATTTTAGTACTTTATTTATTGCTTTATAATCAGGTACATATTTCTTTGGCAATCTCGAAATTTAAGAGTAATTTTTAACAATTTCAAAAAAAGTCGTGTCACATACATTATTATGCTTCTATCTATAGTGTCACTTTCCCAAGTGTGCAATCACATACAGTCTTATTTAAAAATTCTAAACTAAAAAAATATTATACTTACGTAATCAATAAAAATAATTCTTCTCTAAAAATCTACATAACTGAGTACCCACTTATGTAAAAGTTAATAATAAAAAATAATAAGTAACAATAATTTGAAATAATAACTATTATTCTATTGCCCGTTTTCACCAACATTTATTTAAGAATTCCCTAGCAAAGATGTTTTATATTATTTTAGTACTTTATTTATTGCTTTATAATCAGGTACATATTTCTTTGGCAATCTCGAAATTTAAGAGTAATTTTTAACAATTTCAAAAAAAGTCGTGTCACATACATTATTATGCTTCTATCTATAGTGTCACTTTCCCAAGTGTGCAATCACATACAGTCTTATTTAAAAATTCTAAACTAAAAAAATATTATACTTACGTAATCAACAAAAATAATTCTTCTCTAAAAATCTACATAACTTGAAATATATACTAGGTCTTCCCTAAAATAACACTTAGGAAAATTTGCATTTCACCAACATAAGAATTTCTTAACGAGCAGCTCCCTTGCTAGGTATTCTTTACAGCGGACAAATGAACTAATACGGGTTGTAAATGTCATATTTGAATTTATACACAGTAAAAACGTTTTGTTTGAATTTAATAAATAATTTTGTTTGAATAATTTATTTTATTCAAAGAAAGAAATTTTGTTTCGATTTAAACAAAATTATTTCTATCAAACAAACTGAATTTGTTATTTCAAAAAAATATTTTTTTCAAAATTTGTTTAGATTAAACAAATTGTTTAAATTTGTTCTGTGTAAATTTAATAATTGTTTATTACTTTAAATAAAACTTTTATTTTAAATCAAAATAAAATCAAATTAAATAAAATTTTTCTATTAGGCAACTAAAAAACCTCCAACAAAATTTTTATTAG
Source organism: Cantharis rufa (assembly GCA_947369205.1). Lineage (NCBI taxonomy): Eukaryota > Metazoa > Arthropoda > Insecta > Coleoptera > Cantharidae > Cantharis > Cantharis rufa. The sequence goes on along the minus strand of OX376307.1, from coordinate 19,099,186 downwards.
GGTTAAACAAATACTTTGGTTGCGTATATATAACAGAATATTTTGTTTGGATCAACTAAATTTGCTTCAGTCAAACAAACATTTTGTATCAATATGAATATAAGTAGTTACCTGGAGATTGCAATTTAATGTGTGTACAGCCAATTGTTGCTAACACATTTGGAAAACCACATATTTATTCCGGTAGCATAAAACCGTAATGCCAGTAATAATTGATTTATGGGCGATACTGATTGATTTCTAAAATAATAATACCCAAAATAATTGTCATAAATAATATGCACATTTATGAATAATATATTTATTTATCATTAATAAACTCTAGAGATCCTACTATTAATTTTAAAACCTTAATTTTAAATCTTACGACAAATTCCACATTAAAATTTTCATTTTCAAATCTCTCTAAACAATCCAAAAATCTAACAATAGCCATGGCGAGAGAAAAATAAGAATAAACACTAATTTATACCTGTAATACAACCGCTAAGGAATCCCTAACACGTTAGGGGTCGGTAAATCGGATACCTAAGGTTAGGGATTTCTTAATGCTCTTTAGGAACTTTTAGCGCTTGGTGAAAACCAAATTTGACATAAGAGTTTCTTATCTCAAAGTTAGGGAATTCTTAACGTTAGGAATTGTTGGTGAAAACGGGCATATGTCATCCAACTATAAGGCATCAGAATTATTACCATGTGGTAGATTAACATAATACGATTTCAGTAAAGGACCAGAAATTCACCCAGTGAATGTCACTAAATCTTTATATTTTGCTGTGCTGATTGGTCGAAGGGTTTTAGCTGCTGGTAGAATTATATTTGGTAACGACAATTTTTGGCGAGTGTTACGTCTTAGATCTATCTGATTAAAAGTTTTCGACTCAAAATCAGTTTTATAAAATAATATACCATTACAATTCTTTCTTACTTGCAGCCAAACACATTGAGAAATAAGTAATGGTTCATCATCGATATTCTTCCGACGTTGAGAAAAATTTGTACTTAAAGATTTTACATTTCTAATGATATTTAAGTTTAATCAATGTACAATCATAGGATTCTTAGGTCTACATGTTCTTATTAATTGCTCCCAATCTCGAGGAATTGCAATTTCAAAAGAGGAAAGTTCCTTTTTCTTTCTCTCAATGACAGAATGTACTGCATCGACTTCTGAATGTGTGTGACCTCGCAGAAGGAATTTGTGATTAATGGCGTCTAATTCACTGTTTGCCAGTAGCCAAAAATAACAATAAACCAAAAAAATGTTCCCGTTTTGTCCGGCACAATTGTCGGACCATATTGTTATTTCTCCTGTTGATGGCGGCATATAATTCAGGACCCATTCAATAATAGTAGAACCTACTTCGTTTGGTCCTCGTGCACCCTCGGTCTCGTCCCAAATCATGCAGTATGATTTATTGCTAGTATTATCCATCGTGTAAGGTTTCATTTAATACCCACAATTTTCTCAAATAGGAAGATTGAGATCCTTGTCAATACAAGGAGAGGCGATGGTAAACACTTTTGCATATCCAACATTAATGTAATGTTTTTACCATTAGAATTTTTACTGCTTTCTTTGTCCCTTCTTTTTCGTGCATAATTTTCATCAGCATCCTTAAGATGATCACTTCTAATTTTTTCAATTTTTGCATTTTCTTCAAGGTTAGCTTCATGCCTCAAAATGGATTCAAATTTGTCACAAGTCTCATTACTTGGCAAATAGAACGCTAAATTGAATTCTTCGTTGAATGTTTTCCGATATAACCATTCTTTGCTGATTTTATCATCGCATAAACCTTCGGCTTTACAATGAGCAACAAACAAGGAATACATTTTGGCAACGTTCAGTTCAGGGCCTAGATATTCACGTTTCGATCTTGACCTGGAATAATGCGAGGTATAACGTGGAAACGATAAAATGTGCTTCTTGATATATTCGATAGTTTCAGCTGGGGTTTTATTAGCTGGGACGTGTTTACCTCGCTGATCCGGATTTAATATATTGGTTGATTCACCGAATTTGGATAGTGTTGTAGTTACGAATTGCTCAGAAATGACAAAGGTATTCAAGAACATAGTTTGACATACTCGAATACTATTATCATCTAATTTTAAATAATAATTTCGGGAATTCTTACGTCGACTAGGCTTTTCGTTTATGTTTCGAATACGAGGACGCATTAAAGGTGTCAACGTAATAGAAGAGGCAATAAACTGGCGTCTTTGTTCCATAGTCTTCCAGAAAGCATCACATAGTAGTTGTCTTCTTGCTTCAGTAATATTTGTATTACATTTCATTTTGCAGACATCCGAACAAGGCGGTTTTAATTTCTTTTCATTAATCGTCTTTCCAGTTTTTGAAACTGCACTTTGGTATTCTTCGCTTTTGAATCGTTTTGATTTTGCGACGTTTCTTTTCCATTGCAACTTATTTTGCATTCTTTTTCGTGATTTTTTTGTTTGGCTCTGAGAGGTTTCTTCTTCATTTGCTTTTGAATTGGGAGAAACTGAACGTTGAGGTAGGTGGACCGAATCTTGTAATGAGTTTTCACCTACAGATTCACTTTCATTTGATCCCGTAATATTAATAGGTCTTTCTGTCTGAGGTTTATATGGTGTTTTATTCTTTCTGCGTCTTTTATTTTTCTTCTGGGTGCTATTACTTTTACAAGGAGACAGTGGTTCTGCTAAAGTACCATCACTATTTGAAAAGTCAGACGTCCAGCTTGAATCGCTATCTGCCGAAAAAGGGTCCTGATCTGATATTTCAAAGTTGTCTTCCAATTCTTTGTAGCAATTCAAGAATTCACTGTTATTTTCATTCTCTTTAAAAAAATGTTCTTGTTCTGTCGTCAAGGGTGACATAGGTATTATTAAAGTTTTTTCTATTGAAACCTCTTTCTGCGATTTGTCTTCTGAAAAACATCCTTGATTATTCTCCACACAGGTCTCCTCAACAGATTTCATGTCTTGTTTCTCTCTCGTTTGATTTGTGTCTAAAGAGTAAAATAACAATTGAAACTAAAATAATTGACCGAATGATGTTTGTAGTATCTATGTAAGTAAAATAGATTTTATGTGCAATCGTACTAGAAAGTACATTTTCACATATACGAAACAATACTGAAAGTAGCTATTTTCAGTACGGACATGTCACATTTACTTTCTAGTACAGATATGTCACTGTCACCACTTCTTATGAAAATTTAATGTTTAATATTGATGTTGACATTAATGGTACAGTTGTTAGTATTACTTAAAGATAGCATTTCTGATAAAATAGCTCCTCCGGTTGCAGCAGTAGTTCCGCTAGTACCAACAATATTTTGTATAGATTTTTCCGACGATTTTTCAATTTTTCCATCAGAGAAAATTTGATTTGAAATTTTTTTCTTATTTTCCAATGAATTTTCTACATAGCTTTCTGCAACTGTGGATGATCTCCATCTTCCATGGCGTTTAATAGTCGCTAAGTTAGCTCCCGCATCTGCTAAAAATGATGCAGAAGACCTTCTGAAACAATGGCCCGTGTATGATGAGCAGTCTTCTAGTTTTAGATACTCCGCTATTTTTGTCGGTAGCTTCCCCATAGTGTGCACGCCAACTGGCTGAATGGAGCACTTTTCTTCTTTGTAAAAAATAAAAAAACGACGATAAAAAAACGTACATGTGCTGGACGAAGAGCTGCATATTTCCGAAAAATTTCTATGTTATTATATAAAGCGGTTTGTTGTTTAGTAATGGCGAAGACTCTGTCCACCTTAGTTTTGGTGTCTGGCACCTTTACTACAATTGCAGATCCCAGATCCTCGATGTTGTCTATTGTCATGGATGTTAATTCCTGTCGACGACAAGCTCCGCTGACGCCCATTATTGCAACCACCTAAAAGCGAAATTTTAAATTTAGTAAGAAGTAATGAACTGTTTTACTTGATAATCACCTTCATCATTAGGAAGTTCTTATCGGGTGCTTCTACCATGAATTTGTCGATTTGTTCTTTTGTGAATATTTTTGATTTCTTAGACTTAAATCCATCTGAGCGACGTTTTAAAAATGCAATCAATTTTGTGAAATTTTTTATGTTTATATCTTCATTCACTATTTGCCTTTATCATAGAATACTTTGACCAAAGAGTAGAGGCTTTGTAGGTCTTGCTTAACTGGGAAAAATAAGCCAAAAGAACGTCTGGAGTAAAAGATGGGTCCATCATACAGTAGAATGGACTCTGCTACCGAGGCGAGGATTCGCCTTTTCGTCTCGGCTGGTCCGCCAATATTTGGAAGAAGCCTGGAGATGGTCGTAGTCATCCTAAGGGCTTTTTCGGCTTTTTCGACAAGTATTCGCGGAAGCTGAGGTTCCTGTCTATATAAACCCCCAACACCCTTATCGCTTCGGTGGGGCTCAAAGTTGTTCCATCCACCTCGATGCTAATAGGAGCATGTTTCCTCCTCCCAGACACCAGAACCATCTCCGTCTTTTCAGGCACGATTTCCAGACTCCTGCTCTTCATCCACACGCAGATGTCGTGGATCATAGTCCTCGCGTTGGTCACGAGTTCGTCCTCAGTCCTCGCTACTACTTCGACTCTCAGATCGTCTGCAAATCCTGTTATCTCTACACCGGATGGGGTTGGCAGTCGGAGCACCCCGTCAGAGCTGATGTTTCAAAGTTCAGGTGCCAGTACCGAACCCTGTGGTATCCCTGCTGTCATCTTGAATCTTGTTACATTTCTTTTTGATGACATTTATAGTGGATCTGCCCTCCCCGAACCCAGACTGTGAGTCCGAGAGGCCCTCTTCCTCGTCAACCTCTACCTTGAGTCTTCCCAGCAGTATCCATTCGAAAAGCTTCCCCAAGTGGTTCAGTAGACACAACGACCTGAAAGACGGTTGCTCCGACTGCTTTCTTCCTTTCGGAATCAGCACCAAGTTGGCCTCCTTCTATCCGTCAGGGTGCTTCCCGCTTGCCAGAATGGAATTGAACGTCCGGATGAAGACTTGCGGACGTAATTCGACCACCCTCTTTATCAGCACTGCCTGTAGTTCGTCCGGGCCCGTTGCTTTATCTATTTTCATGGATTTCAGTGCCGTTTCCATTTCCTCCTCGCAAATCAAGGGTATTTTTGTTGCCTCTTCCTCCTCGGAGATCTTACTATCGGCGCACCTCGGAAACAGTTTTTTACATACGGCTTGTAGTTGTTCGTCGGTGCTCTGCGCCCCAGTCTTCCGCTAACCAACTTGTAAGCTGTTCCTCAGACATCTTTGTTTAGATCTACACTTTCCTCAATTAAAATTTATTATTTATGGACTAGTTTCGACTAATCAGTCTTTATCAACATAATCCTATAAAAAGGTTAAATTAAAATTAAATTAAAATTAAAACTACCCTGACATCTTACCATCAAATAAAATAATTCACTCTATACAAAATAATTTAAATAAAAAAACAATAAAACCGAGATAGTGATTTTTAAAAAATTTCAAAGATGGGTGTGAAACTTAAATATTCTTGATCGTTTAAACTGACGTAATTTGGTTCTTTTTGTAATTTCTGGATTTTGAGAAATTCTAGCAAATCTAACTTTTTACCTTTTCTTTCGCTATGTAGTATGTTTATGTTACTTTCATTTATATGATGGCCTGTTTCTAATAAATGTTGGGAAACTGCTGAAAATTTATTTTTATTTTGGTGTTTTTTTAATCTAACTTTTAAGTTCCTTCCCGTTTGACCAATATATTTAGCATTACAACCTCCGCAATTAATTGCATATACTCCGTTTTTATCCAATAAGTTAATTTTATCTTTATTATTGAAAATGTTTTCTCTAATTGTATTAATACTTTTTGTTGTTGTTGTGATGCTGTATTTGTTTAGGATTCTTCTAATTTTATCTCTTATTGGTCCTAAATATGAAAGTTTATTATATATTACGTTTAATTTATTAGTTTCATTAATGGTATTGGTTTCTTGTTTTTTGTATTTTCTCATCAGTTGGTCAATTATATTGGTGTTATATCCGTTATTCTCTGCGATTAGTTTAATTGTTTTGATTTCTTTATTTCGATCTTCTTTGTTCATTGGAGTAGTTTCTATTCTATTTATATATGATTTAAGTGCTGCTAATTTGTGCTTGATAGTATGATTTGATGAATTTTGTATTACTGATCCTGTGTTGGTAGGTTTTCTATATATGTCAAATTCGAATTTAAAATTTTTCTTTTTAATTGTAAGATCAAGGAAGTTCAGAATGCCGTTTTTATCTTCAATTTCAATAGTAAATTGTATATGTGGTGTCCTATTGTTTAAATATTTTAAAAATTCTTCTATTTCGTTTTTGGAACCTTTCCACAAACAAAAAATATCATCTACATATCTTTTCCAAATTATAATGTTATTCGTAAATTTGTTTGTTTCTTTGAGCATATCCGTTTCATATTTGTTCATGTATATATCTGCCATTAATGCAGCTATGGGGTTTCCCATGGCTAGTCCAGTACTTTCATAAAATGTGTTGTTAAAGAGGAAGAAATTTTGTTCTAGTGAAATGGTAAGTAGTTTAATTAGATTATTTTCTCTTTCTCTCATTATTGGTGTGATTTGGGCTATTTTATTTTTTACAATATCTATCGTTTTGTTTATTGGTATATTGGCGTAGAGATTTTTAATGTCAAATGATACCATAATTTCTTCTTTATTTAAGTTAATGTTTTCTAAAATTTCAATGATTTCTTTTTTGTTTTTTATTCTATGTTCGGGTTTAAATTCGATAATTTCAGGTAGTGTTGTGTTGAGCCATTTGCAGATGTTATAAACTGGTGAGTCAATAGAAGAAACAACAGGTCTTATAGGCTGATTTTCTTTATGCAGTTTTATTCATTCTTGGAATTTGTGGGTTCATGGGTATCAAACTAAATTTGTCTGTTTTCTAAGTTTGTTTTGTTTCGTTAAGAATTCTTTTAACTTTTGTTACAAATCCACTCATTTTGTTATTTTTAAGTTTTCTGTAATCTTGCTGTGTCATGAAATCTTCTACTTTAGTAATGTAGTCTTCTCTGGTTAATACTACTATAGTGTTTCCCTTATCTGATTTTGTAACAATTAAGTTATTACCTTTGACTTTTTGTTTAATACTTTTTATTATCTTGGGTTCTTCAGTGTTATATCTTATCTTTTTTCTTTTTATCTTTATTAGTTCTTGGTTGATAGCGGTGCCACATTCCATTCGAGCTGTTTTCATTTCCTTTTAGTTTATTAATTGCCAAGTCTTGTCTTAAGGTATTTAACTTTTTTGTCAATTTAGATCGTTTCTCATTTTCAATTCTTATGCTCTCTGTTGCAACATTTCTTTTCCATTCGTCGATTAGTTGTGTATTCCAAGAAGTTAACATTATTTCTTCATTATTTATATTTTTCTTTGTCGTTTGTGCTAATTTACTGTATAATTTATTTTTGGAGGTAATTAAATATCTTCTTTTAATTCTTGTTTTTTCTGTTTCAGTCATGTCTTGAGGTAGTTTAAATTGTGCAAATTTTGGTATTAAGTTCTCTCTTATGCATGTACTCACAAATTGAATATCCAGTTTGAGAGTTATTATTTTAAGTTGTTGTTTTTTATAGGAAAAGGGTATCGCAGTGTTAACGGTATTCATAATATTATGACCCATTGAGGATATATTCAATGGGTCATAATATTATCTTTGTTTAGCTCCAGAAGCAAACCTTCCCACTTCCGTCGTTTGCTCCTGTCGATTTCCAGGGCAAGGGCTTTCTTGCACTCGCTGCGTCAGACCCAAAGGCTCTGGGCTTCTTCTTCTCTATGTCTTTCCTTGGCTCGGTAAAACTGTCTTCTTACCGTCGTGCACTCCCGTCGGAGAAGCGCAATTTCTGTTATCCACCAGTATACTGATGGTCTTCCCACAACGCTTTTGGGTATGCAGGCCCGACACAGGCCTCTTGAAGGTACTCGTCGAGTGTCGTGCTCGTGTGGTCTGCCGGGTCATTGTTGTTCAAGAACTCCGTAAGCCTATCGGGGTTCAATTTTCTCCAGGCCCATCTAGTTCTCGGAGCCCGCAGGACCTTACTGTCCCCGACCACAAACCGGATATATCGGTGGTCACTCCCGGTTTCCTCGTCCGACACCCGCCATTTGTCGATTCTTTTCGCCATTTCCTATGTGGCAAAAGTTACGTCGAGAATCGACCTCGACGCTCCTTTCTCGAAGGTAGGTTCTTTGCCTTCGTTTACCAACTCTAGCTCTGCTACCAGTTCCGGGAGTAGCGTCCCGCTCTTGTCTTCGAGTTGGCTGCCCCATTCGGGAGACTTAGCACTGAAGTTGCCTCCCACTATTGCTGGTCTACTTCTGTTCTTATCGCGTCGAAGAACGTCCTCAGATTACTCTCAACGATAGCGTCGCCTTCGTTCGGGGAGTAATAGCACGAATAGACGTCGAACTCCCCGAGATCTACCCAAGTGAAGGAATCCTCCGCTCCGCTATCTCTTACTTTCACGTTGTCCGCCACCGCAATGGCCGATTTTCCGTCTATGCTTGACGTCCAGTTTGCCGCCCACTGTTTATTGGGTTCGCTGATTAGCGCGACGTTGATGTTTTCGTCGTTGAATGTTTTATTAAGCATTTCCTGGGCGGCCCTTGCACAATTAAGGTTGATTTGTATTATTCTTGTTTCCTCCGCCCGGGCCGGTGCCGCGCTGCTGTGCAGGTTTTTCTGCAGCGCCTTTGCCTCTTGTTTCCGCTCTTGCAGAGTGACACATCCTACTCGTCGTCCTGTGTCCCTCACGTTTGCACGTAAGGCAAAAGGGAGTTTTGCCCGTGCAGTCCCTCGCGAAGTGTCCGGCTTGCCCGCACTTAAGGCACAGCTCGGACCTGTCTTCTTGCTTACAGTCGGTGTCCCAGCCGCCAACACCTCTCGCACCTTCTCTCCGGCACTTCCTCTTGGACACGGCACTAATTGATTACGCCAATCCTCACGTGTTTCTTTTCTTCAATAGCTTTTATTGCCTCCCCTCTCGCCTCCACCCTGGCAATTTGGGTGCCCTGGTAGTACTTTCGGAGGTCTTTCACCACCAGGTTCGTCGCGGAGATCTTTTTCAGATCATCCGCCACCTCCTCTAGCGTCGCCAGCTCTTCGATGTCCTTTATCGTGTAGGTTTTTTTGTCACCTATACGTAGTTCCACCTCTTCTCTGTTGAACCTCTTTCCGAGGATATCGTTAAGTTTGCCGTGTTGATCTTTTTCTAGTTCTACCAGGATGTCCCCCTTCTCGTGGCCCTGATGGAACTTATCAGAGGAGCTTCTTCCGCTCCTCTGACTGCGGACCTCAAGGTGGACATCCTGTTCTTGTAGTAGTCCGAAGTAGTCTTGATTATGATCGCGTCCTTATCAATCAATTCCACTATCCTTTCCGTTTCCTCGGGCCTGAAGGAGGTGTCCACCCGGTCGTCCTCATGTCGGCGATAGCCTCCTTAACGGATCGACCATCGTCCATGATGCGTACGAACTTTTTTTAAGCTCCATGATCTCTTTTTTTAGATCCGGTACCAGGGTTTTAGTTTCCCTGGCCGCATCCTTTGCTTTTGGTCGCCTCGGCCTTCGACTTGGAAACCTCCTCTATCAGCTTGTTCGATTGTTTGGTTAGCTTATCCAAGTGTTCCGCTTGGGCTCTGATGGATTTCGTCAACCCTTCGATGGTCTTTTGTTGCTTCTCAATTGTTTCTTTGAGCAGTTTTATCTCTTTGGTCGAGGAGGTTCCGGAGGTTAATCCGGATTGTTTCTCCAGGAGTTCCACGATATGCTTCATCTCGTCGCTATGTTCCTGTTTGGCGCAGGCTCTCGCCTCCTGTTTGTGCGCTCTCTCTATGAGGGTCAACTGTTTGAGCAGCATTGCCTTGAACGGGGCGTAAACGTGTTTACATTGCACGGTGTTAAGCTGCTCTTTGATCTTTTGTACCGAATCTTCGATTTCCCCGCCACGTTGTCTACGCCGACCGAATTCCTACGCGACCTATTGACGGCGCTCTCCGAGTCATCCTTTTTCCTACCTTGCGAGTGAGTCCTCGTGTTGTTTTGCGTAGTTCCAGTAGCTTGGAGAAGAGACCCGGTCTGGTCAATCACCAGGGTCTCTAAGTGGTCGCTCGATGACGGTTCCGGGGAGCCCACTCCCACACGAGCCGTGACCGGTACTGAGGTATCCCTCCTGTGCACCGTAAACCCATTATCGTTGTCAGCATTCATTTCATGTTTGTCGAGAGATTTTTGGGCAAGGCCTCCTACCCTGTTACCTCTCGCGTCAGCCTTGCAGATTTCCCCCATCCACCGGGGTTGGTTACCCGATCTCTGAGGGTCCTCCGCAAGTTACCGGGGACCACCAACGAGGAGGTGCGAGTAGGATTTTGATCCCCGCGGTCGCAAACCTGCAAGAACTAAACTGACTCGACTCGTCTTACAGTTTTACAGTCATCCGGAGTAACAAGTTTTAGTTGTTTCTGGTTTACTTATTTCAAAATTATTAACAATATACTGTCGTGTTTCAAAATCCCACATGGAATTTTTATTTGGTAATTTTGAAAATTGTTATTTTTACTGTAAATTTTATTTATTGCAAATTTCTTTTAATTTTGTATTTGCTGGTTTTCCCGCCAACGATTTGTAGTGGCAGCAATGGGCGGTGAAAACCTGGCTTTTTTGCCGATGATGGCCGCCCGAAGCGGTTAAGGAGCAAATAGTCTCCTTTATGTTTTGCTAATTTTATATTAAAGATGAGTTGATGATTTTGTGAATAAAATTAATTTATACTCCTGTAAGTGATATTTGATTATTGTTTAAGATTTAGTTTGGACGTTGTTTGAAGATATTTTTTTGATGGTTATTTGAGAAAAATTGGAGATTTGGATTTTATGAGAATCAATTGACTTCGATTGCTAAGATTCAAAATAAAAATTTATTAATTCAGTAATTTAAAAATTATGGTTTTGAAGTTAAATTTCAAGGTGCCGTGAAATTATATTCGATAGTGCGACCTGGGGTCTGGTTATCGTATTGGTCGTTATCGTTCCATTTTATATTGGAAACATTTATTTGAAATTTTAATTTTCAATTTTTAAATAGAGCCGTGCAAAATTTTAAGGAGTGTATTTTTTGGATGAACTATATTGAAGAATTTGGAAAGAGAAAATATCACTTCATCTGGCATCCCAAAGCGTGGGGCTGAATATTTTTGAACCTACTTTTACCCTGAGATTAATATTAATAATTAAAATAAAAAATGGAAACACAATTATTATTGGACATACAAGATAGAATACAAATATGGGAAATCGAAGAAACAGAAGAACGGGAAAACAAGCAAGATGAGGAAAAGGTTAGATATGAAAAAATGGAAAATCCAATAAATTGGGAAGCAATACACAACAAATATTATAAGTCATGTTTTGAAAGGTGGGAAAAAAATACAAAAATAATAAATAAAATTTTAGACAGAATAAAGAGAAGAAAAGAAAGTCAAAACTTAAATGGTAGTTCAAGCGAATTGCAAGAAAAATTGGAAATAAAAGCGTACAAAAGTTTGATTGAAAGCAATAATCTGTTAAAAAATGAACTTTCGGCACATAAAAATCAAGCAAAATCATTATTGGAAGAAAATGAAAAACTGAAGAAGATTGCAAAAGAAAATAATCAAAAAATTTACGAAAAAGATTTGATCGAAATTGAATTAAAAGAAGTACACGATGAAATAAAAAGTTTGCAAGAGAAGCTTTTGAGTAAATTGGAAGAAGTTGAAAATTATCAATCAATTTTAACTAAGAATAAAGAAAAGCAAATTAACAGTGCAATTGAGATTGAAAATTTACAGTGTGAACTAATGGAAAGCAAAATTGAAAACACCGAATTAAAAAGTATTATTGAACATCAGCAGATAATTTTTAAGTTTGAAAGGGATCCAACTAAACAAAATAATGATAACTTGGATGATATGATAAATCAGTTTCAGGAACAAAAGAGTTCACTGACTGAAAGTAATAGCAAAATTAACATTTATAATGGACAAACTGGACAATCTAAGCACGAAAATAATAAATTAATTCTGAAAGATCCAATAAAAATTAAACGAGAATTTGGAGATTTTAAAAGTAATATAAAAATCAAGAGATTCAAAATGAAACTAAGACTGGTCACCAACGCTAAATATCCGAAAATAAAAATAACAAGAAGAAAGTATTCGAAGTTCCACTACATCCAGAATACGAAATTGAAAAAACGAAGATTTAAAATATCATTTAAAATTTATAAAACAAGATTTAAACGCTGTGTTACACTAAAGACTAAAAACAAAAGGAAGAAAAAATTACAAACGAGAAGAAAATTCGAATTTGCACAAACACGCAGAATGCAAGATTGAGGAAACGAAGATTTAAAACAACCTTTAGATCTTACAAATCAAAATTTAAAGGACATGTTATACTAAAGAATAAAAACAAAAAGAAAAGGAAAATTGAGAACAAGAGGAAATTTCGGATTTTCACTAAACCACAATTTAAAGAAATAGAAAAAGATATACCTGCGTGTGAATGGAAATGGAAAATAAAGATTGTTCCAAGAAAACATGTTAAGTGTAAGATGAAAATTGGTTTATAATATAGCGATTATTTCAGTAGTTTATTTTATAATATTAATTGACTTGATTATTTAAAAAAAATGTTTGAAAATTATTTTGGTTTAAAATTTGATATTTATGGGAATTATTTAGATATTTTTGGAAATTATGTTTTTACGTATTTTGAATTAATTTGATTTCTTAATTTGAATAACGACGGGTGATGGCTTTCATTGCAAACTGCCGGTTATGCTATAACCACGGTTGTGCTATGAAACCCAGAGGAGCAGATGTGTTTCAAAATCTAACATGGAGTTTTTATTTGGTAATTTTGAAAATTGTTATTTTTATTGTAAATTTCATTTATTGAAAATGTATTTATTTTATTTTGTATTTGCTGGCTTTCCCGCCAACGATTTGTAGTGGCAGCAATGGGCGGTGAAAACCAGGCTTCTTGCCGATGATGGCCGCCAGAAGCGGTTGAGGAGCAAATGGTCTCCTTTATTTTTGTGATTTTTGATATTAAAATTTGGATTATTTACTAATAAAGCGTTTGATTTTGGATAATGGTTTTTTGGATGATCATATTTTTATTTGTTTGAATATTAAATATTAAATTAGAAGTTAAACATTGAAGGCAACATGAATAAGTTTTATGTGTATGGTGCGATTTATCTTTCCGATTGACCGTTCCATTTTATATTGGAAAATTTTATTTGAAATTTTAATTTCAAATTTTAAATACAGCCGTGCAAAATTTTAAGGAGTGTATTTTTTGGATGAACTATATTGAAGAATTTGGAAAGAGCAAATATCACTTCAATACATATTGTCGTGAAACGAAGGTCGATCATATTTAAAATTAGAACGCGGCCATTTGATTTGTTTATGTGATGCAAATTAGGTAAAATTATTCAAAGGTAAATAACAGCTGATTTTGTATTGTTACTTAAACACATTTTTTTACACAATTTTACCATTTTATTTTGTAACCATCAGTGTTTGTTTTGTGCTACGAAGATCTAAAATAATAACAGTGAATTTCGAAACATCGTGTATGTTTTTTAAGAACGTACGAAAGTTTGGTTTTCTTAAGGTTGAAGCAGGGCTCTCTCCGCATACGCCGAGGAGGACAAAGACGTGTTTTCCAAGCCGGGCTTTTGGAAACCACCCTGAGGGTAGTTTTTCACCAATTTCTGGGTGAAATTTGTGAAACTAACGACGAGTGTGATATTTTAGAGACGACGACCAAGTTTGGGGTTGAACGACCTTCCTGGAAAGATACAAGCGTATAATTGTAAAATTTGTCAAAGGACGCCTGGAGGACGCCATTTTGAAAATAACGAGAAATTTTCTAATTCATCTTAATATTACTTACCTCGATGAAATTTGAGGACGAGGAACTTCAAATATTATTAAAGTGCATTAACAACAACCGTTTGAATAATCGTGGCTGCGATTTGGAAGGAGATTTTATGAAAAACCAAGTTTTGTACGGCAGGAACTGTGAACGCACGGGAGTACACCTTCGGAATACAGTAGCCTTAAGCAACGTAGCAACTACTGGAGGGGACTATTACGTCATCGACAACAGAGGCGTGCAAGGTATCGTTTACTTAAGATTAAAAGATAGTGAAAATAAAAAAAACATTTAATTTAATTTTTATGAACATTCAATTTTTATTTTGTATAAATTTAAAACACATAATCACACTAGAGTGGCAAATGATCACAAAATTAAGCGATCCGAATTTAATAGTAAATGTAATTTTGAAATCAATTGCCATAGACATTTTACACCCGATTTTACTTAGCTACGAGTTTGTTCGATATTATTATTTGCCTTTGAATAAACCATTGTTTTCGTTGTCAATAAGAGTTTTACTTACAACTCAGGGGATAAATAAGATCGACAAGAACCTACTAACTGAGAGTCTCATCTCCCGACGAAAATCTGGCAAGCCGGAGCATAATTTAGAGTTTGTATGTGAATTCAACAAAAATACACAACAATATATTGTTGTGTTATTTTTTTGAAGTCACACACAAACTCTAAATAATTATGCTCCGGCTTGTCAGATTTTTGTCGGGAGATGAGACTCTCAGTTTGCAGGTTCTGGTCGATCTTATTTATCCCCTGAGTCGTAAGTAAAACTCTTATTGACAACGAAAACAATGGTTTATTCAAAAGCAAATAATAATGTCGAACAAACTCGTAGCTAGATAAAATCAGGTGTAAAATGTTGGTGACCACTGATAACAAAATTACATTTACTATTAAACTTGGATCGCTTAATTTTGTGATCATTTGCCACTCTAGTGTGATGATGTGTTTTAAATTTATACAAAATAAAGAATGAATGTTCATAAAAATTAAATTAAATGTTTTTTTTTAATTTTCACTATCTTTTAAACTTAAATAAACGATACCTTGCACGCCTCTGAAGTCGATGATGTAATAGCCCCCTCCAGTTGCTAAGCTGCCTAAAGCTACTGTATTGTATTTAGAACTCCTGCCGTATAACACCTGGTTTACTATAAAATCCTCTTCCAAATCGCAGCCACGATTATTCAAACGGTTGTTGTTGATGCACTTAATTAATACTTGAAGTTCCTCGTCCTCAAATTTCATCGAGGTATGTAATATTAAAATAAATCAGAAAATTTCTCGTTATTTCAAAATGGCGTCCTAAAGGCGTGCTTCGACAATTTTACAATTTTACACTTGTATCTTTCCGGAAAGGTCTTTCAACCCCAAATTTGATCGTCGTCTCAAAAATATCACGCTCGTTGATGGTTTCACTAATTTCACCCAGAAATTAGTGAAAAACTGCACTCAGGGTGGCTTCAAAAAGCCCGGCTTGTAAAAACACGTCTTTGTCTCCCTCGGCGTAGACGGTGAGCACTGCTTCAACCTTAAGAAAACCAAAATTTGTACGTTCTTTTTTAAAACATACACGATGTTTCGAAATTCACTGTTATTTGTTTTTAGATCTTCGTAGCACGAAACAAATACTGATAGTTAAAAATAAAATGATAAAAATATGTGTGGAAAGTGTGTTTAAGTAACGAAACAAAATCAGCTGTTATTTACCTTTGGATAATTTTACCTAATTTGTAGCGCATAAACAAATCAAATGGCCGCGTTCTAATTTTAAATAGGATCGACCCTCGTTTCACGACAATATATTAAGTAATCATATTTTGGTGTCCAGTTTAAACTTAATGTTTCTTTGTCATCATTTATTCCTATACATACCTAAAACATTGTATGTACTCTCTGGTGTTAAACTTATTATTTCTCCTCAATTTCTATACAATTTGAAACTCATTTCATAAGATTGAATCATGAAGATTCTAAAATGATTTTTATTTCATTGTATCATTGAATTGCCTCATTTATGATATTTGTCCCGGTGAGTAAATCATATACATAGAAATCATTTAGAATTACGCTTGCAGCTGCGTAATCAAAATAATGCAGTATAAAGCCTAAGGCTAGCCTTAGGATATACTTTTTCATTTTATTTATACGCAATTTCGTGCAAAGCCCTTATTGCTAAGTATGGAGCCGCAGTGGGACCATAAGTTATTGTATTTAAGGTATAATGTTTTAACAAATTATTGCAATTTTCTCGCCATGCTATTCTCGTTGATAATTTCTATGATTTTTTGTTACCTCTATTTTTTGTTATCTTTAAATGCTGTCGATACATTTTTTCATTGTCTGCCGACAAGACGTAGAGTAGAACGGGGTCACCCTGGCCGTGTTTTTTTTGAAAATCTCGTGCGGCCGTAGTTTTTAAGCGATTTCGACAAATAAGCGTCCGTGGGATAGATAATTTATCTGGCAACATGTCTTAAATGCTAAGTTTTTGTGTAGCACAAATAAGTTCGAAGCAAAAACCGATGGTACCTTATTTTTACTTTTCAAAAATTTGGGGGTACGATAGGTCACCATTTTGAAGGTAAAATAAAACCATAAAAACCTTTAGAAAATTGGCTCATCTGCTTTAATTGAATAGAATGAATATTGTAGATGTTTTACATTAAGAAGTAGGGGTTTTGTTGACACCCATGTGGTAGAACAAAATATATTAAATTAAAATATTATATTAAAAGTAAATTAAAAAATAATATAAAAAATCATGAAAATGTAAAAAAAAGTGTATTTTTTAGCGACGATTCAGTGAGAAGAGCAGCCTTAAAATAATTTTGTGATGTCAAAAATAGTGACCTATGGTGCCCCAAACATGGCTGACCTATGGTGGCCCCAAAACACGTTTTTCATGTTGATGCGGGCACTTCGGCAAACATCAAAAATATCATGAAACCAACACCATATTCGTGTTTAGCATGAAATTTTATATGGAAATACACTTTCTTAAATTTAATTCACGTTAAGATAATGACTTTACTCGGCAGAGAATAGTATATTCTAATATACTATTCTGAAACAAGTTTGGAATTAGGCATATTCCGCACGAGGGAAAAGTTTGTCACCCGAGCCGACAGGCGAGGTTTTAAAGGTTTACTTTATAAACACAAACGTGTTTCAGACTATACTTTCTATACGACTATTAAAATAATAAGCTGTATAAGTTTTGACCGTAATTAGAATTTGTAAAAATGAGAAAATTTTTTTGTGCGCGATCGATCTGAATTTTTGCACATGCTTTCCTACCGATAATTCACAGTTTTGACCGTAATTAGAATTTGTAAAAATGAGAAAATTTTTTTGTGCGCGATCGATCTGAATTTTTGCACATGCTTTCCTACCGATAATTCACCCGTTCTACTCTACTATGTGTATGTTCGGAAACGTAATAAAATATCGAATAAGTCCTTTTGTATTGTTTTTTTTTTATAATATGTTTATTGCCGGTTCAACATTACATGTTATTTCACAGCAGTGTTAATAAATAAAAATATAAAATTTCTATTGGCGTGGAAATACATAATCTTTCCTCTTTAATAAACGTTCAATAGGTACATAAAATGATTCAAAAAAGGAAAATTAAAAACTTAAGTTTATACAGATGCGAATGCTTAATTCTCGCAATTCAACGAGAAAGTGTCATCAGTGCAATGAGTTTCTATCACACTGATGGCATTTCCCCGCTGAATCGCGATTGAGAGTCTTTCTTTGAACCAAGAGCCTTTTTTGGGATTCGCAGTGGCTTCGATTAGCTTCTGGCTGATGTCTTTGATGAAAGACCGCGCACTGGGACCTTGAGGGCCAAGGGTCTCTATCGCGATAGGAATAAATAAGTAATCGTTTGACAAAACGCTGTATTTTATTCTTTTTCTGGCTTTGGCCTTTTCGGCCGCAGAACCAGGGCAGATGGCAGTGCAGGGCAAATACGATGGAGCTACTGTGTCGACAATTGTTATGTCCCATATTAAACATTTTCCACGAGAATATGGAATTAAGGACATTCCGTCAGGACGTTTCCCATCAGTGCGAGCCATTAGTCCAGGTGGTTCGAGGACAGGATGAAGACAATTATTTAATTAATTACATTAATAAATTTATTATGAATTTTAAACTATTTAAATTAAATGAATGTGCAATTATTAAAAACACAATTATTAAAATTTGTACATTTTGGAGGTGGTTTTACTACTGCGGTGGGTTCACAAATGGTTTCACTAATAGCCACCGATGTAGTAGGCAAACTTGTACTAGATGTAGCCGAATTTGTGTTCGATGTAGTAGCCGTTGATGTTGTAACAGTCGAGGTTACATTTCGAATTTTATTTACAATATTTTCACGATGTGCTTGATCTATTTGTAAGTATGTTTTTATAGATGATGCCGTTGCATGTCCGGACATTTGGATTAATTCTTGTTCCGATACACCTACTTTGGCCATATGCGATATTGCTGATGCCTTATTGGAATGATTTGTAATTTTGTTTTTTTTACAATCCAAGCCTATCTAAAAAAATATATCGTAATTAATGTACAATTATATATAAGAACTAGCTGTAATATTTAACTTGAATCTTTTTAAATAATATTATATTTTAGTATTGTATTGCCACTTACTTTTTTTGCAGATTTGACGGTCCATTTACTTATCTCATTACGACCGACAGGACAATTTTTAAACCAAAATGAACCAGGTTTTTGATAAAATGGATTTGGTGTTAAAAAAAACCTGTCGGTTGTAATGTGATGTCCTCTTTGAACCATTAGTTTCTTATAAAGTCTTACTGGACATCGACTTTCATTAGTTAAATTTGGTACCAACCACTTATTACTTGCACACTTTTGGTCTCCACCCTGGCAGGTTTTCGTAAATATGGGATTAAACAAAATCCTGCCGGATGGAATTCCATTATTTAAAATCTCTTCTTTAAAATGCTGAATTAAGCAATTGGTGGCTTCACCTCCACGCCATGCCAACTCGAAGCAAGCAAATTGGAAAAACTTCCTTTGTACTCCGTCAGGAGTATTTTCATCGCAACTGTCGATAATTTTCATGCAGTCGTTGAAATTTAAAGCAACTGCGCTTTCTTTGCGTTTTTCAGGTTGCATTTGCAACTTTTTTTTTTTGGCGTTTCTTGCATTTCTTGCTTCTTTAAATTCGATGTCCCGAAGTGGATCAAAACTTATCCCGAATTATTTGAAATATTTTTCTTGGATCTGTTTTGCTGTGATGTTCCAAATTGTCTTCACCGTACTTTCTTTGTAGTCTTCCCCATTTTGCTTGCGCATATTGTCACGAATATTTTTGAGAGAGCATGTTATGAATTATTTTTGACGTGGGATTTTGTATTAAATGGGGGCTAATCACAGGTGTAACGATAATTTAATATTTATTAAATTAAAATAAAGACTAATACTAATAATTATTATTTACATAGATACTTATAATTAGGACTTACTCTACTTACCCTAACGGAGGGTGGACCCATCAAGCGGCCAGGTCACATCTTGACCTCAGGAGGTGCACACTCCGAACTCCAGTTAATTAATTAATTATTCTCTTGCACCGCTTGATGCTTCCCCTTCCATATTCATTATCTATTTATTTATAACCATTGCACTTTGTCAACTTGTACGAGAGAGCTTCAAGTGGAATTACATTTAATTACAATAATTTATAGATTATATATTTCCACTTGTGACAATATTTATTGCCCACATTTTTAAATAATTAGCGAGTTCCATTTTAGAGGTCTCTTTTGTTAATATCAAATTTTTTGAATCAGAAAACTCCCTAAATTGCCGCCAAATGTATTTTCTATTTTCCGTCGTGTTTTTTGGGAATATTATTTTGAATAATATTTTCAATATTTTCATTGGTTTCACAACCAAAACGCTGTAAATCGCTCATGATTGTAATTAAACGCGCTTAATTTTTTATTGACACTTGACAATAAAATGGGTCAAACAAAGCGTTTCAACTTTTAAATTACATTAACTTGATAAAATTAGTTTTGAAATTGGTAAAAATTAATAACAAATTATTATTATTATTGACTTTCGTATTATTATTATTTATTATTACTTTTATTAATTAAAATTTAACAACTTTTAAAATAGTGGACTAACTATTTATTAAAAGTAACTTGGATATTATTATATTTAAATAAGTATTTCAATACGTCAAAATTATGTAAACAAAGAGGCGTGGCATCAAACCGGATGAGGCACTCTTTCCGCAAGAAGAGACACAATTGCCAGTGTAAGTGTTTGTTTACCTTTCGTAAGTGTAATTATCAATAGTAATATAGCAAGACCTTATTTTTAGATCGATAAGTTGTATTGTAAATACGAAGGCATCGTTGCATAGCAATGCACGAAAAACTTGTTTTGAGTGCAATTGCTTAATGCAATCAAGGTCGAGTTATATTTATTGAGATAATTACGCGAACATTTATTTGATATTGACAAACGTCAAAATTATGTAAACAAAGAGGCGTGGCATCAAACCGGATGAGGCACTCTTTAAGCAGAAAGAGACACAATTGCCAATGTAAGTGTTTGTTTACCTTTTGTAAGTGTAATTATCTTGTTAATAAAGTCCTTAATTGGGGGCATGCATAATTCTTCATGAAGCTGTTTGTTTCTTACAAACCATGGTGCGTTGACTGTTATGCGAAGTATTTTGTTCTGCATGATTTGTAGTTTTTTGATGTTTGTTTTGTATTGTAGGACCCGTTAGTTGTAAATCGTTTTTACCTCCAATCAATTTTTTAAAAAAATTGGAGGTATGGTAATCGAAAAAAAATTTCAACTTTTTTTTTGCATTTTCGAGATCACCGTGTTCAGAAACGTAAAGATCTGCAAAAATTAAAATTAAAAATTTCTGTGTCGGTCGGTCGTCAAATTTTGTCGATCGATTTGCTTCCGAGCCATCCAACCAATTACGACCAAATTTGGTATGGTGGTAGAGTTCACGGTGGAAAGGTGAAAATAAGGTTTTCGTCGCGATCTATCCATCAGGAGTGCCACCACAAGAAAATAATACAGGATTTAAAAAAAATATTTTGTCTTGCGAGAGGTTATTTTAAAGGCCTTAAGAGGCTTTATCCAGAATAGGTAAAACTAATCTTCTATCTGTAGTCTGTCAAAAATCACAAGTTGTCAAAGTTGAAACTTTAAGAGTGAATAACTCAAGAAGTGCTGAAGGGATCTTAACCAAATTTGGTACGTAGGTACATTGATCTTAATGGATATTAGGCTCTTCGTATCTCCGGAAATGTTTAACCGATTCAGCTAAAATTTGGTGTGTTGATTGAGCTTTGAAAGTATAAGTATTGGTGAGAAAACAAACCGAGCCAATTGTAACAGGGCGGGCAGGTCAGAAAAATTACAGAAAATATTAACTGAAATCTTAATTTATATATTTTTTGTGAGAATTTGTCAGTTGGCTTGCAAAAATAAAACAATATATTCAAAATTTTAATAAACGTCATAATTTTGTGACATATGTGTCAAAATTAGGTTAATGTTGATTTGTATACCAAGTGCAGCATGAGAATTGAGTTTAGGGCTGGTAACAATTTATTTTAGAATACAAAAATAGGTGGTTCGGTGGGAAATATTTTATAATATCGTCGTACGGACTGACGGAACGTTACTTTATAAGTAAAAGGTTCTGCCACTAGGTAGCGACCAAGTTTAGGCTGTTTGTTAAATTTTTTCGAAAATGTTTTCAGAATCAGTAAATCGACAGTCAGTAATTTACAAAAATTTATTTTCGAAAAATCCGCTAGATGACCGAAAAAATTTGTTGTACCAATCTTGGAGAAATTTTATTTGTGACTTCTTACGGTATTATGTGACGTATATAAAAATTTTGGAAAAAATTCAGTGGCGTACAAAAATAAAAATTTTTTTTCATTTTGGATTTTGTTAAAAAAACTTTTATAGATAGATTTAGGGTGGGGGGGTGATACATATAGATATCTTTGCCAGGGCTACCGATATCTTTGTTATGGCTACCACAATAGAAAACAAAAATGAATATTATGTCATCGTATCTCCGGACAAAATTTGGTGTGCTGGTGATTGGAGGTATTGCGGCAGAGAGTGACGACATTTTTTTTTGTAATTAAACTGCTTTCTTTAACGACTCCATGGTGGCATAAATATAGTAGGACTTATCTATTTCTTCAGAAGGATTCAAAACTACAAAAATGTGGTTTACTTTTTTATATTCCCTCATAAACTCTACATATTGTTGCCTTAAATTTAGATTTATACAATTTAGTTTCCAAGTTCAAAACCGCCTCTTCGCAATATTCAATGAATTTCCTAGTTCTTCTTATGGTTGTTGAAATGGTATCGATACTATAAATCTACCATCTTCATACCGAGTTGTTGTTTCGGTGAATATTGTATCACCACGTTCTTCGTCAACTGATTTAAATTTATCTTCATGATATTCCTCTACATCCCAAAAAGTTTTTAATTGCTCTTGAATATCAATGTTTATTAACGAATTGCAAATTGTTTTTTCAATTTTATTACCATTGTTGTGATCGCCACCAAATGGACCAGCAATCACCCATCCTAATAAGGTTTTTTGTGACATTGGTAGATTATTACCTAGTTTTATTTTTCTCTGAACATATCAAATTCCAAGATATAATATTAGCACCTAATGATACTTCGATTTTATCAGTTTTATAAAAACCGGGGTCCGCCAGTTTAACATAAAGTGGTATTTTAAATACTGTAGCATCGTGTGTAATCGATGGTATATTATCTGTAATTTTATCAATTACATATCAATTAACATCAACCATAGACACTATCTGTACTGTATGTAATGCAGCATAACCTCTAAACCTCACATTATTTTGAATAATAGAGTGATGAAAACTTGAAGAAAACTGCCGTCTAGTATTTTGCAGCTTGAAAGTCCGTCAGAAAAGTTCAGAACCTTCATCATCGATGGAGAAGGTCACACGTTAGGAAATGCCATAACTTCAATTATTACAACCTACGAAGACGTAAAATTTTGTTATTCAATTAATCATCCTTCGGAAGTAAAAATTGTACTTGGAATAGAAGTATTTAAAGGAAGGGCGCTCGATGTTTTAAAAGAGGTTTACGTGATGTAATTGACTTGTGTGATCAGTGATCACACAGTGAATACTTTTGAAAAAGCAGTTGCAGATTACGAAAACGAATAAATCGTTGTGAATAGTTAGTGCCTTGATATAAATGTTTGTATATTGTTATATTACTAATAAATTTTTTTTACTGTTGTTCTATATTTGACGAAATTTGGTTTATACCAATGACTTCCACATCCACCTTTATTTTTTTTTTAATTTAGTTTGCTGCATAATTCCGAGTTATAAACCTGCTTTCCGCACGACAATCTAATAATGCCAGAACATTCCGTTTACCGATTTATATTATCGCCGTGGATAATAAAACATGTCTTGTTATCCTATCATGATGCAATTCGCCGGTACAACATTATCTTTTTGTGACCTTATAGGATCAACAGCTTTTGTCTCATTTATGACAATATCTTTGTTTATGTTATAATGAAATAATGAATGAAACCTTCATTTGAATGAAGTGCATCTTCCCGCGTTGCATTCCGTGCTGAAATAATTCCTTTTTAAACAATTGAGACACGGTTTTTTCTTTTTTGATTCCTCTATTCTTTTAATTGCGTTTAAGTTTAAAAAATCGATACATTTGTAAATATAATATTCGATACTATCGCAAAAATTACATTTTATTGGCCTTCCATTGTTTTTACCTATGTTTGTATCTTTTACTAACGCAGTGGTTGATGTTATTTTTTTTATATTCCTCTTACTATTAAAATTATGGACCTTTGTTTGTTTGCTTTCCAATGTTTCATGAAGATCGCACCTACCTTTTAAAAATATCGTGATGTCTATAATCTCAGAAAATTCCTCTTTTAACTGATTAATTTCCCATTCCCGTTTTGTCTGATTGTCTAATTTACTTGTAACTAAATAAAGTATGATCGTATTTTGACGCTGCGTTGTACCCAATGTTTCTTATTACTGTACTAACTTCCGCTTTTACCATCGGTAAATTAAAAAGTGCCTTGACGTGGTTGTTTATCAAGAGTTTTTGGAACGAAGTTCCGTAACGCGGCTTATGAACTTTTACGGTATGACCAAAACGGCAAAAATCGTCACGAATTTTATACCCAGTCGCCGCCATATTGGTTTATTGTTTTGTCTATATATGTGAAAAATCATAAGTAATATTTGATTTTGCACTTTTGCATGTCAAATCATTTGCTTTATTATTATAGAAATTATGATTCTAGCACTTAATGCATTTTGCCATAGAGGGTTGCTCTAATGACATTGTTTTAATTTGTTTTATCTGTTACGATTTGTGATTTAAACAATAATTTTTATATTATTTGATATAATAGACTATTTCACTCAGCTGTCATTAGACCAATGGAATGAGAAAACAACGAAACATTCAGCCTATAGCAACCGAATTGCAGCGACAATTTTTTTTATTAACTGCAACATTAAAAAATACATAAAATATTATCTACTGATTAACTTTAAAAAAATTGTGCATTGAGCAGTAACTCAAATTATAATTTTGTTAACTTTATAAATATACAAATTGTTAATTTGTAAATTTATGAATTCAAATAACATTTAAGAAAAATTACAATTTGAATTATTGTTGAAAGTACAGTTATGGTAATAAATAGTAGTTGGTTTGGTTGATGCTGGTTGTTGCATCTGCTCATGGCAAACGAAGGAAGAACTATAGAGGCTTCATTTTCAACTGGAATATTTCGCATGTTTTGAATTAACATCTTATGGTGATTTTCATCCAGTTGCAAATAAGATTTTATGGACGAAGCATTTTAGAAATTTGATGTTCACCAAAACCAACTTTAGCTAGATGCGATACAGCGCTGACACGATTTGAATGATTCGTGATTTTAACACGTTTAGTATCTAAGCCTATGCTTTCAGCAGATAATTTGGATATTTCGTTGCGTCCTACAGGGCAATTTTTGAAAAACCCAGAGATTTGTTTTCATTCCACGACTTGTTTACAGTAAGAAATAAACGATCAGTTTTTATATTATTTGTTCGTTTCTCCATCATTTTCTTAAATAATCTATGAATAAGAAAATATATATAGTACTTAATTTAAAATTATTTAAATAGAAATTAATACCGCACAGGACATCTTTCGGGATTGACAGAATTATGAATTAACCATTTGCTATCTGCTAAACGTTGTGCACCTCCCTGAGCAGTTTTTTCAAAGATTGGATTATATTCAATCCGTCCAGTTTCAAAACAAAATTATTTAATTCAATTTTAAAATATTGCACTAAACATTTTACAGCCTCGCCTTCTCTCCACGCTAATTCATATGAAACCACATGAAAAAAAAATTTTTGTAAGCCATATGGACAGTCATCGTCAAAAGTTGATAATATTTCTTCATATTCCTGAAACGCAATTGGTGCTGAACTCAGTTTCCGTATCTCTGGTTGAATTTGTAATGCTTTTCTTTTTGCATCTCGAGCGCCTTTAAATACAATATCACTGAACGGATTGGCATTTATATTATAGTCAGAAAAATATTTTTCTTGTATCAATTTTGCAACCGTATTCTCCATGTGCTTTACAACTCGCTGTTTCATTGTTGTATCTTGTTGCAATTTATAATTTTTTTCCAAGCAAACTTATTAAATTGTTTCCAAACTGATGATTTTGATTTCTTTGTATTTGTTGGTATGAGATTCTCAATTTCGTTCTTAATATTTTCCAAAATATTTGCACCGAAACGTTTACCGTGCAACATCTTTATAATTAAGATTGTTTTATGTTGTCATGATAAAAAAATATAATCAACGATACATTGATTTTTACTTTTAATTAATTATTATTTATATTAACCTCTCATATTTTATTCGTGAAATAGTCTAAATAAATATCCTCTCGTGCATTTAAAATTAGTATACAATTTTTTTTTCGCTTTTTACTTATGCGTTTGTTGCTTTAGGGAAATTTTCCCTCCTTTTCGAGTCGGGAAAATTGCAAAAGCAACAAACGCATTCGTGAGCTCAAAAAAATTGTCGACAATTTGAATGCACTTGAGATATTGTATATGATAATTTTATGTTTTCCGATAAAAAATTATACTCACCTCTCTTCGAAATGCGATCGAAAAAATGATTTTAAATCATGAAAACAATATAGCGTAAGGACTTCGTTCCAACCGAGTGTCCCAGTATCCAAAAACTAACTTGTTTCAGTTATTTCCAGTGACCTTATTACTTGAGCAGCTTGTTCTTGCAAACTGGACTTCAAATAATAAAATTTTTCGGTGTTTGAAATTTTTGTATATCAAAGAGTTGAACAAATCACGAAAGTCGAACTAATTTTCATATCCTCCTGAAAATTTAATTAATTCTATTCATTTAACAATTTAATGTGACTAATATTATTATTTTTGATTTATTTTTTTTTGTATGGATTATATAATTATGACCATATCAATTATGTAATATAAACATTTGATGAAGAAAGCATAAGAAATTTTTCGAAAATTATTTAATTATTTTAATATAAAATTAAAATAATTTAGTTTGTAAGAAATTGAAACGTTTCACTTCACTTTTATTTTGTATATTTTTCTTTTTTAGTACTTTAGATTAACGCTACTACTATAATTAATAAAAATTACTAAACAATAAGTCTGTATTTATTTAAACTAAGTCATTATATTTATGTAACACTCGGTATATTTATTATACACTGTTTACAAGTTACACTTAGTGTTGGGGTTGATTGGTGGTTGTAGATAAACAGTGTATAAAAACAATAATTTATTTTTAAACTACAAACAAAAAATATAGTGGACTGTAAATGAGGTAAAATAAACGTATTTGAATCTTGGCAATCAAATCGTTGCACTAAGAAAGGGAAATGCTCGCTAAAGTGGATGAAAGGTAGTCGAGCGTAACGCCACAACATGCCGGCCGCCTTGAAAGGACTTGCCTTTAAAAAATGAACATATATAAAGTAAAAAGTACAATATAAACATAAGTAAACAAGATCACAATGTACAAGATACATTTATAGAACAAAAATGATTAAATATTAAATAAATAATGCTGAAAGAAAATACAATTAGCACATAGAGATAAGAACATAAATAAGAAACACTGAAATAATTAGTCATTTATAATTTCGCATAATTGAGTTACTGCACTTTAAACTAACCCGGTTGAGGTTTTAACTGGGACCCTATTTTTAACGCTGATCCAGTAGATTTGCACCACTTTGATCGCTGTTGCAAAATGATCAAATAATCATGAGACCACTTTTTCCAAAATTGTTGTTGCATTTGTTGCAATAAGTACTTGGAAATGTTTCAGTCTATTATTGCTGTTAACATCAAGTAATTCTTGCTGTGGTATGGCCAACATACTGTCACCTATTAGGAAATGAGCAGGGCTCAGGAAATTATAATCGTCAGGATTAGAAGACAAAGGAATTAAAGGTCTTTGAGTTCAGAATAGCTTAAATTTGTGAGAACAATGTGCTTAATTCTTCAAAAGTAAAAGAATGATTGCCGGTAATGCGATAAAGATGCCTTTTGACCGATTTACCCGCTGCTTCCCAAATTCCACCAAAGTGTGGAGAACGCGCTGGTATGAATTTCCAATTAATAGATAATTGAGTTAAGAAATTTGATATAGCATTTTTGTGTGATTCAGTTGAAGCTAAATCGTACCATTTTTTCAATTTTTTATTTGTTCCTCCAAAATTTGTTCCATTATCTGAATGAATAGTTTGACGTAAACCTCGTCTTGAAATAAAACGTTTCAAACATCCTAAAAAGACTGAAGTGGTTAAGCTACTGACTACCTCCAAATGTACGGCCTTAGTAGTGAAACAAACAAAAACACAAAGGTATGCTTTAGCGGTCTTGCGCCCTTGGCCCATAGACTCACTAATAGTGAATGGACCGACAAAGTCAGTCCCACAAGTAATAAATGGACGAGATGATTCTATAATCCTAGATTTAGGAAGATCACCCATCATAGGCGTTATTTTTCTAGCATTTAAGCGCTTGCATGTAACACATTGTTGCAATATATTTTTAGTTGTAGATATAATGGAAAGAGGCAAATATTCTTGTTTTAATACGCATATGGTTGCTTGTGGTTCTGAATGAAAATATTTAATATGGAAATGTCGGACTAGAAGTGTGACAAAATGATGTTTTGATGGTAATAATAAAGGAAATTTTGTATTATAATTAAGATAAGAATGTTTTAGTCTACCACCGATTTGCAACAGATTATTTTTGTCAAGAAAGGGGTCTAAAGATAATAATTTGCTGGTAGATGACAATTTTTTGTTATTTTTTAATTTACATATATCATCAAAAAAACATAATTCTTGTATAGCTCTTACGAGCATATTCGTACTTGCTCTTAATTCAAGAACCGTTAAAGAACCTGAAATTCTGGTATCATGAGGTTTGGAACAGTTGTTTATGAATCTGAGACAATAAGCTAAAATTCTTTGAATGTGAGTAATGTTAGAAAATTTTAGAATAAAAATCATTAATATAGTCGTTATTTAATGATGTGGCGACAATAGATTTCGTCTCAGGAATAGTGATTTAACTTAGATTTAATGTTTCGATTGGTGTCACACTGTAACATCATCGGATAACCAAGATGGTCCATACCACCATAAATTAGACTCAGCTAATTTTTGAGGAGTAGTACCTCTAGATATAATATCAGCAGGGTTGCATTGACTTCGTACGTGATGCCAATGGTCTATTTTAGATAATCGAGTTATTTTAGAAACACTATTGGATACAAATGTCTTTAATTGATCAGGAGATTTATTAATCCAAGAAAAGATAATAGTGGAGTCGCTCCAATAATAAGATTTATCAATTTTTAAATGTAAACCTAAACTGAGTTGATGCATTAATATTGCGAGAAGATGAGCTGCGCATAGCTCTAAACGCGGTAAAGATAAAGTTTCTAATGGCGCTACTCGACTTTTTGCACACCATAATTTTACTGTGATAATTCCATTAGTGTTAGTAGATCGTAAGTAAATACATGCACCGTAACCCTTTTCACTTGCATCTGCAAATCCGTGCATTTGTATATCTGACGGCTGAGGACACAAAACATATCTTGAAATAGTAATTTGATCTAAATGTTTAAGATCATTTTCAAATGTTAACGAAGAGGTAGAAATATCTATAGGAACTGACTCATCCCATTCCAAATTTAATTTCCATAATTATTGTAACATAAATTTGGCAGTAATTATAATTGGACCTATCAATCCTAAGGGGTCAAAAATTTTACTTATTGTAGATAAAATTGAACGCTTCGTAACGATATTAGAAATTTCTAATGTTACTGGATAAAGAAAATTGTCGGATTTGGAATTCCAGATCAAACCTAAAGTTTTTATCGAGTTAGTGTCGCAAAATTGAATGACATTATTTGTCGTATTGTTTAAATCTTTTAATATTTGTGGGTCATTAGAAGCCCATTTTTTTTAAAGAAAAACCAGCTGAAGCTAACAATTATTTATTTACTTAATTGACCATAGTGATGGCATGTTCACGAGTGGAAGCCGCACTGATGAGATCATCAACGTAAAAATCATTTTTTATGATTGCTGATGCATCAGGAAAATTGTTTTCGCATTCAATTGCGATCTGTTATAAGCACCTGGTTGCTAAGAATGAAGCAGAAGCTGTCCCGCACGTAACTGTGTTTAATTGATAACACCTTACATCTTCCGACTTATTAATCGCCACAAAATGTTTTGTTTTGTTCGATCGCATTCATGGACCGTAACCTGGCGGTAAATTTTCTTACAGTCACTTGTGAATGCGTATAATAAATGCGTACGAAATCTTAACAGAATTGAAATTAAATCAGATTGTGTTGTGGGACCAATCATAAGTATATTATTTAAAGAAATGCCTGTGGAACTTTTACAGGAACCATCAAACACTACCCGATTTTTTGATGTTAGGCTATCTGACTTTAACACGGCATGGTGAGATAAGAAGTATGCTACATCTTGTTCCTCCTTCTTGTAACATGTTTTTGTCATATGACCAAAGTTTTCATATTCATTAATGAATGCGTGATGATACATTTTGTAAAGGTTTGGGTTATTTTTCAAACGTTTTCCCAGTGATAAAAATCGTCGAAGAGCAATGCTATAGGATTTGCTCAAATAATAGCTGTTTTCCTTAAACGGTAGTCTAACAATAAATCTACCATGTTTATCGCGAGTAGTAGTATTTTTAAAGAAAGTTTCACATTCAATTTCCTTGGTAGAATTTACTTTAGGTGTATTTAATTCTTCGACCGTCCAGAACAATGTCAATTGCTCTTGGATTGCGGTGTTGTCATCGTTATTTGAAGACGCGAGGCAACATGTAAGTGAATGAGATTTTGAATGACTTTGAAATGTATTGTCACATTAATATCGGTCACACTGTATATAATAAAAATTATAATTAATAAACAAAATATATTTAATATCCGGTGTGATCGATGATTATGCAAATGTAAAATAAATGGACATTACCCTGCTGATCGAACTTAATAATTAACCAATAGTATAATTAATATTAGAATAACATAGACAAAATAGGAAATTAAGATTAAGAGGGAGAAATGTCATAAAAGGGGTAATGAATCAAGGATCAGGAGTTGACCGGTAGTTTCGGTGTCGCGTGTGCTTCCGCAGGAATCCATGCCCGAGATTATGGCAATCCTCCCTCGGATATTTCTAGAGTAAGATATTTGTAAATTTATATATTGTTGTTATGTTTTATTATACGTATTAAATCTTGACGTTTGACTTATTAAATCTGAGCTACCCCGGAAACCCCCTCACGAAATATTCGTGACAGTATACATAGGACCTGATATCACCCAGCCAAAATGCGTTTTTGAGCAATAGGCAAGTTCCTGTCTAATTTAATTTGACCGATGCACAGAATATTCCAGAATACTTTATAGCACCTAATAATATTTGTACTTCACCGGCATCATTAAAACTAGGATCGGAGAGTATTAAATTCGAAGGTAATTTTAAGTTTCCTTCGGGAAATGATTGTTGAGGTAGGTGTTGAGTAATCTATGGCAAAACCAGACACGAAATAGAACAAGTAACAGAGCTATGTAATGATTCTAATTTTATTTTAGTTTTGCATAAAATAAGAGACTGTGCTCTTGTAACAACAATTGCTCTCAAATTATTGCCACAATGCCACTTGCTCAATCGTAGATGTTATTATACGTATTAGCTAGCCTTGTTACTTAAAACGCAGTTCTCGAGAAGCGTGGTTTTCGAAAAACCTCGTGGATTCGTAACCATGTACTCAGATATCTTATCAGCTAAATGAAAAACCTGATGTTATGTGGACTAATAAAACCTGAAGAAAGGAAGAGTCGTCTTAACGTAGAAACACAAATAGAAAGAAAGATAATGCAAGATTTAACAGAACTAAACAAAACGTTAAAATAATAAATTTTAACAGTAAAGTAAAGAAATACAATACGTAGAAAAATCGTTACTATAAAAACCAAAAAGACATTAATTATCACTTGACAAGATTAAAAAAAATATTTAAAAATGAAATATTTCCGTAAAAAGATTAAACATTAAAAAATAATGAGTAATACGATAATGAGTAATACATTAATTGTTAAATTTGGTTCAAATATTATCTTGTTTTTCTAAATATTTTTTTAAATTTTTCATTCAATTTCGAGTTAGGTACGACTGAAGATCTGCAAAAACAGTGAAATAAGGCCTTATATCGTATTACTCATTATTTTTTAATGTTTAATCTTTTTACGGAAATATTTCATTTTTAAATATTTTTTTTAATCTTGTCAAGTGATAATTAATGTCTTTTTGGTTTTTATAGTAACGATTTTTCTACGTATTGTATTTCTTTACTTTACTGTTAAAATTTATTATTTTAACGTTTTGTTTAGTTCTGTTAAATCTTGCATTTTACAAATACATACTAATATACCACAAAATCTACTTGAAATTCTTTTTGAGTTTATTTTCTAGAAAGAAAGATGTTGGCGACAATGTTTAATTAATTCACTATTCTTACATAAAACGTACACATAATCATAATCATCATTTTTCGCCGTCAAAATAAATTACACAGCAAGTCAGGTAAACAACAACAACATTCAAATGAAACATTAAATAGTTATAAAATTGAACAAA
Organism: Cantharis rufa; assembly: GCA_947369205.1. NCBI lineage: Eukaryota > Metazoa > Arthropoda > Insecta > Coleoptera > Cantharidae > Cantharis > Cantharis rufa. The sequence continues at coordinate 19,066,803 of OX376307.1, read as the reverse complement.
AATTGAATAAACAACATTGAATAAAATCACTATTTGATAAATACTCTGTCTATAAAACCATAATAAATAGGACAAAACATATTGAAGCGTCAAGTTCGCGTATCCCTCGCTATCACTACGTACTTTCCCACTTGCATTCTAAAAACTCCTGTATGGAGTAACATGGTGCTTCCATGAGAAGCTTTTTTAACGACCTGTCAAATAGTTTCGCACTCTGAGCCTTAATTGTGGTTGGCAATTTATTATAAATCGTGGTTCCCCAGTAGTCAAGATGTTGCTGGGTTTTCTTTAGTCTGTGAAACCGAGCATGCAGAAGCAGTTTTCCTCTGGTGTTGTGGTGGTGAATTGTCTCATTCTTGATGTGACTCGATGCTGCATGGACTTGCTTCGCACAGGATAATATGTACACCGATGGCAAAGTAAGTATTCGTTCACTCTTAAAAACATCTCGGCAGCTATCCGTTTGCTTCAATCCACACAGAACCCTCATAGCCTTCTTTTGCATGACAAACAGTCTTCCCGCGTCAGACGCCGCTCCCCAAAATAAAATGCCATATGTCGCGACACTGTGGAAATTGGAAAAATATGCCGCCCTTACTACACCAGACGATGCTATCTGTTTAAGACGGCGGAGACTGTATATTGCTACTGACAGCCTTTTTGCTCGTCTCTCTTATATGGATGCTCCAGTTCAATTTTGTGTAAAAATGTACACCCAGAAACTTGGCCGAGTTAAGCTGTTGGTGCACATTGAAAACCAGTTTTTGTGTTTTGTTCCGATTTAATTTCAATTTATTTGCTGCAAACCAGCGCTCCGCCTTTTCCAAAATATCTTCCACTTCAGCATTCACCTCAGGCATAGTTTTGCCAACCTTCAGAAAAGATGTATCATCCACGAATAGCCAAGTGCTTTGCTCGCTAACGCTTGTTGGTAGATCGTTTATGTACAGCAAAAACAGGAGCGGAGCAAGGATTGAACCCTGAGGAACCCCACATTCTATTTCCATTTCCTCAGGTGTTATGTCGTTCCATGTTACAACCTGAGTACGACCCTCCAAGTAGGACTCAAAGAGTCGCAGTGCACTTCCTCTTATACCATAGCACTCTAGCTTCGTCAGGAGAACATCGTGCTGAACAGTGTCAAAGGCCTTTGTCAAATCGCATAGCACCAACTCGGAGATCTGCCTGCTGTCATAGGCCCTAATTATTGTGTCTACTATACCAGTCAAGGCTGTATTAATGGATCTATTTGATCTATATCCATGCTGTTTTTCGCTGATGATCTTATTTTTATTTAAATATCCAACAAGTTGATCCTTAATAACAGCTTCAAAATTTTTCAAAATGACTGGTAGTATTGAAATTGGTCTATAATTGCTGCAGTTGTCTTTACAGTCCTTTTTATGTATGGGAATAACCCGTGCGTACTTCAGCTCCCTCGGAAAAACACCTTCCTCCAGACATCTATTGATAATTATTGTTATCGGCAATACCAAACAATACCAAACGCTGTTTACACTGATTTTTCAAAGGCGTTTGATCGTGTACACCATAAAGCTCTCCTGTCAAAACTATCCTCTCTAGGTTTTAGTACGTTGGTAGTTAAGTGGATTCGTAGCTACCTAGTTGGTAGGAAGCAAAAGGTACGGATTAAGAATTTTATCTCAATTGATATCTCTGTATCGTCTGGAGTTCCGCAAGGTTCCCATTGTGGTCCGATTCTATTTCTCATATTTATCAATGATATAGGTAAATTTATCAAACACTGTTTGTATCTCCTGTTTGCAGATGATCTTAAAATTTACAAATCAATCAAGTCTATTTCAGACTGCTGGTTAGTACAGGTAGATCTTGATAACCTTCATCGGTGGTGCCAACATAACAAACTATATTTAAATTTCGATAAGTGCTCGGTAATCTCATACTCCAAACTTAGTGTTGACGAATTTGATTACAATATTGATGGTAATGTACTCAATCGTGTCATTGAGATCGATGATTTAGGTGTTCGACTTGATAGTGGCTTAACATTCAAGAATCACATTGCAAAAATTGCAAAAAATACCTTAGGTTTTATTCGTAGACAAAGCAGGCATTTTTCTGCTGAAACAGTTAAAACGCTGTACTTTTCTCTTGTAAGGTCCCAATTAGAATACGCTTCATGTATATGGTCTCCGTTTTACCAAGTCGACATCGACAGACTTGCTGCAGTTGAACGAAAGTTCCTTAAATACGTTCACTTTAAGTGGGGACGTACTCTGGAGGAATTCAACAGTTCAAGTTGCCTCGTTGCGTGTAATACGAAATCATTAGAATATAGACGCAAAATCGCAGACTTATGTTTTACCTTTCGTTTGATTAATGGAAAGGTAGACTGCCCACGTTTGTTGAATTATTTCGTACCGTATATATCTTCACACGATACTAGACACAAGAATGCCTTTGCCACTGATGTGCACCCGACTAATTATGGCCTTCATAGTCCTATTCCAAGAATAATTCGGTTAGTCAACAGACTTAATGGATAGGAATGGTTTGATCTGCATCAAACATCATTGACTGAGTTCAAGAAGGACATCATGTGGAACATGGATGTAACGTTTTGTAACTAGGTCCGATAGTTATAGTTAGCCGTTGCTATATGATGGTGCTTTTTTGTAATTATTGTGTAGTAATTTCGTTTTGTATATGTTTTTGTTTAATATTTAAATTGGTGTATCCGTAGATATAAATAAATAAATAAATAATAAATAAATAAATAAATTTTTGTATTAGCTTCAGTGTTTTTGTTGACATACCATAAATATCTTCGGTACCCTTGGATTTAATTTTATGAATGATTTCCGCAGTCTCCTCCGGTGTGACAGCCTGAAAAAAAGCAAGATTTTATATTATTTATTTTAAGGGATTTGACAAATGTCATGGGGTCTAAATGCACTCTTTCCATTTCTTCCACCGTTTGCTGTCCCACACTACTAAAAAAGCGATTGAAGTCATCTGCTGTCAAATCATTCTGTATCGGAATGTATTTTTTGTTGTTTTTTGTTTCTCCATTTATAATCGTCCATATGGCTTTCTGCTTGTTTTCAGCTGTGGCTATGAAATCTTCAATACATCTTCGCTTGGATTCCTTCACTTCATTCGCGTATTTGCTCTTGCAAATTTTATAGGCGTTCCACGATGCAGGATCATTTTTAACTTTGCAGACCGTGTACAAAGCATTTAAGGTTTTTTAAAAATCCCAGAGTTCCATGCTCTTTCTGTGGGTATAAGTGGGCTTATTTGAGGTCCTTATTCTCTTGCATACAACAAACATAAAATTTTCATAGTTTTATACTAATATTTTGTGGAAGATCGTGTAGGCATCATAAGCTTTTCCGTCTCGCAGCACTAAATTCCAATCAACACTATCGAGTGCATCGATTATATGACTGGCGTTGCGTTCATTTACATTTCTTGTTCTCACCCTGGTGTATTTGTTTGTGTTTAATTCGTTATCCGTTGTCGTAGCCATTTGGCCCATGTGGTCAGAAAAATGCGTACTGATTACCTGTGCAGCGAGATTGCCAGTTACGTTTGTGAAAATATTATTGATGCATGTAGAAGTTGTTTCAGTTACTCTTGAAGCCTCTTGCATTATCATTCGCAAACCATGCGATTCAAAAATATTTGTTACTTCTAATTTATCTTTAGTATCTCCTAGAAAGTTGATATTAAAATCTCCCATTATGAAGATATCTCTGCGTTGATAGGTATTTGCTATTATGTTCAGAAATTTAGTAACTCTTTCAAAAAAGACCTCAAGATCACCAGAAGGCGATCTGTATATAGCACCGATTATTAAGGTTTTGCTTTTAATATGTATTGCACATGACTCGAAGTGTTTATCTATCGCCAAGGCTTTTACCTCTGCAATTTCTTTAAATTGCATGTCTTTCCTGACCGCCAACATGGCCCCACCGTTCTTAAAGGTATTTCTGCAATAACAACTCGCAATGTCGAAACCCGCCAAACTCACAGCACGCACCTGATCCTCCACCAGCCAATGCTCCGTTATTCCCAGTATATCCACACAATTGCTATTTACAAGTTCATTCATCAAATCCAATTTACCCGCTAGAGACTGTATATTAATGTTAAGAAGTACAATTTTACTTTCGCTTTTCTTGGTAGAAGCCTCGAAAAAACTTGTATTTTTGTATAATTAAATTCTCCGGCCATACCTCGGGTGCCGTCAACTCCTCAAGAAGACTGAAATCTATACCTATCTTGAATGATTTGTTTTTACTTTTGTTAGATTCATGTTTTTCAATCCTCTCCACAATAAATTTTTCATTAGGATACTTAATTTTTAAATATTGTTCAATGTCACTTTCACTTGTAGTAGAGCTAACTCTTCCAACATACAGCCAGCCCTTCTTCTCAGCTGCTCGAAAGGCATTATTGTTATCATATACTTTGGCAGAACCTGTGACAAAAGTTTTCTGGTATCCGCCTCCCTTGCTTGTCTTTTTCATCTCTTCCACTTTATTCTTTTCACCAGTCTTTAGGACATCCGCATAATTTACAGGTTTTGAATCCCGTCGCCGCTGTTGTTTACCTTCTGTCAAAGTTTTTGATTGCTCGCTCGAGACATTTTTCAATTTTTCAAGTTTTTTTTTTCAAGCATTTTTCAAGTTTCCCACACTGCATAACCCAACTTCACTAATTTGGTTATTCTTTAAAAGATTTATAATTAGTTTCTGATCCTCTATCCGCTGTTCGCACTGTGTCGCATATTTTTCCTGTAGGGTCTGCTTTTTACGCAGATATAGGTTCTCTTGATGCTGCCTATAACATGCAAAATTTTCGCATTCGACATCAACATCTTGTCTTTCCACATTTAATGCCATCTCGGAGTTTTGCTGCTCGAGTACAAAATTATCAATTGTATCAGTCGTCGTCACTAAGTCGGAAAACTTTCCATTGATTATATATTCAATTAAGTCACACTTTTTCAGCTTGTTTAAATCCGCAGTTAATTGAGGTACATTACTTGGCGCCATCTTGAAAATCATACCATCTAATCAAATCATAATGATCAAGATAAGCTGCTAATTAATTGAAGATTATAATAACAGTAAACAAAATAAAATATAAAAGGCAAGGTAAAATACTGACATCCACCTGAGGCGTAAATTCAGTTATGTAGCAAAAATACAATTGATCATCCCTGAGGAGGATAAATCAACAACACGAAGTTATGCTCTAACAGACATTAATTGCACACCGGAATTCATTATCTCGGTTATAATTGATATTAAAAATAGAACCTGCCATACAGCATCATTAATAAATAAGTAAATGTATCTCTAAGAGACTTACCCTGAATGCAATGCTACCAATTTCACGACTAGGCAAGTGTATCTCTTTCGAATTCAATATCCTTACTTCATCATTACGTTGGTCCACCATCCAGGAATAAAAGTCTACAAAATAGAGAACACAAAATACTTATTAAAAAATCAACATGCTTGCCGTTTCCAAAACTCATCAATAGAGAAAGTGTGACTGCAAATTCAAATTAATCTCTACTGTCGCATCTTCATAAACCAAACATCTGCTGAAAGTCGAAGTCTCGCATCCCAACAAAACATGAATCCGTATCTAGGATCGAACGTAGACGTAACAACCAAAGTCCACGAAGTCTGACTCTTCAACCTCATAATCTCGACCCCTTAGGCGCAAACGAATTCATAAGGAAAAGCCCCTTACAAATTTTACAAAAATATAACCATCGGCATCGGAACCAAACAACAAAGCAAATCATACTTCGGGAAATTGCTACCAATAATTTCATCCACTTCACACCTTCCAACAGATGGGTATTCAAAACTTAAGCCATCGCAACCTTTACAACCATATGTTGAATACGGAAAAGATCTCCACTTATGGTAACATGACAATGTGCGACGACCATATTTATATTTCCAAAACGAATAATTATTATTAAAATGAATTAACCCGTATCCTGGGTGCTAAACGTAATTTATTAACACAAATTAATTAGTTGCAAAAAATTATATTTACCCGTTATACAGCAAAACTAAATTAAAACAAATACATAAAGAACTAAAATCGGACTCACTATGATTATACGTCAATCTCCGAAGAAATCTACCGAATAATGGCGTTCCTATTGATAACTCCGATGAGTTACCAACCACAAACACTAAAAAAACACAGTGGCGTTTCAGTCGGGAAGCTTGTAAAAGAAATGTAAATGACAAAATGCAGTTTGTCATGTTACACATCCCCTCTGCTTAACTCTAAACCGCCCTCGGTTTTGAAAAAGGAAAAGAAAATCAGACAGAAGTAAAGTCTTATCGTGTTCACAGGTGAAAATCCTAGCTAGACAGAAACTGCATCACAAGTACTATCTTCGCGTTTCAAAAAACTAAAGATGAAGTATAGCCTTAGACCAGTCTGTTATGAAAAAACGTAAGCCAAACAGAAAATCAACCCCTAAACATAACAGTGTCCTAACAAGACAAACTAGGCAGCTGAAATACACACTCATTCTCAAAAGTTCATTCTCTAGCGAGCCAGCAACAACGGAAAAATAAACTAAAGTTCCAATATCCAGAATCCGCAAGTAGGATTTCAAAAGAAAATCGGTTCCTTAAATTACAACACACAAATTTTCTATCGTTGATTACTACGCCTAAAAATTCCGTAATGAAAACAAAACGCATAAGTCAGTCCAAGTAAAAAGAATAAAAATACCGGAATTAGGAAAATTTACCTTGTTTCCTTTCAGACCAAAATCGCTATATAGTCGTGAAACTATGAAGTTGGATTGCGAACCTGAGTCAAGAAGAACTATACATTTTATTTTTGAGCCTTTGTTGTTATAAATATAAACAACTGCGGTAGGTAATAAAGCTCGAGTAGTTGTATGCGAACTACTATTTAATTCTACTGTCACTGTACTTTCTACTGCGGAAATGGGTGTGATATTCGAATTTGTAGGTTCCGACACATTAGACTGCCCATTTGAGTATTCAGTAGCTAAATCCAATAAGGTATTATGTTGTTACATAATAAAAACACATAAAACACATATACAAAATATGTTTTTTACATAAATAAATTTGATGTTCTTCCTTACAAAATTTGCAAGAAAGTTTTTGAATTGCAATATGAACTGCACGTGTATTTGACTTTTCATTTAAAGACTGATGTTTACCAATTTTCAATTGACATTTTTTAGTTAGGCAACTTATCATTTCTTCTACTATAGGTAGTTCTGCAACTTCTGATCTTAGTTTATTCCATTCACGTTTAGTGACGGGATCAAATTTTGTGGTAATCAAATAGATTATGTATTGTCACGAATATTTTTAGAGATTACATGTTACGAATGTTTTTGAGGGGGTATTTGGGTATATTAAATTGGGGGTTAAGCACAGGTGTAACGATAATAAAATATTTATTAAATTATAATAAAGACTAATACTAATAATTATTATTTACATAGATACTTATAATTAGGACTTACTCTACCTACCCTTACGGAGGGTGGACCCATCAAGCGGCCAGGTCCCATCTTGACCTCCTCGAGTGTACACTCCGAACTCTTGTTAATTAATTAATTATTCTCTTGCACCGCTTGATGCTTCCCCTTCCATATTCATTATCTATTTATTTATAACCATTGCACTTTGTCAACTTATACGAGGGAGCTTCAAGTGGAATTACATTTAATTGCAATAATTTATAGATTATATATTTCCACTTGTGAGAGTATGATACATACATAATACATAATGATACATACATACCCATGTATCCCTTGAGGGTTGTTGTATCACATTAAATGCACGTAAATGCTTTTGAGTATTGTTTAACAATTCCTGCAAAGCTGTATGTGATTCTTTTTGTATATTTTATAATTCAAAAAGAGCTTTTACGTGATTATGAATTGATAATGATTTGTTTTTAAAACGAGTTTTGAGAAGTTTCCACGCTATTTCATAATTTTCTGAAGAAACCTCTAATGAATGAATAACTGAAGCTACTTCACCTGTAAGAGTTTTCGCAAATAAGAGTATCGCGAATAATGGAATTTTTGAATATCGTTTAATGATTCATTTTCATTGATTAACGATTTAAATGTATCATAAAAATTCATCCATTGATCATATTCACCAGAAAATTTAGGTAAAGACAATGTGGGAAGTTTTATGTGATTTAAGTTATTATTAGTTCGTCGCATACTTGCAACGGAAGAATGATTATTGTTTACAGTGTGAATGGTTTTATTGTCCGAATCTTTAAATTGTAAATCCGCGGTTTTTAATATCGCAAGTGCTTTGCCTTTTAATGTAGAATATTTAGATTCGAATTCTTCATATTCGGTTTCATGGGAATCCGAAAGTTCACTTGGGTCAAATTCTTCAATTAGATCTTATATTACATTAAAATCGCCTAAACTTGATAAAATAATATCCAAGCGGATACGCAATTCTTCTATAGCTGTTAGGTCGTTTTGATTTATTTGTTTATTGTTTAAATAAGTTTTAAAAGGCTCTCTAGTTTGCCTCAACTTTTTATTGAGGTTTTTAATTCGTTATCTGACATGTTGAGATAAAGTTACTACAAATGTGTACGAATAAATATGAAAATAATAAATAATGTTGATTGCTAAGTAGCATAAAATGAGTATAAACCCGTAAAATAACAGAGCAATAATTGTTCTCACAAAAGGTGGAAATATAGATAAGGAATATAAAGGAATGTAGACACAAAGTTCTCGTCTGATGGAGGGATACTCAAACTTTGTTAAAGCTTGCGATTGCTTCCGGGTTTATTTACAGTTGTTGTTTTCCCAGTAAATTTGTACTACCTTACGGAGGTAGGATTGTGTTTTTTGGTTTGCTATTGTACTGACGTCCAAATTTTGTTTTCTTCACAGTCCTGAAGATGAAGGCCTAATTATACCTTTGAAACGTCGGCAAAGTAACTTTGTAGTTTTTATTTGGTGTCCGCTAACTTAATATCCTGTTTTTGAATAAAGGGATGTGACTTACTCGATAGCGAAGAGGTCGACCATGTATGTTGCGGTTTCTTCGTCGATCGTTCCTTGATCGTTTTTCTTTTTGCTATGAGGCAAATGTTTGTTGCATATAATAATACATATAATATAATAATGTTGAAAAGCGTTTCGTATATCTGCCAATCTTCGATTTTAGATGAACTAGTATTGTTGCCACAATTGGCCTTTGCCACAAGTTGCCTCTCACTGTCTCCTTCCATCTGGACTTTGGTCTTCCCACTCTACGTGTGCCTATCGGCTGTCTTTTTAATACCATTTTGGGCATTCTATCGTTCGTCATTCTCTCGACGTGTCCCATCCATCTGATTCTGTTCGCTCTCACTATCGCTGTAATGTTGGGTTCCTTGTACAGTTCTTCCAACTCCTCATTGGTTCTTCTTCTCCATCCCAATTCTGTGTTTACACCACCGAAAATTTTTCTAAGGATCTTCCGTGCCCAAATTTCTATCTTTTTCTGGTTGGAAAAGCCGTACAAAGCCGTCGGTCTAATGACCGTCCAGATATGCGTAACTTGGTGTTTCTTGAGACGTGTTTTGCTGTTAGTACTTGCCTCATTGCTGCTATACTTCTGGATGCTCTTGTCAGCCTCGCTTTTATCTCTGTGGTTTCCTCACATTTGTCTGTCAGTTGAACGCCAAGATACGCGATGTTCGACACCTTCTCAAAAACAAAGCGTTCCCCTTCCGCTTCCACCTCTAAGAAGTCTTCTGTTTCTCTTCCATCTCTGTTATTTTCCAGTCTCATGTATTTTGTCTTTCCATGATTCACTTCCAGTCCCATCTTTCGTGCTTCTCCGATTATTTTTCTTGTTGCTTTTATAAGTTCCATCTTTGTTCTCGCCAGCACAGTAATATCATCACTAATAACTGGTTTAGTTTATTATATATCGTTCCAGTTCGTGAGATTTTGGTTCTTCTAATTAATTATTACTTCCAGTACTATGTTAAATAACAGCACCGACAGGGGGTCTCCCTGTCTCAAACCATTTGCGACTTGAAATTGAGCAGAATAGCGTCCATTTGCAGACACTCTATTTGTGGTTCTTGTTAGTGTCAGCTTTGTCAATCTTACTAATTTCTCCGGGACATTGATTTCTCTCATGGCTTCATACAATGCGTTTCTGTTTATTCTATCGTAAGCTTGCTTGAAGTCTCTAAACAGTGCATGTAGTGGTATCTTATAATCATTGCATGAGTATTGAATTTCTTTGATTGCGAATATCTGGCCTGTAGTTGATAAATAAGATAAAATAAACGTATTTGAATCTTGGCAGTCAAAATGCTAATGCTAATAAATGCAGCGTTGCACTAAGAAAGGGAAATGCCGGCTAGCGGGGATGAAAAGTAGTGGGGCGAAACTCCACAACACCCAGTATATTTATTTACATGTTTGTTTATGATAACACTTCCGAGCCCGAGCTCGAACTTAGTCACTGTATTTATGTAACACCCGGTATATCATTATACCACTATTTATTTGTACTGCCCAAGTAACACACAATCGTATAATATACGTATATTTCTAGGATAAATAGGATATTTTTGGTATACGTCTAATTTTGGTAAGTCTAATAAACGTATATACGTATACGCTTTATATACTATACTTAAAATATTCGTATATTATACGATGTTTATATACTAAAAAATAACTTGCATTCAAAGGTAGAATTTTGATCTAGGAAATGCGTTTAGTAAATGTATATTATACGCATAAATTTACCATATTTAAAATACAATATTTTAGGTCTACGATATATGTTTAATAAACGTTTGATATAAACGTAAACACTTAATATTATTTTTTTATAAATTTTAAACATGACGGGTTGAATTTTCAGCTTAGCAATTCCTATTATAGATGTATATTATTCGTATAAAGTTACCATATTTAAAATAGTATATATTTGGTCTACGATATATGTTTAATAAACGTTGGTTATAAACGTAAACACTCAACATTATTTTTTTATAAATTTTAAAAATGTCAGGTTGAATTTTCAGCTAAGCAATTCCTATTATAGATGTATATTATTCGTATAAAGTTACCATATTTAAACTAGTATATTTTTGGTCTACGGTATATGTTTAATAAACGTTGGTTATAACCGTAAACACTTAACATTAGTTTTTCATAAATTTTAAGCATGACAATGTGAATTTTCAGCTAAACAATTCCTATTATAGATGTATATTATACGTATATAGTTACCGTATTTAAACAAGTATATTTTTGGTCTACGATATATGTTTAATAAACGTTGGTTATAAACGTAAACACTTAACAATATTTTTTTATAAACTTTAAGCATGTCAGGTTGAATTTTCAGCTAAGCAATTCCTATTATAGATGTATATTATTCGTATAAAGTTACCGTATTTAAACTAGTATATATTTGGTCTACGATATATGTTTAATAAACGTTGGTTATAAACCTAAACAGTCAACATTATTTTTTTATAAATTTTAAGCATGACAATGTGAATTTTCAGCTAAACAATTCCTATTATAGATGTATATTATTCGTATAAAGTTACCGTATTTAAACTAGTATATATTTGGTCTACGATATATGTTTAATGAACGTTGGTTATAAACGTAAACACTCAACATTATTTTTTTATAAATTTTAAGCATGTCAGGTTGAATTTTTAGCTAAGCAATTCCTATTATAGATGTATATTATTCGTATATAGTTACCGTATTTAAACTAGTATATTTTTGGTCTACGGTATATGTTTAATAAACGTTGGTTATAACCGTAAACACTTAACATTATTTTTTTATAAATTTTAAGTATGACTGGTTGAATTTTTAGCTAAACAATTCCTTTTTAAATCAATTTTTGAAAAAACAATTACTATTATAGATGTATATAATTCGTATATAGTTACCATATTTAAACTAGTATAATTTTGGTCTACGGTATATGTTTAATAAACGTTAGTTATAACCGTAAACACTTAACATTATTTTTTTTATAAAATTTAAGCAGGTTGAATTTTCAGCTAAATAATTTATATTATAGATGTATATTATTCGTATAAAGTTACCGTATTTAAACTAGTATATTTTTGGTCTACGATATATGTTTAATAAACGTTGGTTATAAACGTAAACACTCAACATTATTTTTTTATAAATTTTAAGCATGTCAGGTTGAATTTTCAGCTAAGCAATTCCTATTATAGATGTATATTATTCGTATAAAGTTACCATATTTAAACTAGTATATTTTTGGTCTACGGTATATGTTTAATAAACGTTGGTTATAACCGTAAACACTTAACATTATTTTTTTATAAATTTTAAGCATGACTGGTTGAATTTTTAGCTAAACAATTCCTTTTTAAATCAAATTTTGAAAAAACAATTTCTATTATAGAAAATATAAACATACTTTTATAAAAAAAGAATTTTATTAATTTTTTACAAATCTAAATTACAAAGTAACATTTTGCTTTGGATTTGACTTATTATTAAATCGTTGTGGCGCCAGTTTTAGCCCATCTTTTACGGCTTGATGTATATTCTGATCGTTTAAGTCAGGTGGCAATAGCTTTGAATATGCAATTTTAATTGAATCTAAAAACAATCTAAAGTTAATGAAATGCTGTAATAATAATATAAGCTTTTATTTTACCAGAAATCGCCGTCATGATAATAGTTGATTTAAACGGTAGCTTCGGTACTGCAGATTTATCAGCAGTACTTTTTCGTCCTGCCCAATTATAACAAGAAGCTAAATTGTCTGATAAAATGTATTTCATCACATTCATCGTCGAATTTCGCACATCTGTGCCGCCGATAACAGATAGGCGATTAATCTAAAACAGCAAAAATATTACTCCCGTAAAATTTCATTGTACTATAACATGTATGTATAAGACTTACGAAATATGAGTAATTCTCATGATTTATTAAATACAACTCCATATTTTGAACATCCTGCGCACTCTGCAGTGGCATAAGGGGTAATGGATTTGGTGGTACCAGATTTGTTGTTTTATCTTTCTCATTCAGTGATTTGTACAGGGAATCGATTTTTAGCGTATTCTGATCCTGAGTTTGTTTCAATCCTTGTAATAACGAAATTATTACATTCGCTAGGTCAGCACCTATTACGTTACGCGTAACGTTAGGTGTAACGTTAGGTGTAACGTTAGGTGTAACTGTAGATGTAACATTAGATATAATATTGCTAGGTATAGCTTGATCATTATAATAATTTTCTTGTGTTTGGCGACTGGGTGTTGAAAGTAGCGACTTTTTAGACCTTTTTAATACTTGATTAGGTATTGGACTGTAAAAAATGCTTTATTATTATAATTACATAATATAACAGTAAAAAAGATTTACCTGGATTTTCTCCTTTTTTTGTTTTTAGGCGACAAACTACTTGATGTTTCTGAACAATCAATATCTGAGAAACTAAAATTATAATACAATATTTAATAGAATTAAACAAAACGTTAAAATAACAAAATTTTAACAGTAATGAGAAAAGTAGAAAATTATTTTTAAAAAAACTAAAGAAATGCATTAATTACAAATTGACAGGTTAGGATTATAATAAAAAAATAAAAACTACAATATATACCTATCTGTATATTCTTCCTCATTATTAAAACTTTTAAAAGTTAAAAGTTCATTACCACCATCAGCAGTCGTCGACGAGCTCGTAATCGAGTCCGAAATTAGTTTTTTACACCTATCATCCGCATAGTTGTAATCCGCTAAAACAATAAAAACACAATGCTTCCTGGTAATCAACAAAATTATGATGTAATATATTTACTTACCTTCTGTGAAATAAATTTTTTTAATGGTATATATTTTCCATTTCTTTGGAGCAACCGAATTTCGAATTAACTGCATTAAAGCTTTATCCGATTTCACATTATTTGGCCAATAGCATTTTGTAGACCCAATCAGCCATGACATGGGGACAATGGCAACTTCTTTTCCAACAAATTCTACGACTGCGTACATTTTAAACAAATCGAACAGACAAAAACGCAATACAATTATTATACTTTCAAATGTTTATTTATTATAGCTGACATTTGTCATTTATATATACATTTATATTTTGTTTTTATGTAGTTGGTACGAATGCTAATCCGCTTTTAATATTTAAATTAAATCCAAAATCCTACACAAATGCTTTTTCTTTATTCCTTTTTTTTTTTTTGAATTGATATGGGTATTTGCAGGGCCATAGTTAAATATTTTAATTTTGTATGAGGTTTTATGGAATTAAATAGGGCTGGAAATCGAATATATTCGAACATTCAAACTTCCAGTACTGGCCGCAACTTAGAAGTTTTTTTTTACATTTTAATAATTCCTATTGGTCAAATATAAACTTAGTATGCTATTTATGTATATTATCAGCCTAAGATACAGAGTACAGTAAGTTTACATTTGACCAATAAGAATTAGTAAAATGTAAAAAATATTTGCAAGTTTCTTAGTGACATGATTATTATTTTTTATTTGGTGTGTGCAAGTGCAACGTTAGTTTTTTTGTTCTTTCCGACTAGAACGCTAGCACATAAATTATTATTATTATTACTCTTTCTTATCTGTAATATAAATACAGAGAAGACAAAAAACATGGACCCCCCCCCAGAATACAGAGGCAATACTGCCACATATTGGCATGGTTGTCTTTGTCAAATTCAAAATTTGTTTTGACAAAGACTAAACTCATTAAAAACATCTGAAACGCGACAGAACTCGCCAAAGAAGGAACTTAAAAAAGGTGAAACTCGTTTTAAGGTGGTTCCGAGATTTCGGTTTGATCGCGGACACCCTATATAATTGGACTGTATTTTCATTTGATTGCGTTTTTAATTTATTTTAAAATATTTTAAACATAATAAATATTATAATTGGTATAAAAACAATCCGATTATTATTGTTTCTACCACATAGTCTACATCGGAACACTGAATCCGCCACCCTGTATATGGCTTTAATGACATTCTGCTAAATGTCCTTAGCCCCTCCCCCCGGATTTTAAATTGAAATAAAACAAAAATATTTGTCTGAAAAACAAAATGGGTACAAACAAAAATAATGAAGGTACAAACAGGTACAAACGATTTAGACTATTTTGGATCCAAAATTCGAAATTTGGGGGTAGACTGGCGAAATGCACCTTTTTGGGGGGGGGGAAATTACGGGAATCTCGTTAATCGGTCACTTTTCCTTCAACTTTTTTAACATTTTCTTGCACTAAAACATTTTTCAAGTCCTACTGAGTATGTGTTCCAAATTTGGTTGAAATCGGTCGAAGGGTCTAGAAGTGTATAGCGAACAAACATACACACAAGCTCTTTTATATACTTCACGTTCTTCCTCCATTTCAGCAGCTCTAGACGTTGAAGCTCTATTGCGGTTTTGTGAAAGCCGAGCTTCACGTTCTTCCTCCGTTTCAGCAGCTCTTTTTTCCCTGAGTTTCTTAGCCTTTGATGATTTATTTCCAACAGCTGCTTTTTTTGGTGGCATTGAATGTATTTTATCTAAGATGAGTTTAACAATCTAACAAAGTAGTCTCTATGTTCACAGAAACTTTTACATTTGTACTGAAAGGGTAATGTCCTATATAGGGAAATTAATCCAATTATCCGTTGATCCGTCGATCTGTTGATCCGATGAATAGGCACTATTTGCCACATATTTTATTAAAGTTTGTTGAAAGCCGTTCTAAAGTAGCCTATCTTCTTCGCAGCATCGTAATTAGCTTATACACCAAATTTCATAAAGATTGGTCAAGCGGTCTAGGAGTCTATAAGGAACATATGTACATACATACATACATACATACATACATCCATTTTTATATATATAGATTTAAAAATCCACAATGCGAAGAAATTTGTGATAAGTTTATCGACCACCATTTGGCGAGCTTATCGACTTAGCGATTTATCAGTGCTCGCATTTAATATTGAGAATTTGTCTTTTTTGTTTTTTATTTCAAAGTACCAAATTATTTTCATCTAGTATACTAATTTTTTCCTGTGACTAGAACCTCGATTCTTGCTTCCCGTTTGAGCTAGCGAGAAGGCATATTTTTCTCCACTCAGTCGTAGACGAAATTTTAAAACAAGTAAATTTATTTTACTTGGTTTAGCCTACTTGTTTTTTATGTTTCTCCATTGGAAAATATTAAGACAAGATAGGTTATACACTTCTTCTTCACTAACCGACTAACAAATTCGGCAGTATTTGAATAATATAAACAATGCTATCATGTAATATGATTCATCCCAAGTAACATTTTGTGCTGAAAAACTTTGTCAGCTAATTATTTGCTGCCATTGCGATCTGTCAGCTTTAAATTCAGCTGAATTCAGCGTCAGCAAATTTTAAGCTAACGCAACGAAGTGGCAGCTTAAAATTCAGCTGCTTTTCAGCATTAGCAAATTAGCTGAATTTTTAAGTTGACGCAGCGAAACGGCAGCTTCAGCTGATTTTCAGGGTCCGTCAAGTTGGCCCCTCCATTTTGGAATTTGATATTTTTTTCTTCGTAATTTGGAAGTGCTTGCGAAGTGCTGGCGAGTGCTGTAAATTATTTTGAAAGTGCTGGGTTCGTTAATTTTTTATTGGCAAAATACCGTTTTTGGGCCGAGAGGGGCCAACTTGACGCACCCCCTCCACTTTGGAATTTTTGATTTTTTAAGAATTTATTGGAAAGTGCTTGCGAAGTGCTGGCGAAAATTTTTTAATTTATTAAATTTTTCTTTATATTATTTAAAACTACTCTTGAAGTGCTGGCGAATGCTGTAAATTTTTTTAAGATACTCATTTTATTAAAAAAATTAAAAAATATGCTCCGAGCAAGATGCATCGAAGTTGGAAAAGCTTTGAAAACTAGTTTTCAACAAATTGATGTTTATTTATTTATTTTTGTTTATACAAATTAATTATAAATTTAAAGAACTTTTTTAAGATGCCAAAAAAATTAAAAGTGCACATACAATTGATTTTTCAGGATTGCAGTAATTATCTACTTTTTCTTTTAAATCGTTGTATACTTCCCATTTTCCATGCAATCGTTTAGCATATGCCACAAAATGACCCACTTGTGCGTTACTCGGGTTAAAGTTTTCAACAATTCTTCTTAAATGGTAATCTTTGTTTTTTACTGCTATTGTGGAAGGGATACTTGACAATTGAGATATTATGTTATCTTCTCCACTATGAGTTAACCATTCTATGAATAAATAGTTGCTATCCAAAACAAATTCTGTACTTCGGGTTTTCGTTTCACATGTAGTGCAAAATAACAATTGATTTTGAATTATATTATGTAAATTATTTTCAATATCTCTTCCGACAATGCTAACACATGCGCTAGGGAATTCATCAGATCTTTTGCAATTTAGGCACACAGATTTTTCAATTTTGGTCCAGGATAAATATTGGTTATTCATTAATTTTGTTAGTAATTCCCGCATTGTGCATACTGCCGAAATTGTTTTTACTTTGGATATTGTTTTTCCTTCAAACAGGTCCGATAAAATTTTGGCTCTCAAGCCATAGACACTCCTATCTACCTTACCGCTAGATAATTTCAATATAATTTGAAAAATATTGTTATTTTCTTCAAAAATCGAATTATTGCTTAGTTTGTCTTGATCGCAAAGAGACGTTGTCAGAATTTGTATTAGACTGTCGAAAGCACATGTGTTGATAACGACACATTTGATTTTATCAATTTTAATTGGTTTTAAATGAGGAGAACTCCCATTTCTGAGGAAACCAATTGGAATAGTGTTTCTTTTATCATTCAAATTTAAATATTTCCATTCTTTTTGAGGTTCTAAATAGGATCTTCGTGGACGTGTTGCGTTTGAAGCTCCCAGTCCTCGCCAATTTTCAATAGCTTCATCTTCTTCTGCCTTTAAATTGTTGAAATTTGTAATAGGAGAAACATAGATATTTACGTCATTATTTGTAGTTTCTGAATCAATTTTGTTACTTTCTTCATCTTCTTCTTCTTTTTCATCATTATCATCATCAGTTGCATCATCGAAACAAATACTTGTAGCATCATTTTTGTTAGCTTCAATTAATGTTACTTCTTGAAAATCTTGATGTTTACTTTTGTCTTCTCTTTCCTTTACTTTCTTTATTGCCGTTGTTTCATTTGCGTTGATTAATTTCATTGTGCCTTCCAAATAATTAATATGTTGTGTAATAAAATTATCTGGGCGAACGGGGAGCTGTGTTCCAGAGAAGGCTCGATTTTTTATATTATTAAAATTGCTTTCCACCGGGGCACTCGATGCAATTGATGAAGAATTAGGAAAAAATGGAATCATAATACCTGTCCATAAAGGCAATAGTTTGGCTAAATTAATAATATCGGGGATTAATTTCGGAACAAATTGCAGGTTATCTATTTCACCATCAGAAGACAGAAATTGTTTTGATTCTTGAACAATACTAATGACCCATTCTTTAAACAAGGAATTATTGGATCGTAATTCTTCACAATCATCAAGTTTGGGATACTCTGATTCCATATCATTTTCAAATTCTTCTTCGGGTTCGGGTTCCACTGATTCTACGGCATGCAAAATAAATGTTTCGTTTCCACCTCGACTATCACCAGAAATTAATGATTGTAACCATGCTTTTTCTCTATCACAATATGAAGCAATATTGTAAGCCTCGCTTTGGCAAACAATAAAAATTGCCAATAATATATGCTTTAATTGATCTATATTGGAACACAACACCATTTTAACCATTGCACGAACCATAGGTGTCCATTCATACGGAACCAAAACGGAATACGCTTTTTCGCTTTCTGCATGTTTGTAAAAAATTTCCTTTGGTTTAATGGTGTTCCATTCTGAAGCAGAGAGAGTCATCACAAAATTTAGAGTAAGATCACTAACTTCTGTCACATCATTATCATCGCCATCAGAAGTTTCCATAAATTCTGTTTGTGCAGTGTCAAAACATAATGTTTCTTGTAATTCGGCAATTTTTTCAAATTTTTTTTTTTAATATTAAGTTATAAATAGTCTTGGGATTAAAATCTAACTGATGGTTTTCTTTCAGTTCACGGGAAACTTCTTTATAAACTTCACTAGAAGGATATACAGGTTTACCGTTTTTTTGAAAAATTGAGTTATTTTTATTATATTTTAGTAACATTTCTTCTAAAATCGTATATTTATTTTGTGTGCTGATATTTTCTTCCAAGCTGTTCATTTTTAATTCTCGAAGTATTCACGTATGTTATTTATGTTTTTAAATTTTTGTGTGATTGATCTAAGCTTGATTTGTTTTTATATAGTAAAGTAAATGTTGCAACGAATTTGGTACCTAGCAAGTACCAACCAGAAAATGAAGATAATTTACAGAGCCGGAACTAGGGTATGACGCGCACGTGGCAATTTTAAAATTTGCGCCTCTAGTGGGGGGGTCTGTAGCACAAAACGTCAAAGTAAATTTTTTGAAGTTTTCAAGGTCAAGCGTTCTATTTTCAAGTTAAAAAATTTCAATACAAAAATATTATCTCATAAAATATAGCTTTAATAAAGCAAATTTATTTAAAAAAATATTAAAGAACTAAGTATCCTGCTCATCTTTTATTATATTTTATATTCTAGAATTTTATTTCACGTTTTATTTTAGAAGGGGTTTGAACCTCCAAAACATCTCCTTAGATACGGCCCTGCTTGCCAGGATTTACGAACTTATATAAGGGGGGTGTTTAGGATATCTGGACACCCCCTTATATTATATATTTATATTTATTGTTATAGTACGAAAAACATAATTACGTTATAATTAGGTACCATAGATTTTTATTTATTTTCTTCAATATATCTTTTTTCTTCTTTTATATCTTTTATATCTTCTAATATACCAAAATTGTTTAGTTGGTATTAGAAAGATTATCGGATAGTTTCGTTTGGATTAAATAGATTAAATGGTATAGAAAGTAGTTGTATAGAAGCCTTGAGCTTCGGTAATCGGAGTTCCACCTCGTTTAAAGAATTAAAGAGTAAAATTAAAAATTAGAGGGCAAAGTATATTTTTTAAAGAAATAGAATGGAATTTGTACTAAAACGACGACCTCTAAATATTTACCAATGAAATTATAAAATCCGTATATATTATAAAATCTAGATTGACCTATAGATCCCAAAGAAACATCGATTTGTTGAAAACTAGTTTTCAAAGCTTTTCCAACTTCGATGCATCTTGCTCGGAGCATATTTTTTAATTTTTTTAATAAAATGAGTATCTTAAAAAAATTTACAGCATTCGCCAGCACTTCAAGAGTAGTTTTAAATAATATAAAGAAAAATTTAATAAATTAAAAAATTTTCGCCAGCACTTCGCAAGCACTTTCCAATAAATTCTTAAAAAATCAAAAATTCCAAAGTGGAGGGGGTGCGTCAAGTTGGCCCCTCTCGGCCCAAAAACGGTATTTTGCCAATAAAAAATTAACGAACCCAGCACTTTCAAAATAATTTACAGCACTCGCCAGCACTTCACAAGCACTTCCAAATTACGAAGAAAAAAATATCAAATTCCAAAATGGAGGGGCCAACTTGACGGACCCTGATTTTCAGCTGGTTTTCAGCGTCAGTAAAAATAATAATGGAATAATAATTAAAAAAATAAAGGTTAACATATGCATTGGGTGCTTCATATGTGATTCCCAGCACGTGCCTTCATCAAAGGGGTTGTCAACTTATCGGACAACATAGTTGTTTGAAATGTACTTGCGTTGGTAATTATTCCCTCTTAACTCGTTGTAATACGTTTCCCAACTTTAGCATGCCAAAAAGAACGGATGACAGTTTTCGGAATCGACATATGATGAAGAACATCACAAATGTACCTCACCAGTTGAAAATCTTGAACATGGTCGATGATTTACAGTAATTACAAAGAAAATGTACCCAATTTATATTCTTTAAATGAAGTCAAATGCAAAATGGTTGCTATCAAGTACAAAGAGGAAACTATTTTTATACCTTTAATTCACACTTTGAATTTGTTGAAACATTAAAACTAAAATTTGTTAACAATTATTTTTATTTAAAAATTTAATTTAATAAAAAAAAAAACTAACACAACTTGGCTTGTTTACTTGAATCCAACCAGTGGCAGTCCGCGAGTAAGTAATTTGGGGAGACTGGAAGTCTAAAGTTTTAAAAAGTACTATTGAAAGTATTTGTTAACTATGTACATGATAATATAAAATGAATATTAATATAATTCTATGTTAAAAAAATATAATTTATTTAACGTTAAATTAAATTGTTTAAATTTTCTTGTAAACTAATTCAATTCTGTGATCATTCTTTCTTGCAAACTCGTCAATCGTCACTTCGTCTTGCAATTGGTCAATCACTACACTGAAATTTTCTAGTAAATTTACATTCTTTATATTCTAGTAAAAGACTGGGTGTTGGTCTATTTTTTTCTATTAGTTTTTAATTTACGCTTCTGTTCGTAAGGTAACGCGTTAAAATTATTTTTTAACAAAAAGTCCAATATATCGTTTATTTTCATTGATGAAAATAATTTAAATAGTTTAATAAAACAATAAAAGCACAAACAGGTAGAAGTTGTAATAGCAAATACGTAAAGTATAATGCATAAAACTTGAGGCAAGGTGCGCACCGAGGTGGTGAGCAAGTTGTGTGCTTGCGCACCACTTCGGTGCGCGCCTTGACTTAAAGAGACTAGTCTCAACGTTAGTAGTTTTGCTGTATGCAATTTCGCACTCCTACGCGCAGTCCTACGCGCATTTTAGTATAGATGCATTGTAAGTGTGAGTCTCTAGTAAGAGCGTCTCTTGCAACTAGCAGCCGACGTTATTTACTTTATCAGCATCGCTATTAAATTTTAATCGCAAGTGTTGCTTTCCTAAGCTTTTCTTTAGCTAATAATTATGTAAAAATATAATTAAATAATTATTTTCAATATGACTTTTAATAAAAAAATTTTTTCTTGTTAGTGGCTGACTTTTTTTGGGGAGACGCAGTCTCAAAGACTCCCCTGACGGGCCGCTACTGAATCCAACGTATGTCTTTTTGAACTATTTCTTAATAGGCTTTTGAAAAATGCTTCGGTATCGGTGTAGCAAAATTTTGGGTCGCCCTGATTTGCCATGTTAAAACATGCATTTATAAAATTCGCAATGACACTTCTTTTCCTGTTGATGTTCCTGTCCACGAACATTTACCCGCAAATTCCTTTGAACAAATTGAATCGAATATCGTGTATAAAAATTTCCTGCCATCTTGTCTTTCTGTTTTTCTACCAATTCTTGTAAAATGTTTAATAAATAAATTGAAAAATTCTTTATTCTTCAGTTTGTTTTCCAATTCTATCATGTGCATTTCAGTCATTATCGGAACATCATCATGTATGATCTCATAATAATAATAATAATAATAATTTATTGGGCCATTATAAAACTAAAACAATTATAGGACAAGTCAAGAATAGATAGAAACTCATAAAAATTTAAAGATACATAAACACATAAATTCAAAAATACAAAAATCACGATAGAAGCAGCCGAAACTGACTTCAAACATAATTCACAATTTTCACGACAAACTCATCAATACTGTAAACACAGTGCTCCAGCAAAAAGCGCCTCAGATTTCCTCTGAACAACCTAAGCGATCCGCAATCAATGAGAATTGCAGGAAGTGAATTAAATAGCCTGGTTATTGTTATTGTTTTATTGTTATTAAGAGTAAGTGTTTAGAATTGCAATATGTTTATTTATTATGTTTACACTTTTTCAAAATTGCCGCCAACAATTCTTTCTTTTACTTAGTACGCCCCTGTCATATTTGTTCATCCCTGCAATTGTATTGCACGCATGACCACCTCAGTAGTAGCATTCAAGTACTCGAGCAAACATACCGCTCTTCCGTATCGTTCATACTCCCTTTGTAACGAAGCCCGAACCTTCTTATAATTGTAACAGTTATTTGTGTGTAAACCCTGCAGTCATTCGAATTACACGTATCGATGACAATAAGATTCATTGATTGCAGCAATACTAAAACAACCATTCTTTCGGTCAATAAATATAGTGCAACCAAAACAAGTGTTTTATTTTAGAGACCACCCCCACATTTCGCTCACTAAGGAGCCTTTCAAAGCAGATTTTTATGACTGGATTTCTGCATTCTAGCCTAGTTGCGTTTCGAAAGCAGCTTTTCGAACTTTCAAACCAACGAAGCTAACAGTAAGTATTAGTAAGTATTAAATGCTTTCTCAAAAAGGTATTGAAAAATTTGTTCATGAAGGTTGCAGTTTTACATTCGACATATTCAGTGCATATAAACTGAAAAAGTTTTGGCGATGCGATCAAAAAAATTACGGCTGCAAAGTAAGAATACATACCACAAATAATGTAGTAGTAAAACAAATAAATGAACACACGCATGATAGTGATGCGGCCAAAGTTGAGGCCAAAGTTTTAGTGAATGACATGAAGGAACGTGCCGCAACTACCGTCGAGTCAAACGCACAAATAATTAATTCATGCCTTAATAGTGAAATGTCACAAGCAGCACAAAGTGCTTTACCAAATGAAAAATTATTTAAAAAAACCGTTCGAAGAAAGAGAAACGAAGTTAATTCTGCGCCTCCTGCACCAACAAGGCTGGAAGATCTTGTAATTCCGGAAATGAATTACAAGAACAAGAATTACGGAATAAAGAACAAGAAGTAATTAAGAAGCGAGCTTACACACAGTATTAAAATAAAAATTAAAAAAAAACTTTGAAAAAAGAAAAACTTTGTATCAATAAAATTTGTTATATTTTATAACCTGGTATAAAATATAAAAATAATTTCATAAAATTGCGTTTTTTGGGCCTGCGTCCTTATGGCCCGCGTCCTTTCGGGTCTGCGTCCTTTCGGTCGCGTCCTTTCGGTCGCGTCCATTTGTCCGGCTCTCGGCGAATCGTGCTGCGGCGAATCGTGCTGCGGCGAATCGTGCGCGACGAATCGTGCGCGGCGAGTTGTTATTTAGGTAGCACTGTTGTTGGGCGATTGTAAGTTCCACCGATCGATCAAATCCTATTTAATCCGACATGTAAGTTCCACCGGTCAGTTTTGGGTCACTGCCTTGCAATATGTAAGTGTGCAATCTACATGTGACCCTCGGTCAAAACCCAAAAAAAAGGATTAACTTCTGACCATCGATGCAGTCGGGGACCGTAAATTGCGCCAGCGGTTGAGGGTTTGTTGGTAATGTTGGCATTGTTAAGTTGTTAATCCTTGGAAATCTGTCTATATAAGTAAATAAAGCAATGTAATTTTCACACTTATCAGAAACCAGGATATTAGAGAAAGAATAGAAGCAAATTAGATAATTTAAAAACGTTTTTGGCTAGAAATTATGCAAGAAATTGTGAGTGAACGTGGACATGTGTTATTGGTAGTTGATGGATTTAAGTTCCGTCAAAGTAACACATTACAATCAGGTGAAATAAGATGGCGATGTACTGATAAAACATGTAGTGCAACGTTGCACACTACAGGAGAAGCTGGGAGTCGTATTCGTAGTAAAGAAAACTTAAATCATAATCATATGGAAGATGAAAGTAAGTTAAATCGTCAAATAATAAGTGTAGCTACAAAACGGAAAGTTCTTGAAGATGGTTGGAAGCATGCACCGCCAGCTAAAATTGTCAATGCTGTTTTGAAGGAAAATCCATCTGTTCCGATAAATGTTGCTGATATTTCAAATATAAAACGCAATGCATACAATAAAGTTAGAAAACAACGCCCCCCCCCCCTTCCAACTTCTATTGAGGATATTCATTCTGCATTAGACTCCATAGATATCACAACACACCACGGCGAGAACTTTTGATGGTTAATGACAGCGTTCAAAATTTAGTTATATTTTCATCCGAAATCAATTTGAAATGTTTATGCGATGTAAAGAGTATTTATGTGGACGGTACTTTTAATTCTTGTACGAAATACTTTAAACAGTTATTTACAATTCACGGATTTAAAAATGGTCATTATATTTCTTTGGCATTTTGTCTCCTGCCGAACAAATTAGAAAATACGTATATCAATTGTTTTCAAATGTTGGTAAATATCTGCAATGAAAAGTATAATTTACGTTTCCAACCTACATCAATTGTTGCAGATTTTGAGCAAGCCATTCAAAATAGTATACAGAAAGTTTGGCAAAATGTAGAAATAATAGGGTGTCGTTTTCGCGTCAGTCAAGCTTGGTACCGAAAACTTAAAGAATTCGGACTTGCAACTGAATATCAAGATAAAAATTCGCTTATTGGAAATTGGTTGAAATGGACATTTGGGCTGCAGTATTTAAACCCTGCAGAAGTTTCGGAAAGTTTTGCTGAAGATTTAATGCTAATTATGCCTGCAGATGCGAGACTTTTTAAATATTCTTCATATTTGGATACGACATACATACAGGAAAACTCTCTGTTTCCCCCAAAAATTTGGGCATCAAATACATCAAATATGTTCCGAACAACTAACGCATGCGAGTCTTTCCACAATTATTTTGCTAAAAATTTCCATACACCTCATCCAGACCTTTACTCATTTTTGGACGCTGTGTTAGATATGCAAGTTTCGGTTTATGTTAAAATCGATAGTATTAATCAACAGAAGCAAATCCGTACTAAAACCGTGCAAAAACAAAACACATTGCAATTCAACATAGCTTTGTATCAATCGAAGAAAATGAGCAGATTTGATTTTCTAAAATGTATATGTCATCATTTTGCAGATATTTATTAAAATATTTATTATCTTTATTAATAATTAAATAAAATTTGTTAATAACTTATGCATTTAATAATTTTTCCCCCATCTTTCAATCAATTCGGATTTTGGATTCAGCGCCCAAAAATCTACAAGGGTTACTTAGTTTTCTATATTACCTTAGAAATGATGCCAAAAAGGTAGATCTGTACGTAGGTTATAGGTTACTTTTTTTAAAACAATTTTTAGAACATATTTTATTTCAGCATTCGGTATTTATATGCCCCTTCTCAAAACTGCGCCACCACTGTGGGGATTACATGATATTATAATTACCAGTAAATACACCATGCTTTGGGTATTGTATTACAACTTAAGCTCCCCTCACCAACCGTTGGCGCAATTTACTACTTGTTCTTAAGCTACCGACCAAGAAAATATTGACCGCTGGCGCAGTTTACATACGTCGTCCGGTGCAGTCTACATACGTCCTGTAAACAGTCCCAAACTACGTGGATTTTATTTTCAGCAAATTTACTTTTTAATCCAGATTGTAAACTCCACTCGGACCCATTTAACAATGGGTCGCCTACTTAAGAGATTGGGTACTTTAAAATACTAGATTACTGCTCTTTAGGAACTTTTAGCGCTTGGTGAAAACCAAATTTGACATAAGAGTTTCTTATCTCAAAGTTAGGGAATTCCTAACGTTAGGAATTGTTGGTGAAAACGGGCATAGGTACCTTAAATTTAAGTACGGCTCAATTAAATAGACACCTATAAATTTTTGAGTATAAATTTTACCAAATTATGCCCCCCTTTAATTTGACATGTTCACTATCCAATAATAATTCTCATCAAATATTTTTAATTGGTAATGTTTTGTAAAATGTAAAAGTTTCATATAAAGGGTGTCTCAACAAGAGCGCCAGATTTAATTTTAAAGAAAAACACATTTATTTTTTTAATTAAACAAACATTTTTATTTCAACATAAAGAAAAATAG
This sequence comes from Cantharis rufa, assembly GCA_947369205.1. Classification (NCBI taxonomy): domain Eukaryota; kingdom Metazoa; phylum Arthropoda; class Insecta; order Coleoptera; family Cantharidae; genus Cantharis; species Cantharis rufa. The sequence continues at coordinate 19,039,924 of OX376307.1, read as the reverse complement.
TTCCGATTAAACGTAAAATACATCGTATTTTACAACGTACAATACAGGCAAATGGCCACCACGAAACCTCTGGCACTGGGTTATTCTTTTGTTAAAATTTTTAATAACCTTTTCTTTTTCGACCTCTTCTGCTCGGAGGGGAGTTTACAACTTTTTTTTTACTTGCCGTATTAGAGGAGTTGTTACGCCGATGGTTTTCTGAACCCCAGTGACCGCGCAATCGTCTGCGCATAGCGCAACGGTCGGGGTAAGCCACGTTCGATCTTTACTTTACTTCTGACGTCGAAGGAAGTAGGTCACTCGCTATGAAGAATAGCTAAATGTGAATGTAAAATTTAGTTTGGGTGAAATTATTGTGGAAAGTTATGTTTCCTGGTGGAATTATCTAGAAGGTTTACGTTTTCCTGGTGGAAATTCTGTTTTCGCGAAAGAGTGAATTTTTTGAAGAAATTTGAGATAATTATTTAGTGACGCGCGCCAGGCGATTCTCGACTCTAGTAAACGCGGGAAATGGTTACGGCGGTGCAACTCGCGCATGGAATGTGGCGACTCGAACCCATGTTGCCGGTATTTTCCTAGAAATTTGTTCAAGAAATACGACAGTGCGATTTGTTGTCGAAATATTCAAATCAATTATTGACGTTATATTAAAGTGCAAAAATATTGAACTCTTATGGTTTTATACTACTGTGCGTTACGAACTTATTAAATTTATGAAGTTTCATAGTTGGTTGTCGTTATGCCAAATTGTTGTCATTTGCTGTTATTGCGGTTAGTTTTGAACTTTCGAGTTGATAACGTTCCATTTTGATGGTAATAATTTCGCTGCTGAGCCCTTCGGACTTTTTGCTGTCGGTACGATCAATTGAACGCAGGATAGCTTCTGGTAATTGGAACTTCGAAGTGCCTGATGCCGACCTGTTTATTTATCCTCTCCAGGACATCTGCTTGTTGGCTGGAAATTATTATAATAAGGTATCGTTATATTTGTCTGACTTTAGTATCTTCTTGGTGCGGTATGCCCGTCCCATGGACCTTTCAGGTCAGATCAAGAATTATTGTCGTAGTGTTGTTTACGATAAATTAATATTGCAGAGGTTTTTCAATGAATTCATGTCTGTCATTGTTTGTCGAAGTCAGTGTCATCTTGATTTATTACGATAAATTTTGCAGAGTTTTTTTATAAATTCATGTCGGTTATCATCCGTCGATGCTAAGCCGAATTGTTTTACCCTGTAAAGGGATTTCATGTCCTCCTTCAGTGGACAACTACGTCACCGTAATTTTGTAAAGCTTGGTCAATAGGGGGTTTTGCTGCCCCATTGACCCAGCTGTTAACACTTTTTAAGTGGTTCAGAGGACCTTCAATTATTCCGGTCAGGCTGGAGCCGTACCTGTAGACTTTAATCTGTCATGTGTACTACTATTAAAGTCGGTGTTGTAGTGATGTAGTCATCATTAATATTTACTTGTATTTACGGGCACTGTTGCCAATCATTACCGTTTGTGTTGACTTATGTTTAGGAAAGTAAGAATTTTGTTGTCTAATTATGAGTTTGTGGATTTCACGTAAAAAGGGAGAAATTAAATGATCTATTATTTATGTGTGTTTTAATTGTGTTACCATCCCAGAGTAGACCACGCCCTAATATTAGATCCACTGAGCCAGCCGTCGGCAACAAATAAGTTATAGGTAGGTACCATAGTAACAGAGTTTACATATACCCGTTAATGATTATTGTTGAGGAAGCGGTCATAAAAACAAATAAATTTGCCGACGTTTCGGGTTCTTTATTGACCCATTTTCAAGGCTAAAAATATAATAAATGTAAAAACAAAATTTGAAAAAACTACGATGATAACAGAATGACTACAAATTACAAAAATATTAAGAGATTACAAAAATTTACAAAAATAACAAAAATGAATAAAATAATATAAGATTGAAAAACCTATAGATGGAATACTAACCTAAATGGAGAAAAATGGAGGTTAAAGAGCCACCATATTTCAAACTACTCTCCTCCTGGCCAATCTCACTGCCACGTGGTGTCTTAAGATTTAAAATTCTTCAAAAAAACACTCGACCACCTCAACCAAGTCGTCAATTAAGAATAAAACACTGGAATGAAAAAATTTTTTCAACCTAAATTAACTAAGACTCTCTTGAGGTTGGTATCAGTTAGAATTTAAATTGAAAAATCCAAAGCTAAAAACACCCAATGGAAATGAAAATGAACAAAAAGAGAGGAATTCAGGTTAATATTCCATCTAAAGACCAAAAATTATACCGAATTCAACATGTCCAAAATACGTTTATAGCCTCCGTCAAAGTATTCAACATCCCTTTTATCATTTATTGACGATTTCTGTGAATAGATGTGAATCGACTCCTTAATTTTTCTTTTCTTGTCTATCCTCTCCCGGTCTAGAATGTCAATGTTGTCATAGTCAATGGTATGATTCTCATCCACCATATGTCTGCATAAAGCCGTAGGTTTTTTAGAACTCTTGCACCCCCTTTCTCCATCAGCCAATCCGAGAATACGAGCGTTCTTTAAATCCCTCGCGTGCTCTTTTATGCGGACAAATAGTTTCCTGCCTGTCTCACCAACATATACCGCATCGCAATCTATACACGGGATTTTATAAACAAGACCACTATGGTGGTCCCCAGAGATTGGATCTTTGGTTTTTGAGAAAAACCTAGAGTTCTTGTTGGGACAACTTAACCCTAATATAATCTCTGGAGAAGATCTCACAATAGCAATTAATTGCTTCGTAATAAGTCTTCTAACATAAGTGAGGCTAAAAAATTTATTATCAGAGCTCGTGGATCTACTTTCCTTATTATTTTTTTTAACAGGGCGCTTAAAGTTAAAAGGCGACTTAAAACAAAAATGAATTTCATAATCAATTTTAACGACGACCTAATAGTTAATGGAGTTTTAACTTAAGTCGTCGATTTTGGCGCATTAAATACTTAAGAGGCCTGTTAAACATAACCAACATTTATTTGAAGTTTGTGTGTTATACTGCGTGTTTTAACCTAAAATGACACAAGCGCATTGGTTTTGACGTTATTCCACAGACCTCTTAGTTAATATTTATTCATTCGTTTGTTCATTTAAAGTGATTTAAAGGGTCCATGGGTTACATTTTATAGTTTCTAGTTCAATTATATCATCTGTAGTTCTAACAGCACAATTACTTAACAGTAGTTTTAAAATCATTATGAAATGCAATATTTTAACAGAGATTTTAAGTCTCTCGTTATACAAAGCGATCTTTTAGTTAAGCGGACATTAACGTTTTTATTATGAAATTGGCCCTTACAATTAGAACCAGATGATTATAGAAATTTTATGCGAATTCCCGAAGAAGTGTACATGGAACTACTAGTTTAGATGGAACTACATCCCGCCCCTGCGACAAAGTATAAGAATTAAGCCTATTTAAGAGTAGTTTTTATTGCTTTATTGTTACTAATTTACTATAGATATTACCTCTACTGTTTATGGCCAACAGCTGATAGATAAGCAAATAAATAACTTCAATGTTTACATATAAATGTTTTTTTTAAGAAAAAACTGAATGATTTTTAACAGTTTCAAAATCTAATTTTAACGTCGAATGTTAAAAGTTGTCGTAAAAATAATTGTTTTGTTAACCATATAAAAATAAAAACACGTAAAAATATGTTTTGTGGCGTTATTTTGGGGCCCCTTATGGCTAAGGGCCCCCCGCAATGCGCGGTTCTGCGCACCCTAGTTCCGCCGCTGGCTATGCCTCCAATATATCTCCAGCCTATTAAAGAACGCTAAATCATTTAGTAGCGCACCGTGGCTTTCTTGCAATATATGTTATAAATTGTTTTAGTTTTGGATTTTTTTTCAAAACTACAAGTAGTCAAAATTGTTTCACATTTCTTATTTGTATTATAGGTGTTAAAAAATCTGTACGTGATAAAGTAAAAAAATTTAAACTGAATTTATAGAAAATGAACTTTTCCTTGATGTGCACATAGATTATTTAAATATAAATTTTCAAATTCTTCCAATAGTGAATTATTATTTAGTTCTGACAGCAAAGATTCAAATTATCTTAATAAACAAATACGTCTTATGAATACGCGGAAAGACTAAAATCTGATTTTAAAATAAGTAAAATAATTTTATTTCACTACGTCAATGATGACGTAACACACTTCGTATGTGTTATCATTTGAAAAACAGTTGACCATTTTAATTTTAAATATCTTTTCATCTCATATTAGCGACTAATGAAGCGGTTGACTATATATGGGTGGTTCTTCGCATACCTTGAACCCTTGTATTTTAAGCGGCAATGCAACTCTCGCTTATTTAGGTATGCACTCATAGAAATGCATATTTTCACCTTTTAAAAATAATGTTACCAACTATTATGAATGACGGTTCTATTTCTATTTGGCACGAACTCTAAATGCGCGTTGGGTAGTATACTACTTTGCTGTTAATTAACACCATATATTATACAAACTATACTTCCTCTGTTGGAATAAATTTAATTTCTTTGTGTAAATATATTTGATTAATCCTGTCTGACTTTTTTTAATTCAACAATGTAATCGTAATTTTTTTGCCTAATAAGTCAGTGGTGCCATATAAATTTATTTGGGCGAACATTTCTTTATGCAAATCTATAAGAACCTACGGCTCGCTCTCCACGTCAACAGAGCTATCGGCCGGCATCGTATTAACCGGAGAATAAGTTTTTTTTCGGTTACACAAAATAATGAATATTAAGAAAAACAAGGTGGAACTCGCTTTTGCGACAGTTCTTAGGCTTCTATACATCTACTTTTTCGGTAGGTTAAATTATTTGGGCTTTATTTTATTCCAATTTTTAATGCGTTAATCTTTTAATTAGGTAGATTTTTTTACTATATAAGGAAAACGCTAACATTTTAATATTTTTTTTTTATTTCGACCTTTATAGGTAAATATTTGCAATTTACAAACCACAAATAAAACACAATTCATAATGAAATATTAAAATACCCGAAACACGTACCGAATACCGTATTAGAAACACGTAAAATACCTACTCTAAAAATACAAAATAAGAATATCGGATTAAAAAATATATATGTAAATAATCTGAATAATTAATACCAATCTAAAAATATTCTATATGAAGTAAAATTGTTTTAAGAACGTGCGTTCTGATTGGTTTTGAATTATGCGGACAGACGGACAGACGGACAGACGGACACGGAGCTAGATCATAAGGCTTCTTCCTATACGTTGTATAGAAGCCTAAAAAGCAAGGATAACTTTTAAGCATATTTTTTGCAATAGTCATGCATGTTCAAACTACATCATTAATTACATTTTATTTAAACATTTCAACAAAAATTTGTCATAGGAATACTTCCGTTTAGATTATCAAATTTAACGTAACGGTGGGCGATTCAATTGGCTAGAAGTGTAATGGTTAAGTAGAGGTTGAAATGTACTACTAATTATCCATCAGGCGAGTACAGTGCATGGTTTTATTTTAAAAAGATATAATTACAAGAATTTCCAGGTAAACTTTCGGAATTATTTTGTGTGTGCAAGTTTAGTAACAAACACTATGTCAGAAATCAATTAAACAATTTAGTGGTTGTACTTAATAGAATGAATAGCAGTTAATACAATTATTATAGATTAATTCTTGAAATTATTTATTTCCAGGAATCGCGTTAAATTTCATTGTTAAAAATGGATTACGGCGTAAAAGTAAAACGTAAAGAAAATCCTAGAGAAAAATCCAATATCCTGCAAACGCTCTTATTTACGTGAGTATAATAAAATTTATTTGATTATATTTTAAGTTTCTTGTTTGACTAATTTAAGGATCATAAACATATTAATAATAATAATAATCAAAAGTTTGAAACTAATATCTATAGATTTACAAGTTTGATATAACTTACAAGCAAAGGATCCCCGGTGTCCCTTACCGATTTGCATAATTTTTGGATATGCTGTAAAGCATCAAAAAATAAGAGAACCCTAATTTTTTTAGCTGCCAACACGCGAGTTTAAGGGGTGTAATCGTCCTTTACAAATAAGGTGAAAAATGAATTTTTTAAATTTTTATATAGAACGAGGTTTCAGGTTTAAATGAAACCAATGGTAAAATACTTTATTTTATAACTAATAAGTAATGACAAATAGTATAATTTTTTCGAAGCGATCACTTAATATTTTCGGTGGTGAACCATCCCCAAAATTTTAAAACTTGCATAAAGCATCCTTAACGTAATCAAATTTTTTCGAAAACAATATGTTATAGAGAAGAAAAAACTGTAAGTCACGTGTTTTTGGATTTTTCCCAAAAATAATATTTAAGGGGGTACCAACCTCTTTCTTAACTTTGCCATGTGTTCTCATTTTCGAATAAAAGTTTTCAAATATTTTATTGAAAAACAAGGTGGAACTCGCTTTTGCGACAGTTCTTAGGCTTCTATACATCTACTTTTTCGGTAGGTTAAATTATTTGGGCTTTATTTTATTCCAATTTTTAATGCCTTAATCTTTTAATTAGGTAGATTTTTTACTATATAAGGAAAACGCTAACATTTTAATATTTTTTTTTTATTTCGACCTTTATAGGTAAATATTTGCAATTTACAAACCACAAATAAAACACAATTCATAATGAAATATTAAAATACCCGAAACACGTACCGAATACCGTATTAGAAACACGTAAAATACCTACTCTAAAAATACAAAATAAGAATATCGGATTAAAAAATATATATGTAAATAATCTGAATAATTAATACCAATCTAAAAATATTCTATATGAAGTAAAATTGTTTTAAGAACGTGCGTTCTGATTGGTTTTGAATTATGCGGACAGACGGACAGACGGACACGGAGCTAGATCATAAGGCTTCTTCCTATACGTTGTATAGAAGCCTAACACGTCCGGATTTCATTATGAATCGCTGTACATAGTAACTTTTGAACTGTACGTAGATGAGCTTGAATCAAAAAAATGGTATAAAAGTACATTATGTAGTACAGTTTTTACATAGTAATAACTTTCGCAAGCCTAACTTTAATCAAATATTTAAAAATTTGTATTCTAAATCGGTGTGACACATGGAAAAGTTAAAAAAGTGGTTGTTATCCATAAACTATAATTTTAGGGAAAATTCATATAAAACATAACTCACAGTTTTCTATTTTCCACGACATAATGCATTTTTCTTTCGAAAAACTTCATAGCATTAAACATTCTTTATGTGGGTTTTAAAATTTTAGGGGTGGTTTACTCCTAAAATTATTAAGGGATCGCGGCAAGAAAATCATTTTGTCATTGTTCAAAATAAATATTTCGGCGTTGGTTTCATTCTAATCGAAGCACTCCTTCCACTTGCATGGAAAATCTAACTTTTGAACTGCAGATAGTAGGGGGTGTATTAATAAAAGGGTAAAAATATTCATTTTATAGTACAGTTTGTATCTAGTAATAATTTTAGCAAGCCCAGTTTGATAAAATATTTGAAAACTTTTATTCGAAAATGAGAACACATAGCAAAGTTAAGAAAGGGGTTGTTACCCCCTTGAATATCATTTTTGGGAAAAATTCAAAAACACGTAACTTACAGTTTTCTGTCTTCTATAACATATATTTTTTTCGAAAAAATTTGATGACGTTAAAGATGCTTTATGCAGGTTTTAAAATTTTGGGGAATGGTCCACCTCCGAAAACAGAGGCGGATAGGCAACATCTTAGCGGCCCGGAAAATAATATTTGTCGGCCCTTGTTTAATTTTTCCTTTAAAATTAAATAGAGCATAGATTTATTACAGATTTTTGAATCAGATTACATTTACTATCCAAAAAACTTTATTTTATGTTTAAAAATTAATGACCCACAGTACAAACCGTCTCTTTGTTAGACGTACTTTCAGCCATCGGGCCTGCGGGCCTCTAAACAACCGGACAACCTGGAAATTTCCCGGTTCGTCTTATGGCCCATCCGCCCCTGCCCGAAAATATTAAGTGATCACTTCGAAAATATTATATTTCTTATTAGTTATAAAATGAAGTATTTACCATTGGTTTCATTTTTTTCTTAAAACTTTTTTTTTTCATAAAAATTTTTTTCATTGCTTTCATAAAACCTCCTTCTATATAAAAATTCAAAAAATTTATTTTTTACTCTATTTTTAACCCTTCCTAGCAGGGTGTGCCAGATTTGGAACATACCGAAGTTTTGATTATATTGCTTACCATTGAAGTTAATGCCCAATTTCAACTAATATAGCCTATTTTTTTCGAATAAATGTAAATTATTCATACAAACTTTGTTATCTTACATTTATTAGTTGTTACAAATTCATATATATTTTAAATAATTGTTATTTTTTGAGAGATTTAGAGAGCGTTCATAAACCACGTAGTTTGATTTTGACCTCTTTAGCACCCCTCCCTCCCATCATGTAGCTTAACGTAGGTTTTACCATGATACCCCTACCCCCCTCCCTTAGATGGAACGTAGTTTTTTTTTTCCTATAAAGTCCAGAAGACATCTTGTGTCCTGTTTAAAAGATTTCCATAACTCATGAACATCATTTTGGCTTTTTAAAACTCATTGAAAACATTTCTGATAAGCCTCGTAAAGTTTATTGTACAGGGTCATTTCACATCAATATAACACTTGAAACTTGAAATAACACTTTAAAGAACACCAGAATAATTAAACATGCGTTAATATTCTCTTTAATAATACAAAATTAATTATTTTTTCGCCGAACCGTATAGTGACACGCAATCGATCCGAATGACGAATGAGACAATTTTGTTTTAAAGTAGCAAAACCATAGTGGCTGTTGCCAGGAAAAGTGCTGTTTACAAGAAAATTAAAATATAATGTTACTACAAAGTGCCTTTATAATGTTTTTTAAACATTGATACCGGGACGACGCGGCGTGGTCCATGAAACCATAGTCCGTGTAAGTATTATATAGCGCACCTATAAAATATAAATAAAAAAATCCAAATATGTAAATAAATAATATCCATATATTATGTTGTCGCTTATATTCTGCAAATTGCTTTCATAATAAATGAAGAAAACTACGTAGCTTGATTATAACCCCCCCGTACCCTCACGTAGCCCTGCGTAGCTTTCCAGCTAACCCCCCCCCCCTTGGCCAAACCACGTAATTTATGAACGCTCCCTTATGGTTGTTACAATTAAACATTTTTATTATTTTATTTATTTAACTTATTTTAATATTTTGCCTGCCTGCAAATTAGCAATGAGATTTTATGTTTTTGACCTGTTTGAGTGTCACCGTTTTTATCACCGCTACATCGCTTTTCATGTTACAATAATCAGACCAATTTATATCTTGATCTGTGTGTCCTGAAGATAAAGAAATAAATTTTTCGAAACGTCGACACAGCAGATCACTATGTTGTTTGATTTATTCCATGCTACCTGAAATCCTTCTTTAATTATTACCAATTTTAATGTATTCTGGTCTAAAAGATCAATTTAGGCAATTACTGAGAAAATCATGTTAAAAATTGAAATTTTTTGCAGAAGCTTTTGTATGTTGAAATTCAAAGGAAAATTTTCTGCACTGTAACTCAACGACTAATCATACCAACCCGCTTCTGTGTTTTGTTTTAACTTTAATAATATTTTTTTTAAAAGTTTAACTTTATAATGTTAATATTATAATTTATTTTTAGTTTTACTTTTGATACTATTCGCAAGGGAGTGCGTAGCGACTTAAAAGAAAACGATATATACGCATCTATGAAAAAATATAAATCTGACTCATTAGGTGATCGTTTAGAAATTGTATGGAAGGAAGAGTTAAAGAAGCCGAAACCACGGTAACTCCTATGTTTTTTCAAAATGTTTGGGTTCGAATATGTAATACTAGGCATTGTTATCTTTTTGTACGAAACATCAGTATTGTATAAAATTTATTAAATTTAATCGGTCAAAATTCTTTATTGCATTTTTATAGAATTCTTCGGCCAACATTTTCTGGTAAATTAGTATCTTATTTTGAACCTCACACCACTGTTACCAGAAATGAAGCTATTCTATATGGAGTAGGATTATTATTTTGTTCATTTACATTGTCTTTATTTAATCCTACTTATGTAATGGTCTTGGAGCAAATTTGTCTAAAAATCAGGATTTCTATTTGTTTTGTGCTGTATAGAAAATGTCTTAAACTAAATTTAGATAACTCTTTAGAATTTGCAAGGGGAACTGCAGTAATTCTCATGACCAAAGATGTAGCACGTTTTGAAGCAGCATTGGATTATATGCATCTGATGTCTGCTGGAATCTTGCAATTAACGATTTTAACTTACCTCATGTATCGAGAAATTGGAGTTGCGTCTTTAATAGGAACTTCAATTTTATTCATTATGGTTCCAATACTTGGTGAGATAAATTTTAAAATTATTTAATGATTTATATTTCTTTCTAATTATAATAATAATTTATAATATTTGTTATAAATATAATATTTAATAATTTATACTTTATTATATTATAATAATTTTTTTATATTTCATTGCTATTTTTAGTTTGCTTAGGAAAAAGGGTTGAAAGCTATAGGCTCAAAACATCAGAAAATACCGACGAAAGAATAAAAGTTACTCGAGAAATATTAACAGCAATAAGAATTATTAAAATGTATACGTGGGAGATATTTTTTTCCAAATCAGTAAAAGAATTAAGAAAGTAAGTTTGCACTATTTTTTGTGCAATTAGTTTGTAATATATCAAATAGGGGTATATAAATATTTTAAAGAATTAATTATTGAAGAACTTATTTTACGGATTAGTTCAACTTTGTAAAACAATAACAACATTATCAAAGGCTCAATTTATAATATAATATTATATCAGTTCCAGTTTATTTATTTTAAATATGAATTTTTCTTACTAATTAATTATTTTAATCTATTTATTCCCATAATGCGTTATTTTAAGTGCAGTCACTTGCGGATAATTCGGGCTAGGGATGCACGACTACGAAATATAAAGTATTATGAATTTGGAGTGCAAAAACTGGAGTACATCCTTAGTCCGAATTTTTGATTTCAGGAATATGTGCATGAATTAAATGTTTTCTAACAATTGCGAAAGTATAAATCAAAATTATTATTTCTCTAATTATGTTTGTTTCTTGTCCGCCTACTTGTATTGGTGAAAACTACGTGGTAGCGACTAGTATTTACTAGTCTGGTAGTTTAGCGACTAGATTAGATATTAATTTTTCGAATAAAGTTATTTGTCACCAGTTGTACCAGTAAGTTATTTGTGTGTGAACTTAGCCCCGCACTTTTAATAAAATTAATTTTTTTTTGTTGTTCCAGGTTGTTCTGGGTTAGTTCTATATTGTTCCAGAAAATCATTTCCATAAATTTAAAAATAAAGTCGTGGGAGCGCGAGCAAAATTTGTGACCAGCCCCGCACTTTTTATAAAAATAATTTTTAAAAGTTGTTCCAGGTTGTTCTGGGTTTGTATTATATTGTTCCAAAATATTTTTTCATTAACTGAAATATTAACACGAAAAATCACGAAAAACAGTTTTTCCAATTAGGAATATTTATTTTATTTAATAAACACCAACAGATGGCGCTACATTTATTTTTCAAAAATCTAGCAACAACAGGTACTACTCTATTGAAGGGCCGTTAATTGTTTGAAAATATCAATTATTTTGAAGTAAAATAAAAGCGGTAAATTTAAACCGCTGTCCTAACCTCTAACCCAGGGATGGGAAAAATACGGCCCAAGGGCCATCTCCTGCCTCCAAAGAGTTTTAATTCGGCCCGCCAATGTCCATTCTAAAGTAGCAGTGTATGGCCCTCGGAAATATATTTTAACAGCCTCGTCGGCACAAACAGGTGTAAAACAGATACGTAGATAAAACTGCAAAAACTTCCGCCACCCGCCTGTCTGTCGGTCGTTGCTTGGCGTGTCACACCAAGCGTGTTGTTTGGCGTGTCACCATGTGGGTGAAGTACTACGACAGTTGTTCGCTTTCCAAACGCGACCCACATTCAATGATCACTAACAAGGGCTGGCTCAAACGTATGGAATTTTGTTTTGCTTTATACTTATACTACGTGAAGGTTACACCTAAGTCATTACGTGAACAAAATAGTAGCGCGCCATATTCAGCCAATTTTGAAAAAATTCAATTTGAGAATTGCAGCATTTGTTTAACTTACCATGTGAAACAACTTTAACAACACAACGTTCTTAGCTTATCCGTCTATGAAAATAAACAAGTTGTATTTTTGTTTTGAATTCTGGCCCCCCGTAAAATTTTTTAGGTTTTTCCTGGCCTCTAATGAAAAAAGTTTGCCGACTCCTGCTCTAATCTAACCTTCTGTTAAACTATCAATAAATTGACAACTAAATCAATAAATCACTATAACCTGAAAATACTGAAATACAAGTCAGTAACTAGCACGGACGTAGCTATATAGCTTTTGGATGGGGGGGGGGGGGTTCAACACTGCACATTTGTGTTTCTGTAATTATATTAAGAATCCCACGATCTATTTACCGGTTAATGTGGGTATTCGATTAATATTCGCCTTGTTGCTTAGGCTAAAGAGGGGTGTCCAGACCCCCTAAACACCTCTCCCCCTTATATACGTCCATGGTAACTAGCATATTTGTAAATGGTTCAACTTCTATAGACTTGGAGCAAGGGGGTGGAGTCAAATAAAGAAGTACTACTGGCGCTCATAGTGGACAAATCGTTAAAAAAGTGTTGAATACATTTCCATACAATCAAATGCAATATTAATAAAAATCGGTGTTTAAAACTTTTTCGAGCACTGAAATGCTTTAGAAAAATGTTCTATATATCATTGCATTGGAAATAATCGATTTATTCTTATATGATAAAGATTTACCTACGAAAAGTTCTGAAAAAACTGCAAAAAACATTGAAATCATAACCCCAAACTATGCAAGAAAGATTTTCAGTTTGTTAATTTTAAGCTGTGTGCCAATACGTCGGCCTAACTTAATTTGTCTCGTTCGTTGTTTTCAAAATGTATCTGCCTATCTGTATACAAACATTAATTAATAATTAAGCAGAGTGACATGTGGCGCCGCGGTGTCGAAAAATAAAATTAAGTGTGGAATACAGTAATTTTATTTTTCGACACCGCGGCGCCACATGTCACTCTGCTCCAAGTCTATAGTCGGAAACAAGAAGTAAACGAAAAGATTGCGTCTTTCATTTCGGGGTTAAAGGCTTTGGTTCATGACGACAATTTTGAAGAATTTTTAGATCAAGCACTGGCCAACTCGGATACACAGAAGAAGTTATTTGAAGAAACTAAAATATGGACGATTAGTAAAGCAAGTGAAATGGCGATTAACGATGAAGCGGCAGGAAATCAAAGACGAATCATACACGACGATGCACAAGTTAACCAGTTACAAAAGAAGAAAATTCAAAGAAGTGGTCAAGGTCAGGGACGGCCGCAAGTGGCTCGGCTTAACTAGTGATTCGGCCAATTAACGGCCTTTCAATAGAGTAGTACCACTTGTTACTAGATTTTTGAAAAATAAATGTAGCGCCATCTGTTGGTGTTTTATTAAATGAAATAAATATTCTTAACTGTAAAAACTGCTTTTCGTGATTTTTCGTGCTAATATTTCAGTTGTTGAAAAAATATTTTGGAACAATATAAAACAAACCCAGAACAACCTGGAACAACTTTTAAAAATTATTTTTATAAAAAGTGCGGGGCTGGTCACAATTTTTGCTCGCGCTCCCACGACTTTATTTTTAAATTTATGGAAATGATTTTCTGGAACAATATAGAACTAACCCAGAACGGGTGCATGTAAACTGCCCTAATCCCCTAAAAACGGAAAATTGAAAAAGTGTAAACTCCCCTCCTAACAAAATGGTAGTCACTAATCCCAGATGTAAACTGCCCTCCGAACAAAATGATGTAAACTCCCCTCCAAGCTAAAAGGTTGCCACTAATCTGATTAATACAAAGTACATGGTGATACGGCAATTAATTATGTAATTTAATTATTAATTAAAATTAGCAATTAAATTTATTTAAATTAAAATATATTTTAAAAATGAAATAAAATGAAAAAAAATTAAATTAAATATATTTTAAAATATGAAATTCCTAAAATATTATTAATAATAATATAATATTATTATAATTATTATAACCATTTTCATTGGCCCTTTTAATGAGATCCTTTCAATGAAATGAAATATATTTTAAAATATGAAATTCCTAAAATATTAATAATAATAATATTATTATAATTATTATAACCATTTGCATTGGCCCTTTCAATGAGATCCGATGAGATTTCACCTGACCCCCCCTCCCTTTGAGTATTAAAATTATTAATAATTAACATAAAACATTTTAAATTTATTAAAAGTAGGTATTTATTATAATCACATTACATAAAATAATTTTAAAAAAAGCAAAAAAAAATAAATTCTTAACATTTGGGGTGACTGTACAACGAGACTGATTTTATAAACTGCAACTGCGATATTTCTTCCAGGTTGTATTTTTTAAGCAGTGCCTCAATAGTTTTCTGTTTATTTTTAGATTCTCTGCTTTGTGTAGGTGGCTTTCCAACACTGTTCAAAGCAATATCAACTTGGTTCTGTTCCTGTTTCAACGCATTCAAAAATTGATATATGTTGGGGTGAGGAGAATTAAAATTCTGTTTGAAAGCCGCATGAAAAGATTCACAGCAATTTGTAGTCGAAAGTAAATCTGAAGACGCCTTGGCCCATACTCTGGGAGGAAATACCGCATTGTCCCCCACATAATATGTAAACAGATATTCTGAAAACTTATCGAGATTAGCATGGGCTGGTTTTATCTCAAGTAGATTATAAGTTTTCAAGACATCTCCAGCTTTTAGAAATTTCAATCCAAAGCAATATCGCGCCCATCTACCAATTTCGGAATTCATATCTCTGTATTCAGAAGCCACACCGTTTCTTTGGAGAGATCGATACCATGCTTGGCCCAGATGAAATCTGCATTCTTCTATAGACGCGTGTGGCCATTGAATTTCACATGCGTTTCTCAGCCCCACTTCAAAGTCTGTAACTATTATATAAAATTTGAATAACTGAAACATTTCGAAAAAGCTGTCATCGATCAGAAATCCACTATTAAGCTTGGAAATTGTTTTAAAACAATTCGCGTACGTCGATTGTTTCTTATCCGGGAGCAGGCAAAACACGAGCGGCACATAATGTCCATTAAAAAGTCCGTGGATAGTAAACAATTGTGTAAAAAAATCAGCACAATAGTAAAATGTGCCATCCATGTATATTGCCTCAGCTCTCGTCAAAGCAGTCAAATGTGTGTTGCGGGAAAATACAATAATGTTTGAATGCGGATCGTTTGCAAAGAGAAAATTTTCACCTTGACCAGTTTTCACTTCCATCTCTTTCAGGTTTTCGTGTACCTCGCCAACATTGTTTAGAAGAGTTTCCACAGTCTTCCACTACGAACCCTTCGTTTCGCTTCGGACGGTTCGTGACGTTGTTTTGACGAGAGCTAAACCAAATTTAAAACAGCTCTGAGCGCGGCAGAACTCAAAAAGGTGAGACGTGAGACTCGGTAGGGGTGAATCTAGTAGGTAATAATAATTTTGTAACACCCTGTACTGTAAATTAACCAAAATTATGGGATTAATAAATTAAGCCTCAGGTAGTTTGGAGGGCAGTTTACATGTGGGATTAGTGGCAACCTTTTTCTTGGAGGGCAGTTTACATCTGGGATTACTGGCGACCTTTTCGTTCGGAGGGCAGTTTACATTTTACGGTCAAGTTTGGAGGGCAGTTTACAATTCCCCCCCAGAACAACCTGGAACAACAAAAAAAATTTATTTTATTAAAAGTGCGGGGCTAACTCAAAAAATGGTTTTTTGCGATTTTTCGCGTTATTTTTTTAATTCGCGAAAAAATATTTTGGAACAATATAGAACAAACCTGGAACAACTTTCAAAAATTATTTTTATAAAAAGTGCGGGGCTAAGTTCACACACGTGCTGAAAAGGATGTTTTACGGAATTAGAATCGGGGCCTTAAGTGGATATTTACCATCAGGTATACCATTTTTAGCTGAACTTGAAGTTTCTCTTACAAGACTAAGAGAATTTTTGTTGCTCGATGAAGTAACTCCAGATCATGGTATTATTAAAATGTATAACAAAAATCCACGAGTTGATTTTGAAAACGTATCATTTAAAATGCACGAAAATATAATTTTGAAGAATGTCAACGGGGAAATACCTCAGGGTTTAACAATACTTACAGGAAATGTAGGTTCAGGAAAATCTACATTCCTTAAAGTTATTTTAGGAGATGTGAAAAAGAAACAGGCGCTGTTGCAATATCTGGAGAAGTATCGTATGCGTCTCAAGATCCATGGCTTTTTCCAAGCGGGCGATTGTAACTTCCACCGATGGGTCAAATCTTTTTTAATCTGACATGTAAGTTCCACCGCTTGGTTTTGGGTCCCTCTTATCCAACTTGTAAGTTCCACTGATGGGAAATTTTAAATCGATGCGGTCAGGAGTATTATTAATCTTTTAAGTATTTTAAGCCTTTGAAAAGTTGATTCTTTCAGATTTTACATATCTGTCTATTCCAGGGTTGTACCTACCGACTGACATAAGGGGGGAGTAATTTCAACCATTGTCCTCCTCTGTAGCCTCACCTCTGCCACATGATAAATAAAGAAAATATTATTATTGCAGAAATTTCTTCACCCCTTGTTTTTATCCTGTCTTTACTGGTGATTCCAACTGAAAAAATACGTTTATATTCTTTATATAAATAAAAAATACTTCATAAATTTATATTATATTATTTAGTAAATTACAAACTACAAGAAATGGATAAAATTTCAGAAATATTGGGCGTTCGTGGTAATATACCATTGTTGTATCAAGGATTTAAATTTTATAAACAATCGAATTTATTAAATGGAACTGAGAAGTGGCGTTGTAGCAACAAGCAATGTTCGGCAAACATATACACTGTTGGAGGAGGCGAACATCGTGTCATTTCGAAAGCAAATGATGAACACAATCATACTGAAGATAAAGAAAAACTTCAACGTCAAGCGGTAAGTGGGGTTGCAAAGAAAAAAGCAGTTGAAAATATATCGGAAAAACCTTCTCAGGTTTTTCATGCAGCTTTGAAAAGTTTTCCCGATGTTAACATTACAGAACCTGACATGGTGCGTATTAAACGGAACGCATATAATGCAAGACGACAAATACTACCACCTTTGCCGACATCAATATTAGATGTGCATTCCGCATTAGATGCCATCGAGATTACGACATGGTCTGAAGAAGATTTTTTAATGGTGAACGATAGCAACAGCAATTTGGTTATATTTTCTTGCGTATCCAACTTGAGGTTTTTGTGTTCCATTGAAAATGTATTTATGGATGGAACTTTTAATTACTGCACGAAATTTTTTACCCAGTTATTTACCATACATGGGTACAGTAACGGCTATTATATACCTTTGGTTTTTTGTCTCTTAAAAAATAAGACACAAGATACCTATCGTAACTGTTTCTTGAAGTTAATTGAAATTTGTCAATAACGCGATTTACAGTTGCAACCAAAATTTGCCACTGTAGATTTTGAAAATACACGCAGGCTTAAAATATGTTTGGAAAGATATTACGCTAATTGGCTGTAGATTTCATTTAGGTCAATCTTGGTATATAAATATTAAGAAATTTGGATTAGCTGGAGAATATAAAGATGCTAAATCACAAATTGGTAATTGGCTGCGGTACAGTGTTGGTTTACAGTATTTCACTCCGGGTGAAGTTGATGCCGTATATAGATGCAGATTCTGCATATCCTCCTCAGCTTTGGGCTGCCAATACAGCGAGCATGTGTCGGACCACTAAATTTTTTCAATAAATAAAATACTAATATAAACCAATTGTGTTCCTTACATTACTGAAAAAGAATTCCTCCCATGTGACATTTAAAGATGGGGGGGGGGGGTTATTGTTATTAAAAAAAAGTCTAAAATTTTCATTTTTCTCGTTCTTAGTTTTCAAGCTTGATATAAGTTCTTTATAGCAATCGATAGAACGCAAAATTTTAAACATTATGGTACCAATAACTCAAAATCGCATTTTTTTGACTTAAGTTTATTTAAATCAATGGGGGTGGGGTAGGTTACTCTTATTTCTTGCATTTCTTCAAATTGAACGTTTATGTTATTTCTTTCGTTAAACTTTCTATTCTCTTTGCAATATTATTATAAATACTATAAGCGGCTTTGCGAGTTAATCCATTAATAGCCTTCATTTTGCATCGGTGGAACTTACAGGTTGCCTTTTTTGCCAGCGGTGGAACTTGCCAGTTACCCATTGGGAGCTTAGCAAAAAAAAGGATTTTAGTGTGACCATCGGTGGAACTTACCCCCGTCCTTCCAAGCACAGTCAAACAAAATATTATTTTTGGGGAAGAATTTGATCGAGGAAATTGTTGAAGTTTGCGCCTTAGAAAGGGATTTTTCTGCCTTTGCTGATGGCGATCAAACGCTTGTAAGCGATAAGGGTCTCAATTTAAGCCGAGGACAAAAAACTATGATTAATTTAGCGCGAGCTATCTACAAAAAGGCAGATATATATTTACTTGACGATTGCCTATCTGCAGTAGATGCTCACGTCGGCAAACACATTTTTTATGAATGTATAAAAGGATTCTTAATCAACAAAGTGTGTATTTTGGTAACTCGTCAAAAAGATTTATTTGACGAAGCTGATGAAATTGTGTTATTATAAGCCAAGGAAACATTAAATTTAAAGGCAGTTATTTAAATCTACAACAATGGGATAATACATTTAAATTACTATCCAGCAATCAAAATGTTAAACATAAAATAAAGTATTTAAAAGAAGATAGTCAGCTGGAATGCGTTTCTGAAAAAGTGGATAAAAAAATTGTTTAGTAGCAAATGGTTCCAGTTTGTCTAATAATGTTTACAGTGAAACTAAAGAAAAAGGTGCCGTGGAAATGGAGGTTTACAGAAAATATTTTACTTATGGTGGAGGAATACTAATGTTGACGTTCATAATATTTATTTCAATAATTACACAAATTGCCTCTAGTTGGTCTGACTATTTTATTAGTTATTGGTTAGTAAAGCAATCAATGGAGGAGTTTCCTAATTTTTTTAAAAATTTTTTATTTCTCATTTGAAAACTACTCATGATTTACTATTTTTATTTTTAGATGCTCTTGCTGGAGAAGTAGGATTGGCTATTACACAATCGTTCGCCTTAACAGAAATTTTACAATATGGTATGCGTGGATGGACCGAATTGGAAAATCAAATGACATCAGCTGAAAGAGTACTAGAATACACCAGAACAGAAAGTGAAAACAAAAGTGGAGATAAATTAGAAAATTGGCCTAAACGTGGAGAAATTTTATATAAAAATGTTAATTTGAGATATTCACCAACTGGTGAAAGGGTTTTAAGAAATGTATCTTTTGCTATAAAACCCAGTGCAAGAATTGGAGTGGTGGGCAGAACTGGAGCTGGTAAATCTTCACTTCTTTCCGTTTTATTTAGATTATATGATTTCGAAGGAAGCATTACAATTGATAATGTTGATATTAGTAGAATCGAAGTAACTTTATTACGATCAAAAATATCGATAATACCTCAGGATCCAGTTTTATTTTCTGGTACAGTGCGAAATAATTTAGATCCAGATATGAAATATGACGATAAAGAATTATGGGATGCATTAGAAGAAGTCAAAATTAAATCATTAGTAGAAAGTTTAAATATGAATATAACTGACAGTTGTAGTGTAATACCTACAGTAATTACAGTAGCTCATAGGTTACACAATGTTATGGACTCAGATAAAATTCTTGTAATGAATAATGGAGAAGTAATCGAATACGATCAACCTGATGTTTTATTAAGTAATAAAAATGGAATGTTTTATAAAACGGTTCAAAAGGCAGGATTACTATAACAGAAGAATCAGCAGTTTATGTTCTTTAATCAGGTCCATATCAATACGTCAAGTTTGATTGAAATTCAAAAAATTTGAAAATCAATTCCAAAATTAAACAATTAGTTCAATTTTGATTTTTTTATGTATATGCACAGAAAGAAGAAAATAGTTCATAGAAGTGTATTTTACTTCAGTTAACTCTAACGTACGGTTATATATACGTGAACGTGATCTTACTGTAAGGTTCTAGTAAGTAAATAAAATACTTGTAAATTCAAGTCAACAGTTACTTAAGTCAAGCGGAATATGGTCGAAACAACACATAACCTAGCTTACATTCAAGTACATTTAAAAGTTGCCGTTATTAAATTTGATACTGCATTCAAGTAATTTTAAGAGTTACATTTAGAAATTAATCGAGTTCTCACTAATATTTGTCAATTCAACCCAAGTATAAGAATTACTTTTTTAAAAAATTACAGTTTTTAAATTAACATTAGAAATTAATCGATCCAAGTAAATAATATTTCTTAATAACCACGTAGTAAAGTTAACTTGAGTATGATTTAGTGTCGTTTCAATCCTATTACGGGTTACTTTGAAGAATTTATATGATCATTTCAATTAAATTTAAATTTGGATTAACATAATTTGAGAGTGAAATTAAATAAGAAACTATTTAAAGTAAATTTATCTAATAATTAAATTAATACTTGATTTGGGATTGATTTAAGGAAGGTATTATTAATTTTAAAATAATTAAAACTCACTTAATTATAAACAACTATATATTTGAAAATTTTTATTTTAATATTTTTAAATCTAAACTAATTCTAACAGATTCTGATCTGAACAATAAAATTAAAAATTAAGAAACTTAATTTTATATGTATACACACAAAGAAAAATAGGGTTAACAATACTTGATAAAGGTTATGTTTTACTTCTTGTAGTAGTAAAATAGGCCTCAACTGATACGATGCGTATTATTTACCACTACAAAATAGTACACACAAAATAGTAAGATTACGTTATACTAGTAGTTATTTTCTATTATTTTTATTGCAGTGAATTTTACCACTACCATGGAAGTAAATTTTAGCACTTGTTGTTCTAATAACGAGAACAGTGAGAACTACTTGTTATCGTAATAACCATCATAGGTAACCGTCCTGTAGTGGTAAATTGTACGACTGTATAGCGATGGGTTTTACTATTGCGCTAAAGGGTGAATAATACATACCAAGATTAGTTTAAATTTACTATTTGTAGTATTTAATTATACTCTGCATTACAACTATTTTGTATCGGTAGGGGTTACAATTGTATAGTTAAAAGTTACTATTTTGAGTGATATGTAACACTGTATTAAAGGTTTTATTAACTGCAGTGGTTTTACTGATACAATTAGTTGGGCAGAAAATTAAAATTTTTTGTGTGTATTAATGTACAGGGTGGTTCAAATTTTAATGTTCTTATGGGAAATTCAGTAACTATAAGAGATATGGAAAAATGGATGGCGCATTCCCGATCTCTTTTTTGGAGATAAGCTTAATCATGAAAACCGGAATTCGATATCTTTTTTCGTTTTAGAGTTATGGCCGAAAGTTCACTTTTTCGACTTTTCGTTAAATGTCGATATCTTGGTTATTTGTAAAGTTACAGAAAACATATTTACACCTTCTTCAGACACTTTTTTAAGGCGAATAAACTGGGCTAACGGGGGATTTTAAATATCTTCATTTATTTCTGAGTTGTAACATAATGTTGTGTTTGTTTAAATAGAAACCATAGTTGGCTACGAGGGGGAAATCTCTGGGAAAATTTGGTGTACAAGAGACGGGAAATCTTAGGAAATTTCAGGCAATCTCAGGAAATCTCAAGCAATTTTAGAAAATCCGAGGAAATCTCGGGCAATCTTAGGTAGAATTTGGTGTACAAGAAACGGGAAATCTTAGGAAATTTCAGGCAATCTTAGGAAATTCTAGGCAATCTTAGGAAATCTAAGGAAATCTTAGGAAATCTCAGGCAATCTTAGGAAATCTCAGGAAATTTTAGGAAATCCGAGGAAATCTTAGGAAATCTGAAGAAATTTCGGGGACATCTGAGGCAATCCCGGGAAATCCGAGGAAATCTAGATGAGTCCCATAACTTAATGTTATGTTTTGTTTCCTAATAGAAGGAAAAAAACGAAACGTTTCGCAGAAGAACACCGAAAGAACCTCAATAATTAGAAAAACGAGCAGAAAATGCTTTAGGCAAGTGGTGTCTTTTTAAAAGAGATGATCATAACGTAATGATAGAATAACTTGACTGCCATTTGGCAGTGCTTCTTATACCCCTAAATTGTTACTTATTGAGAACTGCTTTAATCTATGACCATATATGACGAAACGGGCTAAAAGCTGGTTCACACTATACGATTTTTCATGTGACTTTATCGTAAGAAATCGCATAGTGTGAACCAGCCTTTAGTGTGTCGTTTTTTGTATTTTGTTTGGTAACTTTTTTATTATAATTTAATTTCAAACTCAGGTACCGATCAATTTTTATCAATTTCCTACAACTCGCAAAATGAAAATAAAATTAATTTTTTTATTTTTAATTATTGACTGACAGTTTTTATTTTACAATAAATTAAAAATACTTCGGAATTTCGATAGTAATTTCCGTAAATACTACTTTATGTACTCTTGCTGATAAAGTGTCGCTAGAGTACGTGCCAAATAGAAATAGAACCGTCAATCATCGCGAGCCACACCTCCAAGATATCTCCAACCAGTTAAAGAACGCGAAATCTTTCAGTAGCGCACCATAGTTTTCTTGCAATATATATTTATGTTTATTTAAAATTGTTTTAGTTTTGCATTTTCTTTCAAACCTACAAGTCGTAAAAATTGTTTCACATTTGTTATTTGTTACCGTTTGTTAGTTAGTTTGTTATAGTTTGTTAGATTGTTAGTTTCTTAGATTGTTATAAATTTTACTACGCCAATGTTGTTGTAAACAATGCACAAGTATTATATTTTTGAAAGCAATTGACCTCATGAATTTAAAACGTATAATATGTATCAATGTATCACATATTCGCGACTAACGAACCGGTCGACTTTATGGGTGGTTCCTTGCATACTTCCCACCCCGGTATTTTAAGCGGATATGCAACTCTCTCGCTTACTTATGTATGCATTCAGAGAATGCCTATCTCACCTTTTAAAAATAATGTTACCAACTATTATGATTGACGGTTCTATTTTTATTTGGCACGAACTCTAGTTCATTTATTTTTAATTAACAAACTCACTTTAATATCTATTTAAATAATTATAATCATAGGAGCTAAAAGATGTCAATTAAACAACACTGTTTGAGCTTTCGGGAATTTAATGTTCCCTTTTTCAAGAAAGTTTATTTATTTATTTTAGCCATTATGATTATAATTATTTAAATATATATTTCAAGAGTTAACCCGTCGTTATTACACATGTGAGCGCGGCGCTCACGCATGAATAAGATTTCGAATGTCAATCGTATAAATAATGTCGAATTAATCTGATACTATTAATACCTTCAAATAACATGTCTACAAATATAGAATAATAGTATATTATTTAATGAGTGTATAATGAAGGCCATATTACACGAGAATTGTTTAGAACACGAGCGAACGTAGTGAGCGAGTTTTGTAATTATTCTCGTGTAATATGGCTCATTATACACGAATTTAATACTATTCTTTATCTACGACTGTTAAACAATAACTAAGACTGCATTATCTAATTATTTAAGTTTAAAATTGTATTGTGTTTATTAATTTTCAACTATCGAATCAAGTTGCCATTTCTCATTTATAAAGAAAATAAATAAAAAATGCCAACAGCCGTGGATAATGAACAGGAACCGTGGATAATGAATCCATTATCCACTGTAGAATATGAACAAAATTATGTATTCATAGTTACACATATAATGACACTATTGTTTGACAGTCGTAGATAAAAAATAAATCATAACGCCATTTGTCATTCCCGCCTAATTATTGCCTTACAAAGTCGACAATACGGATAATGTGAGCGTCGCACTAACAGTGTACTAACCGTGCAATATTGGAACAAATACAGAAAGTGAATAAATATTAACGATTTTAATAATTATACCTGATACATATAATATACCTAAGAAGACAGGATGATAAATAGTAATTCAATTTTCATTTATATCGAGTTTGGAATTAATTTGTATTACTTCGTATATTTTAAAAGATTTTTAGTGGTTATCTATGATAGTGAAGTTGATTGGTCAGATCATAGAACAGCGGTGAAATATTTGGGAGTACATTTGGACAGCAAATTGACTTGGTCTTTTCACATCAATACTAAACTCAATCAATCATATTCAAGATTGGGTATGCTATATCCAATCATTAATAGGAAATCAACCCTTAAGATTGATTGTGGAATCTTAATATATAAATCGATAATAAGACCTATATTTAGCTATGCAAACGTAGTATGGGGAACAACCTCAAAAACAAATATAACGAAACTACAACGTTTGCAGAATAAAATATTAAGAATAATTTGTAATGCACCTTGGTTTATAAGAAATCAACAACTACATGAAGAACTATTGATGCCAACCGTTGACCAGTTTAATCAAAAGTGTGCAAAAAATTACTTTACAAACTTGAAAGAATGTTCGGGCGCAGTGCACTTCAAAATAGGTGAAAAAACTAAGTTTGCACGACTAAAAACAAAAATACTACCACAAGACTTTTTTTTTTAGATTAATTAAATTTGTTTCTTTTTGCAATCTCTTAAAATTTTAATTTAAACAGTGGCTGTGGTTAAATCACCATATTTAGTTACTTTTATATTGTTACATATAAAATTATTAGAAATGTTGTGTATAGCTATACGTAGCTGAACCGACAATAAATAAATTAAAAAAAAAAAAAAAAGATTTTTTGGAATAAAATTTCAGTTTCTTTTTATTATTTGATAACTTATAAATAGTACATACAAAATATAATTTACATTAAAGTGTAAAAATATACATATTTCTATATATGATTAGACGTTCTAAGTTGATCGAGCAATTAATAATGATATAAAAAGTACGTGTGAGCGCGTCGCTCACAGTGTAATAATCGCGTTGCGAAATATATGTGTATCAACGACGGGTCAATAATACTAATAATTCACTTTAATATTTGTTTTAGAAAAAAAAGCCTTTTGCTTATTTAGGCCTTACTCTTGAATAAAAAATCTTTGTTAAACAAAATCGGTAAACGGTAACAAATTAAAAAATATATCTTTGTTTTGTATCATAAAATAAATCTCCCCCCCCCCCTCAAATTTTTGGCTGGATCTACACTTTTCGTATTTCTTGAAAACAAAAGAAGTAGAAGTTAAACTAAACGTCGCACAATCAAACACTATCAAACCAAGAATAACGGCATTTTGGATTCAACATTTTAAATTTAGCCTGTTTTGCAATAAATTGTTGTAAAGTAAAAACCTATATCTTAAATATATTAATTGGAATAGAAAACAAAAAGAAATTTTATTTAAATAATAATTATTAAATGATCAAGTTTTATATTTCTTTTTCACTCCTTTTACTTGTAATTTTGCCGGCATTGGTAGTAGAGCCACTTCCGTGTAACATTCCTTGTGATAAATATCTGTCATAACCTGCGTTGAACCGTAAATAATTCAGAGTAATTTTATTTTTTGATAATTGAATTGAAAGTTAATAATACAATCGGTTTTATTCGGTGCTCTAATAATAATAAAATTAGGATGTTGCTAGAAATAAGTTATTTTTTGAATCGTTTAAAACTTAAAAGTTTGCGGCACGGGTTTGTTGTTAATGTAAAGTTAGTAGTGAATCCCAGTGAATAGAATAATCAAATTTGTTTTTTAATGGTATACAAAACCTGAAGATGAAGATTTCTTTGAGGTAAGTGAAACTATTATTTTAAATAATTTAAAGGATTGCGGTTAATTTATTTTCAGAATAAATTTATTGAAATTAACTTTTATTTAAGAATGGAAAATGCCACCAAAATTTAAAAATGTTTTCAACACTATTTGATATATCTGTAAAGAAAAGTTTACAATTGCAAATTATATTCACTATTCAACATCGTCCAAGGTGGCTAGTACCCATCGAGGGATAAATCACGAGGCATAATTGTGAACACTACATCTCCTTTTGCTAAACATTCTTCGTACTTACTTTTACCAAAATCTCCTTACATCTTTTAGACATTAATTTCTTACCACGTATACCTACATAAAATTTCTATCGTAACTTACTGTTATTTTTAATATTAAGTGGCATTTTGAAATATTGTGACGAGCAACTGTTACATGTATTCGATATCTACAATATTTGAACAATTTATAAACAATATTTACAATGAGTTACGAAGCAACTACTAGGTTACTATTTATGCTATAAAAAGTAAATGCACTAACCTCATTTAACCAAATTTAGTTCTCGATTGTCATCTAATATTACAATCGGGATATCATCAATATCATACGAACATTCAGGTACCAACTACAATAAGTTAAAAATAATTACTAATATAATAATAATTATCAATATAAACATAAATTTTTATACATACTGTAATAGACCAAGATGACTCAATATTGTTCAATGGTTGGTTGTTACCATTAGCATCTACATTTTCTTTAATTTATAATTGATAATTCTAAAACAAAAACTTGGAAAAAAACATAAAAGCACTACAAGCAATTTAACTACTATGAAACATCTACAAAATTATTACCACAATAAGCTTGATCGTCATCAAAATTACTCCCGTAATGCTTGCCACCGATACTAAGGATAGTACTTAAAATTGCAAGAATTAAACGACTTAATGCATTATATAAGTTACCATTATAAATTGCATTTGCTGTTTTTGTACTCTTTTTTAATGATTTCTATTTGCACTTTTAAAAAGGTTTGTTATTAGTCAAAGTTAATGTGCAGTAGTTAAAGAGTCTTTTCACAGAGAAGCAAAAATATTCGAAATCAAAGTGTTGACAGGAAGCCGAATTTTTTAGACATATCGACTTTCTCAAACAAATATTTTTGTTTTGTTTAAATTTTATTCAAAAATATCACAAAATAGTCATTAACATAAATATTGAAAACTTAATTTTATTTAGTCTCAGGCGGGGTCTCAGGCTTTTATTCACTATTCAAAGGTTTTCATGGTAAAAAATTTTGATTTTCTTATTGTTAGGTATAGATAATCTGCAAGCATTTTCTTATTAACCATTTTTTTTAAAACTTTGAAAGTTTTGACCTACTTTCCACATAATTCCGTTCGCAATGAAATTTTGTATAGGTACATGCATAATAAATGAAATTGCATAATTTTATTAAATAAAATAAAAAAGCGGTCTTGAATTTTTCTGTACGAAGAAATCTCTTATTTAACTTAACTTGTGTAAATAATAAATAAAGAATTAAATCCACACCAAAAAGGACAAAATGAAAAAATGAAAAAAAGAAAGCTTCTATTAAAAGTAAAAATTGTACTAAAAGGTCAAAAATAAAAAATTTACTTAATGATTCAAGCAATTCAACAAGTAATAATTCTTCAATGAAAATTCAAAATTCTCAAAACATCAATAAAAGCGTGGTACAGTGGGCCAGAATCCGAAAAAGTGGATAAAAATCTGAAAATTTGGAAATCTATTTGCATGAGGTAAACATTCATTGGAAAAACATTTAAAAACATAAAATCTTTGAATGGGGCGAGTTGCAGGGGATGAAACATAAATAAATTACTAAAAAGCTGTAATTTTGGGGATATATTCAATTTGATTAAATATCAGTTGGAAAAATATTTAAAAAAATCAAATCTTTGAATGGGGTGAAACAAAAATAAATTACTAAAAAAATCTATAATTTTGGGCGTTTCTTCTGTGTGGACTGTATTTAGGTTTTTGATTTTATTTAACGAATAAAAACACTTTATCTTTTAAATCTTGATTTATTGTGGACATAAAACGGGGTAATGTAAATTGCGCTCCAAAGTATGTGAATTGCGCTCCAAGCAAAAAGGTTGACATAATCCAAAATGTAAATTGCGCTCCCAACCATTTAACAATGGGTCACCTACTTATACTTACTATATACTTACTACTTATGTTGTTAAGAGGAGATTAAGGTTATTTAAATTTAAGAATAATTACATTAAATAGAAATATACTAATAGAAATGGAACATTTTTCGTAAATGTTACTAAATTATGCCTAAATTAGGCATGTCCTTTATTAGACATACTACAGGGCCGGCGCCAGTCCTTTTGATTAGGGTTATTTAAATTTAAAAACGATTTTATCGAAAAAATAACAATATACTAATAGAAATGGGTCCATTTTTCGTCAATGTTACCAAATTATGTCTTTAATTATACATGTTTTTTATTAGATGTAATACAGAGCCGGAGCCAGTTTTTTTGATTAGGGTTATTTAAATTTAACTACGATTTTATTAAATAGAAATATACTAATAGTAACGGGTCCATTTTAAGTTAATGTTACCAAATTAGGTCTTTAATTAGACATAGTTACAGGACAGGGTTAAAACACTTTTTTGTCACCCTCTGTAACCACATAATTTTTTTTTTATTTAATTAATTTTCGGTTGGCATTTAAAATTTTTCATATATAAACGAACCTTTCCTTCTGTAGCAGATAATAAAAATTTATTTAAAACATCGTAGCAGTGCAAACCACGGAAATATTATTTCAAGTTATAGCGAGATCCTTCAAAATGTCTGAACTTACACCTTCGATTAGTGAACGAGGTAAACCCATTCTAATTTATAAGCAAAATAAATTTCGTATGGAGCGCTTGCTGCGAACAGGCGAACAAAAATGGCGGTGCTGCAACAAGAAATGTAAGGCGTTCATCAAAGTTTTGGGAATACACCCTGATTTGGTAATTACTTTTAGTCAAGAAGAACACACGCATGATCCATGCGAAGAACGGGTTTTACAAAGGCAGCAGTTAACGGTCAAAATGAAAAATAAAGTTATAGAACGACCATCGGAGAAACCTGAAGAAATGGTAAGAAGATGAAGGACGAACAACCTTCTTCAACCTTATATTTGCAAAAGGACGATCTAAGATATGCCAAACGAAATGCTTACAGCGAAAGGCGTAAAAGTATTGGTACTATTCCAAAAAATATCGAAGAAGTGCACGACAAGATTACACATATGGAAATCAAAACTAGCCGAAATGAAAATTTTCTAATTACAAACGATCCCAATTCTCATCTTATAATATTTTCATGTGCTACAAATTTAAGTGCTTTGGAAAGAGCGGAAGCAATCTATATGGATGGTACATTTGACTACTGTACCAAATATTTCACGCAATTATTTACCATACATGGACTTTTTAATGGTCATTATTAGAGTACGGACTTTTAAGCATAAAAAATCTTGAAAATAGCGCTTAAAATAGCACAAAAAATTGCCATTATATGCATAAAAATATGCATTAAACTTTAGCATAATAATTAATAAGCACTTAAAAAAAGTAAAAAAAAAATTTGTTCAATTAAAAAAAAAAATTTTTTTTTTGATTCGAGGTAAAAACTTTTTTAATAACATTTTTTTGAAAAGTAATACAATAAAAAAAAGGCGTTCTACCTCGACACTATGGTAATTGGGGCGTTCATAAATTTCACACTAAGGTTTTGTGGTAGTTCAAGCTTCATTTCTTTGTTGAAAATTTCCATTGAAAATACCTAAGTTTTCATTATACCTCCTATTATATCGTAGATCATTAAATATTAATATCATTAAGTTTTGAAGCTACTATTTGCCGTCTTTTTATTTGTTTATAAACCCAAAACGTTTTGACTACTAAACATTAAATTTTCAGTAAGCAAAATAGAAATATTTGTAAGTATTAATTTATATATCTTACTGCAATTTTTTTTAATTTATCGAAAATGTGCTAAAATAAGCACCAAAAAAGCTTAAAACTAATTTTAAGCATAAAAGTATCAAAATAAGCATATAAGCATAAAAAAAATAGCGCCAAATGACTTATTTTTATCAGATTCATGGACATTATGTCAATTACACTTCTGCTATCAATATTTCTGTATAGCAAAATTTCTAGAAATCCGTACTCTAGTCATTATATACCACTCGTTTTCTGCTTGTTACCGGACAAAAAGCAAATAACTTATGAAAATTGTTTTAAAGAAATATACACTCTTGGTTTTAGCTCCTTCGTCGATAGCAGTTTATGCGAAAAATTACAACTATTCCAAATTAATAGAATTGTAACAGATTTTGAAATAGCAATGAGAAATGCATGCGCAACCCAATGGCCAGCAGCATCGGTGGAAGGTTGCAGGTTTCATCTTGCTCAAGCATGGTATCGTGCTGTTCAAAGGAACGGATTGGCTTCATATTACACGGATGTACATTTTTCTGAAGTGGGAAAATGGTTGCGTTATTGTTTTGGTATGAAATTTTTAAAAGCGGAAGATGTCTTTGAAACATTTAACGATTTACTTGAAATCAAACCGATTAATGCGAATCTTGATAAGTTTTGTGATTATTTATTAACTTATTATGTGGGTAGACAAGCTGTGTTTCCTCCGAGAGTATGGGCTAAACCATCGGCGGATTTGATTTATACAACTAACGGTTGTGAATCATTCCATGCCGCATTTAAACTTAATTTTAATAGTCCTCATCCCAATATATACGAATTTTTACATGCTCTTCAACAAGAGCAAAACAAAGTTTACATTGCTTTAAACAGTACTGCGAAGCCGCCCACACAAAATAGTAATTCCAAAAACAAGCAAAAAAAGATTTGCGAACTATTATTCAAGTACAATAACAAACAAATATCGCGGTTAGATTTTGTCAAGGCAGTCTCATTTTACGGTGCATTTTTTGTTACAGAATAAATTTTTTTTATTAATTGTTTTTTTTTGTAAAGCTTGTAAATTTTATCTATTTGTTTAATAACTTTCTACAATTTTTTTTAAATTAAGTTCATTATATTAATCTTTTTAAATCTATTCAGATTTATACCGTACTTATAGTACCCTACCTAGATTTGCGCAATTTACATTTCAGATTACTGTCGACCTTTTTGCTCGGAGCGCAATCTACACTTTTTTTTTCTTATACCTGCCAAATTTGCGCAGTTCACATTCACCCCATAAAACATGACCGCTCGCTAGCTTATTATAGCGCATAATAATAATAATGGTGCTATTCACGGTGTAAGAACTCATATAGCAGCAAAAATACCATGAAAACAGTTGTCGACCAAGCGGTTAGAGGGCGCTGATTTGATATCATTGAATAACCTTGAAAAGTTTATGATATAGTTTTAAAAACGGCCACTAAAATATATAAAATACGTTACTATTTGAATACGTTGACCACGTCTTTTTTGTGAACTTGGTAACCACAAAACATATTATTTACAATAGCAACTGCAATGTTAAATGTGAAAACACTCTACACAGAGAAAAAAAAATATTTAATGGAAGTGGATTTTACTTGACTTAACTCTATCATACGTTTATATATACGTGATCTTATCGTAAGGTCTTAATAAGTAAATAAAATACTTGTAAATTCAAGTCAAGAGTTACTTAAATAAAATAGATAATGGTCGAAACAACGCATGACGTAGTTCACATTCAAGTAAATTGAAAAGTTGTGTTTACTAAATTTGATACTGCATTTAAGTAATTTTAAGAGTTGTATCTAAGAGTTTATAGAATTCTTACAAATATTTGCAAATTCAACTCAAGTATACGAATTGCTTTTTTGAAAATATCAGTTTTTAAAATTCAATTTAAGATTCAAGTAGATATTATTTCTTAAGAAGCGCACAGTCAAGTTAGTTCTAGTATTTTTTAGTATCGTTTTAATCCTATTACAGGTTACTTTGAAGAATTGATATGATCTTGACAATTAATTTTAAATTTCAATTAACACAATTTGAGAGTGAAATTAAGTAAGAAGTTACTTAAAATGAATTTATCTAATAATTGAATTAACTTAATTTGGGTGTAATTTAAGGAAGGTAGGATTTAAAAAAAAATTGAAAATTAAATATTAATATTTTTAATAATCCTAAATCTAAACTAATTCTAACAGATTCTTAGTATGTAAACAAAAGTAGGTAACTTAAAACTTAAAAATACAGCACAGAAAAACAAAAGTAAAACATGGAAATTAAATAAATATGAAAATTTACATTTAAATGCATTTACATAAATTTAGATAAATATACCGGGTGATCGAACTTACACCCGATCATAGGAAAATAACAAGAGAAATTGATTTTTTTTAACTTTCTGTTTTTCCCTTTATATTATCGATATAATATGAATGAAAAAATATTAATTTTAAGAGATTTTTTTTCGCTTTTAAAGATGCACAACAGTTGATATTTTGTTCTTTACTTATTGTTAAAAACTTAATAATACACTGAAAGAAAAAGATAGTAGCAAATGCTATTATAGTAAGTATTTGTCGCAACCTAAACAGTGGAAATCGTGACAGTAGATTTTTATAATTTCAAATGCTATACTAAATAGCAAAACCAAAAAGTGTCGTTGGCTAGTTTTTCTGTCATACTTTGCTTTTCCATTAGCGTGAAATGCTATTTGATTTTACTGATAAATAGAAGTATTTGCTAATTGAATAGCTAAAAGTGCTATTCTGCCATAGCAGAAGCAATTATAAAGTATTAGAAAAAAAGAAATGCAATGTATGAATATCAGATCAATTACTATGAAAGTTTGCTATACGAATAGTATATTTACTTGATTGAAGATAGCAGTATGTCCTATTTAAAATAAGAAACAGTGCAGCACGTTATACTATATATTTCATAAAATTATATACAAATGTTGTTAAAGAATATAGCAATTTTTAATAATAATATAATTAGGCATTATCATTTCTGCAGCAGTAAATGCAATGTAAACTAGCTGCAAAACAAATAATATTTAGCTTTAGTTGCAATGTATTATAGCAGAACTTTATGTTTAATGCTTCCATATTTGCTGCTGAAATATATTGAAAAATAAATATACAGTTACTCTCAAAAGAAGTGGGACACTCCTATGCTAACAATGTAAATTGTGCATTTTGAAGCCTATTTTTATCTCATAAAAATCAAGTTTACAGCAAAACTTGTTAGACATTTTTTGTTAAAAATTTCATTCCCTTCAATTTTATTTTTATTCATTTTTCTATTTTGTGGCACCGTTTCTGAGTGACAGCGACTTTAAAAAGACTCTGTAAAATTTTTAATGAAACTCTCATAAAAGCAATATTAATTTTATTAAATTTTTACTTTTTTTTAAAGTCTTTTTAAAGTCGCTGTCACTAAGGAACGGTGCGAAAAAATAGAAAAACGTATAGAAACAAAATTGAAGGCATTGAAATTTGCATCAAAAATTGTTTAAAAAGTTTTGTTGTAAACTTGATTTTTATGAGACAAAAAGAGGCTTCAAAATGCACAATTCACATTGTTAGCATAAGAGTGTCCCACTTCTTTTGAGAGTAACTGTATATAATTTTTTGTAATATTATTTTAAATGTATATGGAAAAAAAAGTAATCAAATAATGAACATATTATGTAATTTTATTTTTATATCAAAAATTGTACATTTACATTTCAATTACAAATTTTGTCGACTTAAAATCTATTAAAGAGTAGGTTTTACAAAATTCCATGTTTAAACAAATAAGTTGCTTCTTGCTTAATAATTCAACTACATGACAGAAACGGTGGCTGTCATAATAAAGTGTTTTTAGTAACTGAACTAAAATATGAGTCACATTGCCTTGACCGACACAAATATGCAGAATTTTGCCAAATGTTTCGTACTCATCTTCATCGTCGTCTTCTACAACAATAACCGTTCCAATCTTTAATATCATATTTCTAATAACGATCCATTTATAGAATGTTACATCGTCATTATTAATAAGGAATGATAAGATTTTTTTTTCTGACTCTGAAGTATTAATAGTAATTTTAGGGCCATAGGCGTCAAAAATATCAGACCAGTTTATGCTAAGAATTTTATTTTGTTTTCTTAACATGTATCTTTCGAGTATAGTAAGACAAATATTTTTACGAGATCTGGTGGATCTAGCTATATCTTTAAGTATTTTATGTTTCCCTTCGAAACGCATTGACCAGACTTGAACCAGTGGTCCTATAGTTTTCAAAATTTTGGGGTAGTGTAACATTAAATGATGTTTTGGTTTTAACGGCAATTTAAAAATTTCAATAAAGCTTTTGTGATGCTCAGAAATTAATATTTCTAATAATGATATCATACTATCTGAAATAATATCAGATAAAACTATGTCAGTTATTTGTCTTAAGTTTAAATACAAATCCCACTTTTTATCTCCTACTTTTACCCAGTCACCAATTAAAAGCCCGAGATATTTTGAAAACCACATTATTTCGGATGAAGATAATCTGAGTTTTTTTGATTTTAAGTTATCCAGAGTTATCTGCTGAGGTTTATTAATTTTTTCACAACTTCCAAAATCGAATACGTTAATTCTATTATTGAGTTCAACCAAAGTAAAATATTTTTCAGTTTCAACAAAACTGAGAAGTATGCAGGCAATTTCGAAATTTAAAACACCTTCTAAAAGATCATGCATAACATCTACTGAATAGTTTTCTGTTGCATGAAACTCTCTAAGAGCATTAAATACGCATTCAGAAACTATTCCAGTTTGCGTAACCGAATTTTTTAGTACATCTTCGCGATAGTTTATTTGATTTCGTAAAATATTATTATCTTCTTTAATTAAATTTTGCATGGCATGCTTATCAATTTTACAAAAACGGCAACTATAATTTGCTACAAAACATTCTGTGAAACCTAACATTGAATTTAACCCTTTGTTATCTCCTACACAATATACTAAAACAAAATAAAAAATATTTCCATTAATTAAAATGCCTGTATTTTCCAAGTCCGTTAGTTCAGATATTACTGGCTGGAATATTCTATTTCCATAGTATTTTCGGTCTAAACTATTAAATAGCATAATTGGAAATATTAAATCCAGTTTTGAACGATATCTGGGATGAACAAATGGAAAAGATATATATACGCCACCTAAATTTTGAAGCCCCGATCTTGAGCCCAAAACATTATTCGTCTCAAATTCATCAAAATATAATGTAATTGGCAAAACTACAGCTTCTAAACATTTATTTTTTATGAAAGAACATTTCTCTTTCCAAAACTGTGTTTGCATAACATTTGAAAATCTCTCATCTGTACTTAAAGACTGTATATATGCAAAACAATTTTCTAAAAAACCGTTAATTTCAAAAATGGACTGTAAAATACTTTTTATTGAAACAAAAGATAATGTAATGTCTATACTCTTCTGGAATACTTTATTATTAGTTCGGATAACTTCTATACGTTCACCAATTACAATAGACTTGGGTCTAAAGTAGTGAACGGATTCTTGCAATAATGTTAATCGCCGATGTTCAGTTTTAGCAACTTCCAAACTATTTCGTATTTCTTTAAATGTATAACTGATTGAAGGTAATGTTGTTCTATTTGTTCCATGGTTTTCTAAAATTTTGTCTACTATTAATCTTTCAGCGACAGAAAAAATCTTTCAATTTAAAAACGAATAAAATATTTCGATAATTGACTGAACAGACTTTCTACAAATATTGTGATTGCTATACAATTTACTAATCAAAGTTAAAACTTCGTCATTAATATAATTTTTAAATTCAGTTGTGGTATTGTTATGTGAAACATTGCTGCTTCCAGCTGAAACATTATCTTCATCAGTATTAGACTTTCTTTCATTCAATTCCACAGCTTTTAATACTTTTACGTTATCTTTTTCACGTTTACTTTGAAAATGTTGCTCAATATGCCTTCGAAAACTATTCATACTTCCAAAAAATCAAATGGTATCGCAATCATAACATTTTAAATTATTAGTTTCTAACTTATGAAATAAGCTTAAGTGTTTAATGTAATATCTAGACGTTGGTACTTCAAGTTTACATATAAAACAATTCATTATTGGTTAAAAAAAATACAAAAATAATATAGTTAAAATAATAGTTAATAAAAAAACTAAACAGCTTACAAGAGTCCTTATTCTGAGTCGGAAAGTAGAGATAATTCTTTCCACAGTGTTAATATACTAGAATAATAACAATCGTACACGGTGTAAAATATAAGATGAAAATCATCTAAAAAAATAGACTATATAAGTCCATAGAATTTTTCAGATGTTTTTATCTGTTTATAAAGAGATACAGTTTCATCATTTAATTTAGCTAATATATCACCAACATTAAATAGAAGATTTGTCTAAAGTGAAAGTGCATTACGTAAATAAATCAGTTGATTCTCATATAGCATATAGATAGATTATTATCTTCAACTTTAGTTCAACTTATCTACTAAAAGAGTTAAGTTAAACTGATAAATCAAGTTAGTGTATCTAATAATGTAGATACATTATCTAACTGGTTAAGTTACTGACTGTAATTATTACTTACGGTTTTTAGATGAATTGTCTAATAAATTTAGTTAATATTGTCTTATTTTTTTAAGTAAATTGTTTAGTAGCCATTAGATACTAAACCACTCTTATTAGATACCATTACTACTGCAATTAGAGAAATGTATCGATCTGAGGTATTTCAAAATTACATGCATCATAAGTAAAGAACTAAATTTCTAATAGATATCAATATTTTATTGAATAATAAAAACATAAAAACATATAAAGCATAATACAACAATTTCTTATAACTACATCTAAACTATTTAAACCTATAACTATTAAAAATTCTTAAAAAGTATAATAATTAATAATAAACAATTTATTGTTATATAAATACGAGCTTAAACCCTTAAATCAAGTTACCTAGTTATTTTATTCAAGTGACGATATTATGTAAATAAAGTTTGTTTTGAAACAATTAAGTCTATACATTCGTTAAAAGGATTATGCTTTTCAAAAACTATGTTATTTTCTAACGATGTCAGATTAAAATATCTCTTACCCTCATTGCAAGTATTGGAAATATGATATGAATGTAAATGTTCAATAAAACAAAGGGTATCCCATGCGAAACAATCAGCATGGGGTACATTATTCAATAGAAAAATATTTTTAATTTCATAAAAAAATGGTAAGACATTGTCACAATCACAAAAGCAGATAAATCTGTTTTTGCAAAAGTTTGTACCGTTGACTTCAACCCACTTAATAAAAACTAATTCATTAGTATCAACTAAATTCAAATTACTTAATATTTCAGAATGAATTTTTTTGTCAGTATTATGTAAAACAGGACCTTCGATAATTTCAGTTTCTTTTAGTATTTTATGTGACCACGTAATATAAAAGTCTTTTTGATGTTGAACCGCCAGCAGTTTTGCAATATTTCTGAAGTTTTTAAATTTGTGGACCAAATTTTTAAAATAACCGTGTTTACCTTCAAATCGCATAGTCCATAAATCTATAAGAGGGCCCATTGTCCAAATTATGTGAGTGTAATGTAGGAGGAAATGATGCTTTGGCGTGAGATGGAAATCAAATAAATTAATTAATAACTGGTGATGTTCTTTAACTAAATGTTTTAACTGATTTGCCATACCAATCGAAATTTTCCTCGAAAATATTATGTCCATGCACTGCAGTAGTAATAAAATAATGTTAAAGTGATCAATGCATTTTAAGTTAATGTCTGATAATATTAAGGGTATAAAATAAATCAATGTCCAAGTTTGAGCAGCTCTTTGCCCTATTAAGTTACCAGATTTATCTAAATTCACAGGGCTCGGTTTATTCTTCCTCTCTAATAAACCATAATTGAATGCGCTTATTCGCCTATTAATTTCGTATTAATTATGTATTTTAGATATAATTTAAGCTCACATTGGGCGATGCCCTCTAAAATGTCGTGCATTATATCGACTGATGGAGATTTAAACGTAGAAAAATGAGTTAAGTTGTTAATAACTGAAAAAGACTTGACCCCACAAACCGAATCAATTTTTTTTTTTTTAGTATTGTCAGTATTATTTTGACTTTCATTAACTTTATTCCAATGTTCACAGTAATTTTCAAAGTTTCTTAGAACTATTTTAGCATCGTCAACATCATAAATTGTTTTTGCATAGGATCTTTCTACTAAACAAATTCTACAGTAAAAATTTGCATTAAAACCTTCCACGAGTCCTAAAAATGTTTGCCCTCCGAGGTTGTCAAAACTTAGAGCAATTAAACAACCATGTATTATGTGCCCATTCTTGAGAATTATTCCATCCTCTTCTAAAATTTTTAAATCGTCAACAATCTTATTTAGAACACTATTAAAACCAAATTTTTTTATATCTATATTGTAGCATAGTGCTACCAAATGTATGTGCTCCAATCTTGAGTTGAAATGGGAGGGTAAGTTACGAACAATAAAATAAAAAGCTCCCAATTTATGACCTCCTGTTTTTGATCCCAATGGATTCACAGTTTCAAATTCGTCAAAATAAAGCTGTAATTGAATAGCATTGGGATATTTATTAAAAAAAGAGCTTAATTTAAAATTAGAACCGTCTCTAAAACTTGCAAAAATTTTACTTTTTCCTCTATCCTTCATAAATATATTAAAATATGATTTGTTGTTCAATAAAAATTTAAGAGTCTCAAGAATAGGCACATAAATAAAATTGGCTGCAACTGGTACCTCCTTATACGAAAAAATGTTGCGATCCCAAACTTGATCATAACGAACACCTAATGAAATTTCAATTGGTTGTATCATTTGACAATTGAAATACTTTTCGCGTTTGTAATATGAATCGTAATTCTCAAAGTAGTTTACAAAATTTGGTGATGTACCGGGTTCCGACTCTTTCACTACGCTGATAAATTCGTTAGTACTATCTATAATTTTTTGTATTGTGCTGTTTGGTAATGCAAGAGCAGTGAGCTTACATACAAATGCAGCAGCGGCATCTTCTCTGCTGTTATTTTTTTCTATAGAATTTAAAGTAGTCTGAATTTCTATACAGGGAGTATTATCTACTTTCTCAGGCATAATCGACTGATTCAAGTTGGTATCGTAATCTTGTATTGAATCTGGAAAAATTATGCATTGATCTGATGTGTCCATTGGAACCGTACTTTTTGGACAACGTTTTGGAGCGAGGATACAGTTACGAAGATGCCTTCTTAAACCGCTATAGGTTACAAACTTTCTTGGACACAATTTGAAGAAACATGGCAATTTTAAATTTGGGCCTTCAAGAAGAGAATGGAATAACCTCAAGTGCCTAATTAATTCTTGAGATTCTTTTATTTGAAGTTGGCATAAGAAGCATTCAAATATATAAAAATCTGACATCATTAGTTTGATAAGATAATTGTAATTGTAAGATAAAAAATAATAATTAAAAATTAAAATATAAAAAAAATTATAAAATACTAGATTCAATCATCAATCTGCATTAATTTTGCACGAAGATGCTTAATCTTAGGAGTAATTGAAAATTTTTTATCGGTAATTTTATAGAATTGGGTAAACAAGAAAGTATAAAGTGTTGTTAAATTTTTGTCAAAATGTACATTAAGTACGTAATGAGCCTAACATAGAATATCGATTG
Source organism: Cantharis rufa (assembly GCA_947369205.1). Taxonomy (NCBI): domain Eukaryota; kingdom Metazoa; phylum Arthropoda; class Insecta; order Coleoptera; family Cantharidae; genus Cantharis; species Cantharis rufa. Next base: position 19,000,108 of record OX376307.1, on the reverse strand, counting down.
CTGACAGTGGGTTGTTTGCAGTTGGCAATAGCTTTTGGTCCACGCAAATATAAAATTGATTTGCGGCTGCCTTATTAGGACCAATCGCCACTATAAAAGGCTGCTCCGTATTTGCCTTCTTACAAATATCTTCCAATGGCACACCAGTCTGGAAAATAAATGCTGTTTTAATTAACATGTCACAATAAATAACCATAGCAAATCTAATTACCTTGTGAAAAGTTATTACTTTGTTATCAATACAATTTTTGATAGACTCACGTCCCGAGTTTCGCTGACCGCGTGCAGTTGGCGGTAAAAAAAATATCAACATTAAAAGAGCAGCAATATTACTGTCCCAAGCTGAAAGACATTGCAATTAATACTAGCCACGGATGAATTTACTACTTAGTTATAATTTCATTCTAACTTTAAAAGAGAAATCTAATTACTCGGCGGTTTGAAAATCCGCCGTCAAAAAAAAAACGGATTTCAAATCCGTTGAAAATCCTACGTCATGACCAACGTAGGATTTTAAGTGATAACACACACAACTTTCGAATAGTCAGAATTCGCTTTAATTACCATCTGGGCTATCCTTGTCAGTTATGATACTATTACTCTCCCCAAGTCCCGAATTTATATATATTTTATGAATTTTTCTGACCATGGTTGGAAAAACTAATTTAAAATCTTCGTGGTTTGGAAACATTTTTGAGAAATCATTATCCACCTTAAAAAATACCTATCAGTAAAATAATTATTTCGAATGTCAAAATCCATTTTACCAAACCAAATGTATCTAAAAATTTTGGAAATTCCTTCAAAATATCAGTGCAATTTTGTCTATAAGCAAACGTCAAGTCCATTTTTTCAAGCTTTTGTTCATAACTTGCATCGGCCGGAGTATGCTGTAGGAATGAGATTGCGTTTGTAATTTCTTCTGTTACAAGCCCTGTTCCAGATGTAATCGCTGTAACTAATACCGAGTGATCAAGTTTTTGTCTTTTGCTAGGTCGCTTAGGTCTAATGGTACTAAGCCTATTAGAGAAAAATCCAGTTCCTGATGTTGGGTCGTAAAATGCTTCCTGAAATTAAATCGACTTAGTGTTGTTGAGAATTCAGTATACCAAAATGCTTACATATCCCAATGGACTGCACGGATCCTTAAACTTCGGGAATAATGCAATTACAGCAGCAGCCATCATACATCTTTCACCTTTTGAAGGTAGTTTTATTCCAGGGTATCTTATTTTCATGAATGTCACACATTCATTCACAAGATTTTTCCTCTTTTCCTCGGATAAATCTCCTTTTGCGTCATACTCTGTCAAAACTGCGGCCCCTCTTTCGGATTCCCCAAGTAGCTCACGTAATTTCTGTTGATTAAATTGGTTTTACATTACAATTTTAAAACCCTCCAGCCCAGAGTAATTTTTTCATTATTTCTATATAAAACCGCGGTTTTTTTTGTGATATTCGTGTTGTTATTAGGTAGTACAAGGATCGGATTAGCAGAATGTAAAAAAAACAAAAATTGAACTTAAAGGCAATGCAAAAATAGTTTACCCAGCGGAATTGTGTACAGTAAGTAAAACGCGATGAACGCTACTCGCGGCTGGAGTATTAGGGATTTTTTCACAAGTTAAATTTTTTTCTTTTGTTACACCCTCCCCCCCATCGTTACACAAGCGTGGATCCTATTCAAATAATAGTTTAAGGAAAGATTATAACCCCCCACCCTATGTGTACATGATGTAAGTTTTTTAATCGGATATTTAAAATTACTATTTTACCGGTCCATCTATTATCTCAGGTAAATAAGACGACGACGAAGATGTAGTAGAAGCAGGAGAGCGTACACCAAGTTCCAAAATATCAAATTCTAAAGGTTGTTTGTGATTGACGTAACTGCATTCACCACCAAAGTTACTACTATTGCCCTGTTCGGAATCTACAAAAAGTAGGATTTGATTAACCTAGATTATAAATTCACGCAATTCCTAAAAGTGATAAAGGTGGATTTATACTTGTCTAGATTCGTTGACGTCAATTACAAAATTATAGAAATAATGGAATTCTTAATTTTATATATTTCGTTATTCATAATTCCAAACATTATTTTGTAAACAATAATTGCAACTACAAAATATTAAAATCCTTATAGGTTCTGTTCGTGGTTGCATTTTTTTAAGTGTTGTTGTTCCATCGCTGACCTTAAGAAATACTTGTATCAAAAGAAAGCGCCATTTGAAATTACATGAAAATTATTACAAATTTTATTATAGGACTTTTGCGTACATAGCATTATACGCACATTGTCAAAATAATTTGCCGCCAACGAATCTATACACGTGGACGTCGCACCAGTATAAAGAATTATGTTGAAAGTTACCATCACTTAGTTTTATTTTAATAATGACACCTCTGTGTGCAAATTTTACAAAGTCCTCCAAAAAATCATCTGGGATTATTGCTCCTTCCTCGTCAGTAAATAAAATAGTCTTGTCATACTGAATTTTGAATAATGCCTTAACTACAACAAGATATCTGGCGTAAGAAAACATGCACAATAATAAATTCCATTTTAAAAGTTATATTGTTACTCACAAATTAAAGCGTACACCTTGTGTACCAATTTCATAAAAATTTCATCAAATATTCAAGAAACAAAGGTTAAAAAATTTTTTTTTTTAAGATTTCTTTCTAGCAATAGGACCATTATAGCGTTGCAATTTTAAAACTCGACAAATTGTTAGAATGGAGATGGATTCTTAATATTATCGGTGACACTATATTGATGCTAGTTTTGGTTTATTTAAATTTAGTTTAGTTAAATCTATCTTATTAGTTATTATGAATTTTCAAATCCTTTGTTAATATTTTAAGCTAACTACCAAGTTTAATGTGAAGTGTTTGACTTTAAAACAATGTTTTTCATAGTGAAATGTATTCTGCCAACAATAATTTTTACTTTCCGAACTCCTTAGAATGAAAGTATTGTTTTAATTTGGCGTAATGATTTTCCTTTAAACATTAATTTAATAATGATTATTCTGGTAGTAATAGCTTGTATAAACCATTTTTGAAATTATTTAGTAAAAATTGTAGGTAATTTTCTGAAATAATTTACATTTTTCATAAATCACGTTCCACTTAACTGATCTATAATAAATAAAATGAGCAATGATAAATATAATTGGCTATTATAATGCACGCAGAGGTCCTTGGAAACGAATCATGACAAATGATTCAAAAAATTGTTTCTTGCAAATAATTATCATGAAATTATTATAGTATTTATTACTAATTATGATTTGTCTATCGAAGTTATTTATATTATTTATTTAAAAATGTACTATACTTCGTTTTTATATTTTATTAATTTATAGACGACATGTTTCGAATATGGGATATTCATCTTCAGGACGTCAAATTAAAATGTTGTTTGAAAAAAATTAATTTGACGTCCTGAAGATGAATATCCCATATTCGAAACACGTCGTCTAACAATTAATAAAATATAAAAACGAAGTATAGTACATTTTTAAATAAATAATATTTATTACTAGATGTATACGCTATATTTTGTGAGTAACTGTATGAACAAATAAGAAAAATAATATTAGATAATTTAAGATACTAAGTTTGCTATGGTTTTTTTTGCGTATGGTTCCATTATAAGTAGCTAATAATTTACACTACTTACCTTTATTTATCAAAGATTCTAGGTTCAATGGCAAATCAATTTTTTGCCAAATTAGTTGCGAATTTTTGTATCTAAACCTAGCAGTCAAGTACGTAGGAGTTGACACTCCTGGAGTATTTTGATTGAACGTGGGTTCAACTTCTACGTACGGCACTGTAGGTCTTTCGTCGATTTCAAGTAATTCCCCTGCTATTCGTTGAACACTAAATTCGGCGGTATCATTCATCGACGATATAAAATTATCATCTGAAGACATTACGTATTGTTTTAATGATAAACGATTAACGTATTGTATGATGAAAACTGAACAATTTATTACACCACAATACACGCCACTTTATAACACCACAACCATAGATGCAAATGATGTAATAATTTTTATTTGCTGATTCTTCAGTCTTGCAGTCTCCTTTTAAATGCAAGAAGGCATTTTCGCTTTTCAATTATCTAATATTGTAGATGACTAACTAACGCCCGGATTCATAAACGATGGGTTACTTATACTTAAAACGCTACTTATGAAAGAGTCCCTTAACAAATTTTTGTCAGTGCATTTCATAGTCGCTACTTCGTGAATACTCGGAAAAGTAATACTTTGAGTAGGGATATCTGGTAAATTTTATTATTTCATGTCAATTTTGTATGCAATTGAATAATTGTTAGGTTAGATTTAACGTAAATTGTTAGGTTAAATTCAATTTGAATCTAACAATTTGAATTTAACCTAACAATTTATGTTTTATTAGACCTAACAAGTGTCTAATTGTGTTGCGTTAAAATTTGTGTTACCTTAAAATCATTTGGTAATTGATCTTTTTTTAAATTATCATTTGATAATTGGTATTGATCTGGTAATACCTGTTCTATTACCCTTGATAGATGCAGATTTACCAAAAGATAGTAATCGTGGCTTACCTGTAGAACCACTGCTTCAGTTATTAATGTGTTTGCGTTTTTATGCTAGTGGAAGTTTTCAAGTAAGCATAATTGAAAATTAAATTTTTCAATTACAATAATACAAAATATTGCAGAAAGTTCATGCCGATGTACGGGGTTTTATTAAATAAAAATTAAAATTACTTAAATTATTAAACTAAAATAAAAAATACCAAATAGGAACAAGAAATTGAAAGGAAACTAAAAATGTTTATAATTCTAGTAATTTCTTCTTCCAATATTCGGCCTCGCATCTTTTTGCGTCAAGCTCCAATGCTTTCGCATCGCGCTCATATGCTTTGGCATCGCGATCTGCAAAAGCCGCTTCCATCTTCATCTTGTGTAGCTCTCTTTGCTGTTCAATTAAAAAATAACTGTTTCTCTCAGCTGTACGATTTTTTCGGGTTTTCTGCTTTAAATTTTCCCAACATCTTTTTAATTGTTGGTGCATCCTCTTTACGTCGATCTCTGGTTGAGAATAGTAACTGGCTTCAATTCTCAACCAAGCTTCCTTTTTTTTTCATTATCGACGGCATTTGTGCGCTTATTTTCAATAACGTGTTTGTAGTTATTCATAATATTAGTTAATAATATCTTTTCTTTGTAAGCCGTACGCATGTTTGCTTTCACCTTCCATTTCAACTTGCAAATATTTCCACAAAAACTCAAATAAATCAAACTAAAAACTCAAAACTCACAATAATATTATTCGCACTTGACACAATATAAAAAATTATCTGTCAATCGCGTACTAAATATTACGTAAGTAACCAAATTTCCTTACTTGGATATTTGAAAATGTTCACGCCCCCTAAGTATTGCTTTTGCGACTATGAAATACAAATTCGACGCTTACTACTCAATACTTGATACTTGGTACTTGTTACTTGACTATGAATCTGGGCGTAAGGAACTTAGAGAGTTTATCTAAGTAATACAAGAAGTTTTACGTACAGCACTAAATATAAAGAGAATCTTTCTCGATTTTTAATTAATTTTGTCTTTTTCATTAGAAGAAATATTAATATCTAAAAATGTTGTTAAATTCAAGGAAGTTATCATAAAAGTAGATATAATGCCTATCATAGAAAGATACTCGAAATCATCTAATCAATAAAGAGGTAAATCTTCTTTGAAATTTAAATAAATGTATCTAAAAATGCTCTATCTAACTCCAATTAGATAATCTGCACTACTCGATTTTACACAGTGTATGTTGTCGATATTTCAAAAACGTATTTTTGTAAAAATGTCCACACTGGCTTTGATTCCTCTTGATACGTACAGTTCAATGCATGAATAATTTTAAAACAGGCCTCCACAGCAGACAAAACTGTGTCAAATTTGTATATTGTTTCGTTTAAATAAACGTAAGCAGCGTCAATTTCATCTAGAATAAAACAACAAAAAATCAACTTGCATAAATTTTAATTTGGATATATTACCATAAGTTTTTCCGACAACAATAACCCCTGGTTGCAAAGTTGTCGAGTTTTTCCTGCTTTCTTCTTTCATTTGTTTGACCACCTCTGTTATAAGATTTCCGTTCTGAAAAGATCTATTATAGGTATTTTCAATATTATTCAGTAGTTTATTACCTGTTCCAGCAATAGAAATGACCTAAGCACTTCTGAATGGGACACCTTTATGCGTTTAGGAGTTTTTCTCTTCTGATGACTACTGTTGTTCGGTTCTTCGTTATCTTGAAATTTAGGCTTTGCATAAGCAGAATTTCCAAGTAAGTGAGTTAAGATCAAGAGCCCTTTAAATTCACAATTACTTTTTAAAATAGCTTGTATTTCTTTATTTGGTTTCGACTGTGCATATTAAACTATTTTTCTTTCAATAGTTGGCCAGATACTGTACAGTTTATTGGCCTTTCCTGAATACGTGTTATCAAAATCTGCTATAAGAAGAATTGATCCTTTGTTCGTTTTTAGAATTGGAAATGATTGGTAATAACCGTGTACAGAATTGGTTTTATTTAGATTTAAATATCTGAAATCTTTAGTATCTTGCCAAAGTTGATAAATTTTCTCCCAGGGAGATAAATTTTTTTTTAAATACTCAATGCTATCTAGTATATTTTCATCTATTGCTTGAGTTGGAGACGACTCTGATGGTGACTCATCCTTTTGAAACTTTATTAATTTTGATTTTAAATGATTATAAGAGTCCCACAATTTTCCAGTTGCATGTCTTTTTGTGATCGAATCATGGGGTACGTAATAAATAGTAATGATTTCCTTTTCTGTTGGAAAAGTTTCTATTATTGCATTTAAAAACTCTTTAAATCTTCCAGTGGTGATTTTAAATTTAGTTGGATAACCTTGCAACTGAAACTCTTTATTAATAATTACTCGCGCAAGATTATTTCTGTGCGCGTTGTCTAAATTTGAATTTTTTTTATAGAATAGTTCCACTAGTTTTCCTTCCGTACAGTCTAAGAAATATTCAAGGGCAGTGCAATTAAAATTTGATAATTCAGGAATATTTTCCACTAAAATTGATCTAATAAAATTATTATCTGTAGTATCCTGAAAATCCCTATTTTCCACAGAACAGCTTTCATTCACGGAAGAGGTTTCATTTATAGGTAAAATTAATGCTGTTTCCGGATTTTCATTAAACAATAGTGTCGGCACAGCATTCGTTTCGCATATAAAATCCTTATTTTGCTAAAAAAATTAAATAAAATATAGAAAAATATTTCTAAAGACGCAGTTAACCCAAAGGAACATAAGTATATGAACTTTTATGTTGCTCCCTCTTGTTTTCGAAAAAAATTCTTACTTAAATTTACAAAAAACATAGGGAAACTTTTATGAAATATGCTACGGCAACATAAAAGTTCGTACAATATTCCTTTGGTGTAATCGTGTCTTTATAGTAACTTACATTTGTTTGCAAAAAGCCTAATTTAAATTTCTTCCAGAAAAGCGACCTGACACCTTGCTGAGGTATAAGGCTTGCCACAATTTCGTATTCCAAACTTTCAAATTCGGTTTTCCCAAATCCTTCAACTACACAATAAGAAACAATTAACTTAAAATGATTTACAAAAACACAGTTTAAACAATTATTTTATTATTGAGAGCATACGCGATCTTTCTTAAATGACGACTTTAGCCTTAATGAATAAAATAATAATCGATATTACCCAAATTACCAAATAAAATAGCATTTTCTACTATACTTACTAGCAGTTGAATTCAAATATTATAGCTATTTATTTATATTCACAAAATAATAATTGTAAAAAATATCAATTATATTTACCTTTAAATATTTCTATTAAATTTAGAAGATTCCATTCTTTTAAAATGTTTTGCACAAACTCATCAGCCATTGTCACTAATAACACAATTTACACTTTAACTTACACCACAATATAAAACACAAGAACAAACTGCATTGCGTTTTACAAAAAGTGCTTATGAAGCATTAAAATATAGCAATTCTTACTACTTAAATAACTGCATCTGATTAAAAAACTATCAGACAAAGGTATATACAAATATAAAATCTTTTATGAAGAATAGCAGAATTTGTAAGACATCCAGCACATTTAGCCATATTTTATTTTATTATACAGCTATACTGGATAAAAATAATACAAAATCAAATAGCAATTATAAGTATTTTTGATTGCTATGTTTAAATACCTATGAATGCTATTGCAGATTGTATTGAAAGAAATGACAGACAGGAGTTTTTATATATTTTTAAGCAGTCATTTGAAATAATATACAAAGCTATTTTTTATAGTAATTTCTAATAAATATTAGGAAAATGTTTTATAATTTCAAGCCCGTGCTCTGCTATTGTTTATAGCACGTTCGGTACCAGCTATATTTTTCAGTGTAAAATGAAAAAATAGCGTTCTTAAAAATTATTTTGTATAGCGTTGTTTGCATTTCATTGCCAAACAATTAAACAAGGCTATACACTACATAATTTTAAAAGCGCTATTTTGTCATTTTATTATCGAGTTTTTACAATAACCAAAGGACAAAATATCAAGTGTTAGGTATTTTTAAACGCGGAAAAAAAATCTTATTAAATTGATACATTTTTCCTTATTATCTCTTATACTGTGAAGTAGAAATTGAAAAAATTCTATTTCCCTATGATTGGGTGTGAAGTCGATCACCCAGTACAAAAGTATCTACGTTATAAAATAGGCTGTGTAATATATAATTCACCATTACTTAAAACATGTATTTTAGTTGGGAAATGAGTTTCTAAATCATTTATATTAATCAAAATAATAATCACTTGTATGTTGTACATTATAAGCTCTATATAATGTAAATTATATTCCAAGATATTAATTTTTTTGCACAGGAAGTACACCATAGTTTTATCATCATTATGAAGTAAAATATGTTCGATTTGATAGAACTGTGGTTGATCAAATTCAGAATTATATTGTATTACAGAAATATTACTGAATTTAATTCCATTAATGTAATACCAAGTTATATAGGAATGTTTGGTGAAAAAGTCATTGGCAACATTAAGATTTTTTACATCTGTATCGCACATTTCATAAATAGAACCATAAGAAATTTTTTCATTCAATCCTATTTTTGACATATATCTAAAAGTACAATTTAATTGGATTTTAAGCGCCAGTGTATAAGGAACATTAACCCTACTTCTGACACTTTGGGCAATAGATTTAAGTTCTAAATGTTTAGCTTCAAAACGCATGCAAGACAAAAATCTAGGTGGGCCAATTTTTTTTTTAAATATCAGGATAATGTATCAAAAAATGGTGTTTTGGTTTTAACAAATCATTAAATAATTTAATATACATTTGATTATGTTCTGAAATTAAAACTTTTAATAATTGCAGTGTACTGTCCGATATAGAAGACGAAGTTACAATTATTGTAATTTCTAGTAATTTGAGAAAGAAATCCCATACTTCATTATTTTCTGGAATTAAATCACCGATTATAAAATTAAAATTCCGCACAAGAGTTAACATTTCTGATGCAGAAATGATGATCATTTTATTGTTATTAGAGTGATGTTGCGGATTTGCAGCTATAGGAATTTCGAAGGTCCCGTCCAACCATGAACTATTGTATTGTACGAATACGTCTTCTTTATTATGAGCTTAGACCCATCTACGTTTGACTTCAGATTTAAAATGAGCAAAATTCCTTTTTAAAGTTTGCATTTGGTCTTCTGTATATCCTTCACAAGAGAAAAGTTGTTCTTTCAAGAAATTTAATTTATCTTCCAAATGAGGGATTTTTTTTTTCATCAAACGATTAAATAAGTATTTTCGAGTCACAAGCTTCACTCCCGATGTCCCTAGTGATCCTACAACAAATAAAAGTAGCGTTAAAAATTGTTTGAAAAATCTCGGCATTCGGCCTCGATCGTCAACCTCCGCCTTGAATGGAAAAATGTTAGTTTTACTAACTTGTATCGAAAGTATCTATTTTTGTAGATTTCGGACTCTAATATTCAAAGTGCCTTAAATGATCTTATCCGGGGCTATCCGGACCCATTTTTTTGGTTAATTATTTACTGAAACTATCAACTTTGCAATGCTATTAAAATTATTACTCGATCTGGCAGGATAGTATAACAAAAACACTCAAACATTATTTTTTGGTCGAAATAAATCTTAATTTTAAGACGTCTTTTTAACGCTAATTAAAGGATCCTAAAGTTGGTAAAATTATAAATGTTTTGTAAAATAACAATGAGTAAAATAATTTATATTTTATATAATAATTCATATAATAATTTTATGTAATAAAAAAATTTTGTAAAATAACCTGCAGTTGGTGAATCCATAACTTTTTATACTATTTGAGGACTTATAGACATAAAAATATCTTTCCAAAATATATAGTTTATAGAGCGCCGAGAACTGATAACTTACACTTAAGTAACACGATTGAATTCCAACCTACATAGCGAGGGTATGTCAGCGCGCACTGGGGTGGGAATGGTATTATTTTATTCCTGGAAGGGTTTACTATCTCAGGTAGTTGCTTTCCTAGCATTACATTATGTTTCGTATTCCTTACTTTTGGCCGCGTAGATCTTTTAAATACCTGTCTGTGCGTCGTCTACTATTACGAAATAAGTTTTTATTTCACTAAGTGACGCCCCAACAGCTATAATGAAAGGTTGTAATGTGAGCCCCATACCCTGTAGCTTACTTTGTCTCCTAGTCACCGTCTCTTGTACTAGGTTCTCTGCTGCAACGACAGTGATCAAGCTCTCGCGGGTTTCCACTCTGCTGGGCCTCCAGGTTCCCTTCTTCTTGCGTAAGGTAGTTACAGACACTAGGTAAGGTAAACACAGAATGCAACCAAGATTGGAAGTATCTTCTGCTTCTGAAAATATAATTAATTTGATTAAGTGAGAAAAATAATATATTTCGAGTAATTATAGTATAGATTTTTAATAAAAATTTGAAACTTATCTTAGCTTCCTCGCAACTTATAAAACTGTCAAGCTGCTTCTTTTCGATTTCATCCTTACAAATAAGAATCCTCTTTTTAGCTAAACCGTAAATTTTCTGTTTAAATAATGAGCCTTTCGTAAAGTTTATTTATAGCTGTGGGGTATGCCACTTGAAAATCTTTAAAAATCTGAAACAACAACATAATTAGATTTTTTGTTTAACAAATAATAATTTTGCAATTTCATATAAACTATTATTTATAGACATAAATACGCACCGCTGGGTTTCTTCAGAGCTGGATAGTCTTGAAAGTACTGGCTTATAGTGCTACCATCTTTGGTTAGTTTTAATAGCCGATAATAGGTTGTGCGGTCCCACTGACTCTCCACAACTTGCCAGGGGTCTGAACTGTTGCGTAGCCACTGCACGTTTTCCTCTACAATCTCGTTTTCAACAACCGAGTCGTTTTCTAATCCTGCGAGACCGGGAGGAAACCTGTTAGGAGTGGAGCTTCTTGATGTTGACGGCGAATCTCTGGATCGGCGACTAGATGTTATCACTCCCGCGGCTCTGAGCGATTTTCTTTTATTATTAACACAGTCTAAAAGCTTTCCTTTTGCCAACCGTCGCAAACCTGGGCCAAATGACACATATGGCACAAAATACGTCGCTAAATGCTCTTCCTTAAACACTGTTGTGCTTTCATAAGCCAACGAGTGGAGACGACTGGAAGGTATCTTCTTTTCTGGATCGTCTGCTAGCTCATTGTCAACAATTAAATGACACAATCTTCTTCGGGCGCGGTGATCCAGAAGTCCCGTTTCACCGTATTGTTGAATTAAGGCTCCTCGTGATGGCGTCCGTTTCAGAAGCAACTCGACTTCCTAAAAATTACATGAAACTTGTTAAAATCATGAGAAAACCGTATCCCTATACAAAACGAAAATATTGATTTCAATGAAACCACTAGACTTATTCCACATCACATTATGCGTGTTGTTTAACTTTTTATAACAAATCTAGAAATAACATAAAGAGTTATTTCAAATACTATCTCAAATTATGGAATTGCATTAATTCGTAGCAAAATTGAGTTATACTCACACTTGGAATCGGCTGATGCCTTCCTTCTGATGATGAAGGCTCACTGGTCTCTAAAGCGACAAGGCCAGCGTCGCTACTGCCAGAGTCCAGTGGAACATTTACATAAAATGGTACTTCAGCGTGAAATTCAGATTGATCCGCTTTTTGATGTATCTGAAAATAGAATAGCCATAAGAATTTAAAAAAACCAATGAGGTGAGCAAGTTCCATTGCAATATTAATGCATCAAGGTTTTATTGAGTTAAATTTTATAAGCAACACTGTAGGTTTTCAAAATTCACACAACTTGGCCTATTGAGTGACCCTTACAATAATGTACTTCTTTTAACAAATAAAATGAAAGTGTGCATGAAATTGAGTTGAGGCAAAATTTGAACTGAACCTACCTCTTCTGTAACAGCATTCTCGAAAATGGCCCGCCACTCCCGCAAGTTGTATAATAGAATGCTACGGTCCCCAGCATTTGGAATCGTCTCCTTCACGATGTCTGGCGTCAAGACTGCTACAGCCTTCATAGTAACATTATTTTCTAAAGAAAATATTAAAAAAACTTGAATAAATTTTACAAGAAGTAATTTGTCAAGAGCACATGCGTATTTTACTCAATTGTCGCGAGTACTTTTCGTTATTTCCGATGCAAGCTTTTACATTTTCGAGAAAACAAATATAAAACTTTTATAGGGTTCCTATGAATTGTGAATTCGTAAATGCGTAAAAAAGCAGATTTATTGCAATGTACCCAAAATTAAAATCACAATTACTAAAAATCGTACGTACCTTTAAATATATTGGTGTATTGTTCCAATCCCCACGTTTTAAGGAAGTCTACCACATCAAGATCACTCATATTTCAAATCACAATAAATTAAGTTTTATAATAACACTTTACAGCAAGTTACCGCAAACCAACCACTTGGAAAAATGGCTGAACTCGATAGTTTTGCATATCAGCAAAGTAGATGTTGGTGGGATGCCTTTTTACCCGACTCTCAGGGTCGGTTGTACCAACGAAGTTCAACGGTGAACTTGAGTTCTACTCCTTGGATCAAGAAAACGTCGTTGCACCAACGTCGTTCAAATTAGATCTGCAGATCAAGCGGCGTTCAAGAAATACTCCCAACTGCGACCGTTCAACGTAAGTTCAACTTGAACTTGTGCTTGAACAGTAGCTATTTGACAGACGCAATAAGTTAAAATAAGAATTATGGCAGCTGAAAGGGATGAATTTGTGGATGAATTGAACGAATTAACTGACGACGAAGACTTTTTAGATTTAATTGGGTTTGTTGCTTTTCCTCGAAATGTTCAAACATTTAGGTTACGACCTAATAATTTTATAAAATGGAACGACGACGAATTTCGACAAAGATTTCGCCTATCCAAAGAAGTTGTGAGTTTCCTTATAGAAGAAATTTCAGATTCTATAAGATCTGCAACTAATAAGTAGGTTCAACATACATAATTTTACGTGAATAATTTTAAAATTTCCATTTCACATTATTACGATTATAGAAATTATGCTCTATCACCCGAGGATATGGTATTTGTGACACTTCGTTTTCTTGCCACTGGATCCTTTTTGCAGTTAACCGGAGATGTGAGTGGCATTGACAAATCCACAGCAAGTCGAGTTGTAGCTAAAGTTTTAAGAGCTATTGCTTTGCTATATCCGCGCTTCATTAAAATGCCAACAACTCAAGATGAAATCCAAAAAACCAGACAAGAATTTTTTAATATTGCCAAATTTCCCCGATGTGTTGGAGCATTAGATTGCACTCACATAAAAATACAGGTTACTAATTAACTAAATATAGTTACAGCTTAATTAGATTTGTTGTTAATATTTTAGTCGCCTGGTGGGGAAGAAGCAGAAAATTTTAGAAACCGAAAAGGCTTTTTCTCCTTGAACGTCCAAGCTGTCTGCAATGCCAGATTGGAATTTATTGATGTTGTATGTCGTTGGCCAGGCTCGAGTCACGATTCTACAATATTCAATAATTCCAATCTAAGAGCCGGAATGGAGAATGGCAACTTTGGAGCAGACAGTTTACTCGTCGGGGATAGTGGGTACGCCATAAGAAATTATTTAATAACACCATTGCGAAATCCGACAACCCCTGCCGAACAACTATTTAACGAGTCACAAATTAGGACTCGTAATCCAATCGAAAGGTGCTATGGTGTGTGGAAGAGACGTTTTCTTATTTTAGCCTATGGAATTAGGCTAAAATTGGAAAAAGTTGAAGCAGTGGTTATAGCGGCAGCAGTATTACATAATATTGCATGTCAAATGAACGATACTCTGCCTTTGCCACAAAATATCGACATTGAAAATGCAATTAATGTAAATAACGTGCCGCTTGAAAATATTGGCAACAGGGAAGGTAACGTTAATTTACAAAACGCTACAAGACATGCCTTAGTAGTCAACTATTTTCAAGGCTTGTTACCGTAGCAACTTTTGGATTTATAAAAATGAATTAACTAAAATTTATTTAATAAATAAATAAATAAATGTAGGAAAAAAATATTTAAATTTTCTTTGTAGAAGTAATAAAATATAATCTTAGGGTTAGGTAGTAGCGCTACTAATATAAATAGTATATTTAATTAATAATAAAATATAAAATATTTAAGAATTAAGTATATTATACAATAGAAGTTATATTACAAAATAATAATAATATACAAATATATAGAGCTTTTAATTTTTTCTTTTCTATCAATTTTCGACTAGCAAATATTGAACTGCATCAAAGGCGCGTTCTCACAAATCAAGTTTAATTGACCGATTAAAGTTAATCAACAAAAGTTGAATGAAAACTTTTGTTTTCTTACCTTTTATGCAATTTTTGTTGATTAATTATAATCGGTTAATTAAACTTGATTCGTGAGAACGCACCTCCTTAAAGCTAAGGACTGATCACATCGCTACAAACACAATTACACAACAACTTTTTTTTTTGTAAAATTAATATCTGCATTTCCATGTCGTGCTTTTCTTGCTTATGTTTTGCATCAAGTTGTTGGTTTTCTAGCAAAATATTTAACTGTAGCTGATGTTTTTCGTAGCTTTCTTGCTTTTGTTGATCAGCCAAACTAACTTTTGACACAGCCCAAGATCCTAATTGACTTTGAAGGAAATTGTTCCTCTTCAGTCGGTTTACTCCTTCTAAAAGATAAAACATGTAAAGTCAATCCTTGTAGTAGATATTAAATAACGTACTTTTTAAAGGTGTCGACAGTGGAGTTCTTAATTTTGTCGGGGTACACTTTGACCAATCTACAATTGATGGAATGTTTGATTCCACCGGGACAGCTTTTTGCACTAAAATAAAAACAATTATTTTTAAGAATAATGAAAATTATTGATATACAAACAATCAACAGTAGATAATTTTATAAATTTTATCGGCTGTTGTGGAGATGCATTTTCTTTATCTACAAAAACAATGAATCAATCAACTTAAATTTCAGAAATTCTTAACTATAATCTCCTACCATACGTAGATGTTTCCACACTAATAGACTCGATTTCATCCATGAACCGTTCCTCTTCTTGATTTGTTGAAACTACAAAATATAACAAGGATAAATAAATTTAATCAATGTACATATTATTTTTTGTAAACTAACCATCAGTACGGTCACCCCCATACTGTGAAGGCATCCTTGTGACCTGTGTTGTAATTATATCCTTTATAGTGATATCTGTATCGTCAATATTAAATTGTGTAGAAGGTCCTCCACCGGTTCCCTTCAAAAAAGTCTTTTCATCCGAAAACTTCTTTTTGGCCCTCTTTTTTAGGTTTTCGTATTTATTCCTAAGGGCTGACACATCCCGAGGAAATCTCCAATACTACCGTCGAATTCTTGTGCTAGAATTTCCCAGGCTTTCTTTTTTGATTCATTTGAAGATGAATCACTTCTTCTGCACTCAATAATACCCTTGTATTTATGTACAAGAGTAATCAAGACATGTTCTTCCTTTGCAGAGAAATTGATACACCTTCTGAATTTTTTTTCCATATTGTTTACCTAACAAAAGATAAAAGACCACCACCAATTATTTACATGTATCCAACACCAACCACTAATTAAAATCCCCTCATAAGCAAAATATTTATAACATTTTTCAGCAAATTTAATTTAAGCAAAATCTTACTATTATAACCATCTATAACCCTATAACTTGAATATTTTTTCCATATTGTTTACCTAACGAAAGATAAGAGACTAACACCAATTATTTACATGTATCCAACACCAACCACTAATTAAAATCCCATCATAAGCAAAATAATTATAACAAATTTATAGCAATTTTAATTTAAGCAAAATCTTGCTACTTATAACCCTATAACCAAATAACAACAACAAACTCTTTTTCATGAATGTCGTCAAAATCTATAAATTTATTTTAATTTTAAATACAATATTAGTAGTAAATACTTACTTGAAACAAATATCAAACAAAATTTAATAACAATGAAGAAATTGTACTGCACAAACACAATAAACAAATTGGCGCGGGAACAACGATGACGCTTGATAATAGTGAAGCCAAGCTACAAACTTGAACATTTAGGTCAAAAGTACTACTAATATTAGAACTATTCAGGGATACCAATACGTGAGAATCAAGGTTCAACTAACCGTAGGTTGAACGAGCGTGGTACAACGCAGCGTAAGTTGATCTTAGATCACCGGTGAACTTGTAGTTAGCAGAACTGTCGTTCACTGAAATTTGGTACAACTGGCCCTCAGGTTACTTCAATCGTAGCAGTTAGATAAATTTCCCTTACATTGTACGATTGAACTGATTTAGAGTAAATTTAACTATATAAATATTATAAACTTTACCTAACGGTTAGGTTGAAAGACAATTGCATTCCGCATGTGCAACTAATCCAATATAATTTAATTTCAATCAATTGTAATTGTAGGGAAAAATAGAAAATGACCCAATGCAGCGAAAAAATTGCAATTTTATTATATAAATTACAAAAAGATTTATTGTAAAATTGTGATTCACTTATAGTGAAGTTGAAGGTCTCTTTGTAACCCATAATCAGAGCTGGGATGTAACTGAGCAGAAAAGTTACTTTCAGTAACTTAGTTACTTTAATATTGCAAGTAACTGTAACTGATTTATAGTTATTTTTTTAATGTAACTGTAACTAAGTTATTTTTATAAGTAACTTAGTTGTTTTTTGGAACTAAGTTACTTTCTATTAATTAAGTTATTTTAAAAATAACTAAGTTACTTTTACAGTAACTTAAATAAATTGTAAATTTACATTAGATTTCCAAGGTTTAATTATAGTATTTAAAGGGAAAGGAAGGGGCAACGTTCATCAATTCGCCTAAGCAGCATGCGTTGTCAGACAAGAATTTTGAAAACTTTTTTTGTTGAAAGCCAATAAATTGTAATATTTTTTACACTATACTGTTACTGTATTTAATCAAAAATAGTTAATTGTATTATTTGTAGTTGTACTATTAAAAATTGTAAAAGAGTTTGGGTAATGTAATGTAACTTGTACATAAGTAACTTGTTTCAAGTAACTAAGTTACTTAAACTAACTGTAACTAAGTTACTTACTTCAAAAGTAACTGTCTTTTTAAGTAACTAAAGGTATATTAATCAAGTAACTTGTAACTAGTTACTTTTCAAAAGTAACTTTCCCAGCTCTGCCTATAATATGTCCCAGCATCCAATTAAGCTAACATAAGCACTAATGTCCCATATCAGTGTATCGTGCGCTATGATTACGTAATGCACGAGGTGGACACCTTGCAAAATTATAAACAAGTTGACAAATTGTCTCATTGTTATTATCTTTTACAAAGATAACCGCAAAATTTATTTTAAAATTATTTGATTTCATTTCACATAATAAAATCGATTATTAGGGATGGTAAAATAATAAACATCACAGCTGATCAACATAATAACAAATATTATTTATTTATTAAATGTTTATTTAATAAATTATTATTAAATGTTATTATTATTATTAGGTAATTAAATTATTTGAAAATTTGGAGGTCTCAAAATTATTTTAACTTCGCTTTAATTAAACAGCTGCAGTTATCGCCTTAAACTTGAATTTTTCAGAATGGAAATTACGAATCAAATTTCTGAAAGATATTACTAAGCCCATACATTATAAACGATGTTGTTTACACGATTGTAAACGAAACATTATATTATGTTGTTGAAAATTTTAGTTATCTGTAATATATCTTCTTCCAATCAGGTATAGATTATATCAGTATAGGATAAAGAAGGGCAATAGATGTGGGTTGAATGCAATACGATTCAATATTTTCATGTCAAATTCGTAAAATTTTGGATAAACCGAGTCAAGTTTCCGTAAATAAAAATGTTAATTTGTTACAATGTTACAAATAGGCATATAGTAGGTTACACATTTTTTATTGTTTCTGCGAATAGAATGTTTATAGAAAATAACTATACGTGTTACGTGCTTACTACCGCATACTATTTTCGAAATTACTCCATTATAATATTCACCCTTATAGTAAGTTGAAATAGAGACACATAACATATTATGTCCATTTTTAGTATTAGCTCAAAGAACGTTGTGAATGACATCATTGTTCAGGGAATTACAAAAAGAAAATAAAATTGGCAAGGCCAAAATAAGTGATAAATATGAGTAAAAATAATTTTTACAACATTTGTTTAAAATAATTTAACACTAAACCCAATGCCTGATGCAACTATCACTTTGGTTGCTTCAGCTTTCAACTTGTGGCATTTCAGCTTTTGGTAAAGCAAAGTTAACAAACATGCACTCAAGTTAAGTTACCTCAATGGTGTAGTTTGATCAATAAAAATATCTAATATATTTAGCCATTTAGTGAAGCAAAATTAACAAACATACACTCGATCTAAGTTAACCCAATAGTGTAGTTAACTCAATAAAAGTGTCTAGTGTATTTAAATATCAGTAAGAGGTGGAATAGCCAAACCCTCTGGTTAATTTTACAATAACATAGTTCAATTTTCTTTTAGCTAAACTAACTCCTCTATATGGTTAATTTAATGAGTCATAGTTTAATCCACTATATACGGTTCTACCATAAAGCTATGGTTAACGTAACTATTCAATTTGTTAATACATCTTAATTTTTCAGTTATTACTACTAACACATGGTAGAATTAGCCAGATAGCGATTAACTAAAATATACTACATATTATATAAAATATAATATAATATTATAATATTATAATATAATATAATATAATAAAATATAATATTTATATAATATATAAAATATAATATGTAGTTAACCATATTTCTTTCAGTGTAGAATAAGTTCTTGGCGAAGATGCAATGCTTAAATCTGAATCACTTATTAACAGCACAGGAGTGTCATCATTTACTAAGTTGTCCTACAAAGTTACTTGCAAGTTAGATCTGGGGCGTATTAACAATATCGAGCAACTTACTTGAAGTCCCAATTTCCACTCATTCAGTTTTTTTTTTAAATTGATTCTTAATCCTATTGCAAGAATCAATTCCTTTATCAAGTTGTCGTCCAAATCGCTCATATTATCAAGGGTGACATGGTTTTCTAAATAATTAAAGGTTGCAAAGTTAAAAAAAATTGAATCGGTCATTTCAAAAATAGCATAAGACTTAGTATTTTTTCAAAATTGATTTTTTTACTAATTTTAATGTTAACACGGTGTATTTACATATTTAGGTTTTTAACATTTGAATAATGTAATAAAAGTACCTATTCGAAAAATGAAACGGCTTCAAAGAACATAAAAGTTACATAGTAAGTAAGTTAACTATAAAGAAAAAACTTAAAAAGCACAAAATAAAAATAAATTAAAAACAAGTTTATAAAAAAAAGCTTTGTATTATGAAGACCAATGAAAATACATTCTTCTATGTGTGCTCTTGCTTGGAAATGGTTCGAGTACCTATAAGTTTTTTGTAACATAATTTTCTTTTCAAACTTTAAAGCTTTGGTGGTGCTTTGGTGTTTGTGATAAAATTGAAAAGATCTTGACCCATATTCATAGCAGCTTTGGCTGTTGGAAATTCGTGTTGGTCTAACTTTCGTTGAGATCGACATCTACTATGCATTTTTCTTACTTATAGAGAAGTATGTAATATGAAAGGCACCACCAAAGCTTTAAAGTTTGAAAAGAAAATTATATTACAAAAAACTTATAGGTACTCTAACCATTTCCAAGCAAGAGCACACATAGAAGAATGCATTTTCATTGGTCTTCATAATATAAAGCTTTTTTTTATAAACTTGTTTTTAATTTATTTTTATTTTGTGCTTTTTAAGTTTTATAGCAACTATAGTAGTTTAATGTGTAATTGATTAAATTATATTATACAGCATACTTTTTCTTAAATCACTGCATGTTTTTCTAAAGTTTCTTATCTCTATTCTACTTTTTTTTAAAATCGATTTCAAAACTCACATATTTTTTTAATTTTAAATAAATTACATTGGATTCCACTTTTCGAGCTATTAATAAAGAATAATTTCTTAATTTTAATACCTTTTTTCATAATAAGATTCTTTAAATAGCAAATGTGTTAGCCTGATACTTCAATAACTTGACACTTGAATTAAATTTTTATTTTGACATATTATGTTTACTTGATTTCGTAGTGGATAGATCTGTTTCAAAATTTGCACAGAAACTGTGCTAATTTTGCGGTGAATGATCGGATCGGTTTCAAAATTTGATAGATTAAAATGTCTAGAGCTACAAGTCGACGTTTAAAATTTCAGCTTGATTGGACGGCTAGAAGTTTGTTAAAAAGCAGCCGAAAGATTTTTACCTTCTATATATATATATACAAATATATATATACCCGGGTAAGTTAATTTAAAGCTTTTAAAAATAGATTCTTTATATCGATTTTTTTATAAACAATTTTTAAAAAACAAATTTCAAACAAATCTGGAAAAAATTTTCCTGAGGGCGCCATTTATTAATTAAAAAAAAAGAAAAAGCTTCGATTAGGCACTAGTTTTTCATGTTTTCAAAAAGCTGTATGAATTTCATTAAAATCTACCGAGTTCAAAACACATAGTTTTGAGAAAAAGCCATTACTTTTAAAATTATTAATTTTTTTTTCTAAATTTCCTGTCAAGTCAAGACGAAACCTAATTTAATGATGCTGTTTTTACTTTCATAAAATAAAATAATTTACTGGCAAACTATTTGCCAAAATTATTTAAAATTGTAATTTTTTCCTGTCTCTGAGTACCGCTAATCCCTTAATAATTACATATTAATAAACAATAATTTCTTAATTAACATCAAACGGAACCACAAAAAAACATTATTATTTGCTTTTTAGTTAACTTATGTAACTTTTGTGTTTTGTGAAGTCAGTTTTTTTTAAATTAATTTTTTTTTTTTTAAATTAATTTTTAAATTAAATTAATAAATAAATTATTTTAAAATTTTATACTGTAATCGTTGCAACTCTAAAATTCACGTGAATGTACTTGCATGGTGTGATTCATATAAAATGTTTGTAATACTTGGCGCCAACCGCGGCCTGAGAACGGGATACGTAAATGAATATTTTGCTAGGTACCTACAAAAGTGTTTAAACTGCTTTTTTCTTATTTTTTTTACTTGACCCAATTTATATACATAAGACTACTCCTGAGGTACCAACATTTTCTAACAAAAAAAGAATTATTGAAATCGGACAACGCACATAAGGACAAACAGTAAAATTACGACGACAAAAATATAAAATATGATTTTTGTTGACATTTTAAAAAGTTATTTGTAAGTACTTGTAATAATTATTATTGTAAAGACATACTAATAGAGCAAAAGAAATTAATAGTAAAGATTTTTAAACTGATTAATTTACGTTAACTTTAACAGTACTCCTACTTAATAACTTTTATTAAAACCAGTCCACAAATTTTAAGTAACAAAAATTTTTACATTACTTACCTTTGAAAGATTCCACTAAGGGATGTAAATTCCAAATTTCTAACAATGCTTCCATCACAAATAATTAGCAAATAACAAATTATCACACAAATAAATTGCAGAAGAATACACTTCGCAGGTCATAGTGCTAATGTTAATCGGAGGTAATAGCATTTCATTTCAGGACAAAATAGCAAAGCTTGCAGTTTTTCAAGGAGAATTGGCGCCGCGTTTAATAGTTAAAAATAGCATAATGCAACCGCATTATTATTCTAATTAACTCTACGTTGGGTTGACTTGTTAAATGACAATATTCAGTAATTAACCGATTCTAATACTTAATCTAATTAAACGTATATGTTGAGAACATTACCATTTTACTTAATTTGAAATTATCAAACGTTTAAAACAAATAAAATTGTTCATGTTTAGTTAAATACTTTCAATCCTTGATTCAACGCTTTTGTAGTTTAAATCAATACTATATTCCAAGAAATTATATTACTCCCAGGAAGTAATCTACTTCATTGATGAAATTAAATAAAGAGTTCACACAAGTAAATAATGCTGACTAAATTATATACTTGAATTCAAGTATACGTTTTTCTGTGTGTACAGCGCCATCTCACCGCTTGGTCGACAACGAAAATTAGTAAAAAAAGGGGTGGGGAATTTTACCCGTAAAATAATTTAATTTAAATTGTTACTTTATGATCATTGATGTTGTATGAATTTCTTAGCAATGTATCTACCAGGCAAAAGTAAATACATTACTATTAAAATTCATAAAACACTAATGATTCTAAAGTATAAAGTACTTAAGATGAACTTGAAAAAAAACATTATAATCTTAATAAAATTTTATTGCAATACCTTCTCAATACCTTGTCAAGGAATTAATTACCAAATATTCTATTACTTTACTGTGCTCATATTCACTAGTAAATGGAAATTGGACATTTTCTGTTATAATTTGAGCAATTCTTTGCATTACATTGCCCAAATGACAAACTTTAGGGAATACAAAGTTAAAAATATTGTAAATTATGGTGAAATAATCATTGAACTGCGTAGTGCAATATTTTAACCTTCGTTTACGGTCGTATTCTCTATTTTCAGTGAAGACTCTAATTGCTTTATCCAAGTTATCCTCTTCCTGTTCACCTCCATTTTCTTGTTTGTTTTCGGCTAAAATGTTTCGTTTGCAAATTTCACACTGTCTAACTTTAGGTAAAACTTTCTTTGAAACAAAGCCACTGACGTAATGCAATACGGTTGCTTCCAATGGTTTCAGTTATCTAAATGTTGTAGCAACTTGAATGTCACTGCTCACACCAAGTTGTCGAACATGTACTTGTACATCCTAAAATCATTATAAAGTTAGAATAGGTGATTTAGCTATATTTCAAATAAAAATAATTACCTGAGTTACAAATCTTTGTAGTGATATTAAAATATCTCCTTCATCACGTTCGCAATTACTGCCCATTGAATGACCTTTGGTGAAGTTATATACCAACAAGCTAGTGTAAAATGGAGTAAAAGCAGCTACAGTTGGATTGGTAAATCGTACACCCCTCTGCCTAATTTTTCCAAAGAAATTTTTTAATGGATCTTGGTTAAATGTTCTTGGACACATTTTGGTAAAACCAAAACCTTTCACTTTTATATAAAGATCAATGAAACCCTAAAAATTGTACAAATGGTATTAAACAATAACAATTTTTATTATATTACAAGAAATACTTTTATTTTAATTATTTTTTAATAACCTGCAGTGTTGTAATCCAATTTTTTACTGATGGCGGTGTCGTTGTTTTGCCATCTCGCGTTATAAATTTCATAGTCTTTAAAATTATAATCGCTTTTCTCCAAAATTCAACATGTGGAGATTTGTCGGTAACACAAGTTCGTAATACCTTTCCTACGACATCAAAGCCAGCATGACCATTAACACTGTCAAATAATTTGTCCAAGAAGCTAATCACTTGCGCAGTTTGTGTTGCTTCTGGTGGCAACTTGACAACACCCTTATCAGTTTCAGCAGTCATTCCTAAGTAAAAATAAATGTTAAGAATTTATACAACAAATAAAAATTGTTAATGCACACCTGATTTAGCTGCAAAATTAATGGCAACAGCTACCGAGTGGCTGAAAACTTTAGTGCAACAAGAAACCTTCATTTTTTTACATGATTTGGATGCACGTGATCATCATTAATTTTAGGCATCAGCCTAAGTTCGCCAAATACACCATCTATCAAATATGCGTTATAAATGTGATCCCATTTAGCAATTAGTTCAACTCCGTCTATACTGTCTTTTTTCTTTTTTCGTTTTCTAGAAGGTTGTTTCGAATTCCCTTCAATAAATGAGGAGGATCAAAGAGAGGTATTACTGGATTACCTGCAACTTCAAAAAATGTGCCTCTGATCTCCCGGTTTTCTTTGAGATAATCTCCTCTGGTTTTCTCAATTAAATTTTGAATTGCAGATGAATTATTAGTCCCTTGATCACAAACTGTTGCACAGACAATAAAACCAATGTCAGATAGTTTCTTAATTAATAGTTTCAAAATTCGTTCAATATCTGAGTGATTCGTAGCCACACTTACGAAGTTATAATAGATGGGCTGTTACCATTTTGTTTCAATGTTACGCAGCATAAAAACCTAGAAATAACGAGAAAATTGAATTTCAATAATAGTTTCAAGTAATCAATAAGTACCTGTACATGATTTGCTATTTTTTCGGTTCTTCTATAGCCAAAATCTAGAAAACCTTGCAAATCATCTCTTTTTTTGTCATAGGAAAAATTTGAGCATATGGACATTTCATCAAACATGAGAATACAATATTTCCCAGTTTTCTTGGTAATCAACTTGGCTTCACTTTCCAAAACTTGAAATACACATTCATTAATACCTGGTCGGATTGGTATTCTATTCAGGAAATTTGTCAATGTTTTTCTGGATGGTAACAAAAACAGTTTTGACAAAAATGTATAAGCACTTCCGCTTTGTTTAAACAGTGCTAGAGCTAAAACTTTATCTTCTAAAGTGAATCGTCTGCCACGATTGTTTGTACATTAATTTGGCCTTAGGAGTGAGCTGATTAGATCTCGTGACATTTATTCTTTGAAGCAGAGATACTAAAAAAAAAATTAATTTTATTAATTAAATTTAAATTGCGTTTAAAGTTGTCTTGAATATACAAACTTTTTGATCGTGGTGGTGTGCCAGATAAGTTAGTAGCCTCTGCATTTCCGTATTCATCAAAAGCACTTGTTGCTAAAAATAAAATTAAGTTAAGGGATCTGTCAGTCAATCGATACCACGAATTCGGCCGCGATTTTTTTTCTATTGGAAAGAGGACAATTTTCTGAGCATTTTAAGACCTCACTTCGACCTGGATTATCCAGTAGTTTTCGAGAAAACGGCATTTGAAAATTCAAAATTTTACATGCATTTTAGATAGGGAATTCATTAACACGAAAGTTCTATTAACGGTGCGTGCGTTCTGATATAGTCTTAGTGTTAGCAGGCAGACGCGATTGTGACATAGTCGGGTGTACATCGGGTGTATTACGCAACATTATGCAATAATTTAAAAAATAAACGCAGAACTCGTTTTTAGGTTAGAATTAGTGATTGCAATACCGGTATACCGAATACCGGTATTTTTTGGCTATTTTGTGATACCGAAAAAGCGGTATTTTTGAATATGTAATACCGGTATTTCGGTATTTATTTAATAGGTAATAAATTGATTAATATTATTATTATATAAGCGAATATTATTAAAAAATTAAACAATTTAAAAGAAAATGAATGAAAACATGAATAACGCGACAAAAACTTTAAAGAACACAAAAAATCCGCAGATAATACGTCTGTATGGTTTTATTTCTGGCATAACGAATAAGAAAATCAGGGCAAATTTAGAAATTGAAAATAATAATGTAGACAAAAATGAACAAAGTGAAGAAGATTTCCAATCAATGATTGAAGAAGATTTCCAATCAATGGAACCAAAATTGTAATTTGCAATAAACAGAAAAACAGCAGTGCATAAAGAATTTGAGTCACAGTCACAAACAGATATAAGAAAGCTTATTAAAAAATAAATGGGACTATATGAAGACGAAGGAGTTCGAGGGAAGTACTTAGAAATAGTGTATGCTTATCTTCTAACAATTCCACCCACCAGTGTAGAATCGGAAAGAGCATTTTCTGCAACAGGAAATTTTTGCACTAAGGTACGCTCACGACTAAATAATGAAACACTCGATGCTTTGTGTTTTTTGCGATCATATTTTAAAAATATGTAATAATAAAATACTTGAATTTTTGATCTCCTAGTTGAATTTTTTTTTTTAATACCGGTATTAATACCGGTATTCCGGTATCACATACAAATCAATACCGAATACCGGTATTACAATTTTGCTCCGGTATTGCATTCCCTAGTTAGAATCTCAATTGCCTTGGTTGGGTTCGTCAAAACGGCGCGTAGCGCCCGCAGCGGAGGGTAACTCGCTAAAAACACCCCCCTAGGTAGCACAAACTCGCCAAAGGTGCAACTCGAAAGGGGTGAAACTCGTTAGCAACGCTCGATGTGTACCCTACGGTATCACAATCGTGTCTGACTGCCAACACTAAGACTATATCAGAACGCACGCACCGTCAATAGAACTTAGGAGCGAATCAATTCCCTCTGTAAAATACATGTAAATTTTGATTTTCAAATGCCGTTTTCTCGAAAACTACTGGATAATCCAGGTCGAAGTGCGGTCTTAAAATGCTCAGAAAATTGTCCTCTTTTCAATAAAAAAAAGTCGCGGCCCGATTCGTGGTATCGATTAACTGACAGTAGCCCTTTAATGTGTCTTCTTCCTGTTCCATAGTCCAATTTGAGTCATCACTTTCAGCATAAATAACATCTTCATCGATATTACTTTCACTGTTGCTACTTTTCACTAAAACTTTTTTCACCTGATTGATGGACTTCTGGCGGCATAGTTTTTTTGTGGCTTTTTGTTTCTTAACATTGTTACCTGAGAAACTATTTTCTATTTCATTTTTTTCAGGGGTTTCAGTTAAAATTCGACTGGACCCTTTCTTTCTTCCTCTTTTAGTTGGCTGCCTTGGAGGTGCCTTTGGAAAAAGTCTTATCTCTTGAGGAAATAAAGCAGGAGACATGTCACGGTACAAAACGTGGCCAAGGGACACGCGCACGAAACCTACCTTTTGTACTGCCCTAGCTAGCTCGTGGCGATGGGTCGCGGGGGTGTATCGAAAGGATACCGTGGAAATACAAAAGATAGGGGGGGGGTCGAAATACTTGTTGAGTCGTCACAATCGGGAAAAATCAATTTTATGGGCGCCACTCGAACTAAATGAGACTTACCACCAACAACAAGTTCCGCTATGCTTGTTCGAGAAATCGTTACGGAACCTTTCTTATGTAGAATCTGCTTGGTGGTCGTAGGGTACACAAGATTTATTAACAATAAAACATCAAATGGATAAACATATAATATATAAATAAACGGTAAATAAACAAATAATTACGCCTAAGTAGGCAACGCATTAAACAACATAAGTATAACCGAAAAGAAGGAATCTTCTCGATTTAAATATCGATACGATAAAAAAACAAATACGCGACAATCCTAGTCAAGAAGATTACGAAATGGTCAAATGAATTAAAAATCAAAAGTAACTTCTTGACTTCGGTTGAGGTAAAAAAAAATGGTTAGTAAAATCTAAATAACTACTATAGTACAAAATGTTGACATCTAGCTCAATAGCTAAAAGCGGTTGTACACCATTATATTTCTACATGTAACAAGGTGGAACTCGCTTTTGCGACAGTTCTTAGGCTTCTATACATCTACTTTTTCGGTAGGTTAAATTATTTGGGCTTTATTTTATTCCAATTTTTAATGCCTTAATCTTTTAATTAGGTAGATTTTTTTACTATATAAGGAAAACGCTAACGGAAGAAAATTGAATATTTTTTTTCAACACAAAAACACAAATATATTGAGCAGCAGGTAAAAAGTTCACAGATACAAAATGGACCAATACAAATTTGCCAAAGAAATTGAAGCAGAAATGAGATTGTTAATAAAAATGACAAAAACAGAAAATTGGCCCAGAAGCTGCTATTTAAGAGAGCTCACGCTCAAATCGTTCAAAGAAACGATGAAGAACTATCGCGAACATCCTATGCGCCAGGTGGAATTGAAGCGTGCCGAGGCATTTAAAAAAAAAGATGCAAGCAAACGTAAGGCGGAAGAGGAATTGTCCGCAAACAGGGCAAAAAAATTTAAGCAAGAAGAAGCTGAAGAAGTAAGAGAAATATTAGATATATTAAAAAAACAAATCGATGACGACGAGACGATTTAAGTGTTGTTATTTTTTATTTAATAAACAATAAAGGATAAAAAATTAAATATATTTGTATTTAAATTTATGGCTTATTCCAGCCATTAAAGCCACATATAGCTGGAACATTTTTCTTACTTAAGATCGTGCTTTGATACTACTTATTTTTGTGATTTCATGTGTATATTAGAATAAGCTTGTTTTTACCTCCAATCAATTTTAAAAAAAAATTGGAGGTATGGTAATCGAAAAAAAATTTCAACTTTTTTTTTTTGCATTTTCGAGATCACCGTGTTCAGAAACGTAAAGATCTGCAAAAAGTAAAAAAAAAATTTCTGTGTCGGTCTGTCTGTCTGTCTGTCTGTCGGTCGTCAAATTTTGTCGATCGATTTGCTTCCGAACCATTCAACCAATTACGACCAAATTTGGTATGGTGGTAGGGTTCACGGTGGAAAGGTGAAAATAAGGTTTTCATCGCGATCTATCAATCAGGAGTGCCACCACAAGAAAATAATACGGGATTTTTTAAAAATATTTTGTCTTGCGATATGTTATTTTAAAGGCCTTAAAAGGCTTTATCCAGAATAGGTAAAATTAATCTTCTATCTGTCGTCTGTCAAAAATCACAAGTTGTCAAAGTTGAAACTTTAAGAGTGAATAACTCAAGAAATGCTGAAGGGATCTTACCCAAATTTGGTACGTAGGTACATTGATCCTAATGGATATGAGAGCATATGTAATCCTTCGATAGAAATCAGTAATGCAACAGGAAAAAAATAAAATTAACTTTTTTGTCAAAAACATGAAAAAAGTTTTTGTCGATCGATTTTCTCCGGCATTTCTGCGTCGATTGCAATCAAACTTATTGGACGTATGCCTCGTGGGCTGGAATGGTGAAAATAAGGTTTTGCCAGAGAAATCTTCACCAGGGCCACCACAATAAAATAAATAAAAAAAAATGAAAATGTCGTCGTATCTCCGGAAATGTTTAACCGATTCAGCTAAAATTTGGTGTGTCGATGGAGCTTTGAAAGTATAAGTATTGGTGAGAAAACAAACCGAGCCAATTGGAACAGGGCGGGGCAGGTCAGAAAAATTATAGAAAATATTAACTGAAATCTTAATTTATATTTTTTTTGGGAGAATTTGTCAGATGGCTGGCAAAAATAAAACAATATATTCAAAATTTTAATAAACGTCATAATTTTGTGACATATGTGTCAAAATTAGGTTAATGTTGATTTGTATACCGAGTGCAGCATAAGAATTGAGTTTAGGGCTTGTAACAATTAATTTTAGAATACAAAAATAGGTGGTTCGGTGGGAAATATTTTATAATATCGTCGTACGGACTGATGGAACGTTACTTTATAAGTAAAAGGTTCTGCCACTAGGTAGCGACCAAGTTTAGGCTGTTTGTTAAATTTTTTCGCAAATGTTTTCAGAATCAGTAAATCGACAGTCAGTAATTTACAAAAATTTATTTTCGAAAAATCCGCTAGATGACCGAAAAAATTTGTTGTACCAATCTTGGAGAAATTTTATTTGTGACTTCTTACGGTATTATGTGACGTATATAAAAATTTTGGAAAAAATTCAGTGGCGTACAAAAATAAAAAATTTTTTCATTTTAGATTTTGTTAAAAAAACTTTTATAGATAGATTTAGGGTAGGGGGTGATACATATAGATATCTTTGCCAGGGCTACCGATATCTTTGTTAAGGCTACCACAATAGATAACAAAAATGAACATTATGTCATCGTATCTCCGGACAAAATTTGGTGTGCTGGTGATTGGAGGTATTGCGGCAGAGAGTGACGATATTTTTGCTTTTCAGTTGATATTTTTTGTTTGTAATTTTTTTGGTTTTTAGTTGATTTTTTTACGCAGTCGGGTTTTTTTGTTTTTTTTTTAAATGATTAAATATAATTGTTTAGATTCATATACTAATTTATCGTTATTGCATAATAAGATTTAAAAAATAAAAGTGATTACGTGAATCACTACACGTTGTTTAATTTAAATCAATTCTTGCCCAAAGTGGTTCATGATAAGAAGAAATCGATGTGTACACTCCAGCAGATAATATGTCAAAGTTCGAAAATATTGCGTCGATTTGCGTGCCATTCCGAGTTGTTGGTATTGGTGGCGACCGAATTTGGAGACCTAGTTCACGAAGTGAATGTTGCAGGATATTACTTTTTGTTGTGTTAAAGTTCTCATTAAAATCGCCAGCAACGAAGGTGCGTGACACGTATGAGCGGGACATAACTTTTTTGATTAAGGATATCATCACGTTCGAATTACAGCCTGGTGACTTGTAGACCACAATTATGCGAATGTTTACATCCAGAATTCCTTCTTGAAAGGCATTAAACTCTCTATGATTAGCAGAAATTATTTCAATATTATCAGTGACTATTTTTTCACAATCCTGATTAATAATCTCAGTTTGCTCATCCCGCCAAGGTTTATACAGCATTACTTGTTCTCGAAAAAAGTTGTCACGATCTTTGTTCATGTTGTAACGGACATAGCGAATAATCTTAGGAAATGTTCGTTTCCAAAGATATCCTGGTTTTTCGTTCTTAAGAGCGAGGTATTTTTTAAATTTATCTGCCGTTTCGGCCTCTTCGCTTTCAGCGGTGTCATCATTTTGCGGTGGCATCCGTAAACCTGATCGTTTCAACGAAAAATCATACCAAGCGGAAAATTGAGCAAGGTTAAGGTTAGATAATATATCTGGACGAGATATATAACGTTGTAGAAGTCTATCGACAAAGACATCTTCAGAATCTACATTCAACTGTTGTAATGCAATGTTGGATTTCATCATTCTCGTTCGCTGATCGGGTGGACCTGTTGGGATAAAGATGCATGATTCTGTGCATCGGCTCATGGGAATCTGAAGCACATTGTATGCAGCTTCTTGAGCAGAAAGTTCGCTGTTCATGTGATGAGCCGCACCGAGAGCCTGAAGGCGTTGGGCTAAAGTTTTATTTCCATTTTGGACATCTTCAGAAACCTTACGCAAGAGGTCGCTAGTTCCACGATCGCTCTTGTTAATATAATCAATAATATAGCAGCAACAGGCATAAGCATCCAAGATGAATTGAATGTCCATATTGGATTTCTGCAGTCTCAAGATCTTCTCACTGTAGGGATTTATGTAGATCTCACATGGTCGTCGTTTAATGAAAATTTTAGATTTCTTCAAGGAGCTCCGAATGGCTAAAATGTATTGATCGCGTGTCATGGAGATCTCCTGTAGGAACCCTGCAAATGCCATATCTGATGGAAGTGGATTCTCAGTAGTTTCCAAATACTTACGAATCTTTTTGTAATCTTGTTCAAAATTAGTAATTTCCCGAGGCTGCTCATCAAATGGATGAAAAATATTAGTTTCGTCCATTGGGAAAAATGGAATTCCGAAACGACAATTAACTCCTTTGTGACGTCTTTTTTTACAAGTGTGAGTGTGTCGATGAGTTTGAAGATACAAAAGTTGGCGAATAGGATCTTCTTCAGGCCAGTCAGAAGAGCATGTTAAAACTTCATCAATAAAGCGGCAAACTTCTTCAATTGAAGATGAGTTGGACGCGTCGTAGGTTGGTGCACCGTCAAGCCACAGGATCATGTGTATATGAGGACTTCCTCGATGTTGGAACTCAATGCGATGATACGAATGTTTAATTAATCTGTTACCAAATGGGCCGTTCGGATTTTTCCAGGTCTTGAAAATAGCAGATGCGCGATGCTCAAAGTATCGAGCGCAAGTTACTGGATCGCGCTGAATAAGTTCTTCTTTTTCTTTTTTGGACATTTTTTCTACTTCGTCTTCGGAAATGAATATTTTGTCAAGTACTCGCTTAAGAATTGCAATCAGCTCATTCCATTTAAGCTCAGCGGCGCTAATGGTGACAAAGAGATGTGGTAAATTAAATTGACTAACCATCCTCCGTACCTTGAGACCTTCTTGATGCCAATGATGACATGAGTTTCGTACTCCTTGTAAAACTTTAAAAGCGTTATCGTCGTTAATTAACCCATCCAGAAAGTTAGAGTGGGTAACTTGCCCGGCAGTGACTTGAATTAACTCACCATTGTGTCTACGCTTACGAAGACACACCTTGCGATTGTCGGAGATTTTCTGAATTTCAAGAGACTTAGCCATAAACAACAAAAAATCAACACATTCAACAGCTCGACGATCACTATTACGAGCCATCGATTTTACAAATTCGGAACGGCTCAGTAACTTACCATTGCTATCGGAAGGTATCATTCGGTGTCCAGCAAATAGCTGAGGAAACGTGAGAAAATACGAATCGGGGTCGTAAAGAACAGATAGTGGTTGATTTCCTTGAGCTGGAGCCATTCGGATTCCTTCATCACTTGTTATCAGGGTTTCTCCTCTGCCTGGATTTACGTCGTCGCTTTCTTCTTCATTCTCATCTTCTCTTATAATATTTTGTGGATTCTCGCTTAAAGCTTCAATAATTTCCTGCTGACATTTCTCTGTCCAGTCGTTTGAGAGAGAGATTCCATATTCACGGTACAGTGGTGATTTAGCTAAAGTTTTAGCGGCCTCCATTACATAGCCTGGACGAATGTTTCCAGCTGTATAATTTTTTGGAACTTCAATCTGACGAGCTAGTCGAATATGAAGAACATCGTCTTGATTCGGTAGCCTGGGAAGTGATTGAACAGTATTGTCTATAGAAACTGGGACATTAATAATGCGCCCTTTTGTTTTCATCTGCCCATGCGTTCCATACACAGCCCAGATAGACTGGAACACATGTCGAGCTGAAACCAAACGGGCTTCCAAACGTGACAGATTCTTGACACTTTGTGGAATACAGGGAAACTGCAGATCATTGGAGAGGCAGAGACGCGGAATCTGATTTTGTTGGATAGAATTGTGACAAGTTGAACAAAATTCAACGAGGTCTGCTGTGGTTGGGATTATAATTACTGTGTCGATGAAGGCTTGCTGCTTTCCAGCTAAAAGGAGTTTGGATATGCTGTGAGTTTTAATGGAGTAGTGAAAAAAAAGTCCCCCACATGAATGACATACGTGAGTGCAGCCCTTACGAATTTCAGCTTCGAATCGATGAATTTCATCTTGCCACGTACCTTGCTCACGAATTCTACGAAGATTATGTTCGTGCATGCGCACGTCTTCATTAATTCGAGCCTGGCGATGGTTTTCGGTGTTGCGAACTTGCTCCTGTAAATGAAAGGAAGGATCTTGACGAGCTTGACGATGGTTTTCGGTGTCGCGAACTTGCTCCTGTGAACGAAACAAAGGATCTTGACGAGCTTGACGATGGTTTTCGGTGTTGCGAACTTGCTCCTGTAAATGAAACGAAGGATCTTGACGAGCTTGACGATGGTTTTCGGTGTCGCGAACTTGCTCCTGTGAACGAAACAAAGGATCTTGACGAGCTTGACGATGGTTTTCGGTGTTGCGAACTTGCTCCTGTAAATGAAACGAAGGATCTTGACGAGCTTGACGATGGTTTTCGGTGTCGCGAACTTGCTCCTGTGAACGAAACAAAGGATCTTGACGAGCTTGACGATGGTTTTCGGTGTTGCGAACTTGCTCCTGTAAATGAAACGAAGGATCTTGACGAGCTTGACGATGGTTTTCGGTGTCGCGAACTTGCTCCCGTAAACGAAACGAAGAGTCTTGTCTAAGAGTTTGTTTCCTGATAGCGTCCAGCTGTCGTCGGCGGGCAGCAGCTGCTTTTCGCTCTTCAGGTGTCAACTGCTTTCTAGGCATTACAAAATTGTGTGGTTTTATCTACTTCAAATTATACAAAGCTTGAAGATTTTATATACTGCTTGTATTATAAACCTTCTCCTATAAACCCCATACACCTTTATCTGTTGATCTGTTGATACGCTGATCCGCCGACACGCTGATGCATTGATACACTGATCCGTTGATACACTGACCCGTTGATACACTGATCTGTCGATAGATAAAATAATAACGTATGAAAAATTATTTTTTCACTTTGAATCGGTATGATGACTGATTTTGAAAAACTGTTCTATGACTTCCGGAAGTACCTACTATTTCCAAAAATTATTTTAATTTCTGCAGAAAATAAAGATTTACAATTTTAATTTGAAATCTAAAATTCACGCCAAAACGCTTACTTGTGTTATTATGGCGTCTGTTTGTAACGTCACGCCTTAGAGCCAAACTACACGAGCGGTATTTCCGTCGCGTATTCTCCGCCGCATTGAAAACCACACGTTAAAATGGAGCAAACTACACGAACGTAATTACGTTGAATGTTCGATCATCTAATTAGCCGTAGACACGATTAGCCGTTATGAATTTGCATAAATAAGTTTTTCATGTTACTTTCCTATGTTCGGTTAATCTGGGCTTTATTTTATTCCAATTTTTAATGCGTTAATCTTTTAATTAGGTAGATTTTTTTACTATATAAGGAAAACGCTAACATTTTAATATTTTTTTTTTATTTCGACCTTTATAGGTAAATATTTGCAATTTACAAACCACAAATAAAACACAATTCATAATGAAATATTAAAATACCCGAAACACGTACCGAATACCGTATTAGAAACACGTAAAATACCTACTCTAAAAATACAAAATAAGAATATCGGATTAAAAAATATATATGTAAATAATCTGAATAATTAATACCAATCTAAAAATATTCTATATGAAGTAAAATTGTTTTAAGAACGTGCGTTCTGATTGGTTTTGAATTATGCGGACAGACGGACACGGAGCTAGATCATAAGGCTTCTTCCTATACGTTGTATAGAAGCCTAAAAGGCTTCTTCCTATACGTTGTATAGAAGCCTAAAATGTGAAACGTTTTAGTTTAAAATACATTTTAAATTATTTAAAATAATTCAGAAATCTAAAATAAACAATAGGAAACGTCAAAATATGTCTCATCAGGCCAGCCATCTTTGAATGCGCAGTAGGGAACGAGTTTTCGTTCACGTATAGATCATACCTTGTAATCTTTATACCATGGGTTACGGTAGACATAAACCACTTCAGCTTGGTACGGTCCTGCACGCAGGAATTCCTCTCGACGTATGTGCTGATGTACAGCTTGCATGAAAATGGACAGCGTCGTTTCGTGATGCGTATGTTTGATCCTCGAAAGAGATGAATACCATTAACAGGCATTCGGCGCAAAATAGTGATCTCAATTTTGTAGTTTTACCGATAAAATAATCCCCACATAAGGGTCGTAATCGGGAATCCGCAACGTCACATAAAAGTGGTAAAACAATGGGACACTCTTGCTGAATCACGAACAACATCAAAAACTAAACTGCTAAGAATCACAAAACTCGAACACAACACCCAAAAGCTAACGTCAACTCTTAAAACTGTGAGTGGTAATAAGCATAAATGAATACTAGACGAAATCACATGAAGTTCAATATTGGTTATAAATCTGCCAAAATAAGCGACCAAGTGATTCGATGCCTATCCAGTCCCAACTCCCGTGAGCGATCAGCACGCCGGTCTGCGTTAGAGCCGCGCAGGCGCATTATCGCGAAATATACAAACTGACCAATCGGAGAGCGCAAAGGCGAGGGTAGGGTGCTAATTTCATTTTCGACGACGTCCATGTCGACACCGAATGCGCTGAACGTACAACAACAAAATATAAAAGCGGCCGGGTGTCATGGCGGCATAAAACCTAAATTTAACATTACAAGGCCCCTCCACTATATTTTTCACTAAATTCAGACATTTTACAATTTAAAATATTTAAAAATGTTAATAACAATTCATTTAAGTCTGTTGATTTAGTAGTAATTATATTTTTTCGTATTAAAACATTTAATAGCAAATAGATTTTTTGCTTGTTGTGTATATTGTCCAAATAGTTGTAAATTTATTTTAAGGCATTCAAATTTTTTAAGTGTATTTTTAGTTAAATCGATTAATGGTAATAATACGTCATCAAAAAAATCTTTTAGATTGATATATTTATGTTTTGAAAAAGTTCGATAAGATTGTATTCGACAAATTGATAGAATTATTCTTATGTTCCGTACTTGTGTGGTGATTGCACTCATTTATGATATCAATATTGCAGTGATGGCAATGCAACTTACTGTCTAGTTTAATCCTTTTTGTATTTCTTTGATAATTACTCGTAGATTGTGATTCTATAAATAAATAACCCCAACTTACTTACTTTACTCCAATGAGTGAGTAATTTAATATCCTTTTGGTGGGATTATATTTTCTGGACAGAAAGGATAATCATTATGTAGATCATGCAAAGTTTCTGAATAATCTAAATCGACTTCTAAAGCATATCCCACGTTTGAGGTATCTGAAATTTTACTTATATCTAAATCACATATTTCATCACCATTTAACCAAACGAAACCACCATGAGGTAAATATTGCTGCATAGCGTAGCCATATAAATTGGTAGCATCCAAATATAAAATATATGATGATGGTTTTGAAGAGTTGTAATTACTCAAATATTTGTTGCAATCGAATAAATTCCAAACGTTAAGCGCACGTTTATAATCTTCACTTGTTATTTGTTCATTTATTAATCGATTAAAAAAATTTTCTAAGGAAGGTAAACTTGTCTCGTTTAATTTTGAAAAGCTATCAACGTATGAATAAGGAAATGCACCTTTTTGACATATAAAGTTAAATTTATTATCGTCGGTAAAAAATTTTCGAATTTCAATACAATCATCGTTGGTTAAAGTTTTAGATAATTTTTCTTAAGAGGTGGGCATAAATTGATACAAATCTAAAAATCTTAGTTTAATATTAATGTCTTGAAGCCCCATGTCACCAACAATGTTATCGACTAAAACATATTTTGTAAATGAAACATATTTTTCTTTGTTTTTGGCTATAACATCGACTTTTTCATTGTTCATCGCTAAGTTTTTGATGAATAGATGAACATCGTAATTAGTTAAGTTGTGTAGTAATACTGGAATCACGTTTTGATTTTTAAAATGTAAGTTACAAATTGAATGAGCTGCGCCACGAAAGTTTCCTGTCAAATGACAATGATCTTTGACTTTACTGTTTAAAACTGTAATAGGTTTTTCACAAATAAAACAAACTTCGGAATTATTGTATTCATTGATTTGACTTGGCGTAAGAGCAATCATTGGTTTTATAGATTTTAAACATTTATCATATAAATTTTTTACATCTAATTCTACATATTCCATAAATACTGAAGCACAATTTACGGTAAATTGTGCTTCAGTATTTTCAATATTGAGGAGAGCGAGAGAGTTGAGCTTTGTTTGCGTCATGTTTGACCTATGGTATTCCTTGATCCTTTTTAAGGAGGAAAATGACCTAAAAATACAATTAAATTGTGACAGTGACATTTATAAAAAAAATTATATAGAAAACAAAGCAATAAAAAAGTGGACTATTCAATTTTATGAAGTGATTAAAGATTCATAAAAAATGTAGGGTAATTGTAGGAGTAATGGACACCCAAGAGCAAATTTTAACTTTGATGGTATGGTATAAAGAGATCATTTGAGATAATGAAGTTTTCAAATTGTCAAAAGATGCCTTTATCTATATACCAAACAATCAACTATTTAAATATTGAACATCCTATAACGTGTTCTAATTTTTCTGTAAATAAAAAAAAAGTCACAATGTTGGATTAATGGACATAGTTGTCTAGGTAATGGACACATGTAGGGGGAGTAATAAACACATCAAAAAATAATGTTTATTTATTTATATTTTGAAGTCATTTCTGGAACAGTATAGTGACCTCTGTTATTTTTAAGAATTGCCTCCTTAATTATGGCTACAATGTCATTCTTGAAGTAGTAGAGGACATCTTCTTTTAACGGCCATTTCCAGGAATCTACGCCTGCAGTAACCAACCATTGTGGGTTGTATTTGGGAAAAGGGCTATTAAAACAACTCCATTATCATCGCATAGCTTACTTACTTGCTGAGTAAGATGCGATCTGTGTCCGTCAACAAAAAGTATGACAGGTTTAACAATACTATTTGTTTTCAAATAAGGTAAAAAGTGATTTGATATAAATTCAAAAAACCCTTCTGAATTCATCCATCCACTATCTGAACGCCCTAGAGCCCAATCTTCTGGAACAGATTCAACTATAGCCTTAGGCATCTTCTTATATGGGAAAATTAACATTGGGGGTACACATTTTTCATCTGCGGAAAATGTTCCCATCACTGTGATCTGCTGTTTCTCTTTCTGGACTCTTACATAAAAATCTTCTAAAATTTTTTTTGGTCCTAGAACTTTCCCACTTTTGGGACATAACGCAAAACCAGTCTCATCTGCATTAAAAATTCTACTTGAATCTAAAACTACATCCTCGAGATTATTTTATTTGAATTATTGAGTAATCTCATCAAATTTTCATCAAATCTCATCTCATCAAATCTCATCAAAAACTTTCAATGCGATCTTTGGTTACCGCCGCGCGTGCTTTGCTTACCGCTTCAGCATGTCGCTCTTTAATGTTTGGGTGACATTTGAGAAATCCTTCAAACCATGCCCTCCCTGGCGTCATAGTCGTTTTGTTCAAATAACGAACATCTCTAATGCTTTCTATTAAAAATTTTTTTACTGATTGAATTAAATTGTTTTTGTGAACTGGAAAACCTTTTTTTGCCATTGCTAAAATCCAATTCACTAAAACATTTTCCTCTTCTTTAGAAAGCTCGGTGGAAGGTCCCATTTTTCTTTCAACAGTGACATTTCCAGTGAGCTTCCTTATCAATGTACTGCGAGGAACACGAAATTTTTTTGAAGCTTGTTTTCTGCTCATGCCACTCTTTACTGCCTCGATAGCTTTTTGCATATTCTCATCAGAATAAGAAAAAAATTTTCTTTTGGTTTCTTTTTCCATGACTAATTATAAAATTAAAAGTTAATTTCGTTTAAATTAAAATTTTTTTTATGTTAAACAATACTCTGTACAAAACTAATAATAAATTGCTTATACAAAATTCTTGCAGTTTTTCATTTAAAATTAACAACTCCTACTCTCGGAATATATCCGTAAAATCCGGAATTCCTCAAGGCTCGCATCTGGGTCCGTTACTATTTATTCTGTATATTAACGACATTATATCAGTCTTCAAGTATTGCAAATTCTTATTATACGCTGACGATCTAAAAATCTTCAAGGTCGCTAACTCGTCTTATGATCTCAATCAAATCTCTATTGACCTTCGCTCGTTCGAGTCGTGGTGTAGCGCCAATTTTCTACAATTAAATATTTCTAAATGCAAATCTCTTTGCTTTACATATAGGCGTTTGTTATTACTATTATTATTATTATTTTTCTTTTTTTGTTATTGTATTTTTATTAATTAACTAGTTTCTTTGTTTGTATTTGTTTTTGTATTGTATTGATTTTTGTATATAGTTATAAGGATTTAATTCCGTCAATAAACATTATTATTATTATTATTATTAGCACAACATTACAGGTGGTCGGTTTTTTTCGTGTCCAAGCTTATTTCAAGGTGTGACCATTACTACAACATTTTAAAATATTTTGATTCAGTAATGGCCACCCCTTATAACACAAACAAAACATTCAAAATAAAATTATTTTTTTAATGTTTAGATTTTTACTTACCCCACAACTAATTACACACTGCTTAAAGTCTTTACATTTATTTATCACAATATTTTAGCAATATCTAGCAATAGCATGACGTCAGCTACCTATATATCCACAGAAATTGCAAAGAATGAACTACTGTACGTTTGAACTATAAATTTAATATATTTTGTAGCGGCAGTTTGAACATTATAGATGTTTTAAGACATAGGTGTCCATTATTCCCCCAGGGTCCATTACTCCCACAACTACCTTAGTATATTAAAAAGTTGAGTAATTTGTGGAATCTTACTTTCCCATGAAAAACTGTGTGTGATCCCAAGAAGCTGACAAAGTAGACTTTGTTTAATATTTGTTTACGTTATTTTAGTTTAGATTAAAATCTAGAGCATTGAAATTGTAATACAAAGTAAACGGTTTGTTATTGTTTGACTTACCTCTCGGCTGATGCGTTTGTTACTGGAGTACAAATAAACATTCTTAGCAAAATTTCGACATTTGGATAGATATCTTCCAATTTGTTTCCTATGATCCACTTGTACAAAGACAACGGCTTTTTATTTTTATTTTCCATTTTGTTTGTTGATATGTGCGACCTCAGGTTCATCAAAAATTGCCGGCTAGTTAAATAAGTCATAGGCTTAGTTAACAAAAAAAATGCATTTATTTTACAACACTACAATTTGTTGGAGTACATATAATTTTAAATGATCGTTAACGCAATGTAACTACATGAGTAAAAATACAAGACTAAGAACTAAAGTTAATTTTACAATTATATCATCATCATCATCGGCACTCCATTTCATAAGAAATTTCGCCACGTCGTTTGACGTTTTCTCAATCCGATTTTTAGGGTGGATTAATCCCTATTTCTCTTCTGTGAGTCGTATACCATTTTTTTTCATTCACAATTCTGTATGCGTCTTTGCTTCTTCCACAACCCTTCGCCATATCCGTCTATCCAGGGCTTT
The DNA here is from genome assembly GCA_947369205.1 of Cantharis rufa. Classification (NCBI taxonomy): domain Eukaryota; kingdom Metazoa; phylum Arthropoda; class Insecta; order Coleoptera; family Cantharidae; genus Cantharis; species Cantharis rufa. The sequence goes on along the minus strand of OX376307.1, from coordinate 18,958,952 downwards.
CCTCCTCCATTCGTTGATCTGCATGGTGCTCAGGTCATTCTCCACTTCATTTTGCCATCTCATTCTTGGTCTTCCCACGTCTGGTCTCCATTTCATTATGATTTTGATGGTTCTACTTTCTTGTGCTCTCAGAACGTGTCCCATCCAACCCAACCTCATCGATTTAATGTGGCTGACAATATCTTCTTTTTCCAGTTCTAGCTCTATTTCTTTGTTTGTTCTTCTTCTGATTTGTTCCTCGTTCACTTTTTCTATGCCCAGGATCTTTCTCATGATTTTTCTCTCAAAAATTCGTAGTTTATCCTCTTTGGTTTTTGTCAGACACATTACCTCCGTTCCATACGTCACTACGGGTCTTATGAGGGTCTTATATATTCTTATCTTCGTTTTTTTCTTTATATATTTGTTCATTATTAATTTCTTGTTTCCGTAAAATGCTCTGTTTCCGGCCATTATCCTGTTCTTCATTACCTCCTCTCTCTCGTTGTTATTGCTTATTCGCATTCCCAGATAGTTGAAGGTTTTCACTTCTTCAAAGGCAATTATATATAATAAAGTTATTATACTTATCTAAGCAAGATATTATTATACTTGACCTGTTATCACTTAAGAATTATCACCTTACAAGAGATGCATAACTGTGTACGTAACTGGCTCTAAATCATTTTCAAATACACTGAGAAGTTTGTTAACCTCAACTTCAATTTCTTCTGTCGTGAGATCTGAGAGTTTGATTATTGCAACAAACCTTGTAACAAATTCCTCATAGGCATGCATTCTTGCTGTAAGTTCTTGTTTAACTTTATCAATTATCGGAATAAATGTGTGAACTCTAAAGCTGTTTCTTCCAGTAGTAAAGGAAACTTCGCCATCTCGAGTCTCATCATCTTGAAGTTTTCTTGTTTTCTTATGTCTGTTATCAAGCTCATAAACTTTGGTTTCACTACCATCAAGTGCTTTGTTTTCATAAATATCAAACTGATTTCTGAGCTCTTCAAAGGATATCAGTGAATTGAAAACTTCTGTTACGGCCAATGCATCAGTGTCTTCATTTTGCACATATTTGTTAACCTTAGGAGCCTGAAAAGAATAGTACCCCATAACTTGACCATTATAGCTGTTTCCAAGCGGTTCAATCTGCTTAGTAGGCCTTTAGCTTCTGCTCGAGTGTTAATGTCTATAAAAATGTGCACTTGAAAAACTCCAAAAACTGTTGCCATATTCCTTCTTTGCCTTTGAGAAATTTCCTTCTTTATTTTCAATTATCCCATGTTGAGACACGTAATCACGTAATTCATTATTTACAACCCAGTTTGCTGGATCGGGATCAAAACAAAATGGTTCAAGTTCAGGTTCATGTTCTAGTGGTGTTGGCTTATCAATGCCATTGGAAGGGCTCTCAGGGTCGGGGTCTCTCTGTGGTTCGGATTCAAATGCTAAAGATCTTGTGTTCGGTTCCGGCGGTTCCGTTTCTGTTCCTGAAATAAAAGACTGCATATGAACAGAGGTACTAGTAGTACTAGGAGTACTGGTGTCCAAAAATAAACTGTCATCTTTTTTGGTTTGGGTCTTATCTTGTTCTTTAGACAGCCAATTTTTCATTGTCCCAGAGAACTTCTTGCTCTCTTCTGTTTTCAATTTAGCTCTTTTTCTGAATTCAGCCCCAGATGGGCGTTTTTTTGGTTGGCTCATTTTAATACCTGCATAAAAACCACGACATTATTAGTACCACATATAACAAGGAATCTCTATTTGGCTTCGTCCTGTCCAAACTGACCGACTACCTAACTCAATTTCAGATTCATAAATCATCAAGTTTGTAAATTCATTTACAATTTCAGATTCATAAATCATAATAAAATAGAAAATATTAAAAAAATATCGTCACTCTCTGCCGCAATACCTCCAATCACCAGCACACCAAATTTTGTCCGGAGATACGATGACATAATGTTCATTTTTGTTATCTATTGTGGTAGCCTTAACAAAGATATCGGTAGCCCTGGCAAAGATATCTATATGTATCACCCCCTACCCTAAATCTATCTATAAAAGTTTTTTTAACAAAATCTAAAATGAAAAAAATTTTTTATTTTTGTACGCCACTGAATTTTTTCCAAAATTTTTATATACGTCACATAATACCGTAAGAAGTCACAAATAAAATTTCTCCAAGATTGGTACAACAAATTTTTTCGGTCATCTAGCGGATTTTTCGAAAATAAATTTTTGTAAATTACTGACTGTCGCTTTACTGATTCTGAAAACATTTGCGAAAAAATTTAACAAACAGCCTAAACTTGGTCGCTACCTAGTGGCAGAACCTTTTACTTATAAAGTAACGTTCCGTCAGTCCGTACGACGATATTATAAAATATTTCTCACCGAACCACCTATTTTTGTATTCTAAAATTAATTGTTACAAGCCCTAAACTCAATTCTTATGCTGCACTCGGTATACAAATCAACATTAACCTAATTTTGACACATATGTCACAAAATTATGACGTTTATTAAAATTTTGAATATATTGTTTTATTTTTGCCAGCCATCTGACCAATTCTCACAAAAAATATATAAATTAAGATTTCAGTTAATATTTTCTATAATTTTTCTGACCTGCCCCGCCCTGTTACAATTGGCTCGGTTTGTTTTCTCACCAATACTTATACTTTCAAAGCTCCATCGACACACCAAATTTTAGCTGAATCGGTTAAACATTTCCGGAGATACGACGACATTTTCATTTTTTTAAATTTATTTTATTGTGGTGGCCCTGGTGAAGATTTCTCTGGCAAAACCTTATTTTCACCATTCCAGCCCACGAGGCATACGTCCAATAAGTTTGATTGCAATCGACGCAGAAATGCCGGAGAAAATCGATCGACAAAAACTTTTTTCATGTTTTTGCCAAAAAAGTTAATTTTATTTTTTTCATGTTGCATTACTGATTTCTATCGAAGGATTACATATGCTCTCATATCCATTAGGATCAATGTACCTACGTACCAAATTTGGGTAAGATCCCTTCAGCATTTCTTGAGTTATTCACTCTTAAAGTTTCAACTTTGACAACTTGTGATTTTTGACAGACGACAGATAGAAGATTAATTTTACCTATTCTGGATAAAGCCTTTTAAGGCCTTTAAAATAACATATCGCAAGACAAAATATTTTTTAAAAATCCCGTATTATTTTCTTGTGGTGGCACTCCTGATTGATAGATCGCGACGAAAACCTTATTTTCACCTTTCCACCGTGAACCCTACCACCATGCCAAATTTGGTCGTAATTGGTTGGATGGTTCGGAAGCAAATCGATCGACAAAATTTGACGACCGACAGACAGACAGACCGACACAGAAATTTTTATTTTACTTTTTGCAGATCTTTACGTTTCTGAACACGGTGATCTCGAAAATGCAAAAAAAAAAAGTTGAAATTTTTTTTCGATTACCATACCTCCAATTTTTTTTTAAAATTGATTGGAGGTAAAATATTTAGGTATTTTAATTTCATAATAACACAGAAATAGGCTAATCCTATAACTCAAAATGATTTTTTTCATGAGTTGTTTCAAGTTCGTAATAATTATATTCACTATGAAAATATAACCTCAAATTAAAGCCCGTATAAGATTAGTTTGAAAATTTATTTATAATTTTCTAGCACAAATAAATTATAATAGAATGATAAATACAACTATATAATATATTTCAAAGAATTGGAAATGATTTTAACCCATTGAAAAGTATTTTTAATAACACTTGTAACTCAGTTACTCATCTTTCTACATTTTATGAATGTTATTCATAAAATATTATCATTTTATGAATTGTTTTAAAAACTTACCTTAGCCGTTTAGAAATGGGTAGAATCCAACAAGAAGAATACTTCGTAATGCACAACAAAATCACACGATAACCTAACCTCACACCACACGCACTTGATAGCTTGTTACCATGGAGGCAGAAATCAACAATATGTAAGAGGAGATGAAGTGGCAATCTGCAGACGCTTGGCAAACTGCAGACGAAAAGTAAGCGATAGGCCACGCCCTGTGATGGTATCAATCTATACATAATGAGTTGAAAAGTAAGCGATAGGCCACGCCCTGTGATGGTAGAAATTGTCTGCATTTTCTCTTCTGAAGTTCATCTCTTACCTATTGTTGATTTCTACCTCCATGCTTGTTACTGTTCACAGAGGGCGCGGGTTCGGCGGGGTGAGGTGTACCTGTACCAACGGAGGGAGGGACGATCTATTAATAGCAGTGACACGTGATCGTGAGTCATTCACCGGGCACCCCAACCCACCCAACCTACTGACTACTACTCGCTACTGACGCTCGTCTAAGAAAATAAAAATATAGGCTACAACATTTTTTTGCCATCCCTTGCCCTGCGCCCCCCGCAAGCTTGCGCCCTAGGCCATGGCCTAGGTTGGCCTCCGGGCCTGAATTTACCCCTCGATATGTTTTATATGTCTAGAAAGAATCATCGAAATTACATTAGATATAGTAACCAAAAGAATAGGGTACATGGTGTTCAGTTTTTAGAGTGTACGATTTACTCGATTTTATACGATTAACTTGTGTGGAGTTAGGTGTTGCTGTAGCGATAGGTTCTAATAAACTTTCAAAATCTGCATATATATAAAGGACTTGAAAGTTGATTTTGGATACTTTCAAATTTTAAAATATTTGAAGGAATATTATTACCAAATTTGTCTAATCGAAATTTATTATCGCAGGGTAAATTTGCGCGTATGTGACCACAATGCATATTCATTATGTCCCTCTAATTTATATTTATCATTAAAAATTGAAGACATCCATCGCAAATATATTTTCGACCATGATGTTTACTTAATTGAGTGGATACCAATCGAGATAAATCTTTTGTTAAACAATAATGAAATTTTCCCAAACCATCATCAATAAGTAATAAATTGACATGTTTTAAATGTTTACATTTTGTGTGGTGAAAAGGACCTATAATATCGAATTTATTTTAGTTTTATCTATTGTTTATTTAATTATTTATTTACAAATTATAAAAATCTTGATACCAATTCAATTTTAAATTCAAAAATAACAATCAAAACAAAAATTTAAACTTAATACGTAATAATATGTAGTCGCTGTTTGACCGTGTTGATTGTCGTCGCTGATGGACCGTGTCGATTTGTCAAAAAATTTAAACTTAATACAGTATTTTAAAATTAATAAAAAGAAATTTTGCAACATGGCAATATGTACAGGGTTGACCATATTCGACGGACCTATGTTTTTTTTTTAAAAATCAAAGAAAAAAATAAAAATTTGGCGGTTGGCAATCTTAATCATTTAATTTGTTCCAAGTAGATTTGTTTACATCAATTTTTGAATATGATATCTCTCAAATGGCCGCCTCTGGCGTTGATGGCGTATTGTGCCCTTTTTGCAGCATTTTCCATCGTTTTCGCCAACATTTCGGCCGGAATAGCGGTTATTTCTTCACGAATGTTGTCCTTGAGCTCTTCTACGGTCCTTGGCTTGTTAACGTAAACCTTTGACTTCAAATATCCCCACAAGAAGAAGTCAGGCGGCGTCAAATCGGGCGAACACAATTGACGAATTGGCGAATTACACATATAATTGAATTGAATCACAATTGACTTGTTCTGTTGAATGTAAATTTCAACTATTTCAGAGCGCTCGCGTGGCGTGTATTGTTCCATGGTAAAAATCTGCTTGGACTGACGCTTCAAACGCGGTATGTCATTAAGCGATCTGACATCTCTGTCAAAAGTTATGGCGTTGCCAGATGGGTCCGTCGAATATGGGCAACCCTGTACATATTTTCATTGGTGTGGTGGTGGTATGCTGCGGGGTAGTTGAATCTGTAGTGAAATCTGAAAAATAAGGAAAAAAAAAATTATTTTAAAATAATAATTTTTTCTTAACTACTTAAATATAATATTATTTTCTACCTCATATTAAATTATTTTTATTTACTCACATTCATTCACTAAAAATCTGAATCAAACTCAAATCCACTATCATAATCAAAAACCTCTAGGTCATCGTCCAGCTCCCCCAAGTCATATAAAACATCTAAATATCTACCATGACTTGGGAAAAAAAGTTGTTGTGGCCTGGTAGATGATGATGATGTTGCTGGCGATGAAGGTGGTGGTGACTGCGGTTCTTGAGGGAGTTTAACCTTTTGAAGTACCCCTTCACCATCAATTGCACAGTAACGCACAATTTGCCTTCTGCATATCGGACACTTTTTTGTTGTGTTTAACCATGTGGTTAAACACAACTCGCAAAACTTGTGATAGCATGGTAAATATCACACATCTCGTCTATGCAGTGTTACGATACTACTGATACTTACCGAAAAACTAAAATCAAAAACTCAAATAAAAAAACAAACTGCTCCGGCTCAAACTGAAGACTCTCTCGGGCGTGGTTGAATAGTAAGGAAAGTAAAAAAAAATACAAAATACACATAACAATATCTAATCAGTTCTAAATCATGTTTTACAACCTTTTCCAAAATTACTAATGTTCTTAAACCATTAAAAATCAAACAATCCAAATCCAAATAATTAAAATTAAACTTGACCACATTAAAGTTAACCCCAAAGTAAGATTACTTGGCAGTGGTCGTAACTACACCTAATTAATCCTCTGAATGAACAACTTTATTTGACCTTACTGAAATCTATACATACTAAAAACAATACAAAAATAATTCCATTTCACCTGAAGGGTGAAATAGAATAAACAGTTTTGTGACTTATTTAGGTCAAACAAAATTATTACGTCATAATCATTATTAGAAGTTATTTACAAACTGACTGCCATACTCGCCATACAATGACCAATACTCATTGCATCAAAATTCATTTTACCCTAACCAATAATTAATCTACCAAACTGACACTTCACTAACATATTTTCTAACTTGTCGAAATAATGCATACTACTCACATTAATGAAGTGGAACTGCTACCAATATTTGCCTGCCAGCCTAATCGCTAAAGATGAACCCGACGCCATCATATTATTGGACCTTCGTATACGAACGACCAAGAGGATAATACTTTCGGAATCCTTTTTCCTAACAAATTTCTGATATTCTTGAAATTACGAAATTTGACCAATTGTGTTAATCACCAAAATCAGTACTTCCATTAGCTTAACGAAATTGATTACTTCCACCCAATTGCCATCGATTCATACCATCAATCTCAAATTTTAAATGATATCCAGAATTATGATTATGTGACTTAACATCACCGTGACACAATCAATTTTTAATAAACTCCGCCGCACGACTAACACACATTATCTGATCTTAAAAACCCTTCCAAATTTGAATTGAATCTAAAACCGGAGTACCGAATTGTCGCGTGTGTTTTGGATCGTTGCTAGCTAGGTACTGACTTACTTTTCTTGTCTCCCACACCAGGATATGTTATCTTCCGACCCACCTGCGACCCGGGTCAGACACGCTGATCGTAACATTTCAGCTTGTGGGAACGGAAATGCTCAAGGTTCCTTTTCGCTACAATTACTCCTCACGTGCAATTGGATCGTTTTGTGGTGTGTAATAGAAGGTGTCGCTTTGTGTAATCACCGTTGGTGCCAAACTGAACGATGATTGATTGCTCGACGTTGGTCGATTGTGGTCTGACGTTGGCAATAAATTCTTATCAGAATCACCTTGTCGTGCAGCAAGCCCACTCACAGTCACTGACAGTAACTCCAATAAGTTACCTTCCACCTCGGTATATTGTGTAGGTACGTGGCTACCACCACCAGTTTTAAAAATTGATTGACGCTCTGCAGCTGATTTTCTGCGAAGCTCCTTCTTTATGCCATCAAATTTAATTTTTAATGACTTGGCGTTGCCAGGGCAACCACCGTTAGCAGCATTAAATTCATTGGCAATAACTTCCCATTGTGCTTCCTTCTCTTTCCAAGTTTTTGCATCCGTTTTTTTGTTTTCCACAATACTAGCGTATTTCAATACCAACTTTGAAAGCAATTGGTTTTCGCTAGGAGAAAAGTTTATTCCTCTTTCTCGTCTTTTCTTGTCATCCGCCATAACTTCAATTAAAATATAAAAAAAACAATTAAATACTATTCACATTAACTGTACATTAACCACACTTCACGTCCTTCACGTTTTCAAATGAACTATTAGTTTATAATCCACCACCAATACACCACAACAATGATACCAACATTGAATACTCAAATATTAAGTGCTGGGTACGTAACCACAAGATAAAAATAATTGATCAACCCGTTTTTACTTACCAGAAAGTTTATTCGGCAAGTAACGTTATTTGTTGGGTAACTAATTGACACTTTTACCTAGACTTTGATAAACTGGCCCTTAGTGCTATACCAGCAATTAATAAACCATAGGCGTAACAGCAGATAGGGCAAATCATGCTTACATACAATTACAAATTTTAAAATGTGTTCGTATTTATACATATATACCATTTTTCATAATTTTGATTCAGCATTTCACACAATAATGTATGTTCATTGACATCGAAAGAAAATCGCGATATTAAAATATGATTCTTGTGATTGCGTTTACATTACTTCAAGAATTTTATGAGTAAACAATATTAACCCTGCGTTTTAGCTCTGGGTCTTTTAAGGAACAGTCGAAATTTTAGATGTATGTAAATTTTAACTGGACCAATATAAAAATTTAACCACCCTCTCTAAAAAATGTAGTTACTAAACAGGGTTCATACTTGCAAAAAAAAAAATTTTTTAGTTAAATATTTGAGGAAAAATGTTATTAAAATAAAAATAAATGTACGTTATGTGTTTTTAAGTGTTTTTATTTTTAATATTTGGTATGGCCACCATGGGCCTTTATTACATCTTGTAATAAAGCGTGGCATCGAGTCGGTTAAGCTTCTTAATTATTCGTCACTTAAATTATTGTCTCATACAAATTGTAGAGCTTGTTTAAGGTCTTGAATGGTTTTCGGTGATGTAGTATTGCAATATCGTCACCCGAGAATTATTTTGTGATATATCCTAAAACACCGATTGTGGGAAATTGCACTTTTGTATATTTTTGTTAATATTATTACTTTTTAATTCTGTTTCCAAAACTTTTTCACTTTAGACTAGATTCTATATAGTAAATACTGCTGTCTGCTATAAAACTTTTTTATTTTTTTGAATATATTTTGAATAATTTAGGTTTTTTGTTTTGGATATAGAACAAAAATTGCAAATGTAGTATCAATTGAAAAAATTATAGGATATAGCACACTATTTTAATAAAACAATGTTCTATATCCTCTTAAACGCTGTAACTAAATGTAGTGATTTATAATGGTTTTATTAGTTAGGCAATAATAAATTATTATTGGAAGTTTTTTTATTTATAAAAAATATTTAATAAAAATAATATATAATTCTGTTGTATATGATAAATAAACTAAATTTTTGTACAAATAACAATAAGATACTAACTATTAATAATAAAATAAACAAATAATTCTATATTATTAAAAAATTATAATAACTTGGATATTTATGTAATTCCGAATGATTTTTTGTTTCTTTATCTTGGAAAATTTTCTTCTGGTTGTTTTGTTTTTAATTTCATTGGTTTATTCTTTGGCATGTTTTCGGTTTTTTTAATGTCTTTTCTGCTAGTAATTGGAATGTTGTATTTCTTAGTTTGCTTTCTGGTTACGCTTCTTGTTTTTTTAATGTCATCTTCGGAATTCTCTTTTTCCTTTAAGTCAATTCTATCACAAACATTGCTTCTAAGTCTTTCTTCTCTATTTAATATACTCTCTTTCTTTCTTTGTAAATGATTGTTCTTTTTTTTTACTACTATTTTCTTTTTTATTATTCTTTTTGGTGTATTTTTGATTCCAAGTAATGTTTCATAGAATACTTTTTCGGAATCATTTGGAATAAAAGGTTTCATTTCCAATAAATGTTTGCGTTTCTGATCAGATATATTAATTTCCAATTCAGCTAACGGTACATTTGTGGAAAAATCGTATGGAGCACATTTCCTTTTATGAGCTCCTCGAGTCACTTTATCTACTACTGCTTGCATTAATTGGATTTTTGTCTTTTCAGTTACAGCACCCTCAAAATTTTCTTTATATTCTATATTATTAATATCTTTTTTGGAATATCCAATATGTTTTACTCTGGTGTATGGTATTGTATTGTAATTAAGAGTTTTAGTATTTATTTGAAAATTTAAATAATCGTCATGTTGCATTTGTATAACTTTAAATTTTAGCTTCCACGTTGGAGGAATTATCAGTAGCTGGCCAACTAAAGACAGGGGACTCCAGATTTCCAGATTTTTTAGATGTCTTTCAATGCAACTATGTGCATTATCAATTTCTTGCACATTACCGTGACCAGGTTCACTAAATTTTTGTTCGATAATCTCAAGATCTTTACTATACTCTGATTGCAAAAAATATTGTATAGCAAAAGACATTACAGAATTCTTATTCTGTGGCACACAACTATCAGACCACAATATTAATTTTTTCAATTGTGGATTATCCCTCATCATTTCTTTTAAAATGCGAAACATTCCGCTTGCAATATGTATAGCTGCACGCCCAGCAATAAATTCGTGCCAAATCGCATTGTAAACTACTTTGGTTTTATCTAAATGGGCTGTTAAGTTATAGCAACAGAGTTTTGTTTTGTAATAAAAGCTTGATACATTGGCTTTAGGGAGAGAAAAAGTATTTTGAAGATCAAATGTCACCACACCAACTTCATTATTTTCTAAAAATCTTATTCTATCGCGATTCCTCTCCTGATTTCCAATATTCTTTCTTTTTATGTGCTCATCATATTTTGCCGTTTGATCTTCAGTAGATTCCACTGTGACCTTAAACAATTCGCATTTATCACAAAGATCCTTTTTAGGTTTAAAAAATGCTATATTATATTCGTTGTTAAATATTCCAGAGTAAACGTTGAATTTAACAGGATCTTCTGTAGATGACTTGTACAAGTCATATATTTTTCGTAAACTCAATCCTCGTTCTAAGTATTTTTTGTTTGTTTGAGCCCTACAATAGTGTGATTCTACTGAGGGAAGAGAATTTATGTGTGCTCTAACTTCATCTTTTTTCTCTGGCTTAATATATATTTTTTTATGTTTCCCTTGGGTTGGAAGATTTGGGACATCATTATTTTTATTCTTCTTAAAAAAATAATATACCCGATTTTTGCTAATGTCCAGGGTGTTTAAAAAGTACTCTTGACACACACGACACTTGACGCCCGACACTTCAAAGTGATATTCATAACTGTACTTCTTTTTGCTTATTTCTTTATTGGTTTTTTTTCTTAAAGGTACTATACGCTTTACATGTTTTGAATAAAAATGTACTTTTTCTAATTATGTTTCAAAAAGTCTTACTTTGTGATATTCAAAAGTGTGTGGAAAAGTACTACTTTTCCGCACAGTGTGTGGAAAAGTAGTTTTTTTCCGCACACTTCCAAAAGTATGCGGGAAAGAAAGAAATAGTCAGAAACACAAATCTGCTTTATTTATAATAAACATTAACCGTTACATTTGAACAATTATTAAATGTGTTCACAGCACCCGGATCAATCTTCTCGTTGCTCAAAGTAAGCAAGTAAAACATCTTCCGTGATGCTTTTCACTCGCTTTTCTTTGCACCACGTGTCGAATTGCAAATATGCTTTTTCAAACTTGCTTCTTGATTTCTGTGGGATTAGAGCTTGAATCGCCAATGCCGCAGATTCCTCAACATCCGAACATTCCGACATATCAGAAGACATTTTTTCTAAAAACACAAATTGTAAAACTATAAATTAAAAAAAACGTGTGTTCACTAACCTCTTCCCTTTGTAACTGGCACTTGAAATAATTTTTAAAAAAACGTGTGTTCACTAACCTATTCAATTTGTAACTGCCACCTTAAACCTGATATTACTAACTAACTAACTAACCACAGCGTGGGTACCAACCGCACCCACGGTTGGTACCAAAAAAATTTAAATTTTAAGTATGTTTCTATTTTCATAAAGTATTTTTTAGTAAATTCATTTTAATTTAGGTATAAAAAGTATGTTATCGGTTCTTTTTGAAACATAATTAGAAAAAATATTGTTCGATACGCGTGAAAAACTATCTATTTCCATTCTCGGCTTCGGTTTACGATCTCGGCCTTCGGCCTCGATCGTAAAACTTCGCCTTGAATGGAAATATGTTAGTTTTCCTAACTTGTATCGAAAATATCTATTACCGTCATCAGTCAATTTCCAAAATTGTTTGTGTATGTGGTTTCTCTCATGATCAGAAATGACTTGAATACACTTAAATGGACATTTTGATGTATGACACGTCTCTTTTTTTACTTTTCGACTTGGCTTTAACTTTCCTTTACTATCCAGATAATTCTGCTCCTTGTTGCTTTTTACACTTTCTAACATTTTGTTTCCAAGAAGATGGGTCTCTCTGGCGTTTTCGAGTAACGCTTTTTTCAGTCTTTTGTTTATCTGCTACACAATCCTCATTTTTTTTATTTTCTTCCCCAATATCATCAAGATCCACCACCTCGCAATTAATGAGGTTTGATTTTTCAACTGCTATAGATACATCTCCATTTTCATGAATGTCGGTAATTTCTAATACGACTTCCTGACATGGAGTATAATTTTCATAGTTTGTTTCCAAAAGTATTTCATTCAATTCACTAAAATTAATAGAAATTTAAAATGTGAGGTTAAGGTTAGAGAGGCAATAACTTATTTAAAAATTTTTACATTTTACTTACTTCCAATCTTCCGAGGTGTATTCTGGAGGTTTGCTAGGTGCAAGAGAACTAATTTCACTACTCATATTATCACAAAATTAAAAATTAACGTAAAATACAACAAAAGTAAACAGTATTAACGAAGTTTGTGGATATAGACCAATTCTTTACCAAATAATTTTAGGAAGGGATATAGAATAATTTAATTCTTGACGGCTTATAGAACATTATAATTCTGAATTCATTGATATCACAAGATAATTCTAAGCAACTCGCAACATTTTTAGGATATATCACAAGTATTTACTAAAATCTTTGTTATAGGCCAAAATAATAATGTTATTTAAACGGATATAGAACAAGCTAATTTTTTTAAAATTTTTGGTACATATAACTCCAAAATGTTGAAAATGTGATTTAGAACAAGATAATTCTCGGGCAACGATATGCCTATTCATAATTGCCCATAAATTCTCAATGGGATTAAGGTCAGGGCATTTAATAATCAAAATTTTACATGTATTTTTCCATAAGGATCAAACTGCGATTTCTATGTTATGTTATTTTACTCATCTAATATATTTTCATTTTATAAAGGCATCTTAACATATTTGTTTGTTCCTCCTTTAATAATAGCTTTAGCCAATGCTGGCCAAGTAGTATATAGATTATTCTCCTTTTCAGGAAATAATTTGATTAAATCTTGTTCAATCTGAAATTCGTAGATATTAAATTTTGTTGAATGCCTTATAAATACTATATGTTCCTCCTTTTCCCCTAATGCTTACCAAGGAAAATCCTTCTTTTTGTTTTAAAGCTGGATATCTGTTAAAATGAATGATCTATTATTGATAAATTTGTCTCCTTTTGCCTTAATTTAAAAGTTTGAAACCAGTACAGAAGGACAGTGTCCCAAGGTTAAACGGCGTTTTGTAAAAAAGCTAAATTAGCCAGAACAGTGTCATCTGTCGCCTTATTCGTTGGTAATGACGTCACCGAGAAGAAATTTTTAAATTAAAAATATAATAAAATTAATTTTGAATAATTACAATGAGGTGGTGATGCAGACGATGCGGAACACTCGATTATCTTGATTGCACTTCTAATGTTTACATAACAGGAATAAAGTTTACATTTAGGTGCTAACTTTGGACTTATACATTAAGCATTCTGTTGCTGGTACGATATATAGTACGTGTATTTACTTTCTTTTGTGAATGCTAAAAGAAATGTGTTGTAGTATTGACGCTTAGTAAAAACTTCTTTGATTTTTGTAATTATTTAATTTAATTTCATTAGTACAATATGTGAAACGGCTCCACACATGGAGTTACTTGAGTACACTCCGGGCGTGGGGATGCGATGCAAGTCCCCACTTCGACGCAAAATTGCATTTGCAGTGGCGTCGCACACATACAAAAATTAAGACATGCCTGAACATGCCGGCCGCCTTGAAACTAGTAAAGATTCAAAATAAAAACAAGAATGTAAATGAAAAATACAATTCGTAAAGAGTAAATAATGTGTAAATAAATTTCAACAATGAGTAATTAAAGTTCACTTTCCATAGGAAGAACGCACACCTTTGTTACACACTGTCTCATAACGTGACCACTTGATGTGCAGATGGACACTACACGAATGATGTCATCCTTCCCTGGGTGTAGTTTGGTAACTCTTCCTAGTCGCCACTTGAGAGGTGGCAAGTTGTCATCTTTGATGATGACCATGGTTCCAATTTTTAGAAGTTGTTGGTTATTACGCTTCCACTTCGTTCTTTGCTGTAATTCACTAACGTACTCCTTGGACCACCTATTCCAAAAATGCTGAGTCATGGCTTGTAATCGTTGAAAACGTGACAAACGATTTTCTGGTAATTCGAGCACATTTGAATCTGGTAAATTGGTAAGTTTCCTTCCGATGAGGAAATGAGAAGGTGTCAGGACATTAAGATCTGAAGGATCAGGTGACATAGGATATAGAGGACGAGAGTTGAGTACCGCCTCTATCTGAGTAAGCACAGTGTAAAAATCCTCAAAAGTTAATGTAGCGCAACCTAAAACACGTTTAAGATGTGACTTTGTTGATTTAACCCCGGCTTCCCATAAGCCTCCAAAATGAGGAGAATGCGATGGTATAAACTGCCAATCAATGCCGTGACCGGCGCATGATTCTTGTAAACAAATTCGATTTTGCATAAAAAATTGATTTAAATATTTTAATTCGTTATTGCACTCAACAAAATTAGTGCCATTATCGGAATAAATCTTGCTAGGCTTGCCCCTGCGCGAAGTAAACCTTCTGAGGGTTGCTAAGAATGAAGGTGTACTCAAAGCGGACACCAATTCAAGATGAATCGCTTTGGTGACAAAACAGATGAATAAACTAACGTAACATTTGGTTACCTTACAACCGCGACCTAAACGGTCCTTGATCATGAAAGGACCCGCGAAATCTACTCCTGTAATATCAAATGGAGGTTTTGGTTGTAACCTTGTACTTGGTAAATTACCCATAAGAGGTTTAATAATTCTTGGAGAGACGCGAAAACAAGTAATACACTCGCGTACGATTTTCTTTGAAAGATTTCTCCCTGCCATAGGCCAATATCGCTCTCTAATAGATGATAAAAGCATTTGAGGCCCCGCATGGAGCAGCCGTTTGTGCTCATCGCGAAATATTAATGTGGTAAGAGGGTGTTTTGAAGGTAACAGAATAGGATGTTTTTTCTCGTATTCAAAGTTTGATTGACCTAATCTGCCTCCCACTCTTATAATACCCATTCCGTCGATAAAGGGGTTTAATGACAATAATACGCCCTTTAATTTTGATAGCTTGATTGAAACTATCTCATTTGAAAAACTGTCGCCTTGGGCGATTTTTATTAGCTTTAATAGTGATTCATTGAGCTCATGTAATGTCAATGGACCAAATTGCCTTTTTGGTTTGACCAATTTTGTATTGTTTTTAAATCGTAAACAGTATGCCAATACACGTTGAAGTTTGCACAACCTTGAAAATTTTGAAAATAAAGTGAATTCAATTGCTGTCGCATGACAAGATTCAATTTGACGTTTTTCTGGTACCTCGTCCTCATTTAGAATATTAATAGAATGTGGCCACTCTGACTTGTCGAATGCTAGCCAGGGTGGGCCGTTCCACCACAATTGACAATTTTTTAGATTCTCTGGGCTAAGACCACGGGATAATACATCTGCAGGATTGTCGTGTGTACCTACGTGATGCCAGGAATCTGAATTAGTTAAAATTTGAATTTGATTAACTCTGTTGGCAACAAAGGTTTTTAATAGATTCGATGGTGTGCTTATCCAGGTTAATGCAATCGTAGAATCGCACCAGAGAAATTGTTGATGGAAGTTTATGTGCATCGAATGTTTAACTTTGTAAACTAATTGCGATAAAGCAAGAGCTCCGCATAACTCTAAGCGAGGTATCGTGACAAATTTTAAGGGTGCTACCTTAGTTTTAGCACAAAGAAGACGTATGCATATGTTTCCGTGACTATCGGTAGTCCGTATGTAAATACAGCATCCGTATGCTTTTTCTGATGAATCAGAAAAGCCGTGTAGTTCTATCGTAATGTAATTGCTCAAGGTTACACGCCGTGGTACGTTTATTGAATTTAATAGATGTAGATTATCTCGTAATTTTTGCCACTGAAAATGAATTGCCATTGGCACGGATTCATCCCAGGACAACTTAAGTAGCCACAAGCTTTGAAGTAAGATTTTTGCTAGAACAGTACATGGACTGACTAAGCCTAACGGATCGAAAATTTGTGCAACCGTTGATAAAATTGTGCGTTTAGTAATGATACTTGAAGTTTGATTAGTTGGAATGTTATAAATTAACTCGTCCCTGGAACAAGACCAATGAAGTCCCAGAGTCTTCGCGTTTTCGTGTGAACTAAAATCTAAAACACTTAAGGGTTCTGAGCCTTGAAATGTTTTCAATAATTCAGGACTATTTGAGGCCCATTTGCGTAATTCAAAACCTGCCCCGCTCAAGATATCCTTAACTTGAGAACATATTAATTTAGCATCTTCAAGATTATCGAAACTTGTTAAAAGGTCGTCAACGTAAAAATTTTCTTCTATCACGCGAGATGCTTCTGGATATTGCAGTTGATTTTGTTTTGCTAATGTTGATAAGCATTTGATTGCTAAATATGATGCAGCTGTGGTTCCGTATGTTACCGTGTTCAATTCGTAGGTGTTAAGTGGATCGGAAGGGTTTTCACGCCAAACGATTCTTTGTAAACAACGCTGATGCTGAGCTATTTTTACCTGACGGTACATTTTAGCTATATCTGATGCAATAGCGAACTTATGTAGCCGAAAACGCAAAATTATTGATACTAAATCTTGTTGCAATACAGGACCTGTCATTTGTAAACTATTAATTGATACCCCTGTTGAAGTATTTGCGCTCCCGTCGAAGACCACGCGTAATTTAGATGTTAAACTGTCTTCTTTTTGTACGCCATGATGTGGCAAGTAATAGCAATTTTCTGTGGTGTGACACTCATCAGAAATCTTTGACATATGCCCTAAACTTAAATATTCGCGCATAAACTGTATGTAAAGTTCTTTTAAATTTGGATTGGCTGATAATCGCCGCTCTAATCCGAAAAAGCGTTTTGTCGCAAACACTAATGAATCTCCTAGTTTATTTAAGGAATCCTTGAACGGTATAGTAACCAAAAATCTACCATTTTCGTCCCGCTGTACGGTTTCGTGAAAATGAGATTCGCAATCTTGCTCTTCGCGAGAAAATACCCTTTTTTCTGAAATTTCTTCTATCTCCCAAAAACGTTGTAATTGCCTTTGCATTTGATCGAATTCGTATGATTCTACCGAGAGATTGCAGTTTACGGTGGATTGCAATGCTAATGTATTTTTTCCCAGTGAGAATGTCGATCCTGAAACTACCCAACCGAATAAGGTTTTTTGTAATATAGGTCCATTTTTGCTAACTGACCTTTGACCTATGCAAGCTAATTTCCAGAATAAATCTGCGCCTATTAGTAAATCTACTGGTCTCGATTCATTAAAGTATGGATCGGCCAATTGAATATTTTGTGGTATATTTATTTGAGATTTTGAAACGTGAAAATTTGGAATATTGCCGGAAATGCTTGGTACGATTAAACAAGAAATTTCTGCTGTAAATGAATTTAGTCTAGATTTAATTGTAGTTAGAGTTTTATAATTTATTAAAGACGAAATTTGATCAATTCCCCTGACAGAACATTGTATTTCAGTTTTTGATAATTGCAATTTATTAAATAGGTTTTTTGACATGAAGTGAGATTCCGACCCCGAATCAAGAAGTGCCCTACAACTGTGGCTGTTGCCTTTCCCATCTTTAATTAAGATAAGCACTGTGGGTAGTAACACCTGAGTATTATTATAAAATGAATTTGTAGTTGTTAAAGTCGTTGTAGTTGGAGTCTCATTTAAGCCTGAATCTTGTTTTTGTTCGAAATGTAATAAAGTGTTGTGTTTTCTATTACACTTTTTGCAATTTGAAAACGTACAATTTGCTGGAATGTGACCAGCTCGCAAACAATTAAAACAAAGATGTAATTTCTTTGCATGCTCTATTCGTTCGTTTATAGATAGAGCCGTAAACTTAGAACAATTGTAAATTTGATGCTTGGCATCGTTGCAAATAACGCAAGGATTACTTGGCGCGTAGAATGAGTTGAATTGTTTAGTAGGTTTTTTAACAAAATGACCCTTTTCTGAGCTGGAGACTGTAGCGGTATTGCTACCTTCTAAGGTTTCCAACAAATCAGCCCTGCTCTTTAGAAACGCAATGAATTCTGTGAACGTTGGAAATTCCCCGTTAATTTTATGCTCTTCCCATTTTCTTAATGTAATGTTATCAATTTTATCGTGTAGAATAAATATTATAAGAGTGTCCCAACTGTCCGTTGGTTGCCCCAAGCTTTTGAGTGACCTCAAATGCTTTAAAGTATTGTCAATAAGGGTTCGTAATTCAGATGATGATTCTTTTGTGATATGTTTTACATTGAAAAGCGATTTCACATGATTGTGAACTAGTAATCTGTTATTGTCGTAACGATTGCAGAGTAATTGCCAGGCAATCTCGTAGTTGCTGGCTGAAAATTCAATGGAATGTACAACTTGTGCCGCGCCTCCCGCGAGCGCTGCTCGTAAGTAATGAAATTTTTGTATATCGTCTACGGTTGAATTTTCATGTATCAAGGATTGGAAAGTATCGCGAAACTCAAGCCAGCCTTCATAGCAACCCTCAAATTTGGGCAATTGAATTTGAGGTAGTTTTATGTTTGATAATTGACCCGATTTCCGCACCGGCATCGGTACCGATGGCAGTTGACACACATTCGCATTTTGCTCTAAAATTGTTTTTGCAATTGATATTGAGCTATAGTATAATGATTCAAAATTATTCATTTCTTCTAGGTGTTCGTTAACATTTTCGCATACTTCTTGAATTTGATATTGAATGTTATTGAATTCAGTTATTAATGGAACAATAGAATCAATACGTAGTTGTAGTTCAGATATATTGTAATTTGTAATTGTTTTATCAATCACACCTTTTTGAAAATTTAAAACATAAATTTTAAACGATTCAATTCTGGATGTTAAAGCAATGCGATTTGAAAGTAAAATTTCGATTTTCTTCTTCATTTTTACACTGTGCGTTATTAAATAAAAGGCGATAAACAAATGAAGGAAATGCAATAAAAATTAAGGATAATAGGAACGAAAGTGTCTTACTCTTTTTTAATGTAGGTGCTTGGTTGATACCAGCTGTAATTTGTTATCGTTATCGTACTTGGGAAGAATGCAACTCCAGTCGACCAGTTAACCATTGGATGGTAATCTATGCGCATGAGCTTGTAATTGGCTTGGTCCACTATTGTATGCGCGACCAGCTGTAGCTTTCTTGTATTTCTACGCCGAGTTTTGATTTCGCGCGCAAAAATAAACACAAATAGCACTTTGTAATTTTGAATATTTTTTAAATATCCAAACATCCGAATCGAAGGACCATGTTGTAGTATTGACGCTTAGTAAAAACTTCTTTGATTTTTGTAATTATTTAATTTAATTTCATTAGTACAATATGTGAAACGGCTCCACACATGGAGTTACTTGAGTACACTCCGGGCGTGGGGATGCGATGCAAGTCCCCACTTCGACGCAAAATTGCATTTGCAGTGGCGTCGCACACATACAAAAATTAAGACATGCCTGAACAAAATGTATGAATTCAGTTGAATATATAAATGCTCATGTTGCAATTTAACACCTTTTGTTAACATTGAGAAGGTTACTAATAATTATATGGGATGACTTGTTTCTTAATTTATTATTTAAAAATCTTTGCTCTTTATTCATTAAAATCTGTCTTTCTTCTATGCTTTCTATGCTTTTTATGCTTCTCTATGCTGAGGAAAAAATTGAAGTTTTAATTTTTTTTGAAGGGTGGGCCAAATCTATTTCGAAATCTGAATTTAAATTTTCTTCAGAAGTTCCCTCTATGGGTACCGGAGGTGGCGACATTAGTACAAATGATTCTTGTTCCGGATGCAATGCAGCATAATATTTTCATCAGTTTCCATATAATATGTTCCTAAAGATGTGGAAGAACCATCAGAACATAAACTAGCAGTATCGGTCGATGCAGAAGAAGCACTATGTACTACCCCTTAGCAGTATTAACTACTATGTAGGTAATACCTGCGGTATTCAATAGACAAAACATAATTGTAAGAGTCCATCTTTTGCTGTTGCGAGCTACGTTGTAGGAAGCTGATAATTCATCAACGCATGCCTTGGTTGAATTATAAAAGCTTATCATTTCAAAAAGGTTCTTATCACCAGTACCTTTGTCGATTGAGTTATCGTGATGAAGCGATAAAAGAAGTAAGACGTTCTTGCCCTCTTAGGAATATATGACACCATCGTTATGTTTTTTGAAAACCAATTAGGCAGGATTTTTCAGATCTATTAAGAGTTAATAAAATAGATGAGGAGGAATTTGTCTTTTGTTTTTTTCTGAGGGTACCGACTGAAGTTCGTTTGTGATGAGTTCATAACTGATATACCAATTGTCGAAAGTAACATTTCGATTAGTCATATTTACATAATACCAGTAAATACCATATTTACTTGTCCGCCTTCCTTCATTCCTATTGATGGAGGTTCGTTGGATTTTTGTTTTTGACAATCAATACATAATAAGAAGACATAAGTTTTAAAGCAAGCTATTTTTGTGACACCCTGTATAAGTGCCCTTTTCAAGAAAAATGCGCTAAACTTACTCTTGCTCATGGTGTAAGAAGAGTATGGTGTGCTATTGCGCAGCGAGTGAGCGAGATCCTACTTTCTCTCTCGCCAACTGTGACGTCAGATAGGTCACACTTTGGAAACAAAATAAACGCACTAAACGTATTAATGAAGATATATTTCTAATTTTTGACTCTTTTTATTAAATAAATAATATTTCAGGAACACAAGAAAGATTAAACAAGACCTTAGCTATAAAATAAGGAAATATTTTATTTAAAAATAAATAAATTAAATTAACAAACATCTTTTTATTAAATATAGTGGCTCCAGAAATTAATACACTCCTATATTAGCAATGTATATTTATTTTTGAAGATTTTTTTTTATCATATAAAAGTCGATTTTTTTCGCAGCAAAATTTGTCAGAAATTTTTTGTTGCAAATTTTATTCCCTTTATTTTTATTTCTATACATCTTTCTATCTTGTCGCACCGTTTCTGAGTGACAGCGACTTTAAAATGACTCTGTAAAATATTAAATAAATTTAACATTGCTCTTATGGGAGTTTTATTAAAAATTTTACAGGGTGTTTTTAAAGTCACTGTCACTCAAAAACGGTTCGACAAAATAGAAAAATGTATAGACACAAAAATAAAGGTAATTAAATTTACATGAAAAAATGTCTGAAAAATTTTGCTGCAAGATCAATTTTTATATGATACAAAATGTCTTCCAAAGGTAAAATTTACATTGCTAATATAGGAGTGTGTTAATAATTTCTAGATCCACTACATGTTTTACATTAAATACATACAAAAAACTCGCTTAAAAAGAGAATTACGGTTTTACATTGGTAAATTTGGACATTTTTTTATTTAGTTTTTTTCTGCAATTTTCAAAACTCATTTTTTTATTTAGTTCTCTCAATCTAATATAAGTCCCTAGTACGTACCATACAATTAATAATTTCTCGAGGAAATATTATGTTAAAATTATGCTCAGTAACAAGGCAATCAGTTAATTTATCAAAAATCCTATCTTCTGTAGGAAATCTATCTCCGTGAAGTTTTTCAAATTCCGTATTTAATATTCGAGCTAGTCTTATTAAATCCTCACTAGGACTCATTAGATTTCCCCTCGAGAAATATTCTATCCAATCTGGAGTATTTTTTCCGTGCTTAAAGCTATCTTGCGTGTGTAGTACACCTAACTTAAGGTCTTTGTACTTGTTATTAAATCTATAAGCTACATAACCGGCTATGTACTTCAAACCTTCGTTAATTAATGTATTTGTGAATTCCGAATTTTGATTTTGATTTATTTTTAATCAAAAATGTTTTTTTGGATCTCCTGTAAAATTTATGAGTTGTAATTATGTATTATCTTTTGCCAAGGATATAATATCGCTTATTAATTAAAACACATATTTCTTGTAAAATTATAATGCAAGCTAATTTTTTTTAAATCATCAAAACATAAGTAATAACGATGAAATTAGTGTGGTAACCATCGTAACTGATGGAAACTGTTCGTAAAATGTTCCCTATGTGACGTCATGCGCGAGGCCAACCAATATTCGTACACTTCTGTAGCACACCATACTCTCCTTACACCATGCTCTTGCTAATAATTGGCGTTGAAAAACTCGATATACCACTACCATAACCTCTACCTTTAAATTTATTGATCACTTCCTCTTGTAATTTAAAGTTGATTTGTTCGAGGTATGTTATTTTTTTTTAACGTAGCTATTTCTTCCTGGTATTCTTTTCAATCACTTCCAGAGAAGGTTGGGATTGAACAGGAGCCTGAACATCAACTACCTCTTTTTTTTTCAAAAATATTTATGAAGTTGAATTTTTCAGAATTTATTTCTGTGCTTTCAATTTTCTTCTTAATAATATTCGTGTTCTGTAAAAAAATCATTCCTTGAAGGCTATTGGAAATTAAAACTTGTTTCTTACTTTTGTTTTATTATGAGCGTGGATTACTATGTCGCCCTCATCATCTTGGAAATCGTGTGAGGATTCGTATAAACGTATATTTGGGATTCTGTCACACCGTTTTCGAGATGTAGATGACAATATTTTTTGTATTATACCGAGTTTTGTTTAAGTCGCTGTCAGTCAGCAACACTAAGGCGAAATAGAAAAATGTATATAAATAAAATTGAAGGCAATGAAATTTTCAACAAAAAATGTCTAAAAATGCACCAATACTCAAGCATTTCAAATCTACATCATAAATAGTTGGCACAATGTCTTTAGAAGCTTCCCAAAATTCACCTTCCAGAAGATCATCTAATTTATTCTTAATTTTGATATTACTTTATAAAGTAACAAAGCTGAGCAAATCTTGATGACCGAAATGACTATAGTCATTTTCGGTAAAGATACTTTTAAAATTTTCAATCGTCAAAACAGTATTTTCTAAGTTTTCTCCTTCATTTGTGCAATTTCCAAATTGTGGTGGTTTTAATAACTTATATTATACAGATAACAAGCGATATAGGTGCAAAAACGTCCCCATTGTGGGATGATCATTATCACACCAACTGTGCCGAAAAATCGCTATAATATGTACTTAAAGCATACGTTAGAATTTGATTTTTAGCTAATTCTATACATGTACTACAAACATTTTACTGCATTGGATGTCACATAATATAGCATAGGAAGCTGAAACTGCGAAACAAATATTTTCCTGGAAAATAAAAAACATAGACTTATATTGAAGCATTGGTTAGTTACTTAATTGTTAGTTACTTAAAGCCGTGCTTAAGCATCAATTTTACAAATTGTTACCTTGACCTCTAAGTTAACGGGGGGCTAGCTCAGTATCTACAGGACCGTGAGTGCTAGACGAAAATTGGACACAATCAAACAACACATCATACAAATAAACATTGTATATTAAATTCATCAATTAGGTGATACAAATTTAACCTAGTAAAGTACTCCTGACGCACAGCGTCAAAAATAGCAGCAGAGGTGAATCCTACTCTAGTTCACTTAAATTTCTTGACACAATATTCGATGATTTCCATCTGAATTTAATATTCCATAACAATAATGGTGAATACTACCTAAGTCAGTCAGTACAAATTAATTGACGTTAACTTCATAATTAATTATTTAAAAGCCACAATTGGCGAAAATGATCCTTAACTGATCAATACAATTTTGCACACAGTAAATAACAGAAACATAACTCACATCCGTCGTTTATGTCCTCGAAGTGGGTCCAGCCCGTCCTGTCTCAGATGGAGCATGGATACTTGCAGTAAGTGTCCGCATAGCAAACAAAGGGACCTCGGAGTGCCTCGATTAAAACCCGACGTCTTCAAATTATTGCAACTTTCATAAAACGGCCTGAACGTAGTCTCCAATATGACCAACTTTTGACACAAAATCTCAGGAAACATACAATACTTTAGTATTATTTAATTTAACTATAATTTCGGAGCATTGTTCCTGAACGCACTAATTGTTCTTTGCATTTTGACAAATTATTCTTATGTTGAACTTGTGTTCATTTTCGAGAACAACCCGACCTTTCATACGTCATGCGCAGCGTCTCTCTACCATGAACGTTGCCGCCAAAACATAAGGACTACTTTCCTTTAACTGCGCGTCCATCGACACTGCGTCGACGCGAACAGAAATTTCTGTAAAGTTATTTGGACCCCAAAAACTGGCCTAAATTCACTGCCTCGCACAAATTAATATTTTTTATCATGTTTACCGCCCGTATTCCATACTGAAATTCCGGTTCCCACATCAATTAACTTTATAATTTCGCTACCAAGCATTCTTAACACGAGTCGTTCCTACGGTGGTCAGAAAAGAACTCTCTCTCTCTCTCCCTACTATTCACGCAACACGTGTTTAATCGATCGGGCGATAGCCGATGTCTCTAACTCACGACGAAACATACAGGGTAGTTTCAATAAACTTTGCCGAAACATAATAAATTTCTAATCGGAAAACATCACAGTAACAAAATTTATTAGATAAAAACCTCTAAAGGATCTTGGTTCATTTTGTTGATAAGCACACATTTAAATTTGCGCGTTTTCAAAAGATAATCGCATAATTCCAAGGTAGATGTAATAGTCACACGAACTTGTTGAACTTGTCAAAAAATTGGTCTTTTGTTATTTTATGTTGGTTAACATTGTTTTCCAGTCGTTAAGAAATTTTAAATTATCTTTAAGTACGTACGAGGTTAAAACAAAAATTAATGTTAATTTTATTTTGAACGATAGGTATAAACTTACTTCAAATATTCTTGGCTATCTTGGATAATCCCTTTGCAAATACGTCGTCTGTTCAGGACATCAAATAAATTATTTATTAATATTATGACCCATTGAGGATATATTAAAATTAAATATATTATATTTTTTTTTTAATTTGACAGAGGATGTTGAAAAAGACTGATTAGTCGAAACTTATAGTCCATAGATAAATAAATTTATAATTGAGGAAAGTGTAATATTTAATTTTAAATTATTTATTCTTCTAGTAAACACAATTGTAGAACTGACATCTTTAAATCTGTCGCAACGCCTCTGATAGTATACCAAACCATCGGCAACAGAATTGCTAAAAATCTGAAATACAAAAGACAGTTATTGCAAATATTTAACTATGTTATATATGTGAGATTGATTACCTGAGTCGCTAGTCTTGCCCTCATTTTCATAAAACCATTGATTTGAAAAGCATAGACAGCTATTGGTTGACTGAAATTATCAGCCAGAGATGACCACATGAAAACCAAAGCATGATCTGCTTGTTGATTTGAGACAGTTGTTGAAGTGCTTTCATGCTGTTCGCTAAACTCTTCTGCTCCAATTAATTTTAAATTTTTTACATTGAGCCGAATATTAACACGAACTGACATATCGTCAAAAATTAATATGCCTTGCTTTGCAAATCTATTTTTATCTTTAATTTTAATGCCTAAAAAATTCATTGAGTCCAATATTTACATACCGGTGATACATCAGGGAGAGGTAAAATTTCATTTTTTCTTAAAAATATATACGTTTTGGGACTTTAATATGGACTAATAGACATAGAAGCAGCCAACTAGAACTATACCGTCTGGATGTCTTTTGTTTGTACTGCGACATATTAATACATTCCACTACTAGCATTTTTTGACCCAATGATAAATTATCCTTCTGATCAATTTTTTCTGTACTTCCATTTTATTAATTGTTTTCATCTTCTCTTTAGCGTCTTGCAACTTCTTTAATCGATTCTTCGTTCACGTTTACAACAGCTGATTGAATTCTACTTAAAGAGACTATTTCTTGACATGACTTTGTAATACTACTTTTTGAACGACGTATTACATAATTAGCGTTTTTACACATCAGACAGCAGTCAGTATTTTTGTCTAAATGATCTTCAGCACTCAACAAATATGTACAATTTTTGTGTCTAATGCTTTGAGAAAATTCATCTTTGTCTTTATAATAATAATAATATTATATTCTCTATTGCATTTTAACAAATTTACAATTTTACAGACTATACAACAATAAACAAGAAAAAAGTTTAATATGTGCAATACGTGGAGATCAGCTAGTGCTGATTTTAATCTCTACGATGAAATGTTGTTGCCGATCAGTGGGACGTGAAGTTAATCACAAAATAGTCTTCCATGTTATATAGCGGGTTGTTCACCAGTACATATTTTTTTCAGGTTTTTCTTTAACAGTTGTGTTAATGTAACAATTATTCTTACCTCTGCATTTCTTTGTATTCTGCTTGAGTATGTTCTAGGCGGAACAAGATCTATACAGTTCCTGGTGTGATAATTGTTGCTGCGATGGGCATCCTTGAAAAGATTCACATTATTTTATAGAACAATATGCTTTCGATTATGTATTTATATCGCCAAAACTGTAAGTACTTGTTACTCTTTAAATATAGGTTTACATGGCTCTGTTGATGTTATGCTAAATATGTTTCGGATGATCTTCTTTTGAGCTATAAAAATTCTATGTACTTCTACCGAGTCACCCTGAAGAAAATATTATATTAATGTAAAATAGAACTTAGATTGTATGCTGATGTGCATGCTAACGTTCGTTTTTGTATGTATGGTTCCAACCATGGACAATGAATTCAATAACTCCCAGGGTGGCTTATTACAGGCTCCACTTCCACTAGCCGTATTATCTAAATTCGATTTCTTTTCTCGCGAGTACTTTTCTCGCAGAAACTTCCATCATTTATTGATGGATTGCGAAACAAATTGAAAAAAAATGCTCAACAGGAATATGTTTATGTATGAGCTATTAATGGTCAGTATAACAATCAGACAGAAATATATTGCAACAATTTGTTATCTCGCAACAAATTGAAACATATATTATCGGAAACAATAACTTTTCTTGGTTCAGCTACAACACTATCTACATTGCAAACAACAGCCATATTCCATGATCGCCGTAAAATTGCTTTTTCTTACAAAAAATGCATTTTGGAAAAAAATTACTACACTCCCAACTACACCAAAGCAAAAAAAACTAATGACACGATAATTGAAACACATGACGGCACCTTTGGAGAGATAATAGCATTTATCGTGGAAGGAAATGAAAATTATATTATGTTACTGAGCAAAATTCCAGTTCACCCATATAATTGGGAGATACTCAAGGCTTCCGTTCAAAGCGAATAAGTACTATTGCCTATAAATTCTATTAAAGAAAAATGTATTTTAATTACAATAGACGATAAAAATAAATTTATCTATAAGTTTCCCAATACATTTGAAATTCAATGACTTATAATGAAGTTATTTCTAATTATTATTAAACAATATTTAAAAGGTTTTTGGATGCTTCAATTTCTTATTCCATTAAATTTAAAGAGTTTTTTTCATTAGTCCAATCACCATTAGTTTCACTATATTTATTATGCAAAGTACCGTCACCTGCTATAATTAAAAGTTTTCGCAATATTAACTATCTCTATTATAACTTTAATATTAACATTCTGTACCTTCTTTTACTTTCCTAACTGGTAAACGTATGACATCTTGGAGTTTTTCTCCAATTTTTAAGTTCACCTTGGCCAGTGTATTTTGAATTTCTTCAGGTGTGGAACCTCTGTTCTCCATTCTTAACTTGAGAATGTCTGGAATGATTAATAAAATATTGTTATGTAGACTAGAAATTCGCCATTTTCTTTATATCAATTATACAAAAACTGTCTTAGAGATTTTAAATTTTGTAACAAACATTGCTTTATTTGTAATAGCCAAACATCAATGACGATCAATACATAATAACTTACCAGATATAGCCATTTTTAAAAGCTTTATATTAACTTACCCGGGTATATATATATTTGTATATATATTTATATAGAAGGTAAAAATCTTTCGGCTGCTTTTTAACAAACTTCTAGCCGTCCAATCAAGCTGAAATTTTAAACGTCGACTTGTAGCTCTAGACATTTTAATCTATCAAATTTTGAAACCGATCCGATCATTCACCGCAAAATTAGCACAGCTTCTGTGCAAATTTTGAAACAGATCTATCCACTACGAAATCAAGTAAACATAATATGTCAAAATAAAAATTTAATTCAAGTGTCAAGTTATTGAAGTATCAGGCTAACACATTTGCTATTTAAAGAATCTTATTGTGAAAAAAGGTATTAAAATTAAGAAAATATTCTTTAATAGCTCGAAAAATGGAATCCAATGTAATATATTTAAAATTAAAAAAATATGTGAGTTTTGAAATCGATTTAAATCGAAAGTAGAATATAGATAAGAAACTTTAGAAAAACATGCAGTGATTTAAGAAAAAGTATGTTGTATAATAAATTTAATCAATTACATATTAAACTACTATAGTTGCTATAAAACTTAAAAAGCACAAAATAAAAATAAATTAAAAACAAGTTTATAAAAAAAAGCTTTATATTATGAAGACCAATGAAAATACATTCTTCTACGTGTGCTCTTGCTTGGAAATGGTTAGAGTACCTATAAGTTTTTTGTAACATAATTTTCTTTTCAAACTTTAAAGCTTTGGTGGTGCCTTTCATATTACATACTTCCCTATAAGTAAGAAAAATGCATAGTAGATGTCAATCTCAACGAAAGTTAGACCAACACGAATTTCCAACAGCCAAAGCTGCTATGAATATGGGTCAAGATCTTTTCAATTTTATCACAAACAATATAATACGTAAAGCACCACCAAAACTTTAAAGTTTGAAAAGAAAATTATGTTACAAAAAACTTATAGGTACTCTAACCATTTCCAAGCAAGAGCACACATAGAAGAATGTATTTTCATTGGTCTTCATAATATAAAGCTTTTTTTTATAAACTTGTTTTTAATTTATTTTTATTTAGTTTGATTTAACGGTGGCTTGGCAATCGCCGTAGGGCACTTTTCACTAGGCGCTCCTGTGACCGAAGACGCTGCCAACACTTCGGTACCAAATACGGCTACTGTAATTTCTTTAATAAAGAGGTCATTTTTTTGGTCCCCTTGAGTGAATTGTGGCGTAAATTGGACACGGCAAACCACATCTCTCCTCAAATGAATCTGAAAATGAAGTATCCCAAGATAAGATAAACTAAAATAAACCAAAACGTAACATATTTACTGGTCCGCCTTCCTTTATTCCTACTGATGGAGGTTTGTTGGATTTTTTTTTTTGAAGTGTCTGGTGGAGTGTCATCTCAATATTCTTTTGAGATAAAGTAGTATCCAAGTCTGGAATTAAAGCCGTTTAAGAAAGAAAAAAGAAAATCTGCTGCTCAAATTATTGGAAGAAATAATTTTTAAAACAAACTATTTTTTTTCAATTTTTTCAAATTTCAACGCATTTATGCTATCACCTCTTAATAAATTGTGTTCATAATGTAGAAATTTGTCAATATTCGCACATAAAACACAAATTAAATTCCAAAACAGTCTACTATTAAAGGAATTTCGATTACAAACTAACGATCGTTCGTGGGACAGTTTCTGACCATTCCTGTACATGGAGAAAATTATGAATCAAGTATTAACCATTTGGACTGATCTGGGCATACACTATTTTGTCAGAGGGTTAGTTTAGTTTTGATTCCGAGTAAACCTAAGGTATGCATTATGCTCTGTACTACGTTTAGTTTACTCGTTACAAGAAAAATGATATAAATATAATATTGTTGTTGTTCAATATGCAAAGCTTCTTGACGAGCCAAGTTTAACTCTTCCAAAGTTTTTATTGGATCCTTAGACGAAATATCTTTTTTTTTACCTCCAATCAATTTTAAAAAAAAATTGGAGGTATGGTAATCGAAAAAAAATTTCAACTTTTTTTTTTTGCATTTTTGAGATCACCGTGTTCAGAAACGTAAAGATCTGCAAAAAGTAAAATAAAAATTTCTGTGTCGGTCTGTCTGTCGGTCTGTCTGTCTGTCTGTCGTCAAATTTTGTCGATCGATTTGCTTCCGAGCCATCCAACCAATTACGACCAAATTTGGTATGGTGGTAGGGTTCACGGTGGAAAGGTGAAAATAAGGTTTTCGTCGCGATCTATCAATCAGGAGTGCCACCACAAGAAAATAATACGGGATTTTTAAAAAATATTTTGTCTTGCGATATGTTATTTTAAAGGCCTTAAAAGGCTTTATCCAGAATAGGTAAAATTAATCTTCTATCTGTCGTCTGTCAAAAATCACAAGTTGTCAAAGTTGAAACTTTAAGAGTGAATAACTCAAGAAATGCTGAAGGGATCTTACCCAAATTTGGTACGTAGGTACATTGATCCTAATGGATATGAGAGCATATGTAATCCTTCGATAGAAATCACTAATGCAACATGAAAAAAATAAAATTAACTTTTTTGGCAAAAACATGAAAAAAGTTTTTGTCGATCGATTTTCTCCGGCATTTCTACGTCGATTGCAATCAAACTTATTGGACGTATGCCTCGTGGGCTGGAATGGTGAAAATAAGGTTTTGCCAGAGAAATCTTCACCAGGGCCACCACAATAAAATAAATTTAAAAAAATGAAAATGTCGTCGTATCTCCGGAAATGTTTAACCGATTCAGCTAAAATTTGGTGTGTCGATGGAGCTTTGAAAGTATAAGTATTGGTGAGAAAACAAACCGAGCCAATTGTAACAGGGCGGGGCAGGACAGAAAAATTATAGAAAATATTAACTGAAATCTTAATTTATATATTTTTTGTGAGAATTTGTCAGATGGGTGGCAAAAATAAAACAATATATTCAAAATTTTAATAAACGTCTTAATTTTGTGACATATGTGTCAAAATTAGGTTAATGTTGATTTGTATACCGAGTGCAGCATAAGAGTTAAGTTGAGGGCTTTTAACAATTTATTTTAGAATACAAAAATAGGTGGTTTGGTGGGAAATATTTTATAATATCGTCGTACGGACTGACGGAACGTTACTTTATAAGTAAAAGGTTCTGCCACTAGGTAGCGACCAAGTTTAGGCTGTTTGTTAAATTTTTTCGCAAATGTTTTCAGAATCAGTAAATCGGCAGTCAGTAATTTACAAAAATTTATTTTCGAAAAATCCGCTAGATGACCGAAAAAATTTGTTGTGCCAATCTTGGAGAAATTTTATTTGTGACTTCTTACGGTATTATGTGACGTATATAAAAATTTTGGAAAAAATTCAGTGGCGTACAAAAATAAAAAATTTTTTTCATTTAGATTTTGTTAAAAAAACTTTTATAGATAGATTTAGGGTAGGGGTGATACATATAGATATCTTTGCCAGGGCTACCGATATCTTTGTTAAGGCTACCACAATAGAAAACAAAAATGAACATTATGTCATCGTATCTCCGGACAAAATTTGGTGTGCTGGTGATTGGAGGTATTGCGGCAGAGAGTGACGATATTTTTTTTTTGTGTTTGGTGGGAGTGGGGAAACCTTGCATAGGCCCGCCCCCAATGAGAGGGAGGTGGAGTGTCAGATTCCTACTGACTAAAACCCCACTCCGAAGAAATGCCGGGATTCGCTAGTCGCATTCCTTCCGTACATTTCTTTGCTTCTGCCCTCTCGGGACTTTTTGCTTTTTTTGCTGTATTTTAAGTACTTCTCTCGTTTTCCGCTGTTGGTCCTCCCCATTCGGGGGACTTGGCGTTAAAGTCCCCGCCGACAATGGCCTGCTTGCCTCTGGTTTTTACGTGGTCGAATAGCCGCTGCAGCTCTTCCTCTACAACCTCGCTGTCTTCGTTAGGAGAGAAATAACAGGAGTAGGCATCAAAGTCACCCAGGTCCGCCCAGGCGAACTTGCTGCTTGATCCTCGGCCCTTGGTAACCACTTCTGGTGCAAAGAGTAGTGCCGACTGTGCACTCTGCGTAGTTGGTTGCCCAGCTACGGTTCGGTTCGCTGATGATTGCGAACGTGATGTTCATACTCCTCATCGTTTCGCGCAGGAGGTCCTGTGCAGCCTTCGCGCAATCGGGGCTTGGGGTTGCTTCCCGCTGGGAGCTACCGTCTTTTCTCTGTTGGTCGGATTCTCGTCGTCCGGGGTGGTGGCTCCTAGTGGGCCGGCCAGAGGGTTCTGGAGCTGCAGGGATGAGGGAGCCCTTCCCCTTTTTGTATTTGGGGCAGTTGCGGTTAGTCTCCCTGTGGTTTTCCCCCCCGCAGTTGGCGCAGGTGGGGGTAGTTTTCGTGCACTCGGTTGCACGATGTCCTGGTTGGCAGCAGTTCCAGCATTTTCCGGTTCTATCCGGGCCTTCGCACTCGGCTGACATGTGGCCGAAGGCCCAGCAGCGAAAGCATCTTGTATTCCGGCTGATCGGGCAGAATTTAGAAAACCCGATAGCGACGCTTGCTGTTTCCATTAACCTCTTGGCGCTGGCGTGGTCTGTTTTGATCGAGGCGGTCTGGGTCTGGTATCGCGAGTTAGGTTTTAGGGACTGAAGGGATATGAGTCCTTCGGCCCCCGTGATGAGTCGAAGACCCGAGACCACCTCTTCCTTTGTTGCTGTATTGTCGATATCTCTGACAAGCAGAGACGTGCTCGCAGCCTTTGTGTCCAGCTTGGAGACAATTTTGTGGCTGTTTAATGCTGACATTACCTCAGCTAGGAGCTTGGGCTGCTCGGCTGAATTCCGTTCCACTGTTATAATTGCATTTCCTGCTCGTGTGAGCTTGGCGGTCTTGACTATGGCCGCCGGTCCGCAACTGATATTTGCCTTCAGTTTTTGGATTACTCTTGTGTATTCCGCCGTATCTCCCCCCTTGTCGAGGTGAATTATAATAGCCGGGTCTTTAGTTATCCCAGGTCTATTGGGCTTCGAATGGCTTTTCCTCGCTTGTTTAGGCTGGGAATGGGATATCGGTTGGCTCGCCGTTGTCTTATTATTGGGTGCTTCGACCTGGGGTGGAGCTGCAGAGGATGTCGTGGTCGTGGGTAGAGCCATCGGCTCGGCTGTTTCAAGTGTAGCTATTGGTGCCTCTGGTGCTCCGGGCGACGCGGCTACCGTTGGCGCCCCTTGTTCTGGTGGGATGTCTTGAGCTTGTTGTGGAGTTGGAGCAGGGGGGGCCGCCGGCTCGCTCCTTTCAGGAGACGTCCTTGCGATGGCTGTATCTGGACTTACAGGCGTCGAGCTTGCTTCTGCAGTTTCCTGCCTGCCCGCTGGTGCCGTCTGAAGGACAGAATCTGAGGCGGGGGTTGCTGCTCCCAGTATCGTCGCCGGTGCTGAGGGCTGGGTTGGGGCGGTTGTTGGCTGTGTCCCCCTACCTAGGTGCTTACTGCTTACTGGGGTGGCTTGTTCCTGCGTTGCAGTGTAGTTGGTTCTGACCCTTGGCGCAGCCAGGCTTGGTCTTCCACCCCTTGTCGGTTTTCCCCCCTTTTTTTTCTTTTTTTTTTGGGCCTGCATTTCTTTTTGCTGATGGGCACGGATCTCGCTCATCTCTGCTTGCATTTTGCGAGCGCTCGCTTGGATCTCTGCGATCACTTCTGTGACCGTAGTCATGAAGGTCTCGAGCTTCCCTAGCTCGGTCAGCTTTGCCTCTTGGACCGCAATGATTTTAACTAGTTCCGAGCCTGCTGCTCGTACTTCGTGTGGAGTCTTGTTGTTTTTTACGAGAGCTTTCTGCCAATCCTCGATGGCTTGGGGTGGTTGTAGTTGGTCCATGTTGGATGCACTACTAACTTGGGCGGTTTTGCTGCTTGCACTTAGCACAATTTATTAATGTACTTCTTGTCCTCACTTGTTTATAGGTTTTGCCCAACGTGAGCTTAGTTGTCGCTGTCACTTTCCGCACTTAGCACTTTGGGCGCAGGGTTGGAAATTAAATACTAGTTTTAACTCACCTTGTGTTGGTTTCAGCCCTCAGCGCTTGTTGTCCGGTAGTTGTTATGTCCGAATTGTCTTTTTTGAGATTTCTGGATTACTATCCCGAGTCGACTGGTTTCAGGCACTAGTATTCGAAATATTGGAGACAAATTGGGGCGCTGGCACTAATATCTTCGTTGCACTGTTGTCTGTTACCGCGTAGAAGTTTTGCTATTGTTTGCTACCGCGTGGCACTATTACCAAAATTGTCTTTTTTCAAAATTTCAAAATTTTTGAATTACTATCCCGAGCGGACTGGTCTCAGGCACTAGTATTCAAAATTTTTAAATTTTTGGAAACAAATTGGTGCGCTCGCACAAGTAACTTCGTTTCACTGTTGTTTGTTACCGCGTGGAAGTTTATTGTTTGTTACCGCGTGGCACTTTTCCAAAATTGTCTTTTCTCAAAAATTTTGAATTACTATCCCGAGCGGACTGGTCTCAGGCAGTAGTATTCAAAATCTTGGAATTTTTGGGGACAATTTGGGGCGCTGGCACTAATAACTGCGTTTCACTAATGTTTGTTACCGCGTGGCACTATTACCAACATTGTCTTTTATCAAAATTTTTGAATTTTTGAATTGAAATATCTGTTCTTGGCCAACTGGTCATAACTTTATAATCCATTGATGGATAGCCATCTACGACCAAATAATGTAACAACGTTTCAGCATTGTTTTTGATTCAAAACGTCTTTCAAAGTTGTTTCTGTTCGACGATCGGAACCTAAATCTAAAAATATTTTTTTGATCTTCAGCAGGTTCTACGGGTAAAGTGGCTGGAATAATTAACCTGAACGCTTGTTTCATGACATCTTCTTTCGCTTTAGCCAACCGCATTCGTTCCGCCTTTTCTTCTATTTCTTTCTCCTTTTTTTTTCTTCTTGTATTTTACGAATTGGATCTTTTTCCATGTCAATTCATAAACTATCTTCATACTTCTTGTTATTATGTTATTAATAGGCCAATTAAATTTAATAATTGTAATTTGACGTTTGTCCAAGTTTTTCAATTTAATTTTACAAATTTAGCATTAAATTGCACCCAAATTGTACAAATGTTATATATTTACCTTCACTGAATCTTAGTGGAATTTTGAGTTACGAGTATGTAATATCTAAAAATTTATGCTGGTATATGTATGAAAATAGCAAAAGTCTGCGGAGTGACACAAAGCACATGCACACTCATGCACAGTCACACTTAGGTGTCCGGTTAGGTCATACTCTTCATTTTGAATCTGTCTCAGCAAATTTCTTTCATGGCGTTCTTTTCTTTTATAATCTCGAAGTTTTGCCATTCACGAAATATGTTAAGCGCTTAATTTAAATGTGCCAGTATATTCTTCTGTTGTAATGTCAACATGTACAATATTGATTATATTAATAACAGAACGAAGTTTCATTATTATGATTACTGACGGCAATTTGTAGTGAGGAATATTCGCTATATACTCAATTTCTTCTTTATCGACATATTGGCTTAGCATGTTTCTCAAAAGAATCTTGTTTTGCGTAAATGTTAAATCCCAACCCCAAAGTACGAAATTTTCTTGAAACACTTTCCGCACGTTTTCGTTGCAGAACGTTTCGGTAAAGAATATATTTCCACTGAAAGTTGCATCTTGGTGCAAATCCTAGGCAAAATCCTATTGTCTCTTACCAATTCTTGATGAAAAGCATGTGTGAAAGCACCCGACAAAGTTCCCACGTGACAGTTTGGAACTTCTACATCTCTAAAACGAGCATTCAACTGCTCACAAAAACTTTAACTTCCAGTTAGTTCATCTTCCACGTTTTCTGGAATCAGCCACTGACGGGTGGAATTATTTGCCCTATAATTCATTTCATATTATCATATGTCTCAGTTGTAATTGTCGCAATCAGAGTCGCTTCCATAATCGGTTTCTTCGTCAGAAACTGTTTCGTTGTCACTGGTATTTGTATTGTTATCCATTCTGTTTTGTTTTGATTTAATTTATTTTTTTACTTCTTATTTTTCTGATTTAATTTTTATGTTATTTGAACTTCTTTCAATTATTTATAAAAAAGCAAAAAAACTTCCAAATCTAGATCGGATAGTTGATCGGTTGCTCAAGTTTCAAAATAAAAAAGAGTTATAAATGAAATCGTGCTGATACGTGAAAATGTATCTGCAACGACATTTTCGTTGCTGGGTATGAATTTAATATCAGTAGTAAATTGACTAACGTAATCCAGATGCCTTATCTGTCTTTGTGACATAATTTTTGGCTTTTTGTCAAAAGCATAAATGAGTGGCTTATGATCTGTCAGTATCTTAAATGGTTTACTTCTAACAGATGTCTTTAGTGACGTATAGCTAGGTACACACAGCCAGTAGTTTATGGTCGGAAGTACTGTATTTGGTTTAGGCTGGATAAATGGATATGGAAATGGATAAATGGGCTGGCATTTATTTTTGAAAAATAAATTTTTCATTTCATTTTTCAATAGCATTATGCTCCAAGACATTTTTTAAAAAAAGTAAAAGAAGTTTTAAAAGAAGTAAATAAATGGTGACTAGAAATTTCGTCACAAAATAATTTATTACGACAATTGTAATATCAATCAGGTATAGTAATATAGACAATCAGGTATAGTAATCTTTTTCAAAACATAGCCAGCAACATAAGCTAAACCTTGACTGTCTTCACATTTGAGGCTTTCGGTTTTCATAGTTTCAAAATCACCTACTATATCTGATTCGGGCATTTGTACGTCTTCATACGACGAGTATTTAAAAACACTTCCTAAATTATCTAAAGGCACACAAGTATCCTTCTCACAGTTTCCATCACCTACAGGCGAAACTAATAACTAAAACTACTTACTAATTTGTTTACTACCACCGTCTTTAAAGCGGTAACAAATTGATGGCAGGTAGGATTTGTATTACAAAGACCATGCTGCCTTATAGTACAAAACAAAT
This sequence comes from Cantharis rufa, assembly GCA_947369205.1. Lineage (NCBI taxonomy): Eukaryota > Metazoa > Arthropoda > Insecta > Coleoptera > Cantharidae > Cantharis > Cantharis rufa. The sequence continues at coordinate 18,921,513 of OX376307.1, read as the reverse complement.
TTTCTACTGGATCTTGATTTAATCCTCTTAAATTTAAATATTCAAATTGGTCTACGCCTTGCAAGTAATTCCAGAGGAAAATCATAGATTTAATTGTCGTTTGCCAACTTTTAACAAAAGGATACCTATTCGTTACATCTTTTCCCGTTTCTAAATCAATCATTTTCCACTGTTTCAGTTCTACTAGCAATCTCGACCAAAGCTCCAAATGAGGAGATGTTGCAGTTAAAGCACATCTATATGGTTTTGATTCTATAGCCCAAATTAAATGCCCGTTCAAAGAGTCAAATAAATCATCAATTTTTTTGGCAAATTCTGCCGTGAAAATGGATTCGGACGGCAACTTGCCCAGTGTGCAATAAGTTTCGATAACCGAAGCCACCGAATTACTCAACTGGGCAGCAGCAATCTTCATTTTCATCTTCACATAGGAATGTTTAAAATTGAAATGCTCAGATTTTAATTTAATCAACGTTTTAAAAGATTTTTGTTGGTCGAGATTAAAAGCAGACTGAATGTATTCAAACTTGGCAAACTTGTGAGGTTCAAATTCAATCTTGCATTTTAACAATGCATTCCGTGTACATTTCAAAAGATGAGGAACATCAAAAATCGTTACAACTGGTTGCTCGTTAACAAAGAAATAATATGGACTTTGTTTGGGGTGCGTCTCTGAACATAACTGAGACATAGCTCTTTTACTTGTAGGACCCTGATCGCATACCGTTGCTACAACATTTAATCCAATCCCCTGAAGTTGAGATATTATTTCTTTAATAAGAGCCTTTAAATCTATTGTCGAAATACTTGAAATGGTGAAGTAATAAGCAATCACTTGTTTCCATTGCTTTCTTATACCTTTAATCATAAACACGAGAGCATGATCTGCAGCCCTATTTCTTCTACCTAAAGAACCTAAGTCTTCAAAACCACTTATTACTTGCTTGTGATGCTCGTAATAAAGTCCTTGGCTCAAAGACACCTCGTCAAATAATAATGCACAGTACCAATCTATACATTTCATCTTCAAAACCTGTTCTTTTAAATATTCCAAAACTGCTGGGTTCAATCCAGTTTCGAAAGGAATTTTAGACAATATATGTTTCAATGTTCTCGTTGAGGGTAAATAGAAATATGCCTTCAAATATCTATATAAGCGTGGACTTCCTTATAGACAGATAAAGCGAAAGCTTTATCTTCCTCGGTCCACCTACGCGCACTAGGTTTAAGCTTTAAATTTCGTAACTGAGAATCAATAAATGCCCTACTTACGGAATTTAAATTTTCTTCGATACATTGAAATTTATCCGACTTATATAATTTTTTCAGTATGTTTATATTATCCCTTTCTTTGTATAATTCAGTACGTAGTTTACTTAATTTGGAAGATGTATTTCTGTGATACGATACATAATTGACTTTTTAGGAGATAAATCAACTTTTGAAACACCTATTTTGTGTAGAATTCCTTTATCTTTTCTTTCTTCCAAAAATGAGAAACGTTCGCGATTACCACCAATGACTTGATAATAATTGTGATCTTGAAGATTACATACATTGCTTGTTACTTCATTATCATGTGAAAGAGGCAAATCTAAATGTGAGCATGAAGCTGTCGAAGAAGAAGGCCCAGTACAGGAACAATTTAAAGAAACAGAATTGTCTAAAATAGACAAATCTTCTCTTTCGGTTAATTGTTCATCGGCAATGTCTTCTGAAGATTTTCAATTAATTTGAAAATTTGAAATTTCTACAAGAGAAGGTACTGGCACGGCCCCAGGAATTAACCGTTGTTTTGCCTCGTTCACAAAATCGTGCTGATTAAAATGATCCTCACAAATTTGCCAATTTGTTGTATTTTTTAAACAATCTACATTACAAACATTTCTCCAAATCTTATGACAATCAACATCTTTAGGAAATCTGAAGAAATGTGTGTTTACATAATTTCCCGTGGTATTTAAAAAATAATGATTGTTACAACCTGGATACTTGCAGCTAAATTTCTTACGACCAATCAATTCCATTGCCAAATAATTTACATAAAATCCAAAAAACCACTATCACAGCAAACGAAACACGAAACTGAAAAAAATTTGTTTAAATGTTGTAGTATCAGGAAAATTTTATACTTAACTTTCAAACAACGCAATAAATTTGATCTTCACTATAAATTACAAAACAGTCCTATTATACAATTGTAAAATGAATGGAAAAAACAACCATAACATCAAATGAAACCTCGCAACGAAACAAAAACTGTTTAAAAGTAAAATCTTCAGTAAAAAGTAAAACTTTCAAACAATATATTCGCACTGCACCTTATACTCAAAAGTAGGGTTCGGATAAGCGTACAAAAATGTAAACAAAATAGCTTAATCATCAGTAACACCAATGGTAACACCATTGCAGCCCGACCACTAGTCGAACGTAAACGAAAAATTACGATAAGGCACCGCCATATTGTGTTTCGGTATTTCAAATCTCACCTTCACCCCTATGTGACTCCCTGTCTGCCCTGCCAACCGATGCCTAGTTGTAGGGTTGAGCTGTGCATGCGCACAATGACGTATCCGATCAACTGACCAATGCCGAAAGAGAAATCGTTTCCGCCGACGTCCAGTACCGGACACTTTTTCTATCAAGCGTCCTGCTAGATTATTACGCCCGGGTGTCATAGCGTCAAATTAAATTTACTATTACAAGTAATTATTATTGTTTCTAAATTATTTAAATAAATGCTTACGTTTTCTGGTTTTGATTGGTAAATAAACGAAAATTTTCATTTAGTGGTTCATTAGTTGGGGTATTTTCTTCGAAATTAAAGTTTTCTCCTGTGGGATTTTCATTTTTATACAAATTTTCATAATCGTTATCATAGAAAATTCCGTATTCTTCCAAATTATCATTGTTAAAATTTTCATATTGATCGTGATTTTGTTCTAAATTAAATAATTCTTCTGATTGAAATGTTGGTCTTGTAGGTTTGTTAAAATTTGTTCTATAACTAGAATCTACTTCCATAGGGGTAGGTTTAAAAGTTCTATTTGAATTTTGTCTAGTCATAAAAGATTTGTTAATATTTTTGGGGTTATTAAAAGTTTGTTGATTGGGTCGTTGTTGGAAATTTTTTTGAAAGTTTTGAAAGATTGACGTTCGTTGAGAATAATCTGGGTTTTGAAAATTTGATGTACTATGTTGGAAATTTTCGGTCTGAAATTTTATGTTTGTTGGGGGTAATTTGGTCTGAAATTTTGAGTTTGTTGGGAGTAATTTACTTTAAAATTTTGTTTTTGGTTTTGAAGCATAAGTGGATTTGGTTTAAAATTATTAAATTGCATTGATTTATTGTCTGGTTTATTAGGATTATGACTTCTACTAAATGTAAAATTTTGTGTATTATTAGTTTGTAAATTTTGAATTTGTAATGAGTTTTGTTTTTGGGAGTAATATAAAAAGTTTTCCTCTTTAAAGTCCCATTGCAAGTTCTAATGAATTTGGGTTTGTCAATCTAACATTATTTTGTAATAGTCAGGTAATCCGCGAATAAACGTTTTTAAAGCTAAATCATCATAGTTTTTAGTTTGTAGAAGTTTTTCTTCGATAGAAGAATTACTAGTGTTAATTTTTGACAATATTAAGTATCTATAGTCCTGACAACGCTTGCCAAAATGCTATGGTGTCTCGTTTCTTTCGGGGCGCAACAAAATTAAGTCTTGTACTAAACAATCTAAGTTTCTTTGGTCACTAAAGCTGAATGTTAAGGTATTTTTAATTGCATCCCAGCTATTTAATTCCGATCTATTACCAATTAATGTTAATGCGCGATCCTTTAATTTTCCTAAAATTGCTCTTAATAAAAATTGGTTAACTTCATCTGTAGTGTCTTCAAAATTATAAAATGTTGCTAAAAAGTTTGTACAGGCGTCAATAATAGTATATTACTGGCCAAGCATAGAAAATGATCCGTTACTGGGCGCGCAGCTACATTAAAAAGTGAGCATAGCGAGCTTTTTAAAGCTGTAAGCCTAGTAACGAATCATATTTCGAGGCGAGGTGAGTATACTTTTTTATCGGAAAACATAAAATTATCAATTATATCAAATATTAAAAAATATTGTTTAAATTACAAATTGTGACAGATAAGACAAATTTAAACAATGTCATTAGAGCAACCCTCTATTGCGAAGTGCAATAAGCGATTGCATCATAATTAAATCGTTTGGCGATCGCCAGTTCGAATCCCATGTCGGACAAATTTTTATAATATAAATGAATTGACTTGCAGAAGTAACAGAATCGACCATTAATAAAAACACATTAATGGTCGATTTTACATTATTAGTCGATTTGTGAGCTGACTAGGAATGCTTCGTTTTAGCTGCCGGGTGGACACTCGGAAAGCATCGCTTTCGTTATGTTTTCCGATAAATATGTTTACTGCGCTTTGATTATCGTCAAATGTTGGAATTGTGTCCAAATATAATTTTATAAATGGATAATTGATTGGTTTCTTGGGTTGAATTTGATCTGGAGGTGCCATTATAGTTGATTCTAAGTTACAATTTACCGAAAGATTCTCAAAAAGTGTATAAATATCTTCCATAAAATTTTAAAATTTCGCCATTAAAATGTTACTAAAATTATTATAAAATAATGCGATTAAATTAAAAAGGATAATCAAATTATGTCTAGTATTTTGTTGATTGTAAAATTAAAATTATTTATGTAATATGACCAAATCGATAAGGATACTTGATTAAAATTAAACGTTGAATTAAAAATGTAGATTAGTAGGATAAATTTGAGCTTACTCATATAAATATTATCTGTTGTATTTTCATAGTATGAACTTCTTAAAAATAATTGTAATTTTCAATCTTCTTATTGCGATTTTCTTAAAACTAGTTGTCTTCGTGAAATGTTGGCGGCGATTTTTGTCCACTTCCAAATCTTCGATCGACGTTTCTTAAAAACTAGTAGTCTTCGTGATATGTTGGCGGCGATTTTTGTCCACTTCCAAATCTTCGGTCGACGTATCTTAAACTAATTGTTCCTCGATGTTCTGAGACGATGACAAGATAGTTGTAGCGATGTTTGGCCACTCGTAATCCGTTTCTCGTTGGATTTTACGGCAATTTTTGTTCGTTGCAGTTGGTGGTTTTTCCAATTTATGGACGATTTTTGTTCCAAAATTGTCAAAATCCGTATCCGTACGACTGCGCCAGTAATGCTTAAGTCAATAATAACGAATTTTTTAAAAACAATTCCAAAAATTTATTAATAATACAAAACTTTAATGGCAATTTCAGAACAATACAATTAAAACTAAACTACGCAATTACAATAATTTCTAACTACTGCTATGAGTGCTAAAAAGACTACTACTTTCTGAAGAGTTGACTTTTATTATTTGTTTTGACCTCTTATCAAATATTATTCATATTTCAGGAAAAATAACTTTATATTACACTTGTGTGAAATGCGGAATTGCAGTTCACCACATTGTCACACATGTTATTAGGAATTACTATGAAATTATCAAAACTGACTGTAAGAGAAATTCAATTAGAGCCACTTTGCTCTAAGCACATATTATGCATATGTACATATTATGCATTTGCAGAATAAAATTCCTGGTAAATGATACTTTGTTAACTGCAGTAATTTGTGTTACTGTTATTTGTTATGTGTTACTGTAATTTGTGTTAACAGTTTCTAGGTTGTTTTTAAAGGTTGTATCTCACCTATCAGCACAGCACCTGATAAGCATCGTCACACCACCGTCGAGTTGTCAACTCGTTGATTGTGCATAGTTACATATAACGCCTCGTCACAGGATCAGCACAGCCGCGTGATCGAATTCTAGGCTTCACATATTACTATGCAGATACTAGCAGTATCGTTGTGTTTTTAAAAGAAGATTGGTGTGCTTTAATTTACTTAAAAAATGTTCCGTTTTTCAAATTTAGAATTAGCAGCAATTGCTGTAGTATTAGATGAAGAGACTGATAAATGCCGAAAAAAAAGATACTGGATACACCCGAGCTTAAAATTCAGAAAGCAGGAAGGAGAATTTTTTACGTTATATGGACATCTAATAAGCGACGAAGAAAAGTTTTATAAATATTTTCGGATGTCACAGACTCAGTTTCAATCGATACTAATGAAAATTAAAAATGTTATTCAAAAACGTAACACAAAATATCGAGAAGCAATAACGCCAGTAGAAAAATTAGTAGTCTGTTTAAGGTAAGTAATTATAAACATTTATTAGGTTAATTTCAAAAAATTTAAATTCTATTATATTAAGCACAACGTAATAGAAAAACTTTACAAACTAAAAAATAAAAAAATTAAATATTGGTATAATTAAATTCCGCTGTTGGGGAGTTCCTCCAGTGTTCCATAGGAGATTGCATTGGGGTACTTGAGCAAGAACTGTTATACGAATGAGAGCTTGCCGCCGCCCGGGCCGTATGCGTTTCTTGGTGTGATTTGTTTGGGATGTTGACAGGGGAGGCGAGCTGACTGGGAACGAAATGGGGAGTCGTTTGTTGATTTGGAGTTAAAATGTTGGAAAATGAACTTTGATGTAGTTCTGCCAATTCTAGCTCCGAAACAATGGCAAATACTTTTGATTTGCACAATGCTCTATTAAGCGGTGTATATTTCTTTGCTGTAGCAGCCATACTTTCAAAAAATTTTTCCAGGTCATCTTTTTCTGTTGGAGTTCTGTTGACGCTCTTGGCTATTATTGTTTTTAATAATATAGTCCATCAAAACTGATGAAGCAGTGGCCGGTGCCTTTTTTTTATTATGTGATGAACTTTTTTGTACATCTGGTGCTGTTTTGCTGTTTTCGGCAACTGCATTAACTGCATTTCGATCATTTTCGTTTTGCGTCAAATCTACTGTAATTTCAGCTTCCTCATCAATTTCGTTCACATCACTGCTTTCGTCCATATCTGTACTAATATTAGTGAGCGTTTCTCTTTCTTGGTAAAAAGGTAAAAGAAAAGACATTTCCTCTTCGTATTTCCATTTTCTAATTTTTCGGGCTGGATCACCACTTTTAGAAGCTTTTTTCTTGCGGATTGCTCTTCTAAAGGCCTCACGCAAATTAGTCCATGTTTTTTTGCAAACATTTGCTGAAAGAATAAAGATCGTAATTAATAATTATTGTTTTCAGGTTTTTAGCGACAGGGGACAGTTTCAGAACAATTGCTTTTAGTTATCGATTAGGCGAAACTACTGTTAGGCAAATCGTAATTGACGTATGCCAAGCTATCGTGCAGTGTATGATGTCCGAATATATGCCAAATCCTACAACACAGCAGTGGGAAAAACTTCCCTAACTGTTTAGGTGCCATTGATGGCAAACATGTTGTTTTAAAAGCTCCAGCTAATAGTGGATCCTTATATTTCAATTACAAAAAAACTTTTTCTATTGTATTGCTTGCCTTAGTTGACGCAAACTATAAATTCATTGCTGTTGACATTGGTGCATATGGCAAAAACAGCGATGGAGGAATTTTTGCAAATTCAAAATTAGGAAAAACTTTGGCTAAATCAAAATACAATATTCATAATAAAAGAGCTCTACCAGGTAAATAAATGTGCAGTGTACAATAAATAAATAACTTGCAGTGTTCTCACACGAATTGATTCATGAAGTTAATAATTTTATGAAATAAATCTTCTGAGAATACTCCATATTCCAAATTTTTATTTGCAAATAAGTAAATAATGATTTATTGTAGGTACGGATACTGAAATGCCTTTTGTTATTGTTGGTGACGAAGCTTTTCCATTAAAGAATTATTTATTGAGGCCGTTTCCTGGACCACAAGTAGTTGATAACCATGTAAACAGAATTTTTAATTACCGCCTCTCTCGAGCTCGCAGAGTTGTCGAAAATGCTTTTGGAATACTGATGCAAAATTCAGAATTTATGATAGACGTTTGAACTTAAAACCAGAATTTGCCCAACTGGTAATTTTAACGACATGCATTTTACATAATTTTATTCGTTCGACAGTATCTTCAAATATTCGATATTTCAATGATTCAGAAGTTGAAGGTACAATTGACAGACACAATGTTTTTGCTATTCAAAGACAAGGGGGTAATGCGCTAAATTCGTCATTCGAAGTACGAAGCACGTTTGCAGAGTATTTTTCAAGTCCTCAAGGAAAAGTGGAGTGACAAGACCAATATTTATAATAGAGTTTATAAATTTATAGAATTTTTAATAAACGTATTTACCTGGTTGTTCTAACTTTTCTCCTATTTCTTGCCAAGCCATATCTTTTTTTTTTGAATCGCTGTATTTGCTATCACTTATGTCAAATAAATAAGTATAGTTTCGAACTTCCTCTATAAGTTTTTCAGAATTCATTTTATAATACGCCTGCAGGCCTGCACTCTTTTGAAATTGCAACAATACTGATGCAATAGTGTAAGCAATATACCTATTAAAACAATTTGCAAAATATGTAGTATGCGAAACGTGATAATACGAGTAAGTGAGTGTACCATGTCGGCACGGTATCGACACATCGCAAGCACGTCGACCGCAAATTATTCTCTTGGAGAAATGTCCAGTGGTCGAGGCGTCGACGTGCCTTTCAGGTGATGTGCTCACGCTGTTAGGTAGGCGTACTTACATTTAAATACACATAAGAAATAAAATTTGCTTGTGATGATCAGTCGCTGTTCCTATGCTGTGCTGATATAATATGAGTTACGACCTTAATTATGTGATCGTGTTGTATTACTTTTATTTCTTTAAATCAACAAAATATGCAATTATATGTTCTTATACCTAAAATATGCGAGTTTGTCCAAACAGTAACGAAATATGCAAAATTATGCGATAAAAACTTTTATATTTGACATGTAGGTAATATGAAACGAATTTGTGGCAAACCAGAATTACAATATGCACTTTCCAAACAAATATGCAAAAGCCTAAAGTTCCGAGCCCTGATAATAACATATTATGATTCTGTAATAATAATAATTATGTAGGGTTGAACCTGCTGCTTCTTTTATTCGTTACTCTTCTTTTGTTTAGTTACTCGTAAAAGTTCTTGGACACCTAATAAAAATTGCAATAGTTTCAATGCAATTTGATTTTTTGAAGAAATTTCAAAAGAAACAGCTTCCGGGATCAACTTACCATTTGATGAAATATTCCTTAAGGTCACCGATAATGCAACAACGTTTTAAAAAATGTTACCGCAAATAGAAATTACATGGGTTTAATCATCACATAGTCTCAATTCTAATTAAATTATTGCAGCAAAAGAATTCAGACACTATATGAATTTTAGGGAATTCGGGAATAATTGTAAATATTTATAATATTTGGTAGGGTATCCCTTTTGTTTTATAACGTCTCTGAGTCATTTGGGCATGTTACAAATTATTTTTTTAAAGTAATCTTCACTTATAAGAGCCCATTCTTGTAAGCGTCGAATCAGTTAATCTTTGTTATTAATTAGGATGGTTCGAATCCTACGATCTAATTCATCCCATAGATTTTCTATGGGATTAAAATCGGGTGACTAAGGGGGGGATGTAAAACTTTTGGGCATTTATATAAGAGATGTTCTTGCACTATACGAGATTTATGTTTGGGGTCGTTATCCTTGTAATATTTAAAGGTATCTTTAATTCCCACTTGAGCTGCACTTGGTAAGAAATTGTCTTGAAGGAGCCGCAAATATTTAAAACGGTCCATTGTGCCGTCGACGCGTCGTCGGGAGAATTACATTTCCACTTTTGTAATTCAAACCCGGCTGAATTTAAAATATGAATTTCTTTAGATAATTTCATTGCTTCGAATTTGCTATCGTCCATATAAAAATCATGCGTATTAATATGAGACGCCCTTTCGTTAATTTTTGCGCAATCTAATGCTAATTGTTTTAAACACCGACGAATAGAAATGGACTTGAAGTTTCTATCTCTTCTAAGGGGTCTGGTCTCCACAATACTTCTAGCAAATTTTGTTGTGTGTCACCAATTTTTATTTGTAAAAACATTTGGAAATATCTCCGGATATTATTATGTTGTGCTTACGAAGGCACAATAAAATTGACCATAACTCGTTTTGAATACTTTGTGCACCAACATATTGCAATTGATTTAGAGATATTCCGCTGTCTGAAGGTGAGGAACCGTTAAAAACTACTCTTAATGGAGTGCTTGTAATATCCTTGATCACGCCATGGTGAGACAGATAATAGCAAATTATATCATCATTTTGAGGAACTGCTATTTTAGACATGTATCCCACCTTTTCGTAATCTAATATAAATTTGCCGTAAGCTACTCACAACTGCCGGTTTTTTAAAAGTTTGTGTTCTATGAATAGAAACGTTTTAATGCAATTTGCTTAGAATCTCCTAATTTACCCACTTTGTTTGTATGTCTGCTGGGAGAGATTCATCCCATGATAACTTTATTTGCCAAATTTGCTGTATTATGAGTTTAGTCAAAAAAATTATGGATGCTAAAAGACCAAGAGGGTCATATAATTGCGCAATCGTTGATAATAATATTGTTCTTTTGGTAATTTTGGGATGAAATCTTAAATGGGATCCAAAATAATCCTAGCGTTAACATATGAATCGCTAATTGCAGAAAGGGGACATGTCACATTTTTTATGAAATTGACATTTTGATATTTTATTGATCTAGATGCCTAGACGCACAATGTACTGCAAAAATTTTAATTTTTGGATTATTCCTCTTGATGCTGTGAGCTGATAAAGAATTCAATTACTGCATAAACGGGACTTGTCCAGGACATATCGACTAATTATGTCGAGCAATAACGCCATTTGTCACCATATATTTTTACTACCATAGTGCTTCGGTACTCGGACATAATATGACAATATTATTGTCACGGCCCAAAGGACGCAGTCCCAAAAGGACGGAAACCCAAAAAGACGCGGCCAAATACACGCAGGCTCAAAGTAGTGCTTCATACTTGAATTAGATTCCACAAAGGGTACGTTCCACTTACAGCCCACGGTCGACCACGGGCGACTTTTAAGCGTTCCACCTAAAGCCGCGGTCCTTGCGGTCGAGCTCAAAACATCATCAATGACGTCACCGATTGCTAGCCCACCACGACCACGAAGCCCCACTGTAAAAGGTGGGTTGCCGTGATCGTGATAGTTTTTTCGCGCACAAATTTGAAAGTTTAAGAATGGATTCCAAAAAAATTGCATTTTATAATGCCGATAGTGAAAATTATTTATGAAATTAAAATATATAAATATATTATTCTTTAGTTAACTTGTGAAGTTATTTCCCATAACTTGTTGTTTTTTTTTTCAATAATGGGAACAATAATGTTGTTTTTTTTTTCATAAAAATATTTTCATTTTCATAGCAATATGCAAAAGTAAACTTGTACTTGCTCTGTTCTAACTGTTCATCATAATAATTTGTGCAAAACTTGTAAGGTTACCAACATTAAGATTTACATTTTAAAATTTGAATATGAAAATTCAAAATGACGTTAGCTCGCCCACAAAGATCACAAAAGCCGTTCCACTTCACTAAACGACCGTGGTCGCCGTGGGCGAAAACGTATAAGTGGAACGCTAAATGACACGACCAAGCCGCGGTCGTCGTGGGCTGTAAGTGGAACGTACTCAAAGGTAACTTTCCACATAATATTATGGTTTATATTTAAGATTTGTCATCTTCTAATACGGTTTTCAGGTGAAATATAAGAATTAATAAATTATACTAAGTCTAATTTGTAATTGGCGTTATTGCTGATAGGGTTTTGTCAATAACGCCAATTTGAATTTTTTTTTAAAAAAGAGGTAAAAAGATCCTACAAGTTTAAATGCAATATAATTTTCAACAGTATTTTTTCTGTGCATTTGCAAATGACTACTTAAGAGACTACCGTAATTGTTTTTTCCTAAGTGCTTCTAGTTTTCAAAAAAAAAATCATAAAGCTTAACATGGCGTTATTACCTTCATTTACCTTATTATAATTATTTTTAATAAAATACTTAAAAAATATTAATTTTTTGTCACATTTTCTCTTGTGTTTTCTTCTTTTACTGCAGAAAGGAGACATGTCCATATCTTTAATTTGGCAGATGTTCTAATTGAGAAAACAAAAATTAAATGTATTATGTACCAATTCAAAGTAGATCTTCTAAGGCATGTTTTGCCGAAAATTTGAGTAAAAAGGATTGACATTTAAGTAACTACACAGTTTTTTTCATTTCCTGAACATTTTTAGAAATGTGACATGTCCCCTTTCTGCAATTAGCGATTCATATATTATATACGGTGGAGGAAATAGCTATAAAGCCGCAAACATTTTCCTTCGTCGCTTGTAATAAAAGAAGAATGCAAGTTTCCTATAAGGCTAATCTGACATTTATTTCAATAACAAACATATACATACATATGTGTAATAAAAACTCCGAAATGTAAAAAATTTTAATAATAAAACGAACAAAATTAAAATTACGGATATAATTATATATAATAAAAATAAAGAAAATGGCTATAAAGCCACCTAAATTATATTAATAATTTTTCGGTGTAACTTTCTTGAAACTAAATTTAGTACTTAGTACGGCCATCCTTGTTGGAGATTACATCAAATATTCGGTCTGACATTGAATTTATCAATCCCTGAAGAATTTCAAGAGAAATAGAATTCTAAGCTTCCTGAATTGCTACTTTTAGATCAAAAACATTACTGAATTGGCGTCCATGTTCGTAACCCGGCGTGAGAGAATACCCCATAGATTCTCTATCGGGTTTAAGTCGGGACTACAAACAGGCCATTCCAAAACTGCAATGTTTTTACTTTGAAGAGTGATGTGAACAATGGATCACTGCATTGTCCTGCTGGAATACGAACTCTCCTTCCATAATTTGAGAAACCTCGTCAACTTTCCAAAATGATTGTAAATCTTCATGTATCTTATTAATCAACAAAAAGGTTGAAGGTTGAATTTGAGGCATATAAATTTTTCCAGCCGCTATCCATTCTTTTCTTGGCACAATTTACATAGACCCATATAATCTTTTGGAGCAATTTACGGGTTAGATTAAAAAACCCTAACCGTCTGGCGCAATTTACATTTCCCGGTTCCTACACCGGTCGCTTTTATGATCTGACCTAAAATGTTGAAAAGTCTGTAACATACGCAACATTTGAATTTTGTTGTTAATTGCTGATGCTCTTTTTTGCACTTACGTAACGTTTGGTGACACGGTAATTGCGGCTTGTGTTTTTCTTAAGATCTGGAATTTTTGCAATTTTCTCCAATTCTGTTGGACGTGATTTTTCGTTAAGTTGTACTTGTAGTGCTGATTTTGAAGTTTCATCTTCTCGAGTCATCATTCGCACTTCTTCTTTTATGGGTCGAGCAGTAGGTTCTCCAAATTTTGAACAACTTTTTGAGCATATCGCACTACTGCTGATTTTTTCGTTTAAATCTCGAAGTTCTTTTACTATCAAATCGACGTTTGGTAAATGGCTGGAAATCGATATGCCATTGATGATGTGGATTTCGTAAAACTTCTGCCATAGTTCTCTCGACGCACAGTGGGGTATTTGACCCTAAAACCTGGCCAAAACTCTGAAACTCACCAAATGAGTTCAAAATGTGCTTCAGATTTTAGAAAAAATAATGAAAAAAATTTCATTGATAAATAGGGTAGTTTTCTGGGGTGTAAATTGAAATAACAGAATAAAGTTATGAAATTTTCAATATGTCGAGAATTTGACCTACAAATTCATAGAAAAATAATTAAAAAAATTAAATTGATAAATAGGGGTGGTTTTCTGGGGGTGCAAATCATAATAACAAAATAAAGTTATGAAACTTTCGATATGTTGAGAATTTGACCTATAAATTATTGGAAAAATAATGATAAAAATTACATTGATAAGTAGGGTGGTTTTCTGGGGGTGCAAATTAAAATAACAGAATAAAGTTATAAAACTTTCAATATGTACTGTAGTGATAAGCGCCTTATGCTATTAATATGTTCTTAAGATTTTGCCCCTTAATTTCGTCCTTTCGACTAAGTGCATCTGCAATGAAATTATCTTTCTCAGCTCGGTGAATAATGTCGAATGAATACTCTTGTATTAAGAGTGCCCATCTATAAATTCTATTATTGGAAAACCTTGTTGTCAACAAAAATGTTAGTGCCGCATGATCTGTCTCGATAGTGAATTTTTTTCCCAATAAATAAAATTTTAATTTGGTCAACGCGTAAACTATAGCCAACATTTCCTTCTCTGACACTGTATATTTGAGTTCATGACCCCTTAGAACCCTTGAGGTGAAGTAAATAGGTACTTCGTAATCCCCTTGCATCTGAACTAGGATAGCAGAAACTGCAAAGTCACTTGCGTCTGTTCTTAGTATAAACTTTAAATTAAAATTGGGGTGTATTAGTGCTAATTTTTCTACAAATTGTTGTTTTATATCCTTAAAGGCTTCTTCTTGTTCCTTTCCCCATTTCCATTTATTACCCTTTTTTAAAAGTGAAACTAAATTTAGAGTTCTTTCCAAAAAATTATTAATGAATTTCTTGTAATAGTTGATTATTCCTAGGAATCCACGTAAACTACGTAGGTTCCTCGGTTGTGGGTATTTTTGAACTTCCTCCAGCCTTTCTACATCGACTTCGATCCCTGTTCTACTGATGACGTAGCCTAAATATTTGACCTTCTTTTTCATGAATTGGCATTTTTCTAAGTTTATTTTTAGTCCTGTTTGTTCTAATTTGTCTAATACTAATTTCAAATGAAGCAAATGTTCCTCCCGGTTTTTGCTAAATATTAACATGTCGTCCACGTAATGACCGCAAAAGTCCTCATATGTCTCTAAAATTATTTGCATTACCTTAACTAAAGCTGATAAAGAAGTTGACAGCCCAAATGGTACTACCTTGAACTGATATGTGTTCCCATTGACGCTAAAACCCGTATATTTTCGTGAGTTTTCGTGTAACGGAATTAGCCAAAATGAATTTCTTAGGTCTATTTTGCTAAATATGGTACTATCGCCTATTCTACTCAGCAAGCTGTCGATATTGGGGGGGGGCCTCGCACTGTGCCTTGGTAATCTCGTTTATACGACGTTCGTCTAAACACAAACGTATAGATTCGTCCTTCTTCTTCACTACAACTAACGGACTAATGAATGACGTACTAGCTCGTTCAATTATTTGGTTATCAATCATTTTATTTATCTCCTCATTTACCTTTTCTCGATGATGGTGTGGAATCGGATAGACCTTGCATTTAAATGAACCCTTGTTTAAGACCTGTAATTTATGCTCATACCCCGAAGCTACCCTGGATACCTCGTTAAATAAATTGGGATGTTTTCCCAGAATGGATTTAACTTCATTCTGGTACCCCTCATCGCAGTCCAACAGAATGTTATTTAAATTATCTATGTTTTCTTTGATCCCCCTTTGAATTTTACAACCCCTGAAATTTATATTTGCAATTAGATGATCCTCCCGTGAATCCTCCCAACAAATCTTATTTTCCCCAATGCGAATGAATTTCTCCTCGACATCGATAATTATTTTGAATGCTGTCAATAAGTCCATCCCCAGTAGGCAATCCATTTTCAAATTTTTCATCAAAATTACCCCTTTGAATAATATTTAACCTCCCCAATTTGGATATCTGCTCCGACCATCCGATTTACCGTCACCATCTTCCTATTGTTCGCTGTCACCAGGTTCAAACTTTTTATTTGCATAATATTTTTGAATAATTCTGGTTCCTCGAGTACCTTGCGTTCGTTCACCAAGGACACCTCAGCCCCCGTATCCACCAATGCTACTAAACTTAAACTACCTAACTTAATCCTAATTTTCGGCAAGACAACCGCCTCCTCCGCAAGAGCCGACTCAGCATCCTCATGTATGATGAATTCCCTTGGGTGTTCGTAGGAATTCACCTGCCTGCGGTTGTGATATCTTAAAAATTTGGTGTTACACCCGGGTTTGGATGTGCCACCTCGTTCCCTGTGGTATTACTGGTAACCACCTCCACGTTGTTGACATTCGCTTGGTTTTCACCTCCATTAAACTGGGCGCGACCCCGACCAAGTCCTCTTGTTACGTTATTGTTATGATAACCTCGACTCCCATCAAATCTACCCCGGTAATTGTTTGATCGTACGTCCTGTCTAGGACCTTCTGTTGGTGGTGGGTTACCCCCGTTCACCTGGTTTTGTGGTGGTTCCACGTATCGCCTCTACCCTAAACTCAACCGTTTCGTCGAATCGTTTTAATAGTTCAAGGAACTCCTCTAAACTATCTACTTTTTCCACCCCGATTCTGGATCGTACTTCTCTCTCGAAATGTCTTGCCATTGCCTTTACGAGTTCTTTTTCTGTGTATACAGGTTCTAATTGTTGCGCTTGGCTTATGAGTTTAATCGCATAATTTTCCCTCGATCGTTCAAAACCCTTGTATTTTCCCCAGTTAATTCTTGATTTAACTTTATCTTGTTCATAGTCCCCCCAATATTTTTTTAGGAACGCCGTTTCAAATTCATTAAAGCTCCTCAATTTATTTTCTATCATGGAAAACCATACTTCAGCATCCCCCTTCATTGTTGTGCGTACGATATTCAACGCCCTATCGTTATCCTTTATCTTTCGCACTACTGATGCCAAACCTTTGAGGAAGATTTTCGGATTCATCTGCCCGTCCGCTTAAAATTTTCCTAACCGATCTATTTCGGTGTTCCTGTAACAGTGACCTTCACTCCACTTAGATTCCTCCTTGAATTGGATGTCCACCTTTTTCTCTATTTCCCTCGCTCGCGACTCTATCTCATCTACTTTTATTTCTACCTAATCTATTCTTTCCTTCATTTTGGTATACCCCTTTGTGGTACGTTTATCCATTTCACCTAGTTTCTCATTCATTCTTTTCTCTCTTTCCTTACATAGCACTTCGCCCTTTTTCGCTTGTTCCACTAGCTTGCTATTTAAATTATTCTTAAAGCTTTCATTCTCGCTTATTATTTTACCCACTTTTTCGTCCGTTTGGTCAATTCTATCATTGATTTTTCTCTCTATAGTTTTTAATTCTTTCCCGAACATTTCTTTCATGCTTGACATCTCACTCTTCATACCTTCGTTATTTTTATCCAGTTTCTCATTCATACTTTCGTTCATTTCTAATAACATACTCATTATCTTTTGCATGTCGCTTGCTCCCAACATGCCTTCATTTAACTTTTCTCCCGCATGAACTTCTACCGTCACTTCTTCCAACGTACCAACTCTTTCTACCTCCTGAATCTGTACAGTCTCTTCCCCCTCAGAATCGCTATCTTCTCCTATTTTTCTACCGCTCCTAGTCTCCATGTTTATCTAATTTAACTATTTTATATTAAAAATATTTTATCTTTTAGAGTCGTGGGCCCCAGTCGATCCAAGTTTCGAGCCCCACACGTTGGTGTGCCAATTGTAGTGATAAGCGCCTTACCTTTACGTTGGTTGTCACTTGTAGTGATAAGCGTTCGATAATATTCAACGATGAATTATGATTTTTTTTATTTTTTTTTATTTAACTGAGAAAATGAACATTAACAAAATTGTCGGCTTGATATGTTCTCCTTCACCCTGTATATTAGCTTGGACTGTTGAACACAACCTAAGATTTTGACAGCTGCTTGTTAAAAGATTTGAATAACTTACTTGCCGATTCACTTTGATGAATTTAGCTACCAATAAGAAGTAATTGCAATATAAAAAGTTTAATTTTGTTAAATTACAACATTGAATTTTATTATTGTTTGTGACAATCAAAACATAGCATTAAAATATTACGGTGAGTAAACATGACCTACAAATTTATTACAAGTTAACCTTTCTTTATTTTAGAATTGCGGAAAGAATATTTGTTATGAAATGGGGTGCACCTTTAATTATTATCTCGAGATAAATACCTTTATAATTTAAATCCAATAAGAAAGCTTTAAATTCCAACATCGGTTTGACGTTCTCCAACGTGACATGAACAACTCGAATCCATTAACATCCAAATATTTGTAGATGATTTCGAAAATTAATCGAATTCCAAATAACATTCGCTTCACAAAACACTTAATCGGAATTAATTTGAAAGTTCAAATTTATTTATGTAAGTTCGAAATTATAATTCGTTAACCGCACTTTTTCTAATTACGAACAATAATATGTTTTCCGATGACAAAATTCTAACCAAATTTCGACGTGAATTTGGTGCCGGTCGAAATTACACTGCCTTTCGCTTTTTTTTGCGCTTCTATTTATGCATTTTTCTTAACTGGCAATCTTGATCTTTCAAAAAACATTAAAAATGCGACATTTTATGAATTTCATGGAATATTTGATATTTTAAAGGAAATTTTTATCTCTCCGATTTCTTTCAAACTTTCAGGAAAGCTTCCTTATTTTTCCCTTGAATTTATTACAAACTTTCGTAAAATTCTATCCATTAATGTGTGTCCTATGAGCAATTGAAGTTTCAAATGTCACCGTTTCGACCAAACTTTACTTTCTACTTTCTTGTCTAAATTTTCTTTAAAAAGATTTGATTCTTAAATGAACTTCTTCATGAGGTCTTCCTGATCATTTCTATGTCCACTTTTACTGCCAGAAATTGTTTTTCACAAACTTAAGTCCATTTGAAATTTACCTATTTTTGACACTTCACGGAATGTCCACATATGCAGATTTCTCCTGCATTTATGCATCAATTTGTTCGAATGTTTGTCCACACACTTCTTACAAGTTATTACATAATTATATAACAAAAGATTTTTTTTAATTTACAAAATTGGTTCTCAAATTCAAAATTGATAGTTAAAGTCCTACATCTTCCACACCTTCACCCAAATCAACAAGTAAGCTTTTAAATTTAGGCTATATGCCTGTTTACTAATGTGCATCAATAATTTCTAGTCAAATTTCCAAAAATTGCAATCAAAAAGTGACAACGAGCAATGACACCCGAAATCCCCGATTCTCAATCAAACGAAGCATCACAATCCAAGCCAGATCGACAAACCCATTTAAATATGACTTTATTGAAGGTAAGCTTGACCAATTGTCATCATAATAATATTTTATTACAAACAAACTAATTCTATTTTGAGTTTTAGGTGAAACAAAATATCCCGAGCTGACAAATATGGTCTTCCTCATTTCGGAATGGTATCTGAATCAATTTCATAAAAATCATGGCTCAACTATCAACATAAACTAATGTGCAAACAACTTAACGTGGAGTCGAATCTCTCCTGAACGTCGTGTGTTAATAACACTGCAGTACATATATTACCCGATTACAAGAATTAATTTAAAATGCGGGCATATGCCAACCTTTTTATTAATTCTACCCCCCCCCCCCATGGCCAATCTTCTAACCTGCTGGGCACTAATTCACAAGAATTGGTCAGAGGAACAATGGAATTTTGTGTTGTGGATTTGCATTAAGTCGAGAGCAAATAGTCCAACAAGCTTTGCTTCCCAAGAAGAAAATTTAAGTAGTAGACCACAACAAAGAAAGAGAAGTGAGAAAGTGGGAACTGAAAATATTCTCCGAGAAACTTTGGATAAAATAGCGGAGGAAAAAGAGGATCCCATAGATTTATTTACCTCTTGGTTAGGAAGCGAATTAAAAAGTATTAAAGATGAGAATATAATAAAAAGATTGAAACGGAAAATAGTAAGCGTTCTTCAAGAGGCTCAAGACGAAGACGACGACTTAATAATTAATGGTAGATAATTCTTCTTAATAATTAATAATTGACTTAAACTCAAAATAAATTATAGATAAACATTTTGGTTATGAATTTAATTATAATATATGGTATAGTTGTGAAATTATAATTAGTTAAATTATTAAAATCATGTTAAGGAAATTGAAAACTCACTGTTTTTAAATCGATGAAAAATGCAAATTATTGAATTATAGTCTGCTACATGTAAAATGAGATTCCAAAATTCGAAACATAAAATTTTACATGTAGCCGACTATAATTCAATAATTTGCATTTTTCATCGATTTAAAAACAGTGAGTTTTCAATTTCTTTAACATGATTTTAAGAATTTAATTATATCATGTTTTCTTGCCACTGTACTCTGCCATGTGTGTTAAAATATGTCATAAACGTTTCGCGAATCTTGATAACTTCAGTATTTGGACGCCCTCTACGATAAGTTACATCACGTAGCCCTGGACCATTTTGTCTCCACAATCCTTCGATTACCTTTCCATTCTCGTCTTCGGTATCAACTTCCATAATCATTTTCTGGGGATTTCGTGCTTTTAAAAAATTATGTAAGGCACAGCATGCTTTGGTAATTATAACTACTTTATCCCGTGACAAATTGATGGGATTGAGCAGTACTCGAAAACGGTTGACAAGGATACCAAAGCTATTCACTACTACCCTCCTTCCTCTACTTAATCTGTAATTGTATATTCTTTGGTCTCGTGTCATATTCCGAAAAGGGAACGGTTTTAAAATATGACGTTGCAAAGGAAATGCAGCGTCTGGTAATAATACATATGGTATCGGTTCTTCCATATGTGGTAATACTGTGTCATTTGGCAGGTTCAGCAATTCATTTTCCAAAGCTACAGCAAAGTCACAGTCCTTGTAAACTCCTCCATCACTGACTCTCCCGTTTGTTCCAACATCGATATACAAAAAATTGTAGTTAGCATCAACAATTGCAAGTAGTACAATGCTATGTGTTCCCTTGTAATTGTAGTAATGAGAACCAGAACTTCGTGGGGCTCGAAACACTATGTGTTTACCATCCATGGCACCAATAGTATTTGGTACATTCCACTGCTCGTAAAATTGTTTTGCAATTAATTCCCATTCTTCGGGGGTTGATGGTACCTAAAAAATGATTTAGATTTTTCTTTCAAAATCAGTTAATGATTATTAAATGTAGTTTACCTTTAAATACTTTTCATGAAGACATTCGTATATTGCTTCCAAAACTTCAGGTATAAATTTTGAGATTGCACTTTGTGAAATTCTTGTTTGAAAAGACAAACTTTGAAAAGTTTCTCCTGTTGCAAGAAAACGTAAAGTCAAAGTTAATCGATATCTTGCTGAAATCGCTTGTCGAAACTAAGTGTTTTGACGTCCAATTCGATTTTCTAGTAAATGCAGTAAAATATTGAAACTTCCACTGTCCATTCTCAAATAATTTTCGTAAGAATTAAGATCTTCTGATATTAATTCAGTATGTACAAATGAACAAGCTCCAAGTTGCATTTCATCTCTTCTCAACAGCCAGTCTCGACTCCAAACACGTGTAGGTTTTTTTGTAGCTTGCTTGTAAGCTTCCACTACTTGAAATACCTTTGCAATCTTTTTTAATTTTCTTTTTAACCTACTCATAATAAAAATATTGAGAATGTTTTTAAAATTTTAATTCTAATTTTTTTTAGTTGGTTACAAAGGTTGGCTACACAAATTGCGTGAAGTATTTCTAGGTTTAGTTGCCAGTTTCACCACAAACATATCCCCACCCAAAAATTTTCATCAAACTTTTCATCAAACTTTGGTTCAACTTTTCGTCAAACATTTGACAAGAAAGTTGAACGAAAATGTGATAATGTAATACGCGCTTTAGAAAAATTTAATACAGTATTTTTCGGTGTTAGAAAAATTTGATGAAATTTTTTTTGATAATTAAAAATTAATTTAATTATTCATGTAGTGAAATTATAATTGTCCAGCAATGGCAATTTAAATAAAATAATTACAAAAATTATTTACTATGAAAATTTACTTTCAACAACCAACAATTCTTCAAAGAAGAAGACGTTAGTGGAGAAGATATAGTCAACTATAATTTCAAAAGGATTACGTGCAAAACCTGTTGGTTATGTGATAGTGCCGTCCTGAAATTTAAGTGATTAGGTTGTGTTGTGTTGAAAGGATTACATAAGAAGAATATAAAAGGTAGATAAAACAATTTTGATTGTAAAAATGTTGTGTTTTTTTTTAGGTAAAAATGTTTTTTTAGTTTAAGTTTTAAAAATATGTGGGGTTAGGTTTATGTTTTTGTTTAATTGTAAAAAAAATTGTACTTACGTATGTTATGCAATTAAACCAGATGACAGAAATTTATAGTATTTCAATTCACTCCACACCACAACGTTTATAATTTGTTTTCAGAAAAGTTTTTAAGACTGTCACGAAATTTGCACAGGTACATTTGGCGAGATGATAACGAGTATTGGTGGTTGCTAACTTACTTTCATAATCATAGTAATGGTATGTTCAGTGGCGTGTACATGATAAGTAAGATAGGTAGGTCTGCTATAGTTTAGTTTTTTATTATTGTTATCAATAAATGATAACTGGCGCCGGGCAATTTTAGGAGACCATCGTAGCTTATTTGTAGCGTATCACAGCAATATCTAATTAACAATAAAAACATAAAAAATAGTTAATTGTACATACCAAAACACTTTACTGCAGCCAAAACTCGAAAAACAAAAAAAAATTTTTTCTCTCGAAAAGATGGATTTTGTGACGTTCCGTACCAATGGGTGAAGATTTTTTACCCCCCACTCCGGACCCCCACCTTTCACTTGTTCCCAAATGGCGCGACTTTTAAAATTCGTCTGGGTTACGCTAACCCAGAGGGTGCCCTGAGGGTTAAAAACGTTTTGATCCACCATGATCCAATATGTTTCAGCTTGTTTTAATTCTTCAGCACTTAAAACTAACGAAGAACTTTTATTGTCTTTATTAAAAACTCGTTTTATGTAAGCGGTTACGCGTAAACACTTTTCTAATCTTTCATAATTTTTGAGAGAAAATATTGGTTCCGTTGTAATGTTTTTTTATTTTCACTTATGACGTTAATAAAACACAATGTTTTTTCGTTTAATAAGTTATGATGTGATTCGTTATCGTTTACCAAGTCATTTTGTAGATGCAATAAAAATTCAGGTCCGTTTAACCATATGTTTGTTTTTAGAAATTCACACGCACAAATGCCTCGAGTTAATAAATCAGCCGGATTTATTTTTCCCGCACAATGTAGCCACACTGAGTCCTTTGTTAAATCTTGAATTTCTAAAACCCGATTTTTAATGTACATCTTCCATTTATGTGCGTCACCAATTATCCAAAATAATGTTATTTTAGAGTCCGACCATAAATTTACACTTTCAAATTTAATGTCCACGTTTTTGACAATATAGTCTTTTATTCGCGAACCGATAAGAGCAGCAGTAAATTCGAGCTTTGGTAAAGTTAAATCATTAGAACCACTTGTTTTTATTGGTGCAACTCGATTTTTCGCGATTATAAATTTTACACTTACGTTATCTTCATAAATTTCACGTATGTACGCTACTGTTCCATATGCGTTTTGACTCGCGTCACAAAAAATATGTAATTTGAATTTAGCGTTTACGTTTGATATAATATTTCTTGGAATCAAGTATGAATCCAGAGTAATTAAATCTTTACACCATTTTTCCCACTCTAATTTATATTGTTTCGGTAATTCGTCATCCCAATCAATTTGTAATTTCCAAATACGTTGTAAAAGAATCTTTGCGGTAATCGTAAAGGGTCCCAATATACATAAGGCGTCATAAATTCTTCCAATAGATTGATAAACATGACGTTTTGTATAAACTTGAGTGTTTTCGACAAACGTGATTATTGAATTTAAGTCCAGATGTAAACTATCGTTTATAGTATCCCAAAATATACCTAAAACTTTTGGGCAAAGTAACTCGTTATTGTTTATTTCGTTTTCTATAATGTAATTTTTAAATTCACTGTCGTTAGTGTGCCATTTACGTAAGTTCATACAGGCTTTATTTAAAATAACTTTAGACTCGTTGAAAAGTTTAATGGCGTCGTCCAAATCATTCACAGTCGTTACTAAATCATCGACATAAAATGATTTCATCATGCGTTTCGTAGTTTCGTTAAACCTTGTTGCTTGGGAAGAAAATAATTTTCTTAAGGTCGCCGTTAATAAAAATGGACTGCTGGTAACGCCAAAAGTAACCCTCGTCATTCTAAAATTTTGAATTTCTGGTACCGTACTACTTGTATCCATCGGATTTTTTCACCATAAAAATCGCAGGAAATTTCGATCACGTTCATTTATATTTATTTGCAAAAATGCCTTTTCTATGTCGGCTATAATTGCGATTTTACCGACGCGAAAATTTAACAAAATGTTCAATAAGTCTTTCACTAAATTTTCACCTGCGTATATAGTAGTTCGTTTAATGATGGTACGTTAGGAGCGTGTTCGGATGCATCGAAAACCACGCTAATTTTAGAAGTCGTTTTGTCATCGCGATATACAGGGTCTATGAGGAATGTAATAATTTTTTGATGAACCTCCGTTAGGAACTTCTTCCGCTGTGCCATTGTCCACAAGTTCACGTATGGCATTGTCATATTCGTTTAATTTCGATTGCTTTGCAAGTTTACACGTTAACGTTTTCATTCTTGCTAAAGCTTCATTGTAATTGTTGTCTAAATTACAATTATCATCTTTCCACGGTAAAGATACTTCATAGCGATCGTTTTTTAGTACAATTTTATTCTCTATGAAATCGTTAGTATCTTGCTTTTCAGTTTGCTTGTCGTTTATACCCAATGTCTCAAGTAACCAGAATTGCTTCATATCGACGTTATCTCGCTCTTCTGATACCTGTACATGTAACGTTGATGTGATGCTACTATTTGTCGCGTTTACGTTAGTTAGTGTCCATCCCAATTTAGTATTCACTGCCGTTAAATTGTCTGTGATGCGAATTAATTCGCATGTAGCCAAGCGCCAATAGTTGTCTGCGCCTATCAACAACGAGATTCCGTCTATCGTTTTAATATTTCCTATTGAAATATCTGCCATGTTTAATTCACTAATCAATGGGTGATTGATTTCGGGAGTTTCAAAGGTGTCAGCAAATTTCAGGAACTTCTTTTGCTACTATCGAAATTTTCTCATTATTGTATTGCGATAATAACTGAAGTTCTACCTTGTTGTAAATTTTGGGAATTGTCTTTCCATTACTTCCAAATGGCATAACGGCTAACTTACGCGTTCCAATAATTCTTAAATTTAATTGTTGTTAATTGACTTCCGCCATCTAAAATTAATCTAATAAACATATTTGCATCGTTTTCGTTAAGTTTGCAAATATAAGCCTTTGCAGTTTGCAAAACTACCTGCTGCTCATTGTTTTCCGTAAACAAGCTCGTTGTGGTATTTGTCGTTTCTTGTTTTTTATAGCTCGGATCGCACATCGAAGTTGCATGTCGGTAATTACAATTTCCGCAAGTATAATATTTGATTTGCAAAATTTAGAATTATGACTTGGTTTTGTACAACGAAAACATCGTTTATTTTTTCTCATTAAATCCTTTTTTTGTGGGATCGTAATATTTATTGAATCACAATTTTCTGTGTCGTGTAGTTTAGATTTACAAAATAAACATTCATTGGCAGCTGTCGTTAATAATCGAGCTGTGGTGTAATTATTTTTATGTGATTTATAAGTATCGTTTTTATTATCACGTCGTTCTATTTTTTTAGGAAATTCTAATTCGTACGTTATATTATTACTCGTCGAAGGTTGCGCAATTTCGATTGACTCTACTTTCAGTTTTAAATAATTTAACAAATTACCTATTTGTTCTGAAATTGTTATTGCAACTTGCGAATTAATGGGGTGCGTTTTATAGTAGTCTATTTTCATGGTATAAGGCATAGAATTTAATAGCACAGATTTGATCATCATAGCATATTCGTTTTCATCGACACCGGAAGACGTTAAACTTCTTGTAACTGAAGAAATTGCATTATACAATTTTCGCAAACCAATAGCATCAAGTTTATTTTTAACCGGCGTTATCGTTAATAATTTCTGAACATGTGAATCAATAATACGTTGTTCGTTACCATACTCATGTTTAAGTAAATCAATTGCATCGTTATATGATTTTTCAGACGGCGTAAAACCACTAATTGAGTTTTTAGCTTTTCATCATAAACATTGATCAAGGTAATTATATTTAGCTGAAGCATCAATGCTGTCTGTCGTTTTCATGAACTGCTGTTCTAAACTGTTACCAAAATATTTTCCATTCCGAAATTTCTCCATAAAATTTGCGAAGTTCTAACTTATGGAGCTTAACGTTACTCTTACCTTGATTTTGCGTTAATACCTGTGGAATTACATCGGTTTTTACGTTAGTTTGATCTGCTGGCGTTTTCGTTTGTTCGTCAATTTCAATTTGTAGTCTTGAAAGCGTTTCACTGACGTTGTCTTGGTATTCCAGCATTTTGTCCCATTGGGTTTCCAATTCGTGCACTTCCAATACAGACACAACTTTTTGATTCTCGAATTCCAAGCTATCGCTTGAGTTTGCTAGTCTATCGCGAATCACTTTTAGTTCGTTTACGTTAACTTTTTTTAACAAAAGGTCTTTCGCACTGTTAATCAACTTTGTAACTTGAGTTCTGTTACTCTTAATCGCTACACGTTCCATTTTTATAAGATTTTTTATACACAATTTCCGATTATTAGCTAATTCACTTCACGTTATTTTTAAAGTTCCCTGGTTTCGGCACCAAAATGAGAATAATAACTCCGTTCGTTTATAGGTCCTTTATTAAAAAATGTAAATTAACTAATTAAATGAAAAGTAATATATAAAAATAATAACAATTATGAAATAAACAGAAAACACAAGAAAATGAAAAAATGAGTCCCTTTGTTCGTTTATTTTAGTTACACGACCGTTGCGTTTAAAGTGTAACTTGCAACTGATCTTTTTAAAAATGCGTAGCACCCACAAAACTAATACCATTTTAACGTTTTTATTTTTTAAGTCGTTCGTTATGCTTATTTAATTTCTACAGATACTAACTGTATTACCAACTTAAAACTCATACAAAAATATTGAAACTAGGAATATAACAATCAGGATATCCAATGCCAGAAACGATAAGAAACTGTAAAGTTTATTGCATTTTCAAGACATACATGCACTATTGGGTGCCAATAATATTAAAAAATGTAATTATAAATGTTTCGGAAATCATTCTAAATTATAGAAAAATGTTTGAATCGTCTTGTAGACTAAATTATTGAACAAAATATTAAATTCCCCAAAATTTGGTCTTGATTACATACTGTATATCATGCGTCCAAAATCTTTTTCGTTTTTCCGTCCATTCTTCGTCTTTTGTTAATAAGCAGCTGATAATAATTGCTACTTATTTTTGCTGTCACACATCATGTTTCGCCAAGCATCTCAAAGATTAATTCCGTTGATGCGATTCGAACAAGTGGACGCTCACGATTAAAGTACGCGTTCACTTGTTCGCACCGGCCTCAACGCCAGCATCGCATTTTCAGTTGCTTTATATTTTTTTAAATGTGCATGCGTTCTACACGGCCCACGGAAATACGGCCGCCTTGCTCGATAGAGCAACAAATGTAGACAGCAGCCTACGGTGGTACATATAACATCGGCATTTCCAATGTCAGCAAACGGTAGGTACAATTTATCGCATTTTATGAATATGCAGTTTGCATCAAAACATTAACCATGGATGACGGTTTACTAATTTCGTTAGTTCAAAATTATTAAGAAATTTATAATTTAAGACATTGTCATTATGCAAATCAACAAAGAAGGGAGGATATTTGAGAAGAAATAGGAAAAATTTTAAATAAGTTCGTTAAGCTATGAATTTCATATTTATTTAGGTATTTAGTTATATATTAAGGTGAATAAGTAACATACTATATCTACATAACTTTTTAAGAAGTAAATCTTTGTCCTGTTCGAACTTTGTTAAGTTGCCAAGCTACGGATCCTAAATTTGAATTAAAATAATTCATAAATTGATCTCGAACTTCCAATCCATCAACAGCGGCATTTCCTCCAAGTTCACCTAAGTTACTCAAGCCTCTCATGTCCGAAGCAGAAACTGCATCACCAGTGACAAGTGTAATTTCTAAAAAAATTTGTAAACAACATGCAGCTAGAACGATAGAGTTGACATGTTTGTGCGAAACATTTAATTTGTTTTCAAAAACACGGAATTTTTTAAAAAGAATTCCAAAAGCATTTTCTGAAACGTTTCTTGCCTTGCTGAGTCGATAATTAAATATTTTTTTCTCCTCATTTCCGCGAACTCTATCTCTAGAATATGGCCTTAGTAAATAAGGACGTAATGGAAAAGCTTTGTCTCCGATTATGACAAACGGCAAATTAACATTATTACTCCCAGGTAGATTTTATTGGGAGGAATATTTAACATATTATTACGTAATCCTGTCCCCAAATTGGAATTGTTGAAAATGCAGCCATCAGAGTTTTTTCCATAAGCACCTACATCCACAGCAGTAAACTTGTAGTTAGCATCTACTACAGCTAGCAAGACGGTACTAAAATTTTTTTTATATAAAAAAAATAATAATCCACTATGATGAGGTGCTTGAATTTAGACGTGTTTCCCATCGATGGCTCCTATTAAATTTGGGAAATTCCATTTTGTGGAGAAATTATTTTCTATTTGACGCCACATTTCTTCATCGAGTGCTCGCATAACAATTGGTTGCAGTTCTTTCCAAATAGCATTACAACATGAATAAATGATTTTTCGTACTATACGTTATCCCAAACGATAATTAAATGCCAGTGACCGAAATGAGTGTCCAGTAGCTGAATATCTAAAACAAAAAATTATTTAAAAACGTTATAGAAGTATTATTATTTTATATTTTAATTATTAAAATAAATATATCTAAATTTCATTGTAGTAATTATTTCTTTAGGAAAGCAATGCCATCAATTTATACGTAAAACCAAATCTGGCCATGCAGCAACAAAATTGAAGGCACCTAAATTCGACAAAGAATTATCTTTTTTGGTGCCGTATTTATATGACGAAGAAATACGACTGACCAATGTTTCATGTCCAGAAGTGGAAGTTAATACTCAACTCTAGGAAAGTTCCTTTTCAGAAAATACTACAGACATAACTGAAGATCCTCCAAGTCCTCGCAACGAAATACATAGAAGAAATTTAGGAAAACGGCAAAACCTTTAGGTCCGATTCCAATTCTGAATTTTGTATTTTGTTTCGTTATACTTGGTGCCAATAAATTAAGTAATGTTGTAAATTTTTCTGGAGTCATTCTGAAATACTGAAAAAATCTTGAATCGTCTTCTAAATCACTAAACAAAGTATGGAATTTCCCAAAACGTGGTCTCTTTTTACATATATTGTGTATCCAAATTCGTTTTCGTTTTTTATCGTTTTTTGTTCGTTCATCTGCTTCAATTAATAAGCAGCTAATGATTGCTATTTTGCATTTGCTATCGCACAATATATCTTGCTAAAGTAACAAATAATACTGGATACATCAGTAGCCAGTACACCCATCACCTCTACCCACACGCAACAGTTCCGTTCCGTCGATTTATAAATTTAACGATATTTTACAGGGTATCACGTCATTACGCCTAAAACCACTACACCTAAAACACTTACGACTTAGTCAGTACGCCTAAAGCATTTTACAACTAAGGTTTTTTACGCCTAACATCATATACGTCTAAAACTTTTACACCTAATCAACTTACGCTAAGTCTGTACACCTAAAGATTTTACTACTAATGCATTTATATCTTTGTTTATTTAAAAAGATAACATTACATATTACATAGTACAATATACATAATACAAGCAAAAAAATAAAATTAAATTCTTATATAATTTATTAAACTACTTGAAGCTCGAAGTTGTACGCGATGCCTCGAAGGTAAACTGTGATATCAAAGTTTGCATCTCTGATATAGGTCTTGACCATTCTTTTGATGTTTTCAGCAGTTCTTTTGTATCGTATTCAGCTTGGCAGAGGTAGGGATCCCGATATGTACTGTTCAATCTCAAATTGATTTGAACACTCTTCCTGTTTTATTGTTTCTATAAACTGCCAAATAGAAGGATGGCATCCACTCAACAACGAATGAAAACCCCGGTGCCATTCTAAAACAGAGTTGTTCGTCTTTTGTAGGTCATTTAAAGTTGCCTCGTAACAGTTCCAGAGATTGATAGAACCTGCTTTAGGCATAAATGCATTAGTCGTAAAAATTTTTAGGCGTAAAGACTTAGGCGTACTGACTTAGTCGTAAGGGTTTTTGAGGCATATAGTTTTAGGTGTAAACTAAACTAAAACTACTAAAAGGGTAGTAGGAGCGATACGTAAACTGTCTACAGGCATTAATTTATCGATAGTAGAGCCAAATGGTTGCATTGAAAGTTAATCGTACTTCTCTAAACTTATGGCGGTAAACTGAACATTCGAGGTTATGTTGATTGACTTGAAGAAATTCTTAATATAAACGGAAGTCGGTAAAGGTAATAACAAAAATAAACGTACTCTTTAAGTTTCTTCGAGATGTTAAAGAACGTTACGAGTGATCGTGATATCTTAATAAATATGCACATAAGTGCAAATTGCTACAACCAGCAAAACCGATTGTTAGCAACCCGGAAGTAATAAATTCGCACAACGCGATAAATAACCGAACGGTAACAAAACTTCACATAAAATCGGGTGCTATTAGCTTTAAAAGCGGTAAGATGATCACTTTTTCACATGTCTTTCCAATGGCGGTCAATCAACTCCTCCCTGTTCCGCTTGCTTGACTCCACGCGCAAGTACGAATCAAGACCAGCAAAATTCCTCTATTAGTTCGCGAAAGAGACGCTAGGTGACGCCACGTCACGGTAAACAAATTAAAATGAAAATAAAAATAAAAGTGCGTCTAAACTTAACTACTTTCAAAAATATTTACATAAAAAAAAATATCGTCACTCTCTGCCGCAATACCTCCAATCACCAGCACACCAAATTTTGTCCGGAGATACGATGACATAATGTTCATTTTTGTTATCTATTGAGGTAGCCTTAACAAAGATATCGGTAGCCCTGGCAAAGATATCTATATGTATCACCCCTTACCCTAAATCTATCTATAAAAGATTTTTTTTACAAAATCCAAAATGAAAAAAAATTTTTATTTTTGTACGCCACTGAATTTTTTCCAAAATTTTTATATACGTCACATAATACCGTAAGAAGTCACAAATAAAATTTCTCTAAGATTGGTACAACAAATTTTTTCGGTCATCTAGCGGATTTTTCGAAAATAAATTTTTGTAAATTACTGACTGTCGATTTACTGATTCTGAAAACATTTGCGAAAAAATTTAACAAACAGCCTAAACTTGGTCGCTACCTAGTGGCAGAACCTTTTACTTATAAAGTAACGTTCCGTCAGTCCGTACGACGATATTATAAAATATTTCCCACCGAACCACCTATTTTTGTATTCTAAAATTAATTGTTAAAAGCCCTAAACTCAATTCTTATGCTGCACTCGGTATACAAATCAACATTAACCTAATTTTGACACATATGTCACAAAATTATGACGTTTATTAAAATTTTGAATATATTGTTTTATTTTTGCCAGCCATCTGACAAATTCTCACAAAAAATATATAAATTAAGATTTCAGTTAATATTTTCTGACCTGCCCCGCCCTGTTACAATTGGCTCGGTTTGTTTTCTCACCAATACTTATACTTTCAAAGCTCCATCGACACACCAAATTTTAGCTGAATCGGTTAAACATTTCCGGAGATACGACGACATTTTCATTTTTTTTATTTATTTTATTGTGGTGGCTCTGGTGAAGATTTCTCTGGCAAAACCTTATTTTCACCATTCCAGCCCACGAGGCATACGTCCAATAAGTTTGATTGCAATCGACGCAGAAATGCCGGAGAAAATCGATCGACAAAAACTTTTTTCATGTTTTTGCCAAAAAAGTTAATTTTATTTTTTTCATGTTGCATTAGTGATTTCTATCGAAGGATTACATATGCTCTCATATCCATTAGGATCAATGTACCTACGTACCAAATTTGGTTAAGATCCCTTCAGCACTTCTTGAGTTATACACTTTTAAAGTTTCAACTTTAACAACTTGTGATTTTTGACAGACCACAGATAAAAGATTAATTTTACATATACTGGATAAAGCCCTTTAAGGCCTTTAAAATAACATATCGCAAGACAAAATATTTTTTAAAAATCCCGTATTATTTTCTTGTGGTGGCACTCCTGATTGATAGATCGCGACGAAAACCTTATTTTCACCTTTCCACCGTGAACCCTACCACCATACCAAATTTGGTCGTAATTGGTTGGATGGTTCGGAAGCAAATCGATCGACAAAATTTGACGACCGACAGACAGACCGACACAGAAATTTTTATTTTACTTTTTGCAGATCTTTACGTTTCTGAACACGGTGATCTCGAAAATGCAAAAAAAAAAAGTTGAAATTTTTTTTCGATTACCATACCTCCAATTTTTTTTTAAAATTGATTGGAGGTAATAAGAAGAAAAAATAAAAATTTATCTTTATGTTCATAAGAGTGTCGATTAAGCGGTTCTTTCTATAGGGCATACGGTGATGTTTTTCTCCTTAAATCTTCTTATCAGTTTCTCGCTTATTTGACCCTGGTATGATAGGGCTGAGGATTTGGTGTTTTCCTTTTTAGCTTTTTCCTGGTTTATTATGTTGGCGTGTTTGATCTTGAATTCCGCCTTGTTTATCATTTTCTGTAGGTTTTTTCCTCGTACCCGTTTGCGATTCCCATCTGTTTTATGATGTGCATGTTCTTTGTCTTCTTCACTCAATGGTACTTTGTACAGTCTGTCGATGTGAAACCTGAATGCTGCCATCTTAGGACTGTGTGTATGTGCAGAATGTCGTGGTATGATGATGTCTGTTGCGGTAGGTTTCCTGTAAATTCCGCATTGGATTGCGTCGATGTTGAGGGTCAACTTGAGGTCCAGGAAGTGTTTTCTCCGTGTTTCTCCATCGTAAATTTAATTTTCGGGTAGTTGGTTTATTTCAGAGAAGTAAATGTCAAGTTACCGCTCGCTTCCGTGCCATATGCATAGGATGTCATCCATATAACGTCGAGTCGCCAGCCTCCGATGTTCTTAATTAGGTACAGTGTATTTGTTACAATTTACAATTAATCTCATCAGCTTATAATAAAACAAGAATAAATCATATCTAGTTGAGTCAGGTGGATCGTATTTGTGTGGTATGTCAGTAGTTCTCCGTTGTTGTTGCGGGGCTGATAGATAGTCGTGTAGTTGGGAAGTTGGGTGGGGATTTGTTAAGTCGTGTCTCTTGGAAAAGTAGGATGTCTGGTTTGAATACTTGTATGAGTTCGATTGTCTTTGTTTTGAGTCCGTCGGCATTCATGTTATAATTGTCAGTTTGTCTATCAAGCTATTGAATGTTGAATTCTTGGGATATTTCAGATAAAATTTGTATTTTTTTAAAGGCGTAAAATTGCTGCATTTCACTTCTTTATCTGGAGTTTTTCGTAGGCGGTCAGTTGTTAAATGTTGGTCCAGACGCTTCACGCATCTGGGAGCCATATAGTAGTTTGTGGAGCCCTAGCCGAAGCTCTGGCACCGATAACATTGCGTGCGCGTATTTTTTCTGGTTTAATCTTCAAAATGAACCATTACTTGGCCCAATGAACGGATTTATTAAATTGATTGAAGTGTAGTTTCTGGGGCGAAAGCCACTAAAAATAAACCCGTTAAGTCCCCGAACTTGTTTTTCATCTGTGCCACTTTGTTGGGGATGATTTAATGTTCTGCGGTGTAATTTCTTCTTTAGTAAAATAGGGTGATCCCTTCAGGACCATCTTTGTCATCTTCTCGTTTTTAATTTGATAACTGTATCCCCTGACCTTCGTGTCAGAAAATACTTGGCTTTTGATGGCCCTGTAGTCGTCCGCGGTTTTTGTGTAGATCCATGTTTGACCACGGATCATTCCATGATCTTATCTTTTGCAATAGGGTTCAATTTAGCTGTGAAGGCATAGAGTTGGCCAATGGGGGTCGTAAGTTGATTGACGGCGGTCTTGCTGGTTTGGATTAGAGGTGTTTCGGTGAACTTTTAATAGTGTTGGGCCTCTGGACCTTGGTTCACCCGATTTTTAAAAGTGTTCACGCGGAGACGTTTAGTAGAAACGTTTAGTAGAATCTGTTTCTGTTATTAATCACTGGGGGGTTTGGGGTGGTTAAAGTGTCTCTTTTACTGGGCATTGTCTTTGGGGAGGGGTTGGAAGCTCGTGCGGCTAATCTCGCTTAGAAAGTGAGGTTAGTGAGGTGGCTTCATTTCTGGGTAGGTTTAAACAATTTAAATTGCAATTAAGGATATTAATATTCTGGACCTTTGTCCTGAGGTCATGTGCCTCCTCGTCGTCGCTGTAGTCGTCTATGCTGTATACTTAACCTAGAAAATTCTGAAAAGATAAGTTCAAGAGGCATACGTCAAATCAGTGTATACCTGCTGCTATGACCTACCTATCAAGGTATATAGAGACATATCTTGACAAGCACCTGCGATTACAATTTTTCATAAATCATGCATAAATCACGCTTTTACTAAAATGAAATAAGTACCTGAAGTAAAATACCATAAACGGACAAACTTTTGCCAGAGAAGAACTTTTGAAAACCGGACTTTTTTTGGGTAATTTACAAGGTAATTTTTAATATATTAATTTTATATCTTTTTTATTGTTAGGTATGTAAAATACAACTATGTAAAACACGAAACAACTGCTAATAACCAAAACTTTATTCGTTGCAATAATTATGTATGTATATTGAATATGTACATGTAAAACGTTGTGTATAAGCTGCTCGACCAGATGCATGTCGCAGATGGATGGCTGGCGTGGTGTGCGCAATGGGTCGAGCAGTGGCGTAGCATCGAACATAACATTATCCCCCCCTCAACTTAAGGTTTGAGGCGTTTTCGAATTCTCTCCGGTCTTCGAAGCGTTGGTAATACATTTGTAGCTGTTGATGGTGATTCCGTTTGAGCAGCTAAGAATACCTGTTGATGAGGGGAATCAATTTCTGAATTGGAATTTTCAGATGGCGATGATCGCCTTGGCATAACTGATGGACTAGATGTTACTGGATCCTGGTTTGGCGGCACATCCTCCACGGAACCTAAAACAGAATTTTGAAGTTGCTGCGTTGGTATTTCACCCGAATAGGGAAGTATTTGATCTATGTGTCTTTTCAATCTTGAATGGCCATCATCAACTTTGTAACGTAAAAACCCTGTTCGCCCAGCTATGGTACCCCATTTCTATTTATCAGAAGGTGATGAGTAATTTCTAACTTGGACCTTATCGCCGATTGCAAAATTTCTATGATTGTCATTCGCTGGAAGTAATTTTTCTGAAACTTCACTTGTGACGTTTCTTCTAATAAGATCGAGCCTCGTACGGATGCTTCGACCTAGCATGAGTTCGGCTGGGCTGATGTTAGTCGTCAAATTTGGAGTTTTGCGATAGTGCATCAAAAATCTAAACAAGCTTAACTTTAATTCACCACCTTCGGACAGAAGATTTCTTAGGCTTCTTTTAATCGTCTGAATGTAGCGTTCAGCTTGCCCATTGGTGGCGGGATGGTATGGTGCAGTTGTTTTGTGGTTAATTCCATTTACTTTTAAAAAATTTTCAAACTCTAATGACTTGAAATTAGTGCCATTATCTGTAACCAATGTAATGGGTAATCCAAATCGAGCAAATATTTCTCTCAAAATGTTAATGGTTGTCGTCGAAGTAATTGATTTCGTAGGAATAGCTTCAATCCATTTCGTGTAGGAACCTACTAAAACTATAATGTGGGTTCCATAAAATGGTCCAGCATAATCGAGATGTACTCTCTGCTAGGGTACCGTTACATATTCCCACGGTACCGTTGCATATTCCCACGGATGTGTTCCAATTTTCGGGGGATTGTTTCTAGTCTTACTGCAAGTATAACATTCCTTGGACATCTTCTTGATATCGCTGTCAACTCCAGGCCACCAAACGTAAATTCTAGCGAGTGATTTCATTTTAACTATGCCTGTATGCGCACTGTGCAATTCTGCTAATATTTGCTTTCGTAACGTTTTTGGAATTGCCACTCGAATCCCTCTTAATAAACATCCATTTTTAATTGAAAATTCTGCTTCGTTTAATCCGAATGGTAAGTTTTCACCAGTGTTTACTGCTAAATAAATGTTCCTTAGTTCTGGATCTTTTGCTGTTTCTATCTTGATTTCTTTTCTAGTAATTGGTAAACTTTCTATTTGACTAATTTGAAAAATTTCATTTGCATCGTACTCATTTACTGTAACTGGAAGTGGTGCTCTCGACAAATAATCGTCATTGGCGTTATGAATTGCTTTCCGATATTAAATATTGTAATTAAATCCTGAAAGATAATTTGCATAATGTAACAGTCTTACGGCTGATATAGCTGGTAAATCATTTTCAGTATGAAAAATTCTACTGAGGGCTTGATTGTCTGTTATCAATGTAAATTTTCGACCATAGCAATATTGAAAAAATTTCTTCATACCCCATACTATTGCCGTAGCTCCTTTGTCAATTTGGCTGTAATTTTGTTCTGCTTTATTTAAGGATCGTGAAGCGAATGCAATCGGTTTTTCTATCCCGTTTGGCATGATATGTGAAATTACGGCTCCCAATCCAGTAGGTGAAGCGTTGGTAGCCAGGATCAACGGCAATTTACCATCAAATGGTGTAAGAACTTGAGTACTCGTTAATTCAGATTTTATTTTGATGAAAGCTTCTTCACATTGAGATGTCCATTGATAAGTTGTGCCTTTTTTTAGCAGTTTGTAAAATGGGTTTAATTTGGATGATAAATTTGGCAAAAATCGT
This sequence comes from Cantharis rufa, assembly GCA_947369205.1. Classification (NCBI taxonomy): domain Eukaryota; kingdom Metazoa; phylum Arthropoda; class Insecta; order Coleoptera; family Cantharidae; genus Cantharis; species Cantharis rufa. The sequence goes on along the minus strand of OX376307.1, from coordinate 18,884,577 downwards.
TGGTAGCAGTGTACTAAACCCAGGAACGTGCGTAGTTCATTCAAGTTTTTTGGTTGAGGGCTATTGTTAATTGCTTCAACTTTGTCCTTTAGGGTGTGTAGTCCATTAGCATCAATTTTGTGCCCTAGATATGTAATTTTACTCTGAAAAACATTGCATTTTTCTTTATTTAGGTGTAAGTTGTACTTTCACAGTCTTTCAAAAACAGCTTCTAATCGTTCGAGTAATTCTTCCCGAATTTACCTTGTGCTGCAATATCATCAAAAAAACATCTTACTTCTTTTAGATCACGTAACGTTTGATCCATAAATCTCTGCCAAGCCCCCGGAGCAGTTTTGACTCCAAACATTAACAGCCTTACTAATAAACGTTGTATAAATTTTATACAAGGCTTATACAAGGTTGTATAAGAAAACGTTACTAATAAACCGTGTATAAAGCTTACTCCGTATAAGCTTGTGATAACTATGCATAGGTGTACTAATAAATCGTGTATACAGCGCGTATACATTGTGCGTAAGTAAACGTTACTAATAAAGCGTGTATAGCGATTAAGTTGCCAAGGTTTATCATTCCTGTCACTCAAAAGATTATACAAGCCAGAACCCTTGTTTAACGATTGTATAATGTGTATAAAATACCTAAATTTTGCTAAAATAAAAAAAAGACAAAAACCCTTTCGTATTGAATGATGCAGATTTCAAGAGCAAATAAGGAATACGTTAAAGTCATCGTTGAAATCATTGAAGACTACATAAAAAAGGATTCAAGAGGTGGATCTATATACTGTAAGCTACATGTACTTGTAACAAGGTATACCGTCAGTACATCACGGTGAATTCATCGTGTAACAATTCATTGCATGTGAAAATGCATCTTTGCGAGTTCGAACACGTGGGGTTTTCCCAGGAAAAGATTCCTGAAGATTTTTCGTAACGGTTTTATATGTATTTTTGGTCACTGAATCTGATTTTCAACTTTCCCACCTCCCCGCTAGAAATAAGCTTCTGGATTAGCTGCAAATTTTTTAACTTGTTTTAGTTTTTCCGCTTATAACTCACGAACGATGCATTCTTTTGGATAATAACTGTTCTATACAAAATTAAAATAGATGAAATTTTTAACAATTTGCATACATTGACTTAATCCCTGATCACTTTTTGTCACTGAGTGAAAAACGTAGGAAACGCTATTTTGAAGAAATAAAAAAAAAGCCGTGATATGTACTTTATATGCCCAAAATCGATTATATTGTGATTAATTGGTTTCTTTAGGTCACATTTAGCGCTTTGTGAAAGTGCATAGTCGGCGAGCCTTCCGGTTTCAATGGTTTTAATGGGAGTTTGTATATGTTTAACAAATGAAGCAACTCTGTCTCTCCTTGGTTTCAGGAAATATAGGTTTGCTGGCGTTTGGTCTCAATCAGTAATCAGTATGACCAGAGGGCCAATATCTTCACTGACCAGTATTACTACTTCATGTTCTGAAGACAGGGATTGAGCAGTTTCACAAATCATGAGTCTGAATCTTCTGACCTTAGAATATCAATCAGGTTTCGTTTGTTTTGAGAATTGAAAAGGAACTTCCCCTGGATGATCGTGGGTACCATGGTCTCGTTCATCTATATTTCAACTTTTTGTCTTTATTTCTGTATTCATATATTTTCTTTTGACATATTTAATGTAGTTCGGATGTGAAAGCTTTGTACAAAGATAATTTTGTCCTTTTCCTTATATCATCTTCGTTGAACAGAAGAATTGGGAAGGAGGTTAGTTCGTATGTTTGGAAATTCTACATTGTTCATCTGATTGTTTTAAAATGCACATCCGTTGCAATATAGGGTGTTTTGATTTACATTTACAGATTGGTCCTGAACCACTATTGACAGTTTTATGTCAATTTTTTTGTCTTTTTTTCGATTTTTTTGGTTAAAAATACTTAAAAATATGACTGTTGTATAAAAAGCCACACTTACATACTAAAAATGACAGATGGAGTGTATACCACAGTTATAACTTACACAGTGCGTATACAGCGCTTGTATTTGTAATTTTTATTTGTAATTTGTATTTATCTAAAAACAAAAGAACATGTGGAACAACTATTACAATCTACAAAATATATCAATATTGATGACAAACAAATTCAAATAAAGCGACTCACTGCACCATCAAAAAAACTCACATTATCCAACGTATCGCCCACTATTCCAAACACAATCCTAGAAGAATTCCTAAAAAATGAACTAAAACTTAAACAAACATCTCCAATCAACTTCATAAAATACCTAGACGACCCAGAATACAGCCATGTAATTAGCTTCAGAAGATACGTTTACGTAGAAAAAACTGAAGAAGATCAAAATATACCTACCTCAAGTGTAATCACACACGAGAATGACAACTTCCGAATTTACATACACCATGAAGACCAGAAATGCCAACGGTGCAATCAATTTGGGCACACAATGGCTTACTGTAATGTACATCTTCTAAGTAATACCATAATTAGAGAATCTCCGCAACCAAGCGAACCCAAACTTCCAGAATCAGAAACTAACATGGAAACAACTGAAAATCTAAATGAAATTCAAATAGCAGACTCCCAAAAAACAAATTCAAAACGACCACTGCAAACAAGTTCTACTGAACCATCGCCCGAAATCAAACAAGCGACACAAGAGGATCCTTTCAAACATCCAAATACTACCCTCACAGAAAAACAACAAATAAATCAAAATAATGCCAATAACACCAGAAAAAAAGCAACCAAAAGAGCAAAAAAAAACGAAGACGATAATCTAACTACTGCCGAACTGCTAAAACCGATAAAAGAAGAACTAATCAAAAATCCTACCCAATATGATTATACATATGAAAAGTTCGAAAACTTCTACACAGAAATACGCGATTCAAAAAATCCTCTAGAAATAGCACTCAAATTCAATCCAAACATAGAGCATGTAACAACGATGCTAAGCGACTTACATGTTCTACTACAACATAGTAAAATCAAATATAGATTCACACGCATAATCTCAAGCGTAAGAAAATCTCAGAATAAAGAAACCGACGCATTCTTCTCATCAACCAGCCAAGATTGATAAACTAAACTTCAACCAATAATAAACCCTCCACATTCAAATTCTTTCACTTTTTCCTTTCCTTACACTTACTTCCCTCTCTTTCCTAATCATCCCTTTCATCACTAAATAAAAAAAAAATGCACATAATACAATGGAACTGTAATGGACTATACGCACACTTGCCTGAATTACAAGTACTAATTCAGGATCATCAGCCAAGCATACTAGCGATTCAAGAAACAAACTTTAAAAACAACCAAATACCCAAATTAAAAAACTATCAAATCTACTATAAAAATAGACTTCAAGCTGTACATGCTAGCGGAGGAGTAGCTGTTTGTATCAAAAATGAACTACACTCCGAACAAATATTATTAAATACAAATTTGGAAGCCATAGCTGTAAGTACGATAATAAAAAAAATACCAACAACAATCTGTTCAATCTATCCTCTAAACTCAACGGAATTTGACTCTGATGATCTGGAAGAAATTATTACCCAACTTCCGACCCCTTACATCATATTGGGTGACTTCAATGGACATAACACTATATGGGGCTCGGAAAAAACTAATAAAAGAGGTACTATAATAGAAAAAATCCTAAACCGACCCGATATAATTCTACTTAACGACGGCCAACCCACTCATCTGGCTCTGGCTAATGGAAAATATACCAGCATAGACCTCACCTTCGCACATGCAAAGATAGCCCCTATAATAATATGGAAACCTCTGACCAATACGTATGGATGTGATCATTTTCCAATAAAATTGGAAATCTAAACAAAGCTAATTGGGATAAATTCAATACTATAATCGAAACAAAACTAAAGACACACCATCAGGAAGACGATGATCAGGAAGTAGAAGAAATGATAAAATTTTTCAATACAACACTTCTAGATGCCGCAAGAGAATCAATTCCAAGAACATCAGCTCATAAACAATCTTACCAGGTACCCTGGTGGAATGAAAAATGTAAAGAAATATCAATAAGAAAAAAGAAAATATACAATTACTACAAAAGACACCAATCAATTGAAAACTTTATAGAACTCAAAAAAATAAGAGCTCAAGCCAAACAAATTTTTCGTAACAGTAAAAAAGAATCTTGGAAACACTTTATATCGAACATAAATTCCACTACAACAACGCGTGAAATGTGGCAAAAAATCAAAAAAGTTAAAGGTATCACAACAAATTTTACTATATCAGCCCTAAAAATTGGAAATGATATCGTAACAGAACCCAACAATATTGCAAACCATTTAGCCACAACCTTTTCAATAACATCAACCAATATAGCTTACAAACCCGAATTCCTCAAGATCAAAACAGAATCTGAAAATAATAAAATAAATCATGATAGTCAAAATAAGGAACCCTATAACATGCCTATCACAATGTATGAACTAGATCAAGCAATCAAAAATGCCCCAAATAAGAGCCCAGGGCCAGATGATATTCCATACAAATTTTTACAAAATCTTCCGTTGGATGGGAAGAACTATTTACTAAAAATCTTTAACACTATATGGCTAAAAGAAGCATACCCAAACCAATGGAATAAATCACTTATCCTCCCATTTATAAAACCGGGAAAAAACAAACTACAAGCCGAAAACTATAGACCAATATCATTAACAAGTTGCGTTGGAAAAAGCCTAGAAAAAATTGTGAACAATCGCTTAATGTGGTATCTTGAAAAAAATGATCTTCTAGAAAAAAATCAAAGCGCCTTTCGCTAAGGGCATTACACAACAGAGCAACAAATTAAACTAGCAACATACATTCAAGATGGTCTAGCACTAAAACAACATATATTAGCAATATCTTTTGATCTAACGAAGGCCTTCGACACAACCTGGCGATACGGAACAATATCTAATCTAAAAGAAATGGGGATTACAGGACATGCACTAGCATATATCAAACACTTTTTAAAAAATAGAACTTTTCAAGTAAGAGTTAATGATTATCTGTCCGACACCAAAACCCAAGAAAACGGCATATCACAAGGATCTGTACTGAGCACAACCCTCTTTCTAGCAGCAATAAACAACATTTTATCAAGTAATATTCGACCACCCGTAAAAGGATTGATATTTGCAGACGACCTAATCTTTTATTACAGGCACAAAAATATCAACGAAATACAAATCCTACTACAAAAAACATCTGCCAAACTAGAAAAATGGGCCACATCAAATGGTTTTACTTTGTCATCTTCCAAAAGCTATTGTATTCATTTCTGTCGTTCGAAACGCTGTAACCAAAACCCAACATTAAAACTATACAATACATCATTAGAATACAGAAATGAACTAAAATACCTAGGATTGACCTTTGATAGGAGATTAACCTGGATCCCATACTTAAAAGACCTTAAAACAAAATGCCATAGAAGTATACAAATCTTAAAAGTACTATCTCACCACGATTGGGGATCAGATAATCAAACTTTAATGAAAATCTTCAAATCTCTAATTAGATCAAAACTGGATTATGCATCTATAATATATCAAAGTGCAAATAAAAATATCTTAAAAATGATAAATTCTACATATAATGAAGGATTACAATTAATAACAGGCGCCTTTCGAACGACTCTCCTAATCAGCATCTATAGTGAGAGTGGAGAATTACCACCAAGTTTCCGGCGAGAACAACTTACCCTAAACTTTCTTGCAAACATACTATTTTATCCAACAAATTCAGTAGCAGAAGACATATTAAACACCAGTTACCAAAATATATATCGCCTCCAACCAAGAATAAAATTACCCTTACGAATAATAATTAAAAATATACTAAACAAATACTACATAAACCTACCATCCGTCGAAACGAGTAAACCTTACAAAACACTACCATGGACAATACCAAAGCCAAACATAAATTTCCAACTCACCAGATTCTCTAAAAATGAAACACCACCTGATATCATTAAAATCAACTTCCTGGAAATAAAACAATTGCACTACTGCAACTACTTGCCAATCTATACAGATGGCTCAAAAACCGACTCCAAAACATCATGTGCTTTCATCTATAAAAATTTAAACGAAAAATATAGATTGCCGGACATCTGCAGCATCTATAACGCTGAACTCTACGCCATCAAAAAAGCCTTACAACAAAAATTTAACGAAAGCGAAAAATCACTTTTTATCTGCTGCGATTCGCAAAGCGCTCTACAAGGAATTAAAACAATATACAACTCCAACCCATATATCAAAGAAATACATGAAAGACTCTATGAACTACACTATAAAAACTACCAAATATCATTTATATGGATTCCCTCACACATAGGTATTCAAGGAAACGAAGCAGCAGATACCAGCGCCAAAGATGCACAATCCAATACAACACTACAGGAAAATAAATCAACTCGCGAAGACTTAAAACAATACTTCAAAACTCTCATAAGAAGTAAATGGGAAGAAGACTGGAAAAGCCAACCCTTAACAAACAAGCTAAGAGAAATAAAAAATAACACTATTAAAGAACTCCCAACAAATACAAACAGAAAAAACCAAATAATTTACAATAGATTAAGAATGGGCCATACAAATATCACACACCTGCACATTTTCAAAAAAGAAGAGGCGCCATATTGCGAAACTTGCAACGCAATAATAACGCGTGAACATGTGCTAAACTGCGCAAAACATCATCTAATCAAGAAACAAGAACAACTACCAAACAACATCAGCGAAGCACTCAGCCAAAAAAATATAACTAAATTAATAAGCTACCTAAAAAAAACTCATCAGTATACCAAAATATAATAATGTGAGGAGACATCACTTGCTTTGTAGCTAATAGCTTCTTAGTTGATGCACGAGCGGATGATGTCTCTAAACAATACCAACTTGAAATGTAATATTGTCTCTTTAAAATAAAAAAAAAAGTGTATAACTATACACCCGTTCAACGCGTGTATAACGAATTTTTATTAGTAAGACTGTAAACGTTTTACTTTGTAGACTCCTTTGTGAGTAGAAATGGCTTGCATTTGGGCACTTTCTTCATCAATCTTCATGTGTAAATACGCGTTTTTAATATCCAGTGTACAAAAGTAAACCCCTCCGTTCATTTCGTTGAATATCTCTTCAATTACCGGAATGGGATAGCAATCATCTAAAATAAATTTATTAATTGTTGCATTGTAAGCTGCACATAATCTGTACTGTAAACGATCAAGCTCTTTCTCCACCTTGGCTTTAAGAGCGTATGGTATCTTCCTCGCTTTGAGATAACATGGGACGGTATTGGGATCCTTTAATTTATACGTATAATTGTAAGTATAATTTGAGATTTCCCCAAGCTCACCTGATAACACGTCCTTGTATTTATCTTGTAATTGAATTATTTTATTTTCAATTGGAATTGAAAGCGCGTGGAGTTTTAGTGCATTGATTTCGTTCCTGTTAATTTTTATTAATTTAAGCCACTCTCGTCCAAAAACTGGTTCAAAAATTTAGTAAAATGTATAAACATCCTCTAGCCTCTGGATTTTTGTAATTGATTTGCACTTCTATTGTACCGCAAGGATGGATGATTTCTCCTGTGTATGTTCGCAGTTTTACTTCCGTTGCATTTAATCTCTTATTGGCCCACATTTTTTTTTTAATTGGTGAATTGACATGGTGGAAACGGCAGCTCCAGTATCCAATTCCATCTTACAGTTATGGTTGTTGATTTGAATTGATAACATAATCTTATCGTTATTGGCAGAATTAATGGCTGCTATCTTATGTAATTCAAGGTTTTCGTCGTCCCCTGAATTTGTATCGTTGATTATGTCTATTTGCTTTACTTTAGAATTATGAAACTTGCGATTTGATTTCCCTGACATGCATACTGCTTGTAAGTGGCCAATTTTATAGCATTCTCTACAAGTTAAATTTTTAGCAAAACATTCGTTGGCCCGGTGATCCAGACTTCCACATCGAAAACATTTGCCCCATAATTTTTTTACCTGGTGAGTGTTGTACTTAGATTTGATATTTTTCGCATGGGATACGCCCCTGATAGAATTTATACCCATATTGCCTGGCCGCATTTGATTTGATTCTAATTTTGAAATCTCAATAGAATGAGCTATTTTAACAATGTCGTTAAATGGCATACTAGCTTTTTGTTGTAGAATTTTCTGTCTAATTTCGTTGTCACGAATACCTCGGATGAATTGAGATCGTAAGTGTGTGTCGATTGTGGATGCTTTGCATTTCCCACATTGAAAATCGCAGTTGATAGTGAATTGTTTTAATTCGGCTGTATACTCTGATATTGTTTCACCTTCAAATTGCAATCTTGACGCAAATTTGTGTTGTTCCGCGATAATATTCGCTTTAGGTGATAGGAAATCAGTTAGAAGTTTGATTAATTCGCTGTATTTCTTTGAACCAGGTAAATCAGGTGTAGTTAATTTTCGTAAGGTATGATAAATTTTCGGACTAAGGCAGCCAATAAGTATTTGTACGCGCATTTTATCATTTTGAACTGTTGAATCGTCCAATTTTTTTAATTTAAGATGATTATCCAAACGTTGTAAGTAAGAATCAAAAGTCTCATTGGTTTCATCGTAGGGTTGTAAATGTTCTCTATATAGTAATGGAGAACTCACATTTTGAGAAATCAAGGTAGTTTGTGTTTGTTGTAATTTCGATAACACTTCCGCGATACCTTGCAACTCGGCCATTTTGTAATCCCATCCTCGTCGCCACTTGTTATGTATGTAAAATACAACTATGTAAAACACGAAACAACTGCTAATAACCAAAACTATATTCGTTGCAATAATTATGTATGGATATTGAATATGTACATGTACATGTAAAACGTTGTGTAAGCTGCTCGACCAGATGCATGTCGAATGGCAGATGGATGGCTGGCGTGGTGTGCGCAATGGGTCGAGCAATGGCGTAGCATCGAACATAACATTTATGAATATAATATTAATTATTAATAAAAAACTTGCGAAATGAATATCACGTCACATGACAAGCCACCACCTAACAAATTTTCATAGAAAAATAGATAAAGTAAGATTTCAGTTAATATTTCCTGTAATTTTCTTGCTTTTACATTTGGCTCCATTGTTTCATTACCAATGCTTTGTACCCCACTTTATGTGTTGCACCGCCCTTTCGTTTGTCCGTTGATGAACTGTACGCGACGGCTAGCTCTAATGTCGTGGGCAAGAGTGCTCTCTCAAGTGGCAAGTTCTTGAATTTCTTGATATCGAGATGATTTATTGAAGACGAGGACCTAAAAAGGATTGCGGCGCCAATTGGCGAATAAAACACAAAGAAACAGTAAGAGGGATTTATTCGACAATATGAAATGAAAAGAAAATTCTCAATACTATTTTATAAATTATGATTGCACTGGTAGTTATATAGGCAACACAAATAACAACGGTACAAATAATATTCGATGTTGTACGATTAGTTACATGCAGTAGCAAACAAGCAAAGATAAGGATGTTACAAATCAACCTATTGACTAGAACTACTGTACTGCGATTCATGCACTTATGCTGCGTGCGGTTGTTTATTAGGCAAAACAAATTGAATACAAAGCAGTTTAAAATAGCAATTAGTTGCAAAACCATAAATCAGTAAGTTAGACTTACCCAGGCTTATAACAAAAATACTACTTGAGGTGACGGAACTCTGGATCGGAACAGCTGTAACGACACTTTTCGTTCGATGGACCACCTCCTTGAAAACTGGATTACTCTGTAAATAAGTCAACTTTAGAAATATGATTAAGCACACTAATATTGCCACTGCGGTTCCTTGAGATACAAAACTGCAGCAACAATAGTACACAAAACTACAGCCAATAAATAATTCTAGCTTGCAGGGATTAAATGAACTAATAAAGCTACTGACATGCAACAAATTAATAATAGCGATGGTGGTCGATACTAAATTACTCTCTGATGAATCAAACAGAAGTATTGTACTACAATCCAAATTGAACGATAAGCTTCCCTCACTAATTCCCATGAAAAGAATGCCTCGAAGCCAATTTTCAATTTTTTCCAAAATGGCGACAACACCTGGCGTAATCGTAAATTTTCCTTGATAACTAGGATAACCAATATACCAGTAGTTAGATCCAAACTCACTGTTTTACGAACTCAAACAACAATGTGTAAATATACGTCTAATCAATTATTCTGAATCCACAAGTTGGATTTCAAACGAATATAATATCAACTTGAAAAACGCAGATCGAAAAATCGACGTGTCGGCGTTAACAAAATTCAATGCCCTAGTCGTTGTTACTTCTCGCGCAGTCTCAGTCAAGTGACCCACCAAAAATAAAGGAACGTTTCCGTTCACTTTAAGGAAACTAAAGCCGCGTTCATCGGCTAGTGAACGGAAGTAATTGTGACGTGCATTAAGCATGTTACAGCTTGCATTTTAAAAGCTCTGTTAGCACACAAAATTTTATCACAATCGGTTTTACATTTCCGGAGATACGAAGACATTTTCATATTTTTAATATTTAGTGTAACTCGTTATGCAAGATTAAGATTATTTCTAATAGTTGGGTTTTTTAGGTATTTTGTTGCCGAATAAAACGCTTTTAGTATCAACTAGTTTCGGCTTTTATTTAGACCATCCTCAGGATACTCTACAAGAAATCATATTTATTTATTTAGCATCATTGTGTGTATTTTGACATCTTCTTCTAATCACTTACGTGTCAATTAGAGATTCCTATCGAATTTCATCACATTTAGCATTCTATAGATTATACAATACTTACATTAATTTACAATTAAATTTTCAAAGTTTAATAAATTTCAATAGATTTTATGAATGCGTGTCAAATTTTATCAGTAATGTGCGTTATCTGAGTGTTGCTATTTATGATAGAACGCACATGAAAAGCGGTTTAAATCCTAAATTTAGCTAATCATTTATGATGTTTTCTTCGTGATCGTTTCTTTTTAATATCTCAATTTCATATGCTTCAAGTAGTGTGAGCTTCATGCTTTTCTTGTGCTTATGTAGTATTTCCGTTCTTGATTGGTCTAATTTATGGTTACTTTGTCGTAGGTGTATACCTACATTGGATGTGAAGTTTTTCCTAATGTGCTCCTTAATTCTAGTTTCTATCTCTCTTCCCGTCTTTCCAATGTACACCGCTTTGCAGTCCCCACAATGCAATTTATATACCCCGCTGTTATGTAAGATGTTTTTTGTTTTTCTTGTGTTTAGAATCTGTATTATTCTGTTATTAGCTTTTTCTGTCATTGTTATATCTTCGCCGTTAAACATAGTTTTCAATCTGGTTGATGTTGGGCCTTGGTATATAAATTTCTTATATATTACTTTTTGCTTATCTTTTGCACTTTCCTCTGTGTAGATATATGGAAAGTTTTTTCTTCTGTTTTTGGTTTTTATTATTTAATCTATTATCTTATCTTGATATCCATTGTTTCTTGCTATTTGTTTTATTGTATTTATTTCTTCTTACTTTTGTAAGGGGTATAACAATTGTTCTGTTTGCCATTGCGTGGAATGCCGCCATTTTGTGTTTGTGACTGTGGTTGGATGTATATGGAATGAAGGCATCTGTAGTGGTGGGCTTTCGATAGATGTCAAACATGATTTTATTTTCTTCTTTTATTATTGTCAGGTCTAGGTAGTTGATTCTGTTATCATTTTCCATTTCATGTGTAAATTTTATGTTTTTATGTATATTGTTTATTTCTGTTATAAAATTCGCTAGTTCTTCTTCGCTCCCTAACCATATGCTGTATATATTATCCACATATCTATGCCATGTAAATATATTTTTTGCAGAAGGTAGTTTCATTATCTTTGCTTCCAACCAGTCGCATTCATAAAATCTATTGAAATTTGTTAAACTTTGAAAATTTAATTGTAAATTAATGTTAGTATTGTAAGTACCGTGCAATCGAATTAGGGCCACTCACAATTTTTTAATTTTTTTAATGTAATTTTTTATATTTGGTAAATTTTGAATTTCTGTCAAGTAATAACTATTCAAAAACATTCAAAAATATACTTTTTAAAAGCAGGTATCAAATTTCACCCTTACAGTCAAACAACGGATTAAATTTCTAAAATTCAGGTAGAACTTGGATATTTAAAGTGGGGTAGCTTTGTCTTTTTTGGTCAGTTTTAAGGGACTGGCGACTATAACTGTGCTCTATTGTGATTTCGACAAGTGTATTCTACCCGACAAGTGTTGTGAACAAATTAGTTTCAGTGTATTTTGTTGGTGAGCAATATTTTTATTGACCCTAGTGTTAATTTAAAATTTCAAGTTTTGAAAATTAATATTTCGTAATGGGAAAAAATAAGGACCTTAAATGGGAGAAAAAAGTTGAGATTGAGGGTCTTTTAAGATCTGGAAATTACAGCAATCGAGAAATTGCCAAAATGAAACAAATTTCGCGTCAATCGGTCGATCGGATTGCAAAATCAATTAAGGAAAATATTCCTACGACGTCGACTGGGCGATCAAACTGTAGGGGCATAAGGAAAACTACCGCCCGAGAAGATCGCTTAATAGTAAGAAGAACTTTAGAAAATCGAAAATCGGCCGTGAGAGAAATTAGACGCGTTCTACACGAGGATGGTATTACAATTTCTGAACGCACGCTAAAGTCGCGTATGTACGAAGCTGGAATAAAAAGTCGACGACCAGCAAAAAAGCCGAAATTGACTTCAAAAATGAAGAGTGCTAGACTTAAATGGGCCAGAGAGCACAAAAATTTTACTGAAGCAGATTGGTCCAAGGTATGTAGCCATAAAATTAATAATTATGTAAAATTAAAATTTCTTCATTTTTATATTTTTTTGATAGGTCATCTTTAGCGACGAGACACGGCTTGAATGTGTAACAGAAATGGTCCAATACGTAAAGAGGAGGTCATCAGAACGCTTAAAAGAGTGTTGCATTGTAAAAACAATAAAACACCCCCCGGCAGTGATGATATGGTCGTGCATTACTGCTGAAGGACTTGGACCACTTTATTTTGTAACCAAAACGATGAACCAAATTCAATATAAAGAAGTGGTTGAAACGGTTTTGGTACCTTACATGGCAAGTTTAGGTAGTAGCCGTAAAAGTTACACCTTTATGCAAGACGGTGCACCCTGTCATAAGGCTAAAACCGTCATGGAAACCATGAAAGGGTTGCATATCAAGGTGTTACCTTGGCCAGGTAATTCGCCCGACCAAAATCCTATTGAAAATGTTTGGAAAACTTTAAAACTACAAGTATACAAACGAAACAACCCCACAATAGCAGCGTTAAAAGAAAATATTCGTTTGGTGTGGGAAACCGATGAGCACTTAAAAGAAGTAGCTCTAGCTTGCATTAAGAGTATGCCGAAAAGGGTGGCTGCATTAATTAAAGCTGGGGGTGGTATAACAAAATATTAATTTTTAAGATGCTAAAATAATAAAATTAAAGATTTATTCTAAATATAGTTGTATTCTTACATTAAATTACAGGTAAATATAAAAAAACCAATTTTTAATGGGTGGCCCTAATTCGATTGCACGGTACTGTATAATCTATAGAATGTTACATGTAATGAAATTCGATAGGAATCTCCCATTGACACGTAAGTGATTACAATAAGATATCAAAATACATGCAATGATGCTAAATAAATAAATATGATTTCTTGTAGAGTATCCTGAGGATGGCCTAAATAAAAGCCGAAACTAGTTGATACTAAGAGCGTTTTATTCGTCAAGAACATACCTAAAAAACCCAACTATTAGAAATCATTTTTTTTTTATTTATTCTATTGTGGTAGTCCTAGCAAAGATTTCTCTGCCAAAACCTTATTTTCACCACTAGAGCTCCCCAGACATACGTTCGAAAAGTTTGACTTTTTTCTTTATCTTTTTTTTTAGTTGAATTCTTGATTTACATCAAATGGACTTGTGTGAACTTAGCCCCGCACTTTTTATAAAAATAATTTTTGAAAGTTGTTCCAGGTTTGTTCTATATTGTTCCAAAATATTTTTTCGCGAATTAAAAAAACGGGATCTGTCACGTAACCGACCACACGAATTGAGCTTCGACTCTTACACTATTGGAAAGAGGACAATTTTCTGAGTATTTAAAAAAAATGTTTTGCGGATTATCCATTAGTTTCCGAGAAAACGGCATTTGAAAATCAAAATTTTACATGCATTTTAGATAGAGATTTCACTAACACGGAAAGTTCTATTGACGGTACGTGCGTTCTGATATAGTCTTAGTGATTGCCGTAGCGCTTGCATTCAGTTGTCGACAAACGTTGAACTCGTTTTTAGGTTAGATTCTCGATTGCCTTGGTTGCGTTCGTCAAAACCGACGCTCCGCTACCCTCCGATCCGGGCGCTACGCGCTGTTTTAACTAACGCTGACTCGCTAAAAGCATCCCGCTAGATAGCCCTAACTCGCCAAAGGTGCTACTCGAAAGGGGTGAAACTCGTTTTTAATTACACAGACCAACAACGAAAAAACTTTTTCAATAATTTTAACTAATTCCTGTGTAATTTGGTGTACTGATTCCGAAAAAAACAAAAAAAAAAGTTGTATCACCCTCCAATTTTTCACATTTCAATATTAACCCTTTGTTACATCATGAAACGAATTTTGAAAAAAAATATATTTTTGGTTACTTATTATGCTGTAGTTAATGGGAAAAATAAAGAAAAAATTCCAATTTATCAATTCATTGTAATATTTAAAAAAAAAGTGGGTACACACACCGGAAACACACCGTTTCGCCACATTGTTTGGTCAACAATAATTAAAAAATTTAAACTAATGTGTTAAACTATGTTTAAGTTTAAGAGAAAATTGTAAATAAAGGAAAAAAACTATAAATTTTTAATTTTTATAGATCTATTTTACCCTATTTTTTTAAATATGTAATCGATGTCTAATTGTGAGAGAATGGTGGGTGATAGAATAAAACTGTTTTCAAATTCGGTTTCAGCATCCAAAAATACATAAGATTCAGGTAATCTTTTTAAAAAAGTTTTTACAAACCTTCATTTTGTTGGCCTGTGTCATTAGCCTTTTTTTATTTTTTAAATTGTTGCATAATGTTGCGTAATATAATGGGTGCGGTTACAAGTAAGGGGTTCAACATGCACGATCTGCACCCGACAATGTCACAATCGCGTCTGACGGCTAACACTAAGACTATATCAGAACGCACGCACCGTCAATAGAACTCTCGTGTTAATGAAATCCCTATCTAAAATGCATGTAAAATTTTGATTTTCAAATGCCGTTTTCTCGAAAACTAATGGATAATCCTCATCAATGTGCTCAGAAAATTGTCCTCTTTTCAATAGTGTAAAAGTCAAAGCCCAACGCGTGTGGTCGGTTAAGTGTCAGTAACCAAAAAAACAACGCGAAAAATCGCAAAAAACCATTTTTCTAGTTAGCCCCGCACGATTAAAAAAGTTAATTTTACCTCCAATCAATTTTAAAAAAAAATTGGAGGTATGGTAATCGAAAAAAAATTTCAACTTTTTTTTTTTGCATTTTCGAGATCACCGTGTTCAGAAACGTAAAGATCTGCAAAAAGTAAAATAAAAATTTCTGTGTCGGTCTGTCTGTCGGTCTGTCTGTCTGTCTGTCGTCAAATTTTGTCGATCGATTTGCTTCCGAGCCATCCAACCAATTACGACCAAATTTGGTATGGTGGTAGGGTTCACGGTGGAAAGGTGAAAATAAGGTTTTCGTCGCGATCTATCAATCAGGAGTGCCACCACAAGAAAATAATACGGGATTTTTAAAAAATATTTTGTCTTGCGATATGTTATTTTAAAGGCCTTAAAAGGCTTTATCCAGAATAGGCAAAATTAATCTTCTATCTGTCGTCTGTCAAAAATCACAAGTTGTCAAAGTTGAAACTTTAAGAGTGCATAACTCAAGAAGTGCTGAAGGGATCTTAACCAAATTTGGTACGTAGGTACATTGAACATAATGGATATGACAGCATATGTAATCCTTCGATAGAAATCAGTAATGCAACATGAAAAAAATAAAATTAACTTTTTTGGCAAAAACATGAAAAAAGTTTTTGTCGATCGATTTTCTTTGGCATTTCTGCGTCGATTGCAATCAAACTTATTGGACGTATGCCTCGTGGGTTGGAATGGTGAAAATAAGGTTTTGCCAGAGAAATCTTCACCAGGGCCACCACAAAAAAAATAAAAAAAAATGAAAATGTCGTCGTAGCTCCGGAAATCTTTAACCGATTCAGCTAAAATTTGGTGTGTCGATGGAGCTTTGAAAGTATAAGTATTGGTGAGAAAACAAACCGAGCCAATTGTAACAGGGCGGCCAGGTCAGAAAAATTACAGAAAATATTAACTGAAATCTTAATTTAATATATTTTTTGTGAGAATTTGTCAGATGGCTTGCAAAAATAAAACAATATATTCAAAATTTTAATAAACGTCATAATTTTGTGACATGTGTCAAAATTAGGTTAATGTTGATTTGTATACCGAGTGCAGCATAAGAATTGAGTTTAGGGCTTGTAACAATTAATTTTAGAATACAAAAATAGGTGGTTCGGTGGGAAATATTTTATAATATCGTCGTACGGACTGACGGAACGTTACTTTATAAGTAAAAGGTTCTGCCACTAGGTAGCGACCAAGTTTAGGCTGTTTGTTAAATGTTTTCAGAATCAGTAAATCGACAGTTGACAGTTGAAATCCGCTAGATGACCGAAAAAATTTGTTGTACCAATCTTGGAGAAATTTTATTTGTGACTTCTTACGGTATTATGTGATGTATATAAAAATTTTGGAAAAAATTCAGTGGCGTACAAAAATAAAAATTTTTTTTCATTTTGGATTTTGTTAAAAAAACTTTTATAGATAGATTTAGGGTAGGGGGTGGTACATATAGATATCTTTGCCAGGGCTACCGATATCTTTGTTAAGGCTACCACAATAGAAAACAAAAATGAATATTATGTCATCGTATCTCCGGACAAAATTTGGTGTGCTGGTGTTTGGAGGTATTGCGGCAGAGAGTGACGACATTTTTTTTTATTTTCAAAAAAATATTGATTGTTGAAATCAATATTACAATTACTAACTTTAAAAATTATTACGTCTTATCATTTATTATTTATTTATTTATTATATATTGCTACGTAATTTTGAATTTTAATATATCTATTTTATGACAGCATAAACGGGGCGAATTAAATTCTTTTCTTCTTAATACTCTTAATAAAATCCTCTTAATACTCCTCATTGAACTGAAATTTTCAAAGCAAGAAATAATAATAAATGATTTTTTTTTTATTTTTAAATAGGAAGCTTCCATCCAAGTCAATGCGATTGACAACTCCGGATAAAGACACAGTGACTCGGCTACCCTCGATCCTTGGTGTTTTGAAGTTCAAGTTATAAACTAAACATGTGGTTCATCAAAAAACAATTTATTTAGTTATCACAATTAAATAAATTGTTTAAAATTGTTTAAAATAATTGTTTAAAAAAAAATAATTTAATTGCTCATAGAACCAATAGTGCCTCGGAAAATCGGACTGAAATTTTGGTTGACGACTCGGCGAGAATTAGGAAAAAGCGAATATGGAAATCTAAAGGTCTACGTATCGGATGCTGGAATGTTACTTCTTTCAATAATAAAGATCAGGAAATTATAATAGAACTTAACAAGCACAAAATTGATATATGTGCTATATCGGAAACAAAAAAGAAAGGAAAAGGAAGTACCAAATATGATAATTATATTCTAGCATATAGTGGGAAAAACAAAAATGACAGAGCTCAATCTGGAGTCGGTCTTCTGTTACATGAAAAATTTGAAGAAAATATACGCGATATCACATACATGAATGACAGGCTGTTGAAAGTATCGTTGAAGCTAACTGAAGTCGAGACCATGCATATAATAAGTGTATATGCTCCAGACATCAACAAACCACAAGATGATCGAGATCTATTCTATCAGGATCTCCAACAATTACAAGACAATACACCAAAACAAGATAAAATCATCATACTAGGTGACTTCAATGCAAGAGTGGGTAATGATGTGATACCAGGAGTTAAAAATAGATTTAACGAAGAAACTGTCAATGAAAACGGAGAACAATTGATTCAACTCTGCTCACAAAATGAACTGCGAATCAATAACACCTTTTACTCGCATAAGCCGCAACACAGATACACTTTCGAAAACTCTAGAAGACAGAAATCGGTAATAGATTTTATATTAACTAACAGGAGATTCCACTTCTCTCAAATTTTGGACGTGAGAGTGCTGAGTTCGGCCAATGTGGGAACTGACCATAATCTTGTCCTCGGTAAATTCCGAACTATTATACATCTATCAAAGAAACAAAAACCAGAATACATCGAGAAATTGAATATAGAATCCTTCTGCAACGATGCTACAAAATACCTCTATCAAGAAAGAATAATGACAAGAATTGACAACAACAAAATATTAGAAAACGACGACGTAGAGGAAGCATGGACTAAGTTGAGCGCAAATATAATTGGAGCGGCCGAAGAAGCGCTGGGAAAAAGAAAAATAAACATCAATAACAACAACAAAAATACAAAACCTTGGTTCACCGAAGAGGTCAAAGAATGGGCAAAAGAGAAGAGACAGGCATACACACAGTATAGAAACGGCTTAAATTCGTACCAGGAGTATAAAGTAACGCGAAACAGAGTAAATACATCGATTCAAGATCTAAAAAGAGGGTTTTGGGAGAAATTCTCAACCGACATGGATCGCGACATGTATGGCGGACAGAAAAAGATTTGGAACATGCTAAGAAACAGAAAAAAACCGATCAACGAATACATACAGATATCAACAATAACCCCAGAACAGTGGAAATTGTACTTTGAAAATCTGTATAAGGGCATGCCGACCAATGTTCAAAACACCGACGAAACCAACGAGGAAGAACCCAACACCCAACAAAACTACAAGATATCAATTGAAGAACAGGCAATCGCAAAATTGAAAAACAGAAAATGCCCTGGAATTGACAACATCAGTAATGAGATGATAAAATATGGCGGAAGAATCCTAACAAAAGAAATACATACCCTATTTGGAAAAATTGTAAAAAGTGGGAAAATACCAAAACAATGGAAGGATAGTATAACCATCCCCATATTCAAAAAGGGGGAGAAGACAGATCCCGCAAATTACAGGGGGATGTGCCTGTTAAGTTCAGTACAAAAACTATTAACGAAAATTATATCGGGTGAGATTGTTAAACACGGGATCAGTGAAGAACAACAAGGGTTTCGGCAGAATCGGTCCACCATGGATGCAATATTTGTACTCCGACAGATAACAGAGAAGGCTGTGGAATTTAACAAACCGGCTTATATGTGCTTTATCGACCTCTCCCAGGCTTTTGACAGGGTAAGACTGTCAGATGTAGTCAAAATTCTAAAGCAGAAGGGTGTAGACCCACAAATTATAACCATTATCGAAGAATTGAATACGGGCATTAGCACCAAAATTAAAGTCAATAATAAAATGTCTGAAAATGTCCCCGTTGCAACAGGAATTAGACAACGTGATAGCCTAAGCCCCATCCTTTTTAACTTAGTAATGGATGAAATAATAAAAGGAGTTGAAACAACCGGTAGTGGTTACAGAATGGGAATGGTAGAAATTAGAATAATTTGCTATGCAGATGATGCGGTTATTGTGGCGGAAGACGAAGACAACCTCCAAAGACTATTATATAAATTCGAATGAACAGCAGAAAAATTTAATATTTTTTTTTTTTTTTTTTATTAACTCCAAGAATACAGCAATTTGCCTGATAGGCATTAGGCGTCTCAACTGACAATGAACAATAACATGAAAGAAAATTATTCCAATGAACAATATCTATTTAATACTTTCAGTTTTTATGTTTCACTTGCACTTCACTTATACATATCTGTTTGTTAGGTCCGTAGGTTGGTATCTTTTTAATCTGCGAACTTCACTAGTGCTCACCAGTAGTTTGTTTGCGTATGCGTTAGGATGATGTAGCAGTCTTTCACTATATTTAGCACTGAATGTTTTAATTGTTTCCCTAACGGAAGTTAATGGTATATCGCGCTGTATCACTTCATTTGTTATGTATCTAGGTGCATCGACCATCACTCTTATGACCTTATTCTGAAATCTCTGTACAATCTCGATGTTTGAATTGGCTGATGAGCCCCATAGTTGTATGCCGTAGGTCCATATAGGCTTCAGAATTGCTTTGTAGAGTATTAATTTGTTTTCTAGAGTAAGTTGTGATTTTCTGCCAATCAGCCAGTACATTTGGCTTAATTTGATGCCGAGCTGCTTCCGTTTAGTGAGTATGTGTTTTTTCCACGTCAGACGCCTATCCAGGTGAATGCCAAGATATTTGACATCCTCAGCCTGGGGAAGTTGTTGGTTGTTTAACTTAACTGGTGGGCATGTTGGCCTGTTTAAGGTAAAGGTAATATGGACTGATTTGGTTTCATTTGCCTTGATCCGCCATTTTCGCAACCATCTTTGTATTTTGTCCAGGTTGGATTGGAGATTTCTGGACGCCTTATTTGGATCCGAGTGTGATGCCAATATTGCTGTATCATCCGCGAATGTGGCTACCGTTGTTACACGGGTAGTTGGTAGATCGCATGTGTAGATTAGATAAAGTACTGGCCCCAATACGCTACCCTGAGGTACTCCTGATGTGATGGGATATAGATCTGTATACTCGTTCTGCTGCTTTACCAGGAAGTGCCTATTATTCAAGTAAGATTTTAATATTTGAAGGTGATGGTGTGGCAAATTTTTTTTAATTTTGTAATATAGACCCTCATGCCAGACCTTGTCAAAGGCCTGGCTCACATCCAGGAATGCAGCTGAACAGAATCTTTTTTTCTCAAAATCGTTGTTAATTATATTTACTAATCTATGCACTTGCTCTATAGTACCATGTTTGTTTCTGAATAAAAAATTTAATATGAAGATCTCAAATGAAAAAACAAAATCGCTAACTATTGCTAGAGACCCTGTTAGATGTAAATTAATGGCGAACAACAAAATCATTGAACAAGTCATGCATTTTAACTATTTAGGCGCCAACATAACAACTAATCGCAATTTATGCAATGAGGTAAAATCTCAAACTAACAAAGCGTCGGCCATATCGGGATTCTTAAGAGATATTATATGGCGGAACAAATACATGAGCAGTAGAAGCAAAGTTAGGATATACAAGACATGCGTAAGACCCATCATGACATACAGTGCGGAGACAAGGGCGGAGACAACGAAAACCAAACAACTTATGAGAACAGTGGAGATGAAGAGTCTACGTGCAATAACTGGCTATACATTGTTCGACAGAAAGAGAAGCAAAGAAATAAGAGATATGTGCGAGATAGATGATGTAGTGAGATGGACGAGGGGTAGGAGAAGGCAGTGGAGAGATCATGTCAGAAGGATGACGGAGGACCGACTGCCAAAAGTAACTATGTTGGGAAAGCCTAACACCAAAAGACCACAAGGAAGACCGCCAAAACGATGTCATGAAAGCTGGACATCGATATCCCAGGAACGACAGACCCAGGCACAAAATTGGGAAATACAGGACGTAGTCCTAGAATAAGAAGAAGAAGAAGAAGAAGAATTAAATAAACATAATTCTTTATTGATTTAAACAAACGAAAAAAAAAACCCAAACTTATAATTTTAATTAAATAACCATTTGTAAAATTTATATGCAGATATTTGCTTTTAAAATTTAGTAAATAAAATTTAACCTTACTCGAGTAAGTCACTGTTTTTTTCAATTGTCTGTGGAGATACGCCACTGCTGCTATCCTGTTCCTGTCGCTGGCTACTATTGCTTTTATTCCATCCACGTGGTTGTTGGTGTTAACTTTTTCTTCCTGCGAGTTGTTGGTTATATCAAAGAAATTCATTCGAACGCAAATTAATCCTTATTGTTTTTGAATATAAGTTTCTCTTGGTGATAAGTCAATTTTTCTTCCATTAATTTTCCAAATTAAATTCTCTTACTTTTATTTTCCAGATTTTTTTAACCAAATTCTAGAAATTTTCACCTCATTTTCGTTTTCTTATCCACCATTTTTATATCTTCTTTTTTTTCCAAATTCCATTCTTATCTCACATATAATTGAATTTTCCACCAACCTTCTCTTGGCGGCAAATTCAAATATTCAAATAAATAGTTATTCATTAACTAAATAAACTCCAATCGAAAAACCAACAATTTTAAATGTGATAAAACTTAAAAAAAACATCACCAACAACAGAGGGTAAATTTAAATACCAACAACAGTTACATTTACTTATAACAAATATCTTTTTAGTTAATCGGTCCACCAACCAACTTTGACCTGCCGTGAAGCTTCGAGAGGACGTCAAACTAGGACGTAATCAAATCTTCACGAGGAGGATTTCGAGTCCTGATCAACAAAAATGTCCCCCCTTTACTTGATAGCTGGGATAACATAGCAATATATGGGCGTTTGCTAATTAACAAAAAATACAAAGTGTATTACATGAGTGCATTACATGACGTACACAATAATCATATAACATAACCTAACAAAAATACCGCAACAATGAATCAAAAATTTACCAATGAGGGTTCTAAAGCTTCGCACCTCTTATAAATTTTACGTACACGACTATAGAAAGTATAGCATATCAGATAGTTTTTATCGCTCGAAAATGATACTTTGCAGCGGTGCACGGAAAATTCTTGCACATAAGCAACAATGGTGGCGTACATAGTGGGTTCGAGTTATTGTATGTCTAGAAAGCTACTGAAGTGCACGTGAAATTTTGCATCACAAGCTAATAGATAAGAGTATTATGTACTTCCGTTATGTCACGTTTTAAATTAAAGCATAATTTTTGTTACCAATTTATGTTTGTTTTTGGAAAGGACCTGTCTTGAACGTAAAGTTAATACAGTGACTCGCTCAGAAAGTTCCATTGCGGTTTCGTAAGCTATCAGAACGAGCGTTTAGCGAGTTCTGATATATTGCTTACTCAACCGCAATGTTAAACTTTCTGCAGCACGACTGTAAATAGCTATAATATATCCATCAACACCAGAATTAAATACGTCAAAGCCAATCAAGTACCGATTGCCCAATCTCTGCATACTACTAACGGGAGAGTTGTAACAATAATTGGTAGAGGCAAAATCTGCTGAGAACAAGGAGCCCTGTCTTAATCCACCGCGCGGAACACGAAAATTAATTTTTTCCAGGAGTTCTGGACAATCACAATTGCCATTAATAATTTTAAACAAAAATATTAAGTCGGACATGATCCTTCTATCATACAAGGTAGGCAGGCAAAGGAGATCACGCACAATTTCATAGTTTCGCTCTTTGACATCCAACTGAAGTCTACGTCCGATTAACCGCAGAAACTTGTTTTGAATTCGTTCCACCAATCGTGAATCCCTCGTGTAATACGGTAACCTAAGCGAAGAACCATACTCCAACAATGATCTGACTAGAGACACATAAAATTTTCAATGTGTAGCTGTTTTTGAACTCTAGAGTATTTTTATATATAAATCCCAGCATTCTCATCGACTTACCACAAATGTAGTCTAAATGATCTTTAAGGGACAGGGTCTGATCAAAAATTATGCCCAAATCATTAACTGTTTCTCCAGCTCCAAGTACGTTACCATTCAATGTGTACAATGAAAGAACAGGCGTGTTAACTCGATAAAACCTCATTACACAACATTTCTCGACATTAAGCAAAAGAAGGTTATAAGTGCACCATCTACTAATTGTAAGTCCATCCAAAGCTCTCTGAATCCTGGCCGAATCACTTATTAACTTGATTTCAGAATAATTTTAAAATCATCAGCAAAAATCAAATACAGAACATTCTCGCAGATTGCCTCTCCAATATCATTAATAAATAACAGAAACAGCAAGGGACCCAAATGAGATTCCTGGGGTACTCCAGAGGTCACCTCTATTGGCTGAGAGATTTGCATCTTAAATTTAACAAACTGTACTCTACCAAAAACGTAGCCATAGATATAGCATAGTAGATATAACATAGTAGATATAGCATCGACGGAAATTCGGCAGTAACTCAGGTTAGTTGTCTTCTCGTAATGAAATTCTCTATAAGATGCAACTCCATCGCCATAAACATTCGAAAAATACTTGGAAAACAGCTGCAATATTTGCTCCGCTGAATCAGCATGCTCGTCAGCCAAGAACATAGTATTTAGAAACCCGCCGCTAGATTTGTTTGAATTAATATAGTTCCAAAAGTGCTTTACATCGACAGGTATGGAGCTGTCAACTGACGAGAAGTATGACTCATAACAGTTGCGAGACAATGACTTACATTGAGACCTCAACTCAGACAGCTTTAGATAATCATTGTACAAATTTGTCTTCAAAAACAATTTATGTGCTATTCTCTTTTCCCGAATAAGATTCTTCAAGTCACCACTGAAGTACTTAGGAAACGGAATATTTCTTGAAACTACAATGGCAGGTATAAATCGATGCATAGCACAATACAAAACCTCATAAAAATATTCAACAGCACCATCCACGTTCATATTCTGCAGCACATACCAATCCAATGAACCCAAATACTCGGACATCGCAATATAATCACCTCCCTTGAAATTAAAAGATGGAGATACGATTGAAATGGCATCCTCTCCATACTACAAACATACCGTTATTTCTAAAACAGGATGATGAAATGGTAAAACATTTTCTTCGCACAAGGATACCGACATACCCTCGATATCAGTAACCAAGATCAAGCAACCGTCCATTCGCGTTCAAAACTTCATTTAAAAACTTCTAAAATTTAAGAATTCCACCAAATTTCTTGACTCTTCAGTAAGAGCGCCGCCAATGTGGTTTCCTGACTTCCAACTCAAGAAAGAACTCAGAAACTTTGCACTGGGATAAATCAAATGTATACGTTCCACCGCTCTACAATGAATTGCATACACCATAGAATCTGATCTTGGAGGAATGTAAACGCAAGCGACCACCACACTAATATCATCCAACTTCAAAAGAACAAACTGTTGCTCAACTTCACCTGAAGACTTAATTGCAACAGATGCATATTTAGAGCCAATACCAATAAGTACACCACCCCCCGAAAGCTTCGCGCTGCTCTTAATAGAACGATCAGCACGGTAAATGTTGTAATCACTCATACCAAGTTCAACATCATAAAATTCATCAATCAATGACGTTTCACTAAAACACACAACATCAAATTTAACCAGACACATTTCAGTTTTTAATATATTAATTTTACTTCTCAATCTATTTACATTTCAATAATGCACCACAATTTCATTCAGTTTCTTATACCGTTTTTTGGCCAACCCGATTTCATTATTTTTGGACGCCCAAACCTGTATCTTATGGTCAGATCTTCTTTACCACCTTCTATTCTTAACTTCAACTGTTCTCGCAATTGCGTCAAGTATCTTTTTTCAGCCACAGTTCGATCCGATCCGATAGATATTCCGTTCCCCTTCGGAAGTCGGTGTGAGGATGCCTAATAGGCGTTGCATCAGTTGCACTACTCATAATCACTTTTAACGGACGTGGACCACCTCTCGAGACCTTTCCCAAACGGTAAACTTTACATAATATCCTCCGCTGATATCTCACTTGTTATTCCAGAAATTATTTCAGATGCATCAGCTTTGTCATGTTTAATCCTATCAGGAACTGATTCCGAATCCAACTCACCAACACCATATTATAATGATGTTAGACGATCTAATAGTTCTTTCCCTTATCTCATCTATTACTTCTTCCACGGCATTAAGATTTCCACTACTATTCGATTTTAGTGTATTTTTCAAATCTGTAATTTCTCTTTTAATTTCATCAAACAGCACCTTAACATAACTCAAAATCTCAGCTATACAACTCACATTACCATCTCCAGACATACAAGATTTACAAACAAACGCAAAAGTTTTTCTCCAATATTGCCACAACAATCGATCTAGATAGCGCGGTAAGAGCGATGAATTCGCGATTAAGGCAACTAATTAGCCACAAATTCCCACATAATTTTTTTTAGGTTTTGCAAAAGTGGGGCGCTAGCTTGATGCGGGTGCATTTTACCTCGATACAATGTGTACTACCAATAAGCCCATCTGGGGATGCAACCAAAAAGCAATTATTTATGGTAATATACAAACCTGCTTTTGTCACTTTTTTAATGTCAAGATTTTTTGCTAATATAGTAAGAGCAACTGCTTCATACCTTTTTCCAAATAAAGTTGATTCAGACTGAAACTCGGATGGATAGAGAATGTCTTTTACAAGTCCATGACATCTGGTCGTATTTCTTCTAGCTATCACAGCGCTAAATTTTTTTCTGCTCTGTAACGACTATTTTCAAATTGATTTATTGTTGACAAAGCAATATCGTTACATTGTTCTTCGGTTACATGTAGTTTTCTCCATAGTGCGCTTCTTTGATATTTATATTCTTTCTCTGGCGTAGGTTCTACTTGTTTCGCATATGCTCCGTAATCCATATTTTTTCTACGGCAACTTAATTACGTTACGACTATTTTTTGGGTATTTCATCGCATTTAAAGTTCTACTTCGCACAGATCTGTCAATCAGGGCCGGCTCAGAGGTTGGGACTTCGGGGATTTTTCCCGATGCCCCGCGCTTAAAGGAGCCCCGCGCTTTCATATTTATAACTGCAGTTATAAATAAACGACTGTGCAATAGTTTGAAGATCGTCAATTATTTTTACGGTAAGTTGCTTTCGAGCAGCATCTTTGCTGCTTTATACTTGATTTTTTTAAAATCGGGTAGTTTTTTCTGTGATTTTTTATAGCATGGTTTGCACATTCTATTTTGATAACAGAGTCGCTTTATTCTGATATCCTTAACTGCGTATTCATTGAAGACGACATCTCTCAAAATACTTATCTGTTTAATTTTTGGATCGTAAAGTTGATAGTTTGTAGAATTTTAAATCATTTTAAATGCAGTTAGGTCCTTTTTTGTTTTGGGACATATGCACCACTGTATGCACCACTTTCAAAGATTTGTACATGATTAAAAGTTGTTTTTTTTCCTGCCCACAGTTCATAGAGACTTGTCTTTGTTTTGCTGTTAGGCGTTCTGTTTAATATATTATAAACTGATGCATTCACGGCTTCCGCCCATAGATTCTTTGGTATATCTTTTCCATATAATCTTGATCTTACTGATTCTACAATCATTCTCATCTCTTTCTCGGCTTTGCCATTTTGTTCCGGTGGGTAAGGTGCAGTTCTTTCCAGGTCAATTCCTTTGGCATAGAGAAATTCACGAAATTTTGCGTTGATAAACTCCGTTCCGTTGTCCTGTGTAAACATTTTACCGAATTTTCGAATTTTGTTTTGCACATTTTTATAAACCGTTTAAAACAATCAAGCACATCTGATTTATGCTTAATAAAAAATACTACACGACACAAACCTGAGTGATAGTCTTTTCTTTAAAGAGTATAAAGTAATTTGAACCGTTTACTGAGGTCCTAGCAAATGGTCCGCATACGTCACTATATTATATTCGGTGCGATTCTGATTTGCACATGATTATGTAACCATATTGTTATGACTACATTGTTACCCTAAGTTATAGCCATCTCCGTAACAATGTTACCGAAAATTTGTATTCTGTTTAAACACGAATAGTCATGATGGTTATAATTTAAGCATAACCAAACCTTGTTGGAAATAGTTCAAATGTGCCATAAAAATAGTTCAAAATGTACAAATATGACAGATAAATCAATCAGCTCTTGTAATTTAAAAACTTTTCAAGGTCATCTTGTTTTAAATTTTAAATTTAATTTAAATAATAATAATAATAATATTTTTTTTTATTTTTCAAAAGAAATCGACAGCACATGCTTGTACAGTAAAAAATGAAAATCAAGTCATACATAGAACGGAAAAAAATCAAGAAGAAAGAAATCTTCCAATTCTTAACTACAAAAATTAACGTCTCTAATCGATTTTGTTAAAAACAAACCTTTATACAATATAGTTCCCTATCAATAAGGATTATCATACACAGCTTTTTTAAGCCTTTCCTTAGTGCTTATACATTTTATGCTGTATGGTCAACTATTGAAACAACGAATACAAGCATAGTATCAATTTTTTTCGATTGCCGTAAGTTTATGTTTAGGGAAGTTATAAACTGCACTTCTAGTATTATGATACTGTTTTTTTACTATTATACTGTAATGAAACTACCATTTTTGGATGAAATTTTATTTAAAATTGTGAAACAACTATTTAAAATTTAAATGATAGGCAACCCATGTTGCTGATTAGTTTTATCAACTTAGTGGATTAAAAGAAACCTGTTAGATGTTTGCAATTGCCTGTAATACATTGGCTACTGGTAAAGATGATAGAGGATTTTACTAGAAAAACTAACCGGTTAAGTTTTCATCCAATAGTTTGGTTTGGTCTAAATTTTCCTTTCCAAGACAGGTATTGTTCCGTCGATGCTTTCGAAATAGGTCTGCTTGGCGATCGTTTCTATTTATCATGTTTTCCAGTGAGTCGTTGCTGCCTGGTGTGACGACATCATCATATCCAGCCTGAAAATATCTTGTTTATAGCCTGGCGAGACAAGATTCCTAAAAACAATTCCTAATGCCTGTCCTGATTATTTTTCCGGAAGTTGTTAAAGCCTGGCATGACAACTTCATCTTCTCCAGCCTGAAAGATCTTGTTTATAGCCTGGCGAGACAAGATTTATCCCATAAAAACTTCCTGTCATCTTTCCTGTTGTTATAAAATATTCACACCGGCGAAAAACCATCTAAGTAGTCATTATTAGTTTACCAGTAGCCATGACAATCAGATGTGGGTGTAGTTTATGTTAGATTCCAGATAACCGAACCAGTAGTATTCAACATTACAGTCACAGATACTCGTAATCCAGATCGCGCAATAGTAATATTTTAGTAGTAACTTTGAATTAACCAACAGTTCAGTTAGGTACCAGTAGTTCTTCTAACATCTAAGAAAGGAACTTGTAGTGTGATATTTCAGTAAAAACATTAAAATTAGATTCCCTTTACTTACCTGTAATTTCGCATTATTGAAACTAGTAGCTGTTGAAACTAAAGTGCAGAAGACAAAAATCGACACAACTACGCACCCGCCATTTCATTAACTTGTAAATAAACCACCAGTGCCGTACGCAGTACTATTTCGTTTTAGTTTTATACTTCAATTTAAGTTTGTAAATATTTTTTTTTCCTTTATTAATAAATATTTTTGTTATTGTTTTCGAATCAATTGTTTATTTAACCCCCCCCCCCCGTTCCAGTCATTATATTCGACTTATTCGAATTGGCGCCCACGTACCGGATTTCCGTAAAAAGCATAGTGTGTGATAGCAAGAAAACTCGACAAGTTAGTCCACCCCCTGACCGAAGCTACCCAGTTCCATTTAGGAAAGGCAAATTGGTCGAGTTACAATACATCTGAAACAAATTTTTATTTTTATACAAAAAAAGTACACATTCCTGAAAATAAATTCCATATATTGTTAAAAATTTGTTGTCTTTAAACTTCTTACATGTTGCTTTAAAATTTATTTCCAAAATTGTCCTAATTACTGTCTTCTGTATCGGAAAAAGATGACTGATATCCCCTGCACCATAGAAAATAATTCCATATCGCAACTTTGATTCAAAATTTGCAAAATAAATTGTTCTCGTCACAGCAATGCTTACATATTTCTTTACGATCCTCATTCCATACAAAGTCGTATCGAGAGCTTTAGTGATAATTTCTATATGTTTTTTCCAATTGAAATGATTGTCCACTGTAATCCCCAGAAACTTTGTTGTTGCAACTGCAATTCTATATTCTTTATAGTTCATCCTAAGGTTTGTTGGTGTATCAAAACTAGAGATGGGACTCTCGAATTATTCGATAGTTGGTCTTCATTTTAACTATCGATAGTTAGTTACAATATTTAAATAACTTTTTAGTTATTAAAACTATTCGAATAACTTTTTAGTATTACTAATTTTGATCACTAAATATTTCAGTTACTAATACTTGAATGAATAACTGTTAGTTACTAATAGCTCTAGTTACTAAAACTATTTAAATACATTTTTAGTTACTAAAAGAAACTATGGAATAACTTTTTAGTAACTAAAACAATTGAATTTAAATTTTTGGTTACTCAAACTATCGAATGAATTTTTATACTATAATACTAATATAAATATAACTTAGTTATTTTTTCAAAAAACTTAATTTATTAATGTTACTGTATAATAAATATTAATTATGTAAAATATCATTAAAATAAATAAAATTCTTAGGAAGAATTAGTATTCAAAAATATTATTTTATCTAAATTTTTTCCCGTCAATCTATTTCTTCGATCATATCGTCGACCCGGAATTATACTGTCGTACAACACAAAATCAAAAAAATTGATTTAAGATAGCTATCCTGTTTAATTTTTTTTACTCTATCGATTTGACTTTTCAAAATGACTCTAAGTTGTATAGTTTCCGAGATATTGAGTATGAATTTTGTCGTATACGCCGCAAAATATGGTATCTCTATTATTATATTAGCGTAAACGCCAAAATTTTGGATATACGACAAGAAAACCGTGTAAAATTGTGTAATAAAATTATCTTGAGTTATTTTGACGTATGTGTCTTTACAGCAAGGTATAACATTTGAAACAAAATATTATTGTGTTGTATGTGTTCATATTATGTAGGTATTATACTTTACAATAAAAACAATACATGTGAAGTATTATATTATCGTATGTGCATGGAATTTGTATTGATAACAACTTTCAAGAAACTTAAAATATTTCAGTTCAGTTGCAATATGCTAGTCTTAGAGTGAACATCGTTAATAATGGAATCGCCTCCACCAGAACTTGAAGCAGGTTTGCTCGAGTAAGTTTTTTTAGAATATCCTTTATATCCGTTAATAAAAACCAAAATTTAATAAGAAAAAATTTTTATAGAATAGCTGATGAAATTTTAGAAGAAAATCCTTTTTCAGATGATTGTAGCTCAACAGGTAAATTGTGTAATATGTCAAGTTAGAAATTAAACAAAGTTTTTATTCACAGATTATGTTGCTTCCGATGATTCAGTTTGTGATCCAGATTTCGACTTTGATAAAGAAGTAAATCCCAGAAACAAAACGCACAGAAACGTTTTCCATGGTAAAATATTACAGAGTTTATTAACTTATTACTGAGTACTACTTTTCTCTTGCAGATTTAAATGTGGGATCCAGCGAAGATATTTTAGAGGAAGCAGACGAAAATATAGCGCCAAATTTACAAGTGCAGGATGATCCTTTATCTTCTTAGTGTACCATCAAGTTATATGACATCAGAATCAGAACAGAATACACCAAAACGCGGTCGAAAAAGGCAAAAAAACACTGATAATTGGACGCAAAATATTGGTAAAAAACGGCGGCAACAAGGAAAAGCTTATATTTCATCTAAGGGAATTATATGTTTTTTATAGATTATATGAATTATAGATTTGTTCCGCACTTACGAAACCTGTTTATACATTCCATATTAAAAATTCTCCGTTTCCCCTGACTTCAAAATTAATGTTTAAATTTTGTAGCGGAGGGGGGGGATGATGATAAGTTAATTTTTTGAGTAAAGTGTCTGAGAATTTGTTGTTGAATGAAGAAGAAAAAATTATTTTTTTCTTTTTAAAGGGAACAGTAGTTTTTAAAGTAAGGTGCTTTTATTATTAATTATTTTAGAATTTTTTTACAGTCAGGGGTTTTTAAAATTTTTAATTTTTATTTTATTTCACTATTTTTGGAGTATATTTTGTCAAAATGTATAGAGAAAGTAACATATGTTTTAAACCGCTTCGTGATCCAGTCAGCCGATGTGGAACACACAATCAGTGGAACACGGGTTCTGTTCAACGGCATTGCATCTTCCAAGCGTGCCTCGGTCAGTTGTCTGTAAACTGTCGCTTTTCCTTTCTCTATTCCTAGAGAAAAAGCACTATAAAGTGTTCGCCCGTTAACTAATCGGGCTGCGACACCCGTGAAGGCAGTCACCTCAAAGAATGAAGCTCTCATCAACGGATCCACTGTCGGAGCATAACATATCTTGATTTGGTGTACAATAGTTTTAAGCAAAAAGGTCTTGCCGCAACCAGCACCGCCAGTAATGAAGAGCTTCAAAGCGTCAACGCCTTGATCGTTGGCATACACTTCTTGACGAATACGGGCAGTGATTATGTCGAATAAACGCTTCTGTTCCATATTCATACTGCTGACAATCTGAAGAAAGTCTTCTTCTGAGATATTATGCTCCTTCTCATCCTCAAAACCGGTATCTTGGATATCAATGTCCACTAAGTCTAGATCGCAGCCGTCGATCATTGCACCGACAAGATCATCGGGTGGTGGCAAGCATCTGTCATTACCCAAATCTTCGACATTTCCCATTGCTAAAACTTGAGCTATGACTCGTTGCAACTCTGGTTCAACGTGTTGGAACTGTTCTACATTTCCTCCTTGTTGCAGAGGTCGCAGACGTTTTCGTTGAGCAAGAAAAGCTGCTTCAGCAGTGACGTAATCTTCGATCAAATCTTGCTCATTCCTGAAGGGTAAGTGTGCAACCAGGTAACTATAGAAGTAACCTTCTCTATCAGCCGTTTGTGAGTAATACTTAGTTCTCAACACAGCTTTTCGGGATCGCAGTTTCATTTTGGTGTCGTTTAGTAGTGTTATATATGATTCGCGACGGACCGGAGGTTCATCCACATCATAAGCTTCGGCATCTCCTTTTTCTTCATCATCATTCTGAAGCCGTGTAGTGTGGTCGTAGCTAACAGCAAATTCGGCTAAGCTAAGGTTTTCCAAATTCAATTGTTTCACCAGAACGATTGGCGGGATTTCTAGAGTCTTTTTAATACAGAGGATTGTGCAGGGGCGAGTGCATAAATTTTGGGGTTTGGGGGGGGGGGTGAAGAGATAGTTTTCTGAAATAGAATTTCTTCTCATGAGTGAAAATTGTATTTGACCAGCCAGGAACACTCCCCTGGTCTTTACAAACATGCTGTCAAAAATTTACGTCGCTACCTGTAACCGTTCGGTAGATATGGTGACACAAATATATATATATATATAAACACAGATTGTACATAGTAACTTCATATACCCTGTGTTTTTGAAAAAAACAGTTAGGGGTAAAAATACTAAATCTAATCAGGAAAACAATAAGATTCGTTTTCAGTTGGAATATTTATAGCATAACTATAGTTATGCTCACGACCAGCCATCCCTGAACATGTAATTTAATATGTTTACCAATTTAGCTTTAATACACTAAATTTTTGTAAAATTATAATACTGTAATGAAACTACCATTTTTGGAGGAAATTTTATTTAAAATTGTGAAACAACCATTTAAAATTTCAATGATAGGCAACCCATGTTGCTGATTAGTTTTATCAACTTAGAGTGGATTAAAAGAAACCTGTTACATGTTTGCATTTGCCTGTAATACATTAGCTGCTGGTAAAAATGATAGAGGATTCTACTAGAAAAACTAACCAGTTAAGTTTTCATCTAATAGTTTGGTTTGGTCAAAATTTTTCCTTTCCAAGAGAGGTATTGTTCTGTCGATACTTCCGAAATAGGTCTGCTTAGCGATCATTTCAAAGAGTGTTGCATTCAATACTTCGGAAACGTGTCTGCCTAGCGATCGTTTCCATTTTACCTGTTTTCCGGTAGCCGTTACTGCATGGCGTGACGACATCATCATATCCAGCCTGAAAATATCTTGTTTATAGCCTGGCGAGACAAGATTCCTAAAAACAATTCATAATACCTGTCCTGATTATTTTTCCGGAAGTTGTTAAAGCCTGGCATGACAACTTCATCTTCTCCAGCCTGAAAGATCTTGTTTATAGCCTGGCGAGACAAGATTTATTCCATAAAAACTTCCTGTCATCCTTCCTGTTGTTATAAAATATTCACACCGGCGAAAAACCATCTAAGTAGTCATTATTAGTTTACCAGTAGCCATGACAATCAGATGTGGATGTAGTTTATGTTAGATTCCAGATAACCAAACCAGTAGTACTCGCCATTTCAAATTTAGATACTTATAATCCAGCTCCTGTAATAATGTTTTAGTAGTAACTTTAAATTAACCAGCAGTTCAGTTAGGTACCAGTAGTTCTTGCAACATCTAAGAAAGGAACTTGTAGTGTGATATTTCAGTAAGAACATTAAAATTAGATTCCCCGTACTTACCTGTAATTTCGCATTATTGCAACTAGTAGCTGTTGAAACTAAAGTGCAGAAGACAAAAATCAACACAACTACACACCCACCATTTTATTAACTTGTAAATAAACCACCAGTGCCGTACGCAGTACCATTTCGTTTTAATTTTATAATTCATTTTAAGTTTGTAAATATATTTTCTTTTCCTTTATTAATAAATATTTTTGTTATTGTTTTCAAATCAATTGTTTATTTAACCCCCGTTCCAGTCATTATATTCGACTTATTCGAATTGGCGCCCACGTACCGGGTTTCTATAAAAAGAATAGTGTGTGATAGCAAGAAAACTCGACAAGTTAGTCCACCCCTGGACCCAAGCTTCCGTAGCTACCCAGTAGCTGCGATCTCACCTTTCCATTTAGGAAAGGCAAATTGGTCGAGTTACAATACTAAAGCGTTCAACGCATAATGTATTCATTAACACTGCAATAAGCAATAATAGAAGACCGCTAAAGGTTTGAAATTAAACAGCTTACAAAAAAAAACAATTAACCTCTAAACTCCAAAAAAGTAGACCTGTCAAAATTCATACTTTAGCAAAATAAACGATTCGTAAATTTGCGCATGCGCATTGCAACACGTATCATATCAAGATCGGTGTACCTAGACGCTTGTATAACAATGTGAGTAAGTGATTAACCGTAACTAAATATAGCCAAATAATTTTTTGTTTTAGTCATTGCACTAATATAATTCAAGAATCTACCTTGATGATGATGAGAAGTTCCTAACATCAAAAGTATTCCTGTAACAACAATACCAGCGATTTTTTAAACAAATCTATACTACGTGCACTATGGCTCTTGAATATTATTGACTGCTTCTGCTGTTTTTCCGTCCGTCCTTTTATGCTTTTTTCACCTTTTACTCACTTGATCCAAAAAATCGCTTTTGTTTTATAGAATTACGGATGTCAAAAAATATGTTTTCTTCTGATTGATACAATATTGAGCAATATCGCCTTAGTTACCATATGTCATAACACACTAATATTTCCCAAGGAAAATATGAAACGTCATATCATATTGTCCCAGGGAAAATGTAAAATGTAATAATATTTCACCATAAAAATGTTTTATTTTTTAATTAAAGCAACAAAATAATTTATGATTTAACAGTTTTTGCATTTCTAACGCTATTTATCAGAACTAAAATAAAAATTGCAATTCTCAAAATTTCCGCTAAAGCGATTGCAACCAGATACAAATGATGAAGAATCTTGTTCGCAATTCGTCGATGAGACTGCCATTTCCTCAAGAGCATTTCGTTCAGTTGTAGTCTTGAACGATTTTCCAAAAACCGTCACCAAAGATTGCGATGACTGTGCTACACGCGATGCCATCATCGACACACCAGGAACCGTAACAGATGCTGCAGATGGCTCTCTTTCCGCACCAGCTATCATCTTCGCTACCTTATTTTTCTGTAACATACTGTCAGCTAGATAGCCTTCCGCAGAAGACGAACTTTTCCAACCACCGTGTCTCTTTAGTGTAGTCATTGAGGCTCCCGCATCGGTCACCAAAGTCGCGGATGTTCGTCTTCCACAATGGCCTGTATACGCTTTCGGATTATCCAAACCCAACCATTCAGCAAGCTTACTCGGAATCTTTCCGAAAGTGTTTTTGCCGACAGGCTGAAGAGTACATTTATTATTTCGATAAGCCACGAAGAATCTAAGAACGCCTTGCGGACGCAACGCCGAATATTCTCTCACCAAACGAGCAGCACCCAGATCTTCTTCATCAATAATTGTAAATTTCCTATTTACATCATTCTTCGTCTTTAAAACTTTAATCACGATCACCGACCCACGATCTTCGATATCGGAAGAGAGCATATTTACCAATTCGTTCGTTCTGCATGCGCCAAAAATTTCCATAATTAAAACGACCTTCAAAATTACGGATGTAACAATCTATTCAACAGAGAAAATCACAATAAAATTTTTACCTTACACATCAAAAAAATATCATCAGCAGCTTCTCGCAAGAATTTTTTGAGTTGCTCTCGGGACAAAACCTCTGATTTCTTAGGAACGTATCCTTTATTTTTATTCTTCACAAATGTTTCCACTTCATCGAAAATTTTAACATCAGTTTTTTGCTTTAAATGTAGCATTGACCATAGCATTGATAATTTTGGCCACAACGTGTTTGGTGAATATTTCTGCGACTATACGGATAGAATGAATTAGTCATACATACGTCAAAAATAACAAGAATCAGAGCAACATACCAAATCTTCAAAATACGCTAACAAAATATTTTCGTCGACACCATTCACCAATTTTTTTCTTTTCCACTTCTGAAAATCTTCATACGCTTTAGTGTAAACAGCTTTAGATTTTTCCGGAACCAAACATTCACGGGCTTTCGCCGCTTGAATTAGCACGTAATCTGACATTTCATCAATTTTATTTATGACAAGACCAGGAAATCAAAGTAGCCAACCATGATTTTTACAAACACGGCCCTTAGCAACGCTAGTAATCCAATAAATTCAAAAATTTACAATTCAATAATTTTTCATTTTCAGAACATGATTGTTTCAATCAGAAGAAAACTATTGATTACAACACGGAAAATATGAATATATTTCCCTTGGTTGTCTATACATCCCTCGGGCTTTGCCCTCGGGGTGTAAATAGCCAACATCGGGAAATATACTATTCATATTCCCCTAGTTTTAATAATAGCTATAAAAAAATTTTAATAAAAAATTTTTTTTTAAGAATTTCAAAAAATGTATATAACAAAAGTTGTAGGTAATTTGATATTGATAATTTTTTGTCATAATAAATTTTTACCTATATCATTGCGTTTAGAGGTTATGATGAATTATGTCTTATAACAACATATACATGGTTGGTAGTGCAGCGAGCAAGTCGTTTTGAGGTTAGGTATATATATATATATAAATATACAATAATGGAGACTAATGAAATTACAAGTGCGCTAAAGCTATTGAAAAAAGAAGAATTAATTGAATTATTAATTTATGGACGTTTACCGGAGAAATGGCAGAACAATGCGACTTTGTCCGAATTTGCAAACTCATTACATGGCAAAGCACGTGGTACTTGCGTCGACTTGGAACGCGACTTGCTTATACATAGTTTGAAAGAACAAATTAATGTGTTGAAAGATCTAATAACCGAAAAATCTCTGTGCAACAAATTACTGCTCGATAAGATCGAGACAATCGAAGAATCGCGTAGACGCGAAATTAACAGTGGGCTCCCTGCCTTAAATGAAATCTTAGATCGGCAACCGTCAATACAGACAAACAAAACTAGCGAAGCTAACCTTAAAACTAGTAATAATAAACTGTGTAATAAACGTAAGGATGGGAAAGTAATGGTTTCACCGAAGAACAATGATATGACAATAAGAACTAAATCTACTGATGTTAAAGCTACCGCTTTACCCATATATAGCGTCAATAGTGAACAAGTTGCGAATGGTATAAAGGAAGCCCTTATTCAAGTTGGTAAAAATGGGGTAGTCGATAGCACGAAGCAGCATAATCAAGAAGCGTTAGCGTCCAACGTTAGCAATCAAGGTGATGTATTGTCTAATATTAATATTATTAATAATGATAACGAATTTAAGGTTATTCATTATGGAAGACGTAAGAGTCATAATAAGAAGGTGACTGTGGGCTCCTCGGAGGGTACGGCTGATTTCTGTGGTGTCAACAAGAAATGCTGGTTGCATATCAGTCGTGTTTCATCTCAAACAACTGAAAAAGCGATATTGTCATATTTAAATTCAAAATTTCCAAATAATCACAACTTTACTTGTCAGATTTTAGGTTCATATGATAAAGTTTCTTCTTTTAAAGTAAGTGCTGACTTCACACTCTGTGAAACGTTACTCAAAGCGGAATTTTGGCCGAAAGGCATAATGATTCGTCGTTTTGATTTTTTTCGTGGACCAAAAAGTGCACAAACCTCTAACTAATATTGATTTGATACCATCGGTCGACAATATCCACATAAACAATTCACATAAACAAGAGAAGGTTCTTCAAATCTTTTTTCAGAATTGTGGGGGATTGAGGACTAAATTCCTTGATGTTAGCAATAATGTTAATTCATGTTCGTATGACATAATCATTTTTGTTGAAACTTTCTTAGACGACAACATTTTGTCTAGCGAATTACAGTTTTTAGATTTCAATATCTTTCGTTGTGATAGATCCATAAATTCTAGTACTAAAACTAGGGGCGGTGGTGTGTTAATTGCAGTCCGTAGAAGCCTTGAAAACTGTATTTCTATTGCGACTGAAAATAGTATTGAAACTGTATTTGTTCGGATTGGTGATATTATTCTTGGTGCGGTTTATATCCCACCTGATTCGAATGTTCAAGCCTATGATGATTTCTGTGATATTATTGACAATATTGCTAATCATTATCCATTTTCTAAATTTATTATTTGTGGTGACTTCAATCTACCACGAGCCACATGGACGAAGGAAGGTTCTGCTACCTGCATCTCAACAAATAAATGTTCCAAGACACAGTCAATCTCTGATGGTATGTTCCTGCATAATCTTCTTCAGCGTAACCTAATACCCAACAGTCGTGGCGTGCTTTTGGATCTAGTTTTTACTAACATTGTAAATACTTCTGTCAGTTCTTCAGATGACCCATTATCTAATACGTCAATTCATCATATAGCATATACCATTACCATTTCGACTACTGTTTCAAAATCAACCTTACATTTTGACAATATTATACCCGATTTTAAATCTGCCAATTTTGAAGCAATCAACTCTCATCTACTTGAAGTTGATTGGTCAGTGATTTTAAACTCAAATGACATCAATGTTATCGTAGATCAATTCTACGAAAAGTTATCGGACATCATTAAAACATTTGTGCCTTATAAGAAAATTATTGCATCCAAGTATCCAATTTGGTTCACCAAAGAATTGATTCAGTTGATTATAAACAAGAAAGTTACCCACAAGAAGTTTAAGGAAACTAAATGTTTAACTGAATATCATAAGTTTTGTGTACTACGGGATAAGGCTAAACTTCTTACTTCTGCACTCCATCGTCACTATATTGATAAAACCGAAGAAGCCATTGCTAATGATCCTCAAGTATTTTGGCGATATATTGATAACTGCAAAAAAGTAAGGGATTATCCTTCTTCTATGTATGTTTCTCGATAGTGAATTCTCCAACTCGGGTCAAGAGTGCGTTGATTTGTTTGCCAAGCAATTCTCCACCGTTTATTGTGAAGATGACGATAATGATGTTCATTATGATGCGATTGATGGGATCAGCTGCGACAGTTTGAACGTGACAATTACTGATGTTTTTGATGCAATCGGAAGCCTACCCGATAGTCTTAGTTCTGGACCCGATGGTATTCCTTCCTTTTTTATTAAGAAGTGTCAATATTCTCTCTCGACTCCCATTTATAATATATTTTTATTATCGTTAACTACTGGTCAGTTTCCTAGTATTTGGAAAAGAAGCTTCGTAACTCCTATTTTTAAGAAAGGCAATCGCTGCGATATCAAGAATTATAGAGGTATTTCTATTCAATCGACCATTCCTAAATTACTGGATAAATTGGTTGCAACTCAACTTCTGTCTGCTAGTAAAGATCACATAATAGCCGAACAACATGGCTTTTTTCCAGGCCGTTCGACTACTACAAACTTGTTATCGTTTGTATCGGATGTAGTTGAATCATTTGAAAATCGCATGCATGTGGACGCTGTTTACACTGATTTTTCAAAGGCGTTTGATCGTGTACACCATAAAGCTCTCCTGTCGAAACTATCCTCTCTAGGTTTTAGTACGTTGGTAGTTAAGTGGATTCGTAGCTACCTAGTTGGTAGGGAGCAAAAGGTACGGATTAAGAATTTTATCTCAATTGATATCTCTGTATCGTCTGGAGTTCCGCAAGGTTCCCATTGTGGTCCGATTCTATTTCTCATATTTATCAATGATATAGGTAAATTTATCAAACACTG
Organism: Cantharis rufa; assembly: GCA_947369205.1. Classification (NCBI taxonomy): domain Eukaryota; kingdom Metazoa; phylum Arthropoda; class Insecta; order Coleoptera; family Cantharidae; genus Cantharis; species Cantharis rufa. The sequence goes on along the minus strand of OX376307.1, from coordinate 18,844,039 downwards.
TTTGTATCTCCTGTTTGCAGATGATCTTAAAATTTACAAATCAATCAAGTCTATTTCAGACTGCTGGTTAGTACAGGTAGATCTTGATAACCTTCATCGGTGGTGCCAACATAACAAACTATATTTAAATTTCGATAAGTGCTCGGTAATCTCATACTCCAAACTTAGTGTTGACGAATTTGATTACAATATTGATGGTAATGTACTCAATCGTGTCATTGAGATCGATGATTTAGGTGTTCGACTTGATAGTGGCTTAACATTCAAGAATCACATTGCAAAAATTTGTGGTAATGCCTTACGCACCTTAGGTTTTATTCGTAGACAAAGCAGGCATTTTTCTGCTGAAACAGTTAAAACGCTGTACTTTTCTCTTGTAAGGTCCCAATTAGAATACGCTTCATGTATATGGTCTCCGTTTTACCAAGTCGACATCGACAGACTTGCTGCAGTTGAACGAAAGTTCCTTAAATACGTTCACTTTAAGTGGGGACGTACTCTGGAGGAATTCAACAGTTCAAGTTGCCTCGTTGCTTGTAATACGAAATCATTAGAATATAGACGCAAAATCGCAGACTTATGTTTTACCTTTCGTTTGATTAATGGAAAGGTAGACTGCCCACGTTTGTTGAATTATTTCGTACCGTATATATCTTCACACGATACTAGACACAAGAATGCCTTTGCCACTGATGTGCACCCGACTAATTATGGCCTTCATAGTCCTATTCCAAGAATAATTCGGTTAGTCAACAGACTTAATGGACAGGAATGGTTTGATCTGCATCAAACATCATTGACTAAGTTCAAGAAGGACATCATGTGGAACATGGATGTAACGTTTTGTAACTAGGTCCGATAGTTATAGTTAGCCGTTGCTATATGATGGTGCTTTTTTGTAATTATTGTGTAGTAATTTCGTTTTGTATATGTTTTTGTTTAATATTTAAATTGGTGTATCCGTAGATATAAATAAATAAATAAATAAATAAATAAAAATAAATATCTTCAAGTAAACCCCCCGTTTCTCCCATACAATTTCATTCATTTTTACTGGGCTTTGTGCCACAACAGATCAAGACTTAAATTTAAAATTTGGAGTGATTTTGTTACTTCGTTTAGATGCTATCGTGTTCACAGACATACATACACACATACATACATACATATAGACTTTTTTAAAACTTTTAGATATGGTTTAAGGGAACCTCAAAAAACAAAAATTTAATAAAAAAAATGGGGTGTCAATTTTTTTTTCAATTTCGGATAACAATACTTTCCTTACTAAGGAGTTCGGAAAGTAAAAAGTTGCGAACCATACGTTACGGTGAAATCAAATACTGTATTACAGCATTTCCTTGTGGGAAGTTCACTGCTATTCAGCGCTTCTGTCAATTTTTGAAAACCATGTTCCTTAAGGATTTCTATATTTACAGGGGCGATCGGTTTCCTAAAAAATTTTGGTATCTAGCATTTATTGCATGTAAAATTCTCCATCACGCTCTAATTGGGGTAATATTCACATATTATATTGGCAATATTTGAAGCTGCATTGATTTTGATAACATCTACCACTGTTTCACTACTAACAAAATATTCAACCTCTAAGAAAGAAAAATTTTTGATATTTGCTATGATTAACCACTCGAAGCAAAATTTTGCTTTGCGATTTACGCAGTTGATATTAAATTTAGGACTTTAATTTTTAGTAATACAAACAATACAAATTGAATACAACGCAATACAATAAAAAAATTTTAATTTTGAAAAAGGGGGGCCAGCGCGACTATTTGTTGCTCGATTTACGCGGGTAATATTAAATTTTGAACTTTAATTTTTAATAATACAAACAATACAAATTGAATACAACACAATACAATAAAAAGATTTCTAGTTTTTGAAAAAAGGGGAGCTAACTTCCACAGCCGGATAAACCATGGCATGGGTGCCGCACCCAGCACCAAAGTTTAGATGGCACCAAAATTGATTGTTTTTTAATAATTTATAAATGTGCAGTGTGATTCCAAGGTACTGCACTTTTTCCTTTAATTAAAATATTCTATAAATGTGATATTAGTATAAAGCCTTTATTTTTTTTTTAATTTACCTAATCTGCACCCGGCGCTGAAAAATCTTGATCCGGCCCTACTAACTTCACGCACTTAATAAATTATTATTTTTAAAACTTGGAATTAATATTTAGTGTAAGAAAAGTATGTAGTTGTGTTAAAATAATTGTTCCGTATATTCAGCAATTCGTGTTTTATGCAAGAGTACCTGTTTGAAATCAAATACAATTACGTAATTGCAATGTTACAGTTACGGGAATCCCAGAACCATATTTTATATTATAATATACGATGTTAAATTAGGAAATAAATTTATTTTTTGTGTTTATATGAAAAGATTTTGTATGAAAAATAGGATACAAGGAAGTGCCTATTATTTAAATATTTTTAACACACTTATATTGGAAATAAATTTCATAAAACACACCATTGTTGAATATGACACCGAACAGTGGTTTTAAACATGAAGTAAATAAATAAATCAAAAATTACATTACTTACTTTTCTGTTGATCCAATAATAATATTTTTTTCGTCGATTTGACATTTTAAACTTGGTGCACACTTCACAATTACATTTACACGAATAAGCACTGTAACTACTATTATTACGTATATCGGCAACACTGCAGGGCTCCAGAAAGTACATATAAAATATCCAAATATACAACTGGGCTCCTTAGAGTTATGTTTGTATATCCTGGGATTCACAGAGATACATTGATATCTAAAACTGTTATATTTAAGAAATAAATACCCCTCTCATTATGCGTCGACTAAGGCAAGATAAAAAAAGAGAAGGAAAAACTATATACTGTTCTAGCAAGGTTATTACTGCCGGGATTAACAGCGACCCATGGATATATCGAGCTCCACAACATACCGTTTATAAGTATATATATACTTCAGTGTACTTACATTTTAGTAGCTCAAATAAATGTCCAAAGCCCCATCTACTTAGTAAATCACTGAGAGCCAAATCATTAGGGCTCATCAAGGGATGTCCTGATACGTCATTTACTAATAATTCAAAATTATCCGTCACTTTTGAAAATAGGTACACCTAACGAGTTAATTTACAATAAAAATTACATGCAGAAATTACATACTATGTACATAGGTACATAATAATATAAGGTGGACAATATGAATAAGTACCTATTTGTATTATACATAGGTACCAATTATTAGATTTCACACTATAAGGTGGAAAACTTTAAAGTATTTTGCACACACGAACAGCAGGTACAATGGCTCCAACAATTATTAATACACCCCTATGTTAACCATGTAAATTGTACATTTTGAAACCGTTTTTTGACATATAAAACTCGCTTTTACAGCAAAACTTTTCAGATATTTTTTATTACAAATTTTAATCTCTTCAGTTTTGTTTCTATACATTTTTTTATTTTCTTTCGCCGTTTATGAGTTACAGCGACTTAACGAAAACTAAGTAAAAAGTTAATAAAATTAACATTGCTCTTATGGGAGTTTTTTACAGAGTTTTTTTCAAGTCGCTGTAACTCGTAAACGGCAAAAGAAAATAAAAAATGTATAGGAACAAAACTGAAGAGATTAAAATTTGCAATAAAAAATATCTGAAAGGTTTTGCTGTAAAAGCGAGTTTTATATGTCAAAAAACGGTTTCAAAATGTGCAATTTACATGGTTAACATAGGGGTGTATTAATAATTGTTGGAGCCACTCTAGGTACTTCCACACACAGTAATTCTTAAGATTGAAATACGTTACATGTAAGACGTGTCATAGTAATAAATGCAAGGGTTGCAGTTTCTAAGCAAAGATAAGCATACGATAACAAAAGTAAAATGCAGCATAATATAAGACATTTTTTGGAAATGCTTTCTAACGTATGACAATAAATTGTATAATTATAAATCCTACATCCTTACTATTCAATTGAAATAAAAAAGTTTAAATAATCAATATCTTTTAGAATTTTTATAAGTCATTTTAAAAATTATAAAAGTATGTACATAATTATGCACATCATACACGTTAGGTATACATAATACTTACCTCAATCCCGAATTTGAAAATCTGGAAACTGAACTTCACTTTTCACCAAAAATTAAACGGCTAACGTGAAAAACTGGGAAGCACCGAAGAATTATTATGTAATTTAGTTGGTACTATATTATGTTCAACCTATGATAATCGGTAGCAGAACTATTTTTTGTTTAAGTAAACATAAAACGATGTTTATTTTCAAATAATATTTTTGTTTGAACACCAACTATAGTGGTAAGAGGACTATTACTATGTTAGAATTAACAGCTGGAGATTGGTTAAAATTAAAATCAAACACCTTCTGGTTTGATTTGACAAAATTAGTAGTTAATTGACAAAATTATAGTAAAATAAAACATTTTCTTCAGACAATTTTTATTTTGTTGTAAGACAATTTTTTAATAGTTGAAATAACTATCAACTCTTGTTTGAAAGTAATCTAAAAACCTGTTTTCCAACCATATTGTTAAGTAACTATTTTTTATAGTTGAATCAACCCATATTATTTCTTTGAGTGTATTTTGTTCAAATTGACTCTAGTTCTCATGATAAACTATAAATTCTTTAAAAAGGGTCATTCCATATCAAGTGGTCCAATCTTGTCGCTCGACCATTCTAAAAAAAATTGATTTTTTTTGTGAAGACATTCTAACATGTTAGTAGTACGAAATGACTATTACTTCAATTATATTGTTTTTTGTTTTTGTGTGAGGGCCATATTTGCTTTGGAATGTGCGGTAATTTTTGCAATTTTAAGGTTTCATGACAACTGAAATAGTTCAGCTCTTATTTGTCTTATCGAGATGTGAAAAAATGAAATTGTTTAGAAAGAAACAAACTACAATATTGCTCTTAACATATTTTTACTTAAAAACAATCCTAAAGGATAAAATTACAGCCTCAATGCTTATCAGGGTTTTTTTAAGAAAATGCCATTTTTGAAGGGAAGTTTACGCATGAAGGAAAAAAATTTCAATGTTAAATTTTTTTTTACAAAGAGGTGGTAACAAGATGAATGCACACACCAAATATCAACACTAAGATTTACTCCCATTTTCTTTTAAAAAATATCGTCACTCTCTGCCGCAATACCTCCAATCACCAGCACACCAAATTTTGGCCGGAGATACGATGACATAATATTCATTTTTATTTTCTATTGTGGTAGCCTTAACAAAGATATCGGTAGCCCTGGCAAAGATATCTATATGTATCACCCCCTACCCTAAATCTATCTATAAAAGTTTTTTTAACAAAATCCAAAATGAAAAAAATTTTTAATTTTTGTACGCCACTGAATTTTTTTCAAAATTTTTATATACGTCACATAATACCGTAAGAAGTCACAAATAAAATTTATCCATGATTGGTACAACAAATTTTTTCGGTCATCTAGCGGATTCTTCGAAAATAAATTTTTGTAAATTACTGACTGTCGATTTACTGATTCTGAAAACATTTTCGAAAAAATTTAACAAACAACCTAAACTTGGTCGTTACCTAGTAGCAGAACTTTTTACTTATAAAGTAACGTTCCGTCAGTCCGTACGACGATATTATAAAATATTTCCCACCGAACCACCTATTTTTGTATTCTAAAATAAATTGTTACAAGCCCTAAACTCAATTCTTATGCTGCACTCGGTATACAAATCAACATTAACCTAATTTTGACACATATGTCACAAAATTATGACGTTTATTAAAATTTTGAATATATTGTTTTATTTTTGCAAGCCATCTAACAAATTCTCACAAAAAATATATAAATTAAGATTTCAGTTAATATTATCTGTAATTTTTCTGACCTGCCCGTCCTGTTACAATTGGCTCGATTTGTTTTCTCACCAATACTTATACTTTCAAAGCTCCATCGACACACCAAATTTTAGCTGAATCGGTTAAACATTTCCGGAGATACGACGACATTTTCATTTTTTAAAATTTATTTTATTGTGGTGGCCCTGGTGAAGATTTCTCTGGCAAAACCTTATTTTCACCATTCCAGCCCACGAGGCATACGTCCAATAAGTTTGATTGCAATCGACGCAGAAATGCCGAAGAAAATCGATCGACAAAAACTTTTTTCATGTTTTTGCCAAAAAAGTTAATTTTATTTTTTTCGTGTTGCATTACTGATTTCTATCGAAGGATTACATATGCTTTCATATCCATTAGGATCAATGTACCTACGTACCAAATTTGGGTAAGATCCCTTCAGCACTTCTTGAGTTATTCACTCTTAAAGTTTCAACTTTGACAACTTGTGATTTTTGACAGACGACAGATAGAAGATTAATTTTATCTATTCTGGATAAAGCCTTTTAAGGCCTTTAAAATAACATATCGCAAGACAAAATATTTTTAAAAAATCCCGTATTATTTTCTGGTGGTGGCACTCCTGATTGATAGATCGCGACGAAAACCTTATTTTCATCTTTCCACCGTGAACCCTACTATCACACCAAACTTGGTCGTAATTGGTTGGATGGTTCGGAAGCAAATCGATCGACAAAATTTGACGACCGGCAGACCGACACAGAAATTTTTATTTTACTTTTTGCAGATCTTTACGTTTCTGTACACGGTGATCTCGAATCACAAAAAATGCAAAAAAAAAGTTGAAATTTTTTTTCGACTACTATACCTCCAATGTTTTTTAAAAATTGATTGGAGGTAAAATTTCAAAGTTTGAAAATTTAACAAAACGTTGATTTTTGGTACTAAATATCTCTGGTGGGGGACCAGATAAAAATCTAAACTTTTATGTGGTAATAGTACTCTATAATGGCATTGCGCACAAAAAAATTGAAAAAAATGCGTAGTAAGCTACGCCAAATGTGTCAGTTTTTATAGTTAGAGTAGAAAAAAGTATGAGTTCTTCATGCAAGTTTTGTGTTAATAATCCCGACCAGTTTTGCTATATTTGTGTTAAATTTTGTCAACAAAACCAAAAATCTGATGTGGACACCACATAACTTCCTTGTTAAACTGTTAATATTTTGCTTAATAACTAAAATGTAGAATAATAATTATTTTGTAGTTAGAATCCCGTTAATCATGTATCGCTTTACAGTAAGCTCTTTTTGCCCGGGCAATTAACTCTATTTTATCAATTAACTCCATTAATTAGTCAATTAACAATTAATTTATCATTCATAACGTTATCGCCATTCCAAAATAACGGTTTTTGAATATATTGAATGTTTGTTTTTCATTTTATTTTTAATAATTAAATTGCCTTTATATCAAAAACTAGAGTCAATTAGACAAATCGAATCAATTTTTTGGATTGAGGAGACTAGAATTCCCCAATATCGACTCCTAAACCTCACGCCGCAGAATCACTGTTGCCCAGTGTTATGTGTATACAGTCTATGATGATACTAAATGTGCCAGTTACTCAAATTCTGAATTGCCCTGTATATTTGATATTACGAATCGTATGCATACTATCCTACATGTATGCAAAATATCCTACATACATCCTACTATCATCATGGCGCTTAGGAAGATTAGGGTATAGTTTCGGAAGTAGGGATTCGGTGGGAAATTTGAGTTTACGTTTTGACATTACAAGTATAAAAGTCTATTTTATTATTATGACGAATTATGTATTTTGACCATATATGAACATGACATGTGCATTATTTGCCCAACCACAAATATGAATATTGAAATGATAAACAAAAAATGACAAAAACTAACCACAATGTGTAAACTGAAATGATATGACAATTATTTACAAATTATAAATATTTAAACTTCTCTGTGTTTAATATGTGTTCGCTTTGCATTTCTCTTGACTCAATCTGCTACTGCCAAAGTTTATTCTTCATTACGTAGGAAATACTACGACGTGGGAGTAATGTCGCGGACGAGTAGGTCACAGCGGGGGTCCTACCATTTAGACTATACGGCATTTTGCGTGTGGTGGCCACCATCATGGCGCTTAGGAAGATTAGGGTATAGTTTCGGAAGTAGGGATTCGGTGGGAAATTTGAGTTTACGTTATGACATTACAAGTACAAAAGTCTATTTTATTATTATAGAACTTTAGTATTTATTGAAATTTTTATTTTTAATTTGTTTCCGAATGGAAATCGAAATGGTTCGCAAGAAGGCAAGGACCTTCCACAAAAATTTAACCCAAACAGGTAGAGGTGGTTACTTTTATCGAGACCTCTCCGAATTGGAAAATATATTAATAGGGGGGGCATTGGTTGGTTAGCTATCACATGCAATGATGAGCTGCCTCAAGAATTAGACCCCGAGGAAATGGCGAACAATCCTGATCTGAAGCGAACTGATAAAAATGAAGATTCCGAGCAGTTTGTACCGGAGCAGTGTGTAGTGGAGCAGTTTGCAGCGGAGAAGGAAGCAGCAGCAGAGGCAGAAGAAATGCATTTGCCTCAAAATGTCTCTGTAAGAGATAAGTTTCTCACTTTTAATAAATTTATAATTGAATAATTTACTGATAATGGAATTAAGACCATTTTTATTTTTAATTCCTTTTAGAGAAAGAATTCCACGACCAAAACAAAGACGGTATGCTTCAAACCAAACTCAACTCCAGAAATCCGCAGACCTGTACAGCAACTCTGCAAGTGAATTAATTGCAAGTATTTCACAACTCTCGGTCAGTATATCGGGAACAGTACGCTAACCGGGCCCACGATTTAAAAAATTTCCAAATGACTTTATGGTAGTTTAGGGCGTAAATTACAAATATAAAAATTAAATTTTATGGATCATTCAAAAATACTGCCAAAATTCACGAAAAACTGGAACCAATTATTCGATTGGCTACTTTCATAGTTGGCTCCGCCCATCCCTTAGTTTATAAATATGAGTGCGTGCAATGGAAATAATTTTCAGTACTCGTCTCGTCATGGCTGGGTTATGTAGCTACGACATATTTAGCGCTTCGGATAATAAACGGTCTTTATCAGGGTACAAAATGTATAAAATTATGATTTTTTTATTATTGTAATATGTGTTAGCGTGTATTTTAGGTTGGATGAGCATCTTGCCATGGGGGTATTTGTCAAAACGGGCAGGAGTGCTCGAGCGAACATCATATTTCTTACACATTCTTCCCCTAATCTCGACACAATATTTTCCATAGAGCCATCTCTCGATGTCGACGAACTTATGGGCAATGTAATGTGGTATCTTGGACTTCCGAAAACATTCCTGCAAATGTTACCGTTAATGTGAGTGGTAGTCTTTATACGTATGTGGATATTTAAAATATTTCTTTTAAATCTTTTTAGGAATCCATCTACTGTTCTTAAGATTTCCCTATCTGGAATGAGCTCTTGTGACACACAATTCACCTTCCTTTGGATAAATGCTGGATAAAATATTTTTAAATAGATTTTTGAAAATAGTTTCTTTAGATACAATAATAACTTTTACTCACAAACTGAAGGTGCGGCGATGGGTGATCCCTGTTCCCCGATATTGGCTCTATATTGTTACGGTTACGAATTTAATTTTAAATTTTCTTTAAATTCCCGCGCCCTTCTCAAACTATCGACACGCTCCAACCTTTATTATGCAGAATGCATCGAGTGCTTTACTCAAGGCCGGGAGATAAGCTTGACCTTTTTGGGTAAGCAAGTCTATGCCTGGACATTCCAGAGCGAACAATTTGTAACGGGAGGTCGTCACTTGGGCCTTGTGCTCTCAGGCCGTACTGAGAATTATCGTAACTTGGGGGTGCGCCGTTCTAAGGAATATTTATATTTATTGCTGCCACCACTTTCGAACGAACAAACCACCCTCGATTATTCTCAGTCTTAATTTTGGTAGCGTAGAACTGGTCGAACCACCGGCCTTTCGTTTGTATGGCGTTGGGCCCCCGGCTTAACTTTGGGAATAGAAACCCCGGTTACGGGTATAGACGGCATACAAAAACACTACCCTAAAAAAAATTAAAGTGATTTCCTTCAATCAAAGGAAAATAAAACATCGACGTAATTATCTTACTCGATATTTATTTTCAGTAAAAATTAGTTATAAATTAACCCTAGCATAAAAAACAAAATTCTAAATTTACAAAAAAAAAAACGAAAAATTTGTTGAAATAATTCTAACACAAAAAAAAGAATCCTATATTCCCTAATAATTATGAAGGCCCTTCTTTACAAACAATTATAATAATTTTGATTGTTTCTTTTTCCAAAAGGTAATTATCACTAAGGTTAGTATAACAACATAAACACTTACGAAATAATCCCCAAAAATTAATCCTTATATATCTACGCTCAATCTCGACACCCACAATTGTTTAACAGTTCACGAAACTTTAAAGTTACTATTGCAATTAAAAAAATTGCAACACTTGTAAATGAAACAAAAGGTCAATTTCCAAAAATCGCCTTTTTCACCAAAACTCAAAAAACGAAACACTTATCGAACGGAACAAAAGTTGATTTCCAAAATCGACTTTTGCGCCAAAACTCAAAAATACCACGATACGCTGGGACCGACTAAATCGATCTCTCGGACAGTCGAAATCAATCTGCCCCTCCTCGAATTTTAACCCCCTTTTATCAGAAAGTGCTACCTCTTCTTTCGTGTGCAAAAGATTATGAAACATCCGAGTCCAAAATTACAGTGGAAAGTTACTGGTATTGTACTACGACCCCAAAATTACTACGTGCAAAAATGTATTGCATCATTTTTGGTCTTTTGTACCTGTAATTGACACGGTTTTTAATCGACTTTCCCTTATCACTTTGAAATACAATATTAAAATCGCGATTAACCCATCCTGTTCAACTCGTCTTTCAAAATTTGTCGGTGTCTGGAGATTGTTACAATCAATACAACTAATATTACATTTCAAACAATTATCGATATCAAAATAATAATTCATTATTTTCGATTTATTCCTTTTAGGATATATAATTATTCATTTAAATCAGGACCCACTAAATTAATTAACATAAACTACATTAGAATTTAATTTGCTGACCAACAAACTAAATTCTGTTTTAAACAATACTGGAATCCAATAATAACAAAAATCTAAAACTTCATAATGTTCCAATTTTTGTTACAAATTTAGGAGAGGGTAGGACGACTTGTAGTTTTGGGGAGGCATTCTAGCCGTGCACGTTGATTGAAACGTTCGAGCGAGCGAATATTTCCGCCGAATAATTTGATTACCGATTCATGCGTATCGTATTGTGAATTACCGTAATTGTGGCTTATTTCCGATTTTTGTGAAGATCACGTGAGTGATTACCGCGCTGCGTAAAGTGATTACGCAATTCCGCTTTTTTGTTTGTGACTACCTTGGTAGTATAATAAATCCAGGTAGTGATTTAACCCTGGTACAAGTACAAGTATTCCTTATTGTGGTGACGTGCTAATTTACCGTCATCGTTACCGTAGTGACGTCATAACTTTGATGACGAGCAATTGTAAGGACGCTTACGTCCATTTTGCTTGAAGGAGCATCTGCTATACGACGACTGTGCGCAGGGTCGAAAATCCCGCGCTTTTGCAAGACAACATTCCGCTTCCAGCTTTAATTATTTACCGTCTGCCGTCCGAGGAATTACTTCAGTTACTCGCTATTGCTGTGTCTCGAATTCAACTGACTAATGTGAGTAATTATTAATTATTAAAGTGCATCGAAATCGTTACCTTATCGCAAATTTAGGCCGCTGTCTTCGACAGCATCAACCCTCCAGATTGTTGGAGTGGCCAAAACTGTATTTTTTGTGTATTTGTTTAGCATTAATTTCATGCATGCCGAGGTCGACCCCTTTATTTAGCTTAAGAAATCTGCGTTGTATGACAACATATTTTCCGATTATTATACGTACCGTTACAAACCCTCACTGGCAGTTTTCTTGTGTACTTCTTTTTCAGGGTAATTTTGTAAGGATTCGAGCTACAAGCAATAAGCAAATAATAACCTGGGTTGCTCTCGCAGATGCCCCAGCTGCCGCGATTTTACTAAGTACGACCCTGGAGGTCCGACTACGCTACGCCGGGCCACGTAATCTATTGTTAAGCTTCCGTATCAATATGTTATGAATGACCTAATTTATAACTTCTTTGGGACCATTACGTTAGAGCTGCCTTTCCTCCTACTATATGTTGATGACATGTTGGCTACGGTTCCATCTACAGAGGTGGAAAACTGTGTTAGAATACTCGGTGAATACAACAAAATGCTAACATTTACCTACGAACTTGAATCGGAGTGTTCCATCCCCTTCCTCGATCTTAGGGTGACCAGAAGAGAAGACGGAACACTCACCACCGACGTTTATAGAAAGGCCTCATCAACTGACAGGGTTTGAACTACAACTCCAGCCACCCTATAAAGCAGAGATTGGGAGTAATTAATGCTTTTAAGAATAGGATTGAAACATGCGTACCCAGAAGTTTGAAGGGGATGAGACTTCACGACTTGAAATTGCAGCTAATTAAAAATGACTACCCTCCTGGTTTGGTTGACCGCATCCTGTTCAGAAAGGCTACTACTCCCTCACCTGGAAACCAAGATGACATGGAAATTAAACCCAAATTCAGCAAAAATATTACCATCCTTAGCTACAACACAAAATAAAACAGACTTTCAAAGAAGTGACTGAGGGAGGAGAAATAAGATTGGCTTTTTACAATAATTTTAATCTTAACAGAATTCTATTTTCTAGAATCAAAGATAGGGTTCCGACAGTGGAACTAGCCAATGTTGTGTACAAGTTGGAATGTGAATGTTTAAAATGTTACATTGGGCAGACGAAACAGAGGCTATCAGCTAGAATGCATCAACATCTTCAGGACATCAAGCATAAATCGGCCAAGACGGGACTGTCTAAACACGCGATAGAGACAGATTATAAGTTTGACTTTGATAATGTGAAAGTGTTAATCAGTGAGAAGATCTACGCTAAAAGGACTTTCTTAGAGGCAGTTTACATAAACACCACAGAATCTAATTGCAACAAACAATTGGATTGCCAGTTCTTGGACAGTAGCTACAGGAACCTATTAAACAAGTTCAATCAGAATCCAGGTTAAACTGAGGATTTTTAGACACGTGGGTTTGTACCTACTTGGTTACCCTTTTGTGTCCCTCCTGTTTACGACTACGGTTCTAAATGATTAGAATTGCGTTCGGTTGGAACTCACCTCCAACCGGTTGTGTTGGTTATTATTTTTAGTTTTGTTATTTATTTTTTCCATATTTTCACTTCGGGGCGTCGTGTCCGTTTAATGCTTACAAATTCAGCTTCAAATTTCACTTTTATACTGGTTGCTTGGCGTCAAGTTAGGAGGCGCTTTTACACATTTTGCTTTTTGCTATTGTTTAACCCTTCGACCATTTAAACTTATAGACACGCCGTATGCTATTTTACATTGATTGAATAGTGAAGCCAACATAAAAATGTTGCGCATAACGTCACGGAAGGGCAAAACATGAACTGACATTCATTAGTGTTTATGTAAATAACGTTAAAATAATTTTAATTTTACGCGTTTTTAGATTTTTTTAATTACGGTGCAATCGTGTATCATTTCACAAGTAAGTATTTACTATTAAATAAAACTTTTAACTTGAATATGTATAACCTACATATAGGTAGGTTATCCTATAGGTAGGATATGAATCAAAACAAAATTAATAAATACGGTGAAATATAAAAGAATTTTGCAATACAATTATTACTTATGCAATAAAATCAATCATTTACAGATTTCCTGAAGATTTATTACTGAAAAACCAATGGATTCGTGCAATTCGTCGCGAAAATTTCAAGCCTTCGAAGTCTACTAGAATTTGTTCGAACAATTTTACACCTGATTCTTTTATTACTACAGGTTGGAGTTCGGTAAGAAAACTTAATAGTGTTGCTGTACCAAGCATTTTTAGTTTTCCCACCCATTTGATAAAGAAAATTACAACTAGGAAACTTCCAGCAAAGAGAAATGTCGAGGAAGTGAAAATCGAAGATACGTTTGAAATTACAACAAATACTCCGTTAGAGCCCGCTGCTAAAAAAAGAAGACTACATTATGTTGGTGATTTCGATGAACGTGAACCTTTGTCAAGCAAAAATGAGCAGTACAAACGCACAGTAAAAAAAGTACTCACACAGAAAAATAAAAGCATTAAAATTCTACAACAAAGGAATAGAAGGCTTATTAAAAGAGTGTCCAACTTAGAGTCGTTACTAAAATACTTGAAACAACAAAACATGATTGATGAAGAATCATCGCTGAAACTTTTGGTAAGTGGAATTATTAATTACTGTTTACTGATTGCATGCTATTAATAATCGTTTGTGGTTGGCTGCTAAGCTTTGGAATGCGGTAATGGGCTATTTATTATTTTGCTTTTTACTAGGATACGATGTCTGATTCTACTAAGACAATGTTTAAACAGTTGTTAGAAAGTAAGCATAAAAGTTATCCACGTGAATTAAAGAGTTTTGCACTTACTTTGAACTTTTATTCCCCTAAAGCTTATTCCTATGTCAGAAAAAAAAAAATGGTACCAAACTATAACATGTGGACCAGGGTTTCAGACAGAATCGGTAATGGTTTTAAAACAGAAGGTATTAGAATTAAAAGAAAAAGGTAAATCTTGTATTTGCTCTTTAATGATCGATGAAATGGCAATACACCAAAAAATAGAATGGGACGGAGAAAATTTTTTAGGGTATGTAATGTAGGGTATGTATGACTAATGATTGTAAAATGCTCGATATTTGTTATTGCATGAGTTGTTTGCACGTTAATATTATGGTTTTAATTAGAATAATGTGTATTTAATACTTACTATAGTTAATTTAAATAATAAATTTTCTGTTATAGGTATGTTGATATTGGGAGTGAGCTTCAAAGCGATTCTATAGCCACAGCAAAAAAGCAATTGTCTTTTTGATTAATAGCGTGAACGACAGATGGAAGCTGCCTGTAGGTTATTTTCTGATCAATGGAATTTCAGGAATCCAAAAGAGCTACCTCATAACAACGTGCTTAGAAATATTGCACGAATCTGGAGTTACAATCACAAATTAATCACAAATTAATTTTTGATGGTGCTGCAACGAATATTTCGATGGTAAAAGATCTTGGAGTTGATTTATCGACTGATTCTTCTGAAACATTTTTTCTACATCCTGTGACAAAAAAGCCGATTTACGTTTTATTGGATCCTCCCCATATGTTAAAGCTTATCAGAAATTCTCTAGGTACATATAAAATAAATTATGTTCGATGATAACAATCAACAAATTAAATGGAATTATTTCGAAAACTTGGTAGATGTTCAAGAACAGGAAGGTCTGCATCTAGCGACAAAAATTACTCGAAGACACATAAATTGATTTAAAGAAAAAATGAAAGTCAAATTGGCTGCACAGACTTTCAGTTTATGAGTTGCGAAAGCTTTACAATATTTAAGAGAAACTGGGTACTCTAAAGATTTTGAAGGTAGCGAAGCCACGGAGAGGTTTGTAACTTTTATTAATGATATTTTTGATATTTTGAATAGCAGAAATTTGCTAGCAAAGCATTTTAAAGCAAGTTTGCAGCATTATAATAAGGATAGTGTTTTCAAAAGAATTGAAGAATCAATTCAATCTATAACCTCCCTTAAATGTACCCAAAATGGAGAGCCTCTTTATTTAAGCCAGAGAAAAACTGGCTTTATTGGTGTAATCGTTAGTTTAAAATCCTATATGGGGATATGGAAGCAACATGTAAAAAATATCGATGGTGGTCTCAAGTATATTGCAGGATATAAATTATGTCAAGATCATCTTGAAATTTTCTTCAGCGCTATCAGAAGTCACGGAGGATGTAATAATAATCCTACTCAAAAACAATTTCAAGCTGCGTACAAGAGATTGTTAATGCATACAAGTGTCACAGGTTCTTCCCAAGCTAATTGCATTGAGCAGGTACCGTCAATTATTTTAGCAATGAGCACCTCCAACAAAGTTACAATGAAAACCATTGACCATCAGTTGATAGAAAATTATGAGGAAGATGAAATGAATGATCACGATTATGCTTTAACTAGTACATATAAGTTATTCAAGAAGTTTATCTTTATACGTTTCAAATGTTGTAGAATATATAGCTGGATTTGTAGTCAAGAAAGTGAAAAAATATTTGGATTGCGACATTTGTTTAACTGCTATTCAATCTGATGTTTTCAATTCAACGTTAATAAATACTTGGAAAACATTACAGTAATGTTAAGCAGTGTTTAATTCAACTCTCCGAAGATGTGATTCATATATGTAAAATAGCGGAAAGTGAAATTCGAATTATGGACGAAACGAACAAATTATTCACTGAACAAAATTTAATGACCAAGTTAATTGTAAATATTATGTGCAATGTTCGCGGTTCAGTTTTCGATAAATACAAAGAACATATGTATGATCATGATGTTGAATCTAATCATATTACAAATTTAATTAAAATTATTAGTTTTCACTACTGCAATCTTAGATTATATCAAGGAGAAAGCCAAAATAAAAATTTAAATAGAGTTGGAAGTAAATTAACTAAAACTATTATGTTTTTTTGCCTATTTTCCAGGAGAGTGATTTGAAAGTTTGAAAAATTCTAGAAGTATTATTTTAAAGGGGAACACCTTTTAAATTGTTGTCTACTTTATTTTCTATATTTGTATCTATTTATTCAGCCTAGAACTATAATTTCTATGAGTTACGACCTGAGGTAAAATCTAATAATCCGTAGAAGAAGGTACAACAGAGATACAACATTCTTCCTGTTATAGCTATTTACCACATCACTCAATAAGTCCGTAGGATGACACATAGATGGCGTTGCTGACCAATAATCTATATGATTTTTAGAAAGTACCAACCTTATAAAGATATCTGTCAAAATTTCATGACAATCCGACGATTAGTTTACAAGTTACAGTGATTCAAGTGGTTTATTTTCAAAACAATGAATTCGAAGCAATTTCGTGTGTTGATTTATCATTGCTTTTTGATGGGAAAAAATACTATCACAGCCAAAGCATGGCTTGATAAGTGTTATCCGGATTCTGCTCCATCGAGGCAAATGATGGAGAAGTGGTTTGCTGATTTTAAACGTGGCCGTACAGACACCGACGATGCTGGACGCTCTGGAAGGCCAATTGAGGTGGTTACACCGGAAAACATCAGAAAAGTCCACAAAATCGTTTTGGAAAACCGTAAAGTGAAATTGCGTGAGATAGCCGACACCTTAAAGATATCAGAAGGCAGTGTGCATACTATTTTGCATCAACATTTGTCCATGAGAAAGCTGTTTTTAAAGTGGGTGCCGCGTTTGCTCACAGCGGACCAAAAACAACAACGTATCGACGATTCTGAGAGCTGTTTGGAGCTGTTTAACCGAAATAAACAGGACTTTTTGCGTCGGTATGTGACAATGGACGAAACATGGATCCACCACCACACTCCAGAGTCAAATCGGCAGTCAGCTGAGTGGACTGCAGCTGGAGAACCACGTCCAAAGAGGCCAAAATCGCAAAAGTCGGCTGGCAAGGTTATGGCTTCTGTATTTTGGGATGCGCAAGGAATTTTGTTCATCGACTATCTTGAGGAAGGAAAAAGAATCAACAGCGAATACTACATGGCATTATTGGTGCGTTTGAAGGAAGAAATTGCCAAAAAACGACCACACATGAAGAAGAAAAAAGTGCTTTTTCACCAAGACAATGCACCGTGTCACAAGTCGATCGTAACGATGGCCAAATTGCACGAATTGGGCTTCGAATTGCTCCCGCACCCACCGTATTCTCCAGATTTGGCCCCCAGCGACTACTACCTGTTCGCAGACCTGAAAAAAATGCTCGCCGGAAAGAGATTCAGCTCGAATGAAGAGGTGATCGCCGAAACTGAAGCTTATTTTGAGGCCAAAGACAAATCGTTTTACAAAAAAGGTATCGAAATGCTAGAGCGGCGTTGGACTGATTGTATCACTCTTGAAGGAATGTATGTTGATGAATAAATTCGAATTTTGCCAAAAAAATGTGTTTTTCTTAGTTATCCTACGGACTTATTGAGTGATATGTTACAGTCGTGCTGCAGAAAGTTGAACATATTGCGGTTGAGTAAGCAATATATCAGAACGAGCGTTTAGCGAGTTCTGATAGCTTAAAATGGTCGAAGGTATTACCGCTCTTGAGTTTTTGGGTGTATGATTTGTTGCATACCCTACAGGCTGGATTGCTGGCGGTTTTTCGATATTGATTACTTATTTTGTTATCACTTGAAATGATAAAGAGAACTTTTGTGTGAATAATTTTTACTGTTTGAGATTGTAAAGTTTTAAATGTTATATTGTTACTCAGCGTTATTTATTTTATTTTAGAGACTATTTGCATTATATGTTATTTACACAGTCTTTATATATTGACTTTGTTGAGTTAGTAGAGAGCCCTTGCCTCTCCGAGCAATAGAGTCAAGCATTTTCCATCATATTTTTGTTTTGGTGAGTTGTTGTTGATTGTAATTGTTTTGAACATGTATATCAGGCCTTTTTCCATAATTATAGTCTTGAGAATGGACACATAATGGTGTCCGAAACGTAGACGCAGAAATAATTTTGTTTGATTGCTGCCCACTCCAACCCAATATTACCTTCTTTCCATTACTATTAACCTTGGGCGAGTTACCGTTTACTTATTTAAATCTTTGCTTAAGTACACCAAAGCTGCGTTCAATTACATTACTGGTACTACAATGCAGTTTGGTGTATCTACCTACCGGGGTATTAGGAGCGGCATCGGGAATTGGTGTCATGATCCATGGTTGTAGTGGATACCCAGAATCGCCAAGTAACCACATGAAGGCTACAGGAATAAAACGAGGAATGTCACAAAAGAAAGATATTGAGAAATCTCGATTTTAATATTAATGCTTACCTTGTTTTATACCGGTATAACAAAATTTAAACCTTAAATTTTAATGAAATTCATAGTTTTTTAACAAACATATTTTACCAACCTAAAGTGTCAAAATAAGGTAAGAAATGGGTTTAACGGTTTCATTTTGCAAAATAATGGATATCCCTCGTTTTATTCCTGTAGCCTTCACATACTCTGATGTTGCTCGGTATATCTTCTCACTAAGGAATCTGTTGATGGTGGACACTTCCCATGCAGCAGCGTCGTAAGTTGCCCCGGGATATCAAGCATTTACATTTAAAAGTAGCATATCTGAATCGCACACCTAAGTAAATATAATAAGTATAATAATTGTAATAAATAGAAAAGAAAACATGTAATTTTAAAAATAGTTAGAACTTACCGCCTGCACATTAATGCTATAATAAGCCTTTCTATTTAGGTAACAAATGGGAGGATTTAAATTATTTGTTTCGGGAGGAGATATAATTGCAATGTGAGTGCAATCTATATTACTCGAAAAATATTTGGAAATTGAACTTTTTTGAAAATTTGTAAAATATGTGGATAAAATGCGCTGTCATGATGAAACATTCCTTTCCTATGTAATTGGACCCTTGCTGTAATCTAGTTAATTGTTGATAGTAGCGTGCAGAATCATTCGTTTGAACAGCTCTTAATAGAGAATACTTTTCCAATCCCATCAAATTGGTAGTCCCGGCTTTGCTTTGGTAGGATTGGGTAGTCCCGGCTTTGCCACCGTCTGGGGACCTTCACCTCGCTGCTTCGACCACAATCGTTTGCGCACAACGTTGTCGTATGTAATCAATTTTTCATCTCCAGTAACCATTCGCTTCAAAAATGGTTCGATTTCATTACGTTTCAGCAACGATTCGCAGATGGAAACTCGGTCGAGCAAATTTTTATGCGTCAAATCATGTGGCAACCAAATATCGAGTTTCCTTTTGAATTCAGATTTTTTCAAATGGTTTACAACTGTTTGTAGATTGATGGTTAGACTTTTAGCGATCTCTACAGTGCTTAGATGACGGTTTTGTTTTACAATTTCTAGAATTTTCTCAACTTTTTTAATGAATGGCCGACCAAGAATCTTTGGCATCAAAATTTCCCGAACGATAACGCGCGAACCATTATTTTGCTCCTGTTTTCGATAGACAATCTGGACCATAAACAGCACAATTTTTTTCCTTGATCGAAGAAAAATTGTAAAATGTAGCAAATTTTTTTCTTTATTTACTTCCATCTTTAAACAGCAGTTTTTCACGACTGCATGAGCCGAATCGAATGATTTTACATTTTGTTTTTTTAGCTAAAAGTGTCATTTTTCCAATGACATAATATATGAATATGCGATCAGATAAGTAGTTTCAGAGATAATCTACTTTCACGTCACTTATTGCCTAATTGGGTCAGGAACTTTTTAGCATACCTAATATTATGCATGTAATGCAGAAGATTAGTAAGAATCAAGTTGCGGTCAAATGACCGTTCTCCGTCTTTCTAGGTATAGGGAATGATTACTGCTATAAATAAATAATACATACAACTTGGGTAGTTATATAAAATAAAACTTGACAATAAATTAGAAAAAGTCTGCAGCATCTTTTAAAAATATTTTGTTTAAAAGTTATAAACAAAATAAGAGCGCTTAACGGTCAAATGACCGCTGTCGTATTTCTAGTATTAATTTATGTTATCTTTTTTCGAATTGTATAATACATTTATTTTTTAATATTTTTAATGTACAAAACATTTAGATAAACATTGTAACTTCAATTGATCGAATAAAAACTATTGTAGAGTATAAATCAATAAAAAATTAATTTAATTATTTTGTTACGAAATATTACGTCGGTCATTATTGCGTAATAAGGGCAAAGCTTAATTTAAACACCGCTTGAAATAAACCATAAAATAATAATAATTCCAAGTTTATATACCTGTATGCTGTATACTGTAAATACTGTATATCGGGCATTAACAAATATGTTAAAAAACGTTAAAAGTGTGGAGGTTAAATTGGATAACCTTTTTTTTCGATTGATCACCGTTCTTGGTATTTTTCCGCCACAGTGCAAACAAATTTGTAACATTACCAACCGTTTTAATTTTTATAAACTCTACGTAATACTTCTAACATTATTTCAAATATTTGTAGCTGTTTCTGCAATAATTTATCGGTATATAATCATCCATAATATTTATAATAAAATAAATACAATGATAATCACAGATACTGCGCAGGAATCTACTATGGCTATATGCACTGTAATAGCAATCCTAACACCAACCGTTTTGCATGCTTCGAGTTTACACGAGTTTTTGAACAATGCCGATGAAAAATCTGTGTGCAAGACTTCAATAATCAAAGAGTTGAGAATATTATCTTCAACAAAGCATTTCAAATTACTGTTTTTAATTTTTAACTTAGTTTTGTGTATCCTGTTTGCTTTGGATCTATACTCCTGCATATTGGAATTTGAAATAATAAATTTTATGTTCGTCTTAAACAAAAAAATTCAATTTTATTACAATTTTGTTACAATGATTGAGATCTACATTTTTGTTCAATTTATAAAGCAACAGTTAGAAACCACCAATGAGATCTTAATTAAAAAAATTAAAGCCATCAAAATGAATTGTGCAGTAAAAGTTTCTATTAGCTCCGAAATTCGACAAGTAACAAAATGTTTTGAAAATAATGTAAAACGAATTGCACTATTCAATAAAATTTTTGGATCTCAATTACTCTTTCTTACATTATCTTTTGCGGTAGGGTTAATTAATACTGTCAATTTGATAATAAATAAATATTATTCCAAGTTTATGTTCACTTTCAACACATATCAAGTGCAAATGCACTTGCTCTGGGCACTTTGGCAACTAGTATGGTTTTTCATTTATCATTAGACTCGATCGTATAAAACATTAATTTTTGTTTATTTCAGGTCATTGGTGCATTTGGTGTAGTGAGTTGCACTAAAACAGAGGAAGAAGCTAGAAAAACTGGAGAAATTTGTTTAAACGCTTTAACCGACTTGGGAAATACAAATGATACTGAAAAACAAAAAGAAGAATTATTATTGCTTAATCGGTTGGTAAGAGAGAAAAACCTAACTTTTTCAGCAGCGGGATTTTTTACAATTAATTACTCTTTACTCTTTAATATAAGTGCTAGTGTTATATCATACGTAATTATTTTAATTCAGTTTAAAAATTAAATTTATCTTGACGATATGATATTTTTGCATTTTTAGTACATAGGAATTTAAATTTAACTCTAATGTAATCCTAATTTCTAATAATTGTTTTATATATTTTTTATAAAAATAAGTGATGGATTAGTAGCATGACTATGCAGGTAATATGCAGGTTGACCAATTTTCGTGAAAATATCTTTACTTCAACTTTTTAAATTTTTTAAATTTAAAGATTTTTTTCTCTCTTTGAACCCTCAACTGAAAAGGGGGCTTAATGTTACAATCAAAAATATTAATATTTAATTAAGTATCAATTTAGACCCATCTATGCAATTCAATAAATCTATGATGATAATAATTTCCTGCCGAGCAAAAATTTTCACGGAAATTGGAAAAAGGAAATAACTTCCGTTGAAACAAGTTCAGTAATTGAACTTAAGAAGTTTATGACCTGAAAATAAGGCAGAGGGGAAGTTGGAGCAATCAATTTATTACAAATCAACAATTAAGAAAACATAAGAAAAAAATAATTAGTCGTGCGGGTGATTTTCTTCAAGTGTTAACTTGGTCAAAATCATAATGTGGTTTGCTCTAACATCCTCAACCCTGGTCTTCCTTGTGGGAAGGTCAGTGCCATTTATTGGGGGTTATTTCTAAAATTAAATTTTGATTTTTGTTACCAATAAATACAACCTAAAATAATTAACGACTAGGGTTTTAATTATATTCCCCAAAGTAAGCCCGATACGCTCAATGCATGCCAAGCGAGGAAGGCTTGTAACAATATGTATAAACCATAGTATCATTATTGACAATAACGATAATGGAATCGGAAATAAAAATAACTCAAAATGTATTTGTTACAATAAAGGAATTATAAGAACTAAATTTAAAACAGGGTCACTAATAATAATGTCAATTCCAGTCTAACTGCTTATATAGAAACGCCCAGGAGAAAAATCATTCCAATTTACAAACGGAATCTTAAATTCAGTGGGCACAACGATAAACAAAATATCCCGGAATTTGCCTTGCTAAAAGAAGCAAGGCAAGTAAAAAAACGAGTTATTTTTGTCGGGTTAAATTTCAACATTTCCTGAACAAATTTTTATTTAATGTTTTCAAATATACTTGTTTATTAAAATTTGAAAGCAAATCAAATTAGTTTAACAGCAAGGTAAGTGACGTTATAAGGATTCCGAGGGCGGCACATTTATTTTAATGCTGTGAAGTGCCATAATTTTATAAAGCTTTCCGCTGTTGAACCATTTTTATAATTTATAATTTAACGTTACTTTCGCATTTATTTTTCCAGCTCGTTTCTCTCAAAGCCTTAAGGTCATTTATCACCTCGTCAAGCCATGTATCTTTGTTCTTCCTCTAGGTCTCGTCTCACTCGGCCTCCAGTCTGTAATATGTCTTAAAACACTTTGTGGATCTTTTCTTTTTATGTACCCAAGCCATCGGATTCTCTACGCCTTCATGTATTTCACGATGTCTCCGTCACCCAACATTTCCAGTGTTTGTTCAGTGTTTGTTCTTTATCTGTACTCATTTTCTTCAATCTTCTTCAGGCCCATAATAATAATAATAATAATAGTCTTTATTTCATATGAGACAACAAACTACAAATAATAAATATCAATGTTGTTCATGAGGTACATGATTTACGTTAGTTGTGTCGCCCCACATGAAAAAGGCGAAGTTCAGAATGGCTCTCAATGAGAACCGTCTGCTCTTCCACTCAACCCAAAATCACTTTCAAAAGCCATCTATCGAATGCTCCCAGTCTTTCTTCTTCTAGTTTAGTCAAGTTTATTATTTCTGCGGCATACGTGACTATACTGATCTCACAAAGATCTTTTATATTCTTATCTTAGTTTTTATCGATACCCTTTTGTTTTTTAACATTTTATTGTTTACGTGATAGGCTCTCTAACCTGCTTGTATCTTCTTGTGTATATCCGTTGTTCTGTTATTGTTTTTGCTTAGCTGGATTCCTAGATACTTACATTACTCTACCTCTTCAAACGTATATTTTCAGATTTTTAATTCATTTTGTCGTATCCTTGTTTTTATTGAAGTTCATAAACTTGGTCTTGTTTTCATCGATCTTTAATCTGATTTTTGTTGCTTGTTTTTCCATTTCCTTGTTTCTCGGTTCCTTATTTCTCTGTTTCCCAGTTCTTTGTTTCTCTTCTTCAGAAAACAAAAACACGTATTCACCTGCATTTACTTCTCTACTTCCCCCCCCCATCTTATCTCCTGTACCGCCAATATTTTGACTCTGTATTTTATTAGCTCTCGGTCTTTAATGTCGTCCTAACGTTCCATCGAACTCTCCATATCTTAGACTCCCTTCTTTTCCATTGTTTCGCCTTTATTCTATACTTCCCTTTTGGTTTCATATTCGTTATTCCATTTTCTTGTCGTTCTGTGCCATGTGTCATCCGCCTGGTATGTCTTGTTAGTTTTTTGGTAGCTGGTCTGAAGAGTCAGTTCTCTCTTCTACCAATCTTATTTATTTATTTATTTATTTATTTACGGTTAAACCATTTTACAAAAATTACAAGCTTACAATAGTATAATAATTGCACATAAATATAAGACAAATTTACAAATTTACAAATTATAGCCGATGCGCGATGTTCAGCAAAATCAATGTATTGTAGGTTTCGCTTGAATACGGCTAATGACTCGATTGCCAAATCGAACGACATATCATCACACAAACGATTGGCAGTACGTATCATCCTCGTTATCGAACTGTTGAATCCGTAATTTGTCCGGTGGTGGTCTTCTACAAAAATCTTCTTAGATCTAGTCCACCTGGACGGGTTCCAAAACCGAAAACATTTTAGCAAATATTTGAAGTCAATTTTGCGACTTAACAATCGGTACATAACGCACATATCAGCGATTAATCTTCTATCGGCTAGTGATCTCGTGTAACAAAACTTGAGGCAATCTTCATCGGAGAAATCGTCTGGCGAAAGCCCGTGTTTATAATGTAAGTACTTGAAGAACTTGTGCTGGACACGTTCAAGCTGATTTATGTAAATCGAATAATGAGGAGACCAAACACAGGATGCATATTCAACTTGCGAACGGACTAATGAAAAATACAGTAGTTTTACTGTGACAACAGAAAAGTATGCAGACTGGCGCCGAATAAAGCCAAGCGTGCGAAAAGCTTTATTACATATCTGCGAGGTGTGACTTAAAGGTCAAGCCGACATCCAAACGTACACCCAGGGCCGCGTTTCATAATAGTACTAATATTATTAGTTGGAAAATACTAGTTGTATATTATTGCTATTGAAAACTTTCGGAGAAAAATTTTTTGTTGTGCTTTTAGAATAGGTTATTTTATTAATAAGTACCAAAAACCTCGCAGGTAGCTCATCAGATTAATTATTTAAAGAGTATTTAAAGTTACTTGTAACTAGTAATATTAGTAAATTTTGATTATGTAACGAGGCCCAGGTCGTCAATCTCGGTTACTCGTTTCACTACTGAACTATTCAAGTAATATACTCGTACATAAGGAATATTATGCCTTTTAGTATACGAGATTGTATAGCGTTTATCCAGATTTAGACTCAGTCCATTTTTGGTGCACCAGTGACATAAGTTGTTGAGGTCTTCTTGCAATAATGTGCAATCATTGATAGATCTGATTGATCTATAGATTTTCATATCATCGGCAAACAGTAAATACAAGGAATTACAAAGAACTTGACCAATATCATTGATAAAGAGTAGAAATAAGATAGGACCGCAGTGAGAACCCTGCGGAACACCAGAAGATACTATGATCACATAAGAAAGAAAGTTATCAATTCTAACTCTTTGTGTTCTACCCGTCAAATAACTGGTAATCCATTTTATCACAGTTGAACTGAAGCCGAGAGACCTAAGTTTTGCTATAAGAATTGATTGATCAACACGATCGAAAGCTTTTGCAAAATCGGTATAAATTGAATCTACCTGTAGATGATTTTCAAATGCATCTAGGGAATACGTCACAAATGATAATAAATTAGTACTTGTAGATCGACCAGGATAAAATCCGTGCTGTTTGTCCACGATATAATTTTTGCATGCAGTACTTAACTGATTAGCAGCTATTTTATCGAGCATTTTAGGTATCGTCGATTGAATTGAGATGCCTCTATAGTTACTAATATTGCTTCTACCGCCTTTCTTAAATAAGGGCGTAATAAAACTTTCCTTCCATAATTTTGGAAAGCAACCTCTTTCTAAGGATAATTTGAAAATGTTGTAAATAGGACCACATAAAGAGTACAAGCACCGTTTTACAAAAAATGGTGGAATACCATCCGGCCCTGCACTGAAGCTGTCAGATAAGTTACTGATGGCATCAAAGATACAAACTTCAGACACGTTCAAGTGGCAGTCAATCAAATCCTCCGAATGGAATAGAGAGGTACAGCAGCTACTATCACAGTAAACTGTCGAGAAGTGTTTGGCAAATAAATCAACACATTGCTGGCCTGTGGTGGACTGTTTATCGTTCAAAAACTAGTAACTAAAAAAAAATAAGCTGGATAGCCTTTGATACTTTTAGAAATATCAACATGACGCCAGAATTTTTTTGGATTCTTATGGATTTCACTTTCTATATTGAAAATATAAGCAAGATAGAGTTCAGAACGAAGAATCTTAACCTTATCGCGTAGAGTGCAAAATTTCACGTAATCTTTCTCGCATTGAGTGCCCTTGTAAGTTGAGTGAGCCTGTTTCTTGTCTTTAATTAACAAAATTAGTTCACTAGAGAACCAAGGAGGATAATTAGATCGATATATTGCTTTAAGAGGAATATACATATCAATAAAATACCACAATATAGAATAAGACAGAAAGTAAATAATATAAAATAATAATAAATAAGTTTATTAGCTAATGCTCTCTTTACACAGATCATTACAACAAAAATTAACCCCCCGATATACATACCACTACCCACCCGCATAAATACAAAACCCAAATATACCATCTCACACCAAAACAGGTTATTTCCAAAATTAACAAAAATCAATCACATGCTATTTACATTCTTCTTAATATACAAAACCAATTCACTTCTAAAAGTTCTATAATTCTTGCATTCCCTTAATACTACAGGCAAAGCATTATATAATAGCAACCCCTTGCAAAAGAAGGAGTTATATGCTCTAGACGATGTGGTAATATCAACATAAAAATTGTCTTGCTGTCTCGTATTATACGAGTGCACATCATTAACACATCTTAACCTATTTTGTAAGTATTTTGGAGCCATATCATATTTAATTTTATATACAAAATCCAAAACCCTGTATCTTATATTATGTTGTGATACACTCATCAAGTTTACACTCATACACTTCATCACATTCAACATATCTCTAATTGGCGTATAACTATTACATTGAATCATAATTCTCATTGCTTTATTTTGTACTTTTTGCAACTGTTGAGTTTCAGTTTTACTCATATTCAAAAACAGAGTTGAACAAAAATCAATATGTGGACCTATCAAAGATTTATACAATAGCATCCTTGTGGATGCACATATACTGTCTGAAATGCGTCTAAGGAAAAACACCTTGCGCGACATTTTTTTCATTACATATGCAACATGCTTTTTGAAATTCAAGCTTTCATCTATAACCACTCCCAAATACTTAATTTCGATTACTCTATCCAATGCAATGCCATTAATCAAAATCTGCAACCCCTCCGTTTTTATACCTTTTAAAATATGCTGCTTTCCTAAAATAATGTATTTTGATTTCTTAAAATTAACGCTTAAACTGTTATTACATAGCCACTCAAATACACATTTTTTTATTTTTTTATTTTAAAGAGACAATATTACATTTCAAGTTGGTATTGTTTAGAGACATCATCCGCTCGTGCATCAACTAAGAAGCTATTAGCTACAAAGCAAGTGATGTCTCCTCACATTATTATATTTTGGTATACTGATGAGTTTTTTTAGGTAGCTTATCAATTTAGTTATATTTTTTTGGCTGAGTGCTTCGCTGATGTTGTTTGGTAGTTGTTCTTGTTCCTTGATTAGATGATGTTTTGCGCAGTTTAGCACATGTTCACGCGTTATTATTGCGTTGCAAGTTTCGCAATATGGTGCCTCTTCTTTTTTGAAAATGTACAGGTGTGTGATATTTGTATGGCCCATTCTTAATCTATTGTAGATTATTTGGTTTTTTCTGTTTGTATTTGTTGGGAGTTCTTTAATAGTGTTATTTTTTATTTCTCTTAGCTTGTTTGTTAAGGGTTGGCTTTTCCAGTCTTCTTCCCATTTACTTCTTATGAGAGTTTTGAAGTATTGTTTTAAGTCTTCGCGAGTTGATTTATTTTCCTGTAGTGTTGTATTGGATTGTGCATCTTTGGCGCTGGTATCTGCTGCTTCGTTTCCTTGAATACCTATGTGAGAGGGAATCCATATAAATGATATTTGGTAGTTTTTATAGTGTAGTTCATAGAGTCTTTCATGTATTTCTTTGATATATGGGTTGGAGTTGTATATTGTTTTAATTCCTTGTAGAGCGCTTTGCGAATCGCAGCAGATAAGAAGTGATTTTTCGCTTTCGTTAAATTTTTGTTGTAAGGCTTTTTTGATGGCGTAGAGTTCAGCGTTATAGATGCTGCAGATGTCCGGCAATCTATATTTTTCGTTTAAATTTTTATAGATGAAAGCACATGATGTTTTGGAGTCGCTTTTTGAGCCATCTGTATAGATTGGCAAGTAGTTGTAGTAGTGCAGTTGTTTTATTTCCAGGAAGTTGATTTTAATGATATCAGGTGGTGTTTCATTTTTGGAGAAACTGGTGAGTTTACATTTTACACAATCTTAAACATCTTACAATGTCATTGATATACAAAATAAACATTAGAGGACCCAAAATTGTTCCCTGTGGTACACCATATTCAGTAAAAAGTTTATTTGAAAAACTGTTCCTAAACTTGACGTTCTGTTTTCTTTTACTTAAGTAACATTTAAACCACTTTAACACTGTGCCACCTACACCCATTTTTTTAAGCTTTTCTATCAACAATTTTCTATCTATGGTTTCAAAAGCACGCTTGAAATCCAAGAACACTGACAATACAACTTCACTCTTTTCCATACTGCCAGTCCATTCTTCACAAGCATTGATTACCACAGATTCACATGAGTGAAACTTTCGAAATCCAGACTGCTCCTGAACCAGAATATTGTTCGTCTCACAAAATTTTTTTAATTGATCGTGCACTTCATATTCTAGTATTTTTTCATGAATGGGGACTATATTTACTGGTCGATGTTCTTCACATTTATCTGTGTTTGCTACCTTTGGTATAGGAACTATACTAGAGGTTTTCCAATTCTCTGGAACGATTCCATTTTTTAGTGACGCATTAATCGCGCTCAAAAAGAACTGGCCCACCACTGCAAAAGAATCTTTAATCGCTTTAGTCGTAAGTAACGTTTCCGGATCGGTCGTGCTTTTTAATCTACTTATATTTTCTCTTAGTTTTTTCATTGTTAATGTCTCAAATTTTTCCCAGTGCTTGACTTCTTTGACATTTTCTAGGGCTCTATCATGATTTACCCTGGATGGTATTCCTGGAATTAATTCATTAATGCTATCTAAAAAAAATAAATATATTAAATTTATTGGCTATAATTCTTTCATTGATTTCTTCGACTCCTTGAAATTTTATTGTCTCCTGCGTTCTTATATTTTTCCTGGTAATAGTCCTTTTATTTCCCTCCAAAGGTCTTTACTACTTTTGTTTTCTGCGACCAATTCATAGTAATAATTTCTCTTATTTGCACGTATTTTTTCGGTTACCAAGTTTCTATGTTGTCTATATATTTCCCAATCTTCCAGTTTTTCTGTAAATTTTGCTTTTTTATATAGATTATCTCTTTTCTTAATAAGTTCTACAACATCGCTTTTCATCCATTTGTTCTCTTTGTACTTATTTTTAATTTTTATAGTTTCAATTGGGCACATTTCGTTCATAGTACTAATTATATTAGATACCTCCACATCCCACTCTCTTTCCAACAACTTCTCTTGAAATATTTCCGTTTTATAATTCTTTAAACTTCTCTTTCTGATACTTATATATTCGTTTGGTATAGATTTTCCTTGGATATTAATAGGTATTATGTAGTGATCGCTTATTCTAGGAACCTGATGAATCTTAACTTCTTTCTCTTTATTATTTGTTATTACATAATCTATAGGGTAATGTCTTGCAGGTTGCCACCCCATAGCCTTTTTGATCATAACTCGTAATACAATCAACGTATTGTTGATATAATCACATATACAGGAAAGGGGAAGTGTAAAGGCACTATCCTGAGCTAGAAATCATTTAAATTTTCAAAAACTAAAACTTTACAGCAAATTTTCAAAAACATCTAAAATCGACACTTTGAAATTTTGTCTTGCAGGTTGCCACCCCATGAAAAACTGTTAAAAATGTAGAAAAAACCAAGTAAAAACATATGATTTATATTTATTTATTTATATTTACACTTAGTGGCCATGAAAAAAACATTAATGTAAATTGATATGAAAAAAATTATTTTTTAAAATTTTATAAAAAATTCGAAAAAAATTGTTTTTATTTTTTTTCCTGTAAATTATATTGTAAATAGTCAATAAAAAAATTGAGACAAAAGTTAAATACGTTCTTATTTATTTAAAATGAATTTAGGTGAAAGTTGGCAACCTGCACTTTTACACCACTTTAGATTATACGTGAAAAAAAAACTGCCAACTCATGATATGTTTAGAAATTTTTAAGGAATATGAAAATTGAATGTAAAAGCAACACAGCAAAAATATTTACCTTAAATTGTCGACGAAAAAGTTCAATTTACGGACACAAAAAAAAAACACAATTTTAATTTTTCAATTTTAAAAAAATAATATTTCACACTTTTATCCAAAAACACCCTGTTATTATGTCGGTACGCACCAAAATAGGTTTAAAAGTGACAACTACTCGTTTAACATCGATGGCCGTCGGAATTTAAGGGTTGACCCACCTAGAATGTAGAAATTCGGCTGTGGTGGCAACCTGCAAGAAGTGGCAACCTGCAAGACATGACCCTAATAGTTGCACTTGTATTTGTCACTCTGGTGAAGTTATTTACCTGTTGATAATACCCATATCTCGTAATAACATTCTTCAATTTTTGTGTATAAAAATCATTTTTTGCGTAATCCAGATTCATATCTCCATTGATAATAATATTACCGTCAAATAATTCCAGCGATTCAAGGTACGTTTCCATATATTGCACGAATAAACCATCACAACTCTGTGGTGGATGGTAGATACAAGCTATTAAGCAATTTTCTTCATTTATCCTTATTTGAACTGATAAAATCCATATATATTTGTCATTCATGAAATTCAGCATCACTTTATACCCTATATTGTTTCGCACATATAAAAGAACTCCACCAGTTCTTGAATTTTCTGTCAAGCATTTTTCCATTTTGTAACCGCCGATCTCAAGTTCTTCATCATATACGCATTCCGTTACATGTGTCTCCACCAGGCATAACACAGCAGGCTTCCTATCTTGGACCAATAACAAAATCTGGTCCTTGTTGTTCAAATATCCTTGACAATTAAAATAAATGATCGTCCCTTTTTTCTGTCAATTGCTATATGCTATAATTTATTTGACTACTCTTTTTTTCTATCTCTTTTCTGTAGCAGGGGCAGTCTATATCCGTTGCACAATGATTCACGTCCACTTGGATATTAAACTTTTCCACCGCTTTAATGCAATTAGCACATTTTAAGTTCATTGAGCTGCATTTTTCTCTGTCGCTGTGTTTCTCAGCACATTTAATGCATACTTTTTTGTTTGTACACTCCTTTGCTATGTGGTTAAATCCTGCACAATTGAAACAGCGTTTTATATTTACGTGATAATGAACGTTACATATTCTCCATCCCATTTTTAGTTTTTCACGCTTCATAATTTCTTTGTATGATTCTGGATCCGTTTCTAATACAATACTACCTATGTTCTTCCTAGATCGTTTCACATACTTGGTTACAACTTTGACAGTGTCAAACATAATACCATTTTGTTCTCTTATTGCCATCACTATTTCTTCTTCTTGCATGTTAACAAAGTCTTCTTCCACTCCCACAACAATAATTCTCGGATTCTTCCCAATCACTTCTTCTACTTGGTATTTCTCGCTTAGTACCTCTTGCACCTTATTTTTAATTACTCCCTTAGAATTTTAGTCAGCACAGCTAATCATTACTCCACCATTTCGTATATTTTTGATATTATTCACACCCACCGCCAATTTACTCGGATCTATTTGTGATTTTATGTCCTTCCTCGTAACATCATTACGCTGCTCTAAGTTTATTGGTTTAATCATTATCATTTCCTTGCTTTTACCTAGCACTTGTGAATACGACTTCTTCTCGGCAAACTCAACTTCCGTTTTTTTTTTTTCGTTTACATTCTCTTTATCCAGTTTACCTATAATTTCACTATTAATGGCTATAATCTTACCCTGTTCCTGCAATTTCTCGATGCATTGCTCCACTAGGTTTTTCAATTCATTTATTTGACCACGTACATCAGTTTTACTGCAAATTCTGCATGTATAATTTATATTCTCATTCTCATTCATTATTTTTATCTCATTGTCAGTTACTTTTGCACATTTTATATGAAATCTCTCATTGCAAATCACACATTTAACATACTTATCGCTTCTCTTTATCTCAATGTCACAGCTCATACACACGCTCGCCATATTCTCCGATATCAATAAAAAAAAAAACTGCAACACCAATCACAATAATATACGTAATTTATCGCAACTTATATCACAAGCAACTATAACCTAAGTTGTCCAAACCGGACAAAGCATCATTGATTTTATCAAAGTCAGCCACTTTGAAGTTGTAAATAAATTTATCAATAGAGAGACTTACCCGAGATGAGCTACCTGTCGAAAAGGATGGTGAATATGCTTCATGATGTATTGAAGAATCATGCAGCTTGTCTGCTGCAATTGAAATTGATATATGAAAATTAGCAAATATTAAATCCAATAGCACACCTCGGCTGTTGGGTATTTGATTAGATTGCACTAGACCATGGAATGAGAAGCACTCTCTAAAACATAAAGCTTTAGAACAATTGTTCTCAATAGCTGTTACATTAGATCCATCAAATGCCCATTTAGCATTAGGTAAATTGAAGTCCCCGCAAATTGCAAGCTTGGATTGAGGAAACCTGTCGCACACGTCATCAACCATGCCGCAGAACTCCAGGTAAGACGAGGTATTGGTGTCGGGTGGCAAATTCACAGCACCAATAATGATATTACATACTTGAACAAAAATATTTTCGATCGAGTTAGATGTGCTAATAACGTTACTGCAGCCTAGGTTGTTATGTACAGCAATAAGTACTCCACCACCTCTTGCTTTATTGCTGGAAAGAGCAGATCTGTCACAACGAAAAACATTATAATTATATCAATCTTCGTTTCTGCTGATCTCTAGTTATAGAAATTCCTGGCATGGTGAGTTTTAGGTGGCCCGTTCACTTTTCTTCCATTCTCTAGTTCGATTTTCGCTCTTGTTCTTATTTCTTTCATTATATGTTTTTCGTATTGGTAAGATCACTATTTATGTATTATCTTTCCATTTGTTTAATTCAATTATGCACCGCTTGTTGCCTATCTTATACATATACGTATTTTTAATTTTTGTAAATAATTTATAAATTAGAATTAATTTTTTTTTGCACGTTGCAAAAATTACCTGTTAAACTCCCTGTGACAAGTCCCTTGTCAGACCACGACAGGTCCCTGCCCAGGTCACTGGCAGGTCTCTGTACAGGTACCTGGCAGGCGTTACTAAAGTGGGCCCCGTTGCCTGTGTGACGCCTGTCATAAGCTTGTGATAAGCCTTTTACAAGTACAGGTCCCTGTGAAATTTTACCTGCCAGGGTTTTTACCTTCCAGACTTTTGCCAGGGAACAATGTTGCTTGGGTATTATTGTGAAATAACTGTTAAATTGAATAAAATTAATCGATTGATAGGTGGTTTAAGTAGTGTAACTCGATATTAACCATATCAATATTTTAGAAAACCCAAAAAATACACACACACTTTTCAGAACTAAAATGTTTTTTAGTTATCACACATAAAATACACTGTAAGTATACAATATCGCAAACGTTTTCACCATACTATGGCATCATACGGCAATGAATTAGCCTTTTTTTTTATACTATTATTGTATTGTATACTTGCAGTGTAGTTTATTTGTGATAACTTAAAAACATTTTAGTTCTAAAAAGTATGTGTGCAAGAATAGCTTACAAAAGTAAGCTTTAAATTTTATATTACGGTAAATAAATTTATCGATAATCTATTTCCACTTATTTTACTTTGAGCAAAAATAAGCAATAAAATAAATGAGTTGTGCGTATTTTCTATACAAATAAAAATTAAGTAATTGATCCACTTAATTGTTATCTATTGTTTTAAATTTCCAAGAAATAAGGAGTTACTGAATAGAATGAGAGCTTTTCAGAAGCAAATAAAAATACCATTATGGGTGTTTCAATTTTTTGGCGCTCTTTATTTACCATTCAATATTATTAATCCAATTTTTAATGTTATAGTAGTATATTGCTGGGGTATACTGAATATAATAATCAATATATCGTTGTTCTACTTGTATTATATCTGTTATAAGAAGCTTTTTCTAAACGCTGAATCAAAAGTGCTGAATATTCAAGATTTCATCACAAGTATAATATCTTTGCTACATGAAATATTAAAAACACTGGTTTATCTTCATCACAACCACAATACGAAAAAGTTACTGGAAGCTATTCAGAATACGAGCGCTAAGTTAAATAGCAATGCAAAAAATTTTATTTGCTTCAATTATGCAATTGTTGGATATCCTATTATTATAATTTTAATAATCTGTGAGTGTTATTTCATGAACTGGTATCATGGTTGGTTCGGACCTTTATATGTAGTGCCATATGAATTAAATTCGTTGGTGTTACAAATAGAAATCCACTCGATTTGTGAGATTTTTAAAAATATTGAACAGAATTTGATTGAAATCAACAGGAAATTAGTTTTCGTCTACAACCTTCATATCAAAATTAGAAATTCAATTAAATTGAAAAAGATTATAAACATAATACAATTTTATAACAAAACACACAAAACTGCGAAAGCAACAATTGAAATTTTTCAATCTTCTATTATGACGATTGTAGTTATTTGTAGTTCATTCATAAGTACCTACACTTACATATTAGTGGTAGATATAATGCGAAACATTGAAAAAGAAAGAGTAGAGCTATATTATCTTGACACATTTTGTATGATACGATTAGCGATTTATTATAGTAATATTTTGTTTATTATAAAATCCTTGGTGTCGATTACTGAAGAGGTAAGAACTGCTAGTTAGTAATCGTGAGTACTCGTTATTTCTTGACAAATAAAAATTTTAGTAAAATGTTTTTTTGTCTAATTCTTAGTTTTTTGTCAAATTTTGAGATACATGCTTTTGACTCCGATTACTATTGTAGCAATTATGATTACCAAAGACTTGCTTTTAAAACCCTTTCCTAAATAATACCAGATAATTAACTAAAAATTCCTTTTTAGGCAAAAAAAACAGCAACTCACATTCACGATATTTGGAACAAGCACGGCAACAAAAAGTTGATAGATACAGATTTAAATCATCTGCAATTAATTTCTCTTCAGTTACTTAACGGAGAATTAAATTTTGCTGCCCACGGATTTTTTCCACTAGATTGGACTTTGTTGTATGCGGTAAATCGATTATGATTAATTTATATGCGGTAATGAGAATTCAATAATTTTTAGATAATTGGAGGAGTTACATCGTATGTCGTAATACTTGTACAATTTGAAATAGAATCCCAAAAAACTTAGTGAAACTACTGTTGGCTACCTAAAGGCTACTAATTTTTCCTTTTGTATTCCACTTTTAATTTTGAATTTATGTTATTTCGCATAACACTTATTAAAGCTCATTAAAACTGTCGCAAAGAGATCCTTGTTATATTAGTTATAATTTAATGTTTTATTTGGTCTTAAAAATAATTGTTGATTTGTTTAGTAATCTCAATTTCCTGTTAATCTACAGTTATTGTTTTAAAATATTTTTATAGGTAGGTATTTAATTCTATAGTAAATTTGATCTTGTTTGATCAATAATTGCTTAAAAATACAATAACTTTTATGATTTACTTTACTTAAAAGAAGCCGGAACGCTTACTCACTAAAAACATACCTGAAGGTCGCCCGAACTTCCAAAGGTGGTACCGAAAGAGGATCTTACACATCAATCTTGCACATCGATCTTGCACATCGTGCATCGAACAGTCGCATGTACGGCTATCTTTAAGACTATTAAAGTACACGTACCGATGACGTTAGAAAACCCTCGTACGTATGTAGAATTCCCTAT
The DNA here is from genome assembly GCA_947369205.1 of Cantharis rufa. Taxonomy (NCBI): domain Eukaryota; kingdom Metazoa; phylum Arthropoda; class Insecta; order Coleoptera; family Cantharidae; genus Cantharis; species Cantharis rufa. Next base: position 18,807,243 of record OX376307.1, on the reverse strand, counting down.
GTAAAATGTATGGAAAAAAACGAATGGATAATCTTCAAAAAACATTTTTTTAATGCTCAGAAAATTTTTCTCTTTCCAATGATCTATAGGAAAAAGTTGAATCGTGGTCCCATTTTCGTGATAGTAACCAATCGACGATTAAATTGGAACTTTATTCCTGCTCATAGCTCTCATTTGGGATGTTTGTGGGAAGCTGGTATAAAAATCTTTTAAATCGCACTTTAGAATGATTGGTAATCATATCTTTACTTACGAGGAATTTTGTACTTTGCTATACCAAGTAGAAGTCATTCTCAACTCTCGTCCTATTTATTTTCCCATTAACCCTGTAACTCGACCAATTTGCCTTTCCTAAATGGAAAGGTGAAATCGCAGCTACTGGGTAGCTTCGGAAGCTTGGGTCAAGGGGTGGACTAACTTGTCGAGTTTTCTTGCTATCACACACTATTCTTTTTACAGAAACCCGGTACGTGGGCGCCAATTCGAATAAGTCGAATATAATGACTGGAACGGGGGGGGGGTTAAATAAACAATTGATTCGAAAACAATAACAAAAATATTGTTATTGGGTGTGTAGTTGTGTCGAATTTTGTCTTCTGCACTTTAGTTTCAACAGCTACTAGTTTCAATAATGCGAAATTACAGGTAAGTACGGGGAATCTAATTTTAATGTTCTTACTGAAATATCACACTACAAGTTCCTTTCTTAGATGTTAGAAGAACTACTGGTACCTAACTGAACTGCTGGTTAATTCAAAATTACTACTAATACCACTGGCGTATTTAGGGGGGGGGGGGCAAGGGGGCAATTGCCCCCCCCAAGGATGACTCGGATTTTAACCCTGAAGCCCCTTCTGAAGAAAATAATGTTTACCACGTGTTCTAAATATTTTCGTAAATTTAATTTATTTAGGTACCGTTATTTAGGTATCGTTATTTAGGTACCCTTCTCCAACTACAATAGGATTAATAATGCCATTGTATTTTTGTTATTTTGAAAATTTTATTTTTGGGTTGGTAAATCGGTTAATAAGATAATCAACATTGACACCAAAATTGGATCTAATTTAATATTGTAAATGTAATATATTTATCACTATTTTGTTTGAATTATTTTTCTTGAATTTTTTTTATTTTATTAATTTTTGGAATTTGTCCGTTTATCTCATTAGCGCTGACGCGCATGACTGGATTAACGAGATTCCAAAAAATTCCCTCGTTTGCCCCCCCCCCCCCCATAGGCATTTTCTAAATACGCCACTGACTAATACTATTACAGGAGCTGGATTACGAGTATCTAAATTTTAAATGTCGAGTACTACTGGTTTGGTTATCTGGGATCTAACATAAACTACACCCACATCTGACTATCATTGCTACTGGTAAACTCATAATGACTACTTAGATGGTTTTTCGCCGGTGTGAATATTTTATAACAACAGGAAAGATGACAGGAAGTTTTTATGGGATAAATCTTTTAGGCTGGAGAAGATGAAGTTGTCATGCCAGGCTTTAACAACTTCCGGAAAAATAATCAGGACAGGTATTATGAATTGTTTTTAGGAATCTTGTCTCGCCAGGCTATAAACAAGATATTTTCAGGCTGGATATGATGATGTCGTCACGCCAGGCAGCAACGGCTTCCGGAAAACATGCAAAACGGAAACGATCGCTAGGCAGACACGTTTCCGAAGTATTGAATGCAACACTTTTTGAAATGATCGCTAAGCAGACCTATTTCGGAAGTATCGACGGAACAATACCTGTCTTGGAAAGGAAAATTTAGACCAAACCAAACTATTGGATGAAAACTTAACCGGTTAGTTTTTCTAGTAGAATCCTCTATCATCTTTACCAGCAGCCAATGTATTACAGGCAATTGCAAACATCTAACAGGTTTCTTTTAATCCACTCTAAGTTGATAAAACTAATCAGCAACATGGGTTGCCTATCATTGAAATTTTAAATAGTTGTTTCACAATTTTAAATAAAATTTCATCCAAAAATGGTAGTTTCATTACAACCCCAAGATAAGTTTTTGGTTGGACCCTCTCTGTAACTTCACTTCCGGATCCAGATGACAGCATAAATAAAAATATACGCATGTATCCAATTTTAAGTTCAACGAAGAAACTGTTTTATTTTGTGGTTAGTATTTTGACGTTTGTGAAAATCACGTATTAGTTCTCATTTTTCGTACACTACAGGTAATATTGTCTCTGTCTTGTACAAATGTACATGTAACGTTCGTATGACGTGTATACTGCCGTCATAAGGAAGAACACCGACTCTGAAAAAGTTGAAATCTAGATAAACGGCAAAAACATTTAAATGCAATGCAATAATCATAGCAATAAATGCAATTTAAGAAGACTTTTTTACCTTTTAATGAGTATTTTTTTATTTTTTATCGTATTAGATCTGTAGAATAACGTATCATACTCGTATATACTAAGTTGATATTAACTCATTTTTCAAAAATTTCTGACTTACTGTGTTTTTGCTTATGACGGCAGTATAATTGATGATTGGATATATATTGTCGTATTTTTAATGGTTTTTTTTGTCAAGTTCTTTTTTTATAAAATTCAATTTTGATTATAAAACTTTATTTGGTTCACATTATTTTCAATTATAATTTTGCCGGGTTTATCATTATCATGCCTCGGTCTCATGAAATACGTAAAAAGGTAAATACGGCCGATTTTTATGTTACTTACAACACACTTTTAACACTGTATCATTTTCATAATTTTCTGTTTTTCTAAACCAAGTGATAATTTGTGCTGCGGTTACCTAAATAAAAAGGAATATTAAATTGTGCTACATACTGTAGATGTTAAGAATACTTACGAGTATTTCGTTTTATAAAGTTGAAGACAGGACTCCCCAGGATTGTCTTGGTGGAGACGGTCGACTATTTTAGATAGAGCGGTGATTCAAAGAAAGTCCAACATCCGTTAATTTTCTAAAAAGTTGGAAAATTAAGAATTACGTAGTGACGCTTGATACCACCTTGAAAATCTTGGTATAAAGGAAGAAAATTTATTTTCGTAAAAGGTCGGAAATGGGAAGGTCGTTCGATTGCATGTTGGAGAAAATTAGTACCAGTCGTAATAAATCACGAACAGATTCTGAATATTTTGGATTAACACACGAGGGAAAGTTGATGTTGCTGCAGTCGTGGAGTAAAACACAAAATCAACGGCTTCTGTGCGGCTACCGTTCGAAAGATCATTTTCAACTGAATCAATAAGTGCGTAGTTCAAATGAAACCAGTGCCGTAGGCAATAAGATAACAAAACATTTTATAAAAACAAAAATGATAATTTTAGACGTTTTATTTATTCTAACACTAATATTTTATACTGTTTCTATGGTGCATTTAAGCTCACTTGTTATGTTTCCTTTAAAATACGCTTTTTCTATAAAATAAGTCGTCATTGACAACGTATTTTATACCATATTATAAAATACGCTGCTACAAAATTATTCAAAATTTTTTAATTTATAATTTTTACTAAAATTATCTCAAAAGTTAAAGTACAATTATTGTATTGAAAAATATGATCACTAAGACTTGAGCTACAACTTGTACAATCCACCTTAGTGCTCTTGTTTGTAACTTCTTTTTTAACTTCTGTTGCTATTTCATTACAAAAAATTTTTTTTGGCAATCTTAACTCTTTCTTCAGACGATTCCTGCATATAAGATTCTACCACATTTGACGATTCCCACTCTCCATGCCTCTTCAAATTAGTAATATCTCCACCTAATGCAAACAATTAAATTACTTTTGATAATACACAATATACTATACAGTCCTGCGTTCACCAAAAGAGTTGCCGAACTGCGGCGAAAAGAATGCCCAGTGTAACATGTTGGGTTTTCCAGCTTAAGAAAAGTTGCAATATTTTTAGGAATTGCTCCAAAGGTATTAATTCCTACATTTTGGCGGCTACACTTGCCCTTATGATAATGTAAAAAGAACCTTACAGGCGAGTTTTTGGGGCGTAAAGCAACATAACGTCTATACAGGTCGATAGGGTTAACACCAAAACCTTCATTAATTATACTAAATCTTCTTTCCTTATGTGATTTACTACCAGGAATAACAACATGCAGTACATTGCCACAAACTGATAATATGTCATCAAATTTCAAAGAGCACAATTCGGCTTTTCTGCAGGCCCAGCAAATCCAAAGATTAAAGCAACCTATAAAATCCCATACCGTGTTAAAATTTGTACACGTTTAAGAATAATAGGTTATTTTATTGGGCACTTTGATAATAATATTTTAATTATTTTATTAGTGATTGCAAACAGTATAACTTATACCTTCACAAATAGATATTCTCTCTATCTTCCGCTTGTTTTAAAAATATTTCGATTTCTTCTCTTGTCAGAACCTTGGATTTTTTACTAGGATAACCAACACTTAATTTTTTTTTTAAAACAGCACCAAATTTTTCAATATCTGTGTTTTCCTTGGCCTTCAAAGTGGCTTTTAGCATTGAATATTCTGGCCACAAGGAAGATGGTGACAACTTTTCCGACTGTAAATGTAATACGAATTAGCTTTTGAAAAAGTTCAAAAAAGCCATTTTTATTCTTCCAGTCTTGAAACGAAACACACTTTTTCGTACGCACTTTTGGACTTCGTAGGTAACAAATTGCCCCGCAATTCGTTTCCTATGTCCCTTATTTCTTTTGGAACGTTTTCGCGCATGTCAATGATGAATATTGTTTTTTTTTTAATTTGTTGATATTATTAGATTACTATAGGAGCTACCACGGCAATCTTTGCATTTTGTGTAGTGTGATATAATTGCAACTGGTTTAAATAATAATTTATTAAAATTTCTGAATTTATTAAAAAATCGAATGCGATATTTTAGTGTTAGAAAAAGTATTGAAGACAACACGTGTTTTATAGCTTAAAAATCTCTCTCTATTAAATCCTCACTCCCTACGGTCGCTCGGATTTAAACTACGACTTCGATTTTTAAACGGTCTATAAAACACTAGTTGCCTTAACAGCTATTAAATTTCATAAAAACAATTATCATTAATTTCTGTAAATTCACCAACACTGCAACATTAATGTGGCAAATGATATTAAAACCTAGAAACAAAATTTTAAATAAGATAGTAAATAAATGTGGTTTTAATGTTAGTGGCCGCAATCACAAATAACACAGGTCCGAAGACAAAATTTGTTGTCTAAATTCTACAATATATCTTTGAATAAAACAATTTTATATTTGCTAAATAAATAAGAGTTTTTTTTTTTTGCTCTAAAATTAATTATAAGCCCGGCAATTTCTTCAGGAATTTAATTTATTGAAACATTTTAAAAACAAAACTGATACGACAATATAAATCTTGAACTTGTGACGTTGGCACATTTCAAAATCATCCATTTTTACTCCATCTTGGATTTTTCTGAATTTTAAATCGATTTTAATCCCTTTAATGAACACATTTAAAAAAATGATCTATGAACTACAGGCTCAAATACGTTTAGGTTTCATTTTATGAAAAGACCCAAATTGAGAAAACTTCCCCATTAAAGTGTAGTTTATTTTTAAAGTAAGAAGTATAATTAAATTTTTTTAATTTCAAATAATTTTCACTTCTCTAAATATCCAAATCATCTGAATACTTTTGTTTTAAATACCTCACGTTTTAATTTCAACCTTTATTCACACAGTAATCAAATCAACAATCTCGATTAGAGACGCAAATTAATTCTTACGGAGACTTCCGCAAACGCGTTCATCCACTTTGACGGGCCTGGCAAAAACAAAGTTATTTCAAATTTAAATATTTACAAATTTACAAATAAACAAAACATCAAATATCAAAATAAGTATTAAAACTTAATAAAAATTAAAAATTAAAAAAAGGATTTTGAAACACGACAACACATATATTAAAATTTTATATTATATTATACAGGGTGACCCAGACCACCCGTATCAGTACTTTTTTTCAAAAACGGTAAGTCGTAGAGAGTTGGGCTAAAAAAATTTATTACAAAAGCCTTAATGACGAATCTAATGGTGATATTATTATTTCCGGGAAAGGTCGGCATCCAGAGTAGTTTGCTCCAGAAAGTCCAGAAATCCAGAATTTTAAATGGCACCATATGTCGAAAGTGGTATCGTTGGAAAGCTCTTCAAAAAATAAGCAAGTTTTGTAGGAAAAATTTTTTTATTACTCCCACCCCTTTTAAGTTATATTCGACTTAAGTTATTAAGTTATTATTTTGATTATTTTGACTTTATTTTAAAAATTGGCATTCAAAATCTAGCTATCGGATTAGACAATAATTAATAATTGCAATTGTTTTATCCCTCTGTCGTAAAATTATCCGTTGCTTGCCATTGTTCAAACTAATCATTATTTATTGTTTATTATTAATATTAAGTGTTTGTTTTGAAGTTAAAATTTATATTATTAATTAGTTTAATTAGTGAAATTATGCCCTTTTCGAATTTAGAAGCTTTCGATATGTTAATGATTTTGGGAGAATGTGGACAAAATTACAGAGCTTCTGAGCGTATTTATGCTGAAAGATATCCCCAACGTGCCCGTCAATCTTTCAATGTTTTTCGTAGATTGGCAGCACGTATTTGTACCAGAGGCCAGGTGCAACCAACAAACAATCGCGGTAATCGGATTATGCGACATGTACGTGATGAAAGAGCAGCTAATATTCTTGCTGCAGTAATTGTTGATCCGAATATTTCAACCAGAAGACTTGAAAGAGATTCTGGAGTTAGCCAATCCACTGTATGCAGAGTCTTTAAGGATCATAATTTTCACCCATACCACATACATATGCATCAAGAATTAAATGAGAGTGATTTTCAAAGTAGAGTAATTTTTTGTAATTGGTTAATTAACAAAGGCCCCCATTTTCCTGGGACGGTTTATGGACTGACGAGGCTACTTTTAAAAGCACTGGTGAAGTCAATATTCACAATGCGCATTACTGGTCGCAAACAAATCCCCATTGGCTGCGAACTATTGATAACCAACATCTTTGGAGCGTTAACACGTGGTGTGGTGTGCTTGAAGGAAAAATTATAGGTCCTTATTTTTTTGAAGAAAATCTTAATGGGATACGATATGCCGAGTTTTTAAATAATGATTTGATCGATTTATTGGAAAATGTTTCTCTGGAAATGCGAGCAATAATGTGGTTTCAGCAAGACGGCTGCCCAGCTCATTTTTCATTGGTTGCTAGGAATGCAATAAACCAACTATTTCCCAATAGATGGATTGGCAGGGGAAGCACAGTGGCGTGGCCTCCAAGGTCGCCAGATTGTACTCCCCTGGATTTTTTTCTTTGGGGTCGGATCAAAGATATTGTTTATACAGAAAAACCGACAACGAGAGATGATATGAAGTTCAGAATTTGCAATGCCTGTCGATCATTAAGCACTGAAGAAGTACTTAGAGCCACTGATAGTATAACCAGAAGAGCTCAACAGTGTTTAGAAGTAAATGGAAGACATTTTGAACACTTGTGACATTGCTCTAACGCGGAAGCTGGATTTTAAGTGCTGACTTTTAAAGTTAAGAAATTAAAATTTAATAATTTCAAGTGAATATAGCTTAAAAGGGGTGGGAGTAATAAAAAAAATTTTCCTACAAAACTTGCTTATTTTTTGAAGAGCTTTCCAACGATACCACTTTCGACATATGGTGCCATTTAAAATTCTGGATTTCTGGACTTTCTGGAGCAAACTACTCTGGATGCCGACCTTTCCCGGAAATAATAATATCACCATTAGATTCGTCATTAAGGCTTTTGTAATAAATTTTTTTAGCCCAACTCTCTACGACTTACCGTTTTTGAAAAAAAGTACTGATACGGGTGGTCTGGGTCACCCTGTATATATTATCGTGTTCCAAAAACACTTTTTTTAATTTTGAATTTTAAAATGTGCTTTTGTTGAATTTGAATTTTTGTTTAAATTGTTTTTAAATTTAATATTTCTGTAAATATTTCTATAAACTGTAAATATTTGAATTGTTGTTCGCGCCAACAATATTATGTTGGTATGAACATTTGTAATAACTTGGCTTTTGCCCGGTCCGTAAAAGGGGCAGACGCTTTTGAGGAAGTCTCCATAAAAAAATTTAGAAATTATTTGAGTTTTATGCAGTTAAAGTTTGTTTGAATTGAAAGTACAATTGTTTTATTGATATTTGAAGATTTGTCTATTTTAGAGACGATTTTTAAATAATTTAAAAAAAATTTGGATACGAAATTGGAAACGTTATTATAATTGCAGTTGATAATTTAAAATTTTGATTGATTGGATATAATTAGAATTAAAAAGTTATTTGGATTTAATATTAATTTTAAATGGTAAAATTGGAAACATTGTAAATGTGTGATTTCTCTGGGCATTACCAACTTCGGTAAAACTCGGTATTTTGTTACTCACTTTTTTAATAAACTTTTTATGCGGAAGTGATTTATTGTTAATTCTAATTATTATAAAACTGTCCCCGAAGGTGTAAAATTAATTCGTTTAAGGCAGTGTTCTAGTCTAGAATTTTGAAAAAATCGGTTTTTGTTTTCTGCATACTCTTAAAGGTTAGACATTGAATAATAGTTTAGAGAAAGTTTTAAATTTACAGTAATTTACGTAATTTACGTCTAGCTGACCCGGCAGACGTTGTCCTGCCAAAATTAGAATAAATTTGTTTGTTCATTTTAAACAGTTAGTTAAAATTAGAATGTAATTTATTGGATTGGAAATCAGTACAGAGCGGTATGATAAACAATGTTTTGAGTTTTATTTTCCGGCACAAAAACAAACAACGAAGACGGTTTGCCAACACGCGAACAGGCAACGTACAGCTGACCGTGCGAAAAACAGAAAAATTCCAGATTAATCCCACAGACTTCCAACGATTAGCCTTGCGATTTATTGATTGTCATCGCAAAAGCCAATCGAACGGGGAACTGAATCCGCTTAAATTGGAATGGAAGATCCGTTGGAATAATCGGAATTCGTGGGATAAGGACTTCCTCTCCTTTGAATTTGCCCTTGATTATCGTCGCTTGAATAAGATTGTTCATCAGTTTCTTGACGGATAATCGCGTACCGTTGCACAATTTCGAAATAGTGACACGCGTCACTATTTTAGTGACGTACCGTAAACCCTTCAAGCCGGAGCATATGGGTCAATGCGTGACAGGTGACCATTTCAGCTATAAATTATATAAATGTACAAATATAAGTCAACCCAAAACACTTACAAATCCTAAATATTTTCGTGTTTACTTTTCATTTCAGCTCAGTCTAGCTTTAAAAGTCTACGATTAAGGTACAAGTTTATTATAAAACTACATTTTTCAACATGGTTAACATGAAAACTCAAATTCTATTTACCCGATTTACTTCAAATTTGGTGTCAATCTTCAGTGATGTTTATCTATCGCCCCTACCATTTTTCTAGGAAAATTATTTTTGTAACTATTTGAAACTTTCAGTCAAAACTTAAAACGCGTTTACTACAAAACTACATTTTTCGACCTGGTTAACAAGATATCTCATGTTTAGTTTGACCGAGTTACTTCAAATTTTGTACCAACCTTTAATTCTGCCTATGGCCCCTGCCACTTTTGTACCAAAATTATTTTGCTGACTATTTTAAAAAATTAAAAATTATGGAAAAAACGGGTTTAAAACTGTTTTTTTGTTTTCAAACAGTTGCCGTTTCGCGAAAAACAATTTTTCAGTGTTTTTTTTTGGTTGGGGCTATAACGACATTCGTACTAATAATGAATCGTTTTTGTAATTTTATTTCAGACGACCAGAAAAGTTGCAATCGTGTCAACCTTCACATCCTACTTTTATTTTATACTCAACTTTACTAACTGATAAGCCGCTTAATTTTAATATATTTTGTTCACAAATTTTTTGTAGATTGCCAAAATATCAATAAATATGTTGTAAAAAATGAATGGTAAAAATATTGTTTGTTTCTTTTTTATCGAGCTCGAAGGAACACCTAAAATGTATGGCTCTAGACTAGAACACTGCCTTAAGAAATATTGCTGTTTTAGTAACTTTCTTTGAATCTACTACGATATTATCAAGTTTGTCACTATGAATATATGAAAAGAAAAGTTATTGTAAACGTCATCTTGAGAGTTTTACTTTAAAAAATTGCGGTTATAAAATTTGTTTAAATTATTACTGATATTAGTTATTAAGTTATTAATTCGACAATACATTATGAAAAAACTAGTATTATATTTCAAGTTCAAATGCATTACATACAAGCTGATTATAGGTGAAACCGAAAGTGAACTGTAAGCGACAAATCCCACTGTTAATACCCATAATATACTATATTTTGTGCTTTTAGATCAAATAAGAGTATGTAATGTTGGTGTCGATCAATATTTATGGATAATTTCAGGATTGAAATATTTACTCAACGACCAGGTACACCGAAAATCTTACAGGTTTATCATTCGAAGTGAAAATCATGTCAAATAATTAGAATTATTAGCTCTTGAAAATTTATATAAATATAATATCAGTAATGAGCTAAGTTAACAATAAATCAAACTAATATTTTCGAGCTTTCGAGAGTGGATACTCTCTTTATCAAGATATATTAATAATAAAAAATTATACATAGTTACGGTAAAAGTGATGTATTGACATTTATCCGATAACTTGATCAGAATTTTAAATAAAGTTAAATGAATCCACTCTCGAAAGCTCGAAAATATTAGTTTGATTTATTGTTAACTTAGCTCATTACTGATATTATATTTATAGAAAATCATGTCGTTCTTTTTTTATATATTGTAATATACTAGGCATATGATCTAAGTATGGAGGGTAGAGGTAAGGAGGACAATCTCTGTGTACAAAAAGTGTCCTTCAAATAGCAGTAATTAACGTTTCAGAAAGTGTCCAGAATGGCGCTGGTGTACCAGGAGGGTATAGTTTTTGAACTATGGAACATATCGCCGTCATTGTCTTTTTTCCAGGCCAGGGTTTGAAAGATTAATAAAAATGTTCAATTTATATTTTATTAAACTTTTATAAACAATTTTGTAGTATTTTAATTTATTGCTTTTTACACAATCTTGGTAAATGAAACTTTTCATGTCAAGCGAGGAGTTTATATTTATTATTCAAGTTTAATTCTCAGCAAATGCAATATAGAGTCATCTACCTTCCATAGTTCAAACCATACCCTCTCGGTACGCCAGCGCCATTCTGGCCGTTTTCTGAAACCTTATTTAGTGCTTTTCAGTGGCCACTTTTAGAATAAAACAGCCATATGAGATTGTCCTCCTTACCTCTACCCTCCATAGATCTAAGATTGGGATGATCACTTAACACAGTGGTTCTTAACCTATGGGGTGGCCCCCTAGGGGGGAGTGATAACATTAAGTGATTTAGTTAGTGATTTAGTTCATTAAGTTAGTTCAAACCGTCGTTAGCTCCTAATCTAAAATAAATATAGGTATTTATGAATCTACTATAATTTTTTCTAATTTATTGAAAATATGCTAAAATAGGCACTAAAAAAACTTTAAAATTAATCTAAGCATAAAAATATCAAAATAAGTATATAAGCATAAAAAATAGCGTAAAATTTTTTATTTTGATCAAATTCACTTACATTTATAACAATTACACTTCTGCTATCAATATTTGAAATTACATAAGAGATTTGTACTTAGTTATATCACGCATTTATTTACTTATTTATTCAAGTATTATTTTTCGAGCTATTACTTTTGAAAATTTATCCATTAAATTATCATAATTTAATAATTACACTGGTCGACAGTGGTTTTGTTGCCCTGGATTTTTGATTAATTTTTGAAAGATTTTATGTAAAAAACACTGAGGGTAACAATATTTTTTCCAAATTGGCTCTAGTTATTTAGTTTTTTGATATTTTTATATTTGACTCAAAAATGCATTATTTCAATGAAAAATTCGATTTTTTTGTGTAATATGAAAAGTTTATCAATGAAACACTATTAATGGCTTTGGTTATACTCAATTTATTTAAAAAAATTTTTTAGAGATTTTTGAGTATCATGTCTTTGTAGAGTCCAGCAGTAATCTGCCATCTTATTCACATAAAAGTAGGTCACCCCTACCTTATGGCACTAACAAAAAATGAAAAAATGTTATGTTCAAGGGCGGTCATAAGAGGGGGGGGAGGCATGGGGCCATGGCCTGCTCCAAACTAATATATTACCGTGTTTCAAACTAATGTCATTACTAAATACTAAAATATTTTTCAAGATTTTGGAAATTTTTTCGGAAATGGCCCCCTCAGAAACTAGAAATATGACCGCCCCTGGTTAAGATACGTTCGAAAAAGTTTGGATCTTCAGGAACTTTGGTTAACGATTCTTGAGAGATGATTTTTCAATTCAGTTTTTGTATAAAATTTAACATGTTTGGTTGCTACTTGTTTCAAATCCAAATTGGCCTTAAAAATTGCATCACATATGACCCAATAGAAATTTTATAACTTATAACTAATAAATTTTATAAATAAATTAAGGTCTGATGCGGTCAGGTATATTTAAGGAATTCACAGCTTAGCGGTTTAAATGATAAGGCTTTCCCGACATTTTGATATAATTTTAACTGGGAAAATGATATAAATAATGCAAAACACAATTAAAATTAATAAAATTTATTAAATAAATTAATATCAGTGATTTACCACAATTTTGCAATAAATTTTATTTTAATTTATTCTATTTCGAATTGAATCAATATAACAACATAAGATGTAACAGCTCCAATAATCTAAAAAATATGAATAATATTATACAATTTTAATTTCCTAATAGAAGCTCTTTAAGGGTCGATTGCACTTGCACCAATTAAATTTTTAAATTATGCATCAAATAAAAATAACTGTTTAACTTTTTATTATAATAAGTTAAAAGACTTGTAGAATTGCAATTCACTCTTTATTCCAATTCCAACCTTAATAAACTAAATTATAATTTTTATGATTTATATTTATAACTACTCACCGTATGTAACAGTGTCCAATCAAGTGGAAAAAATCCATAAACAGTAAAATTTAATTGGGTATTGAGTAATTGAAGAGAAATTAATTGTAGATGATTGACATTTGAATCAACTAAATTTTCACTGGCATATCGATTCCAAATGTCGTGAATATAAGTTGCCGTCTTGTTGGCCTACAACAAACAAATTAATTGTAATAATAGTTTATGATATCAGTGTTAAAAGTAGATGTTGTCGATGCTTACTGTTAGTAAACATCATTTTAAGTAGTAAATGTTTCAATTAATTTACCTTTTGCTAACCGACTTAATTAAAATTAATAATATACAAATTGAGTGCAAATATTTTATTTTGATGACAGAATTGTTAAAAAATCTCTTAAGTTTAATATTATGTCGAAAAGAAACCTTCAGTTTACGAATAAATAATTTTGATATTTATTCACTTATTTTCCTTTTAATGAAACATTACTATTTAAAATAATCATACGGCCAGATATAGGAATATATCAAAGAGATAAACCTTCAATGAACAAATTAAAGAGATGAAATTATACGATCAAGGATTTAAAGAATATTTCGGAGCTTCCAGAGGTTCAACTTCAACGCTGATGAAAGAGACAAATTTTCGTGGGATCTTCGTGGTACCAGAATTTCCATATGAACAGATTGCCGAGTTACCAAGTCGGCAACTGTTGTTCAAAATTTTCATTGGGCAATTATAAGAAATTTTACAATATAACTCACCTCGATAGTTGTCGAATTCCACAATTTTATCTGAAGTTTTAGAGTTAATAGTAAACCACCGGTTAAACAAAATAATCCTGAAATTACAAGTTTTGCAGGTTCTTGGCTTCTACGCAGAAGAACATTGATGATGTAGGTTTCACTTGTAAGCGTTACAAGAAACGCTAACGTATTAAACAATACTGGTATTTTAAACACTTCCTCGACTAATTTTGCAAATTGGTAGTATTTATGTTGCCGATTTATTAGATTTTTTATTGTTTTTCGTATTGAATTTTGCCTGCAATGTATTAAAAAATATTCATGCATATTTTCAATTTGTTTCTGTATTTCATTCAATATAACACCGATAATAAGAGTTTCTACAAATATAGCCAATATATTCACAACTTTGTTTACGAGAATCACATAAACCATTAGTCTGATGTACTTTTTATCCAAAATGTCTAATAACAATGTTTGAAAAATTATTAATGAGGCCACCGACTGCATCACAAATATCACAATTGCCACTTTATCCAGTTGGAATGATTTTAAATGTAAAGAATTTAATATAGTAATAAATTTTGCATTGTTAACATTATAAGCTATCATTTTAGTAATTAAACTTAAATTGTAGCAAGTCAAAACTATTGAATCTTTAATCAGCACCGATGTTCCAAATTTATTATTGGTGCCGATATTACCACAATAAACTCGAAGATTGCACGCAATGGTATATGCAAGAAGCGGCATGCAGTACAGTATATTTCTAGAATATGCAAACAATTCTTTCGATTTATCGTAAGAAATATTTGGAACTCCAAAGAATCTTCCAATTATCAAAAGAGTATTGAGATAACCAACTGCGGTTTTGTTAGATACGACTTGCTAAAGCATTACGTTTGTATTTTGCTACAATAATCAAAAGAAGATCAAATATAACTTTCGTTTACGTTCAACCAGATTTCTGAAATTTGAGGGTTTGAAGGTTTTAAGCAGCAAATACAAATTATGAATTTAAATTACGCTTTATAAAAATTTTCGATATAAATGATGATCATATTTTTAGTACTGCAATTAATAATAAATAATGTATTCGTACGGCTTTAAATTGTATGTACGTACATACATGTTTGTTATGTAGGTGTACCATAGTAACTATTCCCTAAAGATCTAAAAAGCTCTAAAAAAAACCAGAGGTATTCTCACCTTCCCAGTGATAGAATTCCACGATTTTATTTGGATTTTGAGTGTTAGCACGATCATATTAGCATTATAAAAAGTAATACCAATAAAAACATTAATATTAGTAAATTTGGGGTTTCAAGAGCAAAAATTTCAAAATAAAATAACTAAAATAACAAACTGATATTGAAATACTTCGTTGGCTAATTTTGCAAATCCTATTATTTCTCCTTGTCCGATTACCACATTTTTTATTTGTTCTCTAAGCATTTGTTTCTTCGGTACCTAAATTAAATTTTCGTCGATTTGTTCTTGAATTTTCTTCATTATATTACCAATTATGGTACTTTCTATAAAAACAGACAACATCCTTAATATTTTGATCGTTATCCCAAAATAAACTATTATTGGTATATTGAGCAAAATATTAATTTGTTCAAGAGATAAAAATTGCTGTCGAGCATACAAAAATATCGCTAAGACTACTGCGTTGATTAATTAATTAATAATATTTATAATATATTTGTAAATTTTTTAAATTAATACAAAACAATTTTAAAATATAAATTTCAAGTGCAGCTGATTAAAACTACGGGTTCTTCAATGTTAATCGCTTTGTTAAAATAATTTTTCATGTATAATATTCGTCCCAAGATTATCAAGGCATACGCAACTGTGTTTAGAAGAATTGCAATTGAACTAAAAACATTTGCAGAAGATGTAAATAATTTTCTTCATTTATCGTAAAATTTTTTTCCAATTTTCAGAAGCATATTATTAAGATAACTAACTGTTGTATTTTCGGATATGCTTTCATACATTAGGAAACCTCTTTTATGTAGTATATGTAATTTTATAGCAACGACCAACTTATTTTTCATGCTAATGTATCAATTTATTATGGGTACTTTTATGCTAAATTGACCACTTAGTATTATTAGCTATATAAATAATTAATTTTTTAAAATATTAAAATTAACGATTACAAAAATGTATTTATTAGTAATAGGTATCGGATGTGTGTAAACTGTATTTGTTGTAATAAAACGACTAGTTTTAATTATCGTGGTTAAGTACTAAAATACACTGATTAAAATTGCAATAATGTCGCCCGTTCAAGTGCTGATTGTTTCTGGTCGAATGTTTTTTAAAACTGCTTGACCCATAAAACGCATACATGCGTATTTCAAGACATTGCGTAATAAAATATGAACATATTGACTTTTTTATTGTTTTTATCGTAGTATGGTGTCAAAACTCAACTTAGAATTTTGATATTGTTAAATTGATATTTTTTGTAGAACTTATTATTTAAATTTGTAAAATTAAAATTTTTCCCGCTTAATTTTTGGCAAAAAAATTTTTATATGAATTTTATGGGATACTAGTCCGGTCAATTTAGAAATCCAAGGTTACAAAAATTCACACTTGGCTGAAAATTGGTAGGATTGTTTAAAACACTATTATAAATGAACTGTGAAAAGTCCTCATCGATCCGACACCTAGAAAAAAAATTACTCGGGGTCAAAGGGTTTTTTTGCGATTTTCAGCAAAACGGTCAGTTTTATCATAAAATTAGCTCAGACAAAAATTGTAGATCAGATAATTATCTATACAAAATGTCTAAATAATTTTTGTCCTAAGAGCCGCCGTTTTTGAGATATAACGAATCAAAATGTTGAAAGAGTTGTAATCGTCATATTTTGCACACACGTTTCCACGCCACCTTTAAGGTAGTGTACTTAGCGCGTTTTTTTAAGTGGTTTTCCCGGTAGGCCTTTTCCACATCTGTTGTGATTCTCTTTAATTTGAAACTATTAAATAATTAAAGATATTGGCAAGGGTTGAAAATGATAAAAGGGGTGTAAATTAAAAAAAAAAATAGAAAAATTTATACATCGGAATCATCATTATCTGAAACTTCTGCTTCCTCTTCTCCTTGTTTATCTTCTTCCTCCTAGATGCAAGTAAATTGTCCCAATAAGTAATCGACATTATTCGATTATCATATAATCGACAATAAGAGACATCGCATATCTCTTCGTTAGGATCAAATGAATCTTCAAATTGTTGGTGATTCAACATTGGAGCCTGACCGGCGTTGACAATTTGTACATGCTACAGAACGAAACAGTCCAACTTTTTTGCAACCACATTTAGCACTGCATCTCGTTTCGCAGTTGCAAAAAATTGTGTTTAGTAGTTTTTCTGGCGCAGGTAAAGTAAAAGTAAAGGAGTAAAGTCTGAACTGGCTCTAATAAATTGTCGACCAAATTCCAACCCCAGTCTTTTGGGTCTAGCTGATAACCAGCTGACAACTTAAACTTGGTAATATACCCAAAAAAGTTGATGAGCAGCCACTGAGGTTGGAGGAAGACAAGCTAACTGCACTTGTTTTTTATTTCGAGTATTTTTAACGAAACCGGTAATTTGACCGGACTATACTTGGAGAAATAATTTTAAAGTTACTAACTATCATATCAATAGGTAACTTGATAAATTACGCATAATTTTTATGTCGAAATTCTCTTGAAATGTTGCATCAAAATGTAGGCTTTTATTGCAAAAGAATTACGATATAAAAAATAAGTAAACTTATTTATTTTTATCTAATATGTCTGATAAAAGTACTTGAAAAGTGACGAATAAAGTTAACAACTGGGCTAAAATTATTGCGATTACTATGTGATCGATCCACTCGAAACTTTTTAAAATAAAAGGAATTTAATATTTTAGTAAATTTCGCTATTATTGTAATCAATTATTTTACTCATTAAACAATAAGTCAAAAAAACTATCGATTCTTTAATTTGTAGTGGTTTCCTAACTTGATCATCATAGTCGAAATTTATAACTTCAATTTATCGCGCGACAATTCAAAATACTACTTATTTTATTTCTGATAATTTATTATTACACACTCCTAAGTTGGAAACATGAGTTTTAATAAAAAAATTGAGTTCAAAACTCAAATCAAAACTTAAATACAAAAATTATATATTTAATTAATAGATTTTTGGGACTTTTAGACTATTATGGTTTAGTAAAACTACTGTGTAAATGCCGACATTTTGGTCAACTTTATTATTAGATCTTTCAAGTCCAATTACATTGTACACTCAACCAAAAAGGTACTTAATATCAATAAAACCTATTATTTTAACAGCAAATATGATGATTAAAATTTGTCCAACTAACAAATTACTTGCGAGTACGAAACAATATTTATTAATGTATTATTTTGCTTATCCATTGTTCATTATTCGAATAATTGATTTACCTATCATAAACACATTTGTTGTCAGGATCAATTAAAAATTTGCTAATGCATATACTATTCAAAAACATCTTTTTATTGCGAGAATTAAAGTTTTAATCACATACATAAAATAAGTTACAGACGTAACAAATTTTCTGTCGTTAATCAATGTAAGACAATTTAAGACATTTATTCTTACAAGAATTATTGAATTATTGTAAAAACAAACAGGGCCCTTAAATAATTATGAAAAGTTCGTCTATACAATAAATTTCATGACTGTAACAGCGAAATACTACTTAATAATCACGATTTATTAATAAAACGAAACAAATTTTTTTGAGTGTAAACTGTGTGATGTTACATTAAATCCGTAAATGTAGTCAAAATAAATATAAAAAATCTAAAAAATGTATCCCAGGGAATTTTTAGTTTTGAGTTGTGTGTTTATCATCTGAAATTTTCAAAATTTTAAGGTATAATAAATAAAAAGAGTTTCCATTTCTCCCAACATGTAATTCATAGCAAAAGGTATAAAATGTGAATATGTCGCTATTCCACTAATAGTTCAGCGACCTTACATAAACAACGTTAATTGTCAAAATTGTCACATTAATAGCTGAAATCACACTACACATTGTATTTCAAAATCAAAGTCTGGCTTTTTGAAAATTTCAAAACAAGTTTTAAAGTTTTTTTATGTGTTATATAAAGAACAGTTTTTGAATTTATAAAAACCGCTGTTGCTTATTACAACAATTTTGCTCTTAAGAATACACGATAACAAACATACTGGCGACAAGGATGATGAAATTGATAAGATTGATAAGAACGTTTTGGAATTTTACAGTACAGGGTGTTATTATTACTAAATTGTTTTTCTATAAATATTTCTTTACGAACGAGGGAGATCCACCCTCTTCCTGGTAGCACACTTTGCCGAGTAGAACCGGTCTAGAAAGATATTTTTAGTAAGTAAGCGGAGGGTGCGGAGGTAATTGTGCACTATAATTACTCTTAGGTTTCAGGTCTACATAGAACATGGGCAATCGTGTCTTAGTTTTTCTTTTTTTATATTCCAAACGTTTACTGCTTCGTGACCTATTTTTTCCAGTTTTCCTTTTATATCGTTTTCCTCTGTATCCGGGTGCACGTTCTTGAGCACTACTCTGAATGGTCATTCTGCTTTAGGTTTATAGGTGTACAGTTCGGTTTTTCTTTCCTTTAGTGCTTTCACTTCGTTATTATATATGGTCTTTACTGTATAATTATTATCTTTCGCTATCTCGTCAAGCAATGATATGTTAATGGTTGCATGCATTCAGAGTTTGTTACAAATATTGGAGGTGGTTTTATTTCAATAGGTTTTCCACTGTTGGTTTTAACGTTTTCATTCTCTGCAGTCTCGCCCAGTGTGTCGAAACTATTTTGCACTGCCACTGGTTTATTTAACCAGTAGTCGCTTAGCCTAGTTTGTATATTATTTATTCTACTTACTTGTTCTAGGCTTGATCTGCGCCTTTTTTGTTTGTTGTTATTTACCACTGTTTACCATTTATAATTTCTCGGTTCAGGTAGTGGTGGATAGTTTACATCTGGTATTTGTGGGACACTTGATAGTTGTATTCTCGTATCCGGGAAGACCTGCTGTTGTCTATATAACTGCATTAGCGGTAGATAACTTTGATTGTAGTAAATCATAGGTTTTGGTACATTTGGGGCAAGTACGGGCCTGGTTTTCGCTATTGGCAAATTTGACGCTTCATTGGGGGTGGCTCTAGCACAAGGGGGGATATTTCTGCCTTTTAGGCAGTGGAGTTCGTTCGATATTTGTATTTACACTTTATAACCTCCCTTTGTGACTTCGAAAAAGTTTGGATTTATGTTAGCTTGTAATGTTTTTTTGGTTATAACTAGAGTACGGATTTCTAGAAATTTTGCTATACAGAAATATTGATAGCAGAAGTGTAATTGATATAATGTCCATGAATCTGATAAAAATAAGTCATTTGGCGCTATTTTTTTATGCTTATATGCTTATTTTGATACTTATATGCTTTTTAGTTTTAAGCTTTTTTGGTGCTTATTTTAGCACATTTTCGAAAAATTAAAAAAAATTGCAGTAGATACATAAATTAATACTTACATTTATTTCTATTTTGCTTTGTTTTGATTTGTTACATACATATTATGTTGTTATCGTTGTAAATTTTTGTACTTTTGAATTTTTAATTAAAATTTTGCTTACTGTAAATTTAATGTTCATAGTAGACAAAACGTTTTGGGTTTAGAAACAAATAAAAAAACGGCAAACAGTAGCTTCAAAACTTAATGATATTCATATTTAATGATATACGATATAATAGGAGGTATAATGAAAACTTAGGTATTTTCAATGGAAATTTTAGTGAAGAAATGAAGCTTGAACTACCACAAAACCTTAGTGTGAAATTTAAGAACGCCCCAATTACCATAGTGTTGAGGTAGAACGCTTTTTTTTATTGTGTTACTTTTCAAAAAAATGTTATTAAAAAAGTTTTCACTTCGAATCAAAAAAAAAAAATTTTTTTAAATTGAATTATAATTTCAAATTTTTTTTTTTTTTACTTTTTTTAAGTGCTTATTAATTATTATGTTAAAGTTGAATGCATATTTTTATGCATATAATGGCAATTTTTTGTGCTATTTTAAGCGCTATTTTCAAGATTTTTTATGCTTAAAAGTCCGTACTCTAGTTATAACACTTACACAATCTCTTTATTGTTCACCTTATGCGATAATCGTTTTATCACTTAATCAATACGTTCAATACACATACACTTACAATACACTTACCACAACATGATCGAGGATAGGATAAAACAATTTCAAATAAATTAAGCTTAAACTTAAAACAATTTCTGATACAAATATATGTATCGCAATGTTTTATTTAATTTGATAAATATTTCTTTAAAAAATTATGTGAGAGGAATGCAGTATGTTACGCCACTGGCAATCTTGTTAATGTGCAACATAGTTTTTGACAGTTGACAATATTACAACACTTTTTGCCCTTAACCTCGTAAGGACGGGGAATTTTACGTGTAAAGTGACTTTTTTTTTTCATAAAGTTTGTAGATAAAACTAATAAAGTGCCCACATAGAATTGGGCACCAAACGGCTGGTCGATATATCGACCAGTCCCGTCCGCAACAGAAAATCCAATGTTAAAAATATGGATTTTGCCGATTTAATTTCTTTTCTATGTGATTTCATGCGTGAATAAAAAAAAGTTGTAAAAAATTTTTGGGCTCATACTTGACCTTGTAAATCGCATTTAAGAATTTTATTTAAAAATAATTATATTTATGTATATTTCGAAATTTATTGTTATTAGTTGCTTTTTTGGCTTCAAAGTTGGTATACCCACGATTTTTAGATATTAGGTTTTATTTTGAGATTATTTAGCTTTTACACAAAATCTAGCAGAAATGTGGCTTTTCAAAGAAATGGTAACTTCAAACATATAATTTTTGGCACTCCTTTGTATTGCCGCCCTGGGTACATGCCGAACGGGACTTGCTCCCCCTAAATCTGAGGCTGTTCAGTATATCAAATTACGTAGAAAAAGAACAAATATTTTGCGTTCTATCGGTGGTCGATATTTCGACCAGTCCCGTCCTTAAAAGGTTAAGAATCCACACCATACATATTTTCGATAAAAAACTGGGAAGCGGGTAATCGTGGTTCAAAATATGGTCTTGAATGCATTGCCGTGATCTTAAATCTTAAGAAAGTTTTATGGGCTATCGGGAAAGTAACAGGAAACCACTCCATTAATTAAATTTGTTATTATGTGATTCCGGCTGCGGCAAAGTGGTGGACTATGCAGTACATAGTGTAAGACATTAAAAAAAACAAAAAGCACTGTAAAAGAACGCTATAAAGCTATAAAATAATTATTGGCCTCCGTCTACAGATTTAACCCCTCCTGATTGTTTCCTAAAAAACTATATTCGTTCTAAATTCGAAGACAACACACCGACAATTTTGGGAAAGGTTATGGAAAATGTTTTGGAAATACTACGAATATGCGAAGCAAAAATGACCACCATTTGCGAGATATAATTTTTCATAAATCAACCAAAAATATTCCCCACTAATGTACTGTATTTAAAAAATAAAATAAATGATTGGTTGGACGGTTTCGGAATAAATCGAGAAACAAAGTTTGACGACCGACAGACCGACACAGAAAATTTTTTTTTAATTTTTGCAGATCTTTACGTTTCTGAACACAGTGATCTCGAAAATATTAAAAAAAATTTGAAATTTGTTTTTCGATCACCTTACCCCCAAAGAATTTTTTTTTTTTTATTGGAGGTAAAATTATATTTGTTATTAGTTATAAATGAAGTATTTACCGTTGGTTTCATTCAAATCTAAAATCTCCTTCTATATAAAAATTTTAAAAATTCATTTTTCACCCTATTAGTTAGCAGCTAATAGTATATTGTGCAACGATTGTGCATTAAATTGTGCGGTAAATTGTGAATTGCCCACGAGAGCGAAGTTGAGCGCACGATCAAAGTGAGTGCGCTTATTAGCTTGAGTGGGCAATTGACATCACCGCACGAATTGCAGACACTATTTTATTTTACTAATGTGGTTATAAGATGATAAAACAGGTAAGTCAATGTCAATTGTTTTTGCGCGCGATCGATCTGAATTTTTGCATATGATTTTTTACCGATAATTTACGGGGGGTGAGTACGAGTCGAGGGGAGAGAATTTTTTGCTCAGTTTTTTGATATCTAGCACCGTTCTCGAGTTATTGCTAATTCAAATCATATAGAAAAAGCACTCTTCGAAATTAATTTTAATAGCTCAAAGCGACTGTCACTTTATTGTTATTATTTAAAATAACGATTTGAGAGTGTTTCTTTTTTTCTTATGTTTTAACTTATTTTTAATTTATACAAAAATCCAAAGATGGCCTTAGCATCGATTCGCGTGAACTAAGTGAAATTTACGTGCACTAAGTAGAATTACCGCACGCAAATTATTTATAAAATTATGTAATAACAGTTGAATAGGCAAATGGCAACTTAACGAACAAAAAATCGTGCACTAACATACAACTTATACCGCATGTGTAAAATAAAAAAAATTATATGTCTCTTATTTTTTGATGCTCTACCACATATCCAAAAATTATTCAAATCGTTGAGGGACACCGGGGATCCTTTGCTTGTGAGTATAATCAAACTTTAACACATAAAATACTTGTTAACTTTCATATAAGCAGCTATAATCATTTGGTATTGTAGCCAAAGTGATAAAGCAATTAAACACATTTTTATCGAAATAATATTTAAATAAATTTTGAACTGGAACAGTATAACAATTATACGCTTCCCGAGATTTTTATAAGTATTTTTTTAATTGTGTTTGATAACAAGATTATCTCTTGGTTACTTTTATTAATCAAATACTTTTTATTATCAATGATACTGATACTTATAAATATATATATTCTGCGTAATAATTAATTTTCTATCCAATTTTTTTTATTATTAGTAGTTGACGATAAGGCTATCGGAATTCTAACTATTTGATATTTCGAGAAAACGCGAAGCATTATTTTTAATTGGAAAACTTAAAGAAAACAAATTAAAATAATATTTAGCAGGCAAAGCAAAGCATAAGTGCTGCCTTAATTTCCTACATCTGATAATGGGGCAAACTGGTGTGAGTAATTTTGTAAAATTACTGAATCCCCGTTGGCATAGAGCCTGGCTATTATGGAATCAGGGAAAGGAAGAAGGGGTATTTGGAAGAAGAAAAAGGAAGTGGAAAAGTTGGAGGTTCGAGAGCAGAGTATAGATAAAAAGAAAACTGCCTTACTGATGAAATGAGAATGATGCTTTTATTCGAGATTGAGATCTTCTATTGTTTCCTGTAATTAGTGGGCTAAGAAATTTTCCTGAAAAATTAACTGTACTTATGGGTTTGGTGGAGCTAGGATGCTCAGAGGACACTCATGTAGCGGAAAATTTTTTGATGTTGTATTTTCCCAAGTTGGAGACCAGAGGGTTTTTGATGTCTTGGCTTCGATCATAGAGTTTCTCTTTTAGCTTTCTGATGAATTCGCTTAGGAGTTCTACGTTGGCTTTGGCGTGAATATAATAGTTTGACTGCATGAAGAAGACGCCTGAAGACTTGCGCAGGCAAATACTTTGGACGACCTGGATCCGGTTCATTTTCCTGTTGGAGGCGAAAGCCCATGCTGTGCTGCATACGCAAGAATCGACCTGATGACCAGAGCTGAAAGTAATTCAATTAAAAGGCTTGAAAAAAGTAATTCAATTACTTTAATTGAATTAAAAATAAAAGTAATTCAATTACTTTAATTGAATTAAAAATAAAAGTAATTCAATTACTTTAATTGAATTACTTTTAAAATGAACCTAAAGTATTTGGTATTTGAATTACTTTAATAAAGTATTTGAGTATTTGGTAATTGGGTTTCAGATCTTTCCTTGGTAATTGAATTACTTTATTCAAGTCTTTTACTTGGTCTGTCTGTATATAATATAACAACAAAAATAATAAAAAGAGCATTGAAATTTTAAATACCAAAAAATTTGGTATTATAATAAAAGCTAATTCCAAAAAAGATAATTAACTTTTTTAAATTAGTATTTTTAATATTTAAATAATTTTTTAATAAATAATAAATAATAATTTTTTGTTACATTGGGTAATTGAATTACTTTTTGGTTACTTTTTAAATATTTCAATAACTTTTACGAAGTATTTGGTAATTGAATTACTTTTTCTTAGTAGAGTAATTTAGTAATTGACATGTCAATTACTTTTAAGAAAATTTGGTATTTGATAAATCAAGTACTTTCAACATCAACAAAGTATTTGGTAATTGAATTACTTTTGTCGAGTGCTTTGTACAGCTCTGCTGATGACCTATTTATACAACCTGAACTTTTGATGCTGGGGTCTACTGTGCTGCGATTCCCGATGATTGGATCTAGCACTCCGAAGGCGCTTTCGGCACGGCTGTTGATCAAGTGTATACGTTTTACTAACGAAAGTTGTTTGTCCAGGATGACTCCAAGGTACTTGGTCGATAATAACATCTTCGGATTCCCATAGACGCTTTGTGAACATAACAACCGCACTTTTTTCCGAATTTACTTCGATACGCCAAGTGCGGTACCAGGTTTCCAGAGCGTTTACGGCTTCTTGGATGATACTAATTACGATTCGGGGGCGGAGCGAGGTTGCCAAAGTGGCGTTATCGTCCGCGTATAATGAATTGATTTATAAATATTATAAGCAGTTATTGAGTTTATATAGAGCTCATAAAATAAACGATGATGAGGTAAATTTACGTGAAGGAGAATTTATTGAGGATTTCATCTATTTTCCAAGAGACAAATACTTGAAACAAATGTGTTTAAACGGGTACGAGGATCATGAAATGTCCGGCTTTAAAGTAAAAATACATTAAACCGACTTATAGCAGAATTTGAAAATTTCTTTTCTTACGTGAATAATAAGATAGGATATGATAATATTAAATGGACTTAATTACATTTTCCTATTTGAAAAGTATGCAAGAAAAATCACGCAATATTACAGAATTACCAAAGATACTAAAACTAAAGAACTTATAAATAGAATAGAAACTAAAGAATTTGGTTTTGCTTATGACAAGAGAGTCATTCTACACAACTTTGATACTATGCCATTCGGTTATTAAGCAATTGCAAGCATATACAAAATTATCATATCTAATCAACTCTTACAGGGAAATGAAATCGTCGTAGTTTCAATCAAAACTTCAAAAATACGACGATTTCGTTTCCCTAGAACACATTTTTAACATCCATTCTCATTTTTTCTATCACATATTTTACTATTTACGTGACTAAAATATATTTTGTCCTCGAGGGGCCCTCCTACTACTCATTTTATCTTTGCAAGATAACAAGTGTCCAGATAATAATTTGGAACTTTGCTTTTAAGTTCTCAAAAATGACAAGGTTGAATGATTTAAAAAAATTAAAATTTAAACCAGTTTTTTCTACTTCAACAACTTCAGCTTTCGTCGAACAACATGTTGTATTAAACGGAAAAGGATAAAAATCAATATAAATTATACTTGTATCAATATTTTATTTCTGTGTAAATATTGAATAAATTTTGGGTAAGGTATTTCTACTACATACGAGTACAACACAACACTTGTTTTCTTGCTTGCATACTCAAATCGATATTATTTAGATTGTTGCATAGTTTAATCGCAAAAGAAACTGTAACAAAATTACAATAAAATTTCAAAAGAATAGGGATTCAGGATAATTTATTTACACGAAATTTTATTATTTATAAGTACATCTTTGTTACTAGAGCCACAAATATCGTTATGGTGAAGATTGAAGGTGTAATAACGGAAGACAATGAATTGCAGTTGTCGGTGGAGCACATCTTGCAGTTAGCATATACACCAGAACTGCATACGGTATTGTTATTATATGCACATCCCAAAATTATAGGTGTTTCTATTTATTTTAAAATAAAGTTAATTAAATGGGCATAAAAGTTAATAATTAAACTTACTATCGCTGGATCTAACGGAGACACATCGGTCCATGGGGTCGCATTTTATGCCTTCTTTCACTGTCTCATTGCACGCTTTTGTTAAACTTGGATAACATACATGACAATTGAGACTTGAAACTGAAAAAATTAAAATATATTTTTATTATATAATAACCCTGATAATAACAATAGAGGCGAAAACGAGGAAGAGATCGTTTCGCTTTTCAAGATAATCTAGCTTTAATTAAAGCTCAAGTTGTAATTTGCGCATTCTATTATGTATGTCAACTAAACGTGTTTTTATATGTATGAAAGTCAACAATTCATGCAAAGTTAGATTTCGATCGTTTTGTGCTCTCCTCTTGCCTTAGGTCAGGTACCACTAAACAAATCTTATTTCTTAACTTTATTTGTTAAGTTGACTTGTCATTTTAAGTTAAATTTTATAAAAGTATAAAATTATTTTTAAATTATTACAAGCGAAGTTTGATTTGCTTAGATTTGTACTTTTCCTAACTTGAAGTTAAACTAAGCTAGGTTGCAAATAACAATTGTGTAAGGTAATTAAGTAGTAAATTAGAAGCATGAGTAAATCAACTGATAGTATAGATTGTAGTATACGATTGTTACATAAAAAAACTAATATAATTTTTAATGATTTTTACAGACATTAAGAATGTTTGATATGCTGCACTAATGTACACTATCCGTCTATATTTTGCAAAACTGCTATTTTTTAGATTTTGTTAATACGCGTAATCAGATCTACAAAAAATTGATCAGCTAGTCTAAACTAGTACAGCACCGTGCACCACATATAGCTATTTTTTATTTATAATAAAATTTAATTTTATTTAATTTCATAAATTATTTCATTACACCAAACTAACCGTATAATCAAGCCTTTACGCACGAAATAATCAATGACTTTAATTTATAATTAGTTATAATAATAAATAAAATTAATTACCAGTTTGTACTGCAACAAACACTATTGCTAAAGCAATTAAACACGTTCGCATGGTAGTCATTTTTAATTAATTGGTGGATATTATATTATTTGGGGGTTTTTATACGTTTTTTTTTAAAGTGTATGATAGATAAAAAATTATCTTTAAAGTATACTATTATTAGTCAAATATTATTGTTATCTTATAAGTACTTATATCAACATTCTGCGTAATATTTATTGATTCGTTTATTATGGGGTGTAGTAGTACCTCAACAAAGTAATCCATAATCAGCTCCAAGTTCTAACAATACTAGAGAAAATACTAAGGCTCATTGTCAGTGAGAGATACCAATACCAATTACAGACTCACCCCAATCCATACGCTGAAGAATTACTTAAAACACTTAAAATAAGAAACCTTATAATAGGTTTTTTAATTTTTACATGTTAGATTAATAAATTTAATTCAATTAATAAACATATTATAATACTGTTTAGTTAAAAATTTTACATTTCAACACAATTGAATTTAATTACATAACTATATTTAAAATATTTTAAATAATACTTCTAATTATTTGATGAGAATTCAAAATTCGAAACAGGTTGTTCGAGTGAAGTGTAACAAACTAGAATATATTTCAGTTAAATAGTTTTGATTGTATTAAATTGGTTTATAAAATTAAACTTATTATTCTAATGTGTAAAAATTGAAACTTTTTTTATATGTATAACAATAATCATATTAAATGATGTCATGGAATGCAATACCCATATTAATTTCATAAGAGTGAGCCACCGGGAAATCTTGCATAATATTATACTTAGGTCATTCTCTGCTCTTCATTGTTATATTAACATAATATGCATCAATAAAAATAAAGTATTTATTAGAATTTATTAATCTATCATCGCATATTTTTGTACCTATATTTCGGAGAACACCTTTATCAATATTACATTTTTAATAATTATCTCCTAGCACATTGTACTCGTATTGAACTTATTTAAAGTGTGCATTTGAAAACGATTCATGTTAAAATTCTCGTGAACTATAAAC
Source organism: Cantharis rufa (assembly GCA_947369205.1). Taxonomy (NCBI): domain Eukaryota; kingdom Metazoa; phylum Arthropoda; class Insecta; order Coleoptera; family Cantharidae; genus Cantharis; species Cantharis rufa. The sequence continues at coordinate 18,778,385 of OX376307.1, read as the reverse complement.
CGAGAAATTAATCGATTTGAAGTTCCTGTGTCATTCCAAGTTTATAAATCAATATAAGTCAATAAATGATAAAAGGCATGCCGAATACTTTGACGGGGGCTACAAACGTATCCTTGATATGTTGAATTCGGCATAATTGTTGGGTCTGGGATAGAATACTAACCTAAGGCCGGTTCTGTTTTTTGACTAACCTTTTCAATTGCCACGAGGTTTTTTCAAATTTAAATATTTTAGTTTAAATTAACTTACCTAGGAAGGGCATTAGATTAAATTTTGTTTCATTTCAATTTAACTACTTGTTTAGGTTGGTTTAGGGATTATTCTGAAATATTTTAATAAGAAATATTTAGCTACGTGGTGTTGGTGAGGTTTGGCTAAGGACAACACTACTCTAGAAAATGGTGGCTTTCTAACCTTCATTTTTCTCCTCTTAGGTTAGTATTCTGTCTTAAAAGTTTCTCAATATTTTCTTTTACATTTATTTTCGTTATTTTCGTTTTTCTTTTGTTTATATAATTATATTTTTCTTTTTCTTCATTTTGTTTTGTCATTTTTCTTTATTCCTAATTTTACTTCTATTTTTTTGTTTTTGCTTTTATTTTTCGTTTTTTATTTCTCTGTATTGTCAATTTGATCTGTATTTTAATTTCATCTTTGTTTGTTTTTGTATAGCCTTTAAAATGGGACATTAAAGATCCCGAAACGTCGGACAATTAATTTGTTTCATTTGACCGCAACCTCAACCATTTTCCCAATATTTAATTATGGAAGGGCAACCAACATCACACTATTTTACATTAAACAATATTTAGAAAAATTATAAAAAATAAATATTTTGTTAACAAACAAATTTAAATATGTTTAATATCCGCTCATATACAAAAATTCCACGACGTCATATCCTTCCAGATCAAATTCATAAACCAAGAGTTTACAATTTTATGTTCAAATCTCTGCTGCAACTTTTACAAAATACGAGTATAGTATAATACAAACAAATAAATTCAAATAATTTCTAATGCAAATTAGCATTAAAATATTTTTATAAATTTAGATCTACACATTTTATTGAGTAAACCAAATTTTGTTAATGCAATTCAAATCAGCCAATTAAATATACTAATTTTATCATAATTTTAGAAACCAAATAATTTTAAAACACAATCAAATAAGACCTACATTTCAAATTTTCCTATACTTTCTGATTTTTCTTAATTAATGTAATATTTTCCGTAGAACTTTGGTAGAAACTTGATCTTTTAAATTTTCTTCTTACTTGAATTTATTCTTTAGCAAATACGTACTTTAATTAATGTAATTCATCATAATCCTTGACCAATATCGGTATCCCTATTTATCCTGGATTTACTTCCAAATAAATTTTGTGCTATTTCCAAACATTTTTCAATACGCCTTAACTCTTCACATATTAATTCTTCAAAACAAAACTTCCTCATTAAACATTAAACTATTACATCATTAAAATTGAAAATTTTGTCATAAATCTTCAAATAATTGCTCTAAGTACTTCCTCAGTGTTTAATGATCGACAGGCATTGCAAAGTCTGAGGTGAGGAAAAAAATTTTTCCTACAAAACTTGCTTATTTTTTAAAGAGCTTTCCAACGATACCACTTTCGACATATGGTGCCATTTAAAATTCTGGATTTCTGGACTTTCTGGAGAAAACTACTCTGGATGCCGACTTTTCCCGGAAATAATAATATCACCATTAGATTCGTCATTAGGGCTTTTATAATAAATTTTTTTAGCCCAACTCTCTACGACTTACTGTTTTTGAAAAAAAGTACTGATACGGGTGTTCTGGGTCACCCTGTATAAAGGTGCGTACATACTACAGACACTGCAAGGCTGTACTGCATCCATAGCATTTACCTTAAGGTTTACTTGTTTCGAATGGAGTAGAAACTACATGTAACCAATAAAATATTATTATTTCTGATTTATAGTTTTGAAAAATTGCAGTAAACTATTTATTAGTACAACAATACTTTTCAAGTGTAGAATAATAATTGTGTATATATCTACATATATCCAAAAGTACAATAATGAGTTGTCCGTATTACTTAAAAGTCTTTGAAAAATTCAGTGACTTACAAAATCACACTTAAAAGTGAAATATACGCCAAAATAATTACTATAAGTATATAAATAGTAAGGCGTAAGGCTGGGAATCGTTACCATTTTTGTATTCGAATATTCGTTGATCAAATTATTCGAATATTCAAATAATTCGAATATTCAGATTGTATTCAGATATTTCAATTTGTTAAATAATCGATTTCTTAATCAGAACACTACTAAGTAGTAAATACTAAATACAGTGGTTCCTCTGTAAGTAAAACACTTAAAAAGAATCGTGCTCATTCATTCACTTATCAAAAGTCGTGATTGGTTGATTTTTTACTACTAATAAAGAATCAACCTATCATAATTTTTTCACTAACTCAGAATAATTCATTCAATTTAATTTAATTTTAATTGTAAATATAGGGATGTTTTGTTAGACCTCTATATATATAATATTTTTTATTTTCAGTAGTAAACTAAAAAATTACAGCTAGGAATATTGAATATTTGAATATCCAAATTACCAGTCCGGGCTGTAACTTGCAAGGTTCAATGTGAATTTGAATGCATTTTATTTTACTCATTCTTTTTGGTCAAATGTGAATTTGACCAGCAACAAACAAAAGTTGACTATTGATATATTCAAAATTTTCATCAAACTAAAGAGTAAATATAAAATGGGGCTGGGAATTATGAATATTCGAATACTCAAACTTCCAGTATTGGCTGCAACTTACAAGTTTCAATGCATCTAAATGCATTTTGCTAATTCCTATTGGTCAAACGTAAACTTAATGTGCTCTGTATCTTGGGCTGATAATATACATATTTGACCAATAGGAATCAGAGAAATGAATTTAGAGATACACCGAAACTTGCAAGTTGCAGCCAGTACTGGAAGTTTGAATATTCGAATATTCATGATTCCCAGCCTAAATATTAAATATAATACATATAAAATTATTAAAATAATAGAATTATTTAAAATTCAATAATTTGTCAATATTCCAATAATTTAAATATTTAAGTAATTTTGATATTCAAATAATTCCATTATTCAAATTATTCGAATATTCAAATTGAATATAAAATTCGAAAATAAAATTGTCATATTATTCGTATTCGAATATTCAAATATTCGAATTTGATTCCCAGCCTTAATAAATAGTAATGTTAACTTGATCCTGTTTGGAAACTTGATTTATTTACGCGTAAAAATACTCATTTTACGGGTAAAATCATAAGGAAAATTGTTGTATCAAATGTAATTAGCTTTAATTTAAGCACAGAACGACGTCTGAAGGCCATATGGTTTACTCACAAACCTTAAAAATCCAAAAAATGGATAAATGAAATGTTTCGAAAATTTGCTCTGTTTATTTCTCACGATGGTTTGATGGTAGTTTGAAAGGAAAAACCATGTACATCCACAAGAAATATATTTTTAAACTATTAATATTGTAATTATAATGTTATTTATTAAAAAAAATATTTATTTATGGTATTATTGATATTATTTATTAAGCATATTTACCTAAGGTATTACAATGACATTAATTTTGATTAGAATTGTTCATTTTGAACGCTTTGTGGGTCATTAAAAATTGTGTCATTCAGTCTGAAAAATCAGCATATGATTGTCGATTTCGTCTTCTCCTTCTTTGGCAATTTGAAGCTCAGCGGCGACGTTATGGCAAAAGACACCGGAGCAAAATTGCAAAGTGCCGAGCGTTTGAGGCCTGCCTTTACGCGGGTACAGCCGCCTCCGCTACAGTCTTTCTTGCACCCGCATGATAAAAATTTCAGAAAGTTGGGGGTGCCACTTTGCTCATTATGGTTGTTGGAATGAGCCCCTGTTCGGTCATTTTCCATCCCCATTGAGTGGCATCTTTTTCCACCCCAACGACTTCTGAATATGGTGGTAAGTTCGGTAGGCGTTCAATATTGCACCATCTTCCGTTGGAGGCAACCGGGCGAGGTCAACGGCGGTTGTTCTGTAAGCCACTGAATATTTTCAAATGCTTTTAAGTAAGACAACTCATTATTGTACTTTTAAATATACATAGATGACATATACACAATATTCTACATTTGAAAAGTATTGTTGTACTGATAAATAATTTACTGTAATTTTTCAAACTTATAAATCAGAAATAATAATATTTTGGTGGTTACATGTATTTTCTACTCCATCCGAACCAAGCAAACCTTAAGGTAAATGCTATGGATGCAGTGCAGATGCAATATAGCCTTGCAAGTGCAGATGCAATATAGCCTTGTCTATACGCACTTTTAGACACATACTTGATCGACTATAGCCGTTAGTTTGCGATTTTAGAGATTTCTAGTGTTGGATATAACTGGCCTAATAGTTTTTCCTTCCAAACTACCCTCAAACCACGGTAAGAATTAGAGAGAGCAAATTTAAGAGAAATGCAGTTTTCCTATTATTTTGATTTTTAAGATTTGTGAGTAAACTATATGGCCTTCAGACGTCGTTCTGTGCTTAAATTAAAGCTAATTACATTTTCTACAACATCTTTCCTTATGATTTTACCCGGAAAATGAATCTTTTGTCCGTTATCGGGGTCCAAAATTGACCAAATCTTAAAATTTCACTCTTTTGAAAAAAATAGTCAATGGAAAATACTTACCTTAAAAAATCATTGGTATTATAAAACAATAAAAATTAAAAGTTATTATGAAAATATTATTGCACGATTTGAATTTTCAATGAGGAAATTTTTTTTCTCTTTTCTCTGATGTTGCAATTACAAGTTATTTTAGAAACATAAGGAATAATATTCCAAATTATAATGTAAGTATATATATTTAAAATTTATTTAATTAATTCTTGGTTTCCTAATTCTAGCTAATAAGTTCGATAACTATTTAATTTTTGATTTGATTTATTTTGATTTTATTATTATATCGTAGACTATAATTATATTATTATTTATATTACTTTTTATTGTTATTTACTTTTTTTTATCTTTATTACGTTGATTTTTTACCTATTGGTTAATTGATCGTTCAGCTTGGCGACTTGGGCCAGCTGCTTACTCACCTTAGCATGTAAGCTTAGACCGAGTGGGAAATAGGTCATAATATAAGGATATAAGAATCGGAGAAGAGTCAGTTGCACGGTAGTACAGAATATTATCGGTGATACTTTGTTGACCTATGTCCGCGAGTACGATGATCTTCCCACGTGCGGCATTAGAGTAAGTTAAATTGTAAATCTGTGTAAGTTTATTATATTTTATTATACGTGTTAAATCTTTATGTTGAATTATTGAATCTGAGCTACCCCGAAAATCCCCACACGAAAACCCTTCGTGACAATAAAAATAAAATTACAGGTTTTTACATACATTTTTTTAGGGCTTCCAACTCTTCGCGTTCCATCTCGAGAACGGTTCTCGAGATTACAACAACGGTTGTCATCTATTATTATTATTATATTAACTGAAGCCCGAGAGAGCGCATCGGCGACCACATTAAATTTACCCCATTCTATGAACTATTTCAAAATAAAAATTATTCAGTCGCACGCTCTAGCTCGCCAAGCCACTAAGGGGTCTTTTTATAGTTCCCAGCCATTTCAGGCCCTGATTGTCAGTGATTACGGTAAACTTAGTGCCTTCGAGGTAGGGCCTATATTTCTAAACGCCAAAAAGAATTGCACAACACTCTTTTTCCATGATATGATAATTGCGATTTTGATTATCCATTGTCCGACTCACGTCAGCGACTCTTACGAACTCTCCTTCTCCTTTAATTTAAAATATGCTTCTTTGTTTGTATATCAGACCCTTTTCCCCCCTTAAATAAAAGACTTCTTTGAAATTATTGGGTATCAATATTTTATTTTGAAGCGCCATCAATTAGAAAATTAAACGTGAAAGATTATGATTTAAATGATAACTTTGACTGCACTTAATGTTCTGTTTCGCGAAAATGTACGAAATAGAGACACTTATTGGCAACAAAATCATATATGATTTAACACCATTGGACTTTCTTCTTTGGGGTTATTTAAAACGTAAAGTAAATATATGCAAATAATCCACAAACGCTAAATAACCTAAAAACTAATATACGAAACGAAATATCGGAAATAAATACCATAGTTTGTGAAAGAGTAATAAAAACTTAAGATCTACGAATTGATAATTGTAAACCCAGTCACGGTTATCATTTATTTGATATTATCGTTTAATTTATTGTAATCGATTACACTTCGAAATAAAATATTGATACCCAAAAATTTCAAAACGGTTAGTCCTTTATTTACAAAACTCATTTAGGCACTAAATCTAGTACTTCGCAATAAATAGAATATTATGTAATCTAATAATCTAATATTTTATTAGCAAGATAGGTTTTATTTGCAGATAAAGTTAATAACAATACAATAATTAATACACAAATTTACACTAATACACACTACAATTAATAAAAATCAAAAAACAACCATAAACAATTTGAATAATAATTTATAAATTCCCCTATTAAATCGTTTCAATCTCATCCAATTTCATATAAAAAGTCTTTTAGCTCCCGATTCAAAGTCGCTTCTCAAAACAATCTAATTTCTCTTAAACCACATACCATTCAACATTTAAAAGAATTGAAACAGTTTTTCACAATAATTAATTAATTTAATTTTTAAAAATCACGAGAAGAATTCAAAATTTTACTAAATAAAAATGTATTCTATTTAAAAACAAATTTAAAGTTACAATTTCCCCACATACAAAATTCGACGACATATACATATTGTCATGTTCAAAATTGATTAATTAGTTTGATAAAAATAATTGTTTAATTTTTGTAAATAAATTTTGTGTTGTAAATAATTTTAATCGTCCTGTATATTTTTAATTGTTAATAATTTTAAGTTGGTATTATTTATTGTTAAGTTTCAGAATTAAAAAATGTGTATTTATGCTTTTTTGATGGCCGACAGCCAAGCGAGCGGACGTGTTTTTGTCCGTTCTAATTCAATTTAATAAAAGTTTTGAGTTTAAGTTTTTAAAGAGTGTTTTATTTAATTCAAGAGTCTCATGTGATAAGAAATGGGTGGCCCGATGAAGAAAATTTAAGTTTTTATTTAAAATTTTATTTAATTTATAATTTTTATAATTTGAGACAAGCGGGTCATCACAATATACTACATCATTAAACTATTATGGTGTTGGGTTTCATTAAATTATTTACATTTCGCAAAAATTTATTTTGCGAATACCAAATTCTGAGACGATCGTTAGCTTAGTAAAGTTAGCCGAACAACTGCTGACTCGAAGCAGTGGCGTAACTACCGGTGTTCCATGTGCTCGATCGAACAAGGGTCCGAGCGTTAAAGGGCCCGGTTCTATCATTACCAAAAAATTCAAGTATTTTTACTACATGATAATATAATGTTAAGTTTGTGACTACTATTATAAAAAAATTATCGATGTTAATTTATTACTAATTTGGGGGCCCAGTTTTAATCTAGAGCACAGGCCTAAGGCTGCATTGTTACGCCACCGACTCGAAGGTACTCGGTTCGAATCCGGGGAGAGTCTAAAACTTTCATAATCGCACACTTACTTCTAAAGTGACACAACTACAAAAATGTAATTTTTGAATTATTACAGTAAACGAGTTCGGGAACATCCATTCTATCAATTATCAAAACTTTAACCTCATAGTTCAACCGACAGATGGCACATATGTCACTTTTAATGTTTCAAATGAGGTGTTCTTATAAAACTGTTCCAACATCAGTTGTAAATAGATCCTACAGCAAAATATGTACTATTTCGAGTTCAAAAGGGAAGTATTGTGAGTTGTTACACTTACATATTATGATCAAAACTTGAAAAATTTAAATTGCATTACGAGTTAAAACAATTTTCTTGGTGGAAAAGTAAAGCGATAACTGTTTTATTTTGAATTGTGTCACTTTAAACCATTGAGGTTAATATAAAGGGGTTTTTCATTTAGAGATATGTCACTTTAGAACAGAGGTGGGCAAACTTTTCTTATTATGGGCAAAAAAAACCTAACAACATTTTTTACGGGGGGGGGGGCAGAATTCCAAAGAAAAATACAACTTGTTTATTTTCGTAAACGGATAAGCTACGAACGTAGTGTTGTTAAAGTTGTTTCACATGGTAAGTTAAACAAGTGCTGCATTTCTCAAATTCGCTTTATTCAAAATTGGCTGAATAATACGCGTTACTCTTTCATTCACTAAATGTCTTAGGTGTAACCTGCACGTTGTATTTATAATGCATGTACTATTAATTATAAATTAAATGTAAATGTAATAAAAAAAATAAAGTAAATGTACTATTACTTATAAAGCAAAACAAAATTTCATGGGTTTGAGCCAGCCCTTGTGGGTTGCGTTTGGAAAGCGAACGACTGTCGTAGTAGTACTTCACCCACGCTTGATTGATGTTTTAACTCGATTAATATGGAACTCGACAGATGTGAACTCATTTCAGAGGATATGGGAACAGGGAAACATACAACATGTAATATCACTATTTTGCTGTAAATGTTGAACAGCTGCTTTTTCAAAATACATCATTATATTCATGTAACGGACGGTTTTGCGTCATCCACCAGCTTTTTAAATTTTGTAAAAAATTTATGATAGGTATTTTGGGTTTTGTCCGGAAGCAGAACAAAGATTCTTGAAATAGAGATTCCGTCATTTTGTACATGCAGAGTGGAAAGTAAATGTTAATCAAATTTAACCCCGTGAAATTCTCTATCCGGAGATTTTTGAAATGTCACGTTTACATCAATAATTTAACAGCAATTGATGAAGTGAAAGACAATATCCAACCATCATTGATCTAATTGAACCCGAATGTTATATACTGCAATGATATTTTTTTATCAAGACCCTGTATTTTGCTTTTTATGCCTCGGCTAGCTAGTAGGTTCGGAAGCATGAGTTACACTCTAACAGTAGTCGGTTCCAGTTGAAACAATTCGGTTGCCTTTGTAGCAAATAAAAACTCTTGCTTTTTTTGAATAACGTAAAATTGTGTTTATTCAAAGAAAAATTTTTGTAGCGACAAATTTCGCTGTAAGGCTTTGAAATGTTATAATGTTCGGCCACTGACTTTGAAATTATATTTACTTTATCAAAAACTTTTCTAAATTTCAAACTCATTTGCCGGTATGTTAAATGTGTAGCAAATAATAATTTTACAGTGTGATATAAATTTTCGTTGTTTTTATTAATAAAAATGTTTTTAATAAGATGCTTTTTAAATTTGGAAATACCTTGTATAAGTCTTGTTCGTGTTACGTAAGTAGTTCGGATGTCCAGTACGTCTTGGCTCCCGTTCGTTATTATCAGTTGACACGTGTAGGTGGTATGAGTAAATTTTTTCAACATCTGGTGTACATTTGAATATCCAAAGTGCGTTAGGTTGAAATTTATCAATCATACTTGCGTTGTTCCAACTTTAATAAATATCCAAATTAAAACTAACTTTAAATTTATTGCAGGTAAGTGAATTTTCATCTGCATTAAAAATTTTCTTATCTTCCCCAAAATGGCGTCTTCCTCTAATTTTTAACCTTGTAAATTTTCAACCACGTGTTGTCTACAAATTTTAATATTTTTCAGCTATTCTTTACTGAACTTCACGATTCTTCACAAAATTCCACTTTATGGATCCAAAAACTAATTTTTACTTTGTTTCAAAGTAAAAATTAAGCAAATTCTCAATTTAATAATGCCCAACGTAAATCAAGCGTACCGCTTGGCTCTCAACGCACATGGAACAGCCCTGGCCCCAACCTGAAGAAAATTCACACTACGTGAGACCTTCAATTACGTATAGGATGTTGCACAAATTAATATTCTTTTCCTTTATCGTAGGTCGTTTTTGAAGCACATCACCATATCACTCAAATTAATGTTTATAAACTTACAAATAAAAAATATATGTTCAGTAAGTGTTGAAGTAATAAATTTAGCCTTTTTAAATTTTTCTCTGAATAATTATAACTCATTTGCAGGACTTAAAACAAATAAACTGACCACGATCTTTGCATGTCGAATTATCTCACGTGGGAGCCGCTACATGATGGAAATTGCATATTTTGTAAAATAATACAACAATACATTATGTACTCAAATTGAGTGATTTGCAAAAATTTAAATTAAAAACAAAAAAAAAGTCAAAAGATGTTAAGTAGTTAAGAGACCACTTTTGCGTGAGATGAACAGCAAAAAAATCTCCCAGGCAGCTATGGAATTAGTAAAAGGTGCAATTCCACTGAGACGTTTAGCAGCGTCAGTATTAATTGTTCGTTCCAACGTAAGATCTACACTGGTATTCTTGAAAATGATTTATCAGTTCTTTTAATTCCAAAACTTCCAATCATAAATCATCTTCAAGACCTGGGTGGGTTTCATTGACATTATTCAAATTATCCGAATATTTTACAGAATATCGAGCGTAGTTTGGTTGATTAACGCTAAAAAATAAATTGGCCATTTTCAGAATCACATACTTAAACATCTCAAAATCACCCATACGTTTGCTTCTTGATAGGATCATATAGTAGGAAACAAGTTGGATATAAATCATATTAAACTGAGTTGTTTTTCCATGATCACCTTGTCTTGTTTTTGCTACGTACTATTTTATATGATTTATGTATTTTATATATTATCGCGACTGTTCACTAAAGGTACGTTTTGCAAGCGACTGCACTTGAAGTACCGCAGAACTGCTCATATGCAATTTCTGTTATGTGGCTTGCTAGACGATACAATCGAAGCGCAGCAGCTCCCATTACGTATTGCACTTGCGACTAACGCCAGCCGTAACTGCACTGCTGCTACTGTTTCTTGCAAAACGTACCTTAACGGTCGCGATAATACTTGATTAGGTAACAATTTTGTAGTTATTGATGAGCGTGAAATTTCTTGTCCTGATATTGTAGAAGATCTTCATAAATTTTTTCTTTCATGAAATCGTGTTCAATATTTTTCCTTTTTAAAAATTGGTCAAAATGTAACATTTGTAACCCTAAAGCCATTAACGGATGCAGACGTTTACAACAATTGAAATGTTTACCGTCAATTATTTCATTTACAGATCCTGAAGCCATAATATTGCTCTCAACCATCATATGAGATAATCCACACTCATTGATAAAAGTACCAATTGCCTTAAAAAAAGCCATCATTAAATGAAATGAACCAAGATGTATGAAAAGATCTATTGATTGATCTATTGATGATTCTATGAAAGAAAATTTTATAAGCTACTTTAATAGCTATTGCCAAGACATATGTGACTTGTACATAAGTTTGGCCACATTCTTTACCAACAGCTTGTGCTTGTTCCATTATATACACTACCACTGATGTGTTTGTTGGTGATAAATTAATAGACGTAAGATAAGTTACTTTCTGTTTCGGACTGTTATCTTCTAAAGTTCTACAATTAAACCCTCTTCACATTGGTGTATTTGGCACATGAAAAACATGCGAAACCAAATATAACAGATCAATTGCTTGAACCAAAGAGAAATTTTGTGGTGAAGGTGGTTGATTGTTTTCAACTCGTGTTAAACGTCCTATCATCTCTAATTGTTTACTAAACGATTTGATATCAGGAGTAATTTATTTTAAGGTTCGTCTTCTTTTTTCTGGTGGTGGTGACATATTATATGTATCCGAATTTACATTATCTTCATTCAATCCACTATGAGAATAATGATCAATGTTTTGATACATATATTATTCCCACAGTATCATGTGAAGTTTCCTTCCCATTTAAAGTATCTATCGAAGTAATCGAAGGCTACACCTGTGCATAATGATGGATTTAGAATAATATCAGGAGGGAAAACTTGAGAACGATGTACAGATGATAATTATACAAGGTGGGCCAAAAGTAATCACTCGATGTTCTTTAGCTGTAAATTCTTTTATAATGAAACATTTTGGTTCTGCTTGTGAAATTTGTTTATTTAATACATTAGAATTTATTCCATCAAGTCGAAAAAATGATATCGGAAAAGTGGCCGCTGCCAGAGTTGATAATCTCTCGTTTTGGTGATTTGCACTGCCGGCCAGATCACCCGATTTAACCGTTCCAGACTTCGTTTTATGGGATTTTTTGAAGTCACAGGTTTATTTCAACAAGCCTCAGACTCTTAAAGCCCTTAAAGAGAATATTTGCCAAGAATGCGAGAACCTGTTGCCCGAAGTTCAGGCAAGAGTGATGGAAAATGCCATAAAATGGTTCCGCATGGTCATCAACTCTGGCCGCGGCGACTTGGCCGATCTCACTTTTTCGACTTGATGGAATAAATTCTAATGGATTAAATAAACAAATTTCACAAGCAGCACCAAAATGTTTCATTATAAAAGAAATTACAGCCAAAGAACATCGAGTGAAATACTTTTGGCCCACCTTGTAGTAGCTTCAGTTTCCAACTCCTCTAGTGTGGTATAATTACAGCAATAGCCAAATCTATTTAAAATATATTTATTATTTTCCTACTACTTGTTAGACTCTTTATTGTCATGCCAAGAGTAATATGTTTTGATGGTTTGATAGTACCATTGCTGACACAAAAAATAGCATCAGAAGCCATTGAGGAACTTAATCTGTTGCAATTAAGACCATCTCTGCGACGAATATCTTTACCCCCATTTAATACTTTCAAAAATCGATCCAATTTCTCAGGGATTGTGCATTCGCCATTTATTAAATCATTTGTTTGAATTTTTATGGTAATTTTGACATATCGATTTTCAAAATATTACTTCGTAGGGTTAATGCAACTTTATCAATCAGGTCGTTTTCTTCAAGTTTTGTAAAATCATCATTTAATAAACTGCAATCTTTATGAATGATAATTTTTTTTTTTAGACAAATTTGATTTTATTCTTGAAATGTTTCAATATTTTTTCTTCAAGATAATGATTACTCATTAAACTACTAATATGACTGAGGTTGAAATTTTAGTTCATGTTCCAAGGCAATATTGTACATATCGAGTAGTATAAAGAGTAGATAACAGTAAACAACATATTTTATTTAAAACTTCTTCTATTAATAATATTATAAAATTAAAAATATCTTTATGGTTATTCCGATTTTTATGCTAGGAAATATGTGGAGTGTCTATAACTACTTTATTGTAATAATTGAAATATTCTAATTCACACGAATGGTGGTAAAACACTGTTTTACTTGCGGACTTGAGACGATTGATTTGTTGTAACAACTCGGCATTATCTAATTTTTCCATCCACTCAATGATTTTTTCGTAAATTTGTTACGAAGAAGAATGTTATAGCTTTATTCTATTTACGATCTTTACCACAAAAAAAGCAAACACTTTTAATTTCTACTTCTGTTTCTACATCTTCAATGTCAGCTTCAGGGATTTCATTGCTAAAGTCAGTTTCTTGGATATCGATATCGAAATTAGAACTTGAAGCAGGATCTTCTGGTGTCATCTCACTATTTGAAGTAAGTACAGCATCTCCGGGCGTGTTCGCAATATTTTGATTTGAAATAACATCTACTGAAATATTTAATAATAACGTGGTTGAGGTAGATGTGCCGGAATGATCTGTTTCTGATGAAAAATTAATTTCTGGTAAATTACGGTATTTAGCCATTAAGGCTGTAAAACTACTGTAACACTGTCTATGGTATCCATCACTGGTATTAATTTGTTCAGGCAACTCAATATTATTATATTTTAAATTAAATTTAATGCGTATATTGTCACATCCAAAAAATCATTAATTAATTAAATAATAATTTCACTCTACATAAATATAAGTCAATGGGAATAATTATTTCCTGTTGAGTAAAGGGTTTACATAAAAATTGGAAAAAAGGAAATGACTTGCATTGGAATAAAGTGCAAATACTTTGAACTTAACTTAAGTTCAAAAAGTTCATGTAAAAATGGTAGTAGGGAGGTTCGATCAATGAATCAATAATGGATGGACAATTAGAAAAAAATTAATTAATCTTACGGGTGATTTGAAAGTGACAATTAGTGATTTAAAGTGACTTCCTTGCTGGAAGGTAAGTCCCATTCATTGGGTACTTAGTAATGTTTGTTATCTAAATTTTTATTTAATTTAATTTTTATTAAACTCAACATTAACTTAATTACTGAGTTTTAATTGAGTATGTTTACGTGGTGATTAATAGAATCCTGGGAACCTTAAAATATACCAAGCTAGTGAACCCCAGGAGAGTCGCACTTAAATAACCTCCTTAAAAAACCTTGCGACAATATTCAAAACATCCTTACACTATTTTAGTTTGTCATCAACAATAGTACATTGTCTTATTCGGATTAAAAGTGAAACTTTGTTTGACAAGTAATATTTGCATTTGCGAGGCGGAGCGCTAGCGAAACCGAGCGAAACAAAGACTTAAAAAAAAATACTTAATTTTAAAACATTATTTGAAGTAATATTAGAAAAGTCACTTTGACATTTAAAAATTGTGAAATTTCGAAGAGCGCTTTTTCTAAATTGTTTGAATTAGCAATAGCTCGAGAACGGCGCTAGATATCAAAAAACTGAAACATCTGACGGCACACTTCCAACATACCTACCTACTTCATTTTCAAATTAAATAGTACACTTTCCTCAATTATAAATTTATTATTTATGGACAATTTTCGACTAATCAGTCTTTATCAACATATTCCGTCAAATAAAATATTTGACTTATTTGAATTATTTAAAATTTAAAAATTTGTATTATGCAATTGCATAATATATTGTATATAGTATATTGCAATATTATGCAATTAAATTTACTAAACATACACACATGTGTATATCTATATTAGTTATAAACAAATATAATACAAATGTATTATTTATTACTATAAAGACTATTCATAACTACTTGATATTACAGTAAGCCGCAGAAAACCCGTAGTTGTTTAGTAGTCAATATCAGTCCGATAGATATTCACTAACGGCTTATGCAAAATTTTATCCATATTATTGAAAATGATATTTAACCACAATTACTTCATAATAACCATAATTACCCTTAACAACAAGTAGTCTAAATACCATTAATAAGTAATAACTTCTGAAATTACAACTGATGAAAAGCCATTGTAAGGATAGATAAACTACATAATAATGCGTAGAAGGCGCAATTGACGATGTCTCCTCGCAAATTTTTGTCTCAATTATCTTAGTGACGGTGCACACCAGTGTTCCACATTTCATAATTAAATTCAGAGTCATAACCGCCCAATAATATCTAGAGAAACTAGATCAAAACATTGTCGAGGGCGCAGCTGATCTTGTACCCTCTCAAATTTTTGTCTGAATTATCTTAGTGACGGTGCACACATGTGTTCCAAATTTCACAATTAAATTCAAAGTATGACGGTTATAACCGCCCAATAGTATCTGGAGAAACCAGATCAAAACATTGTAGAGGGCGCAGCTGATCTTCTACCCTCTCAAATTTTTGTCTGAATTATCTTAGTGACGGTGCACACATGTGTTCCAAATTTCCTAATTAAATTCAGAGTATGAAGGTCATAACCGCCCAATAATATCTGGAGAAACCAGATCAAAACTTTGTAGAAGGCGCAGCTGACCTTGTACCCCCCAAATTTTTGTCTGAATTATTTTAGTGACGACGGTACACACTAGTGTTCCAAGTTTCATAATTAAATTCAGAGTATGAAGGTCATAACCGCCTATTGGGTTAAAACCAAAGAATTATAAAAAAAAAGCAAAAACTGCGATTTGATGATGAAATTGACAATCCATTAAAAAAGGAAGTATGGAAAAAACGAAATCCTAAAAAAATAATTATTTTTGAAAAAACTTGTTAGCAAAAATAATCCTGAAAATCTCTATAGAAAATCAAGTGTCTGATGTTTTAGACCCATTGACTTCATGCAATAGGAAATATGATTTAAATATTGAACAAGTAATAAATCAAGATCTAGTAGAACATCATAAAGATAATGATGAATGTAAGGAAGTAGAACTTTTGACTGATAAAACCGTTAAAACCGCAATAGACGATAAAACACAACATTTACATCATGAAGATGATCCAGATTTCAGGGCATTACAAAATGGTTTATTATATAATTCTGATTATTACATTATTACATCTACAAATATAATGAAACCGAATGCTTAACACTGAGATCGTATGATTTTAAGCATTTTGTATCAACTTATAATGTCATCGAGAATAATTCTATCAGTGTCACGAATTCAGACAAATGGCTTAGCGATTATTGTATTGACGCCGTTATAGCAAGGTTACTCCATAGTTCGAGTAATATAATATATTATATAGACACAGTGTCGGTCCAGATATTGTTTTCTTTGAAACAAAAAGAACATCAAAATTTTAAATCATATAAAAAATTTAAACCATTTTTGAAATGTCTTGAAACGGTCGAATATGTTTTTATTCCATATAATATAAATAATGTACACTGGACATTAATTTTATTGCATATGGCTACCCATGCAATTTATATATTAGATCCAGGAAATTGTACAGTTGATACTGACAACATTATTAATATTATTAAGATTTTTTTTGGTAAACGTAATAGCTTAAATTATAGTGAACAAAAAATTAATATAAGAAACTGGTCAGTCGGGCGAATTCCTGTAGATATTTCAAAACAAAGTGATGGGCACAATTGTGGAGTTTACGTTATTTATTACATATACATATTGGAACAATCAAATAATTTAGAGCAGTTTTGGTTTAATTTGAAAGAAAATTACTTTCATCCCGAGAGGTATCGAGTATGTCTTCAAAATATGCTACTGTTGTCTTCTCAAAATATGGCAGACAAATGTCTTATATGCGGAATATTTAGCGACAATAGCGAATTCTTAAAGCGCGATATATGTCAACGATGGGTCCACTTTAAGCAATGCTCTAATACAATTTTACCATTGTAATACATTATTTGACGAAGTACAAAGCGAAAAATTTCAGTATAATTGCAATCTGTGTAAGTGTTATGGAAAAGATGCGTTTATAACAGTTAAATCGAAACGAACAATAATATTTAATAATATGGAAAATAAACAATTTATATTGCATTATAAACAATATATCGACAACATTGTAAACACAAAAAAGAACAATAAAGAATGCCGATTATTCAATTCTACACCGCAACCAGAAAACCTTTTAAAATGGGACTATTCCACAGAATTCATCGATTTACAAATGAGCTTAACAGTAGCAAGAACAATATTAAAAATCTGTCCATCTATCTTAGAGTTAAAATTATTGTGTTTCGCAATTTTACCTCTAATTAATCTAAAAATATTTCTAAAATTTTACGGTTTACAAGAAAATGGGCCTACAGATATGATAACAAAATACAAAGAACTAAATGACGTTGATGAATTTCATTATGAATTTCCAATAACGTACACTCTTGATGAAGTATATTATAATTTACTTGAAAACCCAATTTCTTAACTTTGCCGTATATTATTGCTTCCTTTTATTTCAATCTGTATTAAATTTTGTTAATTACTTTTTGTTATATGTATATTGTAATGATATTTTTTTTATTTTATTGAATAGCCAACGACGAACAATCATTAATCTCTACGGCTTTACAAATCGGAGAGCTTAGACTTCTCAGGGTGGATTCAAAGTGGCTTATCTGAACAATTTTGGGATGCAGGTTATACACAAATAAAATATACCAATTCCACAGAGTAAATAAATTTATAAACTTTACTAAATATTGATACTTGTGATGAGAACAATAATTCTCTAATAAGGCTCTTAGGTGTGTAAAAGTGATGCAACAATTACTATTGACAATTTACAAACATAATACAAGAACTTAAATTAATTATACAATTAATTTCACTGCACGAACTATCTTCAACGGTGTCTTCATCTCTCGTTGGTCGTTGAGGGACCTGGTAAATCAATAGATTCGATAACCGACATGATATTTACTTTATAGTAAATACGCTGTATAAATGTACTGTAATTTCTAAATATACTAAATAAGCACAAATGGTAAAAAAATTATAGTTTAAAAAAGAAAACCAAAAAAACACTCCACACAAAAGCGTTGAGCACTTTTTGATTATGTGTCTTTTAATTAATTTTGATCATATCTATTGTATCAAAATCGATGATTTTGATCAAGCGCTCCACGCTTGTTATTATTTTAATTAGTTTAATCTTTATTAAATTTAAAAATTATTTTACAATTTTTAGTGCGTCATAAAAGTGTGTTTCTTTGTTTTTTTTTTTAAACAATAATATTTTTACCGATTGTGCTTATTTAGTTTATTTAGAAATTACAGAACATTTATACAGCGTAGTTACTATAAAGTAAATATCATGTCGGTTATCGAATCTATGATTTACCTGGTCCCTCAACCTCAACGACCAATAACGAGAGATGAAGACACCGTTGAAGATAGTTCGTGCAGTGAAATTAATTGTATAATTAATTTAAGTTCTTGTGTTAATGTTTGTAAATTGTCACTAAAATAAAAGATTTTTTATTTTTGTATCAACATTAATTTATCATAAATATTGTTAGTCAACAAGCATAACTTTGATCAATTTTACACGTAAATGACGTGGATATGCGTATTGAAAAAAAAGAAATAAAAAAAAATATGTCAAAGGTGAGAACCGAACCGTGGACCCATCGTTTACGAGACTCCTTCTTAACCTCGACGCCATGAACCGTCTGTTGACATTTGCTTTACATCTTGTGTTGATAAATCACATAGCAATATTTCAAAGTCGATTTTCTAGAAAATTTCTGGCCATCTGGTCGAACAGCTTTGGGGAATTATTATTCGAGGGCTGATCTTTCAGCACGATAAGTGGGAAAATTTACAAAAATGCGGACCTCGTACTCTCTACATGTGAGAGTAAAAAACTCTGCGATAGGACTCGGACCGTCCAATCGTCAAAATCTATAAATTGCATTTTTTTCAAATATGTTTCTTGTATCGCAAAATACCACGGAATTTTCCCCGAATAATAATAAAATCCTGACCTTATTTTAAAAATCGTTAATCTTATTTAATATCTCTGGTTTCTCAAATAAAATAGTTTTTGAGCAAATTAGCGTTAAAAGATATTATTTTATTTAATTCTTTTGTGATAATATTATCTTTATGAAACAAATTAATCTTGATAAAATTTAAATCGACAAATTTATTTTTTTTTCTGTAAAAAGTAAAAGATATGTATGGTATTTTAAAAAACCTTTAATTTGAAGTGTCACAAAGAATAATAATTATGATGTTATATAAATTTTAAGTTAAAGTAGGTGAGGGTGAGAAATTCTGGTCTTGTCTTTTTGTCTCAGCCATCACTATAAAAGAATAAAAGCTCAATGAATCTCAAACAAAACTTAATTGATTTCATAAATAGATTCATTATTGTGAAAAGAACGAAGTAGTACAAAGTCTTCATCTTTGATTTCATCCCCCCCCCCCGGAAACTATTTCGGGACATATCTCTTCTCGACAGCTTGGACTTACACGATGGGAATCAAACGCCATTCATGCGTTCATAATAAATTTATCTCTTTCAGCTAAAAATTCCACTTTGTAGAGAAAATCGTGCGTGAAACCAATATTTTGATAGAACATTCTACCACTAACTCTGTATATATAATACCGATTGAAAAGTACAAAAATTGCATATCAGGTCAATAGCACCTCCCCCCCCTCCCAGATTCTTGACTCTAAGCTATGGAGGGTAGAGGTAAGGAGGACAATCTCTGTGTACAAAAAGTGTCCTTCAAATAGTAGTAATTAACGTTTCAGAAAGTGTCCAGAATGGCGCTGGTGTACCAAGAGGGTATGGTTTTTGAACTATGGAACATATCGCCGCGCCGTCATTGTCTTTTTTCCAGGCCAGGGTTTGAAAGATTAATAAAAATGTTCAATTTATATTTTATTAAATTTTTATAAACAATTTTGTGAATTTTGTAGTATTTTAATTTATTGCTTTTTACACAATCTTGATAAATGAAACTTTTTATGTCAAGCGAGGAGTTTATATTTATTATTCAAGTTTAATTCTCAGCTAATGCAATATAGAGTCATCTACCTTCCATAGTTCAAACCATACCCTCTCGGTACGCCAGCGCCATTCTGGCCGTTTTCTGAAACCTTATTTAGTGCTTTTCAGTGGCCACTTTTAGAATAAAACAGCCATATGAGATTGTCCTCCTTACCTCTACCCTCCATACTCTAAGCTTTAACGTTTGACATCAATTTTACTACTGAATTCCACTTGGGGGGCTATCATGTCCATGCCGCATTTCTAGGTGGGGTGCTAGCTTGACGTCAACTCAGCACCGCCACCAAAGATTTATGTTTTTACGCGAAACCGTTGTTGTCCAAAATTCGCGAATGTTGTCCAAAATTAGTCCATAATTATGGTATACAAAATTTAAAAAAAAAAGTTGCTTTTTCGAGGTGGCTGTGCTAGCTTGACGTCAACTCAGCACCGCCACCAAAGATTTATGTTTTTACGCGAAACCGTTGTTGTCCAAAATTCGCAAATGTTGTCCAAAATGAGTCCATAATTATGGTATACTAAATTTAAAAAAAAAAGTTGTTTTTTTACGAATGTAAAACGAAGGCCTTCGTATAATGTAAACGCAGATGTATTCAAAAAATCAGTGCAACGCGCGCAAATCTGCATTCCTTTTTGAATAGATTAACGTAAAAGCATTAATTTAGTATGAGCGATAAAAAAATACGATTTTCCCCCATTTTCCCCCCATTCATTATATTCAAATATTAAATAATCGAGTTTTTCCCCCATAATGAGATGAATAAGAGCCCAAATAATAAGTCAAATAAATAATTAAGTCTTTTCCCCCATAATCCCCCATGAATTTTTTTAATAAGGCCATAATGAAATACTAAGTCAAATAAATAATTAAGTCTTTTCATACTCCATACTTATACCCCATACTCCTCCTTGAATTTTTTTTAATAAGGCCAAAATAAAGTTTAATAAGAGCACAAGTTTTATGTCAATTAAAAAATTAATTTTTGTTATAAAGCCCACATTGAAATAAATAGGAGCACGAAAATAGCACTTGATTTAAAATAATAAACATATAAATATTCAATGTAGTCCAAATAATTATAATTGACTCTGGATGGGATTCAGTTTTTGTTTTGCAAAGAGTTGTCCAACCGATATAAATAATAAAAGTAAAACCTTTACATAGGTAAATGAAAAACCTTAATGATTTAACTGATTGAATTTTTGTTAAGATTTTTTTAATTAAACTAGGTTAAACAACTTGTAATTGCAACGACATCAAATTTCAATGAATATGACTAGGTCAACTCGTTGAAGCTTACAAACGGTAAATAAACAAAAAACGCTTACTATTCAAAACACAATAAACCAGGGACGCAGTAAGAAATTTTAAATACCAAGTCTCTAATCTACATTTATATATTCGACTATATTGATAAAATTTTTAATCTTTTTGAATTAAAACATTACATCGGATGGTATTTGTCCTTTTGGGTACGGCCTAAGAGCTTAAAAACATACTCGAGGAAATACTTATCCAAAAACCTAGAAAATTTTGTTATAATTTTTGCGTCTTGTTGTGAATCCCGATTTGAACTTTCAATGAGAAAATTTTTTTTGTTTGTTACTAATAATAAGTGTCTGTTCTCCTGTTGCAATTATAAGTTGTCTTATAAATCTTTGATTAGTTATTATATAAATTTAATTTTAATTTTCTATTGATTTATTTTTGAAAAACTATTGTTTTTGTTGTTCTCATATACATATATCTATATTTTATTTATAAATTATCCTTACAATTAAATTGTAAGCCGAAATTTTTTTTTATTTTATGTCTTCTTTCGTTTGATTTGGTAGTAGTTTTGCTTTATCATTGTTCTTTTATTGTTATTGGTTCAACAGGTTGTTGATCAGTCAATTTTAGCGCCTTGGGCCAGCCGCTTTTGCCGGCGAGGGGGTAATGTCACGTAAAAATCAATCACACGGTATATAACTAAATTTATAATTACTATAACAAAATATATCCTATATCCTGTGTGATTGATTGATCATCAAAATTGTAAACGGAACATTGCCCCGATGAATCAACTCAATCGATAAACCAATAATATGAATCCAACAATAACCAATAAGAATTATAATTAGTAGAATTAATATTAAGAGGGAGGATTACAACAAAAAGGGCGGTAAGTCGGAAAATCGGTAGTCAGCCGTGGGTGAAGTGCGAGTAGTGATTACCGCTGGAACCTATGTCCGTCATGTTGGTGATCCAATCCTCCCTCAGCCTTTTAGGGTAAGACTTAATTGTAATTGTTGTATGTTTTATTATGCGTTATTATAATTGTTTAAACTCTTGTCGTGACTTTAATTGATTAATCTGAGCTACAATAAACCCCCACGACCAAAAGGTCGTAACATATGGTAACAAAAAAAACGTAACAAAAATTCGCGAATGTTGTCCAAAATTAGTCCATAATTATGGTATACTAAATTTTAAAAAAAAGTTTCGAAAGTAAAGATTTATTCCCGTACTAATAGCATCGGATTAATTCGAGATTCAAGATAATCCTAGGATTTACCAATAACATTACTGGAATTTAGACCGTATCGTAGCAACAGCTGCTATTTCGAGAATTAATCTTGAAGCTCGGATTAATCCCTGACTACTTATATTAATTGCATTTATAAGATAATCGGATAATCTACTTTACTACTTAAGATTTACAACTTATCAGATTATCTTAGGCCCAGTTTTTCAATCGCAGGTTAACCTTAGGTTAACCCAAATTTATGTTTTTACGCGAAACCGTTGTAGTTCAAAATTCGCGAATTTTGTCCAAAATGAGTCCATAATTAGTCCATAATTATGGTATACTAAATTTTAAAAAAAAGTTGTTTTTTCGAGGTGGTTGTGCTAGCTTGACGTCAACTCAGCACCGCCACCAAAGATTTATGTTTTTACGCGAAACCGTTGTTGTCCAAAATTCGCAAATGTTGTCCAAAATGAGTCCATAATTATGGTATACTAAATTTAAAAAAAAAAGTTGTGTTTTCGAGGTGGTTGTGCTAGCTTGACGTCAACTCAGCACCGCCACCAAAGATTTATGTTTTTACGCGAAATTGTTGTTGTCCAAAATTCGCAAATGTTGTCCAAAATGAGTCCATAATTATGGTATACTAAATTTAAAAAAAAAAGTTGTGTTTTCGAGGTGGTTGTGCTAGCTTGACGTCAACTCAGCACCGCCACCAAAGATTTATGTTTTTACGCGAAACCGTTGTTGTCCAAAATTCGCAAATGTTGTCCAAAATGAGTCCATAATTATGGTATACTAAATTTTAAAAAAAAAGTTGTGTTTTCGAGGTGGTTGTGCTAGCTTGACGTCAACTCAGCACCGCCACCAAAGATTTATGTTTTTACGCGAAACCGTTGTTGTCCAAAATTCGCAAATGTTGTCCAAAATGAGTCCATAATTATGGTATACTAAATTTAAAAAAAAAAGTTGTGTTTTCGAGGTGGTTGTGCTAGCTTGACGTCAACTCAGCACCGCCACCAAAGATTTATGTTTTTACGCGAAACCGTTGTTGTCCAAAATTCGCAAATGTTGTCCAAAATGAGTCCATAATTATGGTATACTAAATTTAAAAAAAAAAGTTGTGTTTTCGAGGTGGTTGTGCTAGCTTGACGTCAACTCAGCACCGCCACCAAAGATTTATGTTTTTACGCGAAACCGCTGTTGTCCAAAATTCGCGAATGTTGTCCAAAATTAGTCCATAATTATAGAATAAAAATTTTTTTGTTTTGAAAAGGTGGTTGTGCTAGCTTGACGTGGGTCCATTTTTTTATTTACATGAGACTCTTCAATAAATAAAATAAACACATTTTAAAAACTTAAACTCAAAAACTTTAATTAAATTAACTGTAAAACTTAAATTAAATTGGAACGGACAAACACACGTCCGTTCGCTTGGCTGTCGGCCATCAAAAAGCATACATGCACATTTTTCAATTCACAAATTTAACAAAATAATATACCAACTTAAAATTATTAACAATTAAAAATATACAGGACGATTAAAATTATTTACAATACAAAATTTATTTACAAAAATTAAACAATTATTTTTATTAACCTATTTATCCAATTTTGAACATGACATTTTACCCCCTAGACTTCAGGATAGAAAAATATAATTTTTCTGATTAAAGTTTACACAGTCTGGTTCAAAATCACGCCAAACTAAATTTTTCAAAATTTTTAAAACTCACTACAATATTTATACAAATTTACAAAATAAAATTGGAATAATAATAATAATAATAAAACATTGGATCTCAGTTCCGATCATACACCTGTTATACTAACAATTCACTCCCAAATCATTTACAAATAAAAACAAGCAACATTATTTAGTAAAAAAACTAATTGGGAATTATTTAAAAAAAAATTGGACGAGCGAATTAATTTAAATGTCCCCCTGAGACCTGAGAACAGAAGAAGAGCTTGACATTGCAGTGGAAAACTTAACTACGGCAATTCAAAATGCAGCATGGCAAAGTACACCTGATCGAAATATATCTCACATTGAAGAATCGTGCCCCGCATCAGTTAAACAAAAAATTTCCGAAAACCGAAAACTTCGAAAACAATGGCAAACCTTAAGAACACCCGAGAGCAAAGCAAAATATAACAAAGCTGCTAAACAACTTAAAATCCTCTTGTCACAACTCAAAAACCAGTCTGTTCAGGACTATCTTAGCAATCTAACAGCTCCTAAAGCAACTGACCACTCGCTACGGAAAGCCACAAGAAAACTCAAGCACCCACAAGAGACAATACCACCAGTCAGAGATGATAGGGGTAAGTGGGCTAGAAGCGACAAGGAAAAGGCTCGTGCATTTGCCAAGCACCTTTCTAATGTTTTCAAACCATTCCCATCAACATCGACACTAGAGGATAATGACATCTATAAATATCTTGATGCACCCTTTCAGATGGATTTGCCAATAAAGAGTTTTAAACCACAAGATGTTAAACAAACAATCCTACGCGAAATTAATCCCAAAAAAGCACCCGGCTTTGACCTGATTACAGGTAGGGTTTTACAAGAAATAACTCCCAAGTGCCTAAGATTGCTAACGTACATCTACAGTGCAATATTAAGATTAAAACACTTCCCGCACTTATGGAAAGTTGCACAAATTATCCTAATACAAAAACCAGGAAAGAAACCGGAAGAAATAACGTCCTATAGACCAATAAGTCTGTTACTGCTAGTGCGTATACGTATTATGTAGATTATTGCATTTATGTTAACAACTTTGAAAACCTAAAATGAGTGCATTCACTGGAATGTTCTCAACGTGTTATTTTAAAGCCAAATGATTTACTTATTGTTTGTATAAACAGATTGTAAATATTAATTGAAATATAAAAAAAAATTAATTAAAACAATAATTTTATCTGATAACAATCCCTTAATAAAATAAAATATGTAAAAAAATTTTTGAAACCAATTAATTTCGAGCAAATCTGAGCTATAATTTTCATTCAGTTTTAAATTTTCTTCCAAAATATTATTATTATTATACAGCTTAACATTCACAGAGAATATAGCTATCCCTTTACCGGGATTTACAAATCCATTTGACGGGGTGGATTAGTCCCCATATAGTACATTGCATAATATTTACATTGTATAATAAATTCATTCTTACTTTCTGCTTATAACATTGTGTGTTTTGAAGCCTCCCTCACGATCTCTTTCCATATTTGTATATTGTGGAACTTAGACATCCACTCACCAACACCCATCTTCTCGAGATCCCCGGTCACCTGATCCCACCATCTGATCTTTCTCACCAAATCTTCTCTGCTTCGCATGATATGACCCAACCATCTTATTTTTTGTGACTTTACAAATTTCACCACATCATCATCTCCACATATCTGCAATATTTCGTGATTCATTCTCACCCTCTTTTCTCCATTTTCAGACAGTGGGCCCAATATGACTAGCATGACTTTTCTCTCGAAAACCCTCATTCTTTCGGCTTCAAATTGTGATATACACAGTGTTTCCGCTGCATATGTCAGCGCTGGTCGTATCATGGTCCTGTATATTTTCATCTTGGTTGATCTCGTCAGCTTCTTGTCTTTTAACATTGTTTTGTTTGCATAGTAGGCTTTGTTTCCTATTTGTACTCTTCTTCTTATTTCTTCCCCTCTGTTACTGTTTCTGTTTATCTGTACTCCTAGGTAAATAAAGCTATCAACTTCTTCGAATGTTTTTCCATCTATATTTAGATCGTGTCTTAAACACGATTTGTTCCTGCTACTCCTCATGTATTTCGTCTTCTTTTCGTTTACACAAAGTCTATTTGTTTTCGCTGCTTTTTCCATTTCTTTGAACATCTCCGTCATTTTCTTGCGTGATCTCGCCATAATGACTATATCGTCCGCATATGCTATCATTTGACCCTCTCTTGTTATTAACGATCCTTTTTCTCCAATTTCTCTGAATATTTTTTCTAGTAATATAATAAACAGCGCTGCGGACAACGCATCTCCCTGCCTTACACCGCTGTTTATCTCAAAGCAGTAGGTTACCCCCTCCTTAGTTGCCACGCATGCTTTTGATCCTTCGAGCGTCATTCTTATCAATTTATTTAATTTCGTTGGTATACCCATTTCCTTCAGTGACTTATATAGTTTTCCTCTGTTGACCCTGTCAAAAGCCTGCTGAAAATCGACAAACAACATGTGTAGTTCTTCATTAAATTCATATGTTTTCTCCATTATTCTTTTTACCACATGTATTGCTCCAACAGTCGATCTGCCTTCTGTAAAACCGAACTGATTGTCACCAATTATACAATTTGTATGCTCTTTTAATCTTGTCAGGATTAACGTTGACAGTACCTTGTATATAGAGCTTAGGAGCTTCATTCCTCTGTAATTTTTATAATCTTCAAGGTCACCTTTCTTTTTTAATGGTATAATTACTCCCTGTTTCCATTCCTTGGGCATCTTCTCTTCTCTCTAACCTGCCTCACCAACTCGCATACTCTATCGCAGACTTCATCACCGCCGTACTTAATGAGCTCTATATTTATTTCGTATTTTCCTGCCGCTTTTCCATTTCTCATCTACATGATTGCGATTTTTATTTCGTCCTAAGATGGTAATAATGCATTATTTTCTTCATCATCTGTTTCTGTTTGCATATATGAATCTTCTTGGTGAGTGTTTAAGAGCTCCTGAAAATGCCTTACCCAGATCTGGTTTATCTTTTCTGTATTGTGTTCTGTCTTTCCATTGTTGTCTTTCATTCGTCTTTGTGTTATATTACCTTTCGTCTTTTGTTTCTTTATGAGTTTGTAGAACATTTTTGATTCGTTTTGCCTGTTGCATGTTTCTATCTCTTGCATTTTTTTCATCACCCATGTATTCTTCTTGTTCTTGTATATCATATCTGCTTCTCTTGAACATTTCTTATATTCATCCACAGATCCGCCTATAAATATAAATAAATAAATATTAAACAGTTTTAATAAAAAAACTTTTTCTTCGATGATTAGCAATAACGTTTCTCAAAATACAAATTAATTTTCACGTGTTACTCGTTTCACGTCGGCAATTCAAATTTTTTATTAATTTCTTTATCAAAATTTACTTTTTATTTAATAAATGGCTACTGTTTTCTTCAAAATAACTACCTCCGTTTCAAAATCCTAACTACTCTCAAAATACATCATCAATACAATATCAATTATCAAATTACTTATATCATCAACTACAACCCTTTAAATTGTAACTCGACCAATTTGCCTTTCCTAAATGGAAAGGTGAAATCGCCGCTACTGGGTAGCTTCGGAAGCTTAGGTCAAGGGGTGGACTAACTTGTCAAGTTTTCTTGCTATCACACACTATTCTGTTTACGGAAACCCGGTACGTGGGCGCTAATTCGAACAAGTCGAATATAATGACTGGAACGGGGGGGTTAAATAAACAATTGATTTGAAAACAATAACAAAAATATTTATTAATAAAGGAAAAAAAATATATATATTTACAAACTTAAATTGAATTATAAAATTAAAACGAAATAGTACTGCGTACGGCACTGGTGGTTTATTTACAAGTTTATAAAATGGCGGATGTGTAGTTGTGTCGATTTTTGTCTTCTGCACTTTAGTTTCAACAGCTACTAGTTTCAATAATGCGAAATTACAGGTAAGTACGGGGAATCTAATTTTAATGTTCTTACTGAAATATCACACTACAAGTTCCTTTCTTAGATGTTAAAAGAACTACTGGTACCTAACTGAACTGCTGGTTAATTCAAATTTACTACTAATACTATTACAGGAGCTGGATTACGAGTATCTAAATTTGAAATGTTGAGTACTACTGGTTTGGTTATCTGGGATCTAACATAAACTACACCCACATCTGACTATCATTGCTACTGGTAAACTAATAATGACTACTTAGATGGTTTTCGCCGGTGTGAATATTTTATAAAAACAGGAAAGATGACAGGAAGTTTTTATGGGATAAATCTTACCTACCTAAATAGATGTTCATACCAAATACTATAGATAGATAATACGTACAGCTTTGGCTTTTTACAATAGAATTTTCGTAGTCCAAAAATTAGCGCTACCTGTTTACCGGAGTTGGAACTGAAACTGTAAATAATTTTAATTTGGCTTTAACATTATTCACATTTTCTTGCAAAAATACATTAAACATACTTTTAAAAGTATGATTTATAACATTGGATGCTGTCTTAGCAATTTCATTTGGAAAATATAATTTTGATAAATCTGTGTACTTTTTGAATTCTATAAAAGTATTTAAAATATCAAAATTAGTTAGGTTTGGTAAGATTTGCCAACATAAACAAATTTGAAATCAACTGTCAAACTGATATAGTTCCAACTCGATTCGTTGGTGGCGCTAATGTGCTAGGCTACAAATTTTCGACGAAGCCGTGCGTATTATCTATCTAATAGTATTTGTTTATACTCAGTTCGTAGCGAAATATTCCGCGACGCACACCGTGCTACGCTTCTGTATTAAATATGGGTGGAGAAGAAAAATGTTTTATCTGTGAGAAAAGCTTTCAATTAAAGATACGATCACTGTCAAACAGAGAGGACTGAATAGTTTCAGAAAATCAAGTGACCGAAGAGGAGACGGTAAAAAAGAAAAATTGGAGAGACTGTGTGCAGTGACAGTACGTGATTCATGCATAAAGGAATATACTCGGGAACACGGCATTATTGCTTCATTAAAGAAGCAATCCGCTAATCAAGCAGTGGCGACTATTTCGGCAATAAAATCAAAGCGCAGATCACCTGTACCAAGTTTCGATTTTAAAAGTGCGTGTTTTTATTGCGCAGAAATAATCGATTCGAAGTTTTATGAACGAGAGAAGAAAAAGCATGTCAATAAACGTAACAAAGTGCACAACGTTCGTAGGGATCTGTCAGACAAAACACACCACGAATCGAGCCGCGACAATTATACAATAGGAAAGAGGACAAAATTCTGAGCAATTTTTGTAATTAAATTTTTGCGGATTATCCATTAGTTTTCGAGAAAACGGCTTTTGAAAATCAAAATTTTACATGCATTTTAGATAGGGAATTGATTCACTCCTGAGTTCTATTGACGGTGCTTGCGTTCTGATATAGTCTTAGTGTTAGCAGTAAGACGCGATTGTGATATTGTCGGGTGAACATCGTGCATATTGAACCCCTTCCTTGTAACCGCATCCATTATATTACGCAACATTATGCAATAATTTAAAAAATAAACGCAGAACTTGTTTTTAGGTTAGAATCTCGATTGCCTTGGTTGCGTTCGCCAAAACCGACGCTTCGCTACCCTCCGCTCCGGTTCCCTTAGCTCCGGGCGCTACGCGCCGTTTTGACGAACGCTGACTCGCTAAAAACATCCCCCTAGGTAGCACAAACTCGTCAAAGGTGCTACTCGAAAGGGGTGAAACTCGTTATCCACGCTCGATGTGTACCCGACGGTATCACAATCGCGTCTGACCGCTAACACTAAGACTATATCAGAACGCACGCACCGTCAATAGAACTCTCGTGTCAATGAATTCCCTAAAATTTTGATTTTCAAATGCCGTTTTCTCGAAATGTACTGGATAATCCTCATCAATGTGGGATCTCAAAATGCCCAGAAAATTATCCTCTTTCCAATAGTATAATTTTCGCGGCCCGATCCGTGGTGTGTTTTGACTGACAGTAACCCGTTGGTAGCTTATTCGTCAAAGAAAGCGTTCTGCAAGCAGCTAGAAAAATAAACGATAAATGGAGTCAGATACTCCGTATAGATACTGCTGCAGACTTAGTCGCGGTTGAAGCATTGTATCACGAACGGTGTTCTATCAACTTTTTCAAGGATCCAGCAACGGGCAATAAAGGTGGACGTCCTCCAGTCGACGATGTCAAAACTGCGATGGAGATAATTTACGATTTTATTGAAAAGGACAAAATGTATATGAACTTTTTTATAGTAAATTTAATAAATTTTCATTTTTATATCACCCATTTTTGCGATATTATCAATAGTTCCCGAGATACAGTCCAAAAACCAAAAAAGTGTATTTTTTTTCCAAGATGGCGGCTCGAGCGCAACATGTATCGATTGGGCAATTTAGTATGTTCATCTGGAAGCCTTAATAAGCTTGTATACCAAAATCCAGATTTTTACCGGTTAATGCATTTATTTTTTCTAATATGACTGGACTACTTCTTGACTTCGGTTGCGGTAAAAATATGGTTAGTAAAATCTAAATAACTACTATAATACAAAATGTTGACATCTAGCTCAATAGCTAAGAAATAAAGCATAAGCTTTGTGCGGTAAATGTAAACAATAAATAATATGATTTTGACAATCTTTAAAGGTGGTACGTTATAAAAGTTTCGTAGCATATAACTATAAGCATATAATAATATATTATAAGCATATAATAATATACGTTGAATGTTGAAGTCGATTCCAATAATGCAGGTAATACGTAAACACAAAATTCACACACAGTTAGTTTAGATAAACAGTATAATATTACCTTACAGGTGTCTTGCCACAAGCAGTATCCAATAAGGTGTTATAACGAGCTCTCGAACTGCAATGCCGAATGGGGTACCATGAACGAGATGATGGGGCACTCATAAGGTTGACCCTACCAAGGTGGACGTAAAGGCACTCTGGCGACTCGACTTCGAATAAATTATTATTCGAATAAATTATTATTATTCGAAGTCTGGTACAATCGTCGGCAGTCACAATACTTGTACGGAATAACGGTAGTAATGCGTAATTTTGCAAAGGATAGTAGGAGCGATACCTAAATTGTCTACAGGCATTAATTTATCGATAGTAGAGCCAAATGGTTGCATTAAAGGTTAATCAAACTTCACTAAACTTATGGCGGTAAACTGAGCATTCGAGGTTATGTTGATTGACTGAAGAAATTCTTATTATAACGGAAGCCGGTAAAAGTAATAACATAAAAAACGTACTCTTTAAGTTTCTTCGAGATGTTATAGGATGTTACGAGTGATCGTGATATCTTAATAAATATGCACATAAGTGCAAATTGCTATAAACAGCAAAAGCGATTGTTAGCATCCCGGAAGTAAATAAATTCGCACAACGCGATAAATAACCGAACGGTAATAAACCTTCACATAAAACCAGGTGCTATTAGCTTTAAAATCGGTAGATAATCACTTTTCACATGTCTTTTGCAATGGCGGTCAGTCAACTACCTTTCTGCTTGCTTCGCTTCACGCGCAAGTCTCAATTAACACCAGCAAAATTCCTATATCAGTTCGCGAAAGAGACGCTAGGTGACGCCACGTGACGGTAAACAATTTAAAAATGAAAATAAAAGAGCGGCTAAACTTACCTACTTTAAAAATATTTATATAAAAATACGAAGATGTCAAAATGACATCACAAGGTGGCGTGACAATAGAAAAATTGTATCGTCCCCTATATATGTATATACACTGCACGTTGATTTCTTAGTAAAATGCTTTCGGATCCGACAGAGGTCGTTCTATTGTTGTGCACATCTTCAATGATTACCGTTGCGTTTCGAAAGTAAAGATTTATTCCCGTACTAATAGCATCGGATTAATTCGAGATTCAAGATAATCCTAGGATTTACCAATAACATTACTGGAATTTAGACCGTATCGTAGCAACAGCTGCTATTTCGAGAATTAATCTTGAAGCTCGGATTAATCCCTGACTACTTATATTAATTGCATTTATAAGATAATCGGATAATCTACTTTACTACTTAAGATTTACGACTTATCAGATTATCTTAGGCCCAGTTTTTCAATCGCAGGTTAACCTTAGGTTAACCCAAATTTAAAGGTTAACTTAGAATTCTGACCAATCAGGTAGTCATAAACGTAGGTTAACCCTCAAATTTAGATTAACTTAAGATTGAAAAACTGGGCCTTAAAGTAATAAATATGTTAAAGTTATTTTAAGACTGAAAAATATAAAATAAAATATTACAGTTTTAAAAAACAAAAAAACACACTTTTATGACGCACTAAAAATTTTGAAATAATTTTTAATTTAATGAAGAATAAACTAATTGAAAAAGCGTGGAGCGCTTTGTCAAAATCATAACAAAATTTATTAAAAGACACATAATCAAAATGCGCAAATGTCAAAACGCTTTTTGAATAAGTTTATTCTTTATCAAATTAATAGTATATTCTGTAACAAGTTTGGAATTAGCCATAATCCGCACGAGAGGAAAGTTTGTCGCCCGAGCCTTTAGGCGATGGTCCATGAGTGCGGTACAGCCATTCCAAACGTTTTCCAGATTCTACTTTCTATACGACTGTGAAGATAGTTAACTGTATAAGTTTTGACCGTAATTACAAAAAACCGGGTGACATTAAATTAATACGAAAACTACAATTACCAAAATTCTTTCTATAATGTTCATGTACAAAGTAAAGTCCAAAATACAAAGTAATGGTCCCACTGACAAATTAATAAATTATAAATTATAACTCATAACCATGGACTTAGAAGGAGTCCTCCTTCTAAGTCCATGCTCATAACCAATTTGACAAATTAATTTGGTAATAGATGTCGCTACTAGTGATCATTTTAGTGATAGAATGAAAACCATTATATAACAAGTGTAAGAATATGCATACATTCTCTAATTAAAAATTAAACCAGAATGCTGGTATTCTATGACAGTCGTATAGAAAAATTATTTTAAAATTTTTAGTGCGTCATAAAAGTGTGTTTCTTGGTTTTTTTAAAACTATAATATTTTTTGTAAAGTGTATTATTACTTTTAATTTTGAAAAAGATCTTTCTGTTGAAGTCACAGTTCATATTTAAAAGAAAATTAATCGCAGACCAAAATATTCCAGAATTTAGGTGTAAAATTATGTGTATTTTCTTTTGATAACATTTTAATTCTTTTTATATTTATTATTAATTACCAAAAATTAGTTTCGCAAAACAATTTGAACGGATGCCTGGGTGCTTAGTGTCATCCTATATCTAAACTGTCAATTATTAAATTAATAATAGAAGAATGCAGTGTTTATTTATTTACTTAGAACCTCCGAAATTGTCGATAATGAATTTACAAAACCTTACACAAATTACATTTTGCGTAAAATATCGTAAAAAGTAATATTTTTGAAACATTAAGAACGCTTTTAAAAAAGAATGAACAAATATTATATTGTAATCTTTGTCGATTCAACATATTGAACACTGGTAGTTACGCCACTGATTAAAACTAATAATCAATCTTTATGGTTCAATCTCAAAACTGGTCAAGACCCTATGGCTTTATTTTGCACTCCCTTTTATTCCATTTTTGGGGGGTTAGAGGGATGGTTTTTACTTAAAGTTTATGCCGTTAGGTAACACAGACACAACAGATTCATAAAAGTATCTAAAAAATTTGGCTATTTGTGATAGTTTTACGGTTGATTTTTTTTAACGCAAACTTAACATACAACTTTAAATACAAAGATTAAATTGAATTATAATATTTTTGTTAATAGTGGTCCCCCCCCCCTGCTTAATACACTTGGAAACGTTACATCTAGTACTTCAAGGTTTTTGTATCTATTTATACTTAAGTGCACACGTACTATAAAAACGATAAGACAACTTCAATTAATAATTTTAGTTAATACCCGGTTTTTTTCAGTTTTATTCACTTTTTACGCCTCCATCAGGCAAGTGTTCAATTGTATATTTCAAATACGGCGTGAAAAGCTAGTTTTTTCGCCTAGCGTTTGAATAAAACAGTGATTATTTTATAAGATGCTGGTATTTTTGGTTATATTTTGTACGTCAAATTGAATTAAATTAAATATAACAAATTTTTGGGAAAATGGCACTTTTTAATGCAATTATAATACAGCTAACTTATTATTTTATAATTATTATCACAGTCGCAATTTTACAACACAATACAAAATATGTAGTTCAATTTAAACGTCAAATTTTGAATTCAAATGTGTTACTACCAACAACAACAAAAATCCCTAATAGCAAATATTCAAAAAATAATTATAATTTATGTAACAAATTTATAGAAGTCTGCGTACAAAATTACGATTTTTTAATTATGTTTCAAAAAGTGTCACTTTGTGACATTCAAAAATGTGCGGAAAAGTACTACTTTTCCGCCCTAGTGCGGAACTGCTCGGCCTTCGGCCTCGATCGTAAACCTTCACCTTGAATGGAAAAATGTTATTTTCCTAACTTGTATCGAAAATATCTATTATCACTCGGAAGGAAACTGTTTTCCGAGTACTCGTATAAATACAGAAATACAGGCATCGACTAATCCGAATCGGTCTGTAAAAAAACTCATACTCGGAAAAATTCAGTTTTCAGCCTAATGATAAAAATTACTATTTTAAAATACTACGTTTTTAAAACGGACAAAAAAGTATAAAATAATTACAGATATTCAGGTCTATTAGAGGCTGTTCATTCGTAACGCAATTTTTGATGTTTTTTACCCCCCCCCCTCTTGTAACAGATCGTAACAAATTGCGAGACGAAATAAAAAAATTAAGTAGCATTTTTTCTTATAAATTTTAT
Source organism: Cantharis rufa (assembly GCA_947369205.1). NCBI lineage: Eukaryota > Metazoa > Arthropoda > Insecta > Coleoptera > Cantharidae > Cantharis > Cantharis rufa. The sequence continues at coordinate 18,743,039 of OX376307.1, read as the reverse complement.
TCTTTACTCTTTAGTTTATATACATTTTTCTATTTAGTAGCACCGTTTCCGAGATATAGATGACAATATTTTTTCCATTTTACCGAGTCTTGTTTAAGCCGCTCTCAGTCAAAAAGGGTGCGCTAAAATAAAAAAATGTATAGAAACAAAATTGAAGACAATGCAATTTGCAACAAAAAAATGTTAAGAAGGTTTTGCTGTGAAATGGACTTTCATATGCTAAAAAACGGCTTCAAAACCGGAAATTTACATTGTTAACATAGGAGTGGGCGAAACCTTTCGTTATTCACTATGTATCAAAATTAATTTTTATTGTTTTTTTTGCAAATTTAAAATTTTTGCAAAATAATTCCTTTACAAAATTTGTATACTTATTAAATTACATCATCTTAAGTTTGCTGTGTAAGTACATAGTTTTTTCTTATCGTAATCAAGAATGCCATGATAATTATGTTTGCACACTTCACCTTTGTAGTCAAATTCATTTTAACTCGAGTATGACTAATCGTTTCAGGCAATGAGATCTATCTGATTAAATTTGGTTATCTTTGTCATACGAGGTATGTTCAAAATGAAACGGAAATTTTTGAATTTCGCGCGGTGTAAGTTAAAGAATGAGATAAATTTTTTTATAAGTTGACACAACTGTCAGTGATGTAGTACATATCAATTTTCAGACATATTAGTCCGGTCAAATTAGACCAAAAAATAGGGCGAGGTTACAAAAATTCACACAAGGCTTAAAATTGGTAGGCTTGTTCAAAACACTATTATAAATGACATGTAAAAAGTCCTCATCGATCCGACACCTGGAAAAAAATTTACTCGGGGTCAAAGGTCACGAAAACGGGTTTTTCGCGATTTTCAGCCAAACGGTAAGTTTTATTATAAAATTAGTTCAGACAAAAATTGTAGATCAGATAATTATCTATAAAAAATGTCTAAATACTTTTTTTTCCTAAGAGCCACCGTTACCGAGATATAACGATTCAAAAAGTTGAAAGAGTTGTAATCTACTACAAAAATATAACACAACTTTTTAAATACGATTTTGTCTTGTGGTAGCTTATTTTAATCACCTTGAAAAGCTTTATCTAGAATAGGTAAAATTAAATTTCTATCTGTCATCTGTCAAAAATTACAAGCTGCCAAAGTTTAAACTTCAAAAGTGAATAACTCATGAAGTATTGAAGGGATTTCAATCAAATTTTGTATGTAGAAACATTTCCCCCACAGAACTTGACGGCATATAGAACCATTTGATAAAAACCAAGAATTCGACATTAAAAAAAAAGATTACTTTTTTTTGCGAAAACTTGAAAAAAGTTCTTATCCCTCGATCCCTCGACCTAGTGGTGAAAATAAGGTTTTGGCAAAGAAATCTTTGCCAGGGCCACCACAATAAAATAAATTAAAAAATGAAAATATCTTCGTATCTTGGGAAATGTTGAACCGATTGTGACAAAATTTTGTGTGCTGATAGTTTTAAAATACAAGCATTGGTGAGGAAGAAATTGAGCCAAATGTAAAAGCAAGAAAATTACAGAAAATATTAATTGAAATCTTACTTTATCTATTTTTTTGTGAAAATTTATTAGGTGGCTTGTCATATGACGTAATATTAATTTCGCAAGTTTGACAACAATAACACAATTATTGTTTTATGATTTTCTATTGAGCACATACATTTTCAATCGTTCTAATTAATTTATAACAATTTAGTCCGGTCAATTTAGACATCCAAGGTTACAAAAATTCATACTTGGCTGAAAATTGGTAGGATTGTTCAAAACACCATTATAAATGAAATGTGAAAAGTCCTCATCGATCCGACACCTGTAAAAAAAATTACTCGGGGTCAAAAGTCACAAAACGGGTTTTTCGCGATTTTCAGCAAAACGGTAAGATTTATCAAAAAATTAGTTCAGACATAAATTGTAGATCAGATAATTATCTATAAAAAATGTTTAAATACTTTTTTGCCTTAGAGCCACCGTTTTTGAGATATAATGATTCAAAAAGTTGAAAGAGTTGTAATCGTCATAATATGCACACATTTCCACGCCACCTTTGAGGTAGTGTACTTAGCACGTTTTTTTAAATGTGGTTTCCCCGGTAGGCCTATTCCACTGATCTGTTTTTTGTTTAATTTGAAACTATTAAATAATTAATAATATGTATCGCGTCCACTGTAGATTTGCCTTCTGTGAAACCAAATTGATAAGGGCCTATTATTTTCTTCATATGTACTTTTAATCTTTTAAGAATCAGCGTAGATAGTATCTTGTATGTTGAGTTTAGAAGCATTATACCTCGGTAGTTATTGCAAATGACGTCGGAGCCTTTCTTTTTAGAGGGATTATTACGCCTTCATACCATTCCTTGGGCATTTTTTCTTCGTTCCAAACCTGTGTTATAAGTTGGCTTAGTCTGTTGTATACCTCGTTTCCTCCGTATTTTATAAACTCCATACTTATATCATCCTTTCCTGGAGCCTTGTTGTTTTTCATTTTTTGTATTGTAGTTTTTATTTCTTCGCTTGAGGGTGGTTCTATATCTTGGGTATCGTAGAAACTGTCGGCGGTATTTTTCCCCTCTTGTTCTTGTCGTGTGTTTAGTAACCTCTGAAAGTAACTCCTCCATACTTGTTTCACCTTTTCTGTGTCATGCTCTATTTTCCCCGCTTCGTTAGTTATGCCCCTCGGTTTTGATTTGTTTTTATTTTTTTTTGTCTTTTTAACAGTTGGTAGAATGTTTTCGCGTTGTTTGATTTATTACTCTTCTCAATCTCATCCATTCTTTCTGAATACCAGTTGTTTTTCTTTTGTTTGAACAATTTGTTGGCTTCTCTTATACTTTCCTTATACACGTCTAGGTCATGTTGTTCGCCACTTTTTAACCATCTCAGTCTATTTTCTTGTTTTTGACTGGATCTTGTTTTGCATTCATCATCATACCACTCCCTGGTTTTTACTAGTTTTCTATATCCGACCGTTTCTACTGCACTTGTATGTATGCTGGTTATGATGTTGCCTAGTTCTCGGTCTACGTTTGTGTGTTCGGTCTTTTGGGTCAGCTCTAACTCAATTCTTTCCGTGTATCTTTTTCTTATTACTGGGTTATTTAATGCTTCTGCAGCTAATATATTTTTCTTTGGTTTAGTTGGGATATACTTTGTTGGTTCATTCTTTATTCTTGCAACTACCAGGAAGTGATCTGAGTCAGCATTGGCGCCTCTGTGCGTTCGTACGTCTGCTATACGGTTTTTATGCTTTTTTGTTATCATAACATGGTCTATTTGATTACCGTCCTCTATTTCCCCTCCTGGCCATTTCCAAGTGATTTTGTGTATTTTTCGATGTTTAAACATTGTGCTAGCTATCATTGTGTCTGTTGCCTCTGCTAGGTTACACATTTTATCTCCGTTATTGTTTGTTCTTTCATGTATCGTGTGTTTACCAGCTACATGTGCTATGCTTTCCTCTTTGCCTATCTTCGCGTTGAAATCACCAAGTATAATCAGTAGGTCGTGTTTGGGAACTGTGTCACACAGTGATTTTATTTCGTTGTAGAAGGTCTCTTTGTCGGTATCTTTACTGTCTTCAGTTGGTGCGTATCCATTTACTATGGATATGTTTGTCTTTGCTCGTATCCGTAGGTAGGTCGTTCTCCCGCTTATAGCTCTGAAGGACAATATGTTTTTGACGGATTCGCCCGTGACAATGAAACCTGTACCATTTTTCCTTGATCTTTTTCACCAGAAAATAGTAGCGTAAAATCTTTTTGTTTTATTTCTCCGGAGTCTTTCCATCTTATTTCTTGTAATGCTGCCACGTCTATGCCGTATGTTATCATTTCATTTGCTACTTCTTGCATCTTTCCTGGTTTTAGTAGAGTGCGTATGTTCCATGTTCCTATTCTTAGTTGTTTCTTCATTTGTTTATTCTTCTTTGGTATCAATTTGCCATTTTCCACATCGTTTCTCCGTTTGTATATGCCACTTGTCGTATTTGTCTCATTTTCATTATCCGGTGCACTCGCTTGAGACGTTGCGGTGACACCGGTTTCATTTATTAGTTTTTTGTGTTTGTGTCTGTCCCCTCTGCCGTTGTTAGCTCTGAGGTTCTCTCGTTCCATACATATAACTTCCCATCTACATGCAGTTTACATATTATAAAACAGACCATGGAGAAAATGAAGGAACATAATATTGAACTACACATGTTATTTATAGATTTCCAACAGGCATTTGATAAAGTGATAAGAACAGAGTTATATAAGGCGATGAAAAGAAAGAAGATACCCCACAAGCTGATCAGGCTGATAGAGATGACGATGGAAAATACAGAGGCTTATGTCAGAACGGAAGAAGGAGAAACTGAGAGCTTTGGGATAAACTGTGGCGTGAGACAAGGAGACGCCCTGTCAGCAACGCTGTTCAACATAGTACTGGAAGAAGCCTTAAATGATCTATGTAGATGTTAAGGAATCAATAATCACAAAGGAAGTTCAAATAGTCGCTTATGCGGACGACATTGTCATCTTAGCAAGATCATGGAAAGTATTAGTCGAAATATTTAAAAAACTAAGAGAGGCCGCAAGAAAGATGGGTTTATTAATAAACAAAGAAAAAACGAAATACATGAAAAGCAACAACAACGGAAACAAACACAAGCAGAACATGGTGTCCATGGATGGCCTAACCTTTGAGGAAGTAAACAATTTCAATTACCTAGGGTTGAATGTAGACAGTAACTGCAGTACAGAGGAGGAAATGCGGATAAGGCTACAAAATGGTAATAGAGCTTTCCACTTAAACAAAACATTACTGAGATATAAGCAATTGAAGAAGGAGACAAAAATGAAAATATACAAGTCCCTAATCAGACCAGCAGTGACGTATGTGGCGGAAACAATGTCCTTTTCACAACGCGAGGCAGAATCCCTAAGAACTTTTGAAAGGAAGGTGCTACGCACAATACTAGAACACAGAAGGGATGCAAACGATGAGCCCAGGCCCCTAATGAATCACGAGATTATTAAAGAAAACAAAGGTGAGGATATAGTAAAATATATAAAATCGATGAGAATTAGATGGTTGGGACACATCATGAGGAAAAACGAAGATGACATGTTGAGAAGGATAACACTGGAAACCTGCAGAAGAGCGAAAAAGAGGAAGACCGAAGATTAGATGGAAGGACCAGGTGATAAACGACTTAACAGTAATGGGAATAAACGACTGGAAAAAGTAAAAGAAAAACGAAGGACAGGCAGAGATGGAAGGAGATTGTCAAGACAACCGCGACCCACGCAAAAATGTAAATAACAAAAAGTGAAATGTAAATAGTAACTAATACAAACATGTAATAACGAGGATTGATCCACCTCAATTATCGGATCTGTAAATCCAAAGGGATAGCAATATTCTACTCGAATGTAAGGCTAATAATAATAATAATAATAAATAATTAAAGATATTGGCAAGTGTTGTAAATGATAAAAAGGGTGTAAATCAAAACAAAGAAATAAGGAAATTTATACATCGGAATCATCATTATCTGAAACTTCTGCTTCCTCTTCTCGTTGTTCTTGTTCTTCTACTCCTTGTTTATCGTCTTCATCCTGAATGAAAGTAAATTGCCCCAATAATGATACATCGCATGTCTCTTCGTTAGCATCAAATAAATCTTCAATTGTTTGTGACTCAATATTGGAGCATGACTGGCCTTGACAATTTGTACATGCTACAGAACAAAACAGTCCAACTTTTTTGCAACCACATTTAGCACTACATCCCTTTTTACACTTGCAAAAAATTGTGTTTAGCAGTTTTTCTGGCGCAGGTGGGAGTAAAGTTTGAACTGGCTCTAATGAATTCCCGACCAACTTCCAACCCCAGTTTTTTGGGTCTAGCTGATAACCAAGCCACACTTGAACTTGGTAATATACCCGAAAAAGATATTGATGAGCTGCCGCTGAGGTTGGAGAAGACAAGCTAACTGAACTTGTTTTTTATTTCGAGTATTTTTAACGAAACATGAATATCTAAACTTATCTAAGCACGTAATTTTTTTAGGAGCTCCATACATAAAGAGAAGAAAGCGAATGTTGGTGATAACTTCATGTGGAGTTAAATTACTGTTTTTAAAAACTTCAGCAGATTGAACTAAATCTTGTTTTTCAAACATTATAAAAACAGTTATTTTACCCCTCCTGAAAAATGCAGATGTCGTATCACAGCCAGTTATTGCATGTAAAAATAGTGCATGATTTTGACACTTTGCAAGAGTTGATAAACTTTTTGATGAATATATTACCGATTGATGTTGAGCTTTTCCAGGTTTTAAAAAATAAATAGTGTTTTCGATTGGAGTTCGAGCAGTGAGTAATACGAGTAAGTCTACATCTTCACCTACAACAATAGTTGTATTTGTTAAATTGAATTGCTCTATTCCTGTTTCAATTATCATTACATCAGCGTCGTTATTAGCTTGTTTTACCAATATATTTTCAGCAGTAAACTTTTCTTTCAACATTGAAATGAACCGAGATTTGTTGTAAGTATTTGCAAGAAATTTCTGTTGAGTGGTAGAAACTGTCATAGATTGATCAAATAAAATATCAGAAGATGAAATGTTGCTGAAGTTCTACGACGTTGTTCTTCGGCTTTAATATTTCTCGTAAAGTCATTGTAGCCATCAAATACGACAGTAACTCTGGGACCAAAATGTCGACCTACATACTGAACGTATTTATCTAAGATAACACTGAATGTTTCTTCGCTATCCCACACAATGCGGTGTAATAAATATCCTCCATCAATGATGTATGTCGCATTCATGCTGTTAATATCAATATTTACCTTCTGAAAACAATCGTAAATGGCAGACTTTTATGTTTTACGCATTCCAATATCATCAAACAATGACAAAGGGTAGGGAGCCAATTCATAGTCAAAATATTTTTCAATTTCATCTTGAAATGCAGCAGTAATACTCATTCGTTGGAACAATAATACAGGATCAACTGGTAGTTTTTCATCGTGAACTTTTATGGTACTATTCATAGCTAAAAGAGGGACTACCTTGTCAGCGCGTTTTAATTTAATATTATTAAATGTTAGTCCTGTTATTTTTGACATAGAGTTAAGCCCAACTTCACGAGATTTATAACAATTAATTTTACTATCACCAACGATACCACTTGCAATAGATACAATTTTATCAGCCTCTGGAAAAGGATCATGAGTGGAGAACCACTCAAGAAGTTTCCGTATATCTTTTGCATCTTTTTTTGCTCGTGAATCACTTGCCTCAACATGTTGCTCGGTCGTATCCATTCTAACATTTGCGAGATCTTCTAACCTTTCACAAACTGTATTCATTGCATGCATACTATAAACCCATTTACTTATGACACTCTCTTTCGTACTTCTCCCTCGAGCAATACCTCCATCTGTCTTCATAGCTTTCATCATTGACTGCTCAATCACCATATCTGTTGAAGTTCCACAACTAAAGTTTTCTGAACGTCTAACAGTGAAAAATCCTTCGCTAAATTTTTCGTAAACTTCAGGATCTACCAAATTCTCTAATTGTAGCATATCCTGTAAATATAGGTGACCAGACTTATAAATAAGGAAGCCTTTCTTGAACGCAGTTTAAATGAGCTTTCCAATCCCCTATACGCTCAGCTCTTAAAAACTCATTTGCAATTGAAACTATATTAAAATATTGTATCCAAAGCTTCGCAGTAGGTCCTCCCCAATAAACAATTTTCAAGACTAGAAGTAACTGCAAATTTTTATAAAAGTTTTATTAATGTTACGAGTTTATATAGAAGATTTATAAGATTACTAATTGCTCTCCAAGTTTTATAGTAGCTATATAAAATTTCTAAAAAGCCTAAGTACTTGAAGTTATATAATTAGTTTTATAATAATATACAGTCACTAAGTTATAAAACCAATAGTGTTTAGTTTACATAAAAGTATTTGCTGTGATAAATATAAACCTTACTGTTTCCATAGTAAAGACAGTTAGCTTTATAAAATCTGACGAGTATTAGTGTTAAAAAATACCCCAATAAAAATTCACTGTATGTTTGTACCTGTAAGTTTTTAGCCAAAGTTCCTCCTATAGAACCATTAGTTTTATTCATAATTAATTACTTCGTTACTAAATTAATATTCAGTCATAGGACATGATTCTCAATATTAACGATATTAACACAGCACAATATTCACAAAATAACAACTGTAAAAATCACTGACTGTAACACCGTAACAAAACGCAATATATATTTTAGGTTAAAATAAACATTTATAAACTTTTAGCGCGGGAATTGAGATGTTATATAAATACCTTTCCAGTGGCGGCGATTACTATTAGTGATAATCGACATCAGTAGTGGCGAGCGTTATCATATTTGAACATAAATAACACTTCTGGTAACTTTAACCACTATAAACAGTTATATAATAGTATTTTGTATTTACAATATTACTAAAAGTTCTATAGAAGTTTAGGAATATTTATAACCTAACGTAAAGTTACATATTGAATTTATAGTGGAATCTTTGGTTCTTTAAAATGCATCCTCCATATTTTTTATGGGTGTCTAAACGCCACGTTGTTATTATACAAAAAAATGTACAATAACAGACTCAAAATGTAATGCCATAAATATAGTAATACATTATACTTAAAAAATCGACTTGTCGCATTGTTCTGTATGCATTTTTATAGAAAACAGATAATTTTTAAAAGCGTATAAAATTAAAATATTTACTAAAAATTAAAAATAATAAATATTTTGGTGGCGCTTTAATTTTTTGGAAGTACAAATATAAATTATGCAGGCCAGAAAGAATCGTAGTAAAATTTTGTCTATGTTTTATGTCAAAAAATTGTATTAACATCAGTAAAATTATTATTACGCCATCCTATAAGTGAAATAAAAGAGCACTTCATGTTAAGATAAAAATAAATGCTATACTCATTAATTTGTTACGAACACTTTAAAAGAATAATATAGAAAATATTGCTAACAATAAGCGCAAGCAAGATAGCTATTAATTTGTATAAGGTACACTATAAACATGCGCATAACTTAAAAATACGCCCAAAGCATATAAAAAGTCTATAAGAAGTTATATAATTGTAACAGTAATGTTTCGATTACATGCTGTACAAAACCTTAACCTACCAAAAAGTGGTAACGGAAAACCTTATAGATGACGCCATTTAAGCTCTTTAAGGGGTTTATAGTAGAAACAGAAACGTTGCCGTGAACAACTTATAAAACCAAAGATTATATAATTTTGTCACGATAATATTTCGAGAACCGTTTTAAAACCAAAATTGTTCATTGGGTCGTTCCTCATATTCTTTGAGTTTTTGATAAAATGTATTAAGTAATTCTCCTGATACTTCATCATCATTTTCAATGTCATTATATGAAAGAGCGTTATCCAATATATTTTCAACGTTAATGATGAGATCTGCATCCATGATGTAAAAAATATCAACTTCTTTTAATATTATAATTGCTAAAGCAAGCTGAAGTAGTGTATGAGCTCGGACAGCTCTTGCGTAAGCATGACCATTGAGCATTTTTTCTAATGATTTCAGTGCATAAATCTCTGCGAGTACTTCTTTCATGCCGCTTCCTTGCATAATATGCTCAATTGCTCCAAGAAAAGACATGAGTAGATGAAATCCTCCGAGTCTGATGATGATTTTCGATATTTCAGAGCCCTCAGGTGCGGCTGATAGAATTTCTCGAGCTTTTGCATATAGAGGTTGATTGAAAGTGATAATACATACAGTGTGACCATACATTTTGCATTCTCTACTGCACAAAGTAAAGTCGTATAAATAGTATTATAGTTACTTGCTGGTTGATGAATAAATGGTAAAAATGAAATTTGAGATTTTGAATAATTCATACGATTATGTGTTAAACGTTCAATAAAACAATTCCAACCGGTTAACGACTCATTTTTCCATTTTCCATAAAACCATAATACATCAGTTTTTTTTTGAGGAAAGATACTGTTTCAGTCCTATAAGCAAAATCTTGGACATTTATTTTACTGTAACCTACGACACCATCATTTTGATAGATCTGTATCGGCACATGAGCTTTTGCCTGGAAATCTTTTGCTGAAAGAGCTTCTTTGACTCATGGCATAAGTTCTTCTAGTAAAACGGAATCTTTTGGAGTAACAATTTGAATAATACCCATTATGTGGAGCGTATTATTACCGTCCAGCGTATTCACATTAATATCAGCATTGTCTGCAACGTATTGAATAAGTGTTCCACTTTCTGGTAGTAGGACATGAGGAGGACGATGAAAAACTGCTGCTGCCTCGTACATTATCGTATCATTATAAGATGCACACAAACCGAAAGATGAAAAAATTTGGATAAGACGTTTAGACCCAAACCGTCGATGAAAAAAAACTGAGAGACCTAATTGTAATTTAGACTTAAAAGACCTCGGCCGAATAGCAGTCATGATACTATGGCTAATATTTGTGCATATTAATTTTAAACGCTATAATTTTGATCGTTTATTTTTTAAAATCACTCGCTCCAAAAAATGTGTCAGCGACTCCGGAATTTCATTGTTTAAATCTTCAAACATGCGACCTGGTGGAGGGTAGTTAGAATTATCTAACACTGTGGATTGAATATCTTCGCGAATGATTGCTGCAGCAGCTTCTAGAATTCTGAGTCGTTCTTCTTTTTTATTCGTTTTTTTTCTTGATTTAAAATATCATGATGATTGTCTACTAAGCATATGAAGGTTGATGTTCCTGATTTTTCACTGATAATAATTTTACCACCATACCTCAGTTTTAATCGAACCTTGAGAGTTCTGTTATCTACGTTTGTTGTTTTGCAAACATTTCTCAATTCGTTCAAAGTGAACTGACAGTCATCGCTATTTTCGATGTAAGTGAATATTTCCTCCATTGCCAGATTCGTAGATTTATCTTGAGGTCGACCAGCTTTAACCCCAGTATTCGGTTTCAAGAAAGAAATGAAGCAGTCATGATGACACTAAGCCTCAGCACCAACTAAATCGTATTCGTATTCTACTCAAGCAAAAACAGCTTTTGCCACAGCATCAGAGCGAGCCTGAGCTATTTTCAGAACCAAATCTTTGAATATAGGTGTAATTACTTTTGGAATTCTACGGCGAGAATCCAAGGACTATTTTTTCACTCTCTTCATTCAATTCCTGGCCGCAAAATAAGCATTATTTTTTAAAACATAAAGCTGATTCACTTACACGTGCTCTAGTACGAGGAGGACTTTTAGTAGATGTACTAGCTTCTTGCTCTTCATGTTATCTTTTAATAGCTGCAGCAATAGAACACTTTCGAGTATAATTTTTACGACACTCCACATGTATGGTCACAGATTTCTGCTTTTTAAGATATTCTGAAAATTCATCAGCTCTTTCAGTACTTGCATTGATTAATGTCTTCATACCACGTTCAACAGTAACAATTTTACCTTCAGTTAAAAGTTTAGCACAAATAAAACAATATTCAGACATTTTTGTTATAAAGTTCAAAACAGCACGAAATAAGTTAAAAATATCGTCACTTCTGCCGCAATACCTCCGATCATCAGCACACCAATTTTTATCCGGAGATACTATGACATATTCATTAATATGAATATTTAAAAAAGTGATCAAATCTATGTGAATTATCAGTAACTGTTAATAATTATTTAGAACTATTGAAAATGTATGTACTCAATAGAAAATCGTAAAACAATAATAATTGTAAGATTTAACAGAACTAAACAAAACGTTAAAATAACGTTTTTTAACGTTTAAATATTTTAACGTTTTGTTTAGTTCTGTTAAATCTTGCATTTTACAAATACATACTAATTAATATACCACAAAATCTACTTGAAATTCTTTTTGAGTTTATTTTCTAATAATAATTGTGTTATTGTTGTCAAACTTGCGAAATTAATATCACGTCATATGACAAGCCACCTAATAAATTTTCACAAAAAAATAGATAAAGTAAGATTTCAATTAATATTTTCTGTAATTTTCTTGCTTTTACATTTGGCTCAATTGCTTCCTCACCAATGTTTGTATTTTAAAAACTCTATCAGCACACAAAATTTTATCACAATCGGTTCAACATTTCCAAAGATACGAAGACATTTTCACTTTTTTTATTTATTTTATTGTGGTGGCCCTGGCCAAGATTTCTTTGCCAAAACCTTATTTTCACCACTAGAGCCCCCCAGACATACGTCCAAAAAGTTAAGAACTTTTTTCAAGTTTTCGCAAAAAAAAGTAATCTTTTTTTTTAATGTTGAATTCTTGGTTTTTATCAAATGGTTCTATATGCCGTCAAGTTCTGTGGGGGCAATGTTTCTACATACAAAATTTGATTGAAATCCCTTCAATACTTCATGAGTTATTCACTCTTGAAGTTTAAACTTTGGCAGCTTTTAATTTTTGACAGATGACAGATAGAAATTTAATTTCACCTATTCTAGATAAAGCTTTTCAAGGTGATTAAAATAAGCTATCACAAGACAAAATCGTATTTAAAAATTTGTGTTATATTTTTGTAGTAGATTACAACTCTTTCGACTTTTTGAATCGTTATATCTCGGTAACGGTGACTCTTAGGAAAAAAAGTATTAAGACATTTTTTATAGATAATTATCTGATCTACAATTTTTGACTGAACTAATTTTATGATAAAATTTACCGTTTGGCTGAAAATCGCAAAAAAACCCGTTTTTGTGACCTTTGACCCCGAGTAAATTTTTTTCCAGGTGTCGGATCGATGAGGACTTTTTACATGTCATTTATAATAGTGTTTTGAACAATCCTACCAATTTTCAGCAGTGTGTGAATTTTTGTAACCTTGGATGTCTAAATTGACCGGACTAATAATCATTTATAAAATTCATTTCTTACACACGAAATTCCACAAAGAATGACTACAAAAGCCTTTGAAAAAAATTCATTAATTAGTGTCAAACGTGTAGAATTGTTAATGCCCACTATATTGTTATTAGGTGCACCATTATTATTGTGAGGATATTATTGATGAAATTAACAGCTGCTTCAATATCTTCATCGATTCGTGGTTCGGCCTCACGCATATCGCATGCTAAATTGTGCAAAACAGCTGTTGCCACTATAACAGCTTCTATGTTATCCAGTTTTAAACGAATACCCAATGCTAAAACAGGAAATCTTCTTTTCCATACACCATAGCTTCTTTCCACAGGGTGAATTGAATTGCACATTTATGGAAAAAAATTGTTTTCTGTTCCTGAATATCTTGGCATTATCGCCACCTGGGGATTGGATTTTAGCATGCGTACAATCTAAAGCACCCATAAAACGAGGAAATTTTGCTATGTTAAAAAATCCTTGACGCACTTCATTTATTTCAGCTTCGGTTTGCGGAAATTTTACATATTGTGGACGGAGGTATGCTATAGCAGTTGATACTTTGTGCACAACTTTACTAGTTGTGCTCTTATGCACTCCCGAAAAATCTCCAACAGCAATCAAAAAAGAGCCTGTGGCATAAAAGCGCAATGTTATTAGTACCATCATAGAACGTGTAAGGGCATCATTTTTAAAAGCAAAATAAATATAAAAAATACTTCTATTTTTTTTAAATACATTTTTTTATGTTTATGATCTTTATGTTACCTACATAGGTACGTACCTATCAGTTGGCGATGCTATTGCTTCTGCGATTTCGTTTACTAATCTTCGTACAGCTTGCTTGGACAGTCGAAATCTTGAAAAGAATTGTTGGTCGTCCCATTTTCCAAAGTGATCGGGTTTTTTCCTAACAATTCGAGCTCATCTAGGTAGCTCATCAACATATTGTAATGATATAATTGACCAACAGCCGATATTTTTGGATGAGTTTTGTCTTTTTGGTAGTTTTGATTCTGTTGGAGTCACTAATCGATTTGCACCGCGATTCAAAGACTTGTTTTCATGTCGGCAAGTCGGTATTTAATTAGTTAATGCCAATAACAAACAATGACTCAAAATTGTACACAATACACTACTTATAACACAAATATTATTGTTTTTCTGTAATGAACTAAAGGTGTTGTGAAACCAGTGACAAATCTTGCGAACGTGAAGCTAAAATTAAGAGTGTTTAGAAGAAATTTGGTGCATACTGTATAATTTGAGACTTACGAGGGAATTTGTTGTTATAAGGTTGGAAGAAGGTTCGTTGAAGCGAGGACGTTGTGAGTCCACGTAAAATTTGTGCGTTTCCAATTTGTGATATTATAATTTGCGTTAATTTGTCAGCCGATTAACTGATTAAGTCAGGGAGCATATCCTGATGGTTGATAGTGCGATTGTATAAGAAAATATTGTTTGCGTTTTGTTTCAAGCTGAAATAAAGCAGAAAATTAAAATTTGGTATTTTGATGATAGGAAAATTTAGTAACGCCGACCGCCATTTGCATTTATGCGACCATTATAATTTTAACAAAATTTACTTACCTCAAATGGAAATTGGATTGAATTTGTATGGAATAGAAGAATACACGTGTGTAATTAAGGCGATTATCGAAGAAATTTCACAAGAACAAAACTATCTGATCAACTCCGGTAACCAAAGTTCAGTAGCAAAAACACCTGTTGCATCCAGTGTGATACGGGAGCATTTGACCAACAACAACGAGGAAAGCAGTGGACCTCAAACGTTAATCAAGCTAAGAAATTATTGTTTATTTGAACTATTTTATTTCTCAGAATTCTTATAATTTTCATGTTTTTTTAATACTAACATAATTACACTAACAGCGGAATTTGGTAAATGAATTTAGAAGTCATATTTGGTATAAAAGTAAATGCAATTCATTTATCAAGTGTCGCTACACAATACACAAAGAGGCAGGAAACAATATCATTAAGTTTCAAGTTATTGGCAATAAATAATCCATAATTTGCGTTAATATTAAGAATTTTGTTTTCTTGAATCATACGATTCGTGGGTTTCAAATTGAATTCGCTCCTGAGAGTCAAGTATCTCCGAAATTATCTGAGCTAGCTGGAGAAAAAGGTAAGAGTGTGTAGAGCTTTAAACTTTACATTACAATAATATATTTTTTTAGAAAAAATTTGATGACGTTAAGGATGCTTTATGCAGGTTTTAAAATTTTGGGGGGTAGTCCTCCCCCGAAAATATTATGTGATGGCTTCGAAAAAATGATATTTGTTATTAGTTATAAAATGAAGTATTTTACCGTTGGTTTCATTCAAATCTAAAACCTCCTTCTGTATAAAAATTCAAAAATTCATTTTTTACCCTATTTTTAAAGGGCGATTACGCCCCTTAAACCCGCGTGTTAGCAGTTAAAAAAAACTAGGAGTCTCTTATTTTTTAATACTCTACCACATATCCAAAAATTATTCAAATCGGTGAAGGACACCGGGGATCCTTTACTTGTTAGTAAAAGACTTATGCCCGGTTTCACCACGGTCTACGACGTTTCGGCGCAGCCGGTTCGGCGCGAAGACGTTTCGGCGCGAAGACGTTTCGGCGCGAAGACGTTTCGGCGCGAAGACGTTTCGGCGCGAAGACGTTTCGGCGCGAAGCCGTTTCGGCGCGAAGACGGTTCGGCGCGAGCCGATTCGGCGCAAAGACTTTTCGGCGCGAGAATAAAATATTTTAAAAAGAAATAAAAAGAAAGATAATGTGGAAAAATTTAAACATTAATAGATAAATAATATATATAATAAATTTATTAAAATTAATACACATGTATAAAAAATAAAAAAATGTTAAGGATTCATTTCGTAATTATACGATAATCCTCGCAGATAGTAGATTATATTATAATATAATAAAACACCTTCACAACAAATTATTTACTTAATACAGTGTTGGGTACAATTATTATAAACAATATTAGATAATATAATTTAAATTAACAAGTTTGTATAGTACAATAAAAAGATAAAAAATGTAATAATTGCATTAAATTCCAAATAACTAAATTAGTATTAATTATAATCATTATACAGTATAATCGTATAATTATAATACTGTTGGTGGCGGCACTTGCTCACCACCCTCACCACTGAGTTTGTTGGCTAAGAGGCAGTGGGGTGTTGAAATACCTGATATGGGAGGATAAGCAACAATTTCCTATTGCATTGCGTATCTTTACTATTTATCAATCAACGATATAATGTATTTAATTCTTAAACGGTACCAACCGAGGAATTTTAAACTGTAATCCTTTGTAAAATGTGTCGTTTAAAAGATACGAGGTTTTCAAAATAATCAAAAGAAAAATCTTGATTTTTTAAATATTTTTTTACTTACTTTAATTCATAACTCGAAAGCCAATAAAATTAAATAAAGAGAATTTGGTAACACAGTAGTTACATTAACTTATTTTCTATACATGTATAGTTTTAATATATTTATTATTTATATTACTTATCTATTAATGTATCAATTTAAAGTAGATCAAAAATTTTAAAATATTTTATTCTCGCGCCGAAAAGTCTTCGCGCCGAATCGGCTCGCGCCGAACTGGATTGCGCCGAATCGGCTCGCGCCGAAACGTCTTCGCGCCGAAACGTCTTCGCGCCGAAACGTCTTCGCGCCGAAACGTCTTCGCGCCGAAACGTCTTCGCGCCGAACCGGCTGCGCCGAACCGGCTGCGCCGAATCGGCTGCGCCGAAACGTCCCATCCCGGGTTTCACCAACCTTCGTCAAGGCATTTGATCAACGTTAAACCGTTTTTCTTTCGTTAACTCATAAAAATCTGATTACCCATGCAAAATATAGTTAACGTTGGTCAAGTTTCGATCAAATTTGACAACTGAATATTCGTCCGTCAAATATATAAATGGTCCGTTTAGATTTACTATTGACATTTGTGTTGCATTTTTGAAGTTTTTAAAAGAAAAACTTTACCTTATTTAACTTAAAACTTCTAACTTGTAACTTAAGTTAGAAATGGCTGAAAATTTTGACGATTGATTTTTGACGAAAGGACAATGTTGGTGAAACGACTTAACAAGGCGTCAAAATTTGATCGGCGTCAAAATTTGATTAGCGTCAAAATTTAACAAACGTTCGTGAAACCGGGCATTAATATGCACTTTATTAAATTTTCGTGTCGGAATAATAGCAATTATAGCAGACATCGAAAAAGCCTTTTTGCAAATACAATTAAGCCAGCACGATAAGAATTGCCATAGGTTTTTGTGGTATAAGGATCCTATTATTGACACGTGCAAATTACCACAGCTGCAAAAGTATCGTACGACAAGAGTGACCTTTGGGCTAACAAGCAGTCCATTCATATTGTCGGCCGCGCTAAAGAAATTGTTTTCTACGGAATCAGCATTGATACGGCACATCGCTTATCAAAATCCTTCTACGTAGACGATTTAATTTTAACTGTGCATTCTTTGAACGATGCAATTAAATTATACAACGAAAGTAAACACATACTCAAAACGGTAAGTATGAATTTACGCAAATGGCATACAAATAATAATAAAAGAAGAGAGGGAACTTTTATTATTATTATTGGAAGGGGATATATCTGACATAGATCTCCAAAGTGACGACGAAATTGATGAAAAAGAATTTATTTTCCTTCTACATCTTCTATTATACCTAACAGGGCTGATCCGACTACAACACAAAAGAGCTCGGCTCAAAAATCGAGATTATGACGACAGTGATGACAATATTCCTTTGGCACAATAATTAATCTCACCAAAAACAGAAAAAAAAAACAACAAAAAAGAAGAAGAATCATGAAATATGGAATTAGACAAAACAAACTATAACAGAAGTGGATACAGCGTGTAATGTGTTTTTTACTAAACCTCAGGGCCGAGTTAAGGCATGTGAGTACCCTGGGCATATTTTTTTTGCCGCCCCCTTAAAATTAAAATTTGAACTTATTATAAATTTATAACAGCATAATATTTATTAGCGAACAAATTTATTTACTTAAACAGTAGACATTTTTTTGTTCTTCGTTTATTTTTATTCTTTATTCTCTTGCATTACTATGTGGCACTTAAAAATTGTTTGTTTTCTACATAATGAAATATGATTTTTAAATAAGTACAATTTACAATCAAGTTTCTTTTTATGTTACATTTTTTATTAAAATTAATTAGTAGTATTTTTGCCGCCCCCCAAAAGACTGCCGCCCTAGGCAGCTGCCTTTCTGGCCTAATGGATAAATCGGCCCTGCTAAACCTGAAAAAGTATCCAGCCCCTTACAATATTTTAAGAGGTTTTTTGGTGATTATATTATCAATAATTTAGTTAAGCAAACAAATCTTTATTCTACGCAAAAAAATACTGTTTGTGTAATAGTACATTATACATTAAGGGAGAGAAACGCAATATTATTCACTAGGTGCAAGTTTGTAGCCAGAGGGCGAAGCCCGAGGGCTACAATGCACCGAGAGAATAATGGTGTTCTCTCCTGTAGTGTATATACTATTTTTTACACGCCCGAAGGCAAGAAGTAAATAAAAAACTAATTTATAAATCTTGACAAAGAGTTGCAATTATTTTCTTCAGTTGCCTTTGAATTGTAATATAATTAATACTATGACAACAAACAAAATTGTGTAAACAAACTTAGTTTCAAAATGCAAGAACCACAAGAAATTATTGATGCTGCTAATGTTGCGGTCTCCGAATTATTACCACCGAAATCAAAGAAATTGTATGATATTGCATATATTCGTTTAAAGCCGGCTACAGACTATGTGCACACGTACGCAAACTTGGAGCATACGCGTATATGTGCACGGAGTGTGTATAGTACCATACATCACAAACTTCGTCTATGTGTGAGATGTGTGGACGTTCGGATGGAAGTCGGTAATTGGGGGGGGGGGTACCCCTATTTCCCGCACACTGGTTCTAGTTTGATGACGATTTACTTTGTGTTATAACCTTGGTTAATTTAGAGATAATATTATCTCTTTGATGTGTGCTTCATTTAGAATAATGTTAGGTGTTAACCGTTTCTTAAGATACATAACCCGTTATGCGGGGTTAAAACACAAGTGCTAACTTTATAAAAACAAAAACAACAAATTTTTAAAAAATTTAAATTAATTTTTAAACTTTAATTAATAGCATTTTGCAAAAAACAGAAAGTGCTATAATTATATTAATTGTATTAATTACCGATTCACACTTCTAACTAAAATTCGAATTACATATAAAAGTTTGACTCAGTAGCGGATTCAAGCAATTATTACAGGGGGGTAACAAAATAAAGATTAGGCAACTTCTGGATGTTCAGATTTAAAATCTTTGAAGTGCAAACTGTGGTTTCTGCGTAAATATAAATGTGTAACAATTAAATAAAAATACTGTTTAGTTATATAATAGTTATTTTGTAAGGTCACCAATTGAAACATCAAGTTTAAAATGTATTTATTTTCAATGGGGGGGGGGGTACCCCTATTTCCCGCACACTGGTTCTAGTTTGATGACGATTTACTTTGTGTTATAACCTTGGTTAATTTAGAATCTTTATCCCTTATATAAAAAAAAATGTAACTAAACTAAATAAACAAAAATTGCGTTCTTTAATAGGTAGCAAAAGACATTAACAAATTATTTTTTTAATTGTGGCACCTCCTGTATTTGTATTTTTATTACTGTAATAAATAAATTAATGAGTTTAAAATATCTTTAAAATTCTCAAAATAGTTTTAGAAATTCCAAGCGCGTCATAATTGATAAAAAATTGATGTTTATATATTTTCAATTGAGGGGGGGTGTCTCCATTTCCCTTACCCTGGATCCGCCACAGCTTCGTTCCGCGTTTATTAACAAACTTAAATTTAATATTATAGATTTTCAACCACCATCATTAAGGTAATAGTAAAAGAGGATTAATTTACAAAAATTGTGGATTTAATATAAATAAAAGCCGAAACATCAATCACATGGGTAAATAAAAAAAAGGATTAATTTACAAAATTGTATTTAAAATTACAGATTACTACGAATAAAAAAACTATCATCAAGAATTTAAATTATATATAAAAATAAAGTTGTAAAATACAATTTTTCATTTAAAGAATAATTTTTTTTTTAAATTCGATTTATTTACAAAATTACGGCTGCTATAAATAGCTAGCAAAATTTGAGCAACTTTAGCAAGGTAATTGCTGACTGTCAGCTAGCTGCCGAAGCGCGCTATTAGCTTAAAAATATCTCGCTTTTAGCAAGCAAATTGCCGGCTGCTAGACAGCTGGCACAGCTCGCTGTCAGCATTAAAAATAGCTGGTGTTTACGCCACTTTTAAAATTCTTCCCGTCGAGGCGATCTGAGTATGCGCCAAGAGTCGAGAACACGCGCCATATTGGAAGAACCAACAATTTTGTTCTAATATCAGTTTTGTGGTATTTTCCCGGTTTCTTCAAGTATTTTGTGACCAACAACCAACCTTGACCAGCTGATTAATAAAGGAACATTTCGCTACATTATAATAGTGCTTATCGGTGATCATCCTATTGTTATCCTTTCCCTTCACCCTATATGTTATTTCCCATCCGAAGAGAGAGGAGAAGCAAGAAGAATTCTCTGGTAAGTCGCTATTATTCTTAACATCTATTACGCAATCATAAACCAAATATACAGTCCACTTTTTCATTCTCACTATATTTTTTGAAGTGAGATTTGGCCCAAACATTTGTTCCTTCGAGCCGAATTGGGTTATTATTTGTTTTTTTCCAACTCAATTCAGTGATTTCGGCCCAGTTGATTGTGTTAACTTTTCTGGTCATTTTCTTGATTATTCAGCGATTTGTTTAAGTTTTAATTCCACCATTTGTTCGATTCTAATTTTGAAGATTAGATTAATCCAATTTTTTGATTTTATTACAAAATTATTTCTTTGAAAATTTCCGATTTTGTTAAATTGAGTATCGTAATCGAAACGATATTTCTTTCCTCAGCTGCTTGATAGTTTTATCACGTTCGTTAAATATTTGCCAGTTAAAACCGAATTTGTTTTTTAAATTCAAACTAAGAAGATTACCAAAATGACAAAAACCCAAATGGAAAAAAGGCTAGAAATTTTGTCTGCGAAGCGAGAAAACATATTTAGACGAATGCAATTATGTCATGATGCTGCAGTAACCTTCAGAAATGATATTTCTAACCGCGCCTACAAGGAAAACTTTAAAATAAGATACCACACCATCGAAAAAGTAGTTATGGACTATAAGGAAACTACGCAAGAAATAATAAATTTAAAGTTTGACCTAAATCCAGAGGAAAAACCTGATTATGCTTTGTTCCATGGTTTTGATGATATGCACGATACCATCCAATACCTAGCTTCCGAATTGTTAAAACCTAGTGCAAATAATTTACCCACAACATCATTAGCTGGTAATGAACACAGACCAAAAGTGAGGCTTCCCAAGATTGAATTGGTTAAGTTTGATGGCACTGATATGTCGCTTTGGCCAATTTTTTATGGTAATTTTAAGAACCTGATCCATGCTAAACCTGCATTTTCCAAAAGTGAAAAACTCCAGTATTTATTAGGAAGTTTACACGGTAAAGCATTAAAAACATGCAGCGGTGTAGAACCCGTAACTGATAATTATGATATCATATGGAAACTCCTAAAAGATACCTACCATGACAAGAAATTCTTATCTAACTTGTATTTAGATAGAATAACCAAGTTTCGCCCATTATCAATGCATCATCCTACAAAATTACAATTCTTTTTGGAAAACTTTGATACCAGTGCAGTGTCAGCAGCTTGAAGAGATTGAAAATTGATAACCTCGCTGATTACATTATCACCTACCTGGCTATGTCAAAATTATCTCAAGAAACCATTAATGCTTTCGAATTGATTAATTCCCAGACTACAGATATGCCAACTTATGACCAATTGATAAGTTTTGTTCGTCAGCAAAGCAAAATCGTTATAAAACACGACAAGCATCCTGTTAGTGATCCACATTTCAAAAATCCTAAGACTTTCTTCACTAATACTGTAGTACCGACTCTCGTTCGAAAACCAATTTTCGAAATTGCATTTCGTGTAATAAACAACCACATTTGCTGAAAGATTGTATTCACTTCAGGAACAGCACACACGAACATAAGTTTGGCCTGTTAAAAGATAATAATCTTTGCTTTAATTGTTTTTCATCTAAACATTCCGCATCTTCGTGTCCATCGAGATTTAGCTGCACCATCTGCAATAAAAGACATCATACCTTATTGCATAAAACCAATCCAATTAGTTTGGCAACCCCTACTTCATCTACCGAAATTTCCAATGCCGCAATGAATTCTAACAACGAAGGGGTTCACAATTTATGCACTAACGTTCTGTCTGTTAAGACCACCGAGTCCCAATTACGTTTTGTTGAGCACAGCCCTAGTTAAAGTAAAGGATAAATGGAATATAGAGCGTACACTTCGATTCATTATCGATAGCGGGTCTATGTCCAATTTCTTGACCTTCAATTGTTGTAACCGATTAGGATTATCTTTCACCAAATTATCCACATGTGCCATTGCAATTGGTTCAGCTACCAAACCCATTAGTGGACGAACAAGTTTAACTATTTCTTCAAATTTGAATTCCAATTTGAAATACCCAATTGAAGTGTTACTCATCGATAAAATTAGTGACGAATTGCCAAGCTTTCCAGTAGATATTCAATTCTACAATCACCTAAAATTTCTACCATTAGCTGATCCGACATTTAATATTCCTGGTCCGATTGATGGTCTTCTTGGAGCAGCCATGTTTGCTGAGATATTAGGTACTCACAAAATACCGGGACCCCTTAACACCCCTACAGCCATTCAAACCACCTTAGGATATGTGATTCTGGGCAATATTTCTCAAATGAAAACCAACATAAGTCCTCTGAACCGATGGACGTTCTTAACCTTAGATAATTTAGTAGAAAAAATGTTTGAACTGAAGATTTCAATCCTCCTGCGTCAACTAAAGAAGATACTGTGGCCGAAGAAATATTTGTAAACCATGTGAAGCGTGATGAGAAAGGGCGTTATACATTGGCCTTATCGTTTAAGGATGATCCAGAGAAGTTAGGTGATTCATATTTTCTTGCTAAAAGAAGATTAATTTCTTTGGAAAACCGATTGCTAAAATCCCCAAATCTTCAAATGCTTTATAATTCCGTCATCGAAGACTACTTAAGCCAAAAGCATATGTTGTTAGCACCGGAAAGTAGTTTAAATTTTCCTGGTTATTATATTCCTCACCACCGTGTATTTAAACCGGAAAGCGTTTCAACCCCATGTCGCATAGTTTCTGATGCAAGTATGAAATCTGATAATGGACTTTCATTGAATGATATTTTATATACCGGCGCTAAATTGCAAAATCATTCGATACCGATCTTGCTAAATTTTCGCTTATTTCCAATTGCCTTTTCATCAGACGTCAAACAGATGTATCGTCAAATTAATGTGATCGAGTCACACTGACCATATCAACACATCTTATGGAGATTCAATCCGGAAGATCCCATCGAGGTTTATGAATTAAATACAGTCCCCTTTGGTGTCAAATCATCTCCCTTCCTAAGTTTACGAACAGTAAAACAATTAGCAAGTGACGAATCTCTGTCCTATCCTCGAGCTGTAGCATATCGTCGCCTGAGAATCAGAGTATTCTATATCCATTTTTTTGATAAATTGAGTTATTTATACCATTATATTCTATGTGGGTTTCTCTATAGTATAATGCAATAAAAATTTGGAAAAATTTATATTATCAGCGTTAATTCGAGAGGCAATTTTATTCTATATCCATGAACCATATTAATATTTCGAATCAGACTATTCTATGTACAAGCGACTAATTAGCTTGTATCATTTTGAGGTCTGATGCTTGTGTCCCTCAGAAAAAAAAGTAGCATATGAGCAGCGCACTATTATACTTTTTAAAAATGCACCTTAATATAACCAAAATTACTCAAAAATTCCAAGTATCTGTACATTTTTTCTTTTACCTATACCTTATTCATTATTTTCAGAATTTCTGAGAGAACGGTTGGTTTCCCAAAAAAATTTGTTTGACCAAAGTTGTAGCCTATAAAATTCCCTATCTGGATTGAACCATCAGTTTTTTTCCTAAAAAAAATTTTAAAAAAACTTTTTGCAAGAAAAATTAAACCTGAATTTTTTTAAACATATTTTCCCTTAATTTAATTTATAACTCGAAATCCGTTGATTCTAGACGAAAAGGGGTTATAACCTAATTTGTGGATAAGCGCATGATATTTAAAACTGTTCTAATACATTAAGCTTAAAAAATCAATAATATCGGAGCTATGGCTGTTTGAAATCAGAAATTAAAAGAAATGCTTTAAAGGAAGGTACCCCCCAAGTGTTCGGACTTGGACAAAAATTTTATATGAAAATTTGTCTTAGAAAAGTGTCCTTTATCAACACCTCAAAGGTTTTCCACGGTCACGGGAAATGTCTAAATATATGGTTTTATCATTTATTCCTTACAAAAAAATTTCCAAAATTTCATATGAAAATAATGATTTTTGATTCCAATAATATTTGGTACAAGCTAGATTTTTCTGGTGATTCACAAAAAGTATATTTTCTTAAACAAGAAACACAGCTTTAAAATGTTTTCTTCAAGATATTCCTTCACCCCAAATTCACACCCCACGCCCACCGTTGCCAGTTGATAAAATTCTGCATATTGCTTATCACAGCACTTTTCAAAAGTAGATTTAAGACTTTTGGAAATCTTTGATCAAAGATTTTAAATTTCCTTCAATTAATAAAATTGCTAGTATTGTTTTCGTTTCGTTTTGTTTTATTTTGTTAACCTCGTTTTGTTAACCAAATAATTGTTTTTTTTATCCAACATGTAATCAATAATTAAAATAAAATTAGTTGATATAGTAAAAAGTTTTATTAACAAACTAGACAATGGTTATAAACGAAAATGTTGGATATAGAATAAAATGACTTCAGAAATATTTGTTATTGCGTGCAAAATTATTCTATATCCATTTTTCAATTTTTTAAAATTTGATCTAGTTTAAATTTTATAAATAAAATTTGTAAAATTACCACAAAACACGACTTGCGGGGTTATTTGCCATTAATATTTTTAATTGAAATTATATTAAAATATTCTAGTAAAGAGTAAGGCAATAGGGAATCTTTCAACAGCTGTACTGTAAAATATAGAAAAACGGATATAGAATACTCTGATTCTCAGGCGACGCTATGTTAATAGAGATATGTATATGGATGATTTGATTTCTAGTGTACCCACTATTAAAGAAGCAATTGAATTATACCCTGACCTAATTAATATGTTCAAGTCCGGTGGATTTTAATTAGCAAAATGGACTTCAAATTCGTCCAACTTCTTAGAACGTATTCCAGATGAATTTAAATTAATCCAGCCTTTCGATTTTAATCAAGATAACGTAAAAATTCTTGGTTTACGTTGGAATCCCGTTACAGACCAGTTTTATTTTAAGATAACTGTAAATATTCTACCCTGCTGCACTAAGAGGAATATGTTATCTTTAGTAGCACGTACGTTTGATCCATTAGGTTTTTTGGCCCCTATCACGTTATTGATTAAATTGTTAATTAAGAAGTTGTGGGAGATAGGCATCGACTGGGATACCCCAGCACCTCTGGAAATTGGAAAAATATGGACAAAATGCCAAAATGAATTCGTTCTTCTAAACGTTCTTCTTCGTTTTGGTATTTGAGAAGACTCCTGTGACATTAATTGGTTTTGCAGACGCAAGTCAATCCAGATATGCTGCAGTAGTTTATCTACAAACTATTGACTCGTCCAATAAAATTAATGTGAGATTCCTATGTGCTCAATCCAAGGTTGCCCCCATGTGTAAAATTACCCTTCCACGTTTGGAACTTCAAAAACATAGCCGCATTGACTTGTTAAAATCTAGGCGTCCTTAATGGAAAACCCTTTATATTGCAATCTTTGTTAATGCAAAATTACTGGATTTTATCAGCAAGAAGTATAATTCGCCGATGCATTTGGAAATGCAATGTTTTAGTTTATCTCCAAAGCCTACAATTCCCTTAATGGCTAATTTACCATTTGAAAGAGTTAACCAAGCTAAAGCCTTTATATCAACAGGAGTTGATTTCACAGGAGCCTTTCAAATTACGTTAAGTCGTCGTCGAGGTGTCCGAACCCAGAAAGCCTACGTCTGCCTCTTTGTGTGTCTAGCAACAAAAGCTGTTCATCTCGAGTTGGCTTCCGACTTATCTACCGAGTGTTTTATAGCCGACCATTGGTAAACTTTGCCCACTTCCAAACCAGTAACCAATGGTTTAGTTTTGTTCATTTTTTGTTTTTTTTTGGAACCGTAGTTAATTTTACCTATATTGAATTTATGTTAATTTTGATTTGGAATTTCCCTTATTTGTTTTCTTCTTTGATGATAATTACTTTTGTTTGTTTATAAAAATATTCCTTCTTGAATTGATAATTCAAGCCCGGGCCGGCAGGATGTTTACGCCACTTTTCAAATTCTTCCCGTCGAGGCGATCTGAGTATGCGCCAAGAGTCGAGAACACGCGCCATATTGGAAGAACCAACAATTTTGTTCTAATATCAGTTTTGTGGTATTTTCCCGGTTTTTTCAAGTGTTTTGTGACCAACAACCAACCTTGACCAGCTGATTAATAAAGGAACATTTCGCTACATTATAATAGTGCTTATCGGTGATCATCTTATTGTTATCCTTTCCCTTCACCCTATATGTTATTTCCCATCCGAAGAGAGAGGAGAAGCAAGAAGAATTCTCTGGTAAGTCGCTATTATTCTTAACATCTATTACGCAATCATAAACCAAATATACAGTCCACTTTTTCATTCTCACTATATTTTTTGAAGTGAGATTTGGCCCAAACAGCTGGCTTTCTGCTAAAAAAAGTGAGACATTTTAGCAATATTGCAGCAAATATGCTGCATTTTAAGCGCTATTTGGATAGCTGCCGCAGCTGTGCCAGCTGGGAAACAAAGCTTACAGCCAGCAATTTGCTGTTGATTTCTACTTCAAAATGTTGCTTGGGACGATTTACTTTGAGTTATTATAATACCATAGGTTAATTTAGAATCTCTATCTGTATATATACATATATTGTATAAATAAAAGAGCCATGTTTGTTCGTAATCAATAAACTCTCAAACTATATAAACAAAAATTGCGTCGTTACGCACGGCAATAAAAAAATGTTAAAAAAATGTGGCGACCCCTGTATTTGTATTTTTATTATTATTAATTAATCGTGTAGGGCCAATCCTTGCCTTGGTAACACCTGCTAAATTTGTTATACTTACTTAACTAAGTTTTGCTTTAAACTTGATTTTTAAATGTCGATTAGTAGCCAAACGTTCGATTTTCCAACGTAAATCGATTTTTCATTAATTTCTTTAATTGCCTTAACTTTTCAGATTGCGATAACTTTTCGTACAAATTTCTATAATTTTTATATTCGAACCAATATAATACTCTTGGTCATCACACTCAAATCTATAATCTACTACATTATACATTTTTGCAAATCAATACTTGTAAATCAAATTTTTTGATAGGTCAATCACCTTCTCCAGCGGTCAACAACCTACTACCACTTCATTTTTTACCTCCTGCCTGATGCAAAACATGGACGTAATCAGCGACGGTTCTACCATAGTTTGTTCTACTGCAGAGCTGCAAAAGCGCCAAAAATCAGAATAAAGGTACTAGTTGACTAGTAAATTACAAAGTGGCAAGTTTTAATTTTAAAATAACAAATATGCAACAGTGACAGAATTATGATGTGAATAAGCTAAAAGAGCATATTATTATTTAGTCAGTCTAACAACCTCTTACAAAGGTCTAATAGTGTTTTTTTAAATTTTTAAATTAAGTGAAATTAACTTTTCTAAGCTGAGTTATCACGAACAATTAGTGGTAAAACAACAAGGTCGGCCTACACCAAAATTAAACATTAAAATTGGTGGCACAGTGGAGGTAAAACCTATAAAAGACAATTTAACACAAATATATATTTACGCAACAGTTGGATTTGTGGATGTAATCGTAAGAACGCTTTGTTCTGTTTTCCGTATGTGTTATTTTTTAAAGACCGTGGTGATAAACATTGGACGGAAATTATATTTAAGTGATAAAATTAAAAAACACGAAACTTCGAAAAGCCACATTAATAATGTAATAAAATTTTCTTTATTTTTACAAAATTAATGTACAAACCCAACTTGATGCCGCTTACCGGATAAACATTCTGAAACATAAATGACGAAGTGACAAAAAATAGATATATTTATCCAAAATCATAAACTGTATCAAATTCTGTGGATCATTTGAACTTGCGCTTCGTGGCCACGATGAATTTGAAACATCTGAAAATCCTGGTATTTTTAGCAGTTTAGTTGATTTTTCGTCAGAACTTGACAAAACCTTTAACCTCTTCCCGCATAGAGGTATCATTTGATGCCACATATGTTTTAATATGTTGCTGTATGTACCCATTGTTCCGTTGTTGCATACTGTACACATATGTTCCATTTAATCCCAAGGCTGAAATGTACCCCAAAAAATAAATTTTTAATTTTTTCAATAATTTAGGATTTTTTATTTTTTTCCCTGAGTACTATATAATAATTATTGTTAGAAATTTGAAAAAATCCTGCATGAAGAAGTTAACGAACATTTAAAACATGCAACCGTTTTTAAAAAACCTCAAAAGTAATACAAAATGAAATTTTAGATTGTATGCTAGCAGTCTGTCATGAAGAAATCCTTAAAGAAATAAATGAAACGCCATTTTTAGTATTAATGGCGGGCGAAACCACAGAAGTTTCCGCAAAATTTCAAATACTAACTATATTTTTCGATATGTAACAAAATATGGAGATCCAGTTGAACGATTCTGGAATTTTTTGCTTCCGATGAAACATGATGCCAAAACGTGGTCTGAAACTATTTTAAGTGTTATAGATCCGATAGTATAAAATGACAGTAATAAACTCATTGCACAAAGTTACGACGACGGTACCGCGGTAATGAGCGGAGAACATGGTAGAGTTCAAGCGCGAATTAAACAAAAATATAAAAATGCTAATTTTGTGCATTGCTATGCACATCAACTAAATTTGGTTATGATAAGAGCATGTTCTAGAAACTCTCAGGTACGATTTTTGTTTGGAGATTTACACCCCATTCCCAGATTTTTTTAGTTATTCCACCTAGTGGGTAGTAGTGTTGGACAAATTAGAATTTCAATATTCGTACAGTTAACGTTATACACGAACATAGGCTCTCCATTATTGAATGCATGGAAGAGTTGGAAGAAGAGTCTAACTCGTTGACTAGCAGGCAAGCTGCAGGTATTCGACGTATTCTAGAGGATGCGAACTTTATATTTTGATTGACTTTTTCCATTATGTAAAGCTGCATGTCGACATTTTATATACATAGCTAACCACAAAAAAAGAGTATCGATCCGACAGAAGCACAGAGAGTTACAAGTGTATTTGAAAACAGCATCAATGGCATTAGATATAAAATAGACTTTATCATTAAGGAAGCCTCAAATATTTACAGTGCTCCCAGTGATACAAGGAGGAAATATTGTTTTGAATAAGCAACGCCTGAAAACTGTGCTCTCTGTATTATATTCTAACCATGAATTCAGGCAATTACATGGGCAATAGTTCTTCTTAAACTTATAATAGTTTGGATGACACCATTAGAGAAACCAAGAAATTGCTACAAATTCTTGTGAAAACTCCGATGACTACCGCCGAACCGGAGCGCAGTTTTATCACCTTAAAGCAAATCAAAACATATTTTTGGACTCCATGGCTGATGATCGATTGACAGCTCTTTCGATGTTGTCGATAGAAAAAATATATTATCTCGAAAATATCAAACTTGAACGAAAAAGTTATTAAGTTTGCCACAAGCAAGGACAAACGTGCAATAAGTATGTTTATTTTTTGAGATTACCATGATATCTTGCCTTTTTGTAACGCAGAACACCCAAGAATATTTCTCACGAGCCGCCACTGAACGTACTCCAAATTTGATCATCCCATTTGATCGGCTAATTCTATTGTTCTCGCTTTGGTAGATGAAGAGCAATTGATGAACGAGATCGAGGATTCGTTAGAAAAAGCCACGGATAATCCAAAAACGGGTACATTAAACATTAATTATTATTAAATGTAGATTAGATTATGTTTAATTATATTAAAATGAATTTTAATTTAACGTGTAAATCAATTAATTCAATCATAAAGATTATGTTCAACATCTATTTACATCATTATAATTCTATAAATTATTTTCTTCTCATAGCGACTGCGTGGTCTAAGAATTCCATACTAACTCTTCTTAGTTTGTATAAAGGGAATTATCCAAAGATGTGTCGCATAAAAAAATCTAACCAAGCTTTGAAAAACAATTTCTGAAGCCTTACAATCGATGGGCATAAAGGTATCATTTTCAACTTGTTAGAAAGTTGGTAATTAAAGGTTGTTATTACAGAGATCACCAATGCAAGTACGGTGGAAAATTAATTATTTACTGGGCAAGTATAAAGGCTGTAAAGACAATAACGAAAAAAGTGTTCGACAGCTCAAACATTTCTATTTTATAAGGAGATCGACGATATTTTGCAGAAAGATAAAGATTGTTCTGGATCATATACGGTGCTATACAAACGCTATAGAAACACCCACTACACAAACACCTACAACAACTTTGGAAGAAAAAACTCCGAGTACATCGCCATCGGCTCAAAATGCACCTTCAACGTCTGCTAATTCATCTGCCACTAGTTATAAAAGTGTCAAATCAAAGGCAGAATTAGAAAGGTAGTGGTTGCAACACCTAAAAGCCGAGGAACCACCGAGGAACGGTTGGTAAAACTGTTAAAAATCAAGTCTGATGCTAACGCATTAAAGAAGCGATCTTTGAACCTGCGCGAACAGGATATGGAAGTAAAGCAGACTTCAAGAAATAAATTAAATTAAAACAAGAACGGCATCAAGAACGTATGGAAATGGAAATTTGCAGATTTTCATCTGTCAGTTCTAAACTAAAGATACAATCTGTAGATTCGGTCTGATTAATGGGTGGCCGGCACAGATCTGATCTGCAGTTTAGATCGTCAGATTGGTATCTGCAGACCCAAGCAGCAAAGCAGGGCAGCTTGACTAAACCAAAGTCAGATTGCCCTATTTAAGCCAAAAATAACCAATTTTCGAGATAAAAATGTCGTCACTCTCTGCCGCAATACCTCCAATCACCAGCACAACCAAATTTTGTCCGGAGATACGATGACATAATGTTCATTTTTGTTTTCTATTGTGGTAACCTTAACAAA
Source organism: Cantharis rufa (assembly GCA_947369205.1). Classification (NCBI taxonomy): domain Eukaryota; kingdom Metazoa; phylum Arthropoda; class Insecta; order Coleoptera; family Cantharidae; genus Cantharis; species Cantharis rufa. Next base: position 18,711,547 of record OX376307.1, on the reverse strand, counting down.
GATATCGGTAGCCCTGGCAAAGATATCTATATGTATCACCCCCTACCCTAAATCTACCTATAAAAATTTATTTAACAAAATCCAAAATGAAAAAATTTTTTTATTTTTGTACGCCACTGAATTTTTTCCAAAATTTTTATATACGTCACATAATACCGTAAGAAGTCACAAATAAAATTTCTCCAAGATTGGTACAACAAATTTTTTCGGTCATCTAGCGGATTTTTCGAAAATAAATTTTTGTAAATTACTCACTGTCGATTTACTGATTCTGAAAACATTTTCGAAAAAATTTAAGAAACAGCCTAAACTTGGTCGCTACCTAGTGGCAGAACCTTTTACTTATAAAGTAACGTTCCGTCAGTCCGTACGACGATATTATAAAATATTTCCCACCGAACCACCTATTTTTGTATTCTAAAATTAATTGTTACAAGCCCTAAACTCAATTCTTATGCTGCACTCGGTATACAAATCAACATTAACCTAATTTTGACACATATGTCACAAAATTATGACGTTTATTAAAATTTTGAATATATTGTTTTATTCTTGCCAGCCATCTGACAAATTCTCACAAAAAATATATAAATTAAGATTTCAGTTAATATTTTCTATAATTTTTCTGACCTGCCCCGCCTTGTTACAATTGGCTCGGTTTGTTTTCTCACCAATACTTATACTTTCAAAGCTCCATCGACACACCAAATTTTAGCTGAATCGGTTAAACATTTCCGGAGATACGACGACATTTTCATTTTTTTTATTTATTTTATTGTGGTGGCCCTGGTGAAGATTTCTCTGGCAAAACCTTATTTTCACCATTCCAGCCCACGAGACATACGTCCAATAAGTTTGATTGCAATCGACGCAGAAATGCCGGAGAAAATCGATCGACAAAAACTTTTTTCATGTTTTTGCCAAAAAAGTTAATTTTATTTTTTTCATGTTGCATTACTGATTTCTATCGAAGGATTACATATGCTCCCATATCCATTAGGATCAATGTACCTACGTACCAAATTTGGGAAAGATCCCTTCAGCATTTCTTGAGTTATTCACTCTTAAAGTTTCAACTTTGACAACTTGTGATTTTTGACAGACGACAGATAGAAGATTAATTTTACCTATTCTGGATAAAGCCTTTTAAGGCCTTTAAAATAACATATCGCAAGACAAAATATTTTTTTAAAATCCCGTATTATTTTCTTGTGGTGGCACTCCTGATTGATAGATCGCGACGAAAACCTTATTTTCACCTTTCCACCGTGAACCCTACCACCATACCAAATTTGGTCGTAATTGGTTGGATGGCTCGGAAGCAAATCGATCGACAGACCGACAGACAGACCGACACAGAAATTTTTATTTTACTTTTTGCAGATCTTTACGTTTCTGAACACGGTGATCTCGAAAATGCAAAAAAAAAAAGTTGAAATTTTTTTTCGATTACCATACCTCCAATTTTTTTTTAAAATTGATTGGAGGTAAAAATGTCTTAAAAGTCAGATAGCGTATGAAGTCTTGTGTACAGGTCAAAAATTACATAGTTTAAACCTAGGAAATGCCTTCAAAGTTTAGTGACTTTAAGGTTATATATTCAGCTATAAATTACCAAATTTTGACCAAAGATATGCCTTCAAAGTCAATTCTACTTATAAGTCAAATTAGAGTCTCATTTGAAGGAAATGTGACCTATGTGTATTACCTAATTTCAACCTCATAGCCGATATGACTTAATTGGTCAGAATTACGTATTTTTACTATATATAAGTGCTGTGTGGTTGACTTAAATAATAGGAAATATTTAAGGCACAAAATAAACCTTTATGGTCGTCCAGAGCTAACCATAAAGTTGAAATTACCACAGAAAATTACCTATAAGGAAAACTTGTCTGAGGTTAGGTCGAAATTCCCACCAAAATTGCCCTGAAAGTTAGTTATTTGTCTTTAGACTCTTAGAACTCTGTTGACGGTTACTTTAACCTTTAGATTACCACGTAAATAAAAATCAAGCTAAGTACAACGTGGGGTACTTTTGGTACCCCAGACTATTTATTGATTTTTGAAACTAATATTTATCAGAAGTTATTTGGAAGGTTAAGTAAAGAACGTTTATACAAAACAAAAGAATTTTATTTAGTGCTAGTCCTAAAAAAAATAATTTTCTGTAAAAAAAAATTTATATGCTTTGATTAATTCATGTTGTCTACACCAACGATCATTTTGGTACATTGTATTTTCCGAAGATCTTTACATAAAACGGCCAAAAAAAGAAAATACGTGAATGGCAAAAGTAAATAATCAAGCAAAAAAAATTTTTAAGCCTCATTTCCTTTGTATTTTGAAAATCTGTTTATATAGGTTTAACCGGCATAAAAGAAAAGTTAAGTAGCTAGAAAAATTTTTTTTTTAAATATGTGTAAAGCTACAATCAGAAAACCAAAATTGGGGTATGTAAAATACCCCACGTGGTAATCAAAAGGTTAACCTATAGGCGATCAAATTTAAGATCGCAGCGCCAGTGCGGTAGGATTCGTAACTAATATCAGAGACATGGTTTGGTTTGTTTACATGTTATTAAAGCGAATATATGGATATTTTAATTCAAGTTTTGTGACTTAGTGGAGGTAGTAGTTTTTCAGTGTTTATGTTAAAATCATCGTACGATCTTAAACTAATTACACATCTTTGAGGTGTGTACAATCTCTTTTCTAGTTATTTAATATATAAAAGAACATTATTTTGTATTTCTAGGTTATCATAAGTTTCTCAAGTTATTAAGTAAATAATGCAAGTGTAATAAGTTGGGCGTTTTAGCCGTGACTAGTTTTTTTGGAAGCCAACACCAATTCGCGATGTGTTTATGAGGGTGAAGCAGTGCTAAACACCGAGCACATTATTTTATGAGGAAAAGTGAAGTGTTTGAAGGAAGACATCATTAAGTTATACCTGTGGTTATACGGACTCTGCAAACCAGCGCTTACATACAAATCTTCACGAAATAGAAGTTGTATTAGATGTCGATCAGGAAAAGGCGACTGTACAAAACATGACGTGTACGTGTAAAGCAGGAAACAGCGGAAAATGTAAACAATCATATAATATCTGCATTATTACTTAAATGTTCTAGGTATAAGTTTTTGCTTTATAGTTACTGTGTATTTTACTAATTTTTTTGTTTTGGGATGGGTACTATTAATGAATTTGAAGAAACTTCACAGACCGATATCAAATGTGTGTAGTCGACGCAAAAAAAGATGACTGCGGATAAGTATAAGGCAGCTCCTATAGGTGAAATTCATTGTTTCCAAGGAAAAGTAGATAGCAATAAATAAAAATGTTATGGAAAAAATGTTTCATAATTTGTGTAATATAAATATATCAAAATAACTAATAAAATATAATATGTTTATTGAAGCGGCTGCATGTCTAAATTATTTAGTTGGAAATCTAGAATTTGCAAATATTCTGTTTAAAGTTTGATCTGTTGTTATTAAATCGCACACTGTTTTAACTTATTCTGGCATTAATTTGCATCTCAAAGTCTCGAAAAGTTCTCAATCTAGCATTGTTCGGTTGCATCTCGGGTTTGAAATTGAGTGACTGAATAAAGCCTCAGCTGCTTCTATGTCATCTGGATTTTGATTGTTATGAAGTTCTTCTTCATTGTCACATATAGTTGCCTCGTCAGATGCATTGCTTTCTTTCAATTCATTTCTTTTAATTTAATCGCTGACTACGTTTCATAGCACCTCGTATGGCAGTATCGCCAGTATCTTCAACATGTGAGTAAAAATGTATGATTTCGTCTTGAGGACGTCAGGTCCCAGTCTGGTATTTTCTGTAACATGTGTGGGCAGCTTCAAGGTAGGGACTGGGACAGCATTTTTTTTAAAACTCTCTTAGCTTTCTTTTCGCCCATGATTTGCAATGGGGAACTGAATAGTACGCGTTGGACATTTTGAATAGATCTATTTAGAAGGTTTGTAGCAACAACTAAATGTGTCTTCATTTAATTATACAAAATTTACATAAAAAAAATAAGAGATACAACAGAAAAACTAACATTGCACTCGCCCTACACCAAATAAACAATAATAATCATGTCTCTGAAATTAGTTCCACCGGCGACCGTTGGTGGCGTATCGCTTATCTTGAATCGCCTATAAAATACTTGAGGAAAGTGCTTATTTCACAACAAATATTACAACCGGGTTATAATTGTTCAACACGAACATGACACTTTGTTCGTATTTACCATGCGTGTTTACCGAATCTTCGCGCGTAAAACATAACCTATCAAAATTCATAGGCGTAACATGTTCTTTTTTCCTTCCTTCCTTAAGTCGATTTTTTTTATAACACGAAGTTTTAAAGAAATACTATTTGCATCAAAATCACATTTTACGTTAAAAATTGTGTCCCTAACTCGAATTTTCTATTTTTCAAATTTTTCTCGTTGTACAATGGAGGTTCGACTTATGCCCGATTTCTTCACCTTGAGATAGCAATCGGATAATGAATCCGGCCGACAAATTAATCAAGGAACCAATCAAATTGTTCATTTGTTATTTTGAGTTTGAATTAATTAACTTTACTCTAAATTCATTTTTATACTAATTAACTTCAAATTATCTATATTGGTAAATGAAAGATTCGCCATAAAAAATGCCGGCGCGTCTAACTAGTGTGGGCCTAATTGCAAAATTAAAATTACATTTAAAAAAATTTTGTCGTGCTATTTTGGGTGTGGCGCGCGGCGTCCCAAAAACATACTATTTTGTTGTTTGAAAGTATTTTTTTTCATTTCATATAATACAAAGAAGGTTAAGGGGGAGGGTGCAAATTTTATTTCGAATTACATTATTTTATTTTTCTGATCGTAACAGAGCCGGCTCCATTTAATGTCCGGGCCCTTATTCTTCGATCGAATACATTCAAGACTGACAGTTTAAAGTCACTAGATGAAAACTATAGCTTCTCCTGGAGGATTCAAAAATTTGTAAAATTTAAACGCAACTGGAGGGCGTGTGAAAAATTGCTTGATACCGCTGTTTTATGATTTATGTAAATACCAAATTTAAAATAAAATATTCTTGGTTTATAAAACTATCATTGTCCTTTCCACGCATTCTTAAAAGTGTTACTTATTTTAACAATAAAACTGGTGGTCACTTCTAAATAGAACAAAATATATACCGTACGCCACTGGACATAACACGTGTCGTTATGGTTACAGTACTGTATACTGCTTAAATTTTGCTTCAAAACACATCTGTGTATTATTAGCATAGCAATACTCTATCTAGGTATATTTCAATGGCCCGCATTCAGCATTCTCGATTTTTAAATTTTATTATAAACTTTTTTAATTTTTAAACTTTGAAGTCAAACTAACTTATAAATAGGAAAATTGGGCTTATTAGTCAGAATGCCTTATTAGTCGACAAGACGACTTCAAAGTCAACGACTTTGAAGTACAAATGCCTTGATTAAGGAAATATGTGTTCAAAGTTAGGCATTTGTCCTTCGCATTAAGGAAATTCGACCTATTGGTCGAAAATTGGAAATCAGTCAACTTTATGAGAACTAATATGTCCTCCATGATACATTTTTACGCTTGTAAAAATTAGGCGTTATAAAATAAATCATACCAAATCTTTCGGCGTGACTAAGAATCAAAAAACATTCTATTAATCGATAATTTTCATGTAGGTGTTAGATTAATATATTTTTAGCGTACTAAATGCAAAATTTATTATTGCTAAATAATTAAAAATTAATTAATAATTGTTTAAATTATATATTATTGAAAGCGCATTAATTTTAGTGATCTAAAATGAAAATCTGCACAAAAAATTTTCTTTCGTACTTATATTTCTGTCATGTCACGCGATATTCGGTTTCACAGTGAAATATATGTTGATGTTTAATTCGAAGTTTAATTCTCTGGTTGCCATGTTATTGCTGTAACATAAGCACCGCCTTCTAGAAAGAGTTAAGGATTGTATTATTATATATTTTCGTGATGTACAACGCTGCCGTTTAGATGTTTCGAAAGCAAAGGCTGCGTTGTCAAAATAACAGGGCGCAAATTGGTTAGAATTAAGTCCAAATTACCAAAATATTACCAATATTCGACCTAATGTTAGTCCATTTGACCAAATGAGACTATGACTTATAGGGCGAAATGCCTTGCATTACTTAATTTCGACCGTCAAATTACTTCAACTTAATTCCCCACTTACCTTCTCTCGACGTCTATATGACGTAAATTGGGCTTGGTCATACACCCTTTATAACCTATTAGAAGGTCGAATAAACGTAATTTCGCCCTATTTTGTTGCTTGGGGATAATCTGATACGTGAGTGTATACCATTACACCCGTTAGAGAATGACTATTCTCACATCTAAGAATTATTAAAACCTCATAGTGACATCTATTAGCAAGTCGTTTTACCAGTTTTATAATGCACGCCAACTGTCAAATTGGTGTTCGTGTATTTCAAATGTATTTTAACGCTGTGCATAATATAAAGCTGTGCATTTTACTTTTTTTAGAATAGTGCTTTTAGGTAAGAAAGTTAAAAGTTCTTTTTCATTAAAATTAACATTGACGACAATGTTGTTTTGGTTTTTATAGCAGCTGACATTTTTGCGTTCAAGCTTAACTTAACGACCAATTTTTATTTTTGCAGTAATCGCCATGTCCGCCATGTTTCGCGATGAAGACACTAGAAACTCGAGCGATAGTGAAAATGCCGAATCTTTTATTGGTACGCCACCAGAAATTGTAAAATTGGCTTTTAATACTACGGCTAATTTACTACCATCAAAATCCAAAGATGTGTACATGCACCAATATAAATTATTGATGAGCTGGTGCGAAAAAAATGTACTACTTCTTTCACGGAAAACGTTAATTTGGCTTATTTTAGCGAATTATCCAAATCAAGGAAATCATCGACTTTATGGAAAGTTTATTCAATGTTAAGAACAACAATGGGAATAAAACATAATATCGATTTATCCAAATATTCTAAATTAAAAGCATTTTTGAAAAAAGAATCACATAGTTTTAAAGCCAAAAAATCAAAAACTTTAACTGGCGAAGAAGTAAATAAGTTTTTAACTGTAGCACCTGATACTATATATCTTGGAACAAAGGTAAAAAAACCAAAAACAATAAATTATTGTTAGTGTTAATCTGTTGTGTTTTAGGTTGCTTTAATTATTTATTGGAATTATGGGGGCGTGTAGAAAACATGAAAATTGAACATTTACAATATTTAGGAACTGCAATTCTTGTATCAGTACCGGACACGAAAACAAAAATTGAGAGAAAATTTACTATAACTGGAGAATTTTGTAATACCGTTAAAAAATATACACGTCCTACAAATGCTACTACTAGCAATTTTTTTTTTAAATTACCAGAGAGGTCGTTGTACAAACCAAGTTGTAGGAATCAATAAACTTGGTAATATGCCGAAACAAGTCGCAACATTTTTGTAACTGCCAAATCCCGAGTTGTATACTGGACATTGTTTCCGACGTACGTCTGCCACTATGTTGGTTGATACGGGTGCCGATGTTACAACTTTAAAAAGACATGGAGGTTGGAAGTCAACTGAGGTAGCTGAAAGCTACATTGATAATTCCTTAAACAGTAGACTAAATGTAGCAAGTAAGATTATGACTCAATTCAATTCAACAGAAACGGAAAATACATCGACAATTACATCGATACATCACTCTTCTGAAAATTTAAGCGGAGCATTATCAAACTTCACTTTTCATAATTGTAACAATATAATAATATAAAATAATTGTAACTATAAATAATATAAGAAAAGACGATTGATGTAAATTTTTTTAAGGTGGGAAAAATCATATAAGTTTTGACCATAATTACAAAAATGAGTTACATTTAATTAATATGTATAATAATATAATTTATATGTAGCTCATTTTTAAAATTATTAAGTTTGATTTAATAAATTTGTTAATTATTTTCAAATTATTTCGTTACTTTCAAAAATTTTCTTTTTTTAAATTTAACATGTATCTACTTATTATCAATTGTTCATATTTTGATTATGTGTGATCCTTTTCGTTATATAGCATTATAATTCTTATTTATTGCTGTTAATCATTGCTTTTTTTTCAATGGAGCCTTTGAAATTCTACTGCGTTGGATTTTTGTTGGCATTTTTATTTACATACTACTCATGATTTATTTGAATTTGTTTGTCTTATTTTGGTTTTAGAGGTAATTAAGTCTTTTGAGCCATTTTCTCTAATTAATAATTATTATTTTCAAGAAGCTTACATGATAGAACAAAATGTAATGCATAAGCAGGTAACTAACACATTTGTTTGCTCGGATAATATTTTTATTTAATTTTTTCTAAGGTAAAACTAATTTCGATATTTTCATCGAACTGTCTTATAGCTAAATGTATTTTCGTTTGCTAATATATAATAATTATAATATGATAAATAAATATGATAAATATAATATTATAAATAAACGAAGAACTGAAGGGAGAAGACATAGTAAAGTTTGCTAAGGCGCAAAGAATAAGATGGCTAGGTTACATTATGCGAATGAGCGACAACTCGAGCGTAAAAAAAGCAACCCTATGGAAACCTGGAGAAGATAGGAAGAGAGGAAGACCCAAGATTCGATGGTGGGACCAGGTAGATGGTGATCTGAGAGCAATGGGTATAAGAGACTGGATGTCAAGAGTAGAGGACCGACAGTACTGGAGAACAGTTGTAGCCAAGGCTGCTGCCCACACGAGTTTATAACAAAAATAGATTAGTAAAGCTTTTTTGTAAAACGACACATATGCTTATGGGGCCTAATCCTCCCCGCAACACGGATATGTAAAATCCTGGACACAGGATAGCTATATTCTAAAGAATGTGAAGCTGTTAATAATAATTGTTATATTGTTGTACATATGTTTATATAGAGGGCAGTGCATGAGTTTTAGTTAAGTTATGAAAATGAATGCAGTTTCATGTTAGTTACAAAACGGGTTAGAATGTCTGAATAAAAGTTTTAGTTTAATTTACAAAGCTAGTTTTAATACCACGAAGTGCTACCTAAATACACAACAGTTATTGGCGACGAGATTGTTCGAATCCATGCAAAATACAGAATTTTACAATATAAGAAGAAATTTGTTTAAGTTACAAGGTCAGACATTTTTGCAAGATAAGATACTACTACGACGTCCATTATTTTACATTTTCATGATACGGAGAATACATATTTTAATTTCTACAATTTACAATTACAATTAAGTTTCTACAATTATTTTTACGTTATTAATGTGAATGATGGCTACTGCAACTACTACTACTACCGTACAAAATGTGTTTACCATCGAATTTTTCGAGAATACAAAATTTCAATGGGAACGATGGGTTAAACGAATGGAAAGTGCCTTTACTATTTTCAATATTGATGCTTCAAAAAAAGTATTCTATTTATTACATTATATGGGACCTGAAGCTTATGATATTCTGTGCGATAAGTTGGCTCCCGAGGATCCCAGTACAAAGCCTTATTTGGAATTGGTTGACCTAATGAAAAATTATTACAGTCCTGCTCCGTTAGAAATTGCTGAAAATTTTAGATTCCATCAACGGAAACACTTGGAAGGAGAAAATGTTCAAGAATTCCTCACAGCTTTACAGAAGCTGGCAATAAATTGTAAATTTGGTAATTATTTGAAAACAGCTTTACGCAATCAATTCGTTTTTGGGTTAAGAAGTGAAAAAATTCAAAACCGACTACTAGAAAAAAGAGATTTACTTTTGGATGGAGCATTCAGCATAGCTGCCAGTATGGAGTTATCGGCTCGAGATGCAGCACAATTACATCGCCAGGAAACAGCGGTACATAAAATAAATATCACACGTCCAGTGAGAAAGAAGAAAAATTGGAATTACAATACTGCTTCTAGTACCGTAAGATGGGGTGAGATTGATTTTGTGGGGTGAATTTGATAGTTGGACAGAATTTCATTATATATTCAAACTACGCGCCAAAAGCAATCTATGAACATCCGGCTAGGGCTCAATCGAAAGAGAGAACTTTGAACAGTGTTGTTTCGAACTAGGTCAGATGCAAATAAGCCTAGTTATATTTTCACGGAGTCTCAAATATAGTGCTTCTATTTGGTGCTAAATCTACAGTGGAAAAAATGTGAGTACTTTTTTGTCATTTTAGAGTTGATTACCGATTCCATGCTGAATAATTATTTGTTATTGATATGATAACCTAACTTTTCGAGTAGTACGTGAAATTTCTACACATTCACATTCCACGAGCGTTTTCATTCAGTGGGGTCACTTTGATACTGATTTCGGGGTGAGATTGATAGTTATCAAAGTCACCCCACCATTATTAGATATATTGAGTTATCCATAAATGGTTTGAGTGAAATATCATTTCTTATCATTACAGAGGAAATTCAACCCACATCATGGGACGTACTTACAAGCGTAAAGTAGGTGGCAGGCGATATAAAGATTATAAAGAAGAAACACTCGAGAAAGCCTTGGAAAAAGTGGTCAATGAAGGATGGTCTATAAACAGGGCATCAAAAAAATTTTGTGTTCCTTTTGGAACAGTATATAATAAATATAAAGGTATGCATGGTAAAAACCATGGTGGACAGACAGCTTTCACCGAAGAAGAGGAATATGCTATCATTAAGTCTGTTGTTACATGTAGTGACTGGGGATTTCCATTGAGCATAGAAGACGTTCAGATGGTGACAAAATCATTTCTGGATCGTCAAGGGCGACAAATTACTAGATTCAAGAACAACACACCTGGACGAGATTGGGTTTACTCTCTTCTGAAAAGGCATAATAATATACTTACACAGCGTCTAGCTTCGAATATAAAACGTTCACGTGCAGCGGTGTCGAAGAAAGTTATCGCTGAATATTTCAGAAATCTGAATCTCAGCATTGAAGATGTACCACAATCGAACATATTCAATTATGACGAAACCAACATGGCCGATGATCCGGGTAGAAAGCGTTGGTTATATCGGAGGGGTAAAAAGTATCCAGAAAATATCATAAACCATTCAAAATCAGCAATATCCATCATGTTTTGTGGCTCTGCTTCAAGGACATTATTACCACCTTACGTTATATATAAATCAGAACACATGTGGGATAGATGGACAGAAAATGGCCCGAAAGGTATTCCATGTTGTACTGAAAGATGCTGCAGTACTGGCTCAAGATACAATAGAACAAAAAGTGGATGGATAGAAGCAAGCTGTTTCACTGACTGGTTCAAGAGTTCTTTCTTACCTCACGCTATAAGGTTGCCAGGAAAAAAAGTGCTCATTGGAGATAACCTTTCATCCCACTTCACTGACGAAGTGTTACAACTATGTCAAGAAAATAATATTGCATTCATTTGCCTACCTCCTAATTCTACGCACTTGACACAACCTCTAGATGTTGCATTTTTTCGGCCATTAAAATCAGCATGGAGATCAGTATTGTTGAAATGGAAAATCGAAAACCCAAAATTATCTTCCTTGAAGAAAGAGGATTTTCCAATGTTGTTGAAAAATGCTTTAGATAAAATGAATGCATCGGGAAACCATGCAGGTGATGCAATAGGACATAATTTGAGAAGCGGCTTTGAAGCGACTGGTGTGCATCCATGCAATCCAGGAAAGGTACTGGATAAAATTCCAAACGAGAATAAAGAAAATGAGCCATTTTTAGCCGACTACGAAAATAACTTGGTTTCATTTCTGAAGGAGAAACGATACAATAACACTCCTGTCCGTGGCCCATCTAAAAAAAAGAAGAGATTGAATATCGTTGCTGGAAGGAGTGTTTCTTGTCCAGAGTCTGAATCTGAGAATGAGGATGATTTGACGAATTTAAGAGAGGATACGTCAGGTGAAGTTTCAGTCAATAGTGCACATGATGAAGAGGTTGAATACATATCTGTTGAACCAAATAATATTGAAGAAGGAACGTTCCTCCTGGTACGAGTTCTCTCTAGAAAAAGGAATGCGACTTGTTATCGGTACATGGCCATTGTTAAGAAAAAACTGGAATATGATGAATACGATGTTGTGGGTTTAAAATCCACTGATACAGAAAAATCAATTTTCAAGGATGTGGAGAATGATGAGTTCACTATTGCTCTAACTGATATAATTGCTGTACTTGGTAAACCTAAAATAGAACATTCTGGAACTCGTGTTAAAAGATACATCTTCACCAAACCTGTTGATGTTTTTGAGCGTTGAAGAAGAGCTGAAAATGTGTTTAACGTTATTTCACGGCGATTTAAGTGGTACCTGATTTGCCAAATATTTGTTTTATCTGTTCTTCTAAAATTTTTAAGGCAATTTGTTTATTTGAATTTATGTCAAGTATTCATCTAATAAATATTTGTTTCGCAAGCTTATTATTGTTTTTTCATTCACCAAAGAATAAATTCTGTCAGTCCAACCAACATGAAATGCGATGTATCAACCTAAATGATTGGGGTGACTTTGATAAGATATTCAACTAATATGGATTATCAATGTCACCCCTATGCAGTGCAGGTTTGATAAAAGAAATGTCTGCTCCAAATTTGTTAGGTATCAAATTGATAACTTATTGCGATAATCCAGTACAGAGCACGCGAAAAAAATTGCCCCATCAAAGTCACCCCAATATAGGTGTTAGTTTGATAACATGGTTATTATTTTTTTACAGATCAGTATTATCAAAAAATGGTTGCATATTCGGTAGATTCTATTCTATTCTGATATACAAATCGTGTAGAATTTTTATTTTGCTGAAAATATTTATAGGTTCGATTGTATTATTCAAAAACTTGAAAAAATTATCAATTTAACCCCATTTTACGGTACTACAAGGGGGAAGCGACAAGTTAATACTAATAATAATATTTTCAAAACTAACAAATGTTTTAGGTGTGGCGATTCAACGCATTTGGCTAACAAATGTCCAAACATTAATGTTATTTGCAATTTTTGTAATATTAAGGGTCATTTAAGAAGGGTTTGTTCAAAAGCACTTAGAGCGAATACACATTTGGTAGATACAGAAGAGATTGTGGCACTGGAAACCACTGAACACCATCAATTTCGTAATAAATTTTATACAGACCTTATGTTGAATGGTCAAAGAGTCAAATTTGAAGTTGATAGTGGAGCTTCGGGATCAGTAATGGGTAAGATACAATATCAGTTACTTTTTCCAAATTTACCAATACAAAATACAAATTTGAAGTTAATTACATTTTGTCGTAAATCTTTAAACGTCTTAGGATATGTGCATTGCAGTGTTTCATACAAAGAGGTATTATACAATTTAAATCTGTACATTGTGGCAATTAATAGAGAACCATTACTAGGTAGAGAGTGGATTAGGCAGATGAATTTTAATTTATGGGATGAATACGTTTACAAGTTAGATTCCATTACAAATAATATCGCGGTAGAAAATTTAATTACTAAATACGAATCAATTTTTAAACCTGGTATAGGTAAAATTCAAGGATTACAAGCAAAATTACGATTGAAACCAAACGTTCAGCCTATATTCATTAGAGCTCGAACCGTACCATTTGCACTTATGTCCAAAATTGAGACCGAGCTTGATAATTTGGTAAATCAAGGAATTTTTACTAAAGTTAATTCGTCAGATTGGGCTACTCCAATTGTACAGGTAGTAAAAAATAATAAAATACGAATTTGCGGAGATTTTAAAGTTACAATAAATCAATTTCTACAAGTGGACGAACATCCCTTACCTACCATTGACGAATTATTTGCGTCTATGGCGGGTGGTCAGAAATTTACAAAAATTGATTTAAGCAAAGCTTATTTACATCTGGAAGTTGCTCCAGAGGATAGGCATTTACTTACGTTGAATACACATAAAGGGTTGTACCAATGCAACCGATTGATGTTTGGGGTTTCTTCTGCGCCCGCGATATGGCAAAGACAGATGAAAAATATTTTACAGGGTATTACAGGTACTAAAGTTTTTCTAGACGATATAAGAATTACGGGTGCAACTGATGAAATTCATTTCAAACGATTAGAAGAAGTTTTACAAAGGCTACACAAACATAATTTGCACGTAAATTTAGAAAAATCGGTTTTCTTTGCGGACAAAATTGAATATTGCGGTTACCTGATAAATAAAGAAGGTATTCATAAAACTAAAACCAAAGTCGAAGCAATACAAAATGCACCTATTCCTACGAATAAAACTGAATTAAAGGCATTTATCGGTTTGGTAAATTACTACGGTCGTTTTTTTTCAAACTTAAGTACAATTTTGTTTCCACTAAACAAATTACTTCATAACAACGTAAGATTTGTTTGGGATAACAAATGTCAGAGATCTTTTAATTTAGTTAAAGAGAAAATGCAATCAGCGGACTTTTTAGTTCATTACGACCCTAAACTACCATTAGTTTTAGCTACCGATGCTTCTTCTTATGGTGTAGGAGCGGTATTATCACATATATACCCAAACGGAACAGAACGTCCTATACATTTTGCTTCGCAAACTTTGTCAGTTACGCAACAAAAATACCCACAAATTGACAAAGAGGCTTACAGTATAATTTTCGGAATACGCAAATTTTATCAATATTTATTAGATACTCAATATATAATATTAATACAAATTGCTTACTCTATGAAACCTTATTTGTAATTTACATACTAACCTACATATACTTAGACACCAACTCAGCACTAACCTATACTGCTTAAAATCTAGAACACTATTACAATAACATTTATATATGTTTATACTACACTAACAATGATGTTCATTTGAAAATGTTACTACAGGCATTACAAACGGGTAAAAGTATTGAGAAGGGTTTTAGATTTGGTATCGATCAAAATGAGTTTTCCTTACAACAAGGTTGTATAATACGTGGACAAAGAGTAGTGATTCCAGGGTCATTACAAAAACGCATTTTGTGCGAATTACATGCTGCACATTTCGGAATCATCAAAATGAAGGGTTTGGCTCGTAGTTATTGTTGGTGGAAAAATATCGATTCTGACATAGAAAATTTAGCTAAAAATTGTTCACAATGCAATAAAATCAGGAATAATCCTACTACTGTTCCTATTCTTGGGAGAAAGTGGATATTCCATTTAAACGGGTTCATGTAGATTATGCGGGACCATTTTACGGTTCTTATTATTTCATATTGGTTGATGCTTATTCACGTTGGCCCGAAATTGTTGAAACGAGTGATATAACTTCAAATAGTACAATTAAGATTTGCCGAGATATTTTCTCACGTTTTGGTATACCAGAGAAATTAGTTAGTGACAATGGTAGACAATTTGTTTCAACCGAATTTAAAATATTTTTACAATTAAACGGAATTAAACATTGTTAAGTGCTCCCTACCATCCTGCCACAAACGGATTGGCTGAGCGATGTGTACAGACACAGAAACAATCGATTAGAGCATTACAACCAGATAAAAGAAATAGAAATAAGGTTCTAAATCAAATGTTATTACAGTACAGGCGAATGCCTCATAGCATTACTAAAGTTTCGCCATCAATGCTTATGTTCAACGGAGAAATACGAACTCGTTTGGATTTAATAAAACCAAACGAAACCAAACCTGATGAAACAGATGAGACAATGCAATCACACATACCTATACGTAAATTTGATATTGACTCGCGTGTTTCTGTGCGTGATTATTGGCACGATGCAAAATGGAGATTTGGTAAAGTAATTGAACGACTAGTGTCCGTACTTATAGTCACAGATCAATCCGAGACTCAAAATGATCCTAGAATTTACCAATGAGATTACTGGAATTTAGACCGTATCGTAGCAACAGCTGTTATTTCGAGAATTGATCTCGATTCTCGGTTCAATCCATGACTATAAGTACGGGCATAGGTAAATTACCACATCACTCAATAAGTCCGTAGGATGACACATAGATGGCGTTGCTGACCAATAATCTATATGATTTTTAGAAAGTACCAACCTTATAAATATATCTGTCAAAATTTCATGACAATCCGACGATTAGTTTACAAGTTACAGTGGTTCAAGTGGTTTATTTTCAAAACAATGAATTCGAAGCAATTTCGTGTGTTGATTTATCATTGCTTTTTGATGGGAAAAAATACTATCACAGCCAAAGCATGGCTTGATAAGTGTTATCCGGATTCTGCTCCATCGAGGCAAATGATGGAGAAGTGGTTTGCTGATTTTAAACGTGGCCGTACAGACACCGACGATGCTGGACGCTCTGGAAGGCCAATTGAGGTGGTTACACCGGAAAACATCAGAAAAGTCCACAAAATCGTTTTGGAAAACCGTAAAGTGAAATTGCGTGAGATAGCCGACACCTTAAAGATATCAGAAGGCAGTGTGCATACTATTTTGCATCAACATTTGTCCATGAGAAAGCTGTTTTCAAAGTGGGTGCCGCGTTTGCTCACAGTGGACCAAAAACAACAACGTATCGACGATTCTGAGAGCTGTTTGGAGCTGTTTAACCGAAATAAACAGGACTTTTTGCGTCGGTATGTGACAATGGACGAAACATGGATCCACCACCACACTCCAGAGTCAAATCGGCAGTCAGCTGAGTGGACTGCAGCTGGAGAACCACGTCCAAAGAGGCCAAAATCGCAAAAGTCGGCTGGCAAGGTTATGGCTTCTGTATTTTGGGATGCGCAAGGAATTTTGTTCATCGACTATCTTGAGGAAGGAAAAAGAATCAACAGCGAATACTACATGGCATTATTGGTGCGTTTGAAGGAAGAAATTGCCAAAAAACGACCACACATGAAGAAGAAAAAAGTGCTTTTTCACCAAGACAATGCACCGTGTCACAAGTCGATCGTAACGATGGCCAAATTGCACGAATTGGGCTTCGAATTGCTCCCGCACCCACCGTATTCTCCAGATTTGGCCCCCAGCGACTACTACCTGTTCGCAGACCTGAAAAAAATGCTCGCCGGAAAGAGATTCAACTCGAATGAAGAGGTGATCGCCGAAACTGAAGCTTATTTTGAGGCCAAAGACAAATCGTTTTACAAAAAAGGTATCGAAATGCTAGAGCGGCGTTGGACTGATTGTATCACTCTTGAAGGAATGTATGTTGATGAATAAATTCGAATTTTGCCAAAAAAATGTGTTTTTCTTAGTTATCCTACGGACTTATTGAGTGATGTGTTACATTACTTAATAAAGTTAGATGACGGAAAAATTTGGAAACGACATTTGAACCAAATAAGATTAATTGGTCAGAATACTCCACTGTTGCCTACAATTGACTCTTATGTTCCTAATATAGAGCCGGGATCAGAAGAGGTTCAGTGTCCTAATAAAGGGTTTACCAATACGATGTTTGTTTTTAAATTTTAAAGGAAACACATACTTCGGATGAAAATGCTATGGATTTTTATTGATATGTAAAGTAGAAGGTCTGCCATTTATGAATGAAAAATAATATCCTTCAAATGTTCACCACGACCACGCTTACAGACATCGATTCTTTTGTCAAAATTTTCAATCACATTTTGGCATAATTGAGGCTCTATCTCACCAATGACACGTTTGATGTTGACTTTTAAGCCCCCAATGGTTTGTGGATTATCCGCATAGACTTGATCTTTCACATAGACCCACAAGAAATAGTCAAACGGTGTAAAATCGCACGATCTGAGGTGAAATTTATTGCAGAATTACGCGAAATTATTCGATCTAGAAATTTGGTTTGCAATAAAGCCATTGTTTCTCTGGCCGTGTGACATGTGGCGCCATCCTGTTAAAACCACATATCACTTACATCCATATCATCGATAATAGGTCAAAAATAATTTTTCAACGTGTCCCCAAATGTTGAGAACGTCGTGGAATTGACAAATTTGGTTGCTCTTCGACACTTTCACTTACAGCAGCGATATTTTCCGCTGAACGACCCAAACGAGTATGTACTGTTGTTGGTATGTTATATACCAAACCAGTAACCTTAAATTTATCCACCAAATTCTCGATAGCGGTTTCAGAAGAGCGATCATGACGACCAAAAATATCGCGAATTTTACAAAATGTGGTTTTCACACATCGACTATTTTCGTAATAAGCTTAAATGATTTTAATACAATTTTCAATTAAAATTGAAAACATTTTCACAAATGGCAAAGCTTCTGCTGTACATAAGATAAAAAAAACTAAATGTCAGAACTGTCAAAATATCCGAATATGCCCCTATTGAAAAACAAACATCTTATTGGTAAACCCTGTACTTCTGTAGCTACTGATGCAGCTACTGATCAAACGTTGATAACTGATACTGTTTGTAGCGGTTCTGGTGAAAATGGGTATGCGAATCGGTCCATACAAATGCCTATAGATAGTGAACCAGTCATTTTGAGGCGTTCTGCTAGGGTTCTCAAACCTGTTGACCGACTGCAGATGTAAAAATGATATGAGGGGAGGAAATGTTATATTGTTGTACATATGTTTATATAGAGGGCAGTGCATGAGTTTTAGTTAAGCTATGAAAATGAATGCAGTTTCATGTTTGTTACAAAACGGGTTAGAATATCTGAATAAAAGTTTTAGTTTAATTTACAAAGCTAGTTTTAATACCACGAAGTGCTACCTAAATACACAACAATAATAATAATATGACAACTTTCAACGAGGTACTGATGCAAACACGCCGATCAAGTTTCATAATATTTTGACAATTTATTTTGTCATTTATTTATTGGGTTAATATTTAATTACCCTGTCTCTATGGGTTGCGATCTTGCGATCCCTTTTTATAGTGATCAAAATAAAGAATAATTCGGGTATATTATTCCTGAACTCTTTCGACGACTCAACTTGTGACGACACCGATCAAGAATTTCATAGTAAATTATACTACTATTACTTAGAGCTTCATAGATACATTTATTCCCGTATTGTTTTACTATTAACAAGCTGCTTGTCTTTCTTTTTACTTAAATTTCAATTATGTAGGGCATATTAAATTCGACTACGCTTTTTTTTTCGGTGGAATCTATTCTTGATTTCTAATAATTTAATTGCGTCTTGTAGGCATTATATAATTTCAACCATGTAGGACATAATAAATTCAACTACACTTTTTGGTTTGAACTCATTTAAAACCTAAACCGCAATTTTTTATTTCATGTCTTGCTTGTGTGTTTACTATGTGTTCTGCATTTACGTACTTGATATGCATAATAATTTCATAAATATGTTGCAATTCCATAATTTCGTAAATTTAAAATTTTAGTTCTTTTAGGCTTCCTTTAAACTTTTACTCAAAAATATAATTCAATTCTGTAAACAAATCTCACGATGTACATTTTTTCTCGTACTGTGAAATAGAATATTTTTGAACTTTGTAAACTGCGATGTTGTAATAATCTGTTTTTTTAACAGAAGGATAGAAAAAATCCATAAAGAAGATAACCCTATTCGACCGGTAGTATCAACTATAGGCTCCCCCACAGAAAAACTCATAAAGCAGATCATGGCGATCCTCAAAAGTTCCACCTGTTTCACCCCAAAATACATCATAAAAAACTCACAAGACTTAACCAGTAAAATACGTAACATTAAAATTCCAAAAAATGCTAAATTAGTATCGTTTGATGTTCACTAGCATCCCCATTTAAAAGTGTAAAGACAGAATCGAAGAATTATATATGGAACTGACAATCTCTCTCCGCTAGCCAAAATAGAACTAACAACTGGTGTTGAACTAGTACTTTCCCAAAACTATTTCAAATTCAACGACACATTTTACAAACAAATCGACGGGTTGGCTATGGGTAATGGATCCTCATCAATGCTAGCAGACGTTTTCATGGACAAATTAGAGAAAGCCCTCCTGAATGATAAAATTAAGAAATGGTTCCACAAACACATCATGTATTGGCACAGATATGTTGACGACGCAATCGTCCTGTGGAATGGAACAAGCAGACAGTTAGATAACTTCCTTAAACACATAAATAGCCTGGATAATAATATCAATTTTACTTGGAAGTAGAAACCAACGGATGCTTAAACTTTTTAGATTTATTCATCGGCAGAAACCAGGGCTTCCATTCATTCAAAATATACAGAAAACCAACATATACCGATACCATGATCCTTGCTGATTCGAACCACCCATGGAGTAATAAATTGGCTGGATTCAAATCCATGATATAGCGACTCTTAAAAGTCCCCATGAACGATTCCGTTAAAAATGCCGAAATCAATAACATCAAAAATTACCCATAATAGATAACCTAATTAGAAAAATCAGAAAAAGAGTTGCTGTAACAAACCACCCTCAATAATTTTAATTAAAAATTCTATAATAGAAATAATATCTTAGTTGGTAAGAATTAAAATTAACCCCGTATATTTTTTTATCACAAAAGTACAGTACTTTTTTTTTTATATAACATTGTGGGGGATCTGGAAATATTCCTAGTAAAATTAAATATTTACGTGCCACACAGACAAGTGGATACATAAATTTCAAATTTTAGACAGTTATCATTTTTCTTAATTGCTAAGGCAATTATCGGTTTTGACCCTTAAGGAAAATAACTTCGTTAAAACAAGTACTATCAAAGTCAAATTAAATACATGATAACGCCAGAATTAATTAACGTAAATTATATAACTTTAGTTAAAAACTAATAAAAGGTTTTGCTATAATAATTGAAAGTAATTTGTAAAATAAAAACATTTTAATTTGACTTAACATGTTTTAAAGTATAAATCACTTATCACACGATAACGTAGTTTGTAAACGGAAAGTACCCCAGGTCAACTTAGCTTGTTTTAAGGGAAAAATCACTCATCTCCTATGATAATGGACCTCACATATGTTAAAACTTAATTCTGCGTGGGAACTGGTACTAAAAATTTTAACTGTATTAAAAAGAGACAAACATACCAAAAACCGTCTCTAAATGGGGTGAGATTTTTACATAAATACATGACCCTAAGGCAAAATAGTCAGTCTTCAGTCGTCAGTCTTGAGTCTTCCGTCATTTTCATTTTTGCTAACCACTAAGAGGTGTGTTAATTAAGAGATACTTCGTGTAAAAATCTCACTTATTTTTTTTTGTGTTAAAATCATTTACTTTTGTGAAAACAACTCTAAGGTAAGATTGAAAATTGTTGAATTAAATGTATTTTTTTTGTATGTATAATTTGGTATATTAGAAATAGATAGGTTAACGAGTCGTGCTTAACACATTATAGGTCAACGTAAATTTTGTTTATTTTGCTCAACATAAATTTATAGTATCTTTTTTTAATTACTGTGCGCTATGTTATTGATGTAACTATTTGTTTTACTTAAACTTTTTATCACATAAAAGATCAACTTGCAATTCTTTTATAATATTCAAACCTTATTTTTTTTTGTTAATAAATATTAAATTAAAAATCAAGGCTTATTATTTGTGCAAAGATTGAGTTTCTATTGGTTTGGTTCCTACGCATCCGTAAGTTTCCACGTTACCATTTTACAAGTTTTGTTAATTTCTTGACAATAAAAAAATTGACTGGTGGCAGCTATCGAGAAAAATAATCGCAGGACTTTACAATCCAGGGCGAGGGTGTTACAATTGGTGGCATCACGGTGAGATTCGGTAAAACAAGAAATGCTTTCACGCAATTCAATCAAACCAAAGAAAACTCAAATATGTTAAGCACTAATAATAAAATTAACTTTGCGCATTAATTAATCAATTTTAATTTAAAACTTTACGCTTTTTTCGTTTTTAGAAAAAAATTAAATCGTTTTTATTTTTTTTTGTTCTTCACGTTAAATCATTGTTTTAGAATAAATTTTCAAATTTTGATTACAGATATAAAATCATTTAGAAATTTTGTTTTCATTTAGCTAGGTAATCAATTTAAAGTCAACTTAAAATATTTTTTTTGTGTTCATAAATAAATTCTTTCAATTAAAGTAAACTCAAAATTTAAATTAATAATTATCAATTGCAAACTTTTATTTTAAAGTAGATATACCTTGTTCAAACAAATAAAATTTCTTTTATCAAATGAAATTTTTTTTTTAATCATCTCAACATAATTTGTTTCTTAACGTAATCAAATCAATTTTAATTTTTATTAAGCCGACTCGCAACGTTATAATTAGTGTATCTTCCTTTTATTTTAGCGTACATTATTTGAATTCCCAATTTAGCAATTGTATATTTGTGTAATCAATTGTTACTAATAATTTTTTTTATATTGTGCACTAAAAACATTTGCCAAATTACCACGAAAACCGTCCTCTTATATATATTTTTTTAATAACATTTAAAATTTAAACGCAAAAATGTCAAATCCTCAACTACCCGTAAATCTAAATAACGACGACGACGTCGGTCACGAAAGCGACAATGATTCGGTACATACAATTAATATCGGTCCAGCGCCTTTTTAAAAGCTTTATATTAACTTACCCGGGTATATATACATATATATATTTATATAGAAGGTAAAAATCTTTCGGCTGCTTTTTAACAAACTTCTAGCAGTCCAATCAAGCTGAAATTTTAAACATCGACTTGCAGCTCTAAACATTTTAATCTATCAAATTTTGAAACCGATCCGATCATTCACCGCAAAATTAGCACAGTTTCTGTGCAAAGGGCATAGCCGGATAAATATGGGAAATCTGCCCCCATGGCTTTTTTGACTCACACTCAGGGGATCGATTTGGTATCGAATAAAAATAATTCACCTCAATTTTTAGCCCTTTAACTCGAACGGATTTCGAGATTTTCGAAAAAACCTGTTTTTTCGATTTTAATTTTATTTTTATACTAAAATTCAGAGTTAATCAATGGTGATTTTTTTTCTTATTCTTAGGAGTCTAAAACATGAAAAAATCATATGATCATGGTTCCTTAACAAAAAGCCGATTTTTAACGAAGGAAAGAAAATTAAAATATTTTTTTTTAGCGTTTTTGAAATATGTCAATCACCAAAACTTGTCAGAACATGTCTTTTATACCCCTCTAGACTCAGGAATTTTTTCAGATTTTTTGAAGTGGTGGAACAATGTTAAAAAAATTAAAAACTCATTTTTTTCCTAAAATCCTGCGTTTTAACACATTTATTTTTTCTGTTTAATAATGCCATGCACTGCTTCAACAACCCAACGGACTTTGGTAACGAAACGGGATTTATTTGATTCATTTGTGGTTAGTTGATTACGTTTTCCTTTGAGGGCAGGCATTAGCACATTGAATCCTAATTCTTCTAAATGTACTATCACATCCCGAAAGCCACGATCAACTAAAATGATGTCATCTTTCTTTAGCAACTTAATCAGACCATTCGGGTCATTTAAGATGACTTTCATTATCTCAGCATCGTTCATATTAGCTGTGTATGGCCCAAGCATGTCTATAACGAAACCATTTGTAGTGCATATAGTGAATGGTTTGCACAGAGGGACTTTCTTTTGACCAGAATATGATTTCCTCTGATATTCATTATTTGCACTTTTTTGATATCAAGAATGATATCTCTGGAATAACTCGATATTGTTGTGACTGCGCAAATGGTCGACGTACTGTTGGGTGTTGCTCACACATTGCTGCTATTACTTATTATGTATCTCACGCTCGATATTTAGCAAAAATTGTAAAACCTGCTGAGATACTTAGTCGTTTGTTTATCGATGAAAAAGTTAGTGTCGTAGTAAATGAAGACAGTGATGAAGACTAATCTAATTATTGTTTTGAGTATAATTTCTATTTTTGTTGTATCACAATTCAAAATTATTCCCAATCATATGAATAAATATAAAATTCACCTTGAAGTGTATTTTGAATTATTAATAGCCTTTTTACATACTTTATGTTCCTGATTTTTTTATGTTTATCTTCTGAAAAGATATATTTCTGGTAAAAAAAATTTTCTACGTATTTTTTTAAGCAAAAAAAAAATGTGTTAAAACGCAGGATTTTAGGAAAAAAATGAGTTTTTAATTTTTTTAACATTGTTCCACCACTTCAAAAAATCTGAAAAAATTCCTGAGTCTAGAGGGGTATAAAAGACATGTTCTGACAAGTTTTGGTGATTGACATATTTCAAAAACGCTAAAAAAAAAATATTTTAATTTTCTTTCCTTCGTTAAAAATCGGCTTTTTGTTAAGGAACCATGATCATATGATTTTTTCATGTTTTAGACTCCTAAGAATAAGAAAAAAAATCACCATTGATTAACTCCGAATTTTAGTATAAAAATAAAATTAAAATCGAAAAAACAGGTTTTTTCGAAAATCTCGAAATCCGTTCGAGTTAAAGGGCTAAAAATTGAGGTGAATTATTTTTATTCGATACCAAATCGATCCCCTGAGTGTGAGTCAAAAAAGCCATGGGGGCAGATTTCCCATATTTATCCGGCTATGCCCTTTTGAAACAGATCTATCCACTACGAAATCAAGTAAACATAATATGTCAAAATAAAAATTTAATTCAAGTGTCAAGTTATTGAAGTATCAGGCTGACACATTTGCTATTTAAAGAATCTTATTATGAAAAAAGGTATTAAAATTAAGAAATTATTCTTTAATAGCACGAAAAATGGAATCCAATGTAATACATTTAAAATTAAGAAAATATGTGAGTTTTGAAATCGATTTTAAAAAAAAGTAGAATATAGATAAGAAACTTTAGAAAAACATGCAGTGATTTAAGAAAAAGTATGCTGTATAATATAATTTAATCAATTACACATTAAACTACTATAGTTGCTACTATAAAACTTAAAAAGCACAAAATAAAAATAAATTAAAAACAAGTTTATAAAAAAAAAACTTTATATTATGAAGACCAATGAAAATGCATTCTTCTATGTGTGCTCTTGCTTGGAAATGGTTAGAGTACCTATAAGTTTTTAGTAACATAATTTTCTTTTCAAACTATAAAGCTTTGGTGGTGCCTTTCATATTACATACTTCCCTATAAGTAAGAAAAATGCATAGTAGATGTCAATCTCAACGAAAGTTAGACCAACACGAATTTCCAACAGCCAAAGCTGCTATGAATATGGGTCAAGATCTTTTCAATTTTATCACAAACAATATAATACGTAAAGCACCACCAAAGCTTTAAAGTTTGAAAAGAAAATTATGTTACTAAAAACTTATAGGTACTCTAACCATTTCCAAGCAAGAGCACACATAGAAGAATGCATTTTCATTGGTCTTCATAATATAAAGTTTTTTTTTTATAAACTTGTTTTTAATTTATTTTTTTATTCATTAGGAGTTATCGCAAGTACAGTTGATAAATACAATGGAACTTCAAATCCAACGTACTACTTTGATAAAATTGCGGCGCGAGCGTCACTAGAAAATTGGGACGACCCGACGACTTTGAGCATCGTTAAATACAGGCTGCACGGCGTTGCCTTAAAATTTTTTAAATCTAATAGCGAATTAGAAGGATTGGACTACGAACAATTTAAATGGCGAATCATAAAACAATTTAGCAAAATAAAAATTCCGGGAGAAGCCGCCAGAAAATTACATTGTTGTTATCAAAAACACGACGAATCGGTTTCACAATTCACCATGCGATTAAAAGGGCTAGGTACAAAGTCATTAATAGAAGATCTCAAAACGGCAACAGACGATGAAAAACCAGGTATAAAATTTAAATCAGCGCAATCACTTATCACTCAATTTAAAATCGGGCTCAAAAAGGAAATTCTAAAAGAAATAGGGGTCACACTCATGCGTTCTCCTAATATTACAATCGACGAGGCCGAAGAAATAGCCATTATGCAAGAAATCAACGACTCCATAATCAAAACGCGAATAAATTCAATTAATATGACGCAACAATCGCCACATACTAATTTTTCGGAAAGGACTCGACTCTATAATAATAATAATAATACGCGACCGCGAAACTATCACTCAAATTATAACAATAATTATAACCGCAACAATGCGAATTTCAATTATCGTAAGTCAACTCATTCAACAGATCCTAATACATCACGAGGATACAATCAACAATACCAAGGACATAACGCAAGATCTTATAACAATTATCGAAATTCGTACGCGAATAATCGCGAATCTAATTCAAGAAATTACACTTATAATCACGCAAATTTTAATCACGATAGCCGCGGATTTAATGCTAGAAACTCTAATAACGACAATTATAATCACGATAATAATTATCAACGTTCAAATAATGACCATTTCTCCGCGCGTAATAATATTAACAATTCTAATATAAACAATGCGCCCACTAATAGAGATCAATCTTTAAACTTAAAAGAAGCCGCACACGCTCCCCGATGTACGGTAACGAAAACTACGGCAACTCAATAAATAAATCAAATAAAAATATTCGCGTCAACTCAAATAATAACTTAACCCCTTTTTATTCAATACCCAGTATAAACTCAATTGTTAAACAAACACCTTGTATAGTAGAAATTTTATTAAACAAAACTTATTGCAGATTATTATTAGATACAGGCTCATGCCTCAGTTTAATTAAATCAGACGTATTAAATTTAAATAAATTAAAACAACCGGACGAAGAAATAATTTTGTCAGGAATTTCAGGTCAAAAACATTCAATTTTGGGTTTGTTAAACGTCACATGCGGAACCCCAAAACGTTCGAACTTGTTTAAATTTGATTTTATAGTTTGCGATATTAGTTTAGACGCTGATGGCATTATAGGCCGAGACATTTTAACCACTTTTAACGCGAATATTGATTACGAGTCTAACGTATTGAAATTTTTGAACGAAACGTTTTTAATAACAAATCAGTTAGGCGAAGATTTTAAAAGTTGCATAGATCAAAATAGGGGACAACAAAATAGCGATGAAAATTACGAAACGGCATTAACGAAAATTGATTATGAAAATTTTAGGGAACAGAAAAATAAAGATACCTGTAAGAAACGCGTACAAAAATTCAATCATCACATTGAACCTATAATAACAGTTAATCGTTACGGGATATTGTCTGAAGATGAGGACGACTGTGTCGAGTCAATTGAAACCTTACCAAGAGAGGAGATTCGCGAGACGTCGCGAGTTAAACCAATCAAAAGTCAAGTAAACGGTTCCAATAGTCACGATACTGTGAGAAACTCATCTTTAGGCAGAAAGATGAAAGTTCGGTCACCAATTCCAGTCCGGGTGCTTGAAAATCATGAGTCAAGCGCTCCTTTAGCTGAAATTGGAAACCTAACCGAATCTAAGAAAAACGGAGGCGATAAAGAAGTCATTGATCAAGTCATTCTTAATCGCGAAATAGCACAAGGTGCAATAAGAAAAAGATATTCGAGTACCGGTGTACACGGCATTCGAACGAAGGTAGTAGAACCTTTTATACCAGAATATTTTAGTTATGATTCCGGGAAAGTAATAGAACAAACATGGGAAGAAATGATTAATAATAATAAAATTGAGAATAATGTAATAAATACGGCCACGACGGTAATAAAACCTAAGCATTTAGAGCCAATGAAAGTTAAAAATAATATTGAAGATAGGAAAGAAAATTTTATACCCAGCAGAGGTAATGCAACAGATAATTGCAACAAAACAGTACGAAACAAAAATACGATGAACAATGAAAATTTTATACCTAGCAGAGGTAGAGTAGCAGACAAATGTAACAAGACAGTACAAATCAAAGGTACGGAAAATGAAGAAAATTTAGAAGATTTCCCAGTAATCAAGTGTGACGAGATAGTACGAAGTAAAGGTGTAGAAATCAAGGAAAACTTAGAAGAAATCCCGGTAATCAATTTAGAAGCAGCCATGTTAGAAGACAAAGAAGTCAACAAAATAAAGGATAACAAAGATAATTCAACGAAAGGTAAAAATTTTATAGGTACTTTAATTGTAGAAAAGGATATAGTAATACCACGACGTACAGAAAGCGAGCAATGCTTTCAAATTAAATTTTTACGAGGAAACGCCTCGAGAAGAAAATGCGATAATTATAATTTACTAATCGAACAAGATGACAATAATCATCAAAATTTAATTTTAGCCAGCGCAGTTGTTCGGAACAACACAAACGCCACGGTGGTTACAAGGGTCATCAACCCTAACGAATATGACATAACATTAAAAGCTAACACTCAAATCGGTAAGGTGTCGGATAAAATAACAATTTTAGAACAATTAGAAAACAGCGAACTTGCTAAAACAATTAATATGATAAATAAATCGACAAATAATAGCAAAGAAATTCTCTCTCAAATTAATCTCGATCATTTAGATCAGCGGTTCTCAAAGTGTGTTCCGCTGAACCCTAGGGTTCCGCGATACAACTGTAGGGGTTCCGCAAGAATTTAGGAATTTAGAAAAAAAAATCAAAATCAGTCCATAGTTGTGAACAAGCGACTTTCGGCTCTAACTTCAAAACATAAAGTCGAGATTGTTTACAACGCATTTTTTGTATTTCCGCTTTTTGTTTATCAAAGGCGCCGACTCGAGTATTTTTTAGAATGTTCGAGATCGAGTCTAGGCGTCGCGCCTCATCAGTCAGTTGACGATTAGCGTTCGGAGCGATAAGTTCCTACCTACCTACCTACAAGCTGGCTAGCGAATTGCGGAGTTTAAAAGTGTTATGTAACTAGTGTTTATTGTTCTACCTGCCTGCTGTATTCTGATTGTATCAGATTTGTGTTACATCCTGACGTGTGTGTGTGACGTGTTATTAATAAAGAAGAATGGAACGTTGGCTTAAAGGTGTTAAACGTGTTGCAACATCTTCTAATGACGCTGAATGTTCAAAAGCAGTACACGCGGAGAATGCAGCAATTACCGATCGAGACGATGATGCCACGACGTCAAGCTCCACGGTTTCAAAGACGAAAAAAAGGAAGTATGATGAATCATATATCAGTTTCGGATTTGTTGATTCCAACGGCTCACCTCTCTGCATACTATGTAGTAAACTGCTTCCTAATAGTTCCATGGCACCTGCCAAATTGCGCCGACATTTAGAAACTGTACACCCCGAGTCTAAAGACAAGAATAAAGAATTTTTTGTTCGCAGAAAAGAACAGTTATTGGAAAGTCAAAAAAATGTGATGCTGTTAACACAAACTATCAATGAAAAGGCCACGGAGGCATCATATTTAGTTTGCTATCGCATTGCACAAGCAGGTGAAGCGCACACTATCGCTGAAAATTTAATAAAGCCATGTGTGTTAGACATAACAAAATGTATGCTCGATGAAAAATCTGCAAAGCATCTTTCTACTGTGCCGCTATCAAACGATACTGTTTCACGGCGAATCCATGATCTGGCAAGCTACGTCAAACAAGAACTAGTTACACGTCTACAAAAAACACGATTCGCCTTGCAAATAGATGAGTCAACTGATGTCGCTGGT
This sequence comes from Cantharis rufa, assembly GCA_947369205.1. Lineage (NCBI taxonomy): Eukaryota > Metazoa > Arthropoda > Insecta > Coleoptera > Cantharidae > Cantharis > Cantharis rufa. The sequence continues at coordinate 18,682,062 of OX376307.1, read as the reverse complement.
CTGGCTATCTTGCTGGTTATCGTGAGATATCCATATGAAAGTTCTTTTGAAGAAGACATGCTTATGTGTTTACCGCTGCCCACAAACACTACCGGGGAAGAAATTTTTAATAAAATAAACATATTTTTTGAAGAAAATAATCTCAGTTGGAACGATTGCATTGACATTTGTACAGATGGGGCCAAGGCGATGACAGGTAAAACAGCAGGAGCAGTGTCACGCATAAAAAATAAAGCGCCTAATTGTAGTTCCAGCCATTGTATTCTGCATAGACAAGCACTTGCGATGAAGCAAATGCCGTCAAATCTAAAATTAGTTATGGATGAAGCGGTAAAAATAATTAATTTTATCAAATCACGACCACTACAATCCCGATTGTTCTCATTGTTGTGTGAAGATTATGGCAGCAAACATAAAACACTGCTGCTCCATACAGAAGTGCGATGGCTGTCTCGGGGTAAAACTTTAACAAGGCTATTTGAACTTAGAGCGGAGTTACAAAATTTTCTTTCAGATAATACTTCTTTTAATTTGAAAGACCGTTTGTATGATAAAACTTGGTTGTTCCGATTGTCTTTTATGGCAGATATCTTTCAAAAACTAAACGAATTGAATTTATCATTGCAAGGTAAACAGACAACAGTGTTCCAGGCCTATAACAAAATAACTGCCTTCAAAAGAAAATTAGATTTTTGGATTGTTTGCGTTGTTAAGAGAGAAATAGAAAGCTTTACGTCACTCAATGAGTTTGTTAGCGATAACGACTCAGAAATGTTTCAAAATGATATGTTTGAAGAATTGGTCCAATATCTCACTTCGATGCGCGCATCTTTTGAAAAGTATTTTCCCGAAGAACAGAATACAAAAATAAAACTGAATTCATGGATTCATAATCCTTTTTTACCCAACCTGAAAAAGCCCGAAAGTATGTCAAACGAGATATATGAATCTCTTTTAGAAATGTCATCAGACACAAGTATGGAGTCACTGTTCAAAACGACGCCTCTCAACGATTTTTGGTGCAGAATTCGTAATGAATATCCAATGCTTGGCAAAATGGCTCTGAATATTCTTCTCCCGTTCCCAACAACATATTTGTGCGAAACAGGATTCTCAACATATGCAGCCACAAAAACAAAATATCGCAATAAACTGGACGCCGAACCTGATATGAGACTGCAACTGTCTTCTATCAAACCTGACATCAGCCAATTAATGAAAAATAAAAAACAGTTTCATACCTCCCATTAGTTAGTTAGATTTTTCTTTTTTAATATCTTGTAATAATGTACTTGCCATGTGGTAAAGTAAGTAATAAAAATATTTTACTTTTGAAAGTAGACAATATTTTCTGAAGCAAACAGCCTCTGCTTATGAATGCCTGTAGTATGCCTTTTTCCAACTTCTTCTAAAATTTTTAATTAATTGATTAAAATTAAAGATTCATTTTTTTCCATAAAAAATGCTTAATTTTACTATACAAAAATATATCTAAATATTCCTAAAGTCGATCTAAGGGCATTTGACCTTGAAAAAAGCAAAAATTTCGCCTGCGGCGGGCTGTGTAGGGTGTAGGGTTCCGTCAAGTATTTTGCTTTCCAAAAGGGTTCCGTCACCAAAAAAGTTTGAGAACCGCTGATTTAGATAATCATACCGCGTGCTCTCTTCGCGAACTTATTTCAAATTATTCAAACATTTTCATTAACGATGATGAAATTTTAACAAGTGTACATAACGTAAAGCATAGAATAATCACGGAAAACGTACCCCCCATAGCTAAAAGACCATATCGAGTACCATATCATCAAAGGGAAATTTTAGAACAAGAAATCAAGAAACTTTTGGATGCAAAAATCATAAGAAATTCCGCCAGTCCATGGTCAGCCCCAGTAGTGATTGTGACCAAACCGCTTCCAAATGGTGAGACAAAAGTTAGAATTTGTATTGATTATAGAGGATTGAATAGCGTAACAAAAAAAGATGTGTTCCCGCTTCCTGATCTACACGAGACAATTGAACAACATTTCCACGATTCAGCATTATTCACCGTACTTGACATATCTCAGGCATTTCATCAGATCGAAGTAGAAGAATCGGACAAGGAAAAGACAGGTTTCTCCACCGCGTTTGGTCATTACGAGTATAATAAACTACCCTTTGGCTTGATGAATAGCCCCGCGACATTTCAACGTTTCATGAATGTAACCCTTGCCGGATTAATCGGAATTATGTGTTTAGTCTACTTAGACGATATTATTGTGTACAGTCCGAATGACGTAAAAGAACACTTGCGCAGATTAGCTGTAGTTTTTGAAAAATTATTGAAATCAAATGTAAAACTTAAACCGAGTAAATGCCACTTTCTTGCGGAAGAAGTTAAATATTTAGGTCATATTATTACCAAAGACGGCGTAAAACCCGACCCCGAAAAATTAAAAAGTTTAGAAACATTCCCAATACCGCGAAACGTATCGGAAGTTCGATCATTCCTCGGATTAGTTGGTTGGTATAGGCGCTTTATAAAGAACTTTTCTGAACTCGCTTTACCTTTAACAAATTTAATTAGAAAAGAAAATAAATTTATGATTACCCCCGAAGTTTTGGAATCAATAAATAAATTAAAATATTTCCAAATTTTAAAGAACCATTCATATTATCAACTGACGCGAGCGGAACTGGAATAGGCGCGATTTTAAGTCAGAAACGCGAAGGTTTTGAAAAACCCATCGCTTTTGCAAGCCGGAAGTTGCAAAAAGCCGAAAAAAATTACACCGTAACCGAGTTAGAATGCCTTGCAGTAGTTTTTGGAGTTAAACAATTCAGATGTTTTCTATATGGACAGAAATTCACAGTCATCACAGATCACAGGGCATTAAAATGGATCATGAATTTAACCCAAGCGACGTCTAGACTTGCTAGATGGTCCTTATTATTATCAGAATACGATTTTGAAGTCACCTATAGACCAGGTGTAAAACACGGCAATGTAGATGCCCTCAGCAGAATCTACATGTTTGAAAAACCCAACTTACAAAAATTTTTCGTATCACTTAAAAATAATAGCGTACCCAAGAATCATTTAATATCATTAACTCAATTTACCATATCCGCGATTCCCGAAGATCATTCTTTAGTTTTCTTAATTTCAAAAGACCTAAATATTGTATCCGGAGTAGCTAACGAATTTAAGCAATTATACGACGGCACATCTGAATTACGATTGCAAAATAAAGACCTTGGCGAAGTAGCGACCCTTAAATTACCTGAAAGAAATGTATACTATTTGATAATTAAAAGTGAATATTACGGAAAAGCATCATATGAAACAATATTTGATTCATTTAGTAACTTATTTAACTTATGCATGGAAGATAACAATTTTAAACTTGCTTTACCCGATTTAAAGAATGAAATCGATAATTTAGATTTAAACATAGTAATACACATGATAAGATTCATATTCAAAAACACGTCTGTGGAAATAAAAATTTCTGAAAATAATCAATCAAATTGTCAAATATACTTAATTGAGGAGGAAACCCCAATGATACCCACCTGGGATAGGGATCACATTAAGAAAGCCCAAGGAAACGATGATTTTTGTAAAGCCATAATTCGTGACATCAGTCAACGCGACGAAAACGACTTTCCCTATTATTTAGATCGGGACGAAATACTTTATAAAACGGATAGTTCCACAGGTCAGGATTTGTTAGTAATTCCCAAAATTTTTATAAATAAAGCAATTCACGATTTCCATAACGCCCCATTCATAGGTCACCCGGGTCAAATTAAAACGTTACAATTCATTCAAGGGAAATTATATTGGCCTAACATGAGAAAAGATATCAATAATGATGTTTTAGAATGTAATATTTGCAATCAACGTAAAACTTCACCTCATTTTAAGCCGGCCCCTTTGCAAGATTTTCCAAAATTATATGAACCTTTTGAAAGAATCGCGATGGACATTGTAGGACCTTTTGTCACTTCGGATAACGGAAATAAATATCTATTAACATTTCAAGATCATTTTACCAAGTACGCGGAAGCTATACCTTTACCTGATCAAAAAGCCGACACAATCGCGAAGGCTTTCGCCACTCAAATAATTTCGAGACACGGAACTCCTAAACAACTGATCACAGATCAAGGTGCAAATTTCGTTTCGAAAATTTTTAAAGAAACTTGCACACTACTTCAAATCGAGAAAATTCAAACAACCGCGTATCACCCGCAATCGAACGGAGTAATCGAACGATCACATCGCGTTTTTAAGGATATCTTAAGCTGTTATATTTCGTCAACGCAACGCGATTGGGACGAATGGATACCCTATGTTCTAATGGCATATAGGTCCCACATTCATAGCTCTACCGGTCATTCACCATTTTTCTTATTACACGGACGAGACATGGTATTACCTTACGACGAAATAATTAAAGCAAATAAGGTCAAGTATGACGTCAGCACACATTATCCTTCAGAAATGATGTGCAGGTTAAATAAAGCCTATACGGACGTTAATAAAATAATGACAGAGAGCAGCAAGAGACGCGCAAAATATTTTAATCGAAAAGCGAAATCCCGCGAATTTTTAACAGGAGACCTAGTGTTTGTTGATTGCAATCGATCTTGTGACTTCTTAATCAATCAACTTGTATAATTGTAATTGCTGGTTCAGAATGAGAAAAATAATGCTTTTTGTATGTTTATTTGTAAAAATGTACAAGCATTCGACTTGAGTCGTATTAACTCACTGACTGGGGTGGTTTACCCTTGACTCAGAAGTCTTAAATTTTGGCTACGGCATGCGCACAAAGATCACATATTTATGCTAACATTAGATGACTGCAAACATACCGCCCCCTTTGAAGGAACACCTTCAATGAATACAATAATTGAGCAATGATAAATAAAACATATGTCATAATATAAGTATATACAATATAAAGAATATTAAGTTAAATAGGATTGTGATATAATACTAAAACTGATAATAATAATTGAACATTTGAGCACTAATTGTTGCTTTCACATTGTGGAGATTCCACAGGAATAACACACAGTTGTTTAACTCCGCGTTTAATAAGTCCATTTGCCGTTTTAACGGTAGCTACGCGCACTATTTCGTCTGTACCGGGATGTAATTCGACGACTCGACCCATTTTCCAATTGAGTGGTGGATTGCTGTCGTCCTTAATGATGACTAACGAGCCAACGTGGAACTCGCTGATTGCCCTTGATTTCCATTTGGTACGCTGCTGTAAATTATTGAGATAGTCGTGTGACCAACGTGCCCAAAAATGTTGAAACATCCTTTGTAAAAGTTTGTAACGCTGGACGTATGATGTGTTTTGGTCAATGACATTTTCTTGTGGCGCTGCCATGATTGTGGAGCCAATAAGAAAGTGTCCTGGTGTAAGTGCTTGAAGATCATTGGGATCTTCTGACAGTGGCGTTAAAGGTCGAGAATTTAATACTGCCTCGACCTGAGTAACAATTGTATAAAATTCTTCAAATGTTAGGTGAACATTTTGAATGATTCTTTTTAAATGAAATTTAAAGCTTTTAATGGCGGCTTCCCAAATACCACCAAAGTGTGGAGTTCTGGGAGGAATGAAATGCCATGTGATTTGCTTGTCTAAACAATAGCGTTTTAATTGATTATGTGAACCTACAAAATTTGTTGCATTATCAGAAAATATTTCATGGCAAAGCCCTCGTCGTGATACAAAACGTTTGAATGCATTTAAGAAACCTTCTGATGTTAGGTCTCCGACTAGTTCTAAATGAATCGCCTTGGTGGCTAAACAAATAAAAACACAAACATAGGCCTTGACTATTTTTCTGTTCCTAGTTTTACCATCTTTGATAGAAAATGGGCCAGCATAATCAACACCCACCTTTGAAAAGGCACGACATGCTGGAGTTACTCTGGGAGCTGGCAAATGTCCCATTAAATATGGTGCATTTATATTAGGTTTGACCTTAAAACATGTGATGCATTTGCGTAACACACTTCGGATGGTCTGTTGACCATTGATGATCCAAAATTGTGTTCGCAAATTGTACAATAAAGCCTTTGCACCGGCGTGTAAATTTTTATGATGCTCTTCTAAAATAAGTAACTTGGTGAAATTGTGACGAGATGGTAAAACATAGGGAAATTTTTGATCGTAATTTAATGCCGCGAATAATAAGCGCCCACCTACGCGAATTAGTCCATTTTCGAGAAATGGGTGCAACGATAATAACTTGCTGTTCTTGTTAATCGAACAATGCTGGGTTAACATGTCAATTTCTTTGGTAAACGATTCGCGTTGGACGATTTTGATTAATTGAATTTTGGCATCATTGAATTCCTTTGTGGTAATGTCGTTGTATGTTCGCGTGTCTTTTTTGAGTTTACAATTACGATAAAATCTGTAGCAATATGCTACAATTCGTATTAATTTTGAAAATTTTGAAAATTTATTGAAAAGATTGCTTGAAAATTCGTTGGCATGATTTATTACAAATGAAAAGGTAGTGGTTTTGGTCTCTGGCACTTCAGTAAGATTTAAATGTGACGCTTGTTTAGGCCAGTTTTCCTCAGTATTAGAAAGAAATATTGGACCTGAAAACCACAAGTTTGATTTTGATAATTGAACGGGATTCATGCCACGCGAAATTATGTCGGCTGGGTTGTCAGCCGAAGAAACGTGATGCCATTGATTGATATTTGAATTTTGTTGAATTTGTGATACTCGGTTAGCAACAAAGGTATTGAGATTTGCGGGTTGAGTCGATAACCAAGCTAGCACTATGGTCGAATCGGTCCATAAATATAAATTATTTGTTTTTATTTGCAGTGAAGTAACGACCTTAGTTAGCAATTGCGTCAGTAAAAGTGCAGCGCACAGTTCCAACCGTGGTAACGTAATTGTTTTTAATGGAGCTACCTTTGACTTGGCACATATCAAACGTACAAGTATGACCCCTTGTTCGCTTATTGTTCTTAAATAAATGCAAGCTCCATAAGCGGATTGCGAAGCATCGCTGAATCCATGAATTTGAAAATATTTAGCAGAAGGATGCGAAATTTGTCTAGGTATAATGATTGAATTTAAGTGAGGAATTTCATCTAAAAATTGAGCCCATATGATGCGTATGGAGTCAGGAATTATTTCGTCCCAACCTAATTTAATCGTCCATAATTTTTGCATAATGATTTTCGCTTTAATGGTACATGGACCTATTAAACCTAATGGATCGAATATTTGTGCCACTAAAGCTAAAATGTTTCTTTTAGTGGCTGATGTTTTCTGTGCATAATTATTTTTGAATTGAAAATTATCTTCGCGTGGATTCCAAAGTATGCCTAATGTTTTATGCTGTTGATCGTCTGAAATAATATAAGATGACTCGGATGAAGTGTTCATTAAGCCTTCCAAGACTTCGTTTTTGTTGCTTAGCCATTTTCGAAGTTGGAAACCTGATGAATTCAATGCATTGTTTAAATCTTCGATAAGTTTTTTAGCATTATTAATATCGTCACAGCCCGTTAGCAAATCATCTACGTAAAAATCATTGAGTATGACTTGACTGGCGTGTGGAAATTTATATTCATTGTCGCGAGCACATTGTTTCAATGCCCTGCAGGCTAAAAAGGATGCAGAAGCCGTTCCGTAAGTAACTGTATTTAATCGATAATGATCGAGCGCATCGTCAGGATTGGATCTCCAAACTATCCTTTGTAAATCCCTGTCACGCTCATCAATCCACACCTGCCGATACATTTTTGTGATGTCGGCTGTGATAACAATATTGGGTTTTCTGAATCTTAAAATAATGCTAAATAAATCCTGTTGTATGGTGGGTCCGATTTTGAGCACATCATTTAAAGATAAGCCATCGGTTTTGCATGATGCATTGAATACAACTCGAAGTGGGGTGGTGGTACTTTCTGTATTTTCCCTTTTGACAACTCCATGATGTGGCAAGTAAAATTTTATGATTTTAGAGTTGTCATGTGTAGGATCGATTTTTGTCATGTGGCCTAATTGAATATATTCATTCATGAATTGAATATAAAGTTGACGTAACTTTGAGTTGTTAGATAACCGTCTTTCAATAGCGTAAAATTGTTTTATGGCAATGCCTTGTGAGTCGCCCAAGTTATTTAATAGATTTTCCTTCACGGGAAGTCTGACTATAATTTTACCAGACTCTTCGCGTTTGAAATTATTTAAAAAATGTTCTTCACAATCCGATTCCTCATTTGTATGAAATTTTGTAATTGGAGATTCATCAATATGCCAAAATTTTTCCAAATCGGTGTGAATTTGTGCAAGTGTTGCGATATTGCAAGATGTGCGATTGTTTGTAGAAACATTAAATGAAATGGGTCCTGCAATGAGCCAACCAAAGTGTGAACGTTGTAGAATTGGCTGTGCGTGACCCAGACTTATTTGTCCATCGCAAATCACATTGAAAAATATATTGGCGCCCAGAAGTATATCAATATCACTAGGCTCATTGAAATAAGGATCAGCTAGGATAATGTTTTCAGGAATCTTGAGGCGATCAATGTTGATCCTGCTTTGTGGTATCTTTTCCGTAATTTTATCGGAAATTAAAAATTGTTGATTGATTGTATAACTGTTATATAATGAAGAAATTTTTGTTTCGGTAAAATCTGAAATGTATGTTGTTGTTGAATTTATACCTGACACGGCCGTTTTTATTTTTGAGGATTGCAAGTTTAATTTGTTGAACAGCTTGCGTGTCATAAAATTTGACTGACTGCCATTGTCCAACAAAATGCGACAGTTTATAAATGAGCCGTTTGAACCCTGAATTTGAGCCACAGCAGTACATAAAACTATCGTCCTTTGTGAAAGACAGTGGGCAGCTATGTTGATTTGAAAATTGTTTTCAGATGTGTCGGCTTCCGTTACCGATTCATTTGTAGGACCCTCTTGGGTAGGGTGATCATCGAGATGCAATAAAGTATTGTGACGTTTATGACACCGTCTACACTCACCAGCCCTACATTTGTAATTGGTGTGACCACTCTTAAGGCAGTTCGAACATAAATTTAACCTTTTTATGTTAGTTAACCGATCCCGGATGTTAAGATCCAAGAAATTCTTACAAAGAAATATACGATGACTACCCTTGCAGAAAACACATGTGGGTGTTTGTTCTGCAAGAGCTATTAATGATTTAGATTTATGTTCGAACTGTTTTCTTGGAGGTTCATTGTTTGCGGAATATTTCCCTTGTATCCTTTCCAACAATTTGCATCTTTCAGCCAGAAAACTGGTAAATTCTGTAATTGTTGGAGAGTCAATATCTTTGGTGTAGGATTCCCACTTTTCTCTGGTTTGATGATCCAGTTTCGTTGCTATTAAATATAATAAAATTGTATTCCAGTGCTCTACTGGCTCCTTTAAATTTTTAAGAGACCGGAAATTTTTTAGAAAGCTACATTCAAGTTGTCTGAGGGCGCTTGGCGATGCCTTGCTGATTGAACTTAAATTGAACAATTGCTGCATATGAGAGTGAATAATTAATTTTTTATTCTGAAATCGTTCTTTCAGAAGCGACCAAGCTACTTCGTAATTGGCATCTGTCAACTCCAAACCTTCAATTACCTCTGCCGCGTTACCTTTGAGTGCTTCTTGCAAATAGTGAAATTTTTGAATGTTACTTAATGATTTGTTGCTGTCAACGAGGGAGGAAAATGTGTCATGGAACTGTGTCCATTTATTTGGAGCACCAGAATAGTTTACCAAAGATATTTTAGGTAATTTAACATTACCAAACTGCAAGTTATCATTTTGCCTAAGTACATTGTTAATATTTTGACCGGAAGCAAGATTTGTGCTGACGGCCTGCGTTTGTGCGATTAAGTCTTTAGCCGTACCTACCGCGGTAAAGTAATTATTTTCGAAACTTTCGCGCTCGAGTTGTTGGTCTTCGGAGTTTTCAAATTCTTCAATTTCTGCTTGAATATCAAAGAATTCAGTCCAAAGACATTCAATTTTCTCTAAACGCGATTGCAATTCAAATGCCTTGCCAGTTGCCGGTTTGAACGACTTAAGGAAATTTGAAAATCTAGTTAAGTGTCCCTTGATTGTACCCCTTTTAGATTTAAGACCTTCCATTATGTGGTAAATTTAAATATCTTAATTAATGATTGATGTTGAAAATGAGAATTGGCAAATTGTGAAAATGTATAAGTATATTTCCGATTGTTACTCAGGTGAAAAGCAATATAAAATGATCTTACCTTAGTCGCTCACTGCTTGCTATTTGGCTGGTGCGATTGCTGTGGTGATCTTGTTTTTATATTCTTGATTCACTTTCACTTGTATAACTGGGATGTTTTGAAGATCCTGCTCTTCTAATGATGATGTATATATTGTAATGATATTTTTGTTGTTGCACCGGCTAGCTCAGATTTTAAATATAAAATTATTATTATATCCAAAAATAAAATTCAATTTATTTCCAATAAAATATTCAATATTAAAATGGGAACACAAATCGAAACAGATAAGGTGACCATACGCGAACGATATCAAATTATTCCACGTCGCTTCACCTTGATTTTCAATATTTAATATTTTAAACACCATTTAAATTAATTAACAATGTTTCCAACCATCCAATCAATTTTTTTATCTTTACAAAATTCAAATCAAATTATCAATCCAAAATAATCAGTCTCTGTCCAAATTCAATCCAAAGTTTGTCCAAAAATTAAGACAATTTCCAAATATTAAATAATAAAATAAACTTACGCAGTATCAAACGTTTTATTCGCAAAATAATTCAAATTTCAAAACCAAAAACATCAAAATTATACGGGAGGCGACCTTCTCCTCAACCGCTTCAGGCGGCCATTTTTGGCAAAAGCAACTATCTTCCACAAACTGTCGCCAACCTACAAAATGTTGGCGCTCAAATAACCAAATTTAAATTAAATCACACAATTCACAAAAACAATCAAATTAATTAAAAATAAACAAAATTATCATAAAAAATTTTAAAATATTTAAATATTGATTTTGAAACACCACATCTTTACTCCTCCGGGTTTTCTTGAAAATCATCGTCGATGATCGAAAGAAAATCCTCTTCCCGTGGCTTTTCAAAATCTGCTCTTCGTTTATTTGTATCTGATGGACTTCCACATCACGATTCTGGGTTTAGGTGGATGCTTCCTCTCAGTACCTAAAATTAAAGTTAAATTCGTAAATCTCCATCTTTTCTTCCTTTTCGGTTCCGGTCTTGGCGTTGTCAGTCCATCTTTCATTGGATTGGATTCCATCATCGTCCTCTCCTGCGACTCCTCCAATTTTCCCATCTCCAATTCATTTTTTTGTTCCAAGTTAATCCTATTTTCATCTTTCAAGTCCAAAATTTCATTTTCTGAATCGATAATTTTATGCAAGTTTTCATTTTTTAAATTCAAATTTTTATCCAAGTTTTTATTTTTGAAATCCAAAATTTTATTCTCCGAGTCCAAAATTTCGTGCAAGTTTTTATTTTTGATGTTCAATTTTCTGTTTAAATTATTATCTTTGACCTCTAAATCAATAATCAAATCCTCATCCAAATTTTCATTTTTCAAATCTAAAATTTCATTTTCTGAAGCAACTATTTTGTGTAGATTTTTATTTTTCATATCCAATTTTTCTTCTAAACTATCATTTCCGACATCCAAATTAGTTTTCATTTTATTTAAGTTTTTATCTTTTAAATTATTGTCCAATATTTGATTTTGTCTTCCAATTATTTTGTTATTTAAATTAATAAGATTTTCATTTTTCACATAAATTAAATTATTGTTTTGCAAATTTATTACTTCTTCAGCCAACTTTTCATTTTCAATTCTGTCCAAATGGTCCTCCTCCAAATTAATTAACCTTCCATTCGTTTTTCTTTCGTTCTTCGAATTGATCAAATCACTGTTGAACCCAAATAATTCATTTCCACTTTCCAAATTGACCTGATTTTTATTTTCATTTTTTGAACAAACTAAATTTTGATCTCTCAAACAAATTAATTTATCATCTTCCAAATCTTTATCTTTTTGTCCATCCAAACGTTCATTTTCCAGATCTTTTTCATTTTTAAAGTCTAGATTTTTATCTTCCAATTTTAGATTGTTATCCATTAATTGACTTTCCTGTGTAATTAAATTATTTTCATTTAAATCGATTAAGTTTTCATCTTTTTGACAAATTAAATTATTGTTTTTCAAATTAATATCCTCTTCAGTCGAATTTTTATTTTTACAATTATCCAAATGTTCCTCCTCCAAATGAATCAATTTTTTATGGTTTAAATTATCAACTTTTCCATTTTCCAAATTTTTCGGATATTCATTTTCAAAACTGTTCTCTTCTTCTTTGACCTGGTTTTGTACCTTTGGAATTATGTCTTTTTCTTTTTCTTTATCCAAGTCTCCATCGTTTTCTAAACCCAAATTTTCTTTATGCAAACTTAAACTTTTATTTTTAATTACTGTATCCATGTTTTCTTTTTCCATTTTTTTAAATATTTTTTTTAGTCCAGCTATAAGTTCTGAACACCATCCTCTGTTCGCACTTATCCACTCCTCCAGAATTGAATCCAGCTTCCCTCCATTTTCCACAATTTCTTCGACTTCCAAAATTTTATTTTCAGCATTAAGTACGTTCTCATTTTTTTTATCTTCACTTTTGTTTAAATTTTCCAATTCATGAATTTCTAAGCTTTTATTTTCCATTTTATTGGAATTCTCCAAACTTTTGACTTCTTCCTGGACTTCAAAATTTTTATTTACCAAATTCAAATTCAAATTTTCTTCTACCAAACTTAATTTTTCATCTTTCGGAGCCAAACTTTTAATTTCCAGGATAATTTCTTTTTCTCGATCTATTAATTGCAAACTTTCATCGGTTAATGACTTGTTAATATCCAGAATAATACTTTTGTTTTCCAAACCATTTTGTTCCATCTCAGAATTTAAATTTCCACTTCTAATTAAATTTTTATTTTCCGTAACCAAACTTTCCACAACCAAATTTTCCATAACCAAATTAAAATCCAAATCATCGACAATATCATCCAAAATGTCTTGTGAGATTTCCAATATCTCATTTTCCATTTCTAGCTGTTCTATGTAAATCATTGTTTGTTTTCGTTTTTCCAAAATTTTTAATCTTTTCTTCAAATTTTTGATAACGTTCTTTTTCTTTCCTGTTTCGTGGAATTTTCTCCACCTTTCATTGAATTCTTTCTCATCCCATTTTCTTTCCAGATTTCCATTTTCATTTTCAGAATCCAATTTTTTATTATTTAAGTCCAAATTTGTATTTTCTAAAACCAAACTTTCTTCCAAATTTTTATTTATTAGCATTAAATTTTCATTTTCCAAATTGATTAAATTTTTATTTTCCAAACTTAAATCTTCAGCTTCAAGATCCAAATTATTTTTCCTTATCAATTTTTCATTTTCCTTAATTAGAGTTCTTTTTTCCAATTCTTCTTTTATTTGTCTAATTTTTCTTTCATTTTCTTTTGCATAAATCAAATTTTCGCTTACTTCTTGGACTTCAAAATTTTTATTTTCCATGACCAAATTTTCCTTTACCAAATTAAAATCTTCTCTGTCCAATTTTACATTTTGATTTCCAATTAAATTATCACTTTCCAAAACCAAACCTTCATTCTCCAAAACAAAATTTTCATTTACTAAATCCAAATTCTTACTTTCCAATTTTTTATTTTGATTTCCAACTAAATTTTTATTTTTCAAAACCAAATTTTCACTTACTAAATCCAAATCTTTACTTTCCAAAATCAAATTTTCATTTACTATATCCAAATTTTTACTTTCAAAATCCAAATTTTTATTTACCAAATCCAAATTATTTCGATCTCTCTCGAATTGTTCTCTCTCTCTTCTTTCAGCGACCCGGTCTCTAATTTCATTTAATTCCAGTGTGTATCCGTGTCTTCTTTCCATTTTTTCCCAGTGATACCATCCTTGTATTTGTCTTCTATTTCTGGGATAATTCCTTATATCCCATCTTTCTCTTTCTTCCGCTTGTCTGTTTTCTTGTTCTTCCATTTCCAAAAGATTATTGAATCTTGTTTCATCTATCCAGTCTTCCCATGATTGACTAGCCATTTTTAATTTTTAATTATTAATATTAATCTCAGGGTAAAAGTAGGTTCAACAATATCCAGCCCCACGTTTTGGCGACAATTTAGATGTAATGATATTTTTGTTGTTGCACCGGCTAGCTCAGATTTTAAATATAAAATTATTATTATATCCAAAAATAAAATTCAATTTATTTCCAATAAAATATTCAATATTAAAATGGGAACACAAATCGAAACAGATAAGGTGACCATACGCGAACGATATCAAATTATTCCACGTCGCTTCACCTTGATTTTCAATATTTAATATTTTAAACACCATTTAAATTAATTAACAATGTTTCCAACCATCCAATCAATTTTTTTATCTTTACAAAATTCAAATCAAATTATCAATCCAAAATAATCAGTCTCTGTCCAAATTCAATCCAAAGTTTGTCCAAAAATTAAGACAATTTCCAAATATTAAATAATAAAATAAACTTACGCAGTATCAAACGTTTTATTCGCAAAATAATTCAAATTTCAAAACCAAAAACATCAAAATTATACGGGAGGCGACCTTCTCCTCAACCGCTTCAGGCGGCCATTTTTGGCAAAAGCAACTATCTTCCACAAACTGTCGCCAACCTACAAAATGTTGGCGCTCAAATAACCAAATTTAAATTAAATCACACAATTCACAAAAACAATCAAATTAATTAAAAATAAACAAAATTATCATAAAAAATTTTAAAATATTTAAATATTGATTTTGAAACACCACAATATGCTGAACCGTGAATTGGTTGCACTTGTTGATTTGATATGTAATAACGCACGATGATGCACTGAACCATATGAAGATTGCACTTGTTGACGTTATTATTAGTGATTATTGAACCGAACTATTTTAATTGATATCCGTGACTCGAAGGACCAAAATGTTTGTTGATTGCAATCGATCTTGTGACTTCTTAATCAATCAACTTGTATAATTGTAATTGCTGGTTCAGAATGAGAAAAATAATGCTTTTTGTATGTTTATTTGTAAAAATGTACAAGCATTCGACTTGAGTCGTATTAACTCACTGACTGGGGTGGTTTACCCTTGACTCAGAAGTCTTAAATTTTGGCTACGGCATGCGCACAAAGATCACATATTTATGCTAACATTAGATGACTGCAAACACCTAGTATACCTTCACGAAGAGGCCAATAAAGTAGGTGTATCGAAGAAATTAAGCAGACCTTGGATCGGTCCCTACAGAATATTGGAAAGAATTTCCCCAGTCAACTACCGCATCAGGAAAGTTGGATCTAGAAAAGATCAGGTAGTACATTTAAATCGATTAAAGCCCTACCGGTGCGGAATAGAAGAAGCAGAAGACGAAATCAACGAAGTGGTCGAACGGAGAGATAGTGATCATTCCGAATGGAATTCTGAACCCGAGAGTGAATCACCAATAAATTTACTACCCTATACATATTTACCCCCTCAACGGAGAACCGTCCGAAGGACGAGACAGCCAGAACCCGCTCCAACTGAAGAGCATGAATCGCCTGCAGGAAACATTGATGAACAATCTCCAATAGAAGAAAGGACGCCCCCAGATTCCCCAGCGAGAGAGGAATCGCCTCAAGAAGAGATTCAACCATTGCCGAGCAATCTTCCACAACTTTAACACCTGAGAAAATCCAGAAGAGGTTTGTCAGTCTACCGTACTATGGAATAAAATCCGAAAAAATTAAAAAACTTTTAAAAAACGATAACTCTATAATATCATACAGAGCAAAAAGTTCCATAAGAGAGACCCTCTCAAAAACAAAAGATGCTATAAAGATCCAGGATAAAAGCGGAATATACAAGCTAAATTGTGAAGATTGCGATATGGTTTATGTAGGACAGACTGGCCGTTCGTTCAAAACAAGATCGAAAGAACACATCTCATCTTGGAAAAATAATAAAAGCGAAAAATCCAACTTTGCAGAACACCTTTTTGACAAACAACACCAAGCAAAGGCTGAAAGTACAGATTTCCTACATATGTGCGAAAAAGGAGATAAGATGGACCGACTAGAATCCCTAGCAATTAAGAAAATCATTACAAATAATAATCTCGAAAAACTTCTCAACCAACAGCTCGAGTTGATAGGAGGACCGCTACCCAAGCTTGTGTTGACCTCGCAAAGGATGATAGTCAATAATAAACACAACATATTATTTTTAATTTTAAATTGTCATTTCTGTGTGTATCGTTTCTGTGTTTCATTACTGTGAGAGACTACAATAATCGAACCCAGCAATGGTCAGCATTTTAGTCAAATTTTGCATTTTGGTCAAATGAATCAATCATCTTGCTTCATTTTGTTTCA
Source organism: Cantharis rufa (assembly GCA_947369205.1). Lineage (NCBI taxonomy): Eukaryota > Metazoa > Arthropoda > Insecta > Coleoptera > Cantharidae > Cantharis > Cantharis rufa. The sequence continues at coordinate 18,665,556 of OX376307.1, read as the reverse complement.
CTGAAAGTAAGCTTGACCAAATGTCATCATTACAAATTTATTCTATTTAAGTTTTTAGGTCTCAAGTGCATTCCGAGCTTGCAACTAACGTTTTCCATAAATCGGAACGAACTTCTGATTATAATAATAAGCATAATTTGTGGCTAACGAAGAAATATGATGTAACGTATAGCATACTGTGTAATTTTTGAGCATTACAAATCTGAGTACCTACCAACAAAATTCTGTTTGTTCTAATTGCATGTAGTAATATTCCCTCAAGCGTATAACCTGTGTTAATTTCGATATCTTCAACATAGCAATATATTATTATATAAAATAAAATGTTGAAATAACTCGCAAATTTTTGTGGCAAAAATTTTTCCTTACTTTAACGTAAGTTTATTTCAATAAATTTATTCTGAAAATAAAAAAACAATCATTATTTAAAATAAGTTTGCTGCACTTACCCCAAAGAAATCTATTTTTTCAGGTTTTGTTTACCAACACAAAACACCAATTTGATTATTCGATTCACTCAGATTCACTACTTACAACAAACTTTCAAGTTTTAAGCGATCAACAAAATAACTTGTTTAGAATAACGTCCTAATTTTATTATTATTAGAGCACAAAATAAGGCCGATTGTATTAACAAACAATAAAATAACTGCCGTATTATTTAAGTTTCAATATAGGTTATGATATCGAAAGTAACGTTACGCGGAAGTGGTTCTACTACGAACGCCGGTAGAATTAAAAGTAAAATGAGTGGTAAAAATATGAAACTTTAGAATTTAATTATTTAAGTAAAATGTTTTGCTTTTGCTTTTCCAATTAATATACATACGTTTTTACCTTACAATAATTTATTGCAGACAGGCTAAATTTAAAATTTTACCTACTACATTTAAAAATACAAGTACGTACAGTACTTAATTTTTACTGAAATTATTATTGAAACTGCCAAGTATATTTGATTTATTGTGAAATAAAAACTGTCAAATAATGATTAATCATGAAAAAATTTAAGTTTTGTGTGCAATTTCGGAGTTATAGAAAATCTATAAAAATTAAATCGCTACCTGGGTCACGTTTCATAATAATAGTACTAAAATCTATTAATTGGAAAGTACAAGCTGATTATTTTTATTACTAATGAACATTGAAACAACGCTGTTTATACTTTTAGAATAAGTTATTTCATTGATAAGTACCAAAATCAAGCAGCTAACTGATTGCATTAATTATTTTGCATAGTTTTTAAAGTTAGCTGTTACAGTGGCTCAATTAGAAAATGCCTTTGAGGGCAGACAAAAAATATTTTTAAAATCTCGTTAATCTATTCATGCGCATCAGTGTAGTAAACCGCTTGACAAGTTCCAGAAATCAAACAAATTCAAAATTTACAAAATAGTAATAAATATATTACATTGTAAGTATTAATTTATTTATAATTTTTATTTACAATATTACAATGCAATATCCAATCTCAGGAAGAGCTTCAGGGTTACAATCCGAGTCATTCTTGGGGGGAGGACGCAATTGCAAAATTACACACTAGTATTTTATAATTTTTAAAAAGTACACATTAGCGAAACTCCATGTGATTTTTGGACGTTGACTAAAACAGTTCTAGAATAAGTAACAATTTGATTTTAGAGGGATAAGAGCCACTGCCAAATCTGCCAAATAGTTGGCTGTCATGGAGTATAGTGATCTGTTTCTTCTTTCTTGTGTTTTCTTTTGTGGAGTATGCTTTTGCATCTACCTGTAAAATTTATACACTGTTGTTAACTTTCAAGTAAGTCATAATTATTTAAAAGATATTTTTAAACATTTACTGAAAAAGTAAAACCAGATGGTTGTTTTTATCCCTCACCATCCAGAGATGGTTTTTGGTTAACAAGCTTTTCTCATTTATAATTTTTTGTAGATCCGAAGTGATGCGACCTACATAAATGGTTTACAAATTGAAAATAGTGAATATGCAGTTCTAAGTCGATGCCAATAATTCAAGTTGAAGTACCAAGAAAATAACGGAAATATGTTTCGAATATATTTAAGAACAGGAATGAATAGTTATTTTATGAGAACTACCGTGTAAGTACTTAATTATTTTTCTTAGTTCTATGTTTTTAATTAAGTTGTTTATAAATAAAATATTGCTTAAGTTCTAACATGACGTAGTCTTATTAGACTGAATTTTAGAGTCACAATTAGCTGTTTAACTACCTTAGAAAATTAAGTGCCATTAATATATCAAGGGTTAAATTATGAGATCTATTTATTTTTATTTAATACTTTTATTTTAGACAGTGGTATTATCGCAAGCAATACCACAAGAGCTTTGATTTATCTGGATAATTTTTAAGGGGAACGGATTATCAGAAAATACTGCAGTTTTAGAGGCATTTCTTGAACAAAACTACAAGAAAACCAATCAATATTTTGGCAAGCAGTTTTGACGAATCAACGCATAAAACTATAGAGATTGTCGGCACCTGGTAAATTTTGAAAAAATATAAATGTTAATATTATAAAACATACGTCTAAATGTCGTAAATTGCAACTGTTTTCCATAAGCAAATAAGCGTCCTAAATAGTTATTAATAAAAATTAAAATCAGGTTTAAAAAATTAAAAGCATACCTACGTGCTTTAATGATAAAACTGAAAAAGAAAATATTAAAAAAGTGTAACCGTTTATTTTTAAAATTGTTCAAAGTAAGCATACATTTTTGTAAAATTTCTGGTGCTTATAAATTCTATCCTTTCTTAATACGAGTATAGCGTAGTAGTGGTTCGTGAATTGTCGCGAGATAAAACGGCCAACTTCATGACTTTTGCCCGTTTTCACCAACATTTATTTAAGAATTCCCTAGCAAAGAATTCTTTACGCTAGGTATTCCCTAAAATAATACTTAGAAAAATTTGCATTTCACCAACATAAGAATTTCTTAACGAGCAGCTCCCTTGCTAGGTATTCTTTACAGCAGACAAATGAACTAATACGGGTTGTAAATGTCATATTTGAATTTATACACAGTAAAAACGTTTTGTTTGAATTTAATAAATAATTTTGTTTGAATAATTTTATTCAATACAAAGAAATTTTGTTTCAATTTAAACAAAATTATTTCTATCAAACAAACTGAATTTGTTATTTCAAAAAAATATTTTTTTCAAAATTAAACAAATTGTTTAAATTTGTTCTGTTTAAATGTAATAATTGTTTATTACTTCAAATAAAACATTTATTTTAAATCAAAATAAAATCAAATTAAATAAAGTTTTTCTTTTAGGCAACTAAAAAACCTCAAACAAAATTTTTATTAGGGTTAACAAATGCTTTAATTGCGTATATATAACAGAATATTTTGTTTGGATCAACTAAATTTGCTTCAGTCAAACAAACATTTTGTATCAAAATGAATATAAGTAGTTACCTGGAGATTGCAATTTAATGTGTGTACAACCAATTGTTGCTAACACATTTGGAAAACCACATATTTATTCCGGTAGCATAAAACCGTAATGCCAGTAATAATTGATTTATGGGCGATACTGATTGATTTCTAAAATAATAATACCCAAAATAATTGTCATAAATAATATGCACATTTATGAATAATATATTTATTTATCATTAATAAACTCTAGAGATCCTACTATTAATTTTAAAACCTTAATTTTAAATCTTACGACAAATTCCACATTAAAATTTTCATTTTCAAATCTCTCTAAACAATCCAAAAATCTAACAATAGCCAAAGCGAGAGAAAAATACGAATAAACACTAATTTATACCTGTAATACAACTGCTAAGGAATCCCTAACACGTTAGGGGTCGGTAAATCGGATACCTAAGGTTAGGGATTTCTTAATGCTCTTTAGGAACTTTTAGCGCTTGGTGAAAACCAAATTTGACATAAGAGTTTCTTATCTCAAAGTTAGGGAATTCTTAACGTTAGGAATTGTTGGTGAAAACGGGCATTTGTCTTACACACACTATGAATGTGATTATGATTTATTATTTTTGATAAATGTAATTTTTCATGAAACGCATTTAAAGATTTTGCTAATGATATTTTTGCATTTATTATGTACAATAATAAAAAATCTAAAATTATTAGATTTTTGTTGAGGTTTAGGTCTTTATTTTAACAATCTTAGTTGTCCAACGTTTCGAGTCGTTACTGACTCACTTTCAAGGCTACAAAATAAACTATTAATAATATATTAAATTTAAAATTTTTTAAAATATTTTACCTAAAATGACAAATTATGTCAAATTGTTAACAAGCAACATAAATAATTGACAATATAGCCATCATAAATAAAACACTTTTTAAAAATTTTTTACAAATAAATAATTTAACCAAAAAGAATGTCTTATGTTATACGTTTCATTAAATTAAGAATATGTTTATACCCTCCATGAAAATAAAGGACATCTCTTTTGTCATTCATTGTTTTGTGATTTAAATGAATATTGATGGCCTCTTTAATTTTTCGTTTTTTGTCTATTTTCTCCCTAGCCAGTATTGTGATATCTTCACGTTTTATGGAATGAGAGTTCTCTGTCATGTGTTTGCATAAGGCAGTATAGGTGTTTTCCTCTTCTTCTCGTAAGAAAACGCGAGCTTTCTTAACATCTCTAATATGTTCCTTTATGCGAACACCTAACTTTCTCGAACTCTCACCTACGTAAACAGAATCACAATCCTTGCAAGGGATAAGATAGACTAACCCGCTTTCATCATCTATGGGGGTCGGATCTTTAATTTTGGAGAAGAATTTTAAATTTTTATTAGGGCATTTTAGACCAAATTTAATGTTGCAGATAGGTTTAAATATAGAAATTAATTTGTCAGAAAGGCCTTTAATATAAGTTAAGCTATGGAAAATTGGAATTGAAGGGGGATCTAATATTGATGAAGTAGTTATAGTATTTTTTACAGAGTTAATATTTTTTGTCTTTAAAAATGAATTTATAAATGAATTTATAATGAAATCTAATAATTTTAATTTTAATAAAGGTCAACAATAATTTATAATTTAATAAAAAATCTGATGTGACTCAACACATGAATTTCCCATTTAAAATTAATAGTAACAAATTAAATTTTTTAATTCCTCCTCCGGTTATTGTCACAATGGGAAACACATAATATATTGTAATGTTTTTTACTCCTTCCCCTGAATTTTCCAGATAAGGTATTCGGATATCTCTACTTCAACTATTATTATTTCAAGTTAGTAAATAACACAATCCGATTATTTTTCAAAGAAAAAACAAACTCTCATCCAAATCAATTTTTAATCACAATTTTAAATTAACATACAAATTATAAACTATACAGCATTTTGGAACATGACAATATAAATGATTTTCAAGCACCATCAAGCACAAAGAAATGAAAAATTGCATAGAAAAGGGTTTTTGACTCGATCACAATACTTTCCTTTGCTGCGTACAGGGAAAGTAAAAACACTTATTTTATATTTTACCCATATCTTTCAAATCTTCATTTATTAATAAAGGTAAATAGTGATTCATGTAAAAAAATTCCAGGTTTTTTACCATATCTTGCCATAAATATTCATCTCTCATAATTTTTTGATACATGCAGCCTTTAGGGGTCCAAATACAAAAGTAACATACTTTTCGGTTTGTTATAAACAATTGCCCTTGTATTTGGTAATAGTAATCGTGTCGTTTTTTCAAACTTAACAAATGATCAACTACTGTTGCAAATTGAATAAAATTGGAGTTTACTGCTTCTTGTAGCTAAACATGTTGCGCCTTATAGGGGCATTTTATTTCCACTATGGTATCGTCGTCTATGAAACCATCGGGAGACGCGGCTAAGAAAGGGTATTTTTCGCATATAACTAATCCTGGTCGTATAATTTTTTTCCTTAGTTCTATGCTCAAAGCATCAATTGCCTTGGGTTCATTAGCGATTCCGTATTCCGTATATTTATTGCCTCTGAATGTTGGATTTATTATGCTTTTAGCTCGTTTGTCTTTATTCGTTATGGGTTTCATTTTACAAATGCTTCCAAAATTTGATGCTGTAAGTCTTTTTCTTCTTTCCTCGTACCATTTTTGACATTTGTTTTGTTCTGACGTTAAATCAAAGATCTTTATTTTATCTTCTTGGCTTATATCTAGATTTTTTAAAAATTTCGTTTTCATTATTATATTATATTCTTCGCCGTCAATTTCTAAAATTTTGTCTGCTGTAGGTCCGTAGTCTTGATCCGGCTCGTGAAAAGCTTTTTTTGAACATGTATTTTTTTGTAAAAATATTCGCTTTCTTTCAACTGCTTTTTCATTTTTTTTCATTAGATTTTCTATATACTTTTTGGTATTATAACCAGGATTTTGTCCGGTTATTTGATGGTGGATGACACTGTGATATTTCCCTTTTGCATTGTAAGATACCATCAGTGCAGCATTACATCTCATATTGTAGCCTCTTCGATTACAAAAATTTATTCTCTTACCTCCTATAAATTTTGCTAAGATGGAATTATATTGTTCGGCATAATTATTATTCATGTTTTGAATTAAACTTGAGGCATGAAATTTTAACCTATTTGTGCAACTCTCTATGTCTCCTAGTAAGCCGCATTCTCGCATTTCTGCAAGAACTTTACTACCATCATCTGCAGTATCTTTCTTGCAAAAGTATTCAGCACAGTTATCATGTTGATCAAAAATATGACAGATCGAGTTATCAATATCATTTTTTAGCTTTTCTATTTTTAACTGAGTCGTTAGCTCGCTTGTACTATAATACCTCACTGCACTGTCGATGCCATTTCTGAGGCGCAAAATTTTACTTTTATGTTGTTGCCTTAAAACTGGAGGTACTATTTTTCCTTCGGAGCTAAATCGTTTAGTAACCAAAATCTTAAGTTTATTACAAAAATTTCTAAATAGATGATTTTTGCACTCAATTTTTTCTACTAATAAACTAGCATATGGGCGAAGTTCTACAATTTTTTCTAGGACAAAATCCCGCGGCCACAATCCCGCGGCCAAAATCCCCCCGCCAAAATCCCGCCTGACCATAATCCCGCAGAGCTAAAATCCCGCCGAATCACAATCCCGCCAAGCCAAAATCCCGCTGGACCACAATCCTGCCGAACTAAAATCCCGCTGGACCACAATCCTGCCGAACCAAAATCCCGCCGCACTAAAATCCAACGATTAATGCTTTTCCCACTGCAAACATAGATGGATGTTTGTTTCACCTTACGAAAAATGTTAAGAAGCACCTGGGTCAACTTTATCTACTCCGCCGTTATAACAACAAGCCAGATTTTGCAATCCAGGTGCGGATGATTACATCGTTGGCATTTGTAAAAATTCAAGATTTAGACGAAGCGGTAGAATTACTGTACCAAGAGTTGCCGGAAGAACTTAAGGAACTATTAGAATGGTTTGAACATTATTATTTAGGAAACCACACACGATCCGGAAATATTCGCCGAGGGCCAGCATTTACTCCTCAAATGTGGTCCGTTTACGAAAGGGTGTTAAGTGCCACAGATAGAACAAATAATTTTGCGGAAGAAGTGCATAGGCGTTTATAAAGCGAATTAGGCATGGACCATGGACCCAGCGTATGGAAATTTATAAATACGCTAAAAAAAATTCAACATGGTCATGACATTTTTTATGATAAGTTGGTAGCTGGTTTTGATCCGCCGAAAAAACTTAAACAGTATCAAGACGCAGACAAAAGAATTGTAAAAATTGTAACGAAATATACTACAACGCGTAATTTTGTAGAATATTTAAAAGCAATTTCTTATAATTACGAAATGGCGCCATTAAAAAATTTTAGCAATAGTAAAAGTTTAAATTATATTTTTTTAATAGTTAAGTCATCAAATTATTTTTAATTTTATAATTTTTTTTTTATTGTTTATATAAATATAATGTTAATTTTGAGTTTTAACTATAATACATTTTAAGCTTGCGATAAAAATTAATATAATTTTAGTTGGTAAGTTTGGTTCGACGAGGGAGGGGGGGGGGTTGGCGGCTGGAATTGTAACCGCGGGATTTTTGTTTGGTTGGATTTTGGTGCGACGGGATTGTGGTCCGGCGGGATTGTAGTCTGGCGGGAATATCGGTTGGCGGGATTTTGGTTCGGCGGGATTGTGGTCCAGCGGGATTGTGGTCTGGCGGGAATATCGGTTGGCGGGATTTTGGCGGCGGGATTCTGACGGCGGGATTATGGTCGCGGGATTTTGTCCCATCCCGCTACTGTCACCATCACCTACCAAATACTTATATATTACTCCATGCATTTCAACGCTATTTCTAAATCCGTCTAAAATAATAGTTGTTTCCATTCCAGTGGATGGGCCGGTCCAGTTTTTATAACAAGTATGTGGTTTTCCTTTATGAATGTGGCATAACGAGCAATATTTGTTTTTTACTCCTAAATACAAAATCTTTTTTGTCCGGTAACCCACAATACAAGCAACTCCGGAATGTGCATTGAAGTTTGTCCCATATGATCTTTTCGACCATGCACCATCTGCAATAACTGTAATTAGGGGAACTCCATTAGAATCAACTTCCTTATTTTGTATTGCTAGTTCAGCCTCTTCACGTCCTGCTTCAAGCATAGAAGACAGTGCTGCTTCATCTACGTTATCAGCTAAATCGCTTTGTACCAGGTTGTATTTGCTGTGGGACATCGGGCTGACATTTAAACATGTTATAAATTCTTCTAACTGGCTTTCGCCCATTCCCGCACTTATAGCTCCTAAAACAGCGGCACCATTTATGTTTAGTTTTTTAGAAGCTGTATTTTCACTGTCCACTAAATGTGTTACATTACACATTTGACACTGGAGATGAAATGTTGAGAGTAATCCGTTTCGTGTTTCTTTCTTAATTGCAACAAAATTATTTTTGCAAGAGAAAAGTTCATGGTGTGGAAAGTCGAAAACTTGTTGCAAAAAATAAGCTGGCTCAATTATTCTACGCCCTTCTTTGTAATCTTCACTTTCTTGTGAACTGAAATTAAAAATTAATATTACGCAAGCCATTTTTATTCTGTTTTGAATTATAACAATAATAATTTTACAATTAGATATTACATATGATATATTTATTAACAGGTGAAATTATAAATTATTAAATTGTTAAATTATATTAATTAAAATGTTAAGGAAAATTGAAAACTTACTGTTTTTAAATCGATAAAAAAATGCAAAATATTGAATTTTTTAGTTTGCGACATCTAAAATTTTATATGTTTCGAATTTTTGAATCTCATCAGGCAAACCTGTCTAAAAGAATTCTATTCATTATTAAAAAACCCGAACAGTTTGAATTCAGTAAATAAATAAAAAGTCAAAGTGATTTGACATTTCTTAAAAAAAATATTTTTCCTACTTGATATTAAAATCAGTTATTATAAAAGTTGATGAGTTTGTTTTGAAAATTTCTAGATTGAAATTTAAAAATTCAATATTTTGCATTTTTTTATCGATTTGAAAACAGTAAGTTTTCAATTTTCCTTAACATTTTCATTAATATAATTTAACAATTTATTAATTAATTATTACAACAATTGAAACGAAATATTCCTCAGCTGAACCTTTAGTCAATTTAAAATACATGCAGAGCTTTTATTTACCTTTTAGCCACAGAATTAGTTCTTTTTCTTTTTTTATTAGGATTTTGATTATTCTCAGTAGTACTTTTTTCAGAGACTTTGCTCAAGTGATCTTGAAGTAATTTTGGACTATCTGCACAATTTGTGGTATGTAAATTGGCAAATTTGTATTCATTTTTTTGAGAAAGATTATTTCTAAAATAACATTAACAATCAATTAAGAAAATAATGAAGTGTAATTATAACATCTTTTAAATATTTACAAAAACTGAACAGGTTAACAAAAATTATTCATATTACCATATTTATTTGAATAATCAGCATGCCAATACTAAAAAAAATGCTATTGCTTAATAATTTTACTATCGAGTTTTTAACAATAATTAAAAAAAACCAAATATCAAGTGTTGGGTATAGTAATTTATAATAAGTAAGTAAGATTTACGACAAAAATGTATCTTACCTTCGAATTCGTCGCATCAACAAACTTTTGCTTTTTTTACTTTTTTGTCTTCTACATTCACTTCCCATTTTTATCACATTAAATTTTAACAAATAGTATACAAATTAACAAAAACAAAAATACCTAGCTATTATATAGTAAATAACAATAAATAATTAAGACTATTATTTATAATAATAGTATTCGCGAATTCGTATAATACGAGTACAATAGCGGATGAACGATTCTTTCAATCAAACGATTGGTAACTATCAGAACAATGCGTTATTGTCTAATACTTACTATACGTATAGGATACAAGTTAGGTATAACGACGCTGGGTGAAAACCATATGAAAAGGATTTTCTTATCTTAACCTTCGCCGTGAACGATTCGCCGTGAAGAAAAATAATATTTAAAATTGAAATGTACTAGTAAGAAAATCTAATACGTTCCCCTTAATTTCAACGGATACGTGATTAGCAATTTAGCGAGAGAAAACTGGGTCGACTAAAATCACGAGAGCGATCGAGCGTTAGCGAGATTACTTCAGTGATTTTGTCTGACCAAAAGTTTTCTCGAGCCAAATGAGCCAAATTTTAAAAGCACGTATGTGTTCAGAAATTAAAAATTATCAGGATAGAAATCAAAGCTAGTGTTGTACATATTTGATAAGATAATTCCGCGAATAAACGATGAAATTGCTTAAGTAGATATTAATACAATATTGTTTGGTTTATTTCAAGTAGTAAAGTAGGTTTAGATCGAATGAGCGTATGAACAGCTACTGCAAATGCATGGTTCCGTGTGACCCCAGCATAATAGTCACAATTACGTCAACATAACCTAAACTTATTTGACGAAGTAAATTTTTATTCGCCAAAAGTAAACACAAAGTACATTTGGTTTTCGATATAACAATAATAGCATTTTGGAACGTTGTGTCGTAGGTGTACATGTTTTCAAGAATTCAAATGTTATTCATTTTGACTTGGTACATTATTAGAACAATAAAAAGTCTTTATATTTAATTAATTAATGTTATAGCTCCTATAATATTATTAGTTCTTGAAATAAATATTTAATTAATTAAAAATTATAGGAGCTATAACATTAATTAATTAAATATTTATTTCAAGAACTAATAATATTAATAATTTAAAGTCTTTAGGTAAAAAATGTTTTAAATTGGGTTTCTCTAATTAAATTAATTTCTAGCACAATATGACATTGGACAGAGACGTTAAAGTGGCTTGAGTAGTTAAAACTTGATCTTGAGATGTAACGGATGTATTCTTGGTTTAAAGTTTTTACTAAATGTAATTTACGTTTAAGATACCTAAGGACTTGCAAAACATTCTTGAAGTTTTCCAATCCCAACGAAGAGTTTGAAAACATTGAATACATTTACTGTAGAATTGTCGGTAAACAAATCTCGAGCCAAATCGAATAGTGAAAAGCATAAATTGGTTTTTAATTTACTGTATGTGGAAACTTTTTTTTTTTGTAAATTACATCGTATCGACTCACTTTTTCAAGAGTACAAATATATTATGCTGAGCGAACTTGGGTTATTGACTTTGCGGAAACTAAGATAAAGGGGATAAGTAGAATTTGAAAATACATGAGTTTGTTTAAATCTATAGTAATCAGGGACGTGCACAAGGGAGGGGATGGGGGGGGGGTGCCTCCCCCCTCAATATTTTAGGGAGTTGGCAAAATCAATTAAGAGTTGGCCAAGTTGGCAAAAGCTGCTAAACAAAAATAGGTTTGAATAAATTTTATCAACCCAAATCAATTAAAGTAATAAAAAATTTTTTAATGATGGCACTTTTAACCCATTAAGTACCAGGCATATTTTTTTTAGATTTCAGTGGTTTTTTTATTTGAAATTGCTTGCAGAAAAATAGTTATTCAAAAATGTTTCTAATCATTTTTTGATTTTAGGACTTTATCTCCGAGATAAATGCCGTTTTAAATGACGACCTTGGGATGTATGATGAAATGAGTACGTTTTCTTGGCTATTAAAATTTTTCAAAAATAAAAAAACGTAAAAATCGATTGACGTTAAACCCGCCTGTTAGCAGAATAGCAGATAAAAAAAAATTAGGATTTTCTTATTTTTTAATGCGCTACAACATATTCAAAAATTATTCAAATCGGTGAGAGAAACCGGAATCCTTTACTTGTAAGGTACGCTCTCATAAAATTATTTATTGAGGTACTTGAAATTTGATATTTTTTGAAAATAAAAATATAAATACGATGAGTGATGTTTACCAATGTGGACAAATTTTTTTTTATAAGAATAAATCATTTTTTGGGCCTTAAAAAAAATAAGTTACTGCCATCAAATGAGGACGCTGGTACTTAATGGGTCAATATAAGAAAAAAAAATTCAAAAATAATCCATAAGAATATCTGCTAGTAGGCAAGATAAGGTTTTCCCCAACGGCAACGGCAGGCCCGTATCTGAGGAGGGGTTTTGGGGGTCCCCCCCCCCGAAATAAAGTTAAAATCCTAGAATATCACACCCTGAGACGACAACTGTCGTAACTTTCAAAAGCATATTTTGAGATAATTGCATTTTAAAATTTGCAAAGCTGTGCATTCTTATAAAATGTAGAACTGTTGTTGGCTAAATAGTGTTTAAATGATAAGTGGTGGAAGTTATCACATTGTTCCACTAAAAAGAGCGTTAAAAAATACATAAGAATCCATCAAAACCTGAAAATTGGTATTTCTAACTTTACAGTAGAGAGATTGTCATTGAAAACTTCAAAAATTTCCTGGAGGGTATTCCATACCCCCCTGTATTCGGGCTGACGCAACGCGCTTTTATTTATCATTCAACCCCCTCCCACATCGAAGTCCGAGATACGGCCCTGGGCAACGGTAAACCACGTTTTTGAAAGTAAAATTTGTCATTGAATTTAATATTTCTTAAATAATTACAGGATATTTGCTAGTCTTTTTGACAAAATAAAAAAAAGAAAAAAACATTGAAAAAGTTGGCAATTTTTATTTATTCAGTTGGCAAATTGAAGATTGCTCCCCCCTCAAAAAAGTTGGCTAGGCACGTCCCTGATAGTAATTCTTACTAATCTTAGTTTTTTTCTTGCATGCTTATTTAATAATTATATTCTGCAGTATTGTCTGCAAATAATATTATATGTAATAGAAAGAATAAATAATATGAAATTATTTATTGAAATAAACAAATTGCTTAATGTTAAAAAACTAATAAATATCTCTTCTCTAATTACTTTATAAAAATTTAACAAACCTAATTCTAAATTAAACAAAAAAATTTAACTAAACTAATACTTATTTAAAAGTACAATTATTAAAAATACAATTGTTAAATGATAACGTAGGTTGTGTCGCAGGTACAATTAATAGCCGTCGATTGTAATTCTGCAGGTTCTTGTACAATTGTTGCACTAGTTACAGTTGTTTCACTAATTGCACTGGTTACAGTATTGCGCATATTGTCCACCAAGTTACCATGATGGGTTCGATCCAAGTGTACATATGGTCTAATAGCAGACGATGTGGAGTGGCCTGTCAATTTAATAACTTTTTGTTCGTTGACGCCTGCTTTTAATAAATTTGTCACGGCACTGCTTCTATGTGAGTGATTAGTTATTTTATTTGTAACTATGTTCAAACCAATTTGGGATGCAGAACTTTTTGTCCACTTTAAAATTTCGTTAACGCCTATTGGCATATTTTTAAACCACCCTTTTGATGTACTGCTTTCCCAAAATGGGTTTGGTGTTAAAAATAGCCTATCTAACGTTATATTCTTATTTTGATTTCGTTTTTCACAAATTTTTTTTAGCAACCGCACCGGGCATAAATTATTATTCCTTAAATTTGGTGTTATCCATTTGCTATCAGAGCATTTGTACACACAAATATTTGGGATTCTCTGTCTATCTGTGGCCCCTAAATGGTAAATTGGAAGTAGCTAAGGTTAGTTACGTCGATTATACTTTCCAGAACACTTCTCCAAAAATTTTTTTATTTTGCTATTTCTTTTTGTAAATTTTCATCGATAGTTTTGCCTGATTTCCATCGATCATAAATTAAACAAGTATCATTGTGGGATTGTGAATCTTCATGCCTACTTATAGCTTGTGATAAATGAATCCAATCATTATATCCAGAAATCCTGGGATACAACCTCAACTTTGATTGATCTACAAATAACCAGCAAGGTTCACAATAGGCTTGGTCTGTCTTCTTCGAATAACATAGCCACCTCCTAGGATAAATTAAGCCACATTTTGATTTTTGATAATAATATGTATCCGAAAAACTTCGTTGTTTATTTTCTTTGAATGGTCCTTTTGGCTGACAGGGTCCATTTTCTACAATAAATGATTTATTTTTGGCAGTTAAGGTATCCTTAAAGTTGGCTTTATCTGCTGGATGATCATTAAAATCGTTGCTATAGTACAAATCAAATAAATTTGCCGGTACGTCATAGTTCAAAATGGTATGAATCAAGCTAAAAATTACTAGTCAAATAAGTAATTTTCAAATGCATCTGTTCTTTTTATTTTAATATTGCTTTCTCTCTTCAACACATTTGAAATAATGTAAATATCACTCTCTAAATATTGCAGGTTATGAAATATGAAATATTTTGCATTACATAATTTGCACCACACTTTAAGTGTTGCACCGCCTTTTTGTTTGTCCTTGGATGAACTGTACGTGACAGCTAGCTCTATTGTCGTGGGCAAGAGTGCTCTCCCAAGTTGCAAGTTCTTGAAATCGAGATGATTTGTCGAAAACGAGGACCTAAAAAGATTAGCGGCGCCAATTGGCAAATAAAACACAAAGAAACAGTAAGAGGGATTTATTCGACAATATGAAATTAAGAGATAATGTCGTGAAGTACCGATATTATTATTAGTAAAGGTTCTCAATACTATTGTATAATTTATAACTGAAATGGTATGTATATAGGCAACACAAATAACAACGGTATAACTAATTTTTAATATGGTACGATTAATTACATGCAGTAGCAAACAAGCAAAAAAAAAAGATGTAACAACTCAAGCTATTGACCAGAACTACTGTATTGTGATTCATGTACTTATGCTGCGTGCGGTTGTTAATAAAGCAAAACAAATTGAATAATACAAAGCAGTTAAATGAGCAATTAGTTGCAGTATCATAAATCCGTAAGTTAGACTTACCCAGGTCTATAACAAAAATACAACTTAAGGTGACAGAACTCAGGATCGGAACAGCTGTAACGACTCTCCATATTCGATAGAACACCTCTTTGAAAACTGGATTTCTCTGTCAACTACTCAACTACTACTGTCAACTACTCTGTCAACAAATAAGTCAACTTTAGAAATATGATTATGCACACTAATATTGCCACTGCGGTTCCTTGAAATACAAAGCTGCCACAGCAATAGCACACAAAACTACAGCCAATAAACGGTTACTGTCAGACTTTCGCCACCAAGAGTTCGGCTTTGATTTTTTTTCTATTAGAAAGAGGACAATTTTCTGAGCATTTTGAGACCGCACTTCGATGCGGATTATCCAGTACTTTTCGAGAAAACGGCATTTGAAAATCAAAATTTTACATGCATTTTACATAGGGAATTGATCCGCTCCCGTGTTTTAGTGACGGTGCGTGCGTTCTGATATAGTCTAAGTGTTGGAAGTCAGACAACTCCTTACGAGTTTCACCCCTTTCGAGTTGCACCTTTGGCGAGGTGGTGCGACCTAGAGGGATGTTTTTAGCGAGTCAGCGTTCGTCAAAACGGCGCGTAGCGCCCGGAGCGGAGGGGACAGGAGCGGAGGGTAGCGGAGCGTCGGTTTTGACGAACGCAACCAAGGCACCCGAGATTCTAACCTAAAAACGAGTTCTGCGTTTATTTTATAAATTATTGCATAATGTTGCGTAATACACCCGATGTACATCCCACAATGTCACAATCGCGTGTGACTGCTAACAGTAAGACTATATCAGAACGCACGCACCGTCAATAGAACTTTTATGTTATTGAATTTCCCTATCTAAAATGCATGTAAAATTTTGATTTTCAAAAGCCGTTTTCTCGAAAACTAATGGATAATCCGCAAAATTTCTTTTTTTATTATACTCAGAAAATTGTCCTCTTTCCTATAGTGTAGGTGTCGAGGCTCAATTCTTGGTGGCGAAAGTCTGACAGTTCCCCAATAAACAATTCTAGCTTGCAAGGATTAAATAAACTAATAAAGCTACTGACATGCAACAAGTTAAATATAACAATGGTGGTCTATACAAAATTACCCTCCGAAGAATCAAAAAGAATTATTGTCATAAAATCCAAATTGAAAGATGAGCTTCCTTCACCAATTTCCATGAACGGAATGTCTTGAAGCGAATTTACAACTTTTCAAAATGGCGACAACATCTGGCGTAATCGTAATTTTCTTGATAACAAAAATAACAGTAGTTTAATACGAAACTCACTGTTTTTACAATCTCGAACATTAATGGTGTATATACGTCTCTTCTATTATTTCGAATCCACAGGTTGGATTTCCAAACGAATAAAATTAGGACTTGAAAAACGCAGATCAAAAATTAACGTGTCGACGTTAACAAATTCAATGCGGAAGTCTGTTATCCTTCTCGCGCAGTCTCAATCAAGTTGACTTAGTAAAATAAATGAACGTTTCCGTTCACTTTTAATAAAATAATGGCGCGTTCATCGGCTAGTGCAAGGAAGTAATAATGCACGTCACAAATTTATATAATTTTTCAGTAAAGGGATGTGTATATTCGCTGGCGAGAGCTTGAAATTTTCATTGTCTTCCAACTGTTTTGGTTGTTAGCCACGCTGTTGTTATGAAGACGCTTCGTTAAGTGTAACTCAAGAGGCAAAGGTAACGTTTCTTGAAATAAATATTTAACGTGCACAAAAACTTGTTTATTTTGTATAAAACACACATAATTGCTTACGGAACGGTGAAAAGGTTGAATTAAATAACAGTTAAAACATGTTAAAATACCGTCAGCAAGCGTGAGTAAAAACAACTTCACTCTTTGAATATAAGAAGTCTACTGCCTGGTCCAGTTGAAAAGTCCACAAAAGTTGACTTGGTGGCGCGGCGGTGCCAGTGAAACCACGAGACGTTAAATAACCCATGATTCCAGACAAAGCGCGCATGCGCAGAATTATTTGTAAATACGTAAAAACACGAAGCCAAATTTGAAAATAAAAATGGAAGCAGATGTCAACTTGGGCGAATTTGAATCAGCGTAAAGGGTGGTAAATAGTGGTAACTTACATTATTTTGTAAACTCGAGTTTAAGATTTCTTGTCGCATAAAATGTAACTTATAAAATTGTTTGGGAATTTTAGAAAATACGAGTTGCTAGCCTACTAACTTGTTACAGCTGTGAACAAGTAGAAAATAGTAATATACTGTTTGGATTTGGAATACCTAAGAACTTGAACTAATTTTTCAAGTCTTGTTCATCTGAAAATAAGACAATCGAAATGAAACTTGGAATGTCACTAATGCACTCGTTAAATTAAAAATACATTAATGTTATTGATTTCAATATTTATTAATAATAAACAGGCAATTAATTGCAATACGATTAATGCCCAGTTTCTTCACTAAAATGATCCTATACATATCCGATAGATAGGAAATAAGTATAGAGAAATATGACAGAACTACAATAAAACAACAATGCATTCAGTCATGTTTATCTATACTTATTTCCTATCTATCGAATATCTATAGGATCATTTTAGTGAAGAAACTGGGCATAAAACAATCAATATAAAATCAAAAACAAACAATATAAAATACAAAACAATTAATATTGGTGATCATTTCGAGATGAGGTAGAAATAAATAATGTGATTCATCTATTAAAGTATCTTGAATGGATTTTGCCTCTTCCTGTGTTGGCCGCTCAAACACAGCTTTTGTGTTAATTCTTTTTTTTTTGGTTGATGAAAATCGCAACTGAGTGTCTATATATCTTCGTGTATTTTCAACTAATGGTAAGTGAGGGGCGTCATCGACAGTAAAATTGGGTAGCACGTCAAAACGTCGAAAACAAAACGTCGAAAACAAATACGTCGAAGTCAAAACGTCGAAAACAAAAACGTCGAAAGTCAAAAACGACGAAAACAATAACGTCGAAAAGCAATAACGTCGAAAAACAAAAACGTCGAAGTCAAAAAGGTCGAAAACAAAAAAGTCGAAAACAAAAAGGTCGAAAGCAAAAAGGTCGAAAACAAACAAAAAAAGATCAAAGTCAAAGCGTCGAAAATAAAAACTTTTTTTAAATTTATTTCACACAATAAAAATCAAAAGGTCGATTGTATCAACTATCCTGGAATTCAAAATTATATGCAATACCAGTCAGATAGTCATCCAAGTTACGCTCGCCATACGATAGTACTATGGACTTAATTCTGGCCGCAACGTCGCGATACTTTCTTCGTCTTCGGGGTGGTTGTTGGCCGCTAATATATTGTTGTATTTTAAATCATCATACCCGTTCATACTCGTTCATACCCTGTTCCGTCTTCAAAACATCGATGAACTTCCAAATTGAAGGATGGTTGCAGCTCAAGAGAGAACTGAAAGCTCGATGCCATCCTTCCACAGAATTGTTTGTTTTAGGCAGGTCGTTGAGGACACCTTCATAACAATTCCAAAGTGCAATTGGAAACTTTGGAGGACGTCTAGTTAACCCGCGCTGGCGGCCGATCCACGTATCTTCAAAATAATCGATCAGGGGTTCAAGTATCTCTTCGTTAGTAATAAAAAACTCGGTTTGAATGAGTTCCTCAAATGGTTGAATTACTTCGTCGACGGGGACAAAACTCAAAGCAGCCAACTTTCGAATATTAACCGAGAACTGAATGTTCTCACGGTTCTCGCACTGAACTCGAATTGCATGGTTTCTTTGGATAACTCTCCATATGCATTGACTGAAATGGAAAAAACATCCTCTGTTATTAATGCCTTCGAATGCCTGTCGGAAAGCATTAATCTGAGCGACTTCAAAATCTGTCATGACGCTCTCAGGAGTTAGCCCAGGCATGAGGTTTTTGAGAACATCAAGGACTTTACCGTATGTCTCCTGACGTTTATTTGGCAAAAGAGCAAACACGGTCGGAATCACGATATTGTACTGAACAGCGTGAATGGTGAATAACTGTTCGAACAATGGGGGAGCAGACTTGAATGTTCCATCCGCGTACCAGTGGTTACAGTCCTTCATTAAATCTAAATTCTTTGTGTACTAAAAAAGAGGATGCGGTCAAAAAATGTAAAAAAACTTTTTAACCAATTACGTAATAGGTAGCAATAAATATATTAGCCATTCACATACTTTTAAGTGTAAAACCAGACATACATACGTGCTTCGACATTTTGATTTTCGACGTTTTTGTTTTCGACCTTTTTGACTTCGACGTTTTTGTTTTTCGACATTATTGTTTTTCGACGTTATTGCTTTCGTCGTTTTTGACTTTCGACATTTTTGTTTTCGACGTTTTGACTTCGACGTTTTTGTTTTCGACGTTTTTGTTTTCGACGTTTTGACATGGAATCGTAAAATTGGGTAATTCTGTTAAATTCTTTACAACAGTTAAATGATAATTTATTTGTTCAATAATTGAATCATCCACTTCATTGAAATTGAAATTTGTTAATTTGCAAAACACTTCATTGATTACGTCATTTACTTGACTAATATTATTTTCCGAAATATTATTTTCTTGAGCCAATACCAAAACTAACTCGTCCCTTTCATTGATTTTTTCAGTTTGGATCGAATAATCAGAAATTGCCTTGCCGTGTGATATTACAATATAATGAATATGTTTGCAAATGGTCAAGTTATTTACAAAATCTAAACAAGTGCAAGTATACATGTGAATACATACTTTACAACTTGAACATTCACAACATGTTTCTTCTAAGTTCTGTTGTATTTCATAGGATTCTCCCGATTATTTGCATAATATATACAATGTTTCAAGCTTCCGAATGCTATATTGAGAATTTAAAGCAGTATTGTGCCTGTCAAAAATACTTTTGGAGTTTCTAGTATTTTTTCCCTTCGTAATTTTAATAATTCTTTCGACACTTTTATCTCGTAAATATTTTAAAACTACACAACCCCTTTGTCCAACCTCTTCACAGTTTTACGTTCTAAGTAAAAGTACTTGATTACCTTGTGCATTGATTCCAAGTGCATATTTGTGTTAACACCGCACTTTCTTCTAAAACAATATGCCCACTTCTCATAATTGGTACTATAGTAATTTTGGAAGTACTTTCCAAACCTCTCTGTATCTTTGTGACACAGCATATTATCAATTGCGGTTTTAATACTTAATTCAAAATCATGCTAAGGTGTTTCTTGTTGCAAAACTTTAAGAATCTTGTAGACATCTGATCGCTTATTTTTATCGGCTACCTTATTTAAATTGCTTTGCCAAGCCCGATCGACATGCCAAGAGCAAAACAGACTGTGTAAAGCGGTATCCATAACAGAAAGCCATGCATTGTAAAAAGTTTCATCGAGATCAGACATAAACGTTTTAGCATGGATAACTCCTACCCGTGATTTGACGGTTGTGAAAAACAAAGAATAAATCAAAGTATCTTTTCGATTGCTGAACATAAAAGCAACTGGAAAACCTTGATTAAATTCATCTAAGACCATTAAAGTGGTGAGTTCAAAATCATAGCCATTTAGTCCATGAGTACCATCGATTGATATAATGTTATTTCCAAATTTCTTCAACATTAAAGTTTGAAAGTTATTCATGATAATCAAACAAAAGTCTGTTTTCTTTAAATTTTCTGCCACACTTCCCTGATTTTTATAAAATAATACCGGATTTTGTTCTGGACTTTTAGCGAAGCATTCTTGCACCCATAATTCGATAGAAATTGCATCGTTTGCATGTCTTTTTCCATTTTTAATTTCAATGTTAAAACTGGTTTTAATATTTTTTATATCTTGGGATGAAAGGATATCCAGCCTCTTTGCATGCTCCTCTATATTATCTCGTGTCGATTGCAATATCCTGAAATAAATTAAATGAATTTAGGCTTTGCTATAATACTAATTCAAGAAAAACCTACCTTGCTGGTGTTACTCCACTGATTAATTTAGATGCAACAACTTGTTTGTCTTCTTTTGTTAGTTGAATATGTTGCAATTCAACGGCATGGCCATAATGACTTTTTTGCCAATGACAAATAAATTCTTCTGTGTTATGTTTTGTATTATGTATTAATTTAATTTGACTAGTACAGTAGAATTCCATTTTGCATGACCCTTGGCTTTTTACTTGACGTTTATATTGTTTGCTAAGTTCTCTCGAACCCTTACCTGAAAGAAAAAGTAAATAATGCATACTGTTGTTAGAATAGCAATAGTTACGTACCTGTTTTGCTACGATTACAGTTGTAATAAGAAACATTTATCCCGGAACGCTTGCTTTTAGATTTGAATATGTAACTACAACTATTTTCTCTTTCTATTGTGGTCTTCCATAAATGACATTCTGAAAAGGAGAATGATTTTAATTTTAATTATTACAATAACATTAGCTATTGAATTGATATTTAGAAATCTTCATGGTGTCGGTATAAAATGTATAAATTACTTACCACTCAAGTCCTTAAATACAACTTTGATCCATTCAAATTTCTTATCGTGGAATTGCTCCAAATGTTCCATTAATCGTTGGCAATTTGTGAAATTTGTGTTACAGTTTTCTTCTATACATTTAAAATTAAGTATGTTACCACTATCAGGTTGTATTTTGTGTTTGTTTCGGATATGTTCATTAAGACTAGATTTTGTAGCATAAGGGCGATTCCATTATCGCGGGTGCAACATTCAGACGCATGTAAAGTTCCTTAACGATAAAATTAAAATCATTTTTAATGAAATTAATCTTGGAAGAATTACATTGTAACATGTTCACTTTATATTTGTTTACAAGAATTTGAATTTGATATTTATATAGTCAGGAAGAAGATTCAAAGAGCTATTGCGGGTGCAACAAAATTGGCCCTACCTGTCTGGATCATAAGACAAAAACACATAAGTCTGTTAATTGTGAAACGTTTAGTATATTATGTCTTGTTATTTCTTAAGGTGTTAAACTAATCAATTGAAAAAAAAAATTGTATGATGGATAATAAAAATAAACACGGAATTATTCACTTTTAAAGCAATCGCGGGTGCAACATCAAATTATCGCGGGTGTAACCCGTCTAATTTAAGTGCATATCAACATCAATAAAAACTTATATAGGAACAAAATAAGAGATCAAAACATTTTAATTAATAACTATTTCTTCTCATATACATGAATATTCGTCGAAAATTCTATAAACGTAATATTTCCATCGGTCTTTTTCTCTGGAGCTTCCAACTTCGCGATAATGTCTTTAAATTGCACGTCCGCTATGTCGTTAACGATTTCAGTGAAGCGTTTGCCATCAATCGTCGTCAAAAATTGTACTCTAATTTCTCCATCTTCATCCATATCGCTCTGACATACTCCTACATAGCGATATTGAGTTTTATTTTTGCCAGATTTGCAGAGAAGTTGTATGAGCACGTACATACCAAGGCAAATATCATTCGGTAAGACAGAGGTACAGACAGTACCAATGTTAGGACATAGTTCAACTGGTAATTTTAAGGGTTGAAGAGATGTTAGCAGATATTCGTCATTTACAGATTCGTTGTCTGAATCACTATAAATATCAGAAACACGCAATTTTTTTTTAGGTGGCATGATGGATTCACTCTGATCCGATATTGAAGGCGCAGATACATCAGGACACAGACATTCTCTTTGTATTTGGTAATTTTCAAGAGGTTCCAAATCTTCATCTTCCCAGTCACTTTCTGGAGTAGTGGTGGTTTTCGGAGGTTTCAAAATCAATGTGACTTTGAAATGAGAGAGTGAGGTTCGCGCCACGGAAACACTGTCGCCATCTTCAAATTGAAAGAAATGTTTTGATTGAATGCCTGGTATATTTTTCAGCCCTTCCCATTTATCATCCAACATGGCTATCTTTTTTTTAACTTCTTCTTTTGCCACGAATATAAAGAAGATGTTTTTAGAGAGACTGCGTGCCAAATTATAGAATTCTAGCGCACTGTTGATCCCCGGGCTTCCCGGGACTTGAGCTTCCCGGGACTTAACGGCAATCCACACTAATCTTTTCACACAACCACCGATTCCATCAACTGCACCTTTTCCATGAGAGGCAGCAAAAAAGTTCCATTCGAGGTGTGCGAATCCACATTCAGCTTTGAATGCATTCATGCTTGCCATTATAAACCTATTCTTGAATTGAGCGGCGCAATTATCGCTGAAGATATACACACTTGTAATTTCATCAGCGATCGACTTGATGTAATCAAATATTTTCTGCAGAAAGAGATGTACTGAATATTTGCTGTGGTTTAATTCATCACTTACTACGACCACTCAATGGAGTTTGTCGGTAGTCCAAATACAACACGTGAAAAGCGTGACTTGTCTATGAGACCAATGTGCTAATTGTATTTCGTCTTGACTGATCAGCGCATAATTTTCCGCAAAGTCTATTTGCACAATAGCTTTCTCACTGGTGAGGTTTTGTTTTGCCTTTTGAAAGTAATCGGATTGAACTTTTTTGACAAAAGAATGTAGCTTGAATTTAGCAGTGCTGTCATGTAGTTCATCGAGTGCTTCATTGAATGGTTTGCTAATCATGATTTGTTTTGGTCTCTGATTCTGAAAGATCCAGGCCTTCCAATTAACACTGGGATTAGAATCTAGGGTAATATCCCAAATGTTGGATTCTTTACAAACATCACAACTGTTAGACATGCAATCTTCTGTTAACACTACATGATACCTGTTTCAAAAGCTCTTGGTGTGTTTTCGGAAAGTCTGTCGCATGTTTAAAAATAGAGAGATGAAGATTTATGTAATTTGAATGAGTTGTACATACGCAAACATTATGAGGAGTATCGTTGATTGTCAGAATGTGAACTGGTCTCTCGTTATAAAAAACAGTCTTGCCAACAGGTGTTTCGGGATAAGTCTCTTTAAAAATTTCGAAAGCTTCTCGAATGTTCATAATCATGGTTCTCTTCTGAATTCGTAACTTCATTCCCGTATTGGACTTGACTGTTTTCACATCTTTCATGCCAGGCATTTGTCTGCTAATGTCATCCCTATTATAAAAATCGCGAATCAGTTGCTTTCTTTCATCTGTCAGTATTCGGGGCATTCCTTTAGGGGCGTTATTTTTGTCACATACAGCAATTTGGAATTGCGCAGCTAATGTTTGTATAACTTCCACTGCTTTAGTGGGACAAGCTGGTAGATTACGTTGCACTTTTGCTACAGCCTTTCCTAGCGTGCGAGGACAATTATATGCAGAATCTGTTAGTTTAACTCGCTCTTCTCTACGACGTTCTCTACTTGCCTGCATTCTTTCTTTTGATCTGATTGTAGCCAGTATTTTCAAATCTTTATCTGCCTCTATTCTTTTTTTCATTACTTCTCTCCGTTTTGAATCACGAGCTCTTTCTCGGCTGAGATAATCTGCAAGAAGTTCAGGATTTTCTTTTAACTTTCGCCTATATCTTTGCGAAGCAGTCTCATTCTGTTGCTCTTGTGCCGTTTTAGCCGATGCTTCTATAAAAAACCGAAATATAATAGGTAATACTACACTTTTTAATATGTATAATCAATCATACACAACATATATTATTATTCGAGACAAGTCAAAACAATAATATATGCAATAAATCACACAAAAAGATTTTTGGGAAACTGTTGCACCCGCGATTCCAATAACGATCGCGGGTGCAACCAATTTAAGTTAACGTTTATTTTAATTTAACTAATATTACGCTATTAAAAGCGATTGATTTCAGTTTGCTTTTGATATCTTCTTACTTTTACAAAGTTTCAAAACGTTAGCACTTTATTACTGTGAAATACATAAACTTTTATATCTTTTGTATCGCGGGTGTAACAAGCTAACAGGATTTTCTTGCAATCAATGTTGCTTAAAAAATAGAAACAATTACTTACTTTTTTTGGCAAATAAGAATAAATTAATATTGTCACTTTATGTTTAGCCAGTAAAACTATAACCTTAGACTGTCAGATCAATTGTTTCTCGCCAATGTTGCCTCCTGTAATTTTGCAGTTCATACCAATTCTTCAAAAGGTAATATTTGCAAGCGCGCCACAAATATAAAAAATTAAGTAAACCGAAAAAAAGAAAATTTTAATATTAAATTTAGACTTTCTTCTTTGCACTATTATGAAAAAAAGGAAGAAATTATGTGATTTAAAAATTAATTTCGAAAATCGTCTATAGCGGAATGACCCATAACTAGAATTACAAATTTCACATAAGTTTGGCATGATGCACACAATAATAATTTAAACTATCATATTTAATTTGTATTATAAAAAATGTAAATAATCTTACATACCTTGTCTTATAATAATTTAACCTAAAATATTTTTATGTTGGTTATATTTCTGACATTTCGTCTTAATGCAATGTTTACACTGGGTCTTGTAAAATACCCGAGTGGTTTCACGAATACAATTTAAAATTATCGCATGCGCAGCTCATATGGAATCGTGGGTTATTTAAAGTCTCATGTGAAACCAGGCAAGTAGCGCCTTACGCTAGCGCCAAATTTAAATTGAAAGTTTCACCTGGTCGCACATTACCATTAACGCCGGCCTTGAAATGAAACAGATTTCAAGAAATTCTAGATAAAACAAAATAAACAATAAACTAACTAAAATAATTACAGATAATATATACACAGGAGTTACAATATTCAATAAAAAAAATTAAATATTTACAAATTTATAAACAAGATAGTTTTTCGAATCATCACTATTTTAATTTACAAGAGTTTATACATAAAAAGTTCACTTTTGGAAAAGTTTTGGTGCGCGGAAGAAACGGGCAACACAAAATTACACAGGTAACGCGTATAGTTTTGTCATAGAACGCTTGATCACTGAACCGTTTTTTACTCGCACAGATGCAGAACGGATTACATTGTCATTACCGACATGCACTGTTACGACGCGTCTAAGTGCCCAAGATAATGGGGGTAAATTGTCTTCTTTCACTAAAACAAACTTGTCCACTTGAACAAGATCGGGCAAATGTTGAAACCACTTTGTTCTTCTTTGCATGTTGGGAACGACTTCTGAACTCCAACGTTTCCAGAAGTGTTGGGTGATCTGTTGAATCCGCTGGTATTTTGATACACGATTTTCTGTCAAGTTTGTGAGATCCTTTTCAGCAATGGCACTTAAAGGTTTTCCAATAAGAAAATGACAAGGAGTGAACGGATCAAGGTCGTTGGGATCAGAGGATAGTGGTGATAGGCGACGAGAATTTAAAACTGACTCAATTTGCACTAAAACTGTCGAAATGTGTTACCTAAGAGCTTCTTTAAATTAATGTGCCTTAGTCGATTTTATGTTGCTTTCTCACATTCCACCTTCATGGGGATTACGTGGAATTATGAATTCCCATTTTATACCTCTGACGGCTAAATAATTTTGTATATCATCCTGATTGGTTTTAATACGTAAAAAGTCATACAACTCTCTCAAATAATTAGAAGCGCCAACAAAGTTTTTGGCATTGTCACTGGACAGAGAATATGGCATGCCTCTTCTACTAATAAACCTTTTTTTATTTTAATTTTTACAAAATTAGACACATCTTTGCTCAAGTCAAACTGTTCAACACTTAAAAGAATTTAGCTTCTGATCGAAAATATATAAAGACAATATATCTATTTAGGTCATGAGCAAATTTCATTACAAAATTCGGTCGTGGTGTATTGTATATTGTTAATTGAAATTTGAAAATTTAGGAATTTTTTTGTTAATAAAGTAAACTTTTTTTATTTCGCAGCCAAGCTACCATTATAAATATGCTAATTTAAAAATATAAACGTTCAAAGTTCGGTAATAAAGTTTTTCCATATGATTTTGTGGAAATTAAAATTACATTCCAATGCCCGAGTAGCAAATGTAGGTTGATTAGTTCAGCTATTAGTTCATAGGGCAATAATACAGAATTCTGTAGTACTTTGTTTTCACATGTTACAAAAAGATAAAATTTACGTTGGTAAGCAGATTAGGCATGTTTATGAGGACATTGTGACCCTAAGAAAAGAAATCGGGTAGCGAATTTATGGTTCTTTCTTTCTCTAAATTTTACCTACTTTTGGACGGCAAAACTCAAATAATTTTTATTTACAGGTAATTTATGCAAGATTTTTCTGTAACTTCTCATTATAAAAGATTGCCGCAGGTATTTTTTTAAGAACATTGACAGTAAAGAAAAACAGAAAGCCACTTTTTCAAAGTGTAAAATAAATAATAGATAGGTATCTACTATTTAAAACGTAAATCTTTATTATTTAATTTTTAATTATTAAAACTTAATTAGATTGTAGTTAAACTATTAATAATAATAGTTAATTATTTCATAAAAATAAATTTCCATCAAAAAACCCCTGGTTTTCTGACCCTTGGTATTGACCCAGCGCAGCGCATTGAATAATTTTATCGTCAAATAGTTTGGACCCTTTGTTGAATTGTGTTACAATTGTACTATCCTGCATTAGCTTCTGTATTTTTTTAACACTTCTAGTCAGCGACGGCACCAGGAGCCCACCCAAATTGTGGGTGCTAATGGTGCCCACTTCAAATATATTTTAAAGTGGCAAACAAACAAATATATTTATTGCAAAATAAATATATTAAGCCCAATTTATGCCCACCCATTGCAAAAATTCTGACGCCGTCGCTGGTTCTAGTATGAAAATGGCTAGAGTATAATGGACAATTTGCATGATTTACCTCTCACTTTCATCATTTGAATTATCAGAAAGCGCTTTAGATGTATTGTCATCAATCACCTCATTACAATCATCAAAAATCTGTGTAGAATTCACATTTCTTTTTTTTTCCAAAGTTTTGAAATCCTAGTTCGCTTCGTCCTTTTAGCAGTTCGAACTAAACTTTTATCCATTTTATTGTAAATTTCTAATAAAATATTGACTAAAATAAT
Organism: Cantharis rufa; assembly: GCA_947369205.1. Classification (NCBI taxonomy): domain Eukaryota; kingdom Metazoa; phylum Arthropoda; class Insecta; order Coleoptera; family Cantharidae; genus Cantharis; species Cantharis rufa. The sequence goes on along the minus strand of OX376307.1, from coordinate 18,637,311 downwards.
TTGATTAGTACCATTATTATATTAAATTTTAATTACTGTATATACAACATGTATCTATATATTATTTTTTTTTTCAAAATATCTATATCTTATAGGTGTGAAAACTATTACTTATTATCACGATATGGTTAAAGATAGAGAAAGAAGGTGCTAAAACAAAATAGGTATAAAGTATAATAGGAGGAATTTCTTTGAAATTTCTTCTGGGCTTTAAAGTACTTTAAAGTGTATACAGCCGACCTCTAGTAACCAATGGCTCAAGTTTGGCGATGATCTTATGTGAAATATTACAAAGCTTGGCTAAAATCGCCCTCTTAAAGCCGATAAGAAACATTCAGTAGTTAAATCAGTGACCAATTCTAAATGAACGGCTTTAGTGGTCAAACAAATAAACAGGCAAATATAACTTTTGATAGTTTTGTGGTTGCGAGTACTACGATCGCGTATTAGAATAGGTCCGGCATAATCAAGACCAGTATTGTAGAAGGCGGGTGACTCTTGACAAACTTAACATATATAACTGTTTTTATCCCGATGCCTTTTGCGATGTCATCGCCGCTAAATTTGCCTTTTCTTATTTCATCGAGTGCTTTTAATATTAAATAATAATTTGTCCAAATTACCTTTGTAATCTTTAGGTGACCTGACCAACGCTGCTCCGTTGAAAAGACGACATATTTTTTTTTCTTTCATACAAGGCGGCAATCTTACTGTGCTGGAAAAATGCATGTAACATTACGCACTGATCAAAATAATTACGGATAAAAGTCATCTCAGAAAGTGTTTTTACAACCACTACATGTAAACGATGATTATAGCAGTGCACATAAGGAATTTTTCGGTTTAGTTGCTTTTTTATTCGAGCAGCTAGACTTCTTGTTTTTCTGCTCATTACACTGGCAACATCATAGCATTGGATTAAAAGCCTATTGGTCTCGATTTCATTAGCTTCAAGAATATTTTATGTTGCTGTGCTAAAGGTAGGTGCATCAAGAATGGTTGTTGTTGTGTCATTCATTCCACGTTCAATGTGGAGTGAATGGAGAAATTTTCTTTTAGTTTATTGTTGCATATTTTTATTTTAAAAGGTCGGGTATCCTTATAACGCCCAGTATAAATTTGAAGAAATTTTTGTTGGGATATAATAGGAATTATATTGGGCATTTGCAACAGGGTACATATAAAATATAAAAACTTAATATTCAAATTTAAATATGTAGCTTCTAGATCCTCAACAGATAATACATATCACATTAATCCGAGTCTTGGTAGCTGTAATGAGTCATCATCGGCTACAGTATTGGATTTCCAACCTCCATTGCGTTTAAGGCAAGTAATGTCACCACCAGAAATGACAAGTGGTGTAGCCGAAGTTCGGCGTAAACTGCATCCAGTATGTTCCTTTACATTATGCAAATTTAAATATTTTGCCACTCCTTGTGGAACACTACTAATTTTATGTATACCTACCTAAAACATTTTCCACCTTGGTATCTTATAAAAAAATAAACGTATTGCTTTAATTATGTTTTGAACGCAGAGCATTATATTTCCTATAATAATTTTAATAATTTTTACCCATTACCGTGCAAGGCCGAAATTTGTTGGTTTTACTTTATAAATTTTGAACTCAGCACGGACGAGTATTCAACTTAAAAATCCGGACAAAAATCAAAAATAGAAATTTTAACGCAAGACACCTATATATCATTTTTTTCACACCTCATAAATCTTAAACCGGCTTCAGGAAAGACTTGGTAACCGCGTTCGAGACGCATATATAGTTGATGTTAAATGCACACGTCTTTATTCTCGATACACCTTCAATTACAATAACTGTGCAGTTTGTGTTTTGAGTTGTTGGTAGTGATTTTTGAAAAATATTTTAATAGATACTGAAGATCAAGGTATGTACTTATTTTTGATATCACAATATGTTTGTTTTTCTTGATATTTAGTTTATTTTTGAGATGAAAATGGCTTATACTAAAATATTAATATTTTTGACTAAATTATTTAGAAAAAAGGTGTTGTACTAGTTCCGTGCATGATCGGGCTAAAAATTTTTTTAATAGTTGACTGTACACCTTAGTCATGCTAACCAATAAAAAATATCTCACCCATCAGCCACCTTTTAAAAAAAGGGCAGTTTATATTTTATTGGTATTTTATCATAATTTAACACATTTACTTTATAGGCTGTTTTTTATTTTAGGTTCCGACCCAAATTATATCCAAATGTCTAGAAGATCATTGTACATGATTTTCAAGAATAGCAATAAACGAAAACTGGATGAAAAACTATTAGAAATGGAACAGGAGCTAAGAGAAATTACTAAATGTCCAGAAAATGAGTTTCGTACATTACCATCTGATTTGAGTCACTTTAAATCCGATTTTAAGCTAAGATTGAGTTTAGCCAACAATACAGAAGCACATTTTACCTCCAATCAATTTAAAAAAAAAATTGGAGGTATGGTAATCGAAAAAAAATTTCAACTTTTTTTTTTTGCATTTTCGAGATCACCGTGTTCAGAAACGTAAAGATCTGCAAAAAGTAAAATAAAAATTTCTGTGTCTGTCTGTCTGTCGGTCTGTCGGTCGTCAAATTTTGTCGATCGATTTGCTTCCGAGCCATCCAACCAATTACGACCAAATTTGGTATGGTGCTAGGGTTCACGGTGGAAAGGTGAAAATAAAGTTTTCGTGGCGATCTATCAATCAGGAGTGCCACCACAAGAAAATAATACGGGATTTTTAAAAAATATTTTGTCTTGCGATATGTTATTTTAAAGGCCTTAAAAGGCTTTATCCAGAATAGGTAAAATTAATCTTCTATTTGTCGTCTGTCAAAAATCACAAGTTGTCAAAGTTGAAACTTTAAGAGTGAATAACTCAAGAAGTGCTGAAGGGATCTTAACCAAATTTGGTACGTAGGTACATTGATCCTAATGGATATGAGAGCATATGTAATCCTTCGATAGAAATCACTAATGCAACATGAAAAAAATAAAATTAACTTTTTTGGCAAAAACATGAAAAAAGTTTTTGTCGATCGATTTTCTCCGGCATTTCTGCGTCGATTGCAATCAAACTTATTGGACGTATGCCTCGTGGGCTGGAATGGTGAAAATAAGGTTTTGCCAGAGAAATCTTCACCAGGGCCACCACAATAAAATAAATTAAAAAAAATTAAAATGTCGTCGTATCTCCGGAAATGTTTAACCGATTCAGCTAAAATTTGGTGTGTCGGTGAAGCTTTGAAAGTATAAGTATTGGTGAGAAAACAAACCGAGCCAATTGTAACAGGGCGGGGCAGGTCAGAAAAATTATAGAAAATATTAACTGAAATCTTAATTTATATATTTTTTGTGAGAATTTGTCAGATGGCTGGCAAAAATAAAACAATATATTCAAAATTTTAATAAACGTCATAATTTTGTGACATATGTGTCAAAATTAGGTTAATGTTGATTTGTATACCGAGTGCAGCATAAGAATTGAGTTTAGGGCTTGTAACAATTAATTTTAGAATACAAAAATAGGTGGTTCGGTGGGAAATATTTTATAATATCGTCGTACGGACTGACGGAACGTTACTTTATAAGTAAAAGGTTCTGCCACTAGGTAGCGACCAAGTTTAGGCTGTTTGTTAAATTTTTTCGCAAATGTTTTCAGAATCAGTAAATCGACAGTCAGTAATTTACAAAAATTTATTTTCGAAAAATCCGCTAGATGACCGAAAAAATTTGTTGTACCAATCTTGGAGAAATTTTATTTGTGACTCTTACGGTATTATGTGACGTATATAAAAATTTTGGAAAAAATTCAGTGGCGTACAAAAATAAAAAATTTTTTTCATTTTAGATTTTGTTAAAAAAGCTTTTATAGATAGATTTAGGGTAAGGGTGATACATATAGATATCTTTGCCAGGGCTACCGATATCTTTGTTAAGGCTACCACAAGAGAAAACAAAAATGAACATTATGTCATCGTATCTCCGGACAAAATTTGGTGTGCTGGTGATTGGAGGTATTGCGGCAGAGAGTGACGATATTTTTTTAATTAAGAATGAAAACTGGCTAAAAAGTTCCATAACAATGCATAGTTGGTCGACAATATCTACATCAAAACAAGGACGACCAAGCAAATCCTTTCAGGAATTAACTGATCGCAGCAAGAGGCGAAAAACTTAAGAACTTCGAGAGCACGTGCCTGTTCAAGAATTAACATACGCTGCCAGCGTTAGTAAAAAAAAAATCAGGAAACATCGAAGAATGAAAAATAATAAACGAAGTAACTGCTACTCCAACAAGAGCAAAAAAGTTTAAAACTGCGCTTGTTTGGTCACAAAAAGTGTCTGTAAAGAAACATTCACCTTCAGAAGCTTTGAGCCTTTTAATTGAGTGTGATTTCACCAAGGCACAGTACGAGATACTACACGAGTCAAATAAGAGTATCTATCCGTGTTATTCGCATATTAAAGAAGCAAAAAAGGATTGCTTTCCGACGGAAGAGTCTATGCGTGTAACAGAAACTTGTGCAGAAGTTATCTTTCAAGACTTGTTAAATCATACGGCTTCAAGACTATGCAAGTATCTAGAGGATGTATTTGAAACCTGTAAATCGGATAAGAAAAAAATTTGAATGAAAATAAAACGTACCTGCAGCAGAGTTTATTAATCGACGAATTATTATAATTTGTAGACAAAATCAATAATCTTCACCAGCCGTCAATTGGAAGAACGGGCGTTGGATATATCCAATTTAATTTTTTTATGAAGCAAAGAAAGGGAACAAGTGCAACGTTTCATGCGGTAGAGAATAAACTGGTCATCACGGTTTCACGGTATATAACGAAAGCTTCTTTTAAGCTGGAGAAGGGACAACAGTGGCGGTACGGACTAAAAGGTAGAAAAAACATTTTTTTTATTTGTAATAACCATTAATTTATTCTATTATCAATTGAACATCTGTGTAACGAAAATTTGTATAAAAAATAACAACACCTTAACACAAAATAAACTAATAAAATTTGACGATAAAAGTAAATGTGCCTCGAATTTTAATAGCGACATATAACACCCATTATAAACCTGCGAAGAGTGAGATTGTCACTGGGACTGCCGAATCAGTGAGAAATAAATTTAATTTTTTATTTATTCAATATTTGAGTATTATTTTGGCTACAAAAGTTATTCACCGGGACCGACTCCTGCTAGGTTTCTTGCTAACCGACCACAGCTGGCTAGCCGAGGCATATAAAAGTAAAGTAGATATTAAAATTTGAACCGAACACTACAATATATTAGAAGTTTGGAATGCTTTTTACATACATATCATATAAATTAAAGATTAAGAAATGGCAGGCTAGAGATACATATCAGATAAAAGGGAAGTTAAACAAAGGCAGAAAGAAACAACAGATAAATTGAAAGATGAACTGTCTTTACTAGTGGATATTCCAAAGCCTGCTTATGCAACAAAAAACGATGATAAAACTGCCAGAAAATTTTTTTTAAATTATACTCAATCATGAATTTGCACAGGTATTGATGAAGAGTTGCTGAAATGTTTTGATTTCATAATAGGTGCATTTACACACACAATCCTCGGTACGTGACATTTGGGCGCCGCCGTTTGGGCGCCGGATTTTTGGTCGCCGCCGTTTGGGCGCTGGGATTTTTGGGCGCCGGATTTTTAGGCGCTGGACTTTTGTGCGCCGCCATTTGGGCGCCGGAATTTTTAAGTGTAGGATATCATATTTGAGCCCCCCAAAAAGTCTTAAACGTTATTTACGGTATATATTACCATAAATGGCCCTTAAGACTTTTTGCCTTTCCACCGTCGATTTGCTGTAAATATTTGTAATAATAAATTCTGTAATAAATCAGTGTTATAATAAATTAATAATGAAAAAAAATGTTATAATTCAATCATTTTGTAAGTAAATTGACAAAATTGTTTGCTAGATTAACATGCGACGTTGACGGGTAACAAAAAAAATTATAAAAAAATTTTTGCTTTTGGAGGAATTGAACCCTGTACCGAGCGGTTTACAATTCGGCGCTTGCTTTGCTTTGAACAGTATTTATTAATTATCTTGAATTACAATTTGTTGGCTCATGAGATTGTAATTTAAGATTCATTTCTATTTTATTTTTAGATTAAATGCTTGTTTTATTTGCTCTTCCACCCCACCATGCGGTGGTTGGATTCTATTATCTATTTCATTTTCATGAAAAATGTACAGAGGATTGTCCATGATTATCCACTTTCACATGATTTTTTTTTACAGACGATAAAAATAGTGTTGTTAATTTATTACATTTCAAATTTAGAGCAGGAAAAACCTGGAAAAGTCAGGGAATTTACTTTCAAAAATTTAGTGGGAACCCTGTTATATAAATAATAAAAAAGAAAGAGAACAAAAATATTTTGTAAAATAAGAGAACATGTTCTCTTTAAAAGAGACCTGTTGGTAACCCTAATCGGATTAAAGAATTAACTAGGTACTGCTTAAAGGATAATGTACCTATTATTTGAATTATATAATACAACAGCACCCACCGCCACTTTTTTACCTCCCCCCCCCCAAAAAAAAAGACCAGCGTCCCGATTGTCCCGCACAATCCTGGCCCGCGTGCTGGAACGCGTTCTAGCACGCGGGCCAGGATTGTGTGTGTAAATGCGACGACGTGCCACGTTCCACTCCAAACGCCGTTCCAAAGATTACAATATAATATTTGTTCATTCTTTTTTAAAAGCGTTCTTAATGTTTCAGAAATATTACTTCTTACGATATTTTACAATTTTAATATTGGTTTTAATTAATCGCATAAAAGATATAAAATATTAAATAGTGTCATGCTTCTAAAAATGGATGACTGTTGGTGAAAAATTTTTATATGAAATTAAAAATTTTTGAGTATAAAATTATCACCATATACAATTATCACAATATACATATACAATATACATTATCAATATATACCAGTGGCGGCTTGTCAGGGTAGGCAGGGGAGGCCTCACTCAACCAACGAGCCAAAGTTTTTTCAAAAACTAATTTACATATTTAGTATAATGTATAGATTAAAAACTTATATATGAAAGATTATGATAGTTCATAACCACCAAATCAACAAAATTCAAGTTTCAAAAAAATAATTTATAAAGTGTTTGTTTAATAATTAAAAGATTAACTTGAATGTGAAATATTTCGGTAGTATTAGGTAAAAATTTCATCTCTGTTTTAAAATATAATATTATAAGTATATAAGTTTCAGCCGTTACAGTACAATAAATTATAACTATAATTTTACTTATATTATTTTTGATTAATTTTTTAATTCTTTTTAACATTCTTGTATGTTTTGTTTTAATATTATATACTTTTATTGCAATGATATGTTATAATATTATTAAATGACATTAAAAACTTATATACTTTTTAAAAATAATGTAAATTCTGATAAATTTAAATGTAGCCTAGTTTTATGATTTCATGGTTCGATAAAGAGTTCGTTTATGAATAAGCGTACTGCCATAGTAGACACTCATTTTAGCTGCCTCAAGGATTATTAATAGTTACCGTGCAGTTGTTCCATGCGCGTTGGTACAAATTTATACCTAAGTTTACTTGAGATTTCAAGTCGTTCGTAAATATGCGCGAGTCCATAGTAGCCCGATGTATTAAGCTGCCTCGTATCGTCGTATCATGTACGGCTGCGCCAAATTCCATACTTATCTATTACGCTTGCGTTGGTCAGTTCTGTCGAGTTTGTGTATTGTTTTGTAAGGTGAATTACTTAGGTAAAACATTATTCAAATTATAATTCTAAAAATTGCTAATATGGCTGCTGGTGCAAATTTAGAAACGATCACAGTTCAAAATTGTGGGGATATTGTCAATTATTTAATAAATATTGTGCATTTTGATCGTCTTTCATACACCGATAAACTGTATGTTAGGGAAATGAATAGGCCGTGTCCTGATCTTAGTAAGACACTAATTAACATCGGGAAACCAAATAGAGCATTTAATAATAATTGGTATGACAAGCATAAATGGATGGTAGGGAGTACATCACTTAATAAATTATTTTGTTGGCCCTGTGTACTATTTGCAAACAGAACTGTTGGTGAATTGGTTTGGTGTAATGCTGGTTATACCGATCTAAAAAATTTGTCACGCTCTGCTCTTAAGCATTCTATGAGTCAAGACCATCTTGGCGCTAATTGTAAATTTATTTTGTTGGGCCAACAAAGTAGCCAACAAAATAGCAGCATATCTGCAATGTTAAGCATTGCACATAAAATTGATATTGAGAAATTTAATTCTAAAGTCAAAGAAAATCGGGAAATAATTAAAAAGTTAGTCAAGATCTCGATATATCTATGCACTCAAGAGTTATCATTTCGAGGGCATAATGAAACTGAAAAATCTTTTAATCAGGGTAATTTTAAGGAATTAGTTTCACTTGTTAGCCAGGGCGACGAAGCTTTAAAAACATTTTTAACAAATGATTCCGACAATAAGTCTGTTTTTTCCGGCACTTCAAAAACCATTCAAAATAATTTAATCGATTGCATTACTTATGTTTTAGATAAAAAAATTGAAGAAGAAATTTTCAATTCTCCATTTATTTCTTGGCAAGTTGACGAAACTACTGATATAAGTTGTAAATCTCAATTATCTGTAATTTTTAGATATGTCATATCAGGTAAAATTGTGGAGAGATTTATGGGATATTTTGATGTTAGCAAGGGTCGAACTGCTAATGATTTGTTTGAATTATTAACTACTACATTTAAAAAATTTGATTTAAAAACAAAATTACTCGCTCAAACATATGACGGTGCGGCAGTAATGTCCGGAGAATTGAATGGTTTGCAATCAAAAATTAAATCTATAGCTCCTCAAGCAATGTTTACTCACTGTTATGCACATAAATTAAATTTAGTTCTTGGAAAATCATGCAGTTCAATTCGAGAAGTGCGCGTTTTTTTTTCTACTTTGGCAGCATTTTCTGCATTTTTTTCAAAATCTACAAAACGCACTAACATTTTAGACGAAATTTGTGGAAAACGTTTACCTACTAATGCTCCAACTAGATGGAATTTTACTTCTCGTGCAATATTTACTGTAAATAGTCATAGAGACAAATTAATACAAGTTTTTGATTATATTATTGGCAGACCAGAGGATTTTGATAGTTTAGCTAGAGTAGAGGCCATGGGACTAAAGCATAGTTTACAAGATTATAAATTTATTTTTTTTCTCGAAACATTTACTTTAATATTCGAACAAAGTGACGTAATATTTTCTATTTTGCAGAATAGACTAACCGATTTAATTAAAGCCAGGGCACATTTGCAATCACTTTTATCTAAATTACGCGAATTTCGAGGATGTGATGATTTTTTTAACAGCATTTATAATAAACTTAATATTGCCGAATGTTCGCGTCGTCAAAGAAGTCAAGATCAAGAGTTACCTGATAAGCAACAGCAATTAAGAAAGCTTTTTTTTGAAATATTAGATACTGTAATTAATCAAATTCAAATTAGATTTTCTGATTTAGAAAAATTGCATTTTCTTGATTTATTAAATGTTTCAAAATTTAGTAATTATGCTCAAGATTTTCCAAATCATTTAGTGAATAGCTTAGTGCAGCAATATACATTGTTTAATCGTGATCAGTTAAAAAATGAGCTTATATTAGTTTATAAAGAAAAATCATTAGTAATAGAAGAATCAAAAACGACCATTGAAATGATAGAATTTCTACACGATAGCGGTCTTGGGCCAGGCATGCCAGAATTTTGTAAACTTCTTTGTGTATCGGCAACTTTACAAGTGACATCCGCTTCAGTCGAAAGAAGCTTTTCTGCATTAAAGCGAATTAAAAATTACACTCGTAACACGATCGGCCAGGACAGATTGAGCAATATGAGCCGAATTGCAATTGAAAGAGAGTTGGTAAAAGTTTGCAGTGGTTCGGAGCAATTTCTTGAAGATATCGTCGATTATTTTGCTCAACAAAAAGATCGGAGAATACCTCTTGTATATAAAAAACTGTAAATACGTTATTTAATATTTGTTTTAATTTTAAATATTATTAATTAATAGAATAAGTTTCTATTTACGTTTCATACTAATTTAATCCATAGAATAACATTTTTGTGCTTTATTTTATTAAGGGGATTGAAGCGTTTGTTCAGCTTCTTTTAGTTTATAGAAAGTTTATATTTTTGTTAATTTTTGTATTCCGCCTTCCATTCCCATTCCCATCACCCTTTGAACTTGGCAAGAGAGAGCCCTACACCTTCACGTTGGTTCTTGCTGAACAGTTGATTGCGCAATACAAATGAATTTATAGCTGATTCCAGTTAATTACGTATACAGCTGACTGAGTAGGGTGCTTCATTTCGATGAAAAAACGTTTTAAAAAAATTACAATTAAAAATAAAACAATAACAATGTGAATTAGTCGTATGAAAATTGAAAAGTAAGTTGTTTCGAAAACAACAAACCGACCCAAAAATTATTTAAATTAATTAGTATTATATTGCAATAGAAATGTTCATTGATTCAATGAAATTTCAATTATTTATATTATTAGTCTGAAAAATTAAAGATGTAAAATATTTGGGATAAATAAGCAAAATACATTTAAAAACATAATATGTTAAATTTGTACAAAACGGAGTCGATAAAATTTGAGTTTTAAATAAATTTGGGTACCCTCCAAGCCCCCCCCCCCCCCCGGTTTACCACGCGTGCCTCACCAAGTACGTTCTTCACGAGCCGCCACTGATATATACAATTTCCGCACAAATAAAAAAGTTTGTCTATCAGTGAAAAATATTTATTAAATAACATTACATTCATTTAAATAAATGAATAAATAATCTTACAATCTTACTTGTTAGATAGTCATATGTATATCACAAGAGTTAGGAATAGTATCTACCAGTATTTAGGTAGTAAGTTTACAGTAAGTAACCGATCAATCAAAGCACACACTTTCCTCAAGTCATATTTTCAATCTTATAGACTGGTCTTAGCTATGTAACTCCATCAGGATCTTACAAAATTTACACAGATTAACAATAACATTTATTTTATATTTATTGGTAGTAACAGAATTAGGCAGTAAGTGGCAATATTGAAACCCAGTGGTTCACTCCCGAATCCCCACCATTCGGATAATTAACGAAGCTACCTATTTGTGTAGTATTACACAAAATTATTTAATACAATTAAACATTGAAACAATTCACACAAACTGAACGCAAAAATTTTAAAAAATATAACAAAAAATAAACAAAAAAATAAACATTTAAACATTGCAAGGTAATGTTTGCTTTGACTTCATATTTTCGTCATCTTCTTGAGGTGATTCTTCATCTTCTTGAGATGACTCTTCACCTTCTTGAGATGACTCTTCATCTTCTTTAGATGACTCATAATCTCCTTGAGATGACTCATCATCTTCTTGAGATGATTCATCACTTGATAAACTTGGTACTGGATCATTCTCATCCTTCCCGATCAAGTTCTTACTTTTAATATCGTTCGGGTCGGCACATTTTCCGTTCTTCGCAATCCACATATCTTATTGTGTACTCCACGATTCAACCTTCATTTTATTGAATGCATCTGATCGCATCAATTCGTAGATTTCTTCACTATCCTTCTTGTCAACATTTTTCTCTGTCAGAGGTTGTAGTCCTATATCCATATCCATTTTCAGCCTTTTCGTGAGCGTTTCAATTTTTACTAACTTTTCTTTCTATCTTATAGCAGAACGTATCCTTGAATGGCGGCAAAGCGATGAAACTAAATAATCAAAAATATGAATTATTATATATACAGGGTGTTAACTACCAACTAGTACAAAACGGAGGAGGTGATTCTACGACTTATTTTAAGAAAAAAGTTCCTTTTAACATGGGTCCTTAAACGCAAAAAAAAATGTTTGTTCATTATTGAATCTTGTACGTTCTGATCATAAAATGCCGTTTTTCTGGAAAACGGTGGCGAATATTTAATATTCACACGAAAACAGTAATTAAAATTTATTTGATTCAAATTAAACAATACTTCAACTAAACTGTAGCAGATCAAGATCAAACTTATTTATTTTCCACCACATCAACATTGCTATTAACAACCACAAATGAAAGAGATTTGAATTATTGTAGGTTAGAAACGTCAAAATAATTTCGACTTTTGTTTTTCGAGGGTTTTCAAGGTTTACCTTGGTTGTTTGCCATTGCCTGCCGAGGGAGGACGATTAGAATAATGTTCATGCTTTTCAGATTCGAACCATGGATCTCCGCTTAGTAGTCGAAGCATTTCAGCATCAGACCGTATAACCATCCTCAATTTTACTTCTATTTGGCAGGTAAAAATATTTCTTAGGTCCGATGAAATATTGAGTTGATGTTTGCTTACAAAGATAATATTAATACTAACTAGTGGTTAACCAGGTAGATCTTTGAATAAATTTCAATATTATATAACAACAACGACAGTTGTAGACCTTTGCGAGTCCGCATTTAGGTGAGGACTTTGTTCGTATTAACGACGGCTTATTCCTAATGACTTTTAAAAGGCTTGAATGACAAAACAATTATTCCTGACCTTTGCGAGTCGGCGGTCAATATTATAACTTTGATTGGATAACCCACTGTTTCTTCACGACGTTATAGGAATGAGTCTCCACTCGAATAACAAAACAATTATTATTCCTGACCTTCGCCAGTCGGCAGTCAGTATTGTAACTTTGATTGGATAACCGATAGCTTACTCACGACGTCGTGGAAATGGGTCTCGGCTCTTAAACAAAACGATTATTGCAGACCTTTTCGAGTTGGCAGTTAAATAACGGAACTTTGACTGGATAATGGACGATTTATTTGTGAAGTTTTCGGAAAGATTCTAATTCTAAGAAATAATTTGAATTAATAGAAATTGTTTGGTGAGATATCGATGGTTCTGTAAATTGCAAAAAAATAATAGATTAAATAATTAATTTTTATCGATAAAGAGCAGTTTACCAACTAACGTGATAAAGTAAAATTATGTCAACAATAATTTTTACTATTAAATATAAATAAATAAATTTACATACATTAAAGATTGCAGTAGTGTTGTTGGTTGCGTTTCTGCAGCAGTGTCGGATCGGTTTGAGAAAACTTAAAAGTGAAACGTTAAAAACGACTTAGCTCTTTACCCTTTAAGGACGGGACTGGTTTCGTCAGTCGTCCAATCTTCAATAAGAAATTCTACAAACTTTTCCTTGAAATTTCTGCTTCGTAATAGTTTACCAAAATCTCCTGGGCGTTTATTTTCTCTTCTAATATCATAATGAATTTCGGTTTCTTCTTCTCTTAACTTATGTTCATAATCTTTTATAGTTGGTGTGTTATATTTGTCAAGAATAATGTAGACTTCTTTTCTTTCTAAAACTAAAAATTTAAAGATATACTTAGAAATAGCAGCATATTTCTCCGGGAGCCTCGTTAAAGTATGCAGAAAATAAAATCCGTCAAATATGGTAATATCAGGTACAGGTGAATCAATATTTGAACTTTGATGAGTTTTTAATTCCTTGAGAATCACAGATTTCTCTATTTTACAAATTACTCCATTAATGTGACACAGAGAAAATGGCACAGGTGTCAAAGGGTAACTTAATGTTTTCTCAATATCGATATCAGTTTGCAATGCAGCGTACAACAATCGTCCAAATATATCTCTTTGAATTGTAATTTGTTCCACTTTGTTATTAATTCTGACCTTTTTAGTAATTTTAAAAGCAAAGTTTGTAATGGTATTTTTGGTAATTGCTTTATCAAACCTTTTTGGTGTAAGGCGGGTTTCCGAAATAAAATTAAGTCGCTGATCATTTCCTACAGTTTTTACCGATGACAAAAAATTATAAATGTCATTGGAGACAGACTGCCCGGAAGAAATGTTATATAAATGTTCTTCTGACAAGTCATCTGAAAATGGATTAGTGCACTGAGTGATTATATTTATCAAATCATCTATATTTTTTTGGATTTTGCTATTGACGCTTTCTTCAAATCTTTCGTGATGTCATCCAGCGAACGTAGGTTCAAAATATCCATTAATTACGCATGCAATAGTCATTAAAATACCCATTATTTTACTCACCCTTGATCAACATCCATTTTTGTTTCTTGTAAACCTTCTGAAAACATATATGATTGAGACGAACCCATTGATGCCAAATTCTCATTTGGAGTAGATGATGTCTCATCATTTACTGATGTAATTGATGTTAATATTGAGCTTGACGTTGACGCAGCAGATGGCAATGAACTAAATGAAAAGATTATGATTGTAACTAAAAAAATTGAATTATGAAATTTGTAAATAATATACAATTTCTAGTCAACTCAAATGGAAATGTATATTGTAATACAAAATACAGTAGTTTCGATAATCCGGACGTCGAAAATCCGGACCCTCGATAATCCGGATAGGCTCTGGTCGCAACTGATTCGGATTATCGATGCTCTACTGTACATATTTTTCATTTGTCTCATGTCAAACAAAGACGGACTTATAAATATACATATGCTCACAATACAGACAAACACAAAGACACAAGAACACAAACATCAAATTACAATTTTTTGGAGTATATTGAGCTTACCTTTCAATAATCAAATACATTTTTTTTCACATTGAACTCCTTGTAGCAAGTTGAATGATATAATTTACCAATGATACCAATTAATTCGTTATTGTCACTATCCGGTAATATCACATCACTGTATTTATGGTTACGGAACTTCCGAGATTTTAAAAATAGTTTACACGACTTCAATATTTCGGGAGTAAATTTTTTCACCTGTTCCCGTTTTGCTCTAAATCCGGGCTTGTCGTCTAACGAATTGCATAAAAAACAATCCATTATTTAATACGATATTACTACCAAGGAAAGAAAAAAAAAACAAAAGGACACTATCGTTACATAGATACACCTTGAAATATTGTAATAATTTACTTGTGTTTCAAAGAAATATATGATTTTTAAATTATATTTTTACAGAGTATGTACCTTCTACTTGCATTACTGAAGTACTGTACGCAAATATAATATATAAATTAATCTTACATTACCAAGCATTAAACGATTTATAAAAAATACTTACATTGCACATCACAAAAGTAAGCATAAACTTGCAGATTTTCTATTTATTTACTAGATAGTACTACAAATGGTAATGAAGGCCTTGGAAGTAAATTTTATAAAATTTTAAGAAATTTGACTAAAAACAAGTAAGTTTTGAAAAAAGTTTTGAATTTATTCAAAAGTTTACTTGCAAATGAAAATCTTGACGCCAAGTTTTTGCCAAAACGCCGAAACATTCTATTCAATAAATATTGAATTTTCATGAAACCGATAATTTCAACACGTCGGACTGGAAAATCGGAAAATATATTTTGTCGGACAATTCAATAATTAGATTCCATACATTTTTATTAAACAATCCTGAAAAAATCAGCTGGTTATTTAAAAGTGCAGTGTATATAGTACGTACGTTCACAAACGCACACTCGAAGCTATCGTAATTCGTATTGTTCGTTTTTTACGTACTGGCTAATACTTGACGCATGATGTTGTACACATCATTTAAAATGATTTTGTTTGACCAATTTCGTAATTTCGTATTTGTCCTCCTCCATCTATAATCGATTTCTTTTGTTTTTGAATTATAACATCTTGAAAAGGATTAGGCTTGATGATATCTAAACAAGAACGAATATTTCTTCCTAACATAAGTTCAGCTGGACTCTTTCCTGTAGTGCTGTGCGGTGCTCTTCTTAAGCTGAATAAAATTTCCTGGAGATTATGTTGAATATCTTTTGAGTCCAATAATTGGTTTCTAAGAGCATTTTTAAATATACCAACATATCGTTCAACTTGTTCATTTGAAGATGGATGATATGCAGCCGTTCGGATATGGTTAATTTGATTTTTTTTTTCAAAAATTTTGAAAACTCAGATAAAATAAATGCGGAACCGTTATCGGAAACTATATTTAATGGAATTCCAAACCGAGAAAAACTTTCAGTTAATTTTGCAATGGTTGTGAAAGTGTCGATGCGTTTTACTGGAAAAATTTCGACCCATTTACTGTATGCATCAATTATAATAAAAAAAATATAAACCATGAAAAGGACCTGCATGATCAATATGCAATCTTTCCCACGGATTGTTCTTAGTAATATTCTCTATATCCTTGTCCAACCCTTCCCAAAAAACGTAAGATCGAGCAAGAGCTTTCATCCTGGATGTTCCAATATGGCCTCTGTGTAGTTCCATCAAAATTGATTGCTGTAAAACTTTAGGAATAATGACACAAATATCTTTCATTAGACATCCTTGTTCTACAGTCCATTCGCCATTGTTATTTATACTTGATGAATTTGGTCCCATTACGGCATTAAATATTTTACACAAATAGGAATCTTTCCGTGTTTCTTTTGCAATTATCTTGCTCTGAATAGGAATTGTTTCTAATTGACCTAACTGGAAAACTGCAGGAGAATCTTTAAATTTTCCTGTGAATGCTTTTCAATAAATCTCGAACAGAAATCTGCATTGCAATGATTTTCGTGTTTTCTAAATTTTACTTCATAATCAAATCCTTGTAGGAATATCGAATAATGTAATAAACGGGTTGCACTTAATACTGGTGCAGCCTTATCCTGCTTAAAAATTGATTCCAATGGTTTGTGGTCTGTAAAAAGTATGAAATGTCTTCCAAATAGAAAATAAAATAATTTTTTATGCACCATACAATCGATAAAGCTTCTTTATCAATTTGCGAATACTTAATTTCTGATTTTGACAAACTCCTGCTGACAAAAAGAATTGGTTTTTCGGAACCATCTTTGAAAATGTGTGATAGAACGCCACCGATTCCATGTGGAGAAGCATCAGTAGCAAGCACAAGTTTTTTGTTTGGATGAAAATGCGTTAGAACTTGATCCGAAGCGATTTCTAATTTAATTTTCTTGAAAGCAATATCAGCTTCTTTTGTCCAACAAAAGAAATGCCTTTTTGTAATAATTTGTACAAAGGATGAAGTTTTTCAGCTGAATTTTTTATAAATCTGGAATAATAATTTACAAGTCCAATAAATGATTTTAATTCAGTAACATCGCGAGGAGCTTTTGTTTCGACTATTGTTTTAATTTTGTCAGAAGTTTTATGAATACCATTTTGATCGATAACATATCCCAAATACGATATTTTACTAGCTAAAAATTGACATTTTTCTTTCTTGAATTGAATTCCGTTTTCTCTACAAATTTCAAAAAGTCGTTTCATCCTTTGTAAGTGCGTTACTGGATCTGGTGATGATAAACTAAAATCATCATAAAATATTTGTAAACCTTCAATTTCGGAAAAAATGTTTTCCATTGCTCTTTGCCATAAGGCTGGTGCACTTGAAATTCCATAATTTAAACGATTTACTTGAAATAATCCTAAGGGTGTATTCATTGTTAACATCTTGGCTGTTCTCTCTGTTACCTTCATGTGCATGTACGCTTCTCGGATATCAAATTTAGAAAAATATTTTCCGTTATTCATCTTAGGTAAAATGTTTCGATAGTTGGAATTGGGTGGTCATCCGGAATAATATTTTTATTAACTGAAATTCTATAATCTGCTACTAACCTCAAAGTACCATCGTGCTTGATAATAGGAATTACAGGAGTCGCATATTCCGAATGAGTCACCTTTGAAAGCACCCCAATAGAAACCAATCTATTTATTTCTTCTTCCACACGAGATTGCAGTGCTAGAGGAATTTTTCTTGCTCTGCAAAATATTGGTGAAGTGTTTTCTTTTAAATGAAGGTCAACTTCGAAGTCTTTGAGGCACCCAATTTTATTTGAAAAGATGTCGGAAAACTCTGAAACTAATTTATTTACTTTATCTTCAATGGTAATCTTAATACCATAAACATCGTGTAATTTTGTTTTGATTTTGAAAATCCAATCTCTTCCCATAATCGTATCAAAATTTTCCTTAATGATGTATAAATTTAAAACATAATCATTACCACCAATATTAATATTTACTTCGGCTACTCCTAAAAGTTCTATTATAACTGGAAAGAACAATATCGCAAGAACGAATTTTAGCATTGATTTGTAATTTACGAAAATTTTCTAAGGATATGAAAGTATAAGTACTTCCAGTATCAATTTCCATTGACACTTGTTTATTGTTGATAAGAACTGTTTTCAATATTTTGGAATGGGGTGAATGTGTACGAATTTGAAAAACATCAATAGATTCATCAATTTGATTAGAATCTTGAGCCATTTCTGTGATACATTTACTGAAACCCTTTTGAAATCTATTCTTTGGAGTAAATTTTCCACATACACGAGCTAAATGTCCAAGTTTTCCACATTTGTTGCAGGTTGAAGAAGAATAATAACATGTGGATGCTTTATGATTTTCTTCTTTTGAATTTTGTCTTGTGAATGGCTATTATCACTTTTACCAAATTTTTTTCTGTAGTTTCTTTGGTTATTTTGAAACGTTTTAATTGAATCTTTATCTGTTGCGAATTTACAAACTTGGGAATTTGTTGAATTATTACATTGCATTAAACTTTTTTCAGCTAATTCATCCGCGTTAGCTCTTTGAATTACCTTTTGAAGATTTAACTTAGGCGTAGTTAAAAAGTAACTTTGCGATTTTTCATTTCGAATACCAGTTATTATCTGGTCAACAATTTCTTCTTGTAACCGTTCATCAGTTGCAAATCCACAATGAACTTGAAATCCACTTTGAAGATTTCAAAGATGATAGAAATTCATTAAATGATTCTGTGGGACCTTGTCTTCGAGCTCGAAATTTTTGTCTTTGAATACAAGGTAAAGGTTCAGGAAGAAAATGTGCGACCAGTTTCTTCTTTATATCAGAAAAGGATAGGTCTTTAGGATTTGTAGGGAACGCTACTGATTTTATTTTTCTTATAAATTTGTGGGCCAACACTGCTGATAAATAAATATGTCATCTCCTTACCTCGAACATCATTTAGCGAACCAAAGCAATCGAATCTTTCCAAATAACACTCGATATCTTCCTTATCATTATCGAAAGCTGCAAACATTATGAATTTTCTTTCAGCCATTTTATCAATACTGATGTCCTTGACTTCACTTTTTTGTTCGGTAGAATCTGTTTTAGGCACTATTACCACATGTGCGACACTTGGGATTAACTGAATTTCTTCCGAATGATAGCAATTTAAACTGAATTTCTTCCGCTACGTAGCCACTTCACGACAAATTTTCTTGAAAGTAAATTATGACGGTAAATTATATTAAATACAAACGGAATAATAATAATAATAGGCGTTTATTAAGAGAGCTACAGAAAGAAAAAAAAAGGTCTCTTAAAAGGATGATTTCTAACTAGTTAGATTTTCAAATCACCCCTTTTTACAATGTATTATTTACAACGACATAATTATAATGCATAACAAAATTTCACAAAATTAAAATTCAAATCAATACCTACTGCTCCAATTGCAGTGCGTCGGTTAAACCACGGCGGAAAGCTGTCAGACTCGGAGATTCCAAAAATAGTCGTCGATGCCTTTCTACAAGTCTCGGTGCCCAACATGCAAAGCAGTGCTCAAACTTGGCTGTAGCATTTGAAGGGACGTCAAAATTTCCCAGATCACGCAGAGCCCGGGAATGACAAATAGAGCGAGGCCTAATCATATCTCGAAGATGTGTCGGTTCACCACTTCTGAATATTTTAAAAAGAAGAATTCCAGCAAGTAACAGAAAGCGCTGGTCAATTTTCAGGACATGGAGATCACGATAATATGGTGTAATGTGATCATACCTGCATATGTTGAATGAATAACGCAGGCATGAATTCTGCAGAAGCTGCAGCTTGCGTTTGTACTCCTGAGTTAGGAAATCGTAATAGACCGCTGCACCATATTCGATGTTGGACAGAATTGTGCTGCTGACAATCGACCACTTCACATGAGCAGGCAATATGGTCTTGAATTGGTACAGTGATCTCAGCTTATAGTAACATCCCATCATTTTGCGGTTAACATGTAGACGAAAATTAAGTTCTCCATCCAGAAAAAAACCCAGGCTACGTGCAGAGTCGACCATCCTCACAATCTCATCACCAATCCTCACTCGAAGAGTTGAGCCATCGAGCGCTCTACGCACCAGCAGGGGACTACCCAAAATGATTAGTTCCGACTTCGCCGGATTCAATGTCAGACCATTTACTAAGGACCACACACGCAGTGATTCGAGGTTAAGATTTAACCGGGTTATTGCAGCATCCAAGTCTGAGGGAGGACTAGATATACGGATTCGGGAATTGTCCGCATACAGATCCAAAGAGCAGTCTGGATCCACTGCTCTTTCCCGATCAGATGTGTATACTATAAAAAATAGCGGGGCAAGGATACTTCCTTGTGGAACACCCCGAGAAACCACTAATGGCTGAGATACATTGCCAGAAAAATCAACCACCTGAGACCTATCACGCAGGTAACTCGCGAACCAGTTGCACAGTGACTCATTGCATCCATAGTAACGAAGCTTAGCCAAAAGGCGTTGGTGCAAAACGGAATCGAAAGCCTTGGAACAATCGAGAAGAACCAATAAAGTTACCTCGGAACGATCGGTTGCTGATGCAACATCCGAAGTGAGCTTCAACAAGGAGGTCACAGTACTGTGGTGGGGCCTAAAACCAGACTGCGACGGCGACAGAACTTTGTAAAGTGCCAAATGATCGTCTGACGCATTTTTAATAAGCAACTCAACAATTTTTGCAAAAGGTGGTAATATACTAATCGGACGAAGATGGGCAGGCTCTAAAGCTAACGGAACTTTGGAAAGAGGTCTCACACGTGACATCTTCCAAATGGCTGCATTAATAATTAATAATTAAATTAATAATGTTGCAGAGCACCTCACTGCAGAACGGAAGAACGAGCATCAGCATCCGAAGACTAATACCATCCAGCCCAACAGCATCGGAGCGCAGAGTCGCGACAATCTCACACAATGCCGCAGGCGTAGCCCTCGGAATAGAGAGTGATCCAACTCCGGGAAACAAAGCGTCATCGAAATCCAACTGTACCTGACCAGAAACATTCGGCACAGAGCTGAGAAAATAGGAATTTATATAGTCAGGATCCTCACATAGATGTCCAGAAATCTGACCATTAGGGCGAGCATGTACGCTCCAAAATGACAGGTATCGCCATAGTTTTTTGGGATTTGAGCGATTTACAGAAAGCTGATATTTAATATAGCTTGCCTTTTCCCTTTTAACCGCGACCGACAAGTAATTCCTGAGATCCCGATAGCACTCAAAATCTACTGCAGATTGCGAACGTCTGTATTTATTGTACGCCGACGCCTTCAACTTAGCCACCTGTCTGATCGTCCATGTGATCCACGCCTGTCTCCCTCCCTGAGAACCCTGGTCCGAACCGGAGCATGCACGTCAAAAAGTGCCAAAATAAAAGTATTTAAACATTCCACCCGTGCATCGCAGTGGTGCAACTCATCAACAACATCCCACGGTAGCCGAGCTGCGTCAGCAGAAAAGGCATCATGGTCAAAGTTTCGGAAATCGCGGTAAGTGAAAACACTAGGTCCAGCTGACGGGGCACGCAAATCCAAATAACAATACACCATGAAGTGGTCGGTGGATGCAAGCAGATCGATCACGCCGCTCCGTGGGGGAAACCCGATGCCTGCTAATACAAACAACATCATAACATAATAGAATAACATAACAGAAAATTGTCCTCGTTCCAATAGTAAAAAATTCGAGGCTCGACTCGTGTTTGTGGTTAACTGACAGTAACCGAGTCTTTTTTTATATTTCTTTTATCGTCTTTTAAGATTAAGACTAAAAAATTTAAAAACAAACCTTTTATTTAAAATTAAAAAAAGTGCACTAAAAAGTAAAAAATAAAATTTTCAAAATAACAAAAAAGCTCCTTGAAAACATCTATATAAAAGCGTGGGGCTATTAAACGTCCTAGAACAATTTCAAACAACTACCGAATTACTGATATTAAATTGCGTATTGTGATACACTTGATAGTAAAAATGTCATAAAAAACTTTTTTCTTCTAACTCACCATTCAATTATGCACATGTCACATCAATTTAATACATTTTCATTCCATATCGAGCAGCTAAAGCAGTAATTAAATAATAAAACAGTAAAATTTAGTTTAGGCGAGCCACTGGAGCAAACGTTTGTTTAAATCCCGGATGTTGCCTAAAGCCTTGCGCAGCCAACCTCGCTTTTCTCCTTTCCAGGCTACCGTTGGCAGTGAACTTATTTCCTAACACTATACGACTGCCGATGACTTCATCATTACGATGATCATTACGATTAACTAAAACCCAATTACTAGTATTAATAATGGATCTTACCTCGTCGGCCATAGCTTTGAGCCAATCGGAAGCATCCAATCCTTCAAGTGCTTTCCTCATTGGAACAAGTTTCTATGATTTCGTTTTCTTCACATTTTACTTTCTTTTGGATCGATGTCTATATATACGTCACGGGTGCCTTCATTTTCAGTATCATATTCCATGCTTTCTTGTTTCTTCATTCGAAAAAACGTTTGAATGTTCGTTTTCGTTTTTGTTTTTGCTTCCTTCTAAGTCACTTCCACCAGCTTTTTCTCCTTGCTGAACCAAATCTTGTAGCCTTTGGTTTCGATCGGGTAACCACAAACATCCCATTTCTGCCTCGAGCGTCGAATTTACCTGTTTCAGGTTCTCTGTGCATAGAAACGACTTGACAACCAAATTCCTTAAAATTACTTACATTTGGTAGTTTCCCGATTCAAACTTCATAAGGAATCTTCACATTAAGACTTTTGGTTAGACAACGATTGCCGATGTAGTTAGCTGTTAATATAGCTTCAGCCCAAAATGATCGAGGTAGTCTTGATTGAATCAGCTAACAACGAACTATGTCGACCAGCGTTCTGTTCTTTCTTTCCGAGGTGCCATTTCGCTGACGATTGTAAGGTGCGGTCAGGCGCCTCGCGATTCTATTTTTCTTCAAAAAATTGTCGATCCCTTCATTTACGTATTCCGTGCCGTTGTCAGATTGAATACACTTGAGTTTGCTTAAAATCAAATTTTAAGGGTTGCCCTGTTGGACCGGTATGATTTATTTATTTTGTAGTTAAGTTGACCGACGTAAAAATTGTAATTTAATTTGGGAATGAATCTATTATAATAATTGATCGTTTCTATAATGAATTGTTACAAAGGTCGGATCGATGTAGGAGAAGAAAAATATTTTATTATGTTACAGTCACTTTGCTTTCTGAAGGAGTAATTCCTTTAGAGGAAATTGCATGGCTTAAGAAATCTAGTGAAAAGGCACCAAAGATACATTTGGAGGGTTTGAATTTTATCCCGTACTGTCGAAGGCGTCTAAACAACAAACGAAGGTGTTTTTCATGTTTTTCTTCAGAGTGTGATGCATTTGGAATATGGTCAATATAAACAAACAAGAAATCTAATCCAAATAAAATCGAATCTATAAATAAAATGGAAGGTCCGTGCCGCTTTTCTTAAACCAAAGGGTTTAAATTAAATTAAATTTAGTTCAGCTAAATTACCTTTCTACTGTAAATAGAGATTGAAAAGAATCAAACGAATCGACTATAAAAATATTGTTTTTATTTTTATTTTAACGATTATGAACAACTGACATATTTTTGACATACATGGCCAGAGCTGCATTTTCATCTTTGAAATAACTTAAACTAAAACACATAATCAACACGCGTTCGACTAAACTCAATACATTCTGTTAAACTCAAAAAGACCAAAAGGTTTTGAAATTACGGTTTTAAATTTATCTTCGGCAGCTACAGTAATTTGGTGATAAGCACGTACTAAATCTATCTTTTAAAAAATCGTGGTATCGGGTAACGGTCAGGAACTGAAACGTTGTTCAACTGACGATAGTCACCGCATGGTCTCCAAACTGAACTGTCTTTCTTAGGTACTAAATGCAAAGCTAAAGAAAATTGAGATGAGCTAAGTTGAATAATACTTAATTGAAGCACGTGCTGAAATCCAGTTTTGGCAATTTTATGTTTTTCCGGATTAAAAACGACGTGGTCTGACAGCTGGTAGTTGGCCTTTAGTTATAATTCTGTGTTTATCACAAAACACAGGTATAGGTTTACTCACTTAAAAAATTACCAAAAAAGAAACTTTTAAGCGTTAACTATAACAAATCAAGTTGAAGAATTAACACTAACACTCGCTGTAAAATTGTCCAAAAGAGAGATTTTGAAGGTTTTGCGGACTTCTGAGCGTTGCGTTGGCAGCCTCACCAACGAGTTATTAGGCTTGGAACTCAGAAGTCGCCGTAGTGGTAGAATAAAACTCGAGGTTGAGTTTTAGACTATATTCATCAATTGCTGGTCTTTCATATAAAATAATTTGCTGAGCAGTCGCACGCGCGTAATATTAAAAAAATCAAAATGTGCAATAATGCGTGCGACTGTACGTACAATTGAAATTATAAATTGCTGATGATTTAATGACAATATCAGTTCACCTACTTATTAAAGATTTGCAGGATTGCAAAATAATATTATGTTAATTTCTTAAATATTTGCACATACAGGATGGTTTTATAATTACATTTTATTAAAACTATTAATTTTTGTAAAGCCAAAAAAATGTCATGTTTAACGTGGTTAAACACTCGCTTTGACGACCAGTACAATATCAGAGGTTTTAGTTACATTGGTAACGTACCTTGTGTTGTTGTGTTGCTTGGTGACGTACCTCTTATTTTTGAAAGCCTATACATACCATAACATTGAAGGATTCCATTATACCTCAAATACAGTAAAATTGGTTCACTAAAGACTGGAACGGACAAAAATGGGTCACTTGATATTTTATAATAAATGAAAACGAATTTATTTTTTTTCGGCTTAATATTTTTATTGGCAATGTATACTAATAACACAGGCCAACACCGAAAAAACTTTTTCAATAATTTTAACTAATTCCTGTGCAATTTGGTTTACTGATTCCAAAAAAAAAGAAAGTTGTATCACCCTTCAATTTTTCACATTTCAATATTAACCCTTCGTTACATAATGAAACGAATTTTGAAAAAAAAATATATTTTTGGTTACTTATTATGCTGTAGTTAATGGGAAAAATAAAGAAAAAATTCCAATTTATCAATTCATTGTAATATTAAAATGACTGATTGAAAACATAATATTATCATCATATTAATATTATCATCATCAATATTATCATCAAGCCTTGTATGCAACTTTCTAAGCAACGCGAAATTTGAAGCGATCGTAAAGAAAACTGCAGCTGAATTTCCCATGAATTCCGGCGATGGACGAAACAGAGTTTGGTTACGGTTCTTCTGTATTCTGAAGATTTGGTCCTACATTGAAGTAGGCTTGTTTCATACGAGAACTCATCCGTTGCTCTGCCAGATTTAAAGTGGTGGTATTTTAGAAACTTGTGTTCGACACGGTTTATCTTGCTGTGCTTTATACCCTTAATTCTGATTTGTTTGTTTTGGGTTCGCTGTTTGGTGCTAGGTTTTCTACTATATTGGTGCTGTGAGGTCCTCTTCTATTGAACATGATGAACATTTTCAAAAAAATCATATTTCGCAGTGATTTGCAAGTACAAATCGTTAAAAAAAAGTCTGGTTTCTCTTTATGTACGTAAAGATGACACTTTTGCCCAAGAACTAAGACCAACCAGAAGAAAATCGACCAAAAAATGACAAAGTTATAAGCAATTGAGTGAATAAATTTAAATCCCATGTTTTCCGAATATTTTAATTTTTTCGACAATTTATTGGGTGTAAAACGTTTGCAATACATTCTTAACATTTTTGTGTGTTAGAAATAGTTGTAGCTCTTGCTTTGTCTTCGGTGGCTTTTAATTGGGATCCATTTCTCTAGTGAGAAACCATACATAATCTCCCAACATTGCTTCATCCCAAAATCCTTGATAGCGCCGCTCAATGGTCTTAATTTGTCGGTGAAATCTTTTGCCGTGTTCGTCACTTACGTCACCAAGATTGTCCGGAAAGAAATTCAAATGCGAATGCAAGAAATTGATTTTTAGAGACATATTTATACCTGTAAGAAATTAAATAAAATGGTAAAAACAATGCAATAGAAAACAACCAGGAATGAAATTAAATAATGGCATTCCGTACCCATCTTATTATAGTTCTTCAGCTTCAGCAAATCGGTAATAATTCCTTCGTAGTTAGGACTTTTATTATTTCCAAGAAAATTGGTAAAACCCGCTGAAATGAATTCGAGGCCTCATTTTCAACGGGTGTTAAATATTTTGGAAAATCTGTGCTTTTTAACAATTTCTTTATGTGTGGACCATCGAACACGCCTTTCTTGATTTTTGCTAAAGAAAGTTGTGGGAAAAGGGTTCTCAAATAGGAAAATACTTGGCTTTCCTTGTCTAAAGCCTTCACAAAATTTTTAATGAGGCCAAGTTTAATGTGCAACGCTGGAAGGATTATATTTTCTTTTTTGACAAGAGACACGTATTTAATATTGTCCTTGCCTACTGTGACGTTCTCTCTTTCTGGCCAGTGTTTTCTTCTATAATGATGTTCACGAGCACGATTATCCCAGAGGCAAAGAAAGCAGCAATATTTTGTATATCTACCCTGCATTCCACACAACATGCCTTTGAGATCAGAACATATTTTTCATCCAACACTATCGAAAGTATAGCATATACGGTAAATTCTAGATAGAGAAAATGTGCGATAGACGGTGTGATATTAAGTAACCACGAAATCGCTAGTCGTAACAACGGATATGTGCATTTTCGGCGTGTTGCTATTATTTGCTTATGTAAATTTACCTTTCGCTTCGTTGTTACTTTTATTTCATACGCATAGCTTTGGCAGTCTGGTGACGTATTAGCTGATTAGATTACAATTCTGCTGACTTTATCTTACTTCAACTTTATATAATGATGTAACATGCTTTAATAAGATACTTAATAAGTTACTGTTTATTTTAAAAGTGGTATTTTTGTTACTTATCACTTTATATTTTTATTTTGGAAAGGACCCGTGTTGGATGAAAAATGCATAACATCATTCGCGTAAAAAGTAAGCCATATCAGATTTAGCTATCAGAACTCGCTATCGCTCGTTCTGATATATTGCTAAAACTGATATGGCTTTCTTTCTATCGCTTATATGTTAATAGCTATTCCAGTTGTGATGCTCATATTGAATGTATTTTATCAAACTGGCCATTGCGGCGTATGATTCTTTAGTGTTGATGGAGCGATAGGGATAGAAGGTTTTTCATTTCCAATATGCAATAGGATTGCTTTCAAACTCTCCTTACTACCGTCCATGAGCTAGCGCTACTCATTTGGATAAGGCTCTCCGAGTTTCTCAAACAATGCAGGAATATCGTAGCAGTAGCATATGTCGTTTTCTTTCTTAAAATGTTGTGCGTAAGGTTTATCACGGTTTCTGTAAAATGTTCCATTTACTCCCGGAGCCATAAAAGTTCCGTTGCTTCAGGCGAGATGCAAGTAACTCAGCTTTTTCTCTCATCAAATGTACATTTTTGGTGTAAACTAGTGTAATTTAGCATCTAAATAACTCCTTTGGGTTGTTTTCCTACAATAATGAGACGCCATGGTGGGAAACATCTCGATATGTTTTTTTTACAAAATCCATTATCTACAGCTTTAATTTTATTACTAGGACTTCATCTATCACGTTGATCTTCTGCTACAAACGTCCCATCTTTACAGCCTTGAAAAGCTTTATTTATCGGACCATTGCTGATGTTCTATGTCTTTTGAAAGAAGTTTTGACATACCTTATATTTGTTTTCATCTTTCATAAGACAACATGATTTACTCCATCGACATTTTTTTGCTACTGCAACATTTGCTCTTGGTCTTCCTGGCAATTTTCTCTCGACAAATTTTAAAATAAAATCATTTTGGCGTTTGTAATTAGTGAGAGACCAATACTTCTTACATATGTTCTCTTTGTCTTCCTCTGTAAATACATTTAAAATACTTGCATAAAAATAAAATACTTACATACTTTGTAAAGTACATTTGAATTTGCACGAATTACAATTAACTGTTTTTGGGATTTTGGATTTTGTATGGCAAGCAAGAAAATTTTGTTCCTCTTTTAACATTTTTAATCCATTGAGTCGGATCTGCTTTATTCCAACGTGACCGCTTTTTTAATCCTGTTTCTTCTTTTTTGTTTTCTGCTGTAGAAGTTCCATTCTCATTATGGTGCACATCACCTGCAGTTTCATACTGTTCGTGATCACTGCAAACATAATCATCGCTTGGTGTC
This sequence comes from Cantharis rufa, assembly GCA_947369205.1. Classification (NCBI taxonomy): domain Eukaryota; kingdom Metazoa; phylum Arthropoda; class Insecta; order Coleoptera; family Cantharidae; genus Cantharis; species Cantharis rufa. The sequence continues at coordinate 18,608,823 of OX376307.1, read as the reverse complement.
CACATTTCTGATTCAAAATCATTGAATAATATCATCAAAACGCGAAGTTGATGCTGTGTTCCACTACTACCAGGGGATTCGATCTTCTTACTTATTTCCTTAATTTCTAATATATAATATTTGTAATATTAAATAAAATTGCAATAATATAAATAATTTTTTTTAATTATTTTTTTTTTAATTATTATTTATAAATAATAATAATAGAATACTTACTGCTTTCAGTGCCAATTCCAGATTCCATAATTAGGTTGATTTTCTTCTCCTGGGTCACTAAATCACTAAATTAGCAAACTTCAATTCTGTACCCGAGAGGTAAACTGTCGATGTCGTAACTAACAAATTTTCGATTTTGGGATTATTAATGTATTGTATTAATTGAATATTGTATCCGGTATTGTTGGAATGTATATTTTTAAGTGGTAAATCGTCGTATCTCCAGAGCTAGAGGAAGCCAAAATAATCAAGGAGTATAAATTGTAAAATATAAATCTGCCTTAAGGCCAGATACCAGTACCTCTATCAATACAAATATTTATAATTCATATTAATAAATTCAAAATTTATAAGTTCAGTATACTAAACTACTGAACATTTTACGAAATTTCACTTACGACAGTTTACCTCTCAGATGCAGAATTGTATTTTTACTTCTTCTGGGTAATGGGGGTACAACTCATTTTTTCTTAAATTAATAATGAGAATGTGTATTTTTGACATTTATTACTACTATCTATAATTCAATTAATTCATAATGGGTAAACAGTGTACTTTTGCATCACTATAATAAATTAAAGTAGTATACAAAGACATTGCTTAGTGGGTACCAGTTAGTGAATTTTGCTATTATAGTTTTTAGTCATATTAAATTAATTTTATTGCTAAAAGTAACTAACTCAATTAGGTACTTTTGACATTTAGATTTTTTTAAGATATTTCTGTTAGTGAGTTTCATAACTAATTATTATTATTCATTTGCCATGCGATTTTCAGTTAATGACTTTACGCATTGGAAAGAATGCATTCCATTTATCTGTTGGGTACAGTTAATGAAATTTGACCAAAAATACAGTTAGTGACTTTTCGCAGGTAGCCTGCAATGTATAATATTAAAAAGGTTATCATGCTATCGTGTAATTAACAGATGAATTTCAATAGATTTGATCCTATCTTTTACCTTGTCTGTCAGTGGGGTTTTCAAATAATACAATTTTTCTATTCTTGTCAATGATTCATTGTTATTCACAAAAGCAACAAACGCATCCCTAAACTTCAACCAGTTGCAATATTTTTCTTTAAACGTTGGTAATTTGACCGGGGCAATTTTACCCTTTAACCACTATTAGTTATTATTGACAGTTTCATAAAATTAACCAATCTGATGTTGTTTTTCACCTTGAATATTTTGATTATAAATTACTGATGATTTAATTATAATTAGTTCACCCACTAAAGAGTTGCAGGATTGTAAAATAATATTATATTAACTTATCAAATAGTTGCATTTTGCTATTTAAAGGATGTTTTTTAATTATTATATTAATACGTGGTTTCCATTCCTTGCGGAATATACCAGCTTCTTCCGAAGCTCTTCCAATTCATTTCACAAGATGAATCACTCCGTATTTGCCTCTGTTCCTTCTCACAACTGCGAGTGTGTTTTAGCCCTTTCTACGATCTCTCTCCAAGCTTTTCTATCCTCACATTTCTTTTTCCAGTTTACCACCTTCATCTTGTTAAGGTCATCCGTTACTTCGTCCATCCACCTCGATCTCGTTCTTCCTCTACTTCTCTTCTCCATCGGTCTCCATTCTGTTATTCCTCTTATAACACCTCCTTCGCTTCTTCGCTGCGCTTTCACAATATCCTCATTTCTTATGTCTTTCCATATTTCATGGTCCATTCTCATTCTATGCTCGTCCACATTTATTTTTTCATACCTACCATAGCTCTTAGGATCTTTCTTTCGAAAACTCTCAATTTTTCACTTTCATTTTCTGTCAAGCTCATTACTTCCGTCGCATATGTCACTATTGGTCTTATAAGTGTCCTGTATATCTTTATCTTCGTTTTTCTTGTAACATTTTTGCTTTTTAATATTTTATTGTATACGTAGTAAACCTTCCATCCTTTTTGTATCTTTTCTCAAATTTCTTCACTTAAAAAATTGCAATCTCCAAAATAATTGTTATTTTAATTTAAAAATAAAATTCCAATATAAGAACGTAAAAGATAAACCGACTATACTGCTGCATTATCATTTTAGTTTTGATTACCATTTTAACTTTAAAAATTTAATAGCTAACTTTAGCAAACAAATCAATATTCCAATTTTAATTTTTTTCTTTAAATCTTCAATTTGAATCCAAATTATTTAAAAACTTCATTTAAAAAAATCCAATTCCCTCCGAAATTTAAAACAATTTCTAAATAATAAAATTCTCTTACGTAAATCAAACGTTTTATTCACTGAATACTAAATTTTCAAAGCATAAATCACAAAATTACGGGAGAAGACTTATCCTTATCCTTATCCGCCATCTCGGCAAAAAGCATCGTTTATCAAAATATTCGTGCCAACTTCAATTTTATTGGCGCGCACACACACAATTCAAAATATTTACTATTTTACAAATTATTTACAAAATTAAATTCAATTCCCAAAAATAAAAATAATCAAAATATTCAAAGAAGCAAAAATCGGACATACTCAAAAAAAATAAAAATATTCAAAGTTTATAACTTCAAATTCAAAATTCAAAAAAATTGGATTTTGCAACACGACAATATGTCTATATTATGACAATAATATAAAAAGATTGCTCTTTTTGTATTTCTTTTTTTTTCATTTCATTATGTTTTTCTTCTTTATCTAATCTCAAATATTTTGTTTTGCCTTGGTTAATTTTTAGTCCCATTGGCATGGAACCAAACCGAAAATGCTCACTAATAATAAAAATAGTAAAATAAAACAGTAATCAGGTGGGCAAAAAACACAACCAAGTCGCAAGTCAATGAACAAAAACTATTAAAGGATATTAAACAAGCTAAAAAAAAGTAAAATAGTTAAAAAGGTCAAACATGCTTCCCAAAAAACGTAAAACATATCCAGTTAACATCAATTCTTCTAGCTGCGGTACAGCTTTTTCTGAGCGCAGCTATCTCATGTGTTCACCAGTACACTGGTGTTCGTCTACTAGAGGTTTTTGGAATGCAGTAATTACACGCACTCCTCGGAAGCTCATCCAGCACTGCACTCGAAACATCTGGAAGCTGATTTTCACACAGAAATTCAGTGAGCTCATCTTCTTTCAGGCCCATCTGATCTTGGGTTGTAACCTCTCTGCTGTGGAAGCGACTTTGAACCGGATATAGCGATGGTCGCTGCCAGTTACTACATCCAGAACCCACCATTCATCTATCAGCTAATAATATTGTGGTATTGTTACATATTTCATTTTATTTATATAAAAAGTTTTGAATAAATACATTAATAAAGTACAAATAAATTTGCCGGTACGTCATGGTTCAAAATAGTATGAATCAAGCTGAAAATCACTAGTTATTAATTTTAGTAAGTAAAGTAATTTTCAAATGCATCTGTTCTTTTTATTTTGATATTGCTTTAAATGTAATAGCTTAATATGAACGACGTCCTAAATTACATTCAGTATGTCATTTCTTAATCAGAATTTTGTGACGTAGACGCACAGATATTTGAGGCGAACTTTATGTGACATTTAAAGTTAAATAATTTATAAAAAAAATATTCTATACAATTGAAAATTTACAATAATTATATTTAAACTTTCCCTTTATCGAATAGCCTCCATTACTTTTAGTAACTTGCTTCATAATTCTGGTCATTCTTGCAACAAGTTTTTGTAGTTGAGCTATAGTTAGGGCATTCCAAGGCTCTTGTAGTTGTTTCAGTCCGGTCAAATTAGACCAAAAAATAGGGGCGAGGTTACAATAACTCACACACGGCTGAAAATTGGTAGGATTGTTTAAAACACTATTATAAATGAAATGTAAAAAGTCCTCATCGATCCGACACCTGCAAAAAATTTACTCGGGGACAAGGACTTTTTTCAAGTTTTCGCAAAAAAAGTAAACTTTTTTTTTAATGCTGAATTCTTGGTTTTCATCAAATGGTTCTATATGTTGTCAAGTTCTGTGGGGACAATGTTTCTACATACAAAATTTGGTTGAAATCCCTTCAATACTTCATGAGTTATTCACTCTTGAAGTTTAAACTTTGGCAGCTTGTAATTTTTGACAGATGACAGATAGAAATTTAATTTCACCTATTCTAGATAAAGCTTTTCAAGGTGATTAAAATAACCTATTACAAGACAAAATCGTTTTTAAAAATTTGTGTTAGTTTTTTGTAGTAGATTACAACTCTTTTAACTTTTTGAATTGTTATATCTCAAAAACGGTGGCTCTTAGGAGAAAAACTATTTAGACATTTTATTAGATAATTATCTGATCTACAATTTTTGTCTAAGCTAATTTTATGATAAAAGTTATCGTTTTGCTGAAAATTGCGAAAAACCCGTTTTTGTGACCTTTGACCCGAATAAATTTTTTTCCAGGTGTCGGATCGATGAGGACTTTTTACATTTCATTTATAATAGTGTTTTAAACAATCCTACCAATTTTCAGCCGTGTGTGAATTATTGTAACCTTGGATGTCTAAATTGACCGGACTATTTTACAAGGTGCAGCTTTGATGTCACAGGTATTTTTCTGACTTGTCTATCGAGTTCATCCCAGAGCCACTCGATGGGGTTTACATCTGCCGACTGTGCAGGCCAAACCATGTTATATGTTATTCAGGATGCCTTCCTGCTCCTGATCTTCTAAATAGTTCCTACATAAAAGATTGGGATTGTTATCATGCTGCATTGTGAAAGGAGAACCGATTAGTCTCGCACCCGAAAGCAATGTGTGCTCTTGTAAAATTTTTAAATAATCTTCTTTACGAAAGATTCTCTTAATTTCCACACTAACAAGGGGTGGCTCAAACGTTTGAAAATGTGAAAAAAATATTCATCCAATCTTGAAAACTTGAATTGGAAAATTCCAGCTCTAGTGTAACTTCCCATGTGAAACAACTTGAACATAAGGTTAGGAACATCAGGAACATATGGAGATAATAAAAAAAATTTTATTACATAGAAGTATTATTTTTAAAAATTCATTTGTATTACTTTTGTGTAAAAATTGATCAAATGTAGTGGTAATTTTTAATTAAATATGTGTATATTTTCTTATTTATTTATTTATTTGTTTATGTATTCTTATACGAGGGGGGAGGGCCTTAAAGGTAAGTTCGTAACTTTGCTTTTAAATAACTGTTCTTTAAAGCAAAATATTTTGTGGTGTTGGTGGAAAACCGTAGTTTGAGAATTATGTGTGGAAAAGGCCTTCTGATAATTCATATTTGATTTGATCAACAAATAGTCCTAAAACAGGAAAATTAATGGCCTCCATTCCAAATGATAAGAAACAATTGACGGTTTTAATAGTAATATCTGTCAATGGTGCTATAGCGCATCCATATGAGGTCTTTCCATATAAGACCTCCGAGAGATGGAAGAAAAGCATGAATCCTTCGCAGTGTTAAGTTTAAGTGAAACGGGTTAAAGGAGATCTGACTATTTGTGGTGGTGTTATCCGGTGTGGTAATTTTAGCTCACAATGAATTGTATATACAAAAACTATTATGTAGTATATACTACATAATACTATAATGCCGTAGAAATATATTATACATTGTTTCGAAGTGAAATCTAATTATGATAAATACAAAAAATAATTAAACATAGAAAAAGTTATTATGTATGTTTTTTTAAATAATATCTAATAGTAGACCTTGTGCCCTAATGTGCTTTTAAGTAAATATTTTGTAGATATTCATGGGTAGTTAAATCAGAATAAACAATGCAACGGATGTGATTGCATCACTTATATCTCTTCATCAAGTTGTGATGCACAGGATACATTATGCGATAACAGGTATAAATAAAAAGATAAGTCGGATGAATTATTATAAAATGGGAAATTGATTATTAATTTACCATATAACAAACTACAATAAGAGATAATAGCTCGGGCGTTTCTTCATTATGAGATTAACTTGCGTTCATGTGATTATTGTTCTATTAAGTAGAAATTTTTGTGTTTCGGTAAGATTATTTTCGTTGCTGCAAATTTTATTAATTTCAAAAATTTATTTTTTTTTAGCAATTTCATCAAGATGATTATGATATCGTGCACGATAGAATTGATATTTTAGATGTTAATAAAACTGCAACCCCAACCCTAATACTTAAGGTGTATAAATATAATGACACCCTCAAAGTGAAAGCAATTAATTTAACAGTGGATTTCAAAGCTGGATGTCGTAAAAATATACTTGTAAGAATTATTATTAATCAAGTATTTTTCGCAAACAAGAGTAAAAAACCCTGTACATTAAAGTCCGTTGTTCTTTGAACTGAAAACTACATTTTTCAACAAATCAATTTTCAAAATAAAAATAAAAAGCACATTTTTGTTCCTAGAGTAGGGGACTTAAATCAAACAGAATAACTGGCCTAGGCTAAATTCATATTATGAGCACATCGCCTACGCACTGTATTTCATTGAACGAATGATGAAAGTAGAAAACACTTAACTTCTTATTGTTTCAGTTAACTTTTTCATTATTTAAAAGTGTACAGAAGATCTATCGTCAATTTCCAGTCCCTAATATTACTTTAGATGTATGCGAAGAATTTAGAAAGCTTGGAGAAAGAAACCCTTTTGGAATAAAAGCTGCAATTGCCAAGTCTAATTATAAAGGTTGTCCTGTTGCGCCGGTAAGATTTTTTGATGATATATTTAAGAAGTAATTTTTAAAATATTTGTTTGGCAATGTTTAAATGTCGAAGAAAATTAAACAGTCGAGAAAATTGTTATTTTCCCATTTTATTGCATATTGTTTTCTGATGATAACTTGCCTTATTCATATGTTATGCATATTTATCATCTATCAATAATTTTTTGTTATTGTTTTGATTGTAGGGAGTTTATTATGTCGATAGTTGGTTACTAGAACAAGACAAGTTTCCTCCGCATGCTCCACCAGGTGATTATAAATTAACCATTCGTGCCGTAGTTGATGATGATATATTTGTACTGGATGCAGATTATTATGGTTCAGTAATTAAGAAGAAGAAGAACAGGAATCATTGAATATGTTGTATACTTTACTAAGTAATAATTATGGATTATCAACAAAGATATATTAATAAAAAATGTTCTACTTTTTTTTTAACTTTTAATGAAGTTATATTCGAAATCAGTACGAAACATCATCTTCACGTTTTAAACTATTGTTTAAATTCTCCACACCCTGTTAAGTCGGTTCACATTTCTGCGACGTCTGGGCCTATACGTGCAGAAACTAGGAATAGCCTCATCTATATTTTTTAAGAAAACTCACAGTAATTATAATTTTAATTAATCTGTATACTTTTATTTCATTAATAGTAATACAGAAACGTCCCAGGTAATCTACGATTTTAGTATACGATTTATTTACGTACTCATTTTGTGCATAAAGTACGTGGGTCAAATACGTACATTTCACGTAAAACGGGTATTTTTAAAGATACTTTGTTCAATCATGCTATTGAAACATATCGTTTCTTACTTGGATACACAACTAGAAACCTAATGTTTTACTCATTCAAATTAGTTAGTAGATATACTAACAAAGCCATTATCAGCTCATAGAATAATCAAGTTAAAAATTAAATGCAAATTTTTTTGGTTCTATTTTTTTTTATTTATTATATTTTATAAAATTTTTATGGTTCTATGTAATTATTGTTTTATATATTTGTGTTTAGTAAAAAACACAGTAAAAAACGGAATAAAATAAGCCTAGAGCTTCAGTGCAAAGTGGACATCGAACTACTACACGTGCAGCGATAAGAATACACCTACTCTGGAGCGGGTGTAAAAATTTACACCGTTTACACTTAATTTTGATTGGCTGCTAGATTTTTAAAAATGAAATTTAAAAATACATACCTAATAACTATAAACAAGGTGGAACTCGCTTTTGCGACAGTTCTTAGGCTTCTATTCATCTTTCTCGAATTTTCTTAAATTTGAAACATGCGGACAGACACGGAGCCAGAACATAAGGCTTCTTTCTATACGATGTATAGAAGCCTATAATAAGGGTTACTAAAAATAAAACCTTAAAAGTGACTTATTATGTCAATTGTTTTCTCTTTAATTTTTTTTACTAACAATTACAACTACCAATTTACGATTTACTATTTTTACTTTGTTTTTATTTAATTATTATATAAAAATGGTTAAAACGGATGGATGATTCGGAAGTTAAAATTCCTTTAACTTGACGTTTTTTGCTAAATAATGGTTTTTTATAGATTTTTATATATAGTAATAACAAGTTAGTTATGTATAACGTGACCATTTTTATTTTTACTCGAAACGGAACTTGATCTGGTAAAAATTAGGGAGGACTGCAGTCAATTGAAATAAAAATACTTTAATCTCTAATTCTCTAATCTTTAATCTCGAATCTTTAATCTTCAATATTTAATCTTTAATCTCCAATCTTTAATTTTAAATCTTAAATTTCTAATCTTTAATCTTCAATCTCTAATCTTTTATCTTCAATCTTCTGTACAGCAATTGATTGGGAAATTCAACAGTGACTTTAAGACTTAGATTTTAGAATTTCAGAAGTTAGATTTTTGCTTTAAAACCCATAAGTTCAATGACACATTTATTTTGGGCGCAATCTCTAGTGTACTGGAGCGTATTCCATACCCCCGAGAGCCCCCGGTTTGAAAAACCTAGCTTGGTATGCTACTATTTATAATTTTTAAACATAAAAAAATAATTCAAAATCGTAAATATTTGAATTTTATATGCATTAAAATCAATTTAAAAGTCTATCGTTAACCTTTAACTGAAAACGGGACAATTCTGTATCCGGAAGCTTTCCTCGTGGACACCGGGACAGAGTACCAAAAATAGGAACAGTCCCGTTCAAAGCAGGACGTATGGTCACGTTAGTTATGTACCAACCAAACCTACCAACGCAAATTTGATTTCAAGGGGAGGAGTTATACTCAAGTTACACTTTTTGCGTCACATTCGGGAAAAAGTTTGAGCGCTTGCTCAAAGCTGATCGGGAAAGGGAATTTGAAAAGTTGTGCAAACACATCAAAAGTAATTTTGTTTATATGAATTAAATTATTTATGTTGTAATTTTTGCGCAGCGTTTTTGTCTAAATCTAAAATTTTTATTTATTGCATTTAGTTTATTGTTTAAGTAGGGTTGAACGACTAAAGTGTTTGATAAGAATTTATATCTGAAATTGGTACTCAAGTATCACCTTTTTACTCGATAATAGTAGTGCATTGTTTTAATAAAAATTGCAATTCCAACTTTTTTTTCTAAAATTACAAAATAATAATTTTTTTACTTTATCATACGATGTCTGAGAAAGTATTGTAATCGTGCAGAAAGAAAAATTAAGATTTTGATGAATTTAGTCATTTTAAATCATCAACATCATTTCCAAAAAAATGTCTGTATGTATATAGGTATGTAAGTGGGGTATGTGGTCAAATTTTGTGTGCGCACTACCTCAAAAAGTAATAGAAATTTTTTAACAAAATTTTGTATTTAGTACATAAATATTGAGACTTAGAGCTGATTAGATTTTGGTTAAAATCGGTACACGGAAACGCAAAAAAAAATTTTGTAAATTAAAAAAATTATATTTTTCTTATTTTTAAAATTTTATCTTTTTACGATATTCTCCTCCTTATGTTGAAATAAAATTCTTAAATAATTCTTTACTTTATCCACATTCTTCCATATCATCTTGAGATTATAAAATAAACACCAGATATTATAATATTAGGGGTGCTAAAAAGTTCCCGCCCAATTAGACAATAAATGACGTCAAAGTAGATTATCTCTAAAACTACTTATCTGATTGCATATTCATATAATATGTCATTGGAAAAATGACACTTTTAGCTAAAAGCCCAAATGTAAAATCATTCGATTCGGCTCAGGCAGTTGTGAAAAATTGCTGTTTAAAAATAGAAGTAAATAAAAAAAAATTCGCTACATTTTACAATTTTTCTTCGATCTAGGAAAAAACGCCGCGCAGGCTCGTGAAAAAATTTGTGCCGTTTATGGTCCACATGCTTTATCGTAAACCGGTGCAAAATAATAAAAAAAAGAGATAACATGTTCAAATGCAAGAAATTAACAAATCTTTTAAATTGAAATCCAAAATATACAAATATAGTACCTGTATGTAGAAATAGATATAAATAAAGAAAACAAAATTTGATCTTTCGAATCAATTTACATTTCAAACAATTCACGAAAAACTTTGTTTTTAAGTATTCTCCCAAAACATTAAATTAAAAAATTGCTGTTTTTCAGCAAAATGAATTTCAACTTTTTCAGAAAAATTGCAGTATTTTTGGGAGCTTTTTTAGAATTTATATTCTTAACAAGGTGGAACTCGCTTTTGCGACAGTTCTTAGGCTTCTATACATCTACTTTTTCGGTAGGTTAAATTATTTGGGCTTTATTTTATTCCAATTTTTAATGCCTTAATCTTTTAATTAGGTAGATTTTTTTACTATATAAGGAAAACGCTAACATTTTAATATTTTTTTTTTATTTCGACCTTTATAGGTAAATATTTGCAATTTACAAACCACAAATAAAACACAATTCATAATGAAATATTAAAATACCCGAAACACGTACCGAATACCGTATTAGAAACACGTAAAATACCTACTCTAAAAATACAAAATAAGAATATCGGATTAAAAAATATATATGTAAATAATCTGAATAATTAATACCAATCTAAAAATATTCTATATGAAGTAAAATTGTTTTAAGAACGTGCGTTCTGATTGGTTTTGAATTATGCGGACAGACGGACAGACGGACACGGAGCTAGATCATAAGGCTTCTTCCTATACGTTGTATAGAAGCCTAAAAATCAAGTACAATATCCCATAGGTATAAGAAACAAAAATAACGACCCAAAAGCTAGAAAATTACCGAATTGGCAGCGATTTTTCTTATGATATACACGGGATTTTATAGAATAATTTTATTTATTTGGAAATCTTAAAATGTTGCTATTGGGCATCAGGACTTTTTTTGAGGTGAAAAAAAATTTTTTTTTGTATTTTGTATAAATTACAACATAATGTTTGTATCGTTAGGTACGATATTTCACAGAAAACAAATTCGGAAATATGCATTCTCCTATCCAGCTTATATGAATGCATATAAGCTGGATATAAGCTATATTCTATATTATATGCAATTTGAAATCATGATTTCAAAATAATTTTATTTCGTTAATTACTACTTTATTGTTATATTTTCACTTTATTAATTATTTATTTTATTGTTATATTTAAGTTATTTTTAAACTTGTATATTAAGGCTGTATCAATTCCCAGCAATATACGCCTCTTTTACGTGGTTAACGTAGAAGGGAAAGAGGAAAAAAAAATCATGATTTCAAATTTCAGTCTCAAAATTTCAGTCTTCAGATTCAGTCTCAAAAAAATTTACAAAATATTTGTTTTCAACTCAATGATTAGGCACAGTTTAATAAAATCAATTGCATGATTAATTCATAAAAAATGTTTTACTGTCTTCTTAAATATGTCTATTAAAACGTAATCTTAAGTTTATTATAGATTAGTTTTACAAATATTATCAAGATTTAATATTTATATAAATAAGTAAACATCAAACAACACTATTTTAATCGCAATTTCAACTTTGTTAATTGATATATTTTATTTCATTTTAATTTGTTCTGCAAATTGTTTTACTTCGTAATTAAGGTGAGTTTTTAGCGTAAAGTTAAAAATTACTACATTGTTAAATAGTTTTTATAATATGTATATACCCATCATGTACAACATAAGGTAAAAGGTAGTGATATGCCGCGGTTAGGGATATGACGCATTTTCAAGATCTCGGCTATGGAGCCTACCACGGCTGCAAGAGATTATTAATCCATTAGTTGATTGTTTACCAACATACGAAGAACATCTACTGCAGTGTATTATCAACTGTGCCCGAGTTATTACTTATTTTATACCCAGTTTGCAGGTAAGCACATGTGAAATTTCAACACATGATTTTAAAAGTTTCATATAACTCTTCCTGCTGAATTTGCTAATAGTTTTATGTGTTCTACGGTGTTGTGTGCCTTTTAAAATAAATAATATACAGTAGATTTACACATGCTGGTCTTTGTTTACATTTTATAATTTTCTATACGAAATGACGTAATGTTAGTGATATGCCGCAGAATAACAGTTGTGTAATTTTTCAGTTCTAATTAAAATTTTTTAAACAAATTTGATTTTTATCTGTTTACATTAAATTACATGTAAATTGCCATAACCCTCACCACCAATATGACATATCCCTACCCCCGTTAGGGATATGGCAGAAATATCGACCTTTTCAATTAATTAAATTAATAATACTTAGCACTATCAGAATTAACTGCACTTAGGGCTAATAATAGGTAAAGGTCCTAGATATCTAAAAATCCAATCGTCATGAGAAAGTCATGATTAGTGACCGAGAAATCCAGAATCTCCTAATGGTGCGTCATATCCCTACCTTTTACCTTGTATATTTAATTGACCATAATTAAATGCATAGAAAAATTATGCTATCATCTTTAATGAAGCAGTGAAAAATGTATTTACATTTTTATTATTTATATTGTTATTAATAAATCAACAGATGAACTGGATTTTTTCTTCGTGGGTATTTTGGGTCTTTAAATCAAACAACTGTTTTATATGTCTATTGACCGGTTTCAACTTGAATTTTAAATTTAAATTTTTGTATCGGCGAATTTGCAATTTTACGTTGTGACTGCATTTTTTACAAATGTTTTATTTATTTTATGTGCGTTTACATTCGCCAATGAGATTTAAAGAGTTTGTAGTAGAAGTAGTGGTTTGTTGATTCTGATGAAGGCCAATATAGTTGGTTGAAACCGGTCAATAGACATATAAAACAGTTGTTTGATTTAAGGACCCAAAATACCCACGAAGAAAAAATCCAGTTCATCTGTTGATTTATTAATTTAACTTTAGGGTCGAGAAGTTTTCATTGTGTTATATTGTTATTATTATTAATCTTTGATACAAAGAGAATTGAGGATGTATTTTTCTGAAAAAAAACATCGTTGTTACGGCAGCATATAAAATTAGTTGTAGCAGTGAGTAGCTCTCTTGAGAGCTATACCAAATGCTTTATTAAAGCGACAAATCCTTTTTCACAGTGTTTAAGCAAGTTTATTTACATATTATATTATATAAATATAGTAGGCAGCCTGATAAGTCCCTGAATAATGACACACGGACACATTTTTTTGGCCAAAGGTTTAATTTCTCAACATACCTTCCTTTTAAGTCAATACAACGAGTCCAACGATTTTCTAACTTTTTCTTTGCGTCCGAATAGTAGTCGATCGGAAGTTCCTCAAAATAGGCTTAGTTTCAGCTATGAGCTCCTCATTTGAGTAAAAACGTTTACCGGTGAGCCTTTTCTTCAGGTTTAAAAACTGATTAATTTTTTATTAATAGTAAAAATAAATACATAATACCAACTGACAAATTGGTCAGTTCTATAAGTTACACAATATTTTTAAAAAGTTTCTGGAACTCTGTATTTTAGTTTCCGTTTGGTTGGTAAGGGCCTTTCACCCTTTCGTCACTCCCGTGATTGTAGAGTCGGTTACTATTTTCGATTCTCCGATGGCTTTCAAATGTTAATTTTACCCTTCTTGTGTTTTAGATTCACATTTAGGTTTTCCTAAGCATTTGTTGCCCCAAATTTCGTTATTTCTGTCAATCCGGTTTTTGTTCCACTCTGTATTATGGTCACTTCCAAATATTTCATGCTCCTCAACTGCTGGACAAAGCTTCCACTTTCACCAAGATTCGCGTCTTAGTTTCTTGTTTTCAGGTCTACAGGTTTATTGGTTTGCCGTCCCTATTTTTGAGACCCTGTATTTAGTGAATACAAGGTAGTGAAAATTTTTCGCAGTTTCAGATTTTGCCTGGGTGGAAAGACTTGCTATTTCATCAGTTCACCGGTAGTTTTCCGTTAGCAGAGGGTCCTGAAGAATAGGGCCCTTTGGTTCTGCTCCGGTGTTGTACTCCCGGAAGAAAGGGACGTGCCTGGGTTTTTAGAATTACGGGAGTGGAAAGTTTTCTGAAGGAGAATCCGAATCAGGTAGATAGGCTGACTCGGAAGGAGGGTCTGAGAAGTGGGGTATCTGAAAATTTATTTTGTAGGCCAGGAACGATGAATGAACAGGCGCATTGTCGTGACGATAAAAGATCGGTACGTGACATTTGGCCCAAATTTCCTGACCCGATAAAAGATTGTTTGCTTCTTTAAATTTAGCACCTTTTTGGCGATTTCATTTTCAAACGATTCAATAACGATGAATAATATGCGCCAGTTATAGTTTTACCTCTTTCAAGGTAGTCGAAGAAAATTATTCCATGTGCATTCCAAAATACGGAGACCATAAACTTTCCAGCCCATTGTTGCGTTTTAAGACGCTTTTTGGAGCACTTTCACCCGCAGACACCCATTGTTTTGATTGTTGTTTTGACTATGGTGTACAGTAATGGATCCAGATTTCATGAATTGTTACAAATCCGCGAAAAAAGTTTTTCGAATTACGCGTAAACATGCTCAAATTCTGCTGGGAAGTTGTAACACAAATTCATTTTTGGTCGACTGTGAGCAAAACGCATGTACGATATTACCCACACATTCCATTAATATACTTACAGCCTTAGCTAGCTCCCTTAATTTTACTTTGGGATCATTCAACATCGTATCATAGATTTTTTCGATATTTGCTGGTGTAGTGACCTCATTTGGGCGTCCAGAACGTTCAGCATCATCGATGCTCGTACGTCAATAAGAAATGCAGTTTTTTGGCGTAAATAATAGTGTTTAACAAAACTCGAAACTCACTTTTTTCCATAATATTAAAAAATACTGATTGGTAGGTCTCTTCTCGGTGCTGTAACTTGTAAATGAGTAATCGTAAAGGACTGAAAGTTTGATAGGCGGCATTTAAAGAATGAGCATGTCAAAAATGGTTCAAATTAGTAAATAATTGTCATATATCTTAGTATTTTCAGGGACTTCTCAGACTGCCAAGTATATACACCAACTATTTAATTTTATTTATTCTTAAATGTTTAATGAGTTCCATAACTGGTTTTTGCCCCTTGAGAAGATCTGCCGGTGACTCGGATGAGCTTCACTCTTTTGCCGTATAATTGGATACTTGGATGTAGATGTCCTATCATTAATTTTCTTTAAATGGCCATTAATTAGTAATAGCTAAACGCTACACCAGCAGTGTAGCGTAAAGCCTACATCGGCCAACTAGGAAGCGGGTGATCGCGGTTCAGAGCAACGTGAAACCACCCCATTAATTAATTATTCCCAAGAGAATCCTAATGGTTTCGTTTAATGTACTGCGAGTGAACCATTGGGATCACGATTCCTCAGTAATGAGAATGCGACTGGAGAAAAAAAATTTAATAATAACGTTAATAATTGCCGGGTTAATAAATGGCCGAGCGCTTGGCGTTAGAGTTATCACTTATTTTTATAAAGATTCGTGGGTTTGACTTCTCACTCACCAAATGTCGGTCTACTGGTCTCAGGTAACCTGATGCTCCTATAACAGAAACTTGTTTATATTTATTTCATTTTTAATTATTTAATTGTTTTAAAAATATTTTAGTAAAGAAAACAACCAAATATGATTTGGTTATTTCTTGGAATTGGGTTATGTATATTACTTGTGTATATTTACATGGTAAAACCTTATCAACATTGGAAACGTATGGATGTACCGCAATACAGTGTAGCTGCTCTATATCTGGAAATTTTGCTGGGGTTTATTCCATATAGAACAATACCGGAGACAATACAAAGAACATACTATAATTTTTCAGGCAAAAGGTAATCAGCATCAGAAGTCTAACGGTTAGGATTAATCATAAAGTATCTAACCCGTGTCCAATATATTCGAAATACACCGTATTGATTTGATAGTTTAATACCAATTTGTATGAATATGATTTTTTTTACAGTTTAACATCGTAATGTTTAGGCAAACAAATGAGGGTCATATCGCATTTCTGTCATTTGTCATTTACTTACAAATCGCAATGAAGCACTTTCGGTAGGTGATAATTGCAAAGTTTTTGAATAGTGAACGTGGTGCCATTTTTAAAGATCTGAACAATTTTAGAATCAAGCGTTATTTTGTTTTCAAAACCATAAAACAATTCAACGAGACCTCCGTTTTGAAGGAAGTTTGAATTTAAAACAGTTATAGAGCACACTTGGGAAGAAATGCCGATGGAAGCCGTGCGTGCCGCTTGTTTTTTCAGAAGCGTTTGAAGCTGATTGAGAAGTTTAAAGGTGAAGTCATTCTAAAGCATTTACATATAACCTTTCGTTATAAAAAAATGTACTTTAATGAAATACTCTTTTTGACTAACTAAACATTGTCAAATTTTTTTTATTGAATTTTGTAAGTGTATTAGAATTTATTGGACACGGTGTAGATTAAAAACTTCCTGATAGCGATTATATAACACATTTTTGTTGTCAAACGTAATTATCAAATGGCCTACTAAGTTTAATTATATACCATATATACCACACTTCCTTGATGAGTTACAAAAATTGTTATTTTTTAGGTATATTGGTGGATATCAGTTTGGAAATCCAGGTATATTTGTACGTGACCCGGAGCTTATAAAACAGCTTACTATAAAAGATTTTGAATATTTTACTGACCATTTTAGCCCACTATCCAAAACCACAGATCACATTTGGTTTAGAAATTTATTTGCATTACAAGGTTATTATTTAATTTCCGTGACTTTAATTTAACTTGAAAATATAAAGCAATATATTTTAGGTGAAAAATGGAAACAAATGAGAATGATCTTAAGTCCTTCATTCACTTCAAGTAAATTAAAAACTATTTATCCTCTAATAGCAGACTGTGCAAAACAATTTGTACATCACTTTGATAAACCGAAGGTTAACGTTGTATCATTAGAAATGAAAAACGTTTTTTCGAAGTTTTCTAATGATGTGATTGCTACATCGGCTTTTGGAGTTTCATGTAACTCTTTCGAAGATTCAAATAACGATTTTTTTGTTATGGGAAAAGATCTCAGTAATTTTAACACTATTTCTACAAATCTTCGAGTCATGATGATCCTGCTATTGCCAAAAATAGCAGACGTAAGTGTATCATACGGGATTAAATAAAATTCTATTATTTTATTTGTAGATATTAGGAATTCATCTTTTTAAAACTAAATTGGTTAACTTTTTTGAAAACTTAATATCACAAAACATACAAACTCGGGAAAAACATGGAATTGTCAGGCCAGATATGATTCAGTTGCTTCTTGAAGCAAAAAGAAAAACTCATGGTTACGAAGAAATAGTTGAAGAAGAAAACGAAATATATGCTGTTCTTAATGATAAAGAAAATAAATCAAAAAAGGTTCAACTTACCGATGAAGATATCATGGCTCAAGCGTTTTTATTTTTCTTTGCTGGATTTGAAACAGTTTCGACGGCTTTGAGTTTTACGTCATATGAACTTGCTCTTAATCCAGATGTTCAAGAAAAGTTATATGAAGAAATAGCAGAAAATACTAGAAATTTAGGAAAAGATCCAACTTACGAAAACTTAATGAAAATGAAATATTTAGATATGGTTATATCAGGTGAGTTATATTTCTATATTTCTAATTTAGTATCGACTAACGTGTAATATACAAAAGTGTGTTTTTAGAATCGCTTAGAAAATATCCTCCTGCTCCAATAAATGATCGAGTGTGTGGTAAACCTTACACAATTAAACCTACAACTGAAGACGAAAAACCAATTCATTTAGAAGTAGGTAACTTACTCTGGATTCCAGTTTATGCGTTACACAGAGATCCAAAATATTTTTCAAATCCCGATCGCTTTGATCCTGAAAGATTCAGCGAAGAAAATAAACCAAATATCGTTCCTGGAACGTATCTTCCTTTTGGGATAGGACCTCGTCACTGCATTGGAAATCGTTTTGCACTAATGGAAATAAAACTTGTGCTTTATTACATTTTATCTAAATTTAAATTTGTTACAGTTCGTGAGACTCAAATTCCGCTTAAATTTGCTCGATCTCAAATTTCTATTTATGCTGAAAAAGGTATCTGGGTGGGATTAGAAAAAAGAATGAACAATTTCGACTAATTTAAAAAAAAAATCTGAGCAACCGTAAGACCTCCTGATCTTTTGGTAAATTACATATAAATATTATTAATAAACTTTATAAATTTTATCATACAACGCCCGCCGATAATATGTAACTATTTGATAATAGCACAATTTAAACTGAAAATTATTAATAAAATAAAATGAAGTATTTTACCGTTGTAGTTTCATTCAAATCCATAAATATAAAAATTCAAAAATTTCTTTAAGACGATTACAACCCCCTTAAATCGATGGCTCTTCTAAAATTACAGGTTGGTTTACCTTATTATAATATTATCTGCTGCTATTGCCTTTTCGATTCTCCCTGGTATCCTCAATAATTTGCCATCTACGTCTAACATGGGCGATAACTGAAATATTACATTAATATGCTGTATTATATTAATACAATATAGCAAATTATTATTTATTAGTTTTCCATCAGTCAGTAATTTTTACTTTTTTGTTATTCTAATTTAGAAAATCTTTCAATATTGGGCAAAATTGAATCTATATTTTCTTCAAATAGACTGTATCTTACTCAGGTCAACAATCTCGAGCGTTTAAAAATAGTAACTTGCCAGTTTTGTATGGAGCACGTAGTAAAGATCGACCCTTTATTACCTACCCCAAATTTCATATTTATTGTTTGGTTTAAAAATCATTTTAATACAAGGGTAAAACAATTTTTAAAAGAAACTAATAGATTACTTAAGGCACTGTTCTTAATTGATAATGCGTCATCCCACCGCTCAGAAACTGAACTAAATTTTGAAGAAAACTTCCGAGTCTCATTCTTGTCACCCAACTGCACCACTTTGCTACAGCCTAGAGATCAAAATTTTAAATTTTCTTACAGAAAAGGCTTACTGAATTACTTAATATCAGAAAATAATGACGACGTTGTGCAACTTCTAAAAATATTTAATTTTAAGGATGCCGTAATACATTTAGATCACGCCTGAACATCAATAACGAAAAAAAAAACATTCAAAAAGGTTGACCTTTAGCAGGTGGTGATGACGAAGAATCTGTTCCGTTCGAACAACTAAGAAAAAGAATTCTAGCTAATTTCGAAATAGAATAAATGGAAGGAGATTAAAGATGATTAAGGAGAATCTCCTTATTGTTCTCCTTATAATTCTCTTATTGAGAATTAAAGACAAGTTAAGTATCTATACCCTACTAACAACTTTGTTACGCCGATGGTTTTCTGAACCCCAGTGACCGCGCAATCGTCTGCGCATAGCGCAACGATCGGGGTAAGCCACGTTCGATCTTTACTTTACTTCTGAGGTCGAAGCATAGATAAAGTAGGAGTGTTTTATCTATGGGTCGAAGGAAGTAGGTCAATCGCTATGAAGAATAGCTAAAGTTAAATGTAAAATTTAGTTTGGGTGAAATTATTGTGGAAAGTTATGTTTCCTGGTGGAATTATCTAGAAGGTTTACGTTTTCCTGGTGGAAATTCTGTTTTCGCGAAAGAGTGAATTTTTTGAAGAAATTGAGATAATTATTTAGTGACGCGCGCCAGGCGATTCTCGACTCTAGTAAACGCGGGAAATGGTTACGGTGTTGCAATTCGCGCATGGAATGTGGCGACTCGAACCCATGTTGCCGGTATTTTCCTAGAAATTTGTTCAAGAAATACGACAGTGCGATTTGTTGTCGAAATATTCAAATTAATTATTGACGTTATATTAAAGTGCCAAAAATATTGAACTCTTATGGTTTTATAATACTGCGCGTTGCGAACTTATTAAATTTATGAAGTTTCATAGTTGGTTGTCGTTATGCCAAATTGTTGTCATTTGCTGTTACTGCGGTTAGTTTTGAACTTTCGAGTTGATAACGTTCCATTTTGATGGTAATAATTTTGCTGCTGAGCCCTTCGGACTTGTTGCTGTCGGTACGATCAATCTGAACGCAGGATAGCTTCTGGTAATTGGAACTTCGAAGTGCCTGATGCCGACCTGTTTGTTTATCCTCTCCAGGACATCTGCATTGTGGGCTGGAAATTATTATAATATAAGGTATCGTTATATTTGTCTGACTTAGTTAGTACCTTCTTGGTGCGGTATGCACGTCCTATGGACCTTTCAGGTCCGCTCAAGAATTTATTGTCGTAGTGTTGTTTACGACAAATTATATTGCAGGGGTTTTTATATGAATTCATGTCTGTCATTGTTTCGTCAAAGTCAGTGTCATATTGATGTTTTACGATAAATTTTGCAGAGTTTTTTTTATAAATTCATGTCGGTTATCATCCGTCGATGCTAAACCGAATTGTTTTACCCTGTAAAGGGATTTCATGTCCTCCTTCAGTGGACAATTACGTCACCGTAATTTTGTAAAGCTTGGTCAATAAGGGATTTTGCTGCCCCATTGACCCCGCTGTTAACACTTTGGAAGTGGTCCAGAGGATCTTCAATTATTCCGGTCAGGCTGGAGCCGTACCTGTAGACTTTAATCTGTCATGTGTACTACTATTAAAGTCGGTGTTGTAGTGATGTAGTCATCATTAATATTTACTTGTATTTACGGGCACTGTTGCCAATCATTACCGTTTGTGTTGACTTATGTTTAGGAAAGTAAGAATTTTGTTGTCTAATTATGAGTTTGTGGATTTCACGTAAAAAGGGAGAAATTAAATGATCTATTATTTATGTGTGTTTTAATTGTGTTACCATCCCAGAGTAGACCACGCCCCAATATTAGATCCACTGAGCCAGCCGTCGGCAACAAAAAAGTTATAGGTAGGTACCATAGTAACAACTTCATAAATCTCTATATACAAGGTGTCCCCGGATACACTTTACATAACTTAGGTGGTGATAGATACACTTTTCTAAGAAACATTGTTAACAAAAGGCAAGACTTGCTGATTTGAAAGGTCAATAAAAGAAAAAATACTTTACATATCGATTTAATTCTTTTTTTATCGTATAGTAGGCATTCTAAATTTTTGTTCTAATTGGTTTTAAAAATGACATCGGACAAATGGCGGCCCTCATTAGCGATACACTGATCTACCCTACTTTTGAAGTTTTTATCCACTTTTTCGAGCATATCGACGGGAAAGTTGACGATGGCTTGGCGAATGTTGTCCTTCAGGTGTTCCAAGGTACGGGTTTTGTCAGTGTAAACTATGGATTTGAGATATCCCCATAACAAAAACCGCAGGGAGCCAACT
Organism: Cantharis rufa; assembly: GCA_947369205.1. Classification (NCBI taxonomy): domain Eukaryota; kingdom Metazoa; phylum Arthropoda; class Insecta; order Coleoptera; family Cantharidae; genus Cantharis; species Cantharis rufa. The sequence continues at coordinate 18,587,186 of OX376307.1, read as the reverse complement.
TGGGGGAGTGAATATTGAACTGAGTTCGGAAGGCACGTTGGGTACCGACTACCGAATGACCGTTTGAAAAGTAGGCCTCGACGGCGAACGCACGCTGCTTGTTTGTCCAACGCATTGCGACAATTTGGTTGTGGAGTAACAAAACTTCAAGACCCCTTCTTTCGAATAAGACCCTCCCCACCACTTTCTGACCACGCCTCGTTCATTGGCGCCCTGTTCAAATCAGCAAATTTCCCTGCCGCACCCTGTACTTAAGCACTTTTTTGAATTGCCACTTTCACTGGCCATAGGCCTGAAAATATTGGAATTTTAGTAAAAATGAATTAGTGCTTTTTAGAAAGCGTGAAATAATCTACAAACTAAAATCAAACCTTTTTTATTGTCTAAAATCTACGGTTTTCGAGATATAAAATTAAAAATATGTTGAAAAATTCGAGATTTTTTACCTCCAATCAAAAAAAAATTTTTTACCTCCAATTAATTTAAAAAAAAAATTAGAGGTATGGTAATCGAAAAAAAATTTCAACTTTTTTTTTGCATTTTCGAGATCACCGTGTTCAGAAACGTAAAGATCTGCAAAAAGTAAAATAAAAATTTCTGTGTTGGTCTGTCGGTCTGTCTGTCTGTCGGTCGTCAAATTCTGTCGATCGATTTGCTTCCGAACCATCCAACCAATTACGATCAAATTTGGTATGGTGGTCGTGAACCCTACCACCATAACCATGAACCCTGTGGAAAGATGAAAATAAGGTTTTCGTCGCGATCTATCAATCAGGAGTGCCACCACAAGAAAATAATACGGGATTTTTAAAAAATATTTTGTCTTGCGATATGTTATTTTAAAGGACTTAAAAGACTTTATCCAGAATAGGTAAAATTAATCTTCTATCTGTCGTCTGTCAAAAATCACAAGTTGTCAAAGTTGAAACTTTAAGAGTGAATAACTCAAGAAGTGCTGAAGGGATCTTACCCAATTTTGGTACGTAAGTACATTGATCCTAATGGATATGAGAGCATATGTAATCCTTCGATAGAAATCAGTAATGCAACATGAAAAAAATAAAATTAACTTTTTTGGCAAAAACATGAAAAAAGTTTTTGTCGATCGATTTTCTTCGGCATTTCTGCGTCGATTGCAATCAAACTTATTGGACGTATCCTCGTGGGCTGGAATGGTGAAAATAAGGTTTTGCCAGAAAAATCTTCACCAGGGCCACCACAATAAAAAAAATAAAAAAAAAATGAAAATGTCGTCGTATCTCCGGAAATGTTTAACCGATTCAGCTAAAATTTGGTGTGTCGATGGAGCTTTGAAAGTATAAGTATTGGTGAGAAAACAAACCTAGCCAATTGTAACAGGGCGGCAGGTCAGAAAAGTTACAGACAATATTAACTGAAATCTTAATTTATATATTTTTTGTGAGAATTTGTCAGATAGCTTGCAAAAATAAAACAATATATTCAAAATTTTAATAAACGTCATAATTTTGTGATATATGTGTCAAAATTAGGTTAATGTTGATTTGTATACCGAGTGCAGCATAAGAATTGAGTTTAGGGCTTGTAACAATTTATTTTAGAATACAAAAATAGGTGGTTCGGTGGGAAATATTGTATAATATCGTCGTACGGACTGACGGAATGTTACTTTATAAGTAAAAGGTTCTGCCACTAGGTAGCGACTAAGTTTAGGCTGTTTGTTAAATTTTTTCGAAATGTTTTCAGAATCAGTAAATCGACAGTCAGTAATTTACAAAAATTTATTTTCGAAAAATCCGCTAGATGACCGAAAAAATTTGTTGTACCAATCTTGGAGAAATTTTATTTGTGACTTCTTAAGGTACGTTTAGATCTGACACTTATTCCAAGAATTTTATGTCGGGCAGTAAATATTAACAATGCTTAGCATTGTTAGCACTTACTGTCCGACATAAAATTCATGCAATAAGTTCCAGATCTAAACGTACCTTTACGGTATTATGTGATAATACAAAATAAAAAAATAAAAAATTTTTTTCATTTTGGATTTTGTTAAAAAAACTTTTATAGATAGATTTAGGGTAGGAGGTGATACATACATGTAGATATCTTTGCCAGGGCTACCGATATCTTTGTTAAGGCTACTACAATAGAAAACAAAAATGAATATTATGTCATCGTATCTCCGGACAAAATTTGGTGTGCTGGTGATTGGAGGTATTGCGGCAGAGAGTGACGATATTTTTTTTGGAGGTAAGGTAATCGAAAAAAAATTTCAAATTTTTTTTTTACATTTTCGAGATCAGCATGTTCAGAAACGTAAAGATATGCAAAAAATGAAAGAATTTTTTCTGGGTCGGTCTGCCGGTCGTCAAATTTTGTTTCTCGATTTATTCCGGAACCGTCCAACCAATCCCCACCAAATTTAGTATAGTAGTAGGGTTTATGGTAGAAAGGTCAAAATAACGTTTTCGTCGCGATCTGTCAATCAGGAGTACCACTACAAGAAAATAACACAAAATTTTTAAAACGATTTTGTTTTGGGATAGGTTATTTTAAACACCTTGAAAAGCTTTATCCAGGATAGGTGAAATTAAATTTCTATCTGTCATCTGTCAAAAATTACAAGCTGCCAAAGTTTAAATTTCAAGAGCAAATCACTCATGAAGTATTGAAGGGATCTCAACCAAATTTTGTATGTAAGAACATTGGCCCCACCGAACTTGACAGCATATAGAACCGTTTGATAAAAATCAAGAATTCTACATTAAAAAAAAGATTACTTTTTTTGCGAAAACTTGAGAAAAGTCCTTGTCCCTCGATTTTTTTCGGAATTTCCGCGTCGATGGCAGTCAAACTTTTTGGATGTATGTCTGGTGGGCTCTAGTGGTGAAAATAAGGTTTTGGCAGAAAAATCTTTACCAGGGCTACCACAATAAAATAAATTAAAAAAATGAAAATGTCTTCGTATCTCCAGAAATGTTTAACCGATTGTGATAAAATTTTGTGTGCTGATAGAGTTTTTAAAATGCAAGCATTGGTGAGGAAACAATTGCGCCAAATGTAAAAGCAAGAAATTTACTGAAAATATTATCTGAAATCTTACTTTATATATTTTTTTGTGAAAATTTATTAGGTGGCTTGTCATATAACGTGACATTCATTTCGCAAGTTTGTATTCTAAGTCATTTTTGACAGTTCACAATTTAATAATTATTTTTGAACGATTGAAAATTTGATATATATATAAATTTTTAACTTGTGAAATTATAATATTAAAAATTCAAATTAACAACTTAATTAAGCGACAAAATCAAAATATTATATTGAACTTTCGGCGAATATGTATGTCGCCTTCGTCAGAAAGTTTATTTAACAATAAAATAAAGTAAAAATAAAGTCAGAAAGTTTATTAAAAAATTATTATTAAAATTATTGTTAAAATAAACTTTCTGACGAAGGCGACATACATATTCGCCGAAAGCTCAATATAATATTTTGATTTTTGCGTTTAATTAACATGTTAATTTGAATTTTTAAGATTGAAAATTTGTGTGCTTTTTAAAAATGGTAATTTTAAATGAACAAGGTGTACATTTTCTTGTTTATTTATTCTTTATTTTTAAATAACTCTTCTTTAAAACAAAAATTTTTGTGGTGTGTGTTGGTGATAAACTGTACTTTAGCGTTAGAATCTGTGTGGAAAAAGCCTTCGGCCAATTGGCCACTTCTTAAGTGACCACCAACATAGTATACACCAAACAAATCTCCGGATATGTTTCCATAAAATTTGGTGTACGGATGATTGGAGATATTGCGGCAGCATTGACGATATTTTTCTAATTTAGTTTTTTTCTAAACTCTGTATCCTTTAAACGAAACATTTTACCACAATTCTGATTTACCAGACTGCAACTTCTGTCTATTAAAAATTTTTAAAAAACCAATCCCTTTCGCAGAAAATAATAAACAAGGCAGCTATAAAACAAAAAATTAAATTCAAAAAATAAGTTGTAGTCCGTTAAATTTCCTATCCGGAATGGGGCGTCAAAATTTTTGTAAAATGTTTCGTTTAAAAGATTTTGGAAAAAAACCAAATTTAAAAAAATTTTTAATTTTTCAACATTATTTTACTTTAATTTATAACTTGAAAACCGTTGATTTTTTTGCCTATTTTTTTGCCAGGAAATTTAGCTATTTCCTAAACAAAACTCGGCCTGTTTCTTGAACAAAATACTGTTCAAATAAAATCATATTTTATATTTTTCGAGTTCTTCGACGATGGCTAAAGATTCTTTCATTGCGCGGAAGTGAATTGTTAACTTTAGACCTCTATTTGTAGAACTAAAAGTGCTTTCCTTGCCTAATGTTTGTGTTATAGCTTTTAAGATACGTATTTTTAATACGTACACGGTTACAGATGTGAACGAAGCGTTTAACAGCAATAACTAACAAAATTTTGAGGCAATTAATCTACCACCCTGCAAAGGCAAACTATTCCAACAGTTTCTTAAAGAAAATTATATTGCATGTATGTATTTTAAATATCTGTTTACCACCTTTATTAAAGGTTCATACTACAACAATATACCTACTACTGCAATAATGGCTGTAGAAGTATATTGTGGATGCATTACGTGGTTATATGAAGTGAAATCTAATTATGATATTAAATAATACATAAAATAATTTAACGTAGAAATACTATATACGTTTTATTTTTACGTTTTTAAATATGTGCGAAAATAAAATCTATAAGTAGACCTTGTGCCCTAATAGGGTTTTAAGTTTATTTTGATAGGTATTTTTGAGTAAATCAGGGTATACAATATACCGGATGCGATTGTATCACATACACATCTGTTCATCAAGATGTGATCGACAGAAAACATTATCCCATAACTAGGATAAATAAAAATATAAGTTGTATAAATTATTATGAAATATCAAATTTGTCAGTAAACAACTCGGGCGTCTCTTCAATATGCGATTTTCTTGCGTTTATGTGTTTATTGTTCTATCAATAAGAAATTTTTGTGTTTCGGTAAGATTACTTTTGTTGCTGCAAATTTTATCATTTTCAAATATTTTAATATTTTAGCAATTTCATCAGGATGATTATGATATCATACACGATAGAATTGATATTTTAGATGTTAATAAAACTGCAACTCCAACCTTAATACTTAAGGTGTATAAATATAATGAGACCCTCCAACCGAAAGCAATTAATTTAACAGTGGATTTTAAAGCTGGATGTCGTAAAAATATACTTGTAAGAATAATTAATTATTAATCAAGTATTTTAAAAATCATTTTCTACAACAAAAGTTAAAAACCCTGTACATTAAAGTCCGTTGCTCTTTAAGCTTACGAAACTAGATTTATTTCAACAAATCAGCTTTTAAAATTTAAATGAAAAACATTATTTTTGTTCCAAGAATATTAGACTTAAAACAAACAGAACACTGGCTTATCCTTAATATTATGAGTATAAACTCATAATAAGGTGGTCATTTAATGAATGAATAGAAAATAATTAACTTCATATACTTTCAGTTAACTTTTGCCATATTTAAAAACGTACAGAAGATTTACCGTCCATTTCCATTCCCAAATGTTACTTTAGATGTATGCGAAGAATTTAGAAAACTAGGAGAAAGAAACCCTTTTGGAATACAATCTGCAATGGCCAAGTCCAATTATAAAGGTTGTCCGGTTGCGCCGGTATGATTTTTTTTTATGATATATTTTTTGCTAATTCAACATCTACATATACAAATTTATTTGTTTTAATGACCGCTTCCTCAACAATAATCATTTACTTAATATGGAAGGTCAACTATATTCACACAATTTTAAATCTACATATACATATAAAATATGTTATACTTACATCATCATTTTTATCATAATATACCCTAATACATCAAATCGTTAAGATTTGATATTTGATAATTTAGTAGTTGAATTACGTCAATTCGTGTGGTACATTTGTATGATATTTTGTGTGTTGTTTAATATCTATTGAGAGCTTAATCCATTCTAGAATTATAAATTTTTTCTGATCATTACACCTACTTGTTATATATAATATATTATTTACATTATCATCTATTATTTAATTACTTTCTTGTATTGGTTTGGTTGTAGGGAGTTTACTATATTGACAGTTGGTTACTGGAACAAGACAAGTTTCCTCCACATGCCCCATCAGGTGATTATAAATTAACTATTCATGCTGTAGTTGATGATGACATATTTGTACTGGATGCAGAATATTATGGTTCAGTAATTAAGAAGAAGAAGAAGAACAGGAAGCATTGAAAATGTTGTATACTTTACTAAGTAATTACTGTGGATTATCAACAAAGATATCTGAATTAAAAAAATGTTCTACTTATTTTTTTTTATTATTTAACATATTTAATCAAACTTATACAAGGTATGTTCAAAATAAAAATCTTTTTTTTTTCTCAGAAATTATTTATTTAATCATCAATGTTGATGTTGTCACCTTCCAAGTAATCCCCTCGGATATAATACACTTTTGCCACCTTTTTTTCCAATCCTCAAAACACTTCTCGAACGCTTCCTTTGGTATGGCGTTGAGCTCTTGCCGCGATTTTTATTTAACATCAGTGTCGAAACGTTGTTCTTTTAGGAGGGTTATGTGTTTAACCTGTATATATATATGTTTGTATGATTAATGTAATTTCGAATTTTGCTGTAATTCAAAATTTGAGAATAGGTGATGAATAATAACTCCCAAAATAAAAAAAAGAGAAGTTGCGTTTATTTTAATTTAGATAGTTACAATTCAAAAGTTCACACTAGACTAAGTTTTTCTTACAGTTTAACATTTAACATTACACCATTACCTTTACAGGAAGTTAAGTTTCTAGTTACCTGAAAACAATTATTATAAGCATTCTCATACTATAAGCGTCTGATAGGAAGTTACATTTTAAATTTTACACCGATAGCAAATATTTTATAAAGGAAATTAATTATCATTTAATTTGTATTTATTTTAAAAGCGAATTAATGAAATTACAAATAAAGTTTTAAGCAAAATTGATTATTATAGTTTTACGATTATTTTATAAAAGTTCCTTTATATAACATATGTCCGACTCTATGTTCCCTCGTAACTACTATACGGGTGAACTGATTTTGATGAATTAAACGGCGTTAGATTTGACTTTATCACGCAAGTGTCACTGGGTATATTAAAATTATGAAAAATCGAAATGGCGGCTTATCAACGTCAAATTGTGCGCATTGAAAAATTTTTTTTCTTCCAAACCTATCGAGTGGAGTATCAAAATAAAAAGTTTTAAGAGATCACAAAAATATATATAACTTATATGTTTAAAAGTAATTTGGGAAAACAAACTGTTAAATAAATTAATTATGTACGCGCGTTTGAAGTTCATAGAATTTTAATTCAATCAAATAATTTATGTCAAATTTAAAAAAATATTCTGTTTACTAAAAGGCTGAAAATAAAAAAATTTTAATAAAAAAAACCCGACTGCATAAAAAATTGTTTATAATAAAAAACAAACGCGTACTAAAAAGTTAAAAACAAACTAACACATACGTACATAATAAAACTATAACTTTAATGTTATAAAAATTGCAGGCGGGGACAAACAAATATTACAATACATATTACTTGTACAAATTGGAATAGATTTTCACTTACAAACTACCATCAAACATAATTGTGGGTGATAGTTTGTCCCCGACTGCAATTTTTATAACATTCAAGTTATAGTTTTATAATGTAGCGTAGCCGTTTCGCCGCAGGCGTTTCGGCGCGGGTCCAGTTTGGTGCGGGTCCAGTTCGGTGCGAGTCCAGTTCGGCGCGGGAATATTTTCTTTTCTTTTTTTTTCCTATAATATTGGTGGAGGATTTTGATAACTGCGATATCATCTACTTTTTACACAGACTAATTTTTTTTAAATGGTTTTTTAGAATTATTGTTTTTGTATTTATTTCTTTAATAAAATTAATTTTTTTAAATAATTCTTTTTAATAAAGTTAGAATAAGAATTAAAAGTATTTTTTTAAAGATTAAAAATATAGTAATTGTACCCGCGCCGAACTGGGCTCACGCCGAAACGGGTTTGCGCCAAACTGAACTTGCGCTGTATCGGGTCTACGCCGAACAGTACTTGCGTCGAACTGTACTTGCGCAGAACCGGTTTTGCGTCGAAACGGCTGCGGCGAAACGGATGCGTCAAAACGGATGCGCCGAATAGTACCCGATCTCTCTCAAGTACATCAATACTTTAATTCGACCGTATCTACTAACTGCGTTTATAACTTTTCTGTTTAATTCGCGGTACCTTCTTACTTGTCGACATTGAGCACCCGCAACTCCTTGCAGAAATGATGCTACGTGCATCTGGCTCTCTTTGTCTTGAAGACCTTCTAAACATTTCCAACGATTTGGATGATGACACTGGAATAGTGTCTGCAGACCGAAGTACCATCCTTCAACAATGTTTGTCGTTAGTCGTCGTAAAGCAATTCTGTTAATAGTTGCTTCATGCTGGTTCCACGAATCAATTGAAAAGCGCGCATCGGTATGTCGGCGTCTACCTCGAATATACGTATGTTCAAAATATATCAAGAGTTCATCCAAATGCTCGTGAATAGGCATGGATTCGACAAGAATATCGAAAGCAGCAGTAACCTCAAAGGCAGGAACTTAAGCAAGAACAGCCAGACTACGAATGCTCTTACGGAAGACGTCGTTAGTATCATAATCTTCTTTCATTCCAAGTTGCTGAACTTTTCTTACGACGCTTTGGCATAAATGGAACTAGCAACCAGTAATAATCAGTTTATTAGGAGGATCGAACATTGTCAACTTTTCGCCGCATATGTTGGGGTTTTTTCTTTTGTTTGACATGAAATTTTGTTACTCACAAAACAGACACTTCGTTTTAAAATCAAATTTTACTTCAACTGAACGCAATCGTGGGGCACCATGTGACGTTGAAGGCTGTTGCTCTGCAAGAGCTTCTCTCAGAAACCTTTTAATTGATTCAGGTCTGGTGTACTCTTTTCTACAAGATCCATGAACAATACCGTGTTTCTTGTTCTTGAAACATTCAGTTTTTCCGGCATTCGCCAATCCTCGTATCCCCTGTTCACCAATGTTACAGATATTACTGACAATATCACATCCACAAATTAAACACTTCATAGCCATTGTTTATAGGTAGCATTTTCGGTAACAAAAACTCACTAAATAAATGCAAATAATTCACCTATATACATATAAAACACAAGCACAATCAACGCTGGATTTTGCTATTCTAAACAGAACTGGCAATTTTAATAGATATCGAGACAAAGTTCCAACAAATGTTGATTGTTTCGGCATGAATGCAAATTCCGAACGTTTAATGATATAACATAAGTGATAAGCAACTGCAGATAATATAAACAAACTAGCAATTTCTATAATAAATCCTTTATTGTAGCATTATATTATTTTTGTGCTGTAACAATACTTATGCAATTTCTCAATACTAGGAATAATCAGGTCTATTATGTATCACAAACGTTATTATAAAGGTGACAGTTATGACATAACATAAAGGTTTTCGGAAAATTTGTATTACGTATCGTTTTCGCAAACCGTTATTTTAACATGATCGTTATAATAAAGGTTTTCTCAACCTTTATAGTGCACAACATAACAAGTGCTTTGATAGGTGCTATTATGTCTGGAATTAATATAATTGAAATAACACTCTAATTTATATATTAAACTTTATTCGTCGTTTTTCTTCCGTCATTCTACAAGCGCGGGTGCGTTGCCAACCCAACTTATACCAACCTAAATACAACTCAACACAAAATGTAACTATACAAAAATAAATACATAACAGGTGCCGTTCAAGATAACTGAGTTAAAGAAATGGCTTTTAACGGATTAATTAATGTTTTTATTTTGAATCAACTAGAAAATGCGGATAGTAAGTATTTGTTTAAGTATAATTTATTATAAAAATGTAGTTAACATATTAATATGTTTCTAGAATTAATACTTTTCGAGGTTACTTAATAAAGTTTTTTCTGATTCATTTGTAATTGCAGTGGAGAATAGGGAGAAGGTTCAAAGAAGGGTTGGTAGGTAAGTTGAGGATGTGAAAGCAAATGGAACATTTTTATCATTAAACTCTTGTAGGCGATGCTGGTTATCCATTACAACCATGGCTTCTAACACCCATAGAAAATGCAGAAGCAAACTCTCCACAAAGTAGGTACACCGAAGCACATATTAAATCAAGGTACTGCATTGAAAGGGGCTTTGGTGTACTGAAAAGTCGATTTAGGTGCCTTCTTCGACATAGGACCCTCAATTACAATCACTTAAAAGCTGCAAAAATTGTTTATTCTTGTGTTATTTTGCATAACATGACAGTGGAAAGCAAAATACCACAAGAGTTTGAAGAGGAAGAAGTACCACAGCAAAGAGACGGGATTGTAGAAAATCTGAACGGAGATCTTATAGCGGGCACCTATTGTAGTGTGTCATAATGATCAAATATTTCTAAATTTATATTTACAGATGAGAACTGGTTAGCTGAAGGAAGGAAAATTCGTAACAGAGTGGTTCAAAATTTTCGTTAATTTAGTTGTAAGTTAGCTGTAAGTTAGTTGTAAGTTAGTTAATCCTAAATGTAAATATATTTTGTTTATTAAATAATTTCTTCAATAAAACCAAACAGAAGCTTTGGCACTTTTTATTTCATAAAAATTAAAAATCATCTCAATTGCCATAATATGTTTGAAAGTGCAAACATTTGGTTTTGGCCATTTCAGCTTTGGCCCTCAGCATGTCTGCTTCCGCTTTAACTCGAAAAACCTCGGTAAACTTGTTCAAAACCTCGGCTAGCATCTCACTGCTTTTCAAGGTTGCATCGTTAACAATTTTGAAGAACTTACAGGCATCTTTTAAAATTGAATTTGTATATCGCCCAGGTGTGGTTTTTTTTCCTCTCCACGAATATCTACAAAGCTATACAATTAGTATTCATTTATGGAAATTATAAAACTAATATACCTTTTTCCACTGATCGGCAGATTCCAATCAAGCAAATGAGATAATTTTGTCGGAAAAAGTTTACCACAAATATTTTACGTTGTGTGCCTCTAAAGGCTTTGTTTTTCCATGTTTTTCTTTATTACTCTCCACAAATGCAATAAGCTCTTCGTGTTCTAACCGGGTTGTTTATTTTGCCTTTTTGCCATTTGAAATTTAATAATGAAATCACTAACTTATAACTTAAAGGTTGACTTAAGCCAACTGTGCAAAATGTTTAAGATAAATAAAAAAAACGCTGCCATCTATTACTATCTGTTTCCGACACATGTGAGCTACAATAAATGTTTCTCACTTTAGAAGTACCCAAAACTTACTATTATTTTAAGCTTTAAAAAGTAACGTTGACGTTCAATGGTTATTTTAAGGGTTGCTACGTAATACCAATTCTATAGTAAACGCTAATAAAGCAGTTATTTTAAAACTTTATTTTAACATAAAAGTTGACCGTTATTTTTAAAGGTTGTGATACATAAAATAGAGTTGTGATACATCTGGCAAGACGTTCGCCCGAAACGAGCCTCGAAACTTGCAACACGAGACTCGAGACGTGACTTAATAATTCGTCGGCGAGACAAGAAAAGACAAGTAATAAACTTTTTCGTTGGCTTCATAGGCATTACTACTTAGATGCTGTACATACATATAACATTCGGTCTGAACCCACTTCATGTAACATAAAACATTAATTATTGTACGAGTATACCATAAAAACACTATTTTTAATAATCCGCAATTCTTCCACACCCTGTATCTCGCAAAGTATTCACCCCAGAGAAAAATAAATTAAACCATTTTTGTAGTAAATTTTATTTAGTTTAAGTAGTTTTATTCGATTTTGAACTTCGGCATTTTCCCTTCATGTTCGATCTGTTATCATATCTCTGACCTCTCATGTCAGCCAATGGGATCTGCATTTCATTTAGCTCATTTAATAATGTTTCAGTTAAATCTTCGCCAGTTGTATTAGTTACTGGAATAAAACCAACGAAATGTTCACGAATTTCCATTTTCCCATCACATCTTGTTACAAATCTTATTATAACCGACATTGGCTCTGTGTGGCTATTATCGGGTGTACAACTACAAATCAACTATATATGGATTTTGATGTTTCTTGATATGAGGGATATAAGTTCATTTTGAATTCCATGGCTAAATAAAATAGTGAAAAGAGGCTTTCTTACATCTAAAGTTTTTGTATGTACCTCTGTGCTAGAGGTCGAGAACAATCGAGTAGTTTTATTCGATTTTGAACTTCGGCATTTTCCCTTCATGTTCGATCTGTTATCATATCTCTGACCTCTCATGTCAGCCAATGGGATCTGCATTTCATTTAGCTCATTTAATAATGTTTCAGTTAAATCTTCGCCAGTTGTATTAGTTACTGGAATAAAACCAACGAAATGTTCACGAATTTCCATTTTTCCATCACATCTTGTTACAAATCTTATTATAACCGACATTGGCTCTGTGTGGCTATTATCGGGTGTACAACTACAAATCAACTATATATGTATATTGTCGTGTTTCAAAATCTAACATGGAGTTTTTATTTGGTAATTTTGAAAATTGTTATTTTTATTGTAAATTTCATTTATTGAAAATTTATTTCTTTTATTTTGTATTTGCTGGCTTTCCGCCAACGATTTGTAGTGGCAGCAATGGGCGGTGAAAACCAGGCTTCTTGCCGATGATGGCCGCCAGAAGCGGTTGAGGAGCAAATAGTCTCCTTTATGTTTTGCTAATTTTTATGTTAAAGATGAGTTGATAATTTTGTGAATAAAATTAATTTATACTTCTGTAAGTGATATTTGATTATTTTTTGAGATTTGGTTTGGACGTTGTTTGAAGATATTTTTTTGATGGTATTTTGAGAGGAATTAGAGATTTGGATTTTATGGGAATTAATTGACTTCGATTAATAAGATTCAAAATAAAAATTTATTAATTGAGTATTTTAAGAATTATAGTTTTGAAGTTAAATTTCAAGGTGCCGAGAAATTATATTCGATAGTGCGACTTGGGGCCTGGTTATCGTATTGGTCGTTATCGTTCCATTTTATATTGAAAAATTTTAATTTCAAAATTTAAATAGAGCCGGGCAGGATTTTAAGAAGTGTATCTTTTTGGAAGAACTAAATTGGAAATTATGGAAATAGAAAATATCACTTCATCTGGCATCCCAAAGCGTGGGGCTCGATATTTCTGAACCTACTTTTACCCTGAGATTATTATTAATAGTTAAATATAAAAATGGAAACACAATTATTATTGGACATACAAGATAGAATACAAATATGGGAAATCGAAGAAACAGAAGAACGGGAAAACAAGCAAGATGAGGAAAAGGTTAGATATGAAAAAATGGAAAATCCAAAAAATTGGGAAGCAATACACAACAAATATTATAAGGCATATTTTGAAAGAAGGAAAAAAAATACAAAAATAATAAATACAATTTTAGACAGAATAAAGAAAAGAAAAGAAAGTCAAAACTTAAATGATAGTTCAAGCGAATTTCAAGAAAAATTGGAAATAAAAGCGTACAAAAGTTTGATTGAAAGTAATAATCTGTTAAAAAATGAACTTTCAATACATAAAAATCAAGTCAAATCATTGTTGGAAGAAAATGAAAAATTGAAAAAGATTGCAATAGAAAATAATAAAAAAATTCACGAAAATGATTTGATTGAGATTGAATTAAAAGAAGCACATAATAAAATAAAAAGTTTGCAAGAACAGCTTTTGAGTAAATTTGAAGAATTTGAAAATTTTCAATCAATTTTAACTGAGAAGAAAGAAGAGCTAATTAACAGTGTAATTAAGATTGAGAAATTACAGTGTGAACTTATGGAAATCAAAAATGAAAAGACCGAATTAAAAAGTATTGTTGAACACCAGCAGATAAATTTTATGTTTGAAAGGGAAATAACTAAAAAACATAATAATAACTTGGATGATATGATAAATCAGTTTCAGGAAGAAAAGACTTTACTGACTGAAAGTAATAAGGAAATTAACATTTATAATGGACAAACTGGAGAATCTAAGTACAGAAATAATCAATTAATTCTGAAAGATTCCATAAAAATTAAACGAAGATTTAGAATATCATTTAAAATTTATAAAACAAGATTTAAACGCTGTGTTACACTAAAGACTAAAAACAAAAAGAAGAAAATAATTAGAAACGAGAAGAAAATTCGGTTTGGTACAAACACGCAAAATTCAAGATTGCGGAAACGAAGATTTAAAACAACATTTAGAATTTACAAAGCAAAATTTAAAGGACTTGCTATACTAAAGAATAAAAACAAAAAGAAGAAGAAAATTGGGAACGAGAGAAAAATTCGGATTTTCACGAAACCACAATTTATAGAAATGAAACAGGATCTACCTGCGCGTGAATGGAAATGGAAAATAAAGATTGTTCCAAGAAAACATGTTAAGTGTAAGATGAAAATTGGTTTATAATATAGCGATTATTTCAGTAGTTTATTTTATAAAATTAATTGACTTGATTATTTAAAAAAATGTTTGGAAATTATTTTGGTTTAAAATTTGATATTTATGGGAATTATTTAGATATTTTTGGAAATTATGTTTTTACGTATTTTGAATTAATTTGATTTCTTAATTTGAATAACGACGGGTGATGGCTTTCATTGCAAACCGCCGGTTATGCTATAACCACGGTTGTGCTATGAAACCCAGAGGAGCAGATGTCGTGTTTCAAAATCTAACATGGAGTTTTTATTTGGTAATTTTGAAAATTGTTATTTTTATTGTAAATTTCATTTATTGAAAATTTATTTCTTTTATTTTGTATTTGCTGGCTTTCCCGCCAACTATTTGTAGTGGCAGCAATGGGCGGTGAAAACCAGGCTTTTTGCCAAAATGGCCGCTGGATGCGGAACGTAGAATTTTAGTCTCTTAAGTTTATCGGAATTTAGTATTTTGAAAAGTTTTATTTGAGAATAAATTAATTAATATTTTTGAGTAAGTGATTTTTAATCATTTGGAATTTGATTATCCCAGTTTGGACAAGGTTTGGATAACTAGGAAAAGGAAGGATAAGTTTGTTAATTGGAGATTGAATTTGGAGATAAGAGAAAATAAATTGGATAATTAAAATTAAGCTTTAATAATTGGTATTTTATGGTAAAATTTGAAAATTCAAGATTAAATTTGAAGGCAGCGTAAATTAAATTGTTATCGTTCGCGTATGGTCAAGTTATCTTTCAATTTGTCTTTCCATTTTAAACGTTACCTGATTCCTAAATTTTGGACTAAATAAATAACATATCAATATATATCGATTATTATGGATAGTAACTACTATCGAAAGCCATCGATAATTTTCTGTAACTATCGATAGTTTTCGATAGTCGTGACACGTGACAGGTGCCTTCAATACCGGCAATTTACCTTTATCATTACTAACATTTTTTTTTAACTTTGATTTTTATGAATAAAAATGCAACGTTAGTTATTTGAGCATTTTGCACTTTCAACAGATGCCAGTTTTTGCTAAAATATTTTTTCCTATATTTAATATCCACTATCGAAAACTATCGATATTTATCGATGGTCTAAACGTTGCCTATCGATAATTATCGATAGTGCCGCCTATCGATTATTCTCGACCTCTACGTCTGTGCTCTTATCAAACTTGGCCAATAATTCCATTAACTTGAAAAAATTTCTGTTATTTCGAACATATAAAGTTTCGCTAGATCTACGAAGACCAAGATTTGAGAACCAAGAATAATTTGTAACACCGATTTTATTCGTTTTAAAATTTCCTGCCACTTACGTTTCTCAATTACGATTAATTTTTCGTATACATTGTCAATGGTGATTGCGAGTTTTATCTTAAATCTAATTCCATCCAGCATTTCGTATTTTCAAAGTGATTCGAACTTACTTCGTGGCGTATTAAAGCACGGGACAAATGATGAATCCAATCCGAATTTCCACGCACACCCCAATTTGTTTTACTTTTTGAAAATAAAATACAGGCCGAATAGTACCCGACCCCCCGTGACGTATATATAGGCATCAATCCAGAAGAAAATGAACTCCAAGGGGAAGTAGAATGTGAAGAAAACGAAATCATAAAAACATGTTCCACTGAGGAGAGAACTTGAAGAATCGGATGCTTCGGATTGGCTCAAAGCTATGGCCGACGAGGTAAGATCCATTATTACTACTAGTATTTGGGTTTTAGTTAATCGTCCTACTAACGATGAAGTCGACACCCCCAACGAAGAAGGACGTAACTCACATTTACCTATTTTTCAGTAGAGCGATTTGAAAGTTGGAAAAATTCTAGAAGTATTATTTTTAACACGATAAAAATATTATATATGGGAACATATTAAAAGGTGTTCCCATATTTTTCAAAAATCATTACATGCAGAGGAAACTTCAGTACTTTACGTCGTGTTCCTAAAGGTGCAAGACGTTTTGCTGCAGATGGGCTCCAAACTTTGATTGAAAACACTGTTTTACAAAATGACCCAAACTTCTGGGAGGACTTACTTCTTTATGCTTATAAAACTATTAAGGTTCCAGGTGGCTATAAAATCATATCGCTTTCAGCAAAGGTAAAAGATAACATTTCAAAAATGACTTTTCCTGAAGCACATAGAGGAAATCAAGAAAATCAGATATTCAAATTTTAGTTGAGGCAAAAGTAGCTGATTTCGATATAAAAGCTGCTGTGAGGATACTTTCTTCTTCAGACACACTGACCCCAATCGATTCAAGCAATCTTCAACTTTTGGAACAAAACCACCCTGAAACATCACGAACTCTACAATTGCCCGTTACACCGACTTATGACGACGAGCATTTAATTGTATCTGTCAAAGAAGTTCAAGCTTCAATCAATTCCTTTCCTTGAGGTTCTGCTGGTGGATTTGATGGTCTGCGTCCCCAGCATTTGAAAGATCTTAATTGCTTTTCATGTGGAGAAACCGGCCTTCGGCTATTGGATTCATTCACAAAGTTATGCAATTTATTACTCAGCGGAAGGGTCTGTGAAGTCATTTGTGGAACGCTTTACGGTGCATCCTTGTACGCTTTGAGTAAAAAGTGTGGAGAGATACGTCCCATTGCTGTGAGAAATACATATATCTAGGCGTTTGGCTGCTATAAAGAACTTGTATGTGACTACTTTTCTCCACATCAACTAGGGTTTGGGACAAAACAAGTATTTGAAGCAGCCAATCACACAACAAGAACTTTTATTAACCTTCCTGAAATTGAGAATAAAACGTTGTTGAAGATTTACTTCCATAACGCTTTTAATTCAGTGGAGCGAGATGTCATGCTTAATGAAATTAAATTGAAATTAAATTAAATTGAACAGAAGATCCGGCTGGACCATTAGCATATTCCCTAGCAATACAGCCAATTGTGGATAGTTTGCCTTCAAAACTTAACATATTCTATTTAGATGACGGAACTTTATGCGACGAATGAGAAGTAGTTTTGAAGAATTTCATATCACTTTTAGATATGGCTAAGGTTTTGGGGTTGGAGATTAACCCAAGCAAATGTGAACTTTTCTTCTGCTCTGGTTCAACAAACCTGGATATTATTGCCAAATTTGAAGAAGTTTCTCCGGGTATCCGTATTATGGACAAATGCAATCTATATTTGGTGGGGTCTCCCTTATTTGATGAGGGCGTAGAAACTTTCATTCAAGAAAAGCTTGAAATTCTCAAGTTGTTATTTGGCCATTTATCAGGCGTGAACTCCCACGTGGCATACTTGCTCCACAAAAACTCTTTTTCTATTCCTAAATTTACATACCTACTCCGGACAACTACTTTATGGAAATTCAAATTAAAAGCTACTTAGGACTATTGGGGTATTATAGAAAATTTATTAAGGATTTTGCAAAATTGAATAAACCATTAACAAAACGTTTGAAAAAGGGTGCAAAAGATTAAATAAGATCAAAAATTTATTAACACATTTGAGTGCATGTAGCACTTGGAGCTGCACTATCGCAAGGCATTGTAGGAAGTGATCGACCAATTGCATAAGCCTTAAGACATTGAACGAAACAGAGTAAAAGTATTCTACGATCGAAAAAGAACTTTTAAGTATTGTTTACGCAACAAAATATTTTCGACCATATTTATACGGAAGGAAATTCTCAATTTACACCGACCATCGCCCGTTGATATGGCTAATAAATTTAAGGGAACCAAACCGGTAGTTGGCCAGATGGAAACTTCGATTAGAGGAATACGATTATAAGATCGTTTACAAAAAGGGAAAATTGAACACCAACGCTGACGCACTATCACGAATCCAAATTAATGCAATGGAAGATGATGAAAATGATTGCGACAGTGTTAATATGATCGTAAATGTGCGTGATCTTTATTCAGAACTCGAAGCATCAGAAGCACTTTCACCCATATCTGAAAATATTTGGTCAATAATGCAAGAACATATTTCGACAGATTTTTGGACACTAGATTTTATAAAGAATACGTGAATGAATGAAAATGTAAAAGAACAAATGCACACAACAACAAAAAATAGCAAGAACTCGAAACTCAACGGAACTACACCCATTTAAAATTGGACAAATCGTGTTTGTCCAATTAGAACCCGTAACATAAGAAATACAGTCTATTTTTACACATACAGTCTAACACGAAAACGATTGCAAGAGGATAGAAAAATCAAGGTTACAAGTGTAAAAAGAGATAAATTTTATATTAATTTTTTGGTAAATGATAAAAGCGTTAAATTTGAAATCGATTCAGGTTCTGCAGTTACTATAATGAACATTAAGGAATTTACAAACTATTTTAATGAATTAACATTGTACAAAACCGATGTTCGGTTAATTTCTTATTGTGAGAATTATTTAAATGTTTTAGGTGAAACATTATTTAAGGTTGTTGTAGGAAATGGTTCGTCTTTGCTGGGCAGAGAGTGGATCCATATTTTTAGGGTAAATCTACATGCAGTCAATGTTGCAGATCAGGAAACTAATCAATTGTTCAAATTTATGGAAAAGTATTTAATTTTATTCACAATCGGTTAGTAATCAATACATTCCTGATTTTTAAGAAGTTGGGAAGCAGTTTATTATTTACTTTCACTTGCCAACCAATCAGAGCTATTTTGTTTTACTTCCCAACCTACCTCAGGTCGGGAAGTGATCACTTCCCGACCTGCAAAGTCGCATGTTGGTAAGAAAAGGAACTAACAAATAATGTGCGTCAAATTAATTAAGATTATGTCAAATGTCAAGTACAAATTTAGTGCAAGTTAACTCTATAATCTAATATTATTTTAGTTACTTTAAAAATGTAAGTTTTATAACAATATTGTTAATTTAGCCAGAATAATTAAAGTACAATTATGTCAAATGTTTACCATCATTTTGTTTGACATAAACAGCAATTTGCTTATTTTTTATACCAACTTGATAAACTAGTTTTTCTTTTCAAAAATGAAACAAAGTGAAAAGCAGCGTATAATTTAATACAAATTTTAATTATTTGTTATTTACTACCTGATTGTGAATAAAATAGTATACATACCTCGGTGTCAAGCTTCATTCCAGCGTCGCGCTTATAGTTGACTTCGGCGCTTTGCGCCTCAGTCAACTAACTGGCGCTCGGCTGTAATGAAGCATTTTCCACCTCGGCATGTAATATACTATTGTTTGAGCAGAGTGTTGGCAGGATTACAGGTATGCAAGCAGAAAACAAATTGTTTTAAAACAAAAAACAAAATACAGTAGAATCCGCTTAATGTGATCACGGATAATGTTATCAGTCGGTTATTGTGATAATTTTGACTGGGAACCGGTCACTTCAATTATTTCACATACAAAAACCACCCGATAATGTGATCAAAAAGCCGCTTATTATTATCACTTTCAAGGAATTACCAACACAATAATCTCTTTTTCTGATTTCTCATTGAAATTTTATATATTTTTACAAAGCACGTCACTCATTTTAATTTCTATACAAAAACTAATGAAGTTTCCCGTTTCATGAGGTGTTTCTATTTTTAATTTGCTAAAGGAGGACTTTGCTTTGTGCATTTTAATTTATAAGTTTAGTTTATTCTTGCGTTTCTTACGATGTTGACGAAAAAGCGAAAGATCTCTTGGTAAAACAAGATAAAAATGATCGAAAATCATTGAAAATTAAGATTCTCTAATTTTTCGTTTCTAAAATACGTTTTTTTCTAAAATTTGCTTATTGTTATCCATGGTATAAAGATTACAAGGTATGATCTATACGTGAACGAAAACTCGTCCCCTACTGCGCATTCAAAGATGGCTGACCTGGTGTGACATATTTTGACGTTTCCTATTGTTTATTTTAGAATTCTGAATTATTTTAAATAATTTAAAATGTATTTTAAACTAAAACGTTTCACATTTTACAGTTGATCATGCCTATTTTGTATTGCGGTTGGTAAACAATTTACTGTAATGTACTACATAAATAGTGTAATATTTGTATTGAGTAGAATAAAAGCAAGTAGGTGGAAAGTGAAGTAAACAATCGTACAAGTGTGAATATTCGTGAATATATTACAAAAATGAGGTGTTCTGTTTTCGGTTGCAATAATACCAATCAAGGTGAAAATGCTACTACATTGATATACTACCACTCATTTCCTAAAGATTCAACAGTAATGAAACAGTGGCTGCATTTATGTGGACGCAGTGATAAAATTAATCTAAACACTGCTCGAATTTGTTCAGTTCATTTTGTTGAAGGAGATTATCAATTAGATACTCTTTTTGCATCTTATGGTAGCAATAGAAGGTTTAAAAAATTAAGCATTGGAGCGGTACCAACATAACATTTGCCTCGACAACAAACGACAGGTGAAAGTTCAGTGCGATGTGATCGTCTTCGAAAGAGAAATGCGAACAAAACCACAACAGAGTCAGAGCCCGAGTCCTCCGTAATGAACATTACAGAAACTAATGACATCGAAATACATGCATCGGCTTCTACTTCTTCAATAGAAAATCAAGGGTAAATAATTTAAGTTAAATACTTGAATTATTAATTAATAATGCATTTCTTACAGAGTTGAGCCATCGTTAATCCAAAATATCGATATTTTGGAATCATATAATGAAGCTGAAATAGTACAACAATCAGAAAATGAAAGGTAAATAATATATTCTTGAATTATGTTATTATATATAGAGAAATTAATAATATTTAAATTTTGACTTAGGTATCATCATGTCGAATAATGCATCGAAACTACTTTTTAATGATCTTAAAGACCGGTACAATGTTTCGTATTTGTTAACATATCGCCTTAATCAAGACGTTCTGGAAAACTTTTTTGGAGTGATCAGATCAAGAGGGGGCCTACATGATCACCCCGATCAACTTCAATTTTTGTACAGGCTTCGTGCATACATTTTAGGCCGAAATGAGGGCAATATTTTGTTTGAAGGTAATACAAGCGTCGATGATACACCAGATTTGGATAATGTGGCAAACTTTAGTTCGCAATATTTTAATAGTGTATCAGATCCATAACGATCCAGTACGTTATATTTACGAAAGGGTTTCTTCACTTGCATTTAGAAAGTTCTGCACATATCGATTGTGATGAATCAGTAAAAACGTTGTTTTTCAGATCCAGAATGTATTTTAGACTGAAGATGCTTAATAAATTACTTGTTGATTTAAGTAGTAATAGAAAACGAAAAGTAATAAAGATTACTTCTTAAAATGTTTATTTTACCTTTATTCAAATAAATAATATAAATGCACTCTTGTCACCTTATTTTTATATAAAATATAAATAATATAATCCGTGAACAAACTAATAAAGAAACTCTATATATATATAAGGAAAATGATTGAATTCTTATTTAAAAAAGTTCACAAAAACTAAATTTTGAAAAGTAATAATTTTTCAAATATAAATTGTGAAAATATCTAATTTTTAAAGTAAAATTGAAAAAAAAATTTAATTTTCAAACTTTAATTTGAATTCGGATGTCTCATAGGGTCCGCCATATTGAATTATTAAACGTCACTCGATGCGCAAGATCATACCTTGTAATCTTTATACCATGATTGTTATCAGTCGGTTAATGTTATCAAAATGTTCTTGACCCAAAGTGATCACATTAAGCGGATTCTACTGTATAGTGAAATCCGTTCGCGATTAGATTTGCTTCAACCAATTGATAAATCAATTTATGAGCGCAAAGGGAAAAAGGTTCGGACATTGAAGGTGGGAGAGAGAGTGGCTGCGAGAGACTATTATGCGGAAAAGTGGAAATTCGGTATCGTTTTAGAGAAAATGTGGTTTTTGCATTATTTAATAAAACTTAATGATGGTAGAGAATGGAAAAGGCACATTTATCAATTACGAAAAATTGGTGAATACACACCTAAAGATACACATTTACTTGAAGTTTTTGCCACACCCGTGTTAGATAATAAGGTAAATGATACAATAGACAAACGTGAAGATTTTCCAGAAAAAAGTAATTTATGAGATCGCTTACCAGTACTGCAGCCTACTACGATGGAAGACAATGCTATATCTAATCAAAATGAACCTTTTTCTCCTCCTAAGTTGAGAAGGTCTCAAAGAACTTGAACCATGCCCGATCGATTTGTTCCGTAACTTAAATTTCAATTTCTTTGTTTTTTACAAGGAGGGGAGGAATAAGTGTTGTGTTTGCTTTAGTTTTAGTTATGTATTAGATTGTAAAATTTAGGTTGGTATTAAGTATTATGGTGATTGAAAAGGAACGACATGTGTACTACATACTAATAAAGTCTTATTTAATTACGAGTTTAATTGTTTTAAAGTTCAAATATACAACTCCTCTATATAAAAGATACAATATAATAGTATAAAATTTTTGAATATTTAAAATTAAATAATCCTGCTGGTTATACAGGTCACTAACTTCGTCGAAGTTCTGCAACGTTATTAGCCAACGAAGGTCAAGATATTCTTGGACTGAAAAGGCACGGAGGGTGGAAGTCTTCTAATACTAAAGGTTACATTGAAGATAGTATTGGAAACAAAATTAAATTTGCGAAAAAGATTCTCTCCAGTAACAAAAATAAAGAGGTTTTTCAACCAACTTCCACGTGTAAAGAAACCAATGAAAACTTAATTTGTGAAAATTTGGACAATGCTAATTTTAACACTACTTCAAATTCATTGATGCCACTTAGTTGTAGCGACAAGGAAACTCATCCACAAGAGTTGCACGAGGTTCCAGTAGATGGTACTGAAATTTTTTCATCTGCAGTTGTTTTCCAAAATAAACTTCCGGTGACAATCGGAAATTGTAATAATTATACCTTCTATATTTATAATAATAGGTAAATTATAAAAATTGTTATTAGTTAAAATTAAATAAATTTACTTACCGTTCTAGAACGTCGTACTTATTCTTAGCAACTAGTAACCAAAACTTACTGCCGTGCAAACAAACATATTTGCAGCAATTGCTAAAATGGCCCACTATTTTTTAGCAATTAGCTGGCTATTTTAAAGCAAGTTGCTTGGTGCGAGACAGCTAATAGCGCGCTTTTAGCTAGCTAAATAGCTACTTTTTAGCTAGCTAAATAGCTACTATCTAGCCAGATATTAGCTAACTAAAAAGACGCTACTCAGCTAGATCAAATCTGGCTAAAAAGTAGCTATTTAGCTAGCTAAAAGCGCGCTATTAGCTGTCTCGCAGCAAGCAAATTGCTTTAAAATAGCTAGCTAATTGCTAAAAAATAGTGGGCCATTTTAGCAATATTGCTGCAAATAGGATGCAATTTAATCGCTATTTAGCTGGCTGCCGCAGCATGTTCATGCTGCCCCAAACAGCTATATAGTGACTTTTTAGTTGATTTTTAGCATCAAAATGCTATATCGGGCAGCTGCAAATAAATTAAATTATTTATTAAATAATAATTATTTTGTCAAATTTTATTGTTTAATTACATGTTATTCCTAAACAAACATACTGATATTATTTATTATCGTATATACCGATATATTTTTTTTTGCATTTTTTTATATTTATACGTATTATATTATATATTATATTATATATTGAAGTGTTTTCTATAATTCCCAAATTTTTAATTATATTGTACATCACAAGCCAAAATTTAAATTGTTTTCATTTTCAATTATATTGAATTAAATTCAAATGTTAATAAAAATCTAATGGTAAATCGACTAGATAACCTCAGGCACATGCGACACTATCAACTCCACTTTACGATATCTTTAATTTAATTTCAAAATATTATAAATACTACCATAAAATCAATTATTATCTCAAAATCATCCAATTTAAGCTTATCTTCTATTAGATCAGAATCAGTATTACTAATCAATCCAAAAGTATCAAATTGAAATCATAATTTCAAACAATTTTCAGGACACAAATTTCTACTTTCCGCCTCAAGCGGCCATATTGGCAAAAAGCCCCTACCTTTTACAAACTGTCGCCAACCTACCAAATGTTGGCGCTCAAATAACCAAATTCAAATTAAATTACACAATTTACAAAAACAATCAAATTAATTAAAAATAAACAAAATTATCATAAAAAAATTTAAAATATTTGAAAATTGATTTTGAAACACCACAATATATTATATATAATACGTATCCATTATAAATTACATTATTATTATTCCTCTTTTCCTTGTTGATGATTTTTAGTCTGCAATATTTAATTCACATATTATTAAATTAATAATATTTTTTAAACATTACCTGAGCCACGGTTAACCACCGACCTTCATATCACGAGGCGTCCCCTTAGCTAGCTAGCCCATGCTGGTTGTACATATTTGCAATGTAAAATAATAAATGTTGACCCACATAAGGTTAAAATAAAAATGTAAACAAACTATTATCGAATATTCAAATTTTTATTGTCAATATAAGATATTGTTACAATTACCAACAGTAGAAAATTGGTATATTGAACCCCCCCCCCCCCTCGGTGTGACGTTATATATTTTTCCATTTTATAATCGAATTTTAGTAATATTTACAAGTTTGTTCACATTATTATAAATTTTGCGTTTTAATATTTAAAATTTTAACATGTGACGTCAAAGCTTTTGCCTCCTCTGGTCCTTGTCACACGATGTCACATTTTGTTAACCCCCCCCCCCTTAGACGTGTGAGGCAATTTATGGATGGCTTCTTACATATAAGATTGCTTATTTGTCCATAATTATTTGCGTTCAATGTTCAATAAATTCATAGAATATTTATATAAAAAAATATTGCGATGTTTTCTCGGTAGGGATGGTAATTATCTTAAATTGGAAATCTTGTTCCACTTTCTGATCTAACGTAAACTGAATTTGAGAGCCTCGGAAGCCTTTTCTTCCTATCTAAAAAAATTGGGTTAAATTAATGGTTTTGAATATGAAGTGTGATACTTATTTTGCTGGTAGTAAATTGATGTTATGTTGACATTTGCTCAAGTTTACCTTCAGTAAAGTCTTTTAAAACAGGATAGTTTTATCCAAATTGGTTTGCTGAACTCCACTTGATTGAGAATCAAAGAATCTCGGTATTTCACTCGTTACTACCTTTGTGTGGAAATTTTGTCTAGAAAATATTAAAACATTTTAGTAAACAGGCATGTAGCCTAAATTTAAAAGGTTACTTGTTGATTTTGGCGAAGAGGTGGAATAAAAAAAAGATTTTTTTATCAATTTGTAAATTGGGACCCAATAATGTTAATTGACGAATACTTTTTAGAAATAAGTATGTATTAGTTTATAAGAAGTGTATGGACAAAATTTTAAAGCAATCAGTGTATAAATGTGGAAAATATTTGCATATGTGATTACTCGGTAAATGTCAAAACTTCAAATGAACTTAATTTAGTGAAAAACAATTTCTGGTCGTGAATTTGGATATAGAAATGATGAGAAGGACTTCATAGATTTATAGATAGACATAGATAGACAATAGATAGACTTCATAGATAGACAGACTTCTAAGATTTAAATCGATTTGAAAGATATTTAGAAAATTATGTGAAATTGAAAATTGACCGGAAAGTTTGACAGTAGAAACTTCATTTGCTCATAGCAAGCACTGAGATGATTATAATATTATGAAAATTTTTAACGACGCTCAGGGAAAAATAAGGAAGCTTTCCTGAAAATTTTGTAACGTAAATTGCTCAAAAATTCGTCACATCTGCTACTTGCTTAACCGTAGGTGTTATTACACGTGTTAGCTAGCTGTGTTATTTAAAACACAGTTCTTGAGAGCGGGGTATTTCGAAAATCCTCGTGGATTCTTAACAAATATGGGATCAACACTCAGATTTCTTCTCAGCTAAATGGAAAAATGCTGGTAATGCGGACGCCAGTTAATGCAAATCAAATTAATAGAAATCAAGAGGCGGTTAATTGCATTAACACAAATAGAAAAAAAAGAAGTTGGCGACAATGTTTACTTAATACACTAATCAAAATAATACATAAAACATACACATAAGGCTCAAGATAAGCTGCTTTTAATTGAAGATTATAATAACAGTAAACAAAATAAAATATAAAAGGCAAGGTAAAATACTGACATCCACCTGAGGGGTAAATTTTGTTATGTAGCAAAAATACAATTGATCATCCCCGAGGAGGATAAATCAACAAAACGAAGTTATGCTCTAGCACAAACTAATTGCACACCGGAATTCATTATCTCGGTTATAATTGATATTAAAAATAGAACCTGGCATACAGCATCATTAATAAATAAGTAAATGTATCTCTAAGAGACTTACCCTGAATGCAATGCTACCAATTTCACGACTAGGCAAGTGTCTCTCCTTCGAATTCAATATCCTTACTTCATCATTACGTTGGTCCACCATCCAGGAATAAAAGTCTACAAAATAGAGAACACAAAATACTTATTAAAAAATCAACATGCTTGCCATTTCCAAAACTCATCAATAGAGAAAGTGTGACTGCAAATTCAAATCAATTTCTACTATCGCATCTTCATAAACCAAACATCTGCTGAAAGTCGAAGTCTCGCATCTCAAATAAAACATACATCCATGTCTACGAACGAACGGAAACGTAACAACTAAAGTCCACGAAGTCTGACTCTTCAATCCCATAATCTCGATCCCTTAGGTGCAAACGAATTCATAAGGAAAAGCCTCTTATGAATTTTACAAAATCCCTACCATCGGTATCGAAACAAAAAAACAAAGCTAATCATTCTTCGGGAAATTGCTACCACTTATTTCATCCACTTCAAATCTTTTTCATCTCGCACCGAATCAACAAGTGATAATTCTTGTTTTCACCATCCAGCTGTCAAATTTAGAAATATACAAGATGAAAGCAAATATGTACGATGATAAGTGTCTCATGCCGACAAAGTAGTGTTTCGTTTCACATTTCATTAATCAATTGGAAATTCCCTATTAGATCACTATAACACCACTACAATATATATATAAATAAAAAAAAAATATTACAACCCTCCCCTTTATTAAACCAATCAGAGCGCTTATTTCGTTTACACCCTTACCCTCATTAAAAACATTTTAGTTCTAAAGTGTGGTTGCATTTTTTGTTTTTTGCTTTGTTATTCTTCTAAAATTGAAAATTTTATTCAAAATATTTTGTGCCACTCGGTATGCCAGCACCGCTTCGGACTTCTCGGGGACCAGTTGCAGACCATGGGCGCTGATCCACTGCAGGATGATGTTTTGGCCTTGAGTGCCTTTGCGTCGCGATCACTGACTATCAATGTCAGGTCGTCAGCAAATCCTACAAGGGTAACGTTCTCTGGTAGGCGGAGCTTCAGGACTTCGTCATACATGATTTGGCGACGGCCAGCTCCGAACTATAACCGATGGCGCTCCGTCAGGTGCTTTGTTGTTTGGCATCTTCCTCGCCGCTGCTTTTAGCTCGTCTTTGCTGAATAGTGGAAGATCCTCGTCTTCTGGCCTGATATTGAGAGTCAACTCTGGATGCGCCGGGAAAAAAGTCTGGATGATCTTTCTGAGGCGGTCCTCAGTCAAGCCTGGGATGGATGGTCTTCCCAGCTTCTATATGTGACAATCTGGTATGCTCTTCCCCAGACATCCTGGTCCACTTCTTCTACCAGTTTTCTCCGGTGCTCTTTTTTCGTGACGCTGGCCAGGGTTTTTAGGGCCACAGCTGGTACGCCATCGGGGTCAGGTGTCTTTTCCAAAGGGAGACTCGCGACCGCTTCCTTGAGTTCTTCCTGGGTGAAGGGGGTCCATGGGGTCGGGGTCGGTAGCTTCTCGTGTATCACGATGGGATGGGCCTCGGCTACCATCCAGACTCTGGCTGGAGTGAGTCCTGGAATCTTGGTTCTTTCCGTAAGTTTGCCTCTTACGATCTTATCGGCCTTTTCCCATGGGTTATAATGAAAATTATCTTTTCCAAATAAATCTGAAAACGAAAACTTCTCACCACACCTGGGATAGGTGTTCCCCAGTAATAGAAAATTTCAGTGGTGATGCCCTTGATATTACAACTAGCTCTATAGTAATAGGAAAAGCAAAAGAGCGTGAAACTGAAAATAATAATGAATTTGCTTCTGCACCAAATAAAATAACAGCTAATGAATAGATATGTATTGAATCTAATATGAAAATAATTATTAAGCAATACATCAACTTCCAATGCACAAATTCTCAATACGGCAGCAAAAACAGAAAAATCAATCACGCCGCGAATAATTCCAATAAGCGACAACAAAAAGTAACAAATCAAAATATTACTCACCAAGCGCCTGATCAGTTTACAAGATATAAACGACAATGGTAGTTTACTACCCTTGCTTTGATTCTCCAGGAATCCGAAGAACGACGTGTCGATTCCAGTTGCTCGAAGGATGATGATCTTTGCTTGAAACTGTCGGGAACGACCACTCGGCAGTTGACTGAACAAAAGAGGCTGAACAAAACACAGCACACAATGAACACTAGCACTTGGTGCACGTCACAGACGGTAGCAGGGCTCAAGAAACAATAACTTGCGATTCTTACACTCGCAATTAGACGTGATGGTAAAATTCTCGATCGTGCTGATGGAATATTGACAGGCAACTTGAGAAGAGATCAAACCCATGCTTTTGTTGAATTGACTGATCTAATCCTGCTATTGACCAGGACATTGAAGATGTTGATTTCAGCGAATGTGATCATATTATGTTAGACGAACATGATTTTAGAGCAGCAAAAACTGCAATGACTGTGGGTCAAAGACATCTTTTTAATTTTATCACAAACAATATTGAGGAAGAGATAAATGGTTCTCGTGAACGTGTTAAAATGTTTATTACTGGAGGCGCTGGAACTGGAAAAACATTTACTCTCAACTTGTTCAAAGAATAAATTCGCCGCTGCTATGCAGGTGAAAAAGAATGCGTAAAAGTTGGTGCTTACTGGTGTAGCTATCCGGTCGCACTCTGCACTCGATGTTCAAGCTTTCTGTACAAAGGATGGAAAAATTGTCAATCTTCCAATGTTCACCGGGATATACTTAAAAAGTTTGCGATTGCAATGGAAGGATATAAAATTTCTTATCATGGAATCTATGGTTCCATACGAGATGCTTCTTATGGTAAACTCAAGACTGCAACAGTTGCGAGATAAACTAGATCTCTTTGCTGGTATTAACATTTTGTTGTTTGGCGATTTAATGCAACTTCCACCGGTGCGAGGAAAAGCGGTTTTTCACCAGCCGGAAATAATGAAACCAGCTACCCACTTTTGACAGACGTTAACGTTCTGCGAATTAATTGAAAACATGCGGCAACGAGGAGATACGACGTTCTGTGATTTGCTCATTGCTTTACCTGTTGGTGAATTGAAAAAAGAAGATTTGGATATTCTCATGACAAAAGTTGACAACAATCTCGTCGGTAAATTTGCTATTGGAAAAGCACTCCGTATTTATCCCACCAAAAAACAAGTTGAAGAACACAATAATCAAGCCCTACAACATTATCGCAAACAAGGCTTTCAAGTGATTACGATAACAGCTCAAGACAGAATATCCGACGCTACTAAGGACATCAGTAAATACAACATTGGACAATTAATTTCGTAAGACATAAATAACAACTTGAATATAAAACAAAATAATTCACAGAATTATTGCACAATAATATGTCAGTAACTTATTTAATAAAATTTTTAAATATTTAACTTAATTTATGTTGATAAAGACTATTGGTTGAAACTGGTCCAAATAAAATAAATAATTTACTTTAGGAACATGTTTCAATATAATATTATAGGTAAATAAAACCGGTGGACTTCCGAAAACTCTCCCAATTTTCGACGGTGCTAAAGTAATGCTACGGTACAACGTCGACACAGCTAAAGAACTTGTGAATGCGCAGAGCGCAGATATACGACGAAGATTTAGCGAAGATAACATTTAAATGTTAAAGTTCAATTTCAAGAAATCGGCGAACACATCATCGAGCCACGAGTAGTCGAATTTCCTGCAAAATTTTCAGCAGGAACAGCAGAACTTCGTATGCTACCGTTAGTTCTTTGTTGGGTTTCCACTGTGCACAAAATGCAGGGATCAACAGTGGACCACGCAGTAATTAACTTGGTATTAAAAGTATTTGCACCTGGTCAAGCATATGTCGCTTTAAGCCTAGTAAGATCCCTTGAAGGTGTTAAGCTAGAAGAACTCCATTGTTTGAAAGTCCACGGTAAGAAGGTGTGCAATACAAAAGCTCTGGAGGAAATGGCAAGATTGCGGTAGCTGCCTGATTATCGTTTATAATATTGAGTTGCAATTTAAATATTTTGTTTTTGTCAAATTTTCAAACCGATCCGACCAGAATACACCGCAAAATCAATATGTTTTCTACATAAATTTTAACATCCACCTCGAAGTTAAGTACTACGTAAGTGTGAAGTTAATAATGCTCCATTATTTATTATAAACAAATTATTTTTTAATACCTCGAAAAACGGAATCCCATGTAACATATTTTACCGAAAATCGTCATCTAATCAACACTTCCCTGCTTATGTACGCGCAGGGAAATTGGATTTTAATGACTAGTCCGTTAATAATTAGTAATTGTAACAAAATAAAAGAGACGTCGTTCTTTTCTTTGTTACTTACTTCTGCGCACTCTATTTCCGCCATTGATTTTGAGCATTCCGAGCATCTTTATACATAGTGTTTTTTTTTGTGTTTTTTGTAGGTAAGTTTTAGGATAGGCTTTAATAATAATTTTTAAAAAAATTTTTAGTTTCAGTTTTACAAAGTGTTTTGCTTCGGGCGCCAGGGAGGCACTATAGACAGGGGCGGGGGGTTCGAGGCCCCCTAGCTTCCACGGCAGCACCGCACTGAAAATCTTTTAATGAATCCTGTCATCAGTCCCATCTTTATGTTGTTATAATGATAGGACTGGTAATCAACCATCCGATTCGAGCATATGGGTTTAGTATACCAATTGGTGGTCCAGATTCCTTCCGGTCCCCTGATCACCAGAATATCCATCTTTGTTTGTAGGAAATTGATCAAAAGTAGAGAAATAAAAGAAAGTCAAGTTCCTGTAGAAGCAATTAGATTATTTTCAGAAAATATCAATGTTGATTTGTATAACGATATTAAAATTAATCAGTCCTCCCACAAGGAATACACTTCAGTAGCATTTGATACAATTTTAGGTAAAATTAGTAACGAAACAAAAGATTTAATTGTTTTATAAAAGAAACTGTTAAAGTGAACGCGTTACCACACATTATTCGACTTAAATTAGATATTAAATATATGATAACATGTAATATAGACGTAGAGGATGGCTTGGTCAATGGTTCATGTGAAGTATTAAAATTGATAACGTTCAAATCAGATACAACGAACCACTGAAATTGTGATTCGACTTGAATTCAAAAAGTCTAGGTAAAAAGTCCGTATGTTACGTAACAATTTAATGATAGCCGAAAAATTTAATTTCAATTTAATTCTAATAATAAAAATTAGTAGTATTTTGAATATTACAAATAAACTACAACATCAAGTCATTAGACATCAATTTCCAATAGCTCCAGCGCCAGCGGAAGCATTGATAATTCACAAAAGCCAAGGTCAAAGTTTGCATTTTTGCATAGATATTTCAAAATCTCGCCAAATTACTCATCCAATGCTATATTACCTTGCTTTAACCAAAGTAATATTACATTATCGGGATTATACATTTTAGGAAGTTTTAAATACCCGAAATTAAATCAAATTGAAACGACTTGATTAGAATTAAACAAATTAAAAACAACCAAACAATTAACTTTATTAAATAAATTGCAACCTCATAATGGCATTCAAATTATATAATATCTTAACATTTCTTCTCTACTAACTAAATTCAAAAATATTACAACAGATAAATGGTATTAATTTTTAGCGAGACATTAAGTAATGCATGTGACGCTATCTAAATTCCTAACTTTCATACAATATATAAATCGGTTAAACGAAATCAATCACGTAGGCTAGTTTGTTTAATAAAGAACAAATATGAAGTTACCATAAAAATACTATTTCTTTGATACATAATATATACGAGAAGTATCATTTAGAATTGTTTGCGTTTCAAATTTTAATTAACTTTATTGTGATCAGTGTCAGATCAGTGAAATTTAAATTTTAACATACAAGATTATTATTATTATTATTGCTACACGGGTAGTGGTTCAAAGTCCACTTTGTGCTGAAGCTCTAGCCTTATTGTACCCCGTTTTCCATCGAGTTGTTAAGGATAGTTATAAGTATTTCTATCCACAGCGTAATGTTTACCAGAGGGCCGAGCTAAGAAATTATGCCGAGTCCGGAATTTGAACCCAGAATCTCCGCTCATAACTTCAACTAGCGAACACATTAAGCCACCGCTGTGTATACATACAAGATAGTAAAAATGCCAGTTTAACAAAATTATTAAAATCATATAACTTGTCCTCCCGGTTACCTTTTCATACCGAAACAACAAATTTACGTTCACAAACAGATGTATTATTTTCTACATATTATTCAGAAATTTAAGTAGGGGTCTATGAAACCTATTTTTCGTACCACAAATCAGTTTATGCTATAATAAATCATTGCCCAGAAAATGCCACCGATATAAACAGAAAACAAGTAATACTACAAGAAAATAATTATTGCAATAAAGCTAAAAGTAGTATTGAAATTTTTTAAAACCCATCTATATTCAAGGTTAATACTACAACAATATAGGTAATACTGGAACAACGGCTGTAGAGTGTAAAAGTATATTGTAGGTACATTACATAGTTATATGAAGTGAAATTTAATTATGATATTAATAGATATATAAAATGATTAAACATATAAATACTATATACATTTTCTACGAATATGTACAAAAATTGTGTCCTAATGGGTTTTTAAATTTATTGTTGATAGGTATTCATGAGTATCAGGGTATACAATACACCGGATGCGATTGTATCACATAACTAAATCTCTTCATCAAGATGCGATCGACAGAAAACATTATCTGATAACTAGGATAAATAAAAATATAAGTTATATAAATTATTATAAATGATCAAATTTGTCAGTAAACAACTCGGGTATCTCTTCAATATGAGATTTACTTGCGTTCATGTGTTTATTGTTCTATTAATTAGAAATTTTTGTGTTACAGTAAGATTACTTTTGTTGCTGCCAATTTTATCAATTTCAAAATTTTTTAATATTTTAGCAATTTCATCAGGATGATTATGATATCATACACGATAGAATTGATATTTTAGATGTTAATAAAACTGCAACTCCAACTTTAATACTTAAGGTATTTAAATATAATGACACCCTCCAACCGAAAGCAATAAATTTAACAGTGGATTTCAGAGCTGGATGTCGTAAAAATGTACTTGTAAGAAAATTTAATTATTAATCAACTATTTTAAGAATCATCTTTTACAACAAAAGTAAAAACCCTGTACATTAAAGTCCATTGCTTTTTAATTTTACAAAACTTGATTTTTTTCAACAAGTCAGTTTTCAAAATTTAAATAAAAAACACTATTTTTGTTCCAAGAATATAGAATTAAAACAAAAAGAACACTGGCCTATCCTAAATATTATACTCATAATATGGAGGTGATAGCCCTACGTACTTTATTTCATTGAATGAATGAATAGAAAATACTTAACTTCATATTCTTTCAGTTAACTTTTGCCTTCTTTAAAAACGTACAGAAGATTTACCGTCCATTTCCATTCCCAAATGTTACTTTAGATGTATGCGAAGAATTTAGAAAACTAGGAGAAAGAAACCCTTTTGGAATAAAATCTGCAATAGAAAAGTCGAATTATAAAGGTTGTCCAGTTGCGCCGGTATGATTTTTTT
This sequence comes from Cantharis rufa, assembly GCA_947369205.1. Classification (NCBI taxonomy): domain Eukaryota; kingdom Metazoa; phylum Arthropoda; class Insecta; order Coleoptera; family Cantharidae; genus Cantharis; species Cantharis rufa. The sequence continues at coordinate 18,552,633 of OX376307.1, read as the reverse complement.
ATGATATATGTTTTGCTAATTCAATTATCTACATAATATATAACAATATAACAATATAACATACATAATATATGTTATACTTACATCATCAATCTTATCATAATATACCCTAATACGAGTATACATCAAATCGTTAAGACTTGATATTTGATAATTAGTGATTGAATTACGTAAATTTTTATTCGTATGGTACATTTGTATGTATTTTGTGTGTTGTTTAATATCTATTGAGAGCTTTATCCATTCTGGAATTATAAAATTTTTTCTAATGATTATACCTAGTACTTGCTATATATTTATAATATATTATGCGCATTATTGTCTATTATTTAATTACTTTCTTGTATTGGTTTGGTTGTAGGGAGTTTACTATATTGACAGTTGGTTACTGGAACAAGACAAGTTTCCTCCACATGCCCCATCAGGTGAATATAAATTAACCATTCATGCTGTAGTTGATGATGACATATTTGTACTGGATGCGGAATATTATGGTTCAGTAATTAAGAAGAAGAAGAAGAAGAACAGGAAGCATTGAATATGTTGTACATTTTACTAAGTAATTATTATGGATTATCAACAAAGATATCTTAATAAAACATGTTCTACTTATTTTTTTTAACATATTTAATCAAACTTATACGAGGTTTGTTTAAAATGAAACAAGAATTATTTTTTCTCAAAAATTCTTTTTTAATCATCAATGTTGATGTTGTCACCTTCAAAGTGACATAATACTCGGATATAATACACTTTTGCCACCTCTTTTTTCAGTCCTCAAAACAATTCTCGAACGCTTCCTTTGGTATGGCGTTGAGCTCATGCCGCGATTTTTGTTTTAATATCAGTGTCGAAACGTTGTTATTTCAATGTTTTCTTCATTTTTGGAAAAAGAAAAAATTTCATGGAGCCAAATCAGGCGAATACGGATGCTGCTGTAACACGATAGTTCTGTTTTTCGTCAATCTTATTTTAAATAAGATTTTAATATTTTTTAGATAATAGTTATTTACGATACATGCATCGTAACGTATCATATTACGATATGAGATGGGAAAATTGACCAACGAACCCGAATGGTGAGTTGGTTAACCCATTGAGTATCGTACTATTACGTTACGATGCGAATATTGTACAACGTTTTATCTAATATCATAGGAAGTTAATAGTTATTATTTTAAAATTTATGAAATTTGACTTAAATGAAATTATAACGATCAAATAGCTATTTGGTTTAGTATCCATAGACCTATTTTTATTTATTTTAATAAAATGGCTGACACTGATAGTGATAATCAGTGGTGCGATGTACTTTTAAAACATAACGTAACGTAAATACGTTATGTTATATGTACATAATAAGGACAACACTATATAGAATGTTTAAGTTAGAAAGAGAACAAGCTCATATAACATAACGTATTTACTGTTATGTATGTGCCGACCTTTATACGTATATGCCCACCTTCAGGACATTGAATGTTTCATCGGATGTAAATATTCTTGCAAATGCAGCACTTTCTACTATAATTTCTACAAAATCCAAGCAAAAATACGAATTGGAATACTCAAGATTTAAAAAATGGTGCGAAATGAAAAAGGTGGGAGATGCTATCTCAGTGAAAATTATACTTGCTTACTTTGCTGTAAAAGCGGAAAAGAACAAGTCATCTACATTGTGGACGCATTACTCTATGCTAAAAACAACCATTGCATTAAAAAGAAAAGTTGATATAAGCAAATATATACAGAATTAATAGCGTTTTTGAAACGGAATGGCGATGGATATAGGCCTAAAAAATCCAACATATTTTCTAAAGATGAAATCCATAGATTTTTGCAAGAAGCCAACGACGATAGATATTTAATGATAAAGGTAGTACAAATATAATTTTAATTTATTTAAGAATACCTTATCTTTCTTCTTCTAGGTTTCTTTGATTATCGCTATATTCGGAGCTTGCCGTAGAGAAGAAATGTGTAATTTAAAGGTAACCGATATCGAAGATACAAAAACTTTTATTAAAATTACGTTCCCTAATACGAAAACTAAAGTTATAAGACAATTTGTAATTACTAAAGGAAATATTATTAGATGTGACTGCTTAGATATTTTTAAAAAGTATGTTCATCTTCATCCAAAATCTATAACGCGCGATCGTTTTTTCATATTTTATAAAAATGGAAAATGCACATCACAAATAACACAAAAGGTACAAATACCTTCGGACGCACACCAAAAGATATTGCTACGTTTCTTGGTTTATCCAATCCGCAAAACTACACTGGGCATTGTTTTAGAAGATCGTCAGCAACCCTACTGGTCGATGCCGGTGCTGATATAGACACATTAAAGCGACACGGAGGTTGGAAATCGTCCAGTGTTGCAGAAGGTTATGTAGAATCCTCGATTGAAATCAATACGAAAATTGCAACTAAAATTATGGGAGAAAACGAAAATACTTTAAATGTTCGAAAGTCTTCTACGAATGTTAGTAACGATGATTCAACTTCGGCTGGTATTAATATCTCAAATTGCAAAAAATGTATAATTAACGTTTATAATAAATAATGGAATAATAAACTTTTGTTAATTTCATGTGGGGTAAAGTGCCGCTTTACCGCACTAGTGCGGTAAAATAGACTATTATGATTTTTTTATAAATATGATAAAGTTTGACATTATTGAATGATATTAGATAAATATATTATTTTGATTTATGTGCTACTAGCACTCCAAATTTTTTTGTTATTTTTGTCCCTATTTGCTCCTCTATACAGGCTAGATACTTGACGGAAATCAAGATTTTTTTTGATTTTTAATCATAATATTTGGTTATTGTTAGCATTTATTTGAATTTGAATTTCACCGCGCAATTAGACGTAAACGAAAAGTGGACTGTCGTAGCGGATAGCGGGAAGTTGTAAAATTGTTTAATTAATATTAGAATAAGTGAAGTGAATTTGGAATCGGCATAAATCATATAGAAACATTAAGTAAGACGAATTTAAATACTTAATTCAATTTGGAAAAGATAGTGGGCAAGCAAATGTGCATTGCTAGCCGAGCACACACCACATGATCACTGCGGACAAATGCTTGTCGAGTCAATTTTTATAAATAAAGATTTTAAAAATTAAGATTTGGATGATAAAAAATTTTAAAATTTTTCTGGTTAATTGGATCCACAATTAAAAAATAGAAAATAACATTTCAATAGTATAAAGAGAAAAGGTACTCGCATAAGATGCGATCGATATAATGGCTGACGAACCACTATGTGCAAATAAAGAAAAAACTGACAATTCAAGATGCTGCCGATGTAACTTTCTATTTCGACAAAAAGCAAACAGCAAAGCAAAATCGTTTACATCTAGACAAGAAGCTGAAAATTTTTCTCAGAACAGAACAGTGAAACTACATGGACACTCAGTAAACTCAGTCAATCAACTACCACTACAATTGAAAGTCAGCATTCTGAATATGTTTCTTCTAATGTTAAAAGTAATAAGATAATCGAGAATTTTTTATGCCAATTAAAAGAGTATGTGCCACAAAAGCGTACTGTTTTATCTGTAAAAAAAACAGCAAACATTATTGATGTACCAATTGAAGCTCGGCTACAAGATTTTTCTAAAATGCAACTATTTATTCCAAACCGAAATCGATGTTGCATCGAGCATTTAATCAAGAAGAGATTTTATTAAGAAGAATTTGCCAATATGTTAGTTGTTTCGACACAATCAGAAATCGATGTTGAAGAATTCAAAAAATTCATTCGCCAACTTTCAAATAAAGTAGATGCTCGGTTCCATGATAAAATTGATGAATACGAAATATCGGAAGAACGCTTATAAATTCTTACTGGCCACACTTGGAATGACATTTCCGTGCTTCAAGATATGCTAAAAGAACATTATGAGGGTGTGGCGGCCAAATCTGCAACAGATAAGACGGACTAATGCATACACATTAGTCCAGCCTTCGTAGCTCTACGAGACAAGTACTTGTCGCTTCGTTGAGAACCTGGGATCGAATCTCCCAGCGGCCGGATTTTTTATATGATAATTAATTAAATAAAAAGTCCGCGAATTAAGTAATAGAGGACGCCACATCTTCTTAATACATTCTAGATGGCGCTAGTAACCTCGACCTTTACAAGGGTATCACGCAATCGAAATATTGTACAAGCAATTGTAATTTTTTTTATTTAAATTGAGATCTGGGAATTCCAATGCTTATTGCTGCAATTTTGGAGATAAAAGAAGAAATTCCGAAAATATCTGCTTCCAAAACACTTTGGAGTTGATAGTAAATCCAGAGAATTTTATGTGAGTCGAATTCGTAAATATATTGCACGATTTGTGCAATGTTTTAGTCATTATTTGTGATGGTACATATTTGAGACATCAAAAAAGCTCAAATAATGTCTATCAGAGGCTTTCTTACTCTGGACAAAAGAAATGTCCGCTATGTAAGCCATTCACCGTTTGTACCACCAACGGTTACGTAATTGAACTTGGCGGTCCTTTTGAAGGAAAATTCAACGATGAGCAGATTTTGCAACGCTTGTTGGATGATCCTCATGAAATTTCTACCACCTTAAAAGCAGGTGATATTTTTGTATTGGACAGAGGATTCAGGGATGTTGTGTCAATGTTGGAAGCGAAAGGTTATATAGTTTTTATGCCTGCTTTAAAAGCACAGCAAAGTCAATTAACCACTGAAGAATCCAACCACTCACGGTTTGTGACGAAAATTCGTTGGGTGGTAGAAGCTGTGCATGGCATCATTGCGCAATAGTATAATCTTCTTCATCATCAATTTAAAAATCAATCATTACCAGATGCTAGCATTTATTGTAAAGTAGCTTGTCTTCTTTACAATCTGTTTGGAAAACGCCTCAATTACGATTCAAAAAAATTGAAAGATATAGTCACAAGAATGAAGTTGAAAACAAATATTACGAACACCTTAGCTGAAAAAGTAAACAGTGCTAATTGTAATCGAAAAAGTTCTCCGTTTCAAGATTTATCTTCGCGAGACTTGTTAGACTTTCCAGAACTGACTATTAATGATTTGGAGATTTACTTTGGTGGATCTTATCAACTGTCACAAGCAATTTCATATTTAGGTGAAATGGTTAGAGAAGACGATTCACTAAAATTAACTTTTGTGAAAGATGAACCAGAAATAGTTCGTTTTGAAATAAAATCGCGACATTATAAATAAAAAAATTTATAAATGTTATATCGAATACGACACAAATGATTTAGGAATTGATGCCATCAAAGGGCACTGCTGCAACTGTGCAAATGGTCTGCGGACTGTTGGGTGCTGTTCTCACGTCGCCGCGCTGATATATCATTTATCATATAGAAGATTTTTATCTAGAACTTTTGAGAAATCTATTTAACTTGAGTTTGACTCTAACTTGACTCTGACTCTATTTGAAGTTGAAAAACTTTTGACTAATCTAAAGGTATTGACAAATCTTTTCGACATTGATAATGTCATTGATAATGATGAGGACTAGACATAGTTATTAAACGAAAAACATAACTAAAGCATGGAATGCGATAACGAATTTTGTATTGTTTTTTTAGAATCGTTCTTTTATTTTTTAAGTTTTTTTTATTCTTTAATTCATGTTCATTATTTGTTAATGTAAAAATAATTCAATAAATACGATTTTAAAAAAACAATAAATAAATAACACAATGAAAACTTCTCGACCCTAAAGTTAAATTAATAAATCAACAGATGAACTTGATTTTTTCTTCGTGGGTATTTTGGGTCCTTAAATCAAACAACTGTTTTATATGTCTATTGACCGGTTTCAACCAACTATATTGACCTTCATCAGAATCTACAAATTGAAATCATATGACTAAACAGCATCATGGCATCAACAACAATTACATACCAACAAACCACTACTTCTAATACAAACTCTTTAAAACTCATTGGCGAATGTAAACGCACATAAAATAAATAAAACATTTGTAAAAAATGCAGTCACAACGTAAAATTGCAAATTCGCTAATACAAAAATTAAAATTAAAAATTCAAGCAATATATTAAACACAATCTCTTTTAACGTTCTAATCTAAAAACACTACAACACCACACATTCCAAACAAACACAGGTCCGTCTCAAATACACATCTTTATCGGCAAGGCAAACGCTTTTTTGGCTTTATAAGACCAGCTTAGATGCTACTTAATCCAATCATATCAGTCTGAAAGTTCAACGATTTTCCCTTATTATCATTGATGTGTAGCACTTCCAAAACTAAGCGTTTGTTATAGTTTTTTTTATAGTTTTTTTCTCCCTGTCTAAAATCTGAACCTCATTATACAGCATCTTATGGTCCGTCTCCTTAACGTGCGCCGACAATCCCGTACTACTCTTCTTCATTCTGCAATCGTACTCATGTTGGTATATACGTTTCCTCAAATATTGCTTTGTTTGCCCCACATAGCTATGTCCACATTCACACATTATCTTGTAAATTACACCACTTTCATTATTCTTTTCATTTTTATCTTTTCCATAGTTGAACAGTGAGGAAGTGCCCTTCTCACTATAATAGACGGTCTTAGTCGTTTCTGAGTTGAACAGATTTTTTAGTCTATTTGATAATCCCGGTACGTATGGAATCTTTACATAGTTTTTAATTTTATTTTCTCCCACCTCATTTTCTGCATTGGGGTGTCCTTTTCTACTTTTTTCTCCATATAAAATATTATTTATGAATTTTACCGGGTATCCATTTTTATTAAGTATAGTGGAGCTCTTTCACGATGGAGAAAGAGCTGAATCGATCGATACCCTTCCTAGACCTGCGTCTCACTAGAAACGATAAAAATCAGGTTGTTCTTGATTGGTATAGAAAGGAGATTTCCTCAGGTAGGCTTTTAAATTTTAATTCGGCACATCATATTAGCCAAAAAACATCAATCGTTAAGATGATGAAATACAAGATAGATAAAATAAGTAGCCCGGATTTAATAAATGAAAACTATAAGCGCATCACCACTATACTTAATAAAAATGGATACCCGGTAAAATTCATAAATAATATTTTATATGGAAAAAAAAGTAGAAAAGGACACCCCAATGCAGAAAATGAGGTGGGAGAAGATAAAATTAAAAAACTATGTAAAGATTCCATACGTACCGGGATTATCAAATAGACTAAAAAATCTGTTCACCAAAATTTTTTTTAACTCTATTGGTTTGGAAATTGATTTATGTGCAACTTAATTGATAAGGAACTCGGTTGATATGCAACTCGATTGGTTGGAAACCCCACAGTGCCGACAACACTGCCGTCTTTAGTTAAAAAGTCTTATCTGCTAATTTTTTAATTTTCAGTTAGCAGTATTTCTTGATAGACAATACCCATATTTATCTAATGCACTAACTTGGGCCCAGTTTTTCAATCGTAAGTTAACTTTGAGTTAACCCAAATTTAATGGTTAACTTACGCCCGGTTTCTCCATCGCATCTTAAGCTGTTGCCTGGCTAAGGTCTAACGGCGTCTAAGCTCTACCTAAAGCCTGAGTCGAGTTGCACCAAAATATTATGGCGTCGCCTTATCTGAGCAATTGCTTAGCTGAGATTCAATTTGGAAACAGCCTAAAATCTGTCACATTGAAAGTGACAGTCGCAACTTAAGCTGCAGCTTAGCTCTAGTTAGGACTTAAGACGCGATGGAGAAACCGGACATTAGATTTCTGATAAACGTAGGTTAACACTGAAATTTAGGTTAACTTACGATTGAAAAACTGGGTCTTTTAATAGCTAATTTCCCCTTTAGGCTGGGAACTTTGATTTAAACTCATTGAAATTCCTTGGAAATTCCTGGAATTCTGTGAAATTTTTTGGAAATCGTTGGAAATGCTCAAGGGACCAACGGATCAGCGGATCGGCGGATCAACGATTTAACGGATTGTAACAAATTTTATTGAATTTGTTTTTAAGGGTACGCCTATGTATTCCTTTTGCATTTCACAACGAGGCGCTCCTGTTATCTGGGCGGATAAGACGGGTTGCGCGCGGTGGTATGGAAAATTGGCAGTTGAGTTAGGGACTCGAGCTTGAAAAGACGAGAGTGAGTGTTTTCTGTGTTCAAGAGAAATTTTGGGTGAGTTTTGGTCCAGTGGACTGATTTTTAGGAGACATCTTATCTTTTTTTGGACACCTTAATTTTTTTATTTTCGCTTTGTTAAATACTCGCAGCAGTTAAAAAGAATTATTTGCAATAATTCAATTCGCATAATATATTTTATTTTCCATCGACTGGCCGTATTATCAAGCGCTTCAACGATAGCACTTTTATCTTGCTGGCAAACATTTCCAACGTGATCCTTTAAATTAATTTAATAAAGTAAATTATTTTTACTTTTATTTATTACTTTGGATTAAATTATTATTTTCGCTGTGGGCGTAGACTACTTGTTTTCTGTGTGTTTCTCCATTACGGATAATATAGAGACAAGTATCTACAATTTCTTTTTTTTTTCCATCTACGTGCTGGACTTCCTTTGCTGGTGAATTTTTCCTGCAGTGGTTGATTAATACCTTTAAAACCACCCCCTCGCTACCGGCACAAATCAGCTAGTCGTAACATCTTGGGTTTCTACACTATATTTTAAAGCTGGTTCTTCTTCCAGCGTGTAGAGAAAAATTCTGTTTGCCCTCAAGGGCAGGTAGCAATTTTTGATTACAGGATCCCCGACCCAAAGGATCAACGGATTAAGTCTATTTGGAAATTGTTGGAATTCTTTGGAATTCCGAGTCTTGTGTACGGATATTTTACTGGATATTTACCCGTGGGATTGCCGATCAGTTGAATTCCACTGTATTCACTTATTAGGGGGTTATCGCGGCCAAAGATTGAGCAATCAGATGTGTGTTACAGGTAAATATTACTTAAATATTTAAGTTTTTTGGATACGCTTCTTTTAGGTTGGTATATACTGTGATGACTGATGACCCATGGTTCTCAAATTGTGAAAAATTGTAATTTAAATAAATTTAAAATAAAAATTTAATTCTTCTTTGGGCCTCCCATTTTTTTAATACACGAGACTCTTCTTTTTATTTATTTTATTTAAAAAAATGACATGCCGCAGCTTGCTGGGATTTTATATATTAAGATAATTTCAGTTACATATTATATAATTTGGCGTCATGTTTTTCTTAATTTCTTGATCTTACTATTTCTGTATAATTGGTTTAATCTGTTTGGTTGGTGAAACTATAGAAGAAGATTTAACCTTGCATTGTACATCTTTGGCTTGGATCTATTATGAGGCTCTGTCAAGCCTAACCCGGTATAATTAACCAACTAAATATTATCACCACACAAACTATTAATCACCTGCTCAAGAGACCAACGGATCAGCGGGATCAACGACTCAACGGATCGCCGACTCAAAGGAACAAGGGATTAAGTCTATATAGGTAAAACGGCTGAACAGGAATGACAACAATCGATGTTAATACCTATTTCTCAATACTTGAACTAAAAGTTTTATAATACATTCGAAAATGAATATTAATGCAGTACATGGAAGCGGTACAGTTGTAGGCAACACGCTTAAACGAAAACTGGAAGATTCTTCTATTGACGGTAATGAAAAAATGGCACCTGCAGAAATGAACGCATTTAAAAACTTTTCATTCAATAATGATAATTGTAGTTTATCTCTCAAGTCCTTTTTGGTATTAGAATTAATAGGAAGTGGAGGATATGGAAGAGTATTTAAGGTACTTAAGCGTGACGATCCCGAAAATAAAGTGTTCGCAATGAAAGTGTTGCGCAAAAGAGAAATTTTGAACAGACCACATGGAACTGAATTTGCCATGGCTGAAACGAATGCGTTGAAGTATCTTGAACATCCTTTCATTATCAAATTAGCGTATGCTTTTGAACGAAAGTCGAATTTATACGCAGTACTTGAGTACGCAAGCGGAGGAACGCTTCAAGAAATTCTAAATAAGGAGGAGATTTTAAAGGAACATCAAGCTGCATTTTACAGCAAAGAAATAATCTGCGGAATCGATTATATCCATTCTAAACATATCATTCATAGGGATATAAAACCAGAAAATATTTTAATCGACTCCAAAGGCCACGTGAAACTGGCGGATTTTGGTTTACGCAAAGAAAATTTTACGCCTGGGAAACTTGCTTTCTTAAAACATGGAACGTTTAAATATCAAGCTCCAGAGGTATTCGAGAACCACGGCTACGGCACCAAGGTGGATTGGTGGGCGTTCGGCATAGTATTTCATGAAATGGTGTGCGGCCAATATCTTTTTGAGCTGAAGGAGGAAGAGCAGGATAAAAACCTGTGTGGTAAACTTCTCGAAATTGGCGTATCGAACGAAGCGTTATCTTAAATAAATGGTTTATTAAAAATTAATCCAAACGAGAGATTTGGAAGTGACGAAATCAAACGTCACAAATTTTTTCATGAAACTTCTTGGGATGAAGTTCTAAAATGCTTGGAGTGTCCTCCAACATTTTGTTACGCTTAAGCGTAAGGCGGAAGAAGAATTGTCCCCAAAAGAAACCAAAAAATTTAAACATGATGAAGCTGAAGAAGTAAGAGAATTATTACAAAAACAAATTGATGATGGTGAGACCCTTTAATGTTGTTTTTTAGGCTTCTACACAAATAAATATACACTTTTCGTTACATAATCATTTAATAATATTTTATGTTTGTTACATACACTTTTCGTTACATATTTGTTATAACATTTTTGAACATGCTACCGATTTTACAGACGTATTCCCGTCAAAATAAGTGTTCATTTCCAGGGTTAATCTGAAATTATGTCTATCTTTTAGTATAATTAATATAGTCGCTCAGTCGTCAAACAAGAATCTCCCACAGTTCCAAAATCACGTATCAGTATCCAAAAATTGATAGTTTATTCAAGAAAATAGTTGCTGAATTTTTCTATAATTTTATTTTAAATTAATGTTATTTTAGAATGAAGCTCCCGGAAACTGACAATAATATTAGATCGACAAAAATTGAAAAGCCGTATAATAAAAAAACGTTTATAAATAATTTATTTTATTTTAATCCATTAATTAAATTATCCATTAGGTTTTTTCACATGTGCTTTTGGTATTTTTGTAAAATTTGCCGCCCCTAAAGGGCCGCATTGACCCATTGAAAATTTACAGTTAGTAATTTGAAATGTATTAATCGGATGGTTCCGATGCTTTCTTCTTTATGCTGCTCGGGTAATTTTAAAACAAATCCAATTCACAAGTAAACTTGATTATTGATTGGGAAGCAGTGACAGTGCCAGAATTTTTAAAATGGCTGGGCTAAACGGGCCCAATATATTTGGGGTGAACAAAATTTATAAATAAACTCAAAAAAATACATGATTGAAATAAGCTCCTAAAAAATGTAACGTATGTATATATTCTAAATCAAATAAAAATTAAAATAAATTACAATAATAAAATACTAATAAAAATAATTACAATGAAATTAACAATAGAAACTAAAAAAAAACAATAGAAAACTCAAAACTTCGGATTTCTGAAGACAAATAGTAATTATTTTTAGAGACAGACCGAAACTTTTAAAAGTTCATTTTAAAATTTCATTACCATTTGTAATGAATTTTTTACAATTTAAGGCGAAATTGTTTTGGGGGCGACCCCCCAAAACTAAAAACTACCTACTTGCTAAAGACATTCGTGTTTTAGAATTTTTCACTTCTCTAGCTTGCCAGAAAAAAAGGCTAAATAGTTATTTTCATCCCTTCCAATTATTGAAAAGTGATAAAAATAGGTGGGGGGAGGGGCTTCCACGAAAACGTAGGATTCTGGGGGTAAACGGGGGTCATATTCGGATTCAAGAAGTCATTTTATATAAGAATCAGCAAAATTGGTGTCAAACCAGTGTTATTATTAATAATTGAAAAAATTATATTCTCCAAAAATTATCAATTTGGTCCAAAATTGGGACAATTTTCTATATCAAACTAATCAAAATTACCCGCTCAAAAATCAAAACACTACTTTTATTCTTTAAATAATAAACTCATGTATAAAAATCGCAATAATCTCAGAAGGCAACTTTTGTCTTTTGTCTCTCAACGGCAAAACAACGACAAAAAGCCTGGTTTCTCTACCTGGTAGTTTGCCACCTCAACATGTTTGTGGGAATATCAAAAAATTCAAAAATATTTACAAAAAATCAACATTAAAATTTTACATTGCAGTTTAAAATTCACAAATTAATCTTCAAAATAATCCAAAATCGATGTACTCCATATAGTCTTTACATATGCATATTTTGTGCTTCTTTATGCCACGTTCCGAATTTTAAACATTCTAAAAACCAGCGTCACTGGTGGTAGCGCTGTCTCTCACAAGCAAAGGATCTCTGCGGTGTCCCTCAACGATCTGAATAATTTTTGGATATGTGGTAGAACATCAAAAAATTAGAAACCCTCAATTTTTTTAGCCGATGTGACAGTGATTTAAGCGGTGTAATGGCCCTTTAAGTATTAGGGTGAAAAATGAAATTTTTTTATTAAATTAACGTCATCAAATTTTTTGAAAAAAATACTTTTTTGTAAACAATCACATTATGATTTTCTTGCTGCGATGCTTTAATAACACAGGCCAACAACGAAAAAACTTTTTCAATAATTTTAACTAATTCCTGTGCAATTTGGTGTACTGATTCCGAAAAAAAAAGTTGTATCACCCTCCAATTTTTCACATTTCAATATTAACCCTTCGTTATATGATGAAACGAATTTTGAAAAAAATATATATTTGGTTACTTATTATGCTGTAGTTAATGAGAAAAATAAAGAAAAAATTCCAATTTATCAATTCATTGTAATATTTAAAAAAAAGTGAGTACACACACCGGAAACACACCGTTTCACCGCATTGTTTGGTCAACAATACTTAAAAAATTATGTTTAAGTTTAAGAGAAAATTGTAAATAAATGAAAAGAACTATAAATTTTTAATTTTTATAGATAAGATTCAGGTAATTTTTTAAAAAAAGTTATTACAAACCTTCATTTTGTTGGCCTGTGTAATTTTAGGGATATACCACCACCTATAAAATTTAAAAACTCACATAAAGCATCTTTAATACAATTTTTTGCAATTTTTTCGAAAAAAATATATGTTGTAGGGGAAGGAAAACTGTACACAATGAACACTTTTTAGCATATTTTGAATTTTACTGCATATTTTAAAGCATATTTTTATATATTTTTACTGCATAAAATGCATATAATCAATTTTTTATTACATATAATCCGGACTCCGAGGTTGACAGCTCAACAACTGATATTCACAATTGGTTAGTAAAGAAAAGATGAATGATTATTGAGGTTTATTATTGTTGCATTTTTTCACTAAAAACAAATTTAAAAAAAAGGGCGCAGCTGATCTTGTACCCTCTTAAATTTTTGTCTGAATTATCTTAGTGACGGTGCACACATGTGTTCCAAATTTTATAATTAAATTCAGAGTATAAAGGTCATAACCGCCCAATAATATCTGGAGAAACCAGATCAAAACATTGTAGAGGGCGCAGCTGATCTTGTACCCTCTCAAATTTTTGTCTAAATGTACCCCACTTTAAGTGTGTGGCACCGCCCTTTCGTTTGTCCGTGGATGAACTGTACGCGACGGCTAGCTCTAACGTCGTGGGCAAGAGTGCTCTCTCAAGTGGCAAGTTCTTGAATTTCTTGATGTCGACTTGATTTATTGAAGACGAGGACCTAAATAGAATTGCGGCGCCAATTGGCGAATAAAACACAAAGAAACAGTAAGAGGGATTTATTCGACAATATGAAATGAAATGAAAATGTTGTGAAATACAGATATTATTGGTAACGGTTCTCAATGCTATTCTACGAAATATAATTGCAATGGTAGTTACATAGGCAACACAAATAACAACGGTATGAATAATATTCGATGTTGTACGATGGGTTACATGCAGTAGCAAACAAGCAAAAATAAGGAAGTTACAAATCAAGCTATTGACTAGAACTACTGTACTGCGCTTCATGCACTTATGCTGCGTGCGGTTGTTTATTAGGCAAATTAAATTGAATAAAAAGCAGTTAAAATAGCAATTAGTTGCAAAACCATAAATCAGTAAGTTAGACTTACCCAGGCTTGTGACAAAAATACTGATCGAGGTGACGGAACTCAGGATCGGAACAGCTGTAACGACTCTTTCCGTTCGATAGACCACCTCCTTGTAAACTGGATTTCTCTGAAAATAAGTCAACTTATGAAATATGATTAAGCACACTAATATTGCCACTGCGGTTCCTTGAGATACAAAACTGCAGCAACAATAGTACACAAAGCTACAGCCAATAAACAATTCTAGCTTGCAGGGATTAAATGAACTAATAAAGCTACTGACATGCAACAAATTAATTACTGTGATGGTGATCGATACTAAATTACCCTCCGATGTATTAAACAAAAGTATTGTACTCCAAACCAAATTGAACGACAGGCTTCCTTCAATGAATTCCATAAAAATATAATGCCTCGAATCGAATTTTCAATTTTTCCAAAATGGCGACAACACCTGGCGTACTCGTAAATTTTCTTGATGATGATAACCAGTATAACAGTAGTTAGATTCAAACTCACTGTTTTATGTACTCGAACAATAATGGGTAAATATACGTATACTTGATTATTCTGAATCCACAAGTTGGATTTCAAATGAATATCTTAACTTGAACCAAAAACGCAGATCGAAAAATCGACGTGTCGACCTCCACAAAATTCAATGCTCAAGTCCGGCTTACTTATCGCGCAGTCTCCGTCAAGCGAACCACCAAAAAATAAAGGAACGTTTCCGTTCACTTTAAAGAAACTAAAGCCGCGTTCATCGGCTAGTGAAGGAAGTAATTGTGACATGCAAAATGCATGTTACACACTCCCCCCACTTAATGGAAACCTGGAGGTTTTCAAAAAAACAAACCTCAAAACACGAAAAGTCCAAAGAAAGATCACTTGATAGATAAAGCTCAAAGAAAGATCACTTGATAGATTAAGTTCAAAGAAAGATCACTTGATAGATTAAGTTCAAAGAAAGATCACTTGATAGATTAAGTTCAAAGAAAGATCACTTGTAGATTAAGTTCAAAGAAAGATCACTTAGTAGATAAAGTTCAAAGAAAGATCACTTATATACCCGTGTTATTGTGTGCAACTTTGTTATTACGGACCTGATGTTAAATGGTTAAATTACCGTAAGATCCCCTTGCCTCGTCTAACATAAAAAATACATTCACAAAAATAATGCTAACTTGTGTGGTGATTATTAACTTCACTCTCAGGAGTTTTGATTCATGGTTAACAATAATATAATAGCTAGAAACGAAAGTAAACTTACTAACGACTGCTTAGAGTATTGTTAAAATAATTAATTATTACGAATTAAACAAAGTACTACTATAGTACTAATATAACCTACCAACAGATAATACGCAATTTTTTTATATACCTAGGAATGTCAGTTCCAATAAAAAGGTTAAGTTTTAGGCACACTATTATACCTCGAGGAAATTTTACACATTGGGAAAACTCATCCAACGCCATAGAGATTGGACAGGACTCATACTACAATCGTATTTAGCCTCAAGCGTCCAAACGCTCTACAAAAACTACTATTGTCTTCTAATAGGACAGCTCAAACTAAGCAAATAAATGGTGATGACCTGACAGTCACAATCAAACGATCTACACCTTAATTGAATCAAAATACATTGGATTAATCTCCAACAAAAACCCTAATGAGATTCTCATTAACTCACACACACAAAATTAAACATGAATTACTCAGGATTGGCCTTTAAATCTTTAACATGGAATACTCCAAGATTTTTACCATGCAGATCTTTCAAACGATAGGTCAATGAACCTGTGACTTCAACAACTCTGCATTTTACATACTTTGGCGCTAACTTTTTCGAAAAGTTGTCAACAGCGCTGGAAAGAGAAAAATTCCTCTTCCATACTATATCACCCTTTCTGAAAGATAAAGGACGTTTACGCAAATTGTATCTTGCTTTGCTACGCTCGTACGCGAGTTGTAACCTAGAGACCACTGACTTATACAGTTCATTGAAGTTATTGACATCAGCAACGACACGTTCCTGATTTCCTAAATCAAACTCATGGGGTTCTGCCTTATCTAAGCGACCGTAATAAGCTCCACTATTCGGCACGGACCGACCTAAATTAAGAAATGAAGGAGTATACCCAGTAACCTCATGAACTGCGTTCCTAATTGCATGTGCGACTTTATATACGTGCTGATCCCAAGTACGATGATCTTTTTCAACAAAAGACCGCAAACACGTCCCTATCACGCGATTAGAACGTTCTACGGCATTAGCCTGAGGATGGTACGCGGCAGAGTACCATAACTTTTGTACTTCGTACTGGTTCATAAGTTCTTTGAAATTCTTGCTAGTAAATTGAGTACCGTTGTCACACATGACAATTTGCGGGACTCCAAATAGTAAAAATGTCTCTTCTACCTTCTGCACAATAGCAGGAGCTGTGGCCTGTCTTAATGGATGGACGATAACGAATTTCGAAAACCAATCAGATATGACTAATAAAAAGGAGTTCCCCTTTTTCGTCCGTGGGAATGGACCCATCAAATCCATAGACAATATCTGAAATGGATATTCGACTCGCTTCGCCTTCCCCATCAAACCAGGTCGCAGTAAATTCGTAGCTTTACTCGCGATACAAGTTTCACATTTAAGTACATATTTTGAAATATCGGATTTCAGGCGTGGCCAATAATATATTTCAGCAATCTTGTTGAAAGTTTTAAAAACACCTAGATGACCACTCAGAGGGTTGTCATGACAGTCTGACATAATTTCGCGACGACGTGATTTAGGTACCAAGAGCTTCCACTCCACCAAATTCGACACAATATTGTGCTTGTTTGGAACGAATTTAAAAACATAGCCATCTTCAACTTTGAAGTTCGGAAACTTTTGCGGTTGAGAATTAATTTTATCTATGAAAGCTTGATACCATTCGCTTTTGTCCTCTGGATTCACATTTATGAGGTGAATATTAACAGGCGCACGAGAAAGAGCGTCGGCCACTACATTGAGTTTACCCTTTCGATGTAAGATAGTAAAATCGAATTGATTCAGGCGTACCGACCAACGAGCGAGACGACCTAAAGGGCTTTTCACAGTCCCTAACCACTTAAGGGCTTGGTTGTCAGTAATCACCGTGAAGTGGGTTCCCTCAATATAAGCTCGGAATTTTTCGATTCCAAAAATAATCGCGGCGCATTCTTTCTCCATCGCGTGATAGTTACGTTCGTGTTTTGTAAGCGAACGACTTGCATATGCAACGACCTTTTCGTCTTCACCCTCTCCCTGAACTAAAATGGCACCTAGACCGTAATCTGAAGCGTCAGTTTGAACGAAGAAAGGTTTGCTAAAGTCTGGGCTGCTCAAGATAGGAGCTGAGATGAGAAGGTTCTTTAAAGTTCTGAAGGCATCTTCAGCTTCGTCCCCCCATAATACTTTTTGGCGTTTAGCTTTGCCTTTGAGCAAATGTAAAATTGGCGCTACTATGGTTGAAAAATTTGGTATAAACCTACGATACCAACCAGCCATACCGAGAAAACGTTTAATTTCGGTAGCCGTATTAGGAGTCGGAAAGCTAACGATAGCCTCCACCTTATCTGGGTCAGTTCGCAACCCTTTGCGATCTACAACAAAACCAAGGTATTTAATAGAGTCTCTGCAAAATTCGCACTTACTAAAATTTACTTTAAGACCAGCGTACTTAAGTTTATCAAAAACAAGTTGTAAAAGTGCTAGGTGCTCTTTGAATGTTTTGGACACAATTATTATATCGTCAAGATACACAAAAATATTAGGATAATTAGCAAAAAGACGGTCCATTAATCTTTGCAGCGTTTGTGGACTATTCTTTAGTCCGAAAGGAAGGACAATAAATTCGAACAGACCTCGTAAAGGCACAGTAAAAGCTGTCTTTTCTCTTGACTCAGGAGCAAGAGGGATTTGCCAAAACGCTTTGCTCAAATCTATAGACGACAAGTAATGTGCGTCTCCCAACTGGTTTAAAATATCACTTATGTAATGAAGAGGGTACGCGTCAGATTTTGAGACCTCATTAAGACGTCTAGCGTCGAAACAACAACGAGTCTCACCACTCTTCTTCATGACTAAAACTAACGGTGAGGACCAAGCTGATTGAGATGGTTGAATCGCGCCTAACTCTAGCATTTTATCGACTTCTGCATTGAGTTTGTCTAGCTGTGCTGGTGACATGGGATAGTGACGCTGCTTGATTGGTCGGGCATCACCGGTGTCTATGACATGTTCTACTAAAGAAGTGCGACCCAATTTTGTCGAACCTATCTGGCTAAATTTAATAGTGATCGCCTCGAGTGCTGCTATCTGTTCGAGTGTTAAATCTGATTTACTGTTGATACCTTGATCTTTGGACAAACTACTAACTTCCGGAGGAACGGTGAAAGTGTCCTTTTCGAAGTCAGTTTTCAACTTGAATAATTTACAAAAGTCGTAACCTAAGATCAGTGGATATTTTATTGAGTTAACTACTATACATTCTAGTAGTTTAGTAACACCTTCTACAGTAACAGGCAAGCAAACTGATCCAATCACGTCTTGCAACGTTCCATCTGCAGAGCGCAGTGAAATTTTTTTATTTTTATTTAATGTCAAACCTAATTTTTGTAACAAATACAGTCCGTCGTGGCCTAAAACAGATTGGTTGGCGCCTGGATCCATAAATCCTAAAACATTTTCACTACCAATAGATAATGAAATGTACGCCCGATTATCTAATGGACGGTGAGTAAACAAAGCATTTATGTCCTTATCGTTGGATCTACAAAACGAGCTAACCTGACCTAACCAATTTTTCCACTCTAAACTGTCAGCCTTGAGTCTAAAGGGACTTGGGACGTAAGGGCTGCGTCTTACACCCGTCCGTCTTCGTTTTTTGAACATTTAGGACAATTTATATACGTGACGTTCTGCGTACCGCAAATATAACAGAAAAGATTCCTTTCGGTAGAAGGACAACGCTGGTAAAAGTGACCTGGCTTTTTACAATTGAAACAATGAGCGTTCGCTGGCGGAGTGCGATGGTAATTCCTCGAATAATATGAGCCTCGATTGGTATTGCCAAACAACGCATTTACTTCAGCTTTAACTGAAGTAGTAGCAGGTTCTACTTTCGAACTAGTTTCACCTTTGAAATTTTTACTGTGTCGTTCCTCTTCCGAAATTAATTTGCAAGCCTCCATCAATGACTTGATCGAGGTTATATTTTGAAAAGCTAGCTGAAGATGGAATCGCGGTTGTAAGTTCTTCTTCATAATTTTTACTTGCTCATCTTCTGAAGGAATTTGAGTCAAGCGACTAAATAACCTACGCAAATGAGAAACGTATATAAAAGCAGGTTCATCGTACCCTTGGGTGCGATTTCTAATTTCTTCCCAAATAGCATCGTCGTAATCAATTGGTAAATAAAAATATTTTAACTCCGCAACTAACTCACTCCAGCTACTGACCGTAGGCTTGGTTGCTCGGCACCAAACTAACGCATCACCCTCGAATAAATCGAAAGCGCTTTGAAATAAAAGCTCATCAGACACCTCGCGCGAAACTTTGAGTTCCTCAACTCTTTCGAGAAAACTTATGACAGTGGTCACGTCATTACTACCTGTAAATTTTAAATTCCACCGACTAATCACATCGGGTTTGTGACGATAGTAAGGAAGAGGTTCCTTAAACAATGCACGCGGTTGCATCTTATTTGCATTTGCAGCGTTAGGTGTTGGTATTTGAGGATTATCAATCGAATTATTAATTTGTGATACGGCAGCATTAGCTAAAAGATTTACCGAGTAATTAGGAGAAGCTAACGATATGGATGGATTTTGCATCGCCGATGGCTGACGAATAGCATCTAGTAATTGAGGTGACAATTGGTTAATAACTTGATCAGGAGTCAAATTTTTCAAGTCATTGGCCAGATCGTTGGCCTTTGCCTGAGGGGATTGCATGAGTTTGTCAACCTTTTCGATAACTTTGACCAACTGCGACTGCATGCCTTGCACACGGTTACCCTCTTCTATGGAGGAAACTTTAGGTACACACATAGTAAGTTTGCTTAAGATATGATTTAATTTAGCTGTTAAAGATTCACCTTCGTTTGTGTTTGGCAGTGTATAAAATGAGTCTAACTTAGGTTGCAAAATAGCAAATTGGTCAATACATGACTTGAACAATATCTCAACATCAATGTTCAATTCGGGATATGTGGTTCTAACGCGAGGATCTAAACTTTCCGCTCGAAGAGCCATTCTCAACTCTGCCCTTCGTTCATCTACATTTTTCCCTTCAGGATCTCTACCTCGAGCTCTCAACTCCCATGCCAACTCTTCAGCCGACAAGCGATTAATAAATCTCATCTTTTACCAATTAAATACACAAGTTAAATATTTATATAAAAATGTCAAGATAAATGGGTTTAAAATAAATCGGGTAATTTCCACACAAGTTTTTAAAATTTGTCTACCTATAATAATAATAATACCGTTACCAATAGAAGAATAAGAATTTAAAGTATAGTAAAGAGAATTAGAAAAGAATAGAAGAAAAGATAAGGATATAGGTCTTCTTGATGTTAGAATGCTCTTGTTCATCAACTCGACTCAAGAGAATTCTTCCGTTGGGACTCCAATCTATGTCCTTTAGATCGAGACAATAACTAGGCCCGTTACGTTGGGACGCCAAACTGTGTACCCCACTTTAAGTGTGTGGCACCGCCCTTTCGTTTGTCCGTGGATGAACTGTACGCGACGGCTAGCTCTAACGTCGTGGGCAAGAGTGCTCTCTCAAGTGGCAAGTTCTTGAATTTCTTGATGTCGACTTGATTTATTGAAGACGAGGACCTAAATAGAATTGCGGCGCCAATTGGCGAATAAAACACAAAGAAACAGTAAGAGGGATTTATTCGACAATATGAAATGAAATGAAAATGTTGTGAAATACAGATATTATTGGTAACGGTTCTCAATGCTATTCTACGAAATATAATTGCAATGGTAGTTACATAGGCAACACAAATAACAACGGTATGAATAATATTCGATGTTGTACGATGGGTTACATGCAGTAGCAAACAAGCAAAAATAAGGAAGTTACAAATCAAGCTATTGACTAGAACTACTGTACTGCGCTTCATGCACTTATGCTGCGTGCGGTTGTTTATTAGGCAAATTAAATTGAATAAAAAGCAGTTAAAATAGCAATTAGTTGCAAAACCATAAATCAGTAAGTTAGACTTACCCAGGCTTGTGACAAAAATACTGATCGAGGTGACGGAACTCAGGATCGGAACAGCTGTAACGACTCTTTCCGTTCGATAGACCACCTCCTTGTAAACTGGATTTCTCTGAAAATAAGTCAACTTATGAAATATGATTAAGCACACTAATATTGCCACTGCGGTTCCTTGAGATACAAAACTGCAGCAACAATAGTACACAAAGCTACAGCCAATAAACAATTCTAGCTTGCAGGGATTAAATGAACTAATAAAGCTACTGACATGCAACAAATTAATTACTGTGATGGTGATCGATACTAAATTACCCTCCGATGTATTAAACAAAAGTATTGTACTCCAAACCAAATTGAACGACAGGCTTCCTTCAATGAATTCCATAAAAATATAATGCCTCGAATCGAATTTTCAATTTTTCCAAAATGGCGACAACACCTGGCGTACTCGTAAATTTTCTTGATGATGATAACCAGTATAACAGTAGTTAGATTCAAACTCACTGTTTTATGTACTCGAACAATAATGGGTAAATATACGTATACTTGATTATTCTGAATCCACAAGTTGGATTTCAAATGAATATCTTAACTTGAACCAAAAACGCAGATCGAAAAATCGACGTGTCGACCTCCACAAAATTCAATGCTCAAGTCCGGCTTACTTATCGCGCAGTCTCCGTCAAGCGAACCACCAAAAAATAAAGGAACGTTTCCGTTCACTTTAAAGAAACTAAAGCCGCGTTCATCGGCTAGTGAAGGAAGTAATTGTGACATGCAAAATGCATGTTACACAAATTATCTTAGTGACGGTGCACACATGTGTTCCAAATTTCATTCAGTTGCAGACTTTCATAGTGACAACACGTGTTATATGTGAGGTTATGTCATACCAACCACGATTGTGAAATCGTTTTTAACGTTAAGTTTTTGTTTGTTTGTTACAAATTGAGACGGAACCCATGAATAAAAACTTGTCAATTTATACAAAAGCCTTTGTTGCGGCTAAAAGTGCGAGTGCAATCCGAAAGTCTAAATACAAACTGGCAGCCGCTTCCGAGAATGCAGCATTCCAAAAGAGACTGGAAGGAATTCTAGTCAAAGCAAACCTACCAACCAGGGCGACAACACCATCCGGCCAACCGGTACCACCAACCGAACCCGACCCTGACACCATGTCGGACAGTATGGAAGTCACCGAGACAACCCAAGGGCTGGCAGGCCTGAACTTCACCCCGACAACAATTTTTAATAAGTATGGACTCCTGGCCATCCTCCCGGAGAATCAAGAAGATCAATGGACCGAAGTGAGAAGAAAATTCAGGCCGCCACCGACGGTAAAACCCCTCGCAGCCAACGTATCGGCGGCTGCGAGGAGACCTGTACAGACATAACAGACATTCCAAAATTTCAGAGCCAGTGTAAGCGGATCACCACCCAGGCGGTCCAATTTCAAGCAGTGAGAGGCCAAACGCGGATTTTCACACAAAACCTTGAGGACTTCAATAAACTCAAGGCGGACCTGCTTCAGAACGGCGCACCGGGGTACACCTTTACCCCACAAGAAGAAAGGACGGTGAAGAAGGCCTCAAAGGATCACCCTACTTAGATGACAAAATGATCCGCGAAGCGCTCGCGGAATTCAAACTCTCCCCCACCTCAATCCTCAACCTTAAAACCAGACTGGGTACTAATTCAGGTTCATTTTTAGGTTCATTTAATCAAAACATGTTAAAAATTATATCAGGTTGTTCGAAAAATTCATCTCTTTCCAATAAAATTTTTCCACATGAATTGTGCCTCAGTTAAAAAAAGTGAGGTAAATTGTTTGTTGAACAACAGTAATTTAAAATGGTTTTGTGACCAATGTATCAATAAGGTTCAATATGCATCGAGTTGTATGCTTGATAGGGAGTCGATTGTGTATGATATGGTATCAAATTGTGTTCAAGTTATTAAAGAACAAGGAAATTTAATAATTAAACTGCAAGAAGAGGTTAAAACGTTAACAACAAAGATAGTTACAATTAATGATAAGCTAAATAAACCTCCTTGCAAGAGTACGGAAAGTAGTAATCATTCAAGGTTTAACCGCAACTTACTCAAGTTTCGGTTACCCCAATGCCGGCCGGTAGCTCTGTTGGTAAATTGGAGAGCGAGTCGTAGGTTCTTACTAAAGTTATAAAGCAATGTAGGAAAAAAATTATTGTCGTTGTATTTCTAAGGCGCCACTGACTTAACTTGACAAAAAAAAACTGAGTGATGGAATATGTCCTTAAGCCAGAAAGGATTTATCATATATTAAGTAACAAAAATTTAAGTTTATTCCAAAAAAAAAAGAGGTTAAATGGTTGCCAAAAACAGAAATTTGGTCTAATCAAAAATAACAGCAAAAGTTACCCAATTCGCTAATAGCTATTCGCCTATGGTTTTCATTTATCATTTGACACAAAAAATTAAATGTAGGCAAACAAAAATGCAAGTTAGGTCGAATTTTATAGATGAAAAAACAATTTCAGTTTAGTATAAACTTTGATTTATGTGAGTAGTAAATATTATGTTGTCCTATTTTTTCCTACAGATGACCTGACAACTTGATAATCACGTGTATTGGAACCAACTAGTTGTACCCTAACACTCCCTGAATGCTGCTTGTGCAAGCAGCGGCTAGCTTATTCAGTACGGAGAGAGGCTTTTTGGGTAAGCGATACTAGAAAAATATTGCCAGGCGCCAGAAACTGTTATTAAACCGTAAAATAAAATAAACAAAATAGAAATGGTGGTTTAATGTGGTTTCAAATTAAAAATGTGAACAAAATTTTAAGGGATACTGAAGGTATCACCTTGACAATAAAAAAATTTAAAAAAATACAAAGCTCGACACTGATGGTGTCAGAAGCTTAAAAAAATTTTTGTTTACCACCCTCTTGAGTGACGACCATTAACGGAATAACCGTATTATAAAAATTTAAAACAACAACCGTCACATAAATCTCCTGCAAAAGAGAATAATTGCAACACAAATTGTAACGACTCACCCTTAAAACTGACCAGGTGTAATGGCAATACAGCAGCTCGAGTTAACCACGACTTCCAGAAAGCTTTCCTTGGTTCGAAGATATTTCGGCTGCTCCAAAAATGGTTTGGTTTTGAAAACTGCAATCACAATTTGAATTACAAAAACCCCCTCCTACAATTGATAAATGTGACACGTCTCTCTACCAAACGACGTAGAAAAAAATTTATCTTAATTGGCGTCACCCAAAATTGTGAATAAAATATCAATTTCTTTAAAAAAAAAAAACAACCAAATATTAACTCCTTGATAATGCTATCGATAATTCCGCCAACTGTGGAATTATTATACTACGTTTTTCTTGTTAACGTTTTTCTTGTTACCTTGTTGAATGGTACAAGTTGGATTGTGCATCAAAACAAAAAAAAACCATATAAAAGACTCGTCTTGTTGAAAAACCTTCACCACGGTGGCAAAACGTAGGTGTCTGATAAAAATTAGCAAACTGCCAGTGATTCAATCAAAAGATTTTCAAATCGGTATAAAACCCAAAACAATTGATTCAATTAGTTGCAATTTCTATTAATTTTTGCAGTTGTAACGAAATTAATCTGCTTTTATTCGAGCGCTAGTGATAATAAATTATTGCTTTATCGTCCATACCAACGTTAAATAGTCAAATTCAAAAAGGTGTATAAAATGTAACATTTAAAATTCAAAAATTTCACCTGGCAAAGAAAGAAATGCATTCGCAATGTTACACTTTCCCCTCCCGAACCTAAAGACTGCGGTTGGCATGACGAAAAGCAAAAATGTACCGACTGGCTTTAATAAATGGTAAAATTAAAAAATTAAAACATAACTAATTTGTGAAGCAAATTGGTATGAAATGTCAAACAAAAAAACTGAAAAGATTGGACAACACTATTATCCTGAGGCACGAACCCACTAAAAATTACATCACAATCATACCAGTGTGAGCGTTTCAGAAAATTTATCTAGACTTGATTCGTATAAGTACTTCCGATTTTGTCAAAAAAAATTTGAACATCTAAAACGAAGTATAAAAAATTTTAAGTTTTGATTCCGTTCTGCTTCAAGAACAGTTATATCCCAAATGGAGAATCAAAAAAAACTAGGAAACTTCCAGTTCCTCAAATCTGTAAAGTATCAGGCATAAATAATTTAGGCCATTTTTTAATATTTGAAATGAATCTTTCAAGAAAACACTGAATTCGTCACCTTATCAACTAAATATATACAATACTTATTAAACTAACTATATACAACTGGACAAATTCAGCTACAAAAAATGAAATGGTTTGATTAATCATCAACCACCTTAAAAATAAAGTAAAAATTGAGCTGGTACTCAAAATAAATAAAAAGTGAATCAAGTCATGTAACAAAAAATTTGATACGAAAGGAGAAAATTTCTTACTCACACATCATTCACACCTCATTCATTCCTCATTGTTATCAGGGTGCTCTTTTAGATCTTTAATATGAAAGATTCCCAAATCTTTCCCTAGGTCATTTTTCAAGCGATAGGTCAACGGACCCGTGACTTTAGTGACAGTGCACTTAACAAACTTGGGAGCAAGTTTTTTTGAAAAATGGTCAGAAGCGCTAGAGAGAACGAAATTTCTCTTCCAGACGGTATCTCCCTTCTTAAAAGTTAGCTGACGTTTTCGCAAATTATACTGTGTTCGATGTTGTTCATGCGCACGATGCAAATTACGTTCTACCTGTTTATGTATCTCATGCAATTGCTGGTTGTCAGTAATGACGCGTTCACGGCTAGCAATTGTAATTTCTTCGGGTTGTAAAGTTCCCAATTTCCCATAATAATCCCCACTACTCGGAACAATTCTTCCCAAGTTCAACAACGTTGGGGAATGACCAGTAGCTTCGTGAACCGCATTACGTATAGCATGGGCAATCTGAAAAACGTAAGTGTCCCAAGATCTATGATCATCCTTTACGAAAGACCGCAAACAAGTACCAATAACTCTATTTACACGTTCTACGGGATTTACTTGTGGATGATAATTTGCGTTATACCATGTTTTCTGAACATTATACTGTGACATCAAGTTTTTAAAAATAGAACTGGTTGATACGTAGGTCTTTTCTTGAAAGGTAAAATTAAATGAAAAATTAATTGAAAAATAAAAATTTGCTTAAAAAACTTGAATTTAAAAAAAGAGGGATTTCCGGCTGCTCAGCTTGCATCAAAACTTCCTCAGGGTCGTGAGGCGGGAAACTAAACCGTAATTGGATAAATCACTACGAGTATCAATCCAATCTCATATGACGGTCAAGTGTGTCGGTAAACTCACTTTACAAATAAATACCTCTGAAAAGAAATACATAAGACAATTAAACACAATGTAAAACAAAATATAAAATTTAATGATGACTTGATGTTCGGCGAAATCGGCAGTTACAGTAAAATACTTAAATGCTACGAGATAGTGTCGACACTTGTTCATGCATGATTACTTAAAATTAAGACAATCTTCGATACAAAATAGCATGGCAAATACATAGATATTATTCACTTCATCTAGTGAATTTCAGCATCAATTGATGGATCAGTGACCGACAAAAATACCTGGCCCCCGAAGACACTGTGGTAATTATCCGGCAAATACCAACTTGGCGTGCACTGTTGACGCACTACTAATTCTAATTCACTTTAAAAGGTAAGACAGTACTCACTAATTAGCTGGCTTGACGACACCTTGACCTGATGGTATTCTGATGAAGATGCTCGTCAAATAAGATATTAGAGACGGAAGTATTGCAAAGATATCGGCATTAATCGAAAAGGCGATACCTTGACTTGAATTTAACTCATAAAATGTGCGTACTTATAAAACCGGAAATAAGCGTTCGAAAACATAATTCGCACCTTCTTCATAGGGAAGAAATTATGCGTAACTCGAACTTAGCTTCACAAGCCTAAATTGCGTCACTAAACATAACACTGCGTAATTCTCTAATTACGCATTCACGAAATTTAAACTATTTCGTAAACACTTTATTACACGCCTCATGGCGGATTAACGGTATTGCGGTATTTTACATATGTAACACTTGATTCAAAATGTTGCGCAGTAGGCGGTATTCGGTAGTCGCGCAGGTAAACCTCACCCACGCAATCTCCATAGTTGCGTAATTTACGCACATTGCGCGTTAAACTACAATGCGACAACGGCGCATGTCACTCGGCACAAGACATAATTTCGGTAATTACGCATAACGGTAACTCAAGTCACAATGGCTTCTATCCCAGGAGCTACGCGACCACACTGGTCCGCCCGGCGCTCCAGGGTAGACTCTCGTAGACTGTCCTGCTTCAAGCAATTCTCTAGTTAAATTCCCCTCTCCACGATATTTATTTTGTCGAATCTTGCATAGACTTGCTTGGAAATGGTTCGCGCTATCTCGCCCGTTGGAATTTGAAACCATTAACGATAGCAAGCGACAGGAAAGGTGTAATTTATGACTTGTTAGGTTTGCGAACTTTTATTTAAAAATAAAAGAAAAGCAAACCGTAACATGGTAAATTGCGTGCCATTGTCACACATAACAATTTGCGGAACCCCAAACAGTAAGAAAGTTTCTTCGACGAACGCCGCTACCGAAGATGCCGTGGCCTTTTTCAAAGGGCGCACTACTACAAATTTAGTAAACCAATCAGAAATAACTAATAAATAAGAATTACCCCTTTTGGTTTTGGGAAACGGTCCCATTAAATCAACCGATAATAATTGAAAAGGAAATTGTACTCGTTTCTCAGCTCCCATTAATCCAGGTCGAAGCAAATTTGAAGCTTTACTCGCCAAACAAATCTCGCATTTGCGAACATAACGCACAATATCAGTTCTCATACGAGGCCAGTAATAGATTTCTGCAACCTTACACATAGTTTTTAGAATACCCAGATGACCTGACAAGGGATTGTCATGGCAATCCTGCAAAATTTCTCTACGTCGCGATCTAGGAACAACAATTTTCCAATCAATCAGATTTGAAATGATATTATGTTTATTCGGTACATATTTAAAAATCATCCCGTCTTCTATTTTCCATGACGGATGATCGTCAGGATTTAAACTAATTTTATCTAGCATTTTACGGTACCAAGCATCATAATCTTCCTCAGTAACTGTGATTGAATGAATTTGTATTGGTGCTCTAGACAACGCATCAGGCACGACATTAAACTTGCCTTTCCTATGTATTATGCCAAAATCATATTGTTACAATCGTACACTCCAACGCGCTAACCTTCCCGTAGGGCTGTTTAGTTTACTTAACCAAAGCAAAGCCTGATTGTCGGTTACCACCGTAAATCGCGAACCTTCGACATAAGCTCGATATTTCTCTACGCCAAATAGTACTGCAGCGCACTCCTTTTCTATAGCACTATAGTTTCTTTCCTGTTTAGTGAGAGTTCTACTGGCATAAGCCACCACGCGCTCATCCGTACCCTCGCCTTGAACCAAAATTGCCCCCAATCCTACATCAGACGCATCAGTTTGTATTATGAAAGGCTCATCATAATTCGGACTACAAAGCACAGGTGCTGTAACTAATAAATCTTTCAATGATTTGAAAGAATGCTCAGCATCATCAGACCAAGAAATACGTTGCCCCTTCGTTTTACCTTGAATTAAGTTTAAAATCGGTGCAGCAATGGTGGAAAATCCCGGTATAAATCTACGGTACCAACCAGCCATACCTAAAAATCTCTTAATCTCGGTAGTATTTTTTGGAGTCGGATAATCTACTATTGCAGAGACCGTACTTGGGTCGGTTCTAAGACCTTTTTCGTCAACTACGAAGCCTAAATAAGTCAAGGACGGACGACAAAATTCGCATTTTTTAAGATTAACCGTTAAGCCCGCGTCTTTCAGACGTTTATAAACCGCTCTTAGAGTAGCCAAATGTTCTTTAAAGCTCTTAGATGCCACTATAATATCATCAATATAAACAAATACGTTTTCAAACTCTGGACCGAATAGTATGTCCATCAGACGTTGCAACGTTTGGGGGCTGTTATGGAGACCAAAAGGCAAAACAGTAAATTCAAATAAACCACGACCCGGAACGGTAAAGGCAGTTTTCTCGCAGGATTCAGCCGATAAGGGGATTTGCCAAAAAGCCTTACGCAATTCTATGGATGTCAGATAACGTGCATCTCTTAAGTGATCCAAGATCTGGCTGATGTATGGCAAAGGATAAGCGTCACGCTTTGTCACTTCGTTAAGCCGACGTCCATCGAAACAACAGCGAAGTTCGCCGGTTTTCTTTTTTACTAAGACGATAGGACTATTCCAAGCGCTTTTGGAAGGTCTTATTACCCCTAAGCGTAACATTTCATCTATCTCCGAATTAACTTTGGCTAACATAGCTGGCGAGAGTGGATAGTATCTTTGCTTTACCGGTCGGGCGTCTCCCGTCTCAATAACGTGCTCCACCAAAGGTGTACGTCCTAACGTGTCGGGACCTATTTCTTTGAATAGTTCGATCACAGAATTCAGTTGCTGTACTCGTTCAAAGTCTAAATCTACACGAGATTGAATAACCTTTACCGAATCAATTGAGCAAGGTATGGAAAAACTATTATCTGCAAAGTTTGCGGTGAGTTTGAACATATTACAGAAATCTGTACCTAAAGTTAAAGCATTGCTAATCGTGTCGGAAATCATGACAGGCAAATCTTTAGTGACATTGTCGACAGTAATAGGCAAGGTCACAAAACCTAACACCGGTTGTAAGGTTCCGTCCGCTGTTTGTAAACTTGGGGTGTTGATGGGTTTTTGTACTTTTATTTTAAGTTTTTTGATCAATGATAACCCCCGTGATCCTAGTATGGTTTGGTTTGCTCCGGAATCCAAAAGTGCCAAAATGGATTCGTTATGAATGCGAACAACTACATAAGGCCGATTATCTCCCGGAACAGGTGTAAAAATCGCATTAGCTGTGTTAAGAGGACGGCAAAAATTTTTAACCTTCTCTAACCAATGACCCCACATTATAGATTGTTCCGCCAACTGTTGAGGACTAGGGCTAAATCGACGGAGATTTGAGCCTGTCCTTTTTAGTTTTTTTGAC
The DNA here is from genome assembly GCA_947369205.1 of Cantharis rufa. Taxonomy (NCBI): domain Eukaryota; kingdom Metazoa; phylum Arthropoda; class Insecta; order Coleoptera; family Cantharidae; genus Cantharis; species Cantharis rufa. The sequence goes on along the minus strand of OX376307.1, from coordinate 18,522,048 downwards.
ATTTACTACAAGTAGTAAATGTGGCATTAGGTGTTCCGCATACATAGCAGAAAATACGACGCTCTGAGTAGTATAAGATTGGGGGTGCTATGCACCCCCCACCTCTTTTTTTGTCACCCCCCACTACTTTTTCTCAAACCACGCCCCCTTTTCAAGGTCAAGCATTCTATTGGTCATAGCCACGCCCAATTTTCAAGGCCGAGCATTGTATTGGTCATAGCCACGCCCCCTTTTCAAGGTCAAGCATTCTATTGGCCGTACGCCACTGCCCACATTTCAAGGTCATGCATTCTATTGGCCGCAAGCCACGCCCAATTTTCAAGGTCAAGAATTCTATTGGCCGTAAGCCATACCCACGTTTCAAGGACGGTAAGCCATCTCTCTCTTTCTTTCTCACACGCACCTCAGGGTCTCCTCAAGGCTATACAGGAAGACCACATTGTAAAATCACCTGTCAAGGTTATCCAAATAAATTGATAGATAATCATTTTTATCACAAATATAGATAATACAAATCATTTTTATATAGTACGAATTTAAAATTGTGTAAAGACCCACCATATTTTGGTACATATTTAAAATTTAAATTAATTATTTTATTAGGATTGCAGGAGCTTAAGAAACAATATTATTATAAATATACAATTATAGCATTTTAAATCTCACGTAGTAATATTATCTTAAAAGTAGTATAAAAATTATACCTTGATAGTAAAATCTATTTATAGATTATTATTTTATTAATATAAATTAACATAATGATTAAAAGAAAAATGTCAAGTTGACTAATGTCTATAAGTGTCTACATATAATTTTGGAAAAGATTATTTTATGTAAAAAATTATCAGGTTCTGAAATTTAGACAATCAGCTTGGCTGACATCATATATTTTAAATACTAACTCCTCGCTAATATCCAGATATTGAATGCAAATCATGGCGTTTTTAGATTTCTAGGACATGTTAATGTAATTGTGTTGTTCCATATCGCTGCTATGAAATAAATTAGTGTGATGTCCATTTTAACTACCTACCACCACCAACAACAAACACATCTATTTCGTTTAAGATATTGACAATTAATAATTAGTTTTGTAATACCCAATCACTATATTACAATGGGTTTAACATTAAATACACACACGTGTTCTTTTTTATAATTTTTATTATATTTCACCATTAATACATTCTACTAATTTATTTTCTATTACAAGACCATATGGTAGAAAATCTATTATTCCACATATAATATTGGTAAACTTTTTATTATTTAATATTCTACAAAATGTTTCCAATGTAATTACATTTTTTAAAAATTTATCACATATCTCCTCTTGGGCTCCATACTTCGCTACCACATCTTCAACCTCCTGCAAGTTTGGATACCCTGATTTCATATATAGAGCACCATGTTGAATATCGATTGCCATATCTGATAAAGTACACTTCATTCGCTCGATAGCTGAATGTAGATCAACAGCTTTCGGATAATGTTGTTCCGCATATGCCATCCACATCCTATAATTTAATTACATTAGCAATTTCCAGATCAATGATAATTATTTTAGTAAAAAATGCAACATCTCCATAAGTGTATATGCATTGAATCCAGCAGTTTCCATGCTGATAATATTAGATAATATATTAGATGGGTTTTCTAGTAGGTTTAAATTATTTTTTACGGTGTTGAAGTAAAATACATCAAACGAATGTTTATGTAATACTGATAAATAACCGTTTATCAAATCAATCAATTCCCATAATCCAGTAATAGTTTCAAACCCCAAATAAACCCAATTTTCACTATCTCGACATAATTTTATAATTTTTTATTTTTCTAACTTACTTGTTTCAAGTTGATTTGATATGTACGTTGAGTTGATTATGTATGTATGTTGTATAAACTTAATATTACAAGCAATGTGAAGTCAATATATAGCAACTGTGAAGGTCAACAATAGACCTTGAGTCTGTCATCAGCCTATAGCTGGAATTTGTCCTTGAGTAATAACCTTATTCGATGACATTGGATTACCGCGGGGGTGTGGATGATATTTTTTTTCTGATAGAGAAATTATGCGCGTACCACCCCTTTTATGTAAAATAACGTGGTAGGAAATTAGATAATATTATAAAGTTCGTTAACAACTGAGGTAATTTTACACTTAAGATAACTTGTCTAGACTGATGTTAATGAATTACTAGAAAATAATTCGAATGGTCAGGATTTTGTTTTGTTTTAAGGAGGCTTTCATGTGTGCTTATTAGTTTTAATCTAATTAACGACTTTTAGTTATAACCTCTTCTGATATATAAACTGCGTATGTTTGCAATATGAGCTACCCCTGTGTTTCGATTATGAGCTAGCAGCCCATATATAGAATTATGTATCTAAATCAAGAATATTTTCAATATGTCTGGTAAACCTCAAAAAGTAGTTAAGAAAAGAAAAAATGGGGCCAAAGCGACATGCAACACGTAATAACAGCAGTAAGGCAGCTCGATATGGGTACTCTCAAAGCTTCAAGAATGAAAGACGCTTATGCTTGTGATTTTTGTAAATAGTAGACCTAAGTTATTGGATTTATTTCAATTTTAGATATTATTTTGATTAATTTAGAGTACTATGACAAATAAAATTGTTTGCCACTTCGCATTTTATATTTATTACACATTTATATGGGTAGCCCATATTTAGGGTCAACTTTTAATTGAAACAAAATTGCATCTTCTCACTGTTTTCAAAATAATGAACTTATTTTTGTTTTAATCAACGTGAAATTATGACAGGTTGTAACTAACTAATGTAGCTATCGTTGAGTATGTTTGGTATTGATATTGAATGTGTGATTTTTTTATTTTACATGTAAAAATATAATAGGTAGTCCATATTTGTTTCCATTCCTATATAAATAAAATCTTTTTGCAATTTAATAAATATTTTAATATTGTCGTTGTCTATAAAATATAGTAGGTAAGCAAGTTATAATCTAGTTCATACTGTATGAAATGTCAAATCAAAATTATGGAAATCATTATAAAAAATCTTAAGTGATAAAAGAAATAAGAATGCACTATTGTCGTCTATAAAATATAGTAAGTAATGTAAACGCAATCACCAGTAGCAAGAATCATATTTTAATATCGCGATTTTCTTTCGATGTCAATGAACACACAAATTGTGTGTGAATTGCTGAATCAAAATTATGAAAATGGTTACTCAAAACTACCGTCAAAGGATGTAAGCACAATCATAAATAGCAGATATCATATTTTAATATCGCGATTTTCTTTCAATGTCAATGAACATATATTATTATGTGAAATGCTGAATCGAAATTATGGAAATTATTATAAAAAAGCTTAAGTGTAGAAGAAAATAAGTTAGTCTTGATAATATTTATACACGTTCAGTGGTGACCGTAATACATAATAGTATTTACAACAATGGCTAAAATATTGCAACACTTTAGAATTAAAGACGGTATATTGGAAAATTTATTAACAAATCGTTTAACATATGATGGTAAGAAAAGAAAAAGCTTGTAATTTTTTTATTGTTACTATTTTTTTTGTTTTTGTTTTAGAATATAGATCAGTTATGGTGGAGAGTGATAAGGTCGATGAATTTGATTTAGAAAATTTCGTTAATGATGAGATGGAAAAGCTACTTGTGGTGGAGGAAATAGTCGATAATAATATATTCGTGAATGGACTCGATGACATCTTTAAAAATATTGATTTGGATGAAGCTAATCGAATTGAGAAAATAAAAAAGAGAATTAAAAATAGTATATTGGAAAATTTACTAACAAATCGTTTAACATATGATGGTAAGAAAAGAAAAAACATTGTGATTTTTTTATTGTTACTATTTTTTTGTTTTTGTTTTAGAATATAGATCAGTTATGGTGGAGAGTGACAAGGTCGATGAATTTGATTTAGAAAATTTCGTTAATGATGAGATGGAAAAGCTACTTGTGGTGGAGGAAATAGTCGATAATAATATATTCGACGATGGACTCGATGACATCTTCAAAAATATTGATTTGGATGAAGCTAATCGAATTGAGAAAATAAAAAAGAAAACTATCAGCTATATTGATGAAAAAATTATTCAGCATCAAAAGGAATTACAATCATATACGGAAACAGCTTTAAGTTTGTGTCAGCGAATTAAACGAAAAGAAAATATAATTTTACAAATGAAGAATTTAATGGAATTTACATTAAAAAATGATTATAAAATTTTGTTAAAATAAAAAAGTAATTATAAATAAAACATTAATTAGTATCGAATTTTATTGTGAATGTTTATACTTTGCCCATCTGTGAAAATTGATTTATTTAAATTGAAATAGCATCACTACCTTCTAACGTCGTTTGTATTCTCTTAACAAGAATTTCAATATTCGTCTGACCGACAGGAATGGTCATATCGGTATCATATCCATATGGTCACACATACGCGCAAATTTACCCTCCGATAATAAACTTCGATTAGACAAATTTGGTAATAATATTCCTTCAAATATTTTAAAATTTGAAAATATCCAAAATCAACTTTCAAGTCCTTTTTTTATATATGTAGATTTTGAAAGTTTATTGGAAAATATAGAAAAGTGTTAAGATATTAATTTACTCACTCATTGGAGTAGCAATAATAGTTGGAGTTAATTATTTATAGAATCACAATCTACGAGTAATTATCAAACAAATACAAAAAAAGGATTAAACTAGACAGTAAGTTGCATTGCCATCACTGCAATAGCTTTTAAAAGTCGAATACAATCTTATCGCATTTTCTCAAAACATAAATATATATCAATCTAAAAGATTTTTTTTTTTTTTGATGACAAATTATTACCATTAATCGATTTAATTAAAAAAATACACTTAATAAATTTGAATGTCTTAAAATAAATTTACGACTATTTGGACAATATACACAACAAGCAAATATTAAATGTAATTTCGATGATTCTTTCTCGACATATAAAACATATCGAGGGGTAAATTGTGCTTCCGTATTTATGGAAATTGTGATTCTTGAGACTGAAAAAAGCGGACGCTGCATTTTGCAAAAAAACATCAAAAAAATTAACTTTCTGGAAACCATTTTAGGGAATAAAATTTTTCAAGAACTTGAAGACGAAGATGAAATTGAATATAATTTTGAGACAGAGTTCCTTTACGTAAATAATCATAAATTATCAATATGTAAATGTGTTACAAATAATTGTATAAAACTCGATAACACTATTGTTTATTCAATCTGATTGGCTCTTGCCAGTTTCTAGCTAAGGAAGGCAAGACAAGAATCTCTATCTGAATCCCACGCTTTAATATATTTCGGTAATTTTAGGGGTTTTCCTAAATTTTAACTGCTATTTTGTGCGCTGTCGGTAAGATACCGTTCTTACAAAATTTCCGAATTTAGACACTAAATGTATTTTGGGATGTAGCGTATAAATGCTTTTTTTTTTAAACTTAGGCATATACTTTCTTCTTAGCACACATGCATTGTTTTCATAAGCCGGCTACTTATTCATAATATTATAATGATACTATACTCTACATGCAATTATAATAATAATTTTAATTTTGGTTCTTTTTGGAAAAAAATTCAAGCGCTATCATATGCGGTCACACTAAATTGACAACCCCACAAAATTTTAACTTTTTACTAGTGGAACCCTATTTATGGAGAATTAATTTAATTTTTATAATATAATGTCCTAATGTATAATGCATTATAACAATATCAATAATCATAGCAAATTTATAGGAAATATGTGATTATAAGTCGAACTAAAATCGAAAAAAATTTCAAAATTTTGTAAGACTATTATTTTAACGACAACGCACAAAATAGCAATTAAATTTTCTTTTGAAATCCGAAATTATTTTTGCGCAAAGTTACACGATAGTGTAACGATGAATCCTTTGAAATCGCCCTATGTATAGCTTTATCGGCTAATATTTTATCTGCTTTATGTCGGTAGACACGGTATATAACGGTACGGTATGATGTGGTATATACCGTATACAGGGTGACACGGTGTTTAACATACCAAAATGAATTAAATAAAGAGCATCACCGTATACCGTGTTATATGTACCATACCATACCGTACCGTTATATACCGTGTCTACCGCTATACCGCTATACCACTATACCGCTATATACCGCTATACCGCTATATACCGCTATACCGCTATATACCGCTATATACCGCTATACCGCTATATACCGCTATACCGCTATATACCGCTATACCGCTATATACCGCTATACCGCTATACCGCCATACCGCTATATACCGCTATACCGCTATATACCGGTATAACGGTATACCGGAATACCGGTGATATATACCGTATACCGGTAGACACGGTATATACCGGTAGACACGGTATTCATATTTAGGTTGAAATACTGATTTGGAATATAGGTAAATATTTTCAAAGCGAAGTCCGTTGAGGTGAAGGAGAGCATTCGTTTTACCACAACCAGAATAACCAACAATCAACCCCATTTTTGAGTAACACCCCAATAAAACACCATGTTTAGGAAAGGTGTGTGTTTGAACATCGTGGTTTGATATGGGTAGCTGATGATGTTGTTTCTCTAAACGCATTTTTACAAATGATTTTGTTTTATAAATACTATATTATACATTATGGAAAAGCGCTACAATATATTATATTAGTTGGTATGGGGATATTTGGCAGTGGGAACCAAAATGAGTTCAGGTCCGGACTAGCGGTATGTACCGTGTTATGTACCGTTATATACCGTGTCTACCGGTATACGGTATATATCACCGGTATTCCAGTATACCGTTATATACCGTATTATATACCGTTATATACCGTATTATATACCGTTATATACCGTATTATATACCGTTATATACCGTTATATACCGTTATATACCGTGTCTACCGGTATACGGTATATATCACCGGTAACCGTTATATACCGTATTATATACCGTGTCTACCGGTATACTGTATATATCACCGGTAACCGCTATATACCGCTATACCGATTAGCGGTATAGCGGTATATAGCGGTTACCGGTGATATATACCGATTAGCGGTATAGCGGTATATAGCGGTTACCGGTGATATATACCGTATACCGGTAGACACGGTATATAATACGGTATATAGCGGTATAGCGGTATATAGCGGTATGGCGGTATAGCGGTATAGCGGTATATAGCGGTATATAGCGGTATAGCGGTATATAGCGGTATAGCGGTATAAAGCGGTATAGCGGTATATAGCGGCATAGCGGTATATAGCGGTATAGTGGTATAGCGGTAGACACGGTATATAACGGTACGGTATGGTATGGTACATATAACACGGTATACGGTGATGCTCTTTATTTAATTCATTTTGGTATGTTAAACACCGTGTCACCTTGTATACGGTATATACCACCATATCATACCGTACCGTTATATACCGTGTCTACCGACATAAAGCAGATGAAATATTAGCCGATAAAGCTATACATAGGGCGATTTCAAAGGATTCATCGTTACACTATCGTGTAACTTTGCGCAAAAATAATTTCGGATTTCAAAAGAAAAAGTTAATTGCTATTTTGTGCGTTGTCGTTAAAATAATAGTCTTACAAAATTTTGAAATTTTTTTCGATTTTAGTTCGACTTATAATCACATATTTCCTATAAATTTGCTATGATTATTGATATTGTTATAATGCATTATACATTAGGACATTATATTATAAAAATTAAATTAATTCTCCATAAATAGGGTTCCACTAGTAAAAAGTTAAAATTTTGTGGGGTTGTCAATTTAGTGTGACCGCATATGATAGCGCTTGAATTTTTTTCCAAAAAGAACCAAAATTAAAATTATTATTATAATTGCATGTAGAGTATAGTATCATTATAATATTATGAATAAGTAGCCGGCTTATGAAAACAATGCATGTGTGCTAAGAAGAAAGTATATGCCTAAGTTTAAAAAAAAAAGCATTTATACGCTACATCCCAAAATACATTTAGTGTCTAAATTCGGAAATTTTGTAAGAACGGTATCTTACCGACAGCGCACAAAATAGCAGTTAAAATTTAGGAAAACCCCTAAAATTACCGAAATATATTAAAGCGTGGGATTCAGATAGAGATTCTTGTCTTGCCTTCCTTAGCTAGAAACTGGCAAGAGCCAATCAGATTGAATAAACAATAGTGTTATCGAGTTTTATACAATTATTTGTAACACATTTACATATTGATAATTTATGATTATTTACGTAAAGGAACTCTGTCTCAAAATTATATTCAATTTCATCTTCGTCTTCAAGTTCTTGAAAAATTTTATTCCCTAAAATGGTTTCCAGAAAGTTAATTTTTTGATGTTTTTTTGCAAAATGCAGCGTCCGCTTTTTTCAGTCTCAAGAATCACAATTTCCATAAATACGGAAGCACAATTTACCCCTCGATATGTTTTATATGTCGAGAAAGAATCATCGAAATTACATTTAATATTTGCTTGTTGTGTATATTGTCCAAATAGTCGTAAATTTATTTTAAGACATTCAAATTTATTAAGTGTATTTTTTTAATTAAATCGATTAATGGTAATAATTTGTCATCAAAAAAAAAAAAAATCTTTTAGATTGATATATATTTATGTTTTGAGAAAATGCGATAAGATTGTATTCGACTTTTAAAAGCTATTGCAGTGATGGCAATGCAACTTACTGTCTAGTTTAATCCTTTTTTTGTATTTGTTTGATAATTACTCGTAGATTGTGATTCTATAAATAATTAACTCCAACTATTATTGCTACTCCAATGAGTGAGTAATTTAATATCTTAACACTTTTCTATATATTCCAATAAACTTTCAAAATCTACATATATAACAAAAGGACTTGAAAGTTGATTTTGGATATTTTCAAATTTTAAAATATTTGAAGGAATATTATTACCAAATTTGTCTAATCGAAGTTTATTATCGGAGGGTAAATTTGCGCGTATGTGTGACCATATGGATATGATACCGATATGACCATTCCTGATATGACTTGAAAGTTGATTTTGGATATTTTCAAATTTTAAAATATTTGAAGGAATATTATTACCAAATTTGTCTAATCGAAGTTTATTATCGGAGGGTAAATTTGCGCGTATGTGTGACCATATGGATATGATACCGATATGACCATTCCTGTCGGTCAGACGAATATTGAAATTCTTGTTAAGAGAATACAAACGACGTTAGAAGGTAGTGATGCTATTTCAATTTAAATAAATCAATTTTCACAGATGGGCAAAGTATAAACATTCACAATAAAATTCGATACTAATTAATGTTTTATTTATAATTACTTTTTTATTTTAACAAAATTTTATAATCATTTTTTAATATCACGATTTTCTCTCTTGATGTTGAATCCTGCAGTTTCCATGCTGATAATATTAGATAATATATTAGATGGGTTTTCTAGTAGGTTTAAATTATTTTTTATGGTGTTGAAGTAAAATACATCAAACGAATGTTTATGTAATACTGATAAATAACCGTTTATCAAATCAATCAATTCCCATAATCCAGTAATAGTTTCAAACCCCAAATAAACCCAATTTTCACTATCTCGACATAATTTTATAATTTTTTATTTTTAAAGTTATGAAATTCAATAGTGAATGAATCAACTATTGGAGACAATTTAGAACCACTATCAGTAAAATATGATGTTAGCATAGTTTTGTAATTAAAGAAACGTTTCCATTCTTCTTCATTTAATATCACTTTCTGTTTTACACCGCTAATTGTAATATTAGGTTGTAAATAATAATTTACTCTATTTCTTTCTTTCTCACACAAACTTCAGGGTCACCCCATGACTATACAGTAAGAACACATTTTAAAATCACCTCTCAAGATTATCCAAATAAATTGATAGATATCATTTTATCACAAATATAGATAATACAAATCATTTTTTTATATTATACGAATTTAAAATTGTGTAAAGACCCATCATATTTTTGCACATATTTAAAATTTAAATTAATTATTTTATTAGGATTGTAGGAGCTTAAGAAACAATATTATAAATATACATACAATTATAGCATTTTAAATCTCACGTAGTAATATTATCTTATGACGCAGTATAAAATTATACTTTGATAGTAAAACCTATTTATAATAGATTATTATAAAACGCTGAAACTTACATTGCTAAACAATATTTTTAAAGGAATAGAAATACAAGTGCAAATACATACAGTAAACCAATTTATACTGGATTTTTTTCATTTTATTATACGCTACGCGATGGGATGGAAACCGAGGTGTTAATTGATGTTAAAAGTAAAAGCGTTGCACAATTTTTATTAGAAAAATTATTTGTAGGTATGGGTCCTCAAAAAAAAATTTTTTAGTTAGTGACCGCGGAATGGTATTTTTATCCCAAACAATAACCAAACTAGTAAAAATCATGTATGGGAGGAACGAGTAGGTTTACGACCACCTACCACCCCCAATGTAACGGATTAAACGAAAGGTTTAATTCCACAGTAATAAACATGATTTCTAATTATATAACCCCAAATCAGGAAAATTGGTCTGAATTTTTACCGCATGTTACTTTCGCGTACAACGTTTCATATCAAGAAACAACTAAATTTTCACCTTTTATGCTTGTGTACAGTAGGGATCCTTTATTACCTACAGATGCTAGTTTAGACCTTCCTATTGTAGGAAGAACCAATGAGGTTCTAAACGTATGCACAAGGGTTAATGAATTACTAGAAAATAATTCGAATGGTCAGGATTTTCTTTTTTGTTTTAATGGGAATAATGGGGCTAACGTTAAAAATACGTAATAGGCATTTCCTAAGCGGACATCCAATAAATAAAAAACAAACAGGGCTTACTTTGTAATTAGGTTAAGATTTCAAGTTGACTAATGTCTATAAGTGCCTACGTATAATTTGGAAAAGATTATTTTTTATGTAAAATTCATCATTAGCAGTCTTATAAAATTTTAACTTTTTTTTTTTTACAATCGGATATCTACGATTGTAAAACGTTGTAGAAAATAAACAAAGCAAGTTATGTGAGATGACTACTTTATTTTTTGTTATTACATTTAATAAAGTGCTAGTTATATTTTTTGGTGATTAACAACCAAATTTTATGAAACAAATTTATTAATTATATTAAACTAATACTAAGATCTAAGAACTGTATTTCTATAAATAAAATCTTTTTGCAATTTAATAAATATTTTAATATTATCGTTGTCTATAAAAATATAGTAGGTAGCAAGTTATAATCTAGTTCAGACTGTATGAAATGTCGAATTAAAATTATGGAAATCATTATAAAAATCTTAAGTGATAAAAGAAATAAGAATACACTATTGTCGTCTATAAAATATAGTAAGCAAGCAAGTAATGTAAACGCAATCACCAGTAGCAAGAATCATATTTTAATATCACGATTTTCTTTCGATATCAATGAACATACATTTATTGTTGTCTATAAAATATAATATAAGCAAGCAAGTTGTAATCTCACATAAAAATAAAATTCTTGAAGTAATGTAAACGCAATCAACAGTAGCAAGAATAATATTTTGATATCACGATTTTCTTTCGATGTCAATGAACATACATTATTGTGTGAAATGCTGAATCAAAATTATGAAAAATGGTATATATATACGAACACATTTTAAAATTTTGTAATTGTACAGTAAACATGATTTGCCCCATCTGCTTAGACGAGATGTGTGATAGCATGGTAAACCTACCATGCTATCACAAGTTTTGTGAGTTGTGTTTAACCACATGGTTAAACACAACTAAAAAATGTCCAATATGCAGAAGGCAAATTGTGAGATACTGTGTAATTGATGGTGAAGGGGTGGTTCGAAAGGTTAAACTACCTAAAAAACTGCAGCCACCACCACCACCTTCATCGACAACACCATCACCAGCACCATCATCGCCATCAGGATCATCATCGCCATCAGGACCATCAACATCAGCAGCAGCATCAACATCTACCAGGTCACGACAACTTCTTCCCCCAAGTCATGGTAGATATTAAGATGTTCTATATGACTTGGGGGAGTTGGACGATGATGATGATGATGATTATGATAGTGGATTTGAGTGTGATTTTTAGTGAATAAATGTGAGTAAAATAAAAATAATTTAATATGTGGTAGAAAATAATATTATATTTAAGTAGTTAAAAAAATCATTATTTTAAAATAATAATTTTTTCCTTATTTTTCAGATTTCGCTACATATTCAACTATCCCACGGCATACCACCACCACCACCACACCAAAAATGCGCATCTTTTAGTTAACGAATTGATTTGGATGAAGCATTTCACACAATAATGTATGTTCATTGACATCGAAAGAAAATCGTGATATTAAAAAATGATTATAAAATTTTGTTAAAATAAAAAAGTAATTATAAATAAAACATTAATTAGTATCGAATTTTATTGTGAATGTTTATACTTTGCCCATCTGTGAAAATTGATTTATTTAAATTAAAATAGCATCACTACCTTCTAACGTCGTTTGTATTCTCTTAACAAGAATTTCAATATTCGTCTGACTGACAGGAATGGTCATATCGGTATCATATCCATATGGTCACACATACGCGCAAATTTACCCTCCGATAATAAACTTCGATTAGACAAATTTGGTAATAATATTCCTTCAAATATTTTAAAATTTGAAAATATCCAAAATCAACTTTCAAGTCCTTTTGTTATATACTACAGGGTTTACCAATACGACGTTTGTTTTTAAATTTTAAATGAAACACATATTTTGGATGAAAATGCTATGGATTTTTATTTATATATAAAGTAGATGGTCTGCCATTTATGAATGAAAAATAATATCCTTCGAATGCCCACCACGACCACGCTTACAGACATCGATTCTTTTGTCAAAATTTTCAATCACATTTTGGCATAATTGAGGCTCTATCTCACTAATGACACGTTTGATGTTGACTTGATCTTTCACATAGACGCGAAAATTATTATTATTTAATTATTATTTACGCGAAATTTATTGCTGAATTACGCGAAATTATTCGATCTGGAAATTTGTTTTGCAATAAAGCCATTGTTTCTCTGGCTGTGTGACAAGTGGCGCCATCCTGTTAAAACCACAGATCACTCACATCCATATCATCGATAATAGGCCAAAAATAATTTGTCAACATGCCCCCCAAATGTGGAGAATGTCGTGGAATCAATAAATTTGGACGTTCTTCGACACTTTCACTTACAGCAGCGATATTTTCGCTGGATCGACCCAAACGAATATGTGTTGTTGTTGGTATGTTATATACCAAACCAGTAAACTTAAATTTATCCATCAAATTCTCGATAGCGGTTTCAGAAGACCGATCATGACGACAAAAAATATCGCGAATTTTACGAAATGTGGTTTTCACACATCGACTATTTTCGTAATAGACTTCAATGATTTTAATACAATTTTCAATTGAAATTGAAAACATTTTCACAAATGGCACAGCTTCTGCTGTACATAGGTCAAAAAACTAAATGCAAGAACTGTCAAAATATCCGAATATGCCCCTATTGAAAAACAAACGTCTTATTGGTAAACCCTGAAAGATCCTGTACGAAAACCTATGTCTGTTAATGTGCATAAAAGTAGCACGAGCTCTGGGAGGTCGTGTCATACTCTCATACCGGTGTATGTAGATTTTGAAAGTTTATTGAAAAATATAGAAAAGTGTTAAGATATTAAATTACTCACTCATTGGAGTAGCAATAATAGATGGGGTTAATTATTTATAGAATCACAATCTACGAGTAATTATCAAATAAATACAAAAAAGATATAATTACATATTACAAATATTATATTTTACTACAGCATTGTTATCATTAATCGTTTCATACAATTTAATACAATTATTTATCGAACAAATACATATTTTACGTTTACTATGGTTATTACATAAAGGTGCTTCTGAATAAAATTTGTATTCCATTTCTTCTTCATCTTCAAGCTGATCAAAAACTCTATTACCCAAAATTGGTTTAAGAAATTTAATTTTTTGAGCCCCCTTGCAAAATACTACATCAGCTTTTTTGGTCTCCCGAATTACAATTTCATTAAAGCATTTTAAATCCGTTGAGCCTGAATTAAAAGGCAATCCATGATAATTGTTTTCTAACCAGCGTACCTGTTGTTGACATTTGGTATCAAGTTCACGAAAAAGACACTTTGATTTAAAAATATAATGTTTAATAGTTTCACCATCACAAATCGCCAGTTCCTTGGGTGTAAATTCAGGTACATTAAATCCTTGTATGTCGATAGTAAAAAACGTATGCTGTAATTCAGCCATTTTAATAAAATAATTTATGCACAACTTCAGTTATAATATTTGGATGGATACACAAAATTTCGTTAAGACAATACAAATTTTCAGAACTGAGCTCGGTATCGGTTGGTCGCGCTATATATCGAATATTATCCTATATATCCCCGCCTATTTGCATGCATGAATATACAGTTTCTTCCAAATATTTTTAAAATTTAAATTTTTTTAAATTTATCATTTGTACTTGAATTAGTTGAACCATTCTAAATAGATGTGTAAAACTAACTTAGGTGCATGTGAGAAAGAAAGAAAGAGATATGGCTTACCGTCCTTGAAACGTGGGTATGGCTTACGGCCAATGGAATCCTTGACCTTGAAGAGTGGGCGTGGCTTGCGGCCAATAGAATGCATGACCTTGAAATGTGGGCAGTGGCGTACGGCCAATAGAATGCTTGACCTTGAAAATTGGGGCGTGGCTATGACCAATACAATGCTCGACCTTGAAAATTGGGCGTGGCTATGACCAATACAATGCTCGACCTTGAAAATTGGGCGTGGCTATGACCAATAGAATGCTTGACCTTGAAAAGGGGGCGTGGTTTGAGAAAAAGTGGTGGGGGGTGACAAAAAAAGAGGTGGGGGGTGCATAGCACCCCCAATCTTATACTACTGCTCTGCTGCACATGTATGATAAGTGTGACCCGTGGCCGAACAATTGTAACATTTGGTGTTAGCTCTCGCGCGATTGACAACTGTTCGCGACTTCAACTGAGTTGCCAAAGCCGATAAGTTCGCATTTGGAGAACTGTTACTACTTGATGGACCCTTATATGCTAGGTCTGGCTCAAGAGGTTGCGTAGTCGGAACCGCCATATTAAATCTCTCCACCCGAAACTTAGCTCTTTCCAACTTTTGACATAGCCCTTGTAAATGTTCTACTGAGAATACGTCTACTAGTGCCAAAGAATTTGTAAAACGCGGCAATAGATTGGGCATAATGAAACTAAGTTGTGTTTCATCGTCAGGAATGACTGACAACCGCCTCATCATATTTTGCATGACCGCTATAAAAATAAAACACGGCTCTTCCGCACCTTGTTTGCGAGCTTGTATCTCCCGCTTCAGCTCTTTGTCATAATCAAACGGCAGATAAACTGATTTGAACCGCTGTACCAGCTCATCCCAAGATGAAACACTGCCAATAATAGACTTAAACCAAATCTTGGCCTGGCCATCAAAAAGTTCTCCCGCTCCTTCAAAAAGCGATCGTTTTGTCACCCCTCGTGAAACACGTAGCTCATTCACCCGTTCTAAAAAAGCTCCTACTCCCATCTTGGAAGTATTACCATCAAATTTCAAACCCCATTTGTGCAGCTTTCCCGATGAACTTGGCATATGATATTGATTTGGTACATAAACAGGTACATGAGTTTGATTTTCTACTATATTAGCCGTTCTGATGGGACTAGAATTTGCAAAATGTGAAGCAGGGTCAATTGAACTTACAATAGGCTGTTCGCGTACAGACATGCGTGGACCTGAAGTTGAAAAAACCACCGAATCGTGTGTACTGGTATTTATTGCTGTTACTTTAGTAGCAACAGTAGTTAACTCTGTAGCAGGCTTGTTAGCTTGCTCAGAAATGTGTGCTGGTTCTTGTGCTGATGTACTTTGCTCAAGTACCGATACCATATCATTAAAACTAATTTGTGGACCTGTTTCCACATCATCTATTGTTTCAATAAGTGTTAGAGCACGTCCTGATAATGAGTCTACTTTTACCCGCTCATCCTCAACTAAATGTAACTTAAGCATGTAATCCGTTCTCCGAATAATGTGTTCTATTTTTGTGCGCAACCGTTTACTCTCCGTAGTGAGAGGTTTTTCAACAAAAGTTGATACATCAGATTCCAACTTAGTAAGTTTGGCATCAACTATTCCTAATTCTGTTCCTATATCGTAATTGTACAGCGTATAACGAGATAACAAAGCAGGATTTGCTCTTTCTTTTGCCATAAGGGCTCTTAAAAATTTACGTAGCTCTTCTACTGTACGATTAGAACTAGCAACATTGCGCACTTGTAATTCCCAAGACAACTCATCACCCGTTAAATAATTAATATTGGTCATTGTAAAAATTGTTAATTAAAAACAAAATAAATTATAAAATGAAAGAAGTATAATTCTAATGGCAGATGGTAAGCCAAGTATCGAAACCCGAACGTTGGTCGCCAAGTGTACCCAAACACTCCCTGAATGCTGCTTGTGCAAGCAGCGGCTAGCTTATTCAGTACGGAGAGAGGCTTTTTGGGTAAGCGATACTAGAAAAATATTGCCAGGCGCCAGAAACTGTTATTAAACCGTAAAATAAAATAAACAAAATAGAAATGGTGGTTTAATGTGGTTTCAAATTAAAAATGTGAACAAAATTTTAAGGGATACTGAAGGTATCACCTTGACAATAAAAAAATTTAAAAAAATACAAAGCTCGACACTGATGGTGTCAGAAGCTTAAAAAAATTTTTGTTTACCACCCTCTTGAGTGACGACCATTAACGGAATAACCGTATTATAAAAATTTAAAACAACAACCGTCACATAAATCTCCTGCAAAAGAGAATAATTGCAACACAAATTGTAACGACTCACCCTTAAAACTGACCAGGTGTAATGGAAATACAGCAGCTCGAGTTAACCACGACTTCCAGAAAGCTTTCCTTGGTTCGAAGATATTTCGGCTGCTCCAAAAATGGTTTGGTTTTGAAAACTGCAATCACAATTTGAATTACAAAAACCCCCTCCTACAATTGATAAATGTGACACGTCTCTCTACCAAACGACGTAGAAAAAAATTTATCTTAATTGGCGTCACCCAAAATTGTGAATAAAATATCAATTTCTTTAAAAAAAAAAAACAACCAAATATTAACTCCTTGATAATGCTATCGATAATTCCGCCAACTGTGGAATTATTATACTACGTTTTTCTTGTTAACGTTTTTCTTGTTACCTTGTTGAATGGTACAAGTTGGATTGTGCATCAAAACAAAAAAAAACCATATAAAAGACTCGTCTTGTTGAAAAACCTTCACCACGGTGGCAAAACGTAGGTGTCTGATAAAAATTAGCAAACTGCCAGTGATTCAATCAAAAGATTTTCAAATCGGTATAAAACCCAAAACAATTGATTCAATTAGTTGCAATTTCTATTAATTTTTGCAGTTGTAACGAAATTAATCTGCTTTTATTCGAGCGCTAGTGATAATAAATTATTGCTTTATCGTCCATACCAACGTTAAATAGTCAAATTCAAAAAGGTGTATAAAATGTAACATTTAAAATTCAAAAATTTCACCTGGCAAAGAAAGAAATGCATTCGCAATGTTACATAGTTCTCTTGTAAAATTAATAATTTCAAGTATACGACCTGTTAAAAATTCTTGAATCGGTATAATTGAACTGTTGTGGATCTTCAATATTGACAATTCAGAAACCTGGTTGTAAAAATAATGTAACTCCAAAATTATCAATGGTTGCTCCAACAAAAACCATCAAACAAAAGTAAAACGAATAAGGACTTTCCACTAAGTTACGAGCCACTCCAATTTTATGTATTCAAGCTGAATATAATAAATAAATGATGATTCGCATTACCATAAAATAAAAACTCAATCGAGAACCTGAAAGGGAAGCAAGTGACTAACCAGCAAAACAAGGCACAGAGTGATAAATTACCTGATGTTCGGTTCTCTGGAATATATTTAAAGTTAACTATAGTTTTCCAAAATTTAGTGCTGGTTAACTCAACGAAGAATAGACGGAAAGTGAAGTCTACGACTTCCCTGCTATCGCTAAGTCGCGCGCTTGCTCAATTGACACCAAGATAGTTATTAAAACAATTTATATATAAGGCGGTGTAAAAATAATTGTTACACTACCTTCCTCCTGAAAGAATTGAAGGCAAAGACGAAAATTTATTTACTGTCACCAAATTTAGTAATGGCCTAATGGCAATATAAAGAAAAACAACCAAAATACCTACTTCTAACCAAAAGTAATATTTATAAAAAAAACGAAATCCAAGCAAAATTGGTCTAAAACGAAAAGAAGTTATTTGGTCATTGGACGTTCATGATGCAGTGCTATAACTTACGCGTATAACACGGCTTGAAAGCAAGTCAAAATTGGAAAAATTATTTAATAGGTAAAAGTCAATATTAGGTAATGTCTCCTACCACCATGAAGCCACTAATTAACTCTAATGTTTTAGCAAAAGCTATAATGAAACCAAAAATTTAACTTCTAGAAATAGAAGTTTCATCTAAAGACAACTCGTCACGTCTGACGAAAAGTCATAAAAATTAAATGGAAAAAGGAAAGTATCTAAACTAAATATCAACCAAAATTGATTTAAATATATACAAGACGATTAAACTTTACAAGACGCTAAACTATTCTTTAAGAATAGAAATGAATATATACAAAAAAAATACAAAAGGTTATAACTAACTCACTGAAACATCTGAATTAGAACCCAAATATGGTTTGAGATCGCTAACATGCCAATCTCCTACAGAATTTCCGTTTTTATCGTTAAGCGAATAAACTAAATTACCTTTCCTTCCTACTACTGTACATAAAACATATTTAGGTGCAAGTTTTGCCGAAAAATAATTAGCCGCATTCGACAACACCTTATTAACTTTCCATACGCGATCACCAACCTCAAAATGTACTTCACGTCTACGCAAATTGTAACGGGATGCGTTACGTTGGTGTGCGTTTGAAATTCGCCTTTTTACATCCTCCAATATTTCCTCAAAACCTTTAAACCCACTAACTATTTCTTTTGCTCCCACCGGATTGAGCATAAGATTTTTAGTGTTCAAAACTCTACCATAATAATCTCCAGAGGACGGTACCTTACGAGCAAAATTCAGAAATGCGGGACTGTAGCCTGTAATTTCATGAACTGCCGTCCTAAGCGCAAAACCAATCTTATAAATATTTTTATCCCACTGCCGATGATTATCTGTTACATAACTACGTAAAGCGGAACCTATAGTTCTATTAACACGCTCAGTAAAATTGCACTGCGGATGATAGCGTGCGTTAAACCATATTTTCTGTACGCGGTAATTGGCACATAACTTTTTAAAAACAGAACCCGCAAATTGTGTACCATTATCACATATAACAAATTGCGGCACTCCATAAACTAAAAATATTTGTTCTTCCATGAACCTCGCAATACTATTTGCAGTTGCCTGTCTTAAAGGATGCAATACAACATACTTAGTTAACCAATCCGTAACCACTAATAAATAACAATTTCCTTTGCTTGTTCTTGGCAAAGGACCCATAATATCCGTAGAAATTATTTGCCACGGAAATTGAACGTTTTTCTCACTGCCCATTAAACCGAAAGGAAGCTGATTTGAAACTTTTTGTTCATTACACACAACACAACGCTTAATATATTTTATTATGTCTTGGCGCATTTTTGGCCAATAATATTCTTCCGCTATACGTTTAAAAGTTTTGAAAAATCCTAAATGGGCGGAAGTTGGGTCATCATGACACGTCTGAAGGACCTTATCACGATACTCTTTTGGCACTAATAGTTTCCACTCAGATATGTTGGTTCGCAATGCAATTTTATTCGCTACATGTTTATATACATAATCCCCTTCAACTTTCCATTGAGGGTACCTTTTCGGATTTTTGAGTATGTCGTCCCTCAACTGTTTATAATATGGCTCTAAATTATTCGAATTAAAATCAATCGCGTCGATCGCGGGGTGTATACGAGATAGAGCGTCCGGTACTACATTTAGTTTGCCCTTTCGGTGTACTAAGTCAAAATCATATTGTTGCAATTTTAAGCTCCACCTACATAACCTACCAGTGGGTTCTTTCATACTTCTAAGCCATAACAAACTATAGTGATCCGTGATCACGGTAAATTTAGTGCCTTCTACGTACGGCCTAAATTTCTCAATACAAAATATCAAAGCTAACAATTCGCGCTCAGTGACACTATAATTACGTTCCGCCCGCAACATGCTACGACTAGCATATGAAATAACTTTCTCAACCCCATCCTGTACTTGTGTCAACACACCACCTAATCCAGTATCGCTAGCGTCACATTGAATTGTGAAAGGCAATTTAAAATCTGCAGAAGATAAAATCGGAGCTGACACTAAGGCTTGCTTAATCGTTATGAAGGATTTTTCTGCTTCGTCACTCCAATTAACTGATTGCCTTTTCTTCCGACCTTTTAATAAATCATTAAGGGGGAACACTAAAGTTGAAAAATTGGGTATAAACCTTCTATACCACGAACACATTCCCAAGAATTTTTTAATTTCTGTGGACGTACTGGGACGCGGATAATTCACCATAGCTTCTACCTTTTTTTGGGTTAGTTCTTAAACCTTGCCCATCAACTATATATCCCAAATATGTTAAGGATTGGCAAAAAAACTTGCATTTATCAAAATTTATAGTTAAATTGGCCGCTTTAAATCGCTTATGTACTTCCTTAAGAATTTGAATGTGCTCCTCAATTGTTTTCGTTATAACAATAGTGTCATCCAAATACACAAATACATAAGGTTCTAACTTTGGACCTAACGTTTTGTCCATTAAGCGCTGTTGAGCCTTGGCCGCATTTTTAATACCAAAAGGCATTACACAAAAGTGAAACAAACCCCTACCAGGTACGGCGAAAGCGGTTTTTTCTTTTGACAACTCATCCAATGCTATTTGCCAGAACGCACTTTTTAAATCAATAGTTGACAAAAACTTTCCATCTCGCAACATATTCAAAATTCTTTCTACCCGTTCTAAAGGATATGAGTCGCTCTTTGTCAGGGCGTTTAACCCACGGCCGTCAAAGCAAAAACGGTATTGCCCGTCCGACTTCTTCACTAACAGAACCGGCGAACACCAATCGCTGTGTGATGGTTCCACAACGCCTAACTCAAGCATTTTATCAAGCTCTTTATTGAGTTCACCTAACATGAATGGTGACATGAGATATTGCTTTTGTTTAATAGGAGACGCATTGCCAGTATCTATGTGATGAACCATAACGTTAGTTCTACCTAAGCGTTTCTCATCACTCAAACCGCGAAACTCACATATTATATCATCAATAAGTTTTTGTTGTTCGGGACTATAATTTTGTTTTTGTGATAAACACCCTACATCATTAGCCGAAACAATATTTATATTGGAGGTACTCGTACCTGCTTTGATATGCCATGAGTCTGCACTAAAATCTACTATAAGACCAAACAAATTACAAAAATCCGAACCGAAAATAAAACTATGTTCCAACGAAGGAACAACTAAGACTTCTAATAACTTCATTATTCCATCAATATTTATCGGTAAACAAACCGATCCTTTAACTAAATGTTTCTTACCGTCAGCAGTAGTAACGTGCTTACCTTCAAAATTTTGAACTTTAAAGTTCACTTCTCTTAAAAATTCTAAACCCTCTTTTCCAATGATTGACTTATTTGCTCCTGAGTCTAAAAGAACTATGATTTCGCGATCTAATACAGAAACTGAAATATAGGGTCTGTTATCTAAAGGAACTTGGCAAAACACAGCCGAATTACCTATATTGTCTAAAGTGATTTTCTCCGAAATTTCCGGCTGATTATCTAGTAAAGGATCCAGTTTCCTTATAATTTCGGTATTTAATTTTTGACTAACGCTACTATTATTATAAACATCTCTAAATCTACTGGAATAAAATAATTTTGAATTATTGGTCTTATATTTCCCCTGAAATGAACTTCGACCACTATAGTTCACTTCCTTTGCCCGTTTTTTGAACAATTAACGCAAGTATTCGAAGTATAATTAGGATTTCCGCATTTAAAACAAAACTTACGCAATTTACTTGAACAACTAGGAAATGTGTGTCCAATACCCTTGCAATTCCAACACGTTAAAGAATTAATACGGCCTTTATTTAAATCTCCTACAGCTATATTTGGACTTGGTCTGGCATTATTATTAAAATTACTGCGCTGCTTATTGTCTAAATAATTTTTAGTATTTGCGGCTGAGGAAGAAGTTGCTGAAGACGTCTCTACATACGCTAAATTAGACTCTAATGAAACACAATCAAATTTTGCCCTTAATCGAGCATTTTTACGTCTTGCTTCCTCTTCATCAATTGTACGACAATATTCAAGTAACTGAGAAATGGTCTCAACTTCAACTAAAGCTAACGGTTGCCAATATTTTTCGAGCAGATTACATCTAATTTGTTTAATTTTTGTAGCCACGCTAGGATTAATCGATAATCTACTAAAAAGAGTCTCCATTATTGCAACATAAACATGAGTAGGTTCTCGTGTTCCTTGCATTCGAGCCTTTATTTGGATCCATAATTGTTCGTTAGGATCTTTAGGTAAATAAAAATGTTTTAGTAAGGTAATAAATGAACCCCAATCCGCGCAACTTGCTTTATTTTGACGTACCCAATTCTTTGCCGGACCTTCGAATAACTCATGAACCGATTGGAACATTTCCGCTTCACTAACTCGACGAGAAATTCTTAATTCCTCAATTTCTTCCAAAAAGGAATATAAATTTGATGGGTTGCCGTCATACTTAATGTTCCATTTGTGCACCGGATAACACTTGGAATTTAAATTTGTAATAACATTATTGACCGAAGCTACTGGCGCATTTTGATCTAAACATACTGATTCATTAGCGGTGATTGATGGAATTTCACGCTTAATTTTTGCCTCTAAATCTCCCTCCAATTCTAAACAAGTGGCGTACGATTCATTCTTAAAAACTTTAATTTCTTCTTCGTTATTTCCATTTACATAAAGTAATAACCGCTTTGTTCTATTTGTAATGTGTATTATGCGTGATTGAATTCGCTTATAAGTCGAATCACTTGGTAAACCTCCCTCAAATTCTACAATTAGCGTACATAACGATATTAACGTTTTATTTATAACTTCTTTCTCAATTTCAAAATCAAAATTCGGTTGTTCGTAAAGAAGTATCTTATATTTGGGATCACGACTTTCCTTCTGAAGGAAACTATGCAAAATTTTGCGTTTTGAATTTAGAGTTTTGCGTCCTGATATTACCTCACGGATATTTAATTCGTATTCTAGCTCTTCAGCTTCTAAATGAATGGGTTGCATCGACTCCATTTTCAAAATATCAATCAAAATGATCAAAAACCAAAAAAAAATATCAACTAATTAGGAAAACTAATAAAAAAATAGTACAACAATTGTCGTGACTAACTCAACGTGTTTATTTTTACAAATAAACAAAGAAATCAAATATAGATTAATATAATCTAATAAATTAAGCATACAATTAATAAATCGCAGCTAGCTCAAATAGTTTTAAACTCAAAAAAATACTGGGTGCATACACACAAGAAAAACTCAACAATTGCTCTGAAACAGTAGCAAAAACAAAGCATACAATAAAAATTGCAGCTACTCAAATGGATAATAAAATATTTTACGCAACTAAAAATGTGCACCTCAAATAGAAATATTACAGGAAATTACTCCTAGAATAAAGAAGCCAATTGATAAATAAAAGAAATCAATTTTAGAATAAATTCTTTTCCAATCCAACTATAAAATTTTGTCAATATTGTAAGTTCCTATCGCGTATGCACTATCAAACACTTGTGCTTAAAATACAAACAACTTGCAATGAATTTTAATTCGGTCAATATACTCAAATTTGTAATTACATGAATCGTGATCATAATTATGATCAATCAAAAAAATAATTTAATACTGTAGTACTCAAAAAAATTGTCAAATCACCAAATGCTATAAAGTTAATAAAATCACTACAATAATATATCAAAAACAAAAAAATGAATGATATTACATCAAATAACTACTTTAAAAAAAGGCCCCACGTCGCGGCGTCATTTGTTTAACCGCAACTTACTCAAGTTTCGGTTACCCCAATGCCGGCCGGTAGCTCTGTTGGTAAATTGGAGAGCGAGTCGTAGGTTCTTACTAAAGTTATAAAGCAATGTAGGAAAAAAATTATTGTCGTTGTATTTCTAAGGCGCCACTGACTTAACTTGACAAAAAAAAACTGAGTGATGGAATATGTCCTTAAGCCAGAAAGGATTTATCATATATTAAGTAACAAAAATTTAAGTTTATTCCAAAAAAAAAAGAGGTTAAATGGTTGCCAAAAACAGAAATTTGGTCTAATCAAAAATAACAGCAAAAGTTACCCAATTCGCTAATAGCTATTCGCCTATGGTTTTCATTTATCATTTGACACAAAAAATTAAATGTAGGCAAACAAAAATGCAAGTTAGGTCGAATTTTATAGATGAAAAAACAATTTCAGTTTAGTATAAACTTTGATTTATGTGAGTAGTAAATATTATGTTGTCCTATTTTTTCCTACAGATGACCTGACAACTTGATAATCACGTGTATTGGAACCAACTAGTTCTCTTGTAAAATTAATAATTTCAAGTATACGACCTGTTAAAAATTCTTGAATCGGTATAATTGAACTGTTGTGGATCTTCAATATTGACAATTCAGAAACCTGGTTGTAAAAATAATGTAACTCCAAAATTATCAATGGTTGCTCCAACAAAAACCATCAAACAAAAGTAAAACGAATAAGGACTTTCCACTAAGTTACGAGCCACTCCAATTTTATGTATTCAAGCTGAATATAATAAATAAATGATGATTCGCATTACCATAAAATAAAAACTCAATCGAGAACCTGAAAGGGAAGCAAGTGACTAACCAGCAAAACAAGGCACAGAGTGATAAATTACCTGATGTTCGGTTCTCTGGAATATATTTAAAGTTAACTATAGTTTTCCAAAATTTAGTGCTGGTTAACTCAACGAAGAATAGACGGAAAGTGAAGTCTACGACTTCCCTGCTATCGCTAAGTCGCGCGCTTGCTCAATTGACACCAAGATAGTTATTAAAACAATTTATATACAAGGCGGTGTAAAAATAATTGTTACAAAGGGCTGATGGTCAGAGTATCAATTGGGCGGAATCAAGAGATGATATTGGATTGTTACTAAACGGCGATGAAGTGAGTGTTGATGCTTCCCTGGGTGCATCAAAATCGGGAAAAATTGTGAAACAAGTTAGTCAAACATTAGATGGTGTGATGACCAGGTCAAAGGCCGTAAATATTTTAAATAGTAAGCCTCAATCAACAAATAATATGAGTTTGAGTGTGAATGCAGATGCTTCCAAGCCCACCCTATCGGATCAGAGTCAAGAGTCGGGATGGATTAATGTAGAAAATAAAAGAAAAAGGAAATCTAGAGTACTAGATGGGAACTCTGGGATAGTAATTGGCAGCGATCTGCAAACGGGGATTCAAACTGCACCCAAAAAAGCTTTCATTTTTGTATCTAGGTTGTCGCCGGGGGTTGAGCCGAGTGTTATGGATAATTTATTAAAGAAGCGGTTTCCAGAAGTTGAATGTAGCGCCATAATATCGCGATTCCCTCAACATTACTCTTCTTTTAAGATAACGGTGAACTTACATAATTTTGAAAAAGCCATGGATCCAACAATTTGGCCAAGTGGTGCATTGGTGAAGCGCTACCTAAATGTGAAACCTAAAGTCCAGGATTTTCGGGAGAGCCCAGGGTTGGTGACGCAATAGTGGAGTCAAGTGTTGGTGCAACTGCTTTGCCCAGGTCATCAAACTTAGGTAGAGTGAGTAAATTTGTTAAGTGTTTTTATCAAAATGTTCGTAGTGTGAAAAATAAAATTTCGGAATTTTATAATTTCGCGTGTCTTTATGAATTTGATTTAATATTTATCACAGAA
Organism: Cantharis rufa; assembly: GCA_947369205.1. Lineage (NCBI taxonomy): Eukaryota > Metazoa > Arthropoda > Insecta > Coleoptera > Cantharidae > Cantharis > Cantharis rufa. Next base: position 18,495,785 of record OX376307.1, on the reverse strand, counting down.
ACGTGGCTAACCAGTGATATATCAGACTCGGAACTGTTCCCGCACACGTATGTAGTGTTTAGACACGATCGACATCTTGCAGCCAACGGTGTGTCGCGAGGCGGAGGCGTATTGATTGCAGTGGGTCACAAATTTAAGGCTTCTAACTTAAATGTCAGTAAACTTACTAATGTATTTGTGTCAATAGACATTGTGGGATGCAAAGTAATACTTCCTCATAAAAATGTTTATGTATTCGCTTTGTATATTCCTCCTGACGTAGCTAGTGATTTACTTGAGCTGTTTCTTGATATGTTTGGAGAGTACTTGATTGCGCTCGGGGGATCTTGTCTGATCGCCGGTGACTTCAATATCCCAAAGTATTATTTAAGTACTAGTGATAGGGGAACCGTGATGGTTAAGAATTTTGAAGCGATTGTGGGCTTAACCCAGTTTAATAGCGTAGTTAATACTAATGGTAGGCTCTTGGATTTGGTGTTGACGAATATGCCGTGCGCCAACCTGTTCAAAACGAATTCAGCTGTTAAGGAAGATACTCATCACCCTTCCTTGTCATTTTGTGTCTCTGTGTCAGATAGGCCCCATCCGCAATTTTATAGCGACACAGTAAATCTGCGTTACGATTTTAAAAATGCTAATTATCACCTGTTGTACGAAATGATTGGTGATATCGATTGGTCTGGCGTTATACAATGTGTCGATGTTAACGAAGCATGCGACGTTTTTTATGAACTGCTTTATGGTATTTTTGATGCAGCAGTTCCTAAATTTAAATCAAGTACTGTTAAAAAATTTTATCCACCTTGGTTTTCCAGAGACATCATCTCGCATATACGCAAAAAAGAAAAAGCTTACAAGCAATTTAAAATTTGTAGATTGCCGTCCTACTACGAGGTTTTCAGCGAGTTAAGACGAAAAGTAAAGGTTCTTCTTGCCGATGCATATAAAGAATATATATAATGTATAGTTATTAACAAATGTAATTATAATCAAAGTGAAATATTATCAAAATCTTGTTAAGTTAAAAATATTGAAAATCTTACTGTTAAAAAGCACTAAGTTGATAGTCTGCGACATCTAATATATATTATATGTTTAGAATTTATGAATCTCGTCAGGCAAACCTAGAAAATCAAAATCAAAATCAACCCGGACAGTATAAACTTTTCTTTAGATGTCGCAGACTATCAACTTAGTGCTTTTTAACAGTAAGATTTTCAATATTTTTAACTTAACAAGATTTTGATAATATTTCACTTTGATTATAAAGAATATATAAACATAATTCAAGAAAATATCAATACTGATCCCAAAAACTTCTGGGCTTTCATAAAAAGTAGAAAGGGTAACTCGAGAATCCCTGGTGTTGTTGTAGATGGTGATCGCGTTTACGACGACCATCAGGCTGTGGTCGATGCATTTGCAAACTACTTTGGTGGTGTCTACCTTTCTTACAAAACTTTTATTCCACCTACTTGCAACAATCATCGCTCTTACGACTTCGTTGGCTCTAATATGAACATCGCTGAAATCACGGACGCCGACATAATGACGGCAATTAATTCTTTTAAATCTGCAAACACATAATTTACGGCCGGGGAGGATCAAGTTCCTGTCTCTTTTATAAAGGATGGTGGCTGTTTTTTGTTGGAACCATTGAGCATATTCTTAATGTTATGATCTCTACCTCGTGTTTTCCTGATCTTTGGAAGCGCGCACGCGTAATTCCTGTATTGAAAAAGGGTGATCCTACAAAGTTGGACAATTATAGACCTATTACGATCCTGTCTAATTTATCTAAAATAGCCGAGAAAATTCTTTATACCAAATTAAGTAATGCAGTTAAACCTCTACTGTCGCCAAATCAACACGGTTTTATGAGTAATCAATCGGTCATGACAAATCTCACCTGCTTCTCACAGTATGTCCATGAAAACTTAGACAAAGGTAATCAAGTGGACACCGTGTACTTAGATTTTCAGAAGGCATTCGACCGAATTGATCTAAATCTCCTACTACACAAACTGGCAGGGATGGGTGTTTCCAGCAGATTAGTGGAGTTGTTCATGTCTTATCTGTTCAACAGGTCTCACTTCGTGGAGTACAAAGGCTGCAGATCCAACCCGTTCACGCCTACTTCTGGAGTTCCTCAGGGTTCTAACCTAGGACCTTTGTTGTTTTTGATTTTTATCAACGATCTGCTGTATATTATAAATTGCCTCATTTTGCTTTATGCGGACGATACTAATTTGTACCGTTCTGTGTCATCCGTACAGCATTGTGAGATGCTACAAAACTCTTTAAATTTAATCTCTGAATGGTGTAATATTAATAACTTACAATTAAACATCAATAAGTGTCAAGTTTTGAGTTTCTCCAGATCTCAAAGTCCCATATTATATAATTATATTCTTAACGGGGAATATGTAAATCGTAGCACTGTATGTAAGGATCTGGGCATTACATTTGATGCTCGCTTGAGTTTTATAGAACATGTACACGACGTGAGGGCTAGAGCTATGAAAACTTTAGGTTTTATAATTCGAAGTTGTAAAGATATGACCGACTTAACTGTAATCAAGCGGCTATATTGCGCATATGTCCGAAGTGTCCTTGAGTTTGGATCGATTATCTGGTATCCAATCTATCAGTGTCACATATCGGAATTAGAATCTGTCCAAAGACGATTTCTTAAATACACGTATTTCAAGGCACACGGTGTGTACCCGATGATCGGTTTCAGCCAGGGATTATTGTTGAGAGAATTTAATATGCAGACGTTGTACACTCGTAGAGTTGTTGCGTCAATTGTATTTTTGCATAAGCTGTTGATTGGACAGATTGATTGTAGCACACTTTTAGAGAGAATTAATTTCTATGAACCGAGACTTGCCAGTCGCACAGAGCAAGTTTTTTTATCTGGATGGGTATCGCACCAAATATTGCGGTAAATGCCCCATAAATGTTATGTGTGCTAATCTCAATTTAATTGCACACTTGATTGATATCAATGCTGATAATGTAAAAAAAATCTGGCATTGTGTCGCGGAGTGCATTGACGGGAAGTGCTAGGTCTTGGTACATAGATTATTTATGTATCATTGTACACTGATAAAAATGAAGTTTTAAATCAAAACGATTATTCGTTTTGAAATTTAATTTTTTGGTTTAAAAGAAATCGTTTTATAATAAATACTAATTCATTTAAGTTAATAAAACCCCTTCTTTTAAAACAAAACTAAATTTGTTTTAAAATAGTTTATTTCAAACAAACGTTTTATTATTTAAATTAAAAAAAGATGGCATTTTATATGAGAAGGAGTTTTTTATTATATTAAATACTTCCATTATTTTGCACTGAAAGAAAAATCTGTTGCTTCAAAACGAATTATTTCTATTCAAACCATTTTATGCATTCTATATGAAAAATAGCAAAACATTATAGGTTCTATTTCAAAATCTAAAAGTTTTAATTGAAATTGCTCGATAATGTAACATTTTTCCATTTTGTATTAAGCATTACATAAAATGAAGAGATGGTTATTTTCAAGGTATAGGAAGTTGAACTATGCCAAATACAACTATAAAATTTTAATTAAAAATTGATAGATATTTTAATATTAAAGCATAATTATAAAAGTGATAATAGTGTTACTGCTGTATGTGCTAGTTATTTATATTGTACAAGGACATACACAAAGACGCAATTTAGCAGTTTTGGCTTCATGGGATGGAAAATAATGTGATAAGAAAATGAGCATGTATAATCCTGGATTGCCTACCATAGGTATGTACATACATATATTTCACAGGTTAGTAGTTTACCGAAGTTAAAAGTGTTTATATCAACGAACAACTTATAAATATTTGTTGAAATGGCTGATGAAAAAATGAAATTTTTACTGGAAAAATGGAATATGGCGCATCTTATACCAATATTTGAAGGTACGTGATATATTTCCTATTTAATTAATTTTATTTCTGAATATCAATAATTATACATTGAAAAGCGCGTTCAACGAAGGCAAGGGGGCTGCGAGAATGTCGACGCTGATGGCGCTGGTAATAACCCCGACCAACCTAGAATTCAAACACGAAATTGTAGCTTTTATAAAAAATTAACCATTACATTTTTTGGTTTTTGGTCTCATAATTTATTATGCGATTTATTATTACGATAAGCGCCGTTGTTAAATGCGAATTTTACTGTAGTTATAACAACAATAATACATAATTTTATTAATATCGTGCATAGTGAAGGTAATCGGTTCCACTAATCGAGTTTTAAAATTATGTTGGACCAGTGAGTAAAGTAAGTAGTTGGGTATCAGAAAAATTTAATAAATCGTCTTTTTAAAAGCTTTTTTCTAGATTAATTTTGCAAAAAATTAATAATTAATTTCAATGTTTTTTTAACATTCATTTATATTGGTCTAAGCGACCTAAATTGATTCGCGGCATTTAGATATCAATTATTAACGCGTAACACCGGCGATGTAAATATTAATAAAATAATACAGCGACTTAAAATAGTTTAAAGAAGTCTAACGCTTTTCTGCAAATTTTAGTTTTTTAAAAGCGTTTTTAAGCTGGGCTGGAATAGCTTCTGCATAATTTGAATTTACCGATAATATTTGTTGTAATCATATCGACGGGGAATGACAAAAATACTTAAGCGTCATTGACGATAATGGCACTTAAGCCTTTTTACCTTTCCACTCTCGATATGGCAGTAATAGTTGATTTTCGAACAAAATTGGGCCCTGATCATTGTTCCCATGCTCTCTTCAACTGTAGAAAATTTAATACTTTACTTTTTATCATCACTGATTCGATAAAACCAATAACTGTCAATAACCTAAATGCAAAAAAATGCAATGGGGGAGGGTTTAACCCCTTGTGCACAGGCCTGATTCCATTCACATGCATTTGAATTCTGGGTAATCAGCGCTCTATATTATAATTATTTATAACAATATACAAAATATATTATGGTTATTAACTCTTGAAATATAACGATAAAATCAATAATTTAATGTGAAAATTCGGACGTAACCATTTTCAACGAGTGTTAATTTCATAATTGTTTTTCGTTTACTTAACTCATTTTATTAAATATTTTATCGTTATAATTATATATACTATTATAAAATAGTACTCTATAATATTTCAAGTTTTTATATTTAAAAATATACACTTTGGGGCAATCCTTCAACTCGAATAAAAATTATTTATTTTAGATTCCTGGAGATATTGAAAACACCTTAAAAAACCGAAGATCCCGATTGCAGAGATTTGGTTTAACGAATCAACCACACTTATTAGTTGTCGGTTCATGTTTGACTGATATAACTGAATATTATTTAATATTAGAAGAAAACATAATTGCCTGCGATACTGTGCTGGGTGCGATAGATCTTTGGTTTAAAGCATTTCATGTTTTAAATGCCCAATATCCGGAAGAAAGTGCTCACATCTGGTATTCCATTCAAAAGTTGGTTTATAGTGTAACAACCAAAACTGACAAGGTAATTCCTTATGTGGAAACACTCCTACAAGAATTAGGCAGGGATTAAGTTTTTATTCTTTAATTTTTTTTTTCAATTTGTCTTTTTATAATTAATTTTTTTATATGAACTTTTTAGTTTTTTAGTATAGTTTTAGTTTCCTTTTGGTTTTTTTTTTCGTTTTAGTTTTTAGTAGTGTTAGTTTTTTTACTTTTTATTATAATATATAGTTTTTTTAAATATTGCGTAATTATTTTTAAATGGAGTACATATGTCCATTTTGCACGACAACATTTAAATGTGTCAAACTCTTTATAAAACACATCAGAATTAGACACAGCTTTACCTCGACCAATACCATAAGATGCAAACAAGATGAACATGTTCTAGATCTTTTCAAAATTTGTGTTCATTTAATAAACATATTATGCGAGTTCACTCGAACACCGCATTAAATACAAATTCATTTCAATTTAGTTGTGAAAATTTTTTAAATGAAAATGCTTTAAATCTAGAAAATAATTCTGAAAACGAAATCTATAAGCAGGAAGAAGGCATAATTTTTGAAAATTCTAATACTGATATTTCTAATACTGATATTTCTAACATGTCTGCATTTCAACAAAATTTAAGAAAATACACTCTAAATTTTTGTTTAAATAATAAAAATGATATTTATTTTATTTTGAAGCAGTATAAAACTTTAACTTGTGTTCGACATTACTGTGCTTATAAAGTAATTGAAGATACTAAATTAACTTGTATAAAACATACCGATTTAAATGATATTTTACCCAAGTTTGCACATAAAATGTTAAACGAGACTTATATTATAATATAATTATAATAGAAGAGGACAAATAATTTTGCAACCCCCTGTAATTTATTTAGAGACTACCAATTTCGGCAGCTTAATAATTATATAATATTATACTGTATGTTATAATTATATAATGTACCACATTTGTAAAAAATATTTAATTATAGTTTATTTTATTATACAAAAATTATATATTTTTTTGTTTCTGTAATGTGTAGTAAATATATCTTAATAATAAATAAAAAAATTTCTAAAACCATATGTTTTTAATTCAAATAAATTTTATTAATTGAATCAAACATACATTTTTATTATTTGAAAGTAGAATTCTATTTTGAATTAAAACTACAAAATACTTCAGACAAATGAAATTAATTTCAAACTAAAACCGTTTTCATCTTGAAGTAAAATAACGACGTATTTATTTCAATACCATGTTTTACTTTAAATCAAATGTCTGAATAATTAAGACAAGTATTAAATCAATTTTAAATTAAAACTATTAACGTTTTAAATTAAAACTATTACTGTTTTGAAATAAAGCTAATAGGTTTTAAATTAAACCTATTACTATTTTAAATTAAAACTATTGCTGTTTTGAAATAAAATTTCAACGAATTGAGTTAAAACTATAATTGTTTTAAATGAAAACTATTTATGTTTTGAAATAAAACTCTACCATTTTTATTCGAAAAGTAACTTTCTAAACGAAAATTGTTTTGATTTAAATGTCATTGTTATTTCCCTATATACAATGCATAAAATCGTTTGAATTAAAATAATTTGTTTTGTAACAAACGATTTTTTTTCTCAGTGTAGGTTGTTATTATTTAATTCGTCGTTCAATTCTTCTTCGATTTCGATTTCTTTATAAAAAAAATCATCCTCATTTACTGCGTCCAAATTATGCAATCGCATTATGTTATGTAGTATCCCACAGGCATAAATAATTTTACTTACAAATTGGGGGTGATAATTTAAAGCTCTATGCTTATTCAGACACCTCCAGACACATTTTAGGACACCGATACATCTTTCTACACTATTTCGTGCTTTGCAATGGGCCTTATAATATCTGCCTTCCGGGCTATTTGAATCAGCTCCTCGGCGTCATTAGGTATGGTTGTAGGGGGTATCCCGAATCTTCTAATAACCACGACGTTGTATCGCCATTATTTTATTCGGTTTTTAGCAGGTTTTGTCGCTTCCCTGCCAAATACTTATTCGTTATAATATTCGTAATAAATATATATTACAAATTTTATATCATTTGGACCACTTCAATACTGCTGTTATTGAACATTTTATCTACAAGACTAAAATAATTTAAATTACCATTGACAAAAAAATATTTATCCAAAAACGACATCTATTTTCATATCACAAAATTAAATTATGACACTGACAGCGACAAATAAATTATCGACCACTACATCTATCTTGATAACACTTAACTAAAATAAATTATCCAACTGACATTCGGTGCGATTTTCTAAAAAAAGTTGTTATCCATAACAACTAAATTTAGTCGTTATGTGAGAGGTCAGTTGTTATAACAAAAAATGCTATTTTGTAAAATTCAAAGTTGTTCAAGTTAACAACTCGTTGCTATTTTTTATCGTTATCGTAGCAACTGCTAAATTGTAGTGTTTTACGCTAACAACTATGGCTTTTCACGAAATAATATTGTATGGACATGAGTTTTTAAATATTATTGAAGAGCAAGAACAAAGGTAAGTACCTATTGCATTTATATAATTATTTATTAAATCAATTTATTTAAAAATTTCCATTTCATTTTTTAGACATAACCTACGAAATATGCATAGACATTTGAGGGATTATAGTAATCCGTTTGAAATTCCAGAACTCAGATTTAGAAAAATATTCCGATTAAGTAGGGAACTTGCTTATTCTTTATATGAGCAATTAGATCCGATCTTACCGGGACCATCAAGATCGACGTTTATTCAAAATCACTTGAAAGTATAAAAATTATTTTGCATGTAAATATATGTAGATAAGTCATTTCCCTACTGCTTTTTAGGTTTTATTAACATTAAATTTTTATGGATATGGGTCGTACCAAGGAGTAGTTGGGGAAGATTTTAATTTTCCATGTAGTCAATCGACGGTCTGCACTATAATATTGAACTAATAACAAACGCAATTGTTCAGCATTTTTTAGAAAATAAAATAAAATTTCCCACAACTCAGGAAAATATCAGAAGGACTCAGGAAAGGTACATACATTTAACATTATTGTTTTTGTTGCCAGTGTAAAAAGTAAAAATATATAGGTTTTTCGACAAGTTTGGTTTTCCAAACGTGATTGGATGTGTTGATGGTACCCATGTAGCTATTATAAGTCCTCCTATTGCGCATGAAGTGTATCCTGCAGCTCCGTATTATAACAGAAAAGGGTACACCAGTATTAATACGATGATTGTAAGAATATATTCAATTTTAAAAAAATTGAAGCATTTTGGTATTGGAGGTAAGCTACTGCAATGGCTGTCCGCGTTTCTTCATAATCGAACATTTAAGGTGCGAATAGGACAGACATTTTCTAGCGATGCATACGTTATCAGTGGTGTCCCCCAAGGATCTGTGCTTGGTCCATTGCTATTTATAATATACTGCGCAGACCTGCCATCGCTGATCTTATCCTCAATTTTCTCATATGCCGACGACACCAAAATTTACAATAATCCAATCTCTTCCTATCATATTCTACAAGGTGATTTAAATATGGTGATGAGATGGTGTTCCGAATGGTTGCTCCCTTTGAACATTGATAAGTGTGTTGTGATGCATCTCGGTAAGAACAATCCGCGGTTAGGTTACACAGTTAACTCTTCTCGATTGAGAGTTGTTGAGCTAACCAACGATCTCGGAGTAACAATGACTAACGACCTTTCCTGGAGTAGTCATATAAACAAGATCTGCAGTCGAGCTAGAACCATGGTCTATCTTCTATCTAAGTGCTTTGAGAAGCCTAGTCTTCGTATTGTTAAGAGGCTGTACATGACCTACATTCGACCTCTTCTTGAGTTCGCTGGTCCAGTGTGGTATGCAGAGTGGCAGCGTGATGTTAACATGCTCGAATCTGTGCAGAGAGATGCAACGCGATTAGCATACGATTATCATAACAGACCATCTTACGAAGAACGTTTACGAATTTTAAATTTGACACCCTTTCACAATAGACGTTTGAGGGATGATTTGATAATCACTTTTAGAGCGCTAAATCGTTTATTTCCGATCGATATGTCTCACCTTTTTTCCCTTAACATGAGCCAACGATTGCGTGGACACCGTTTGAAGTTGCTTCGCGAGAGGTTTAAAACCAGATGCAGGGAGCACTTTTTATCAAATCGTGTTTTCGGTGTCTGGAATAACCTTCCTGATGACGTGGTGACGGCTCCATCTGTTAATTCGTTTAAGAATCGGTTTGATCTTTTAGCTCTTCCGTGACGGGATTGATTGTTTATGTGTGTCTTTTAATTTTTAATTTGTGTTATCTGTTGATTGTGTTCATTCGTTTTTTTCATTAATTTAATGTGTATTTGAATTTGAATTTTGCTATAATTTTATGAATTTTGTAATTTACAAAGTTTATAGGATGCATCCTCAACTGTTAATGTTTTTTAATAATAATAATATTTTTTTTAAATTAATTATACTAATTATAATAAATTTATACTTTTCTTTTTGTTGTATTTGTAACAGATTTGTGATGCAGATTTAAAAATTACCGCAATAAATGCTAGGTACCCAGGATCAACACATGATTCTGCTATCTGGCAAATGAGTAACGTACAGCAATTTTTGAGAAACAAATATTTTACCGGCGAATTAAATGGATGGCTTCTAGGAGATTCTGGTTATCCACTACAACCTTGGTTGCTAACACCCGTTGAAAACGCAGCACCAGAAACGTCCTGAAGGACGCTACACTAAACTCCATTGTTTAGTAAGAAACACAGTGGAAAGATTAAATGGAGTGCTTAAAGGCAGATTTCGTTGTCTTTTGAGGCATCGTTGCCTACATTATTTACCACCAAAAGCGGGTAAAATTATATATGCATGTGCGGTGTTGCATAATATGTGCTTAGAGCACAATTTAGAAGAACCCGAAAATGAACCTCTTATAGAAAATGATAGAATCGAAGAAGTAAATGAAAATATAAATAATGAAAATGCAGATAATGGAAATATTTTAATAATTGCCCGGAGAATAAGAAACACATTAATTCAAAGAAATTTTATTTAATAATTAACTCATAATTCATATTATAATAAATGAATAAAAACAAATAAAAATAATAAATGAAATAAATTTGAATAAAATTTACTTATTCGATTTAGCCAATAAAGTAATGGCTCTTGCTAAATTATTAATGCTGTTCGATAAATTATTTAAGGAATTATTAGATCTTTGAGTACTGTTTTCAAAACTGCTTGCAAAATATTCCAAACGATCTAAGGGACGCGTACGATGTGCTACAATTTAATTTCGTAAAATTTATGGATCACAAAATCTAGAAAAATAAATACTTTTTCGATTAGTTAACCTTTTCGTGGATTTCCTATTTTTCATGCGTTTGTTGGGATTTTCATTGTGTGTATTGTTATTTGGAGATGGTTCTAAATCTTGTGAGTTTGTACAAGTATTTGAATTTAGAAGTTCACCAATATCGATGTCATCAACAATTATATCATACGCAGAAGTACTAGCTATCAAATAGAAAATGATATGAAAAACTATTACTCGATAAACTAAAAACAAGAATTTACCATTGTTTAAATCACTTTCTTCTATAGCAGCTATACCAGCCTCTTTTAAGTTAGGATCGCCACTAACGGACATCCAACCCAACAGTCCCATTAATTTTTCCTCGAGCTCGGTTAAATTTGGTGCATCATTTACACCACCGCCGGTTGCATGCATCGACTGTTGGTAGTTTCTGGCTTTAGTTTTGACTTTACACTTATATTCTACGAAGGTCTAAGAATATAACGTATAGTAATAGTAATTTAATCATTAGGTTTATAAAGTGGTTAGCCTAGCGAAAATCTATCCTGTGTAATAAATATATAACTTACTCTTTTCCATTGATCAACGGTCTTTGTAGCCCCTTTTTCGGCGTTTAAAATAGAAGTTAATTCCTTCCATTTTCCTTGTAAAATTGTTTTCTCATTTTGGCAAATCTTTCCACCATTATTTTGTTATCAAAAATGTAATTCACCATTACATTGTATTGGTTTTGCATACACTTTTGTGATCGAATTTTTTCTTTCGTCAATTTTTCCATGTCACTAATTAACTATTTATTACCGTAGATAACACGAATAAATTATTGACAGGTAAAAAAAACAAATTTTATAAATATCTACTTTGATCTACTTAAATGAAATAAGCACCGACATACTACACAGTTCAGATTTAACAACTATCGTTATAAAATAATTTGCATAACAACGTTGCTAAATTGTGTATTAGGAAATAGCAAAATATTTAAAGTTGTTAAGAAAGTTGTTAAGTTATAGTTGTTATTTTTTAGTTGTTACGATAACAACTGCGTTAACAACTTTTTAGAAAATCGCACCGATTGACAGCTTTGACCTAAGGCTTTGACTAATTATTTTCATTTATCGACAACGACATCTATTTTTATATTACAAGACTAAAATTAAAAAATTAAATAACCTCCAATGACTATGACAGCAACAAATAAATTATGACTCTACCATTTTACGACCACGACACCTATCTTGATAACACTAAACTAAAATAAATTAAAATAACCAGACCGACATTCTACATACAAGACTACATACATATATTTTAAATTATTTTAATCCGTCACTACTGTTTTCGTTATTCTCAGTTACTTTTATTAATTTATCATTACTTTTAATTTTAATCAGATTATTTTATTGTTATATCTTCATTTTAAATCTACTATTGGTATTCAAATAATTTTATTTCGTTAAATACTACTTTATTGTTATATTTTCACTTTAATCAAAGTGAAATATTATCAAAATCTTGTTAAGTTAAAAATATTGAAAATCTTACTGTTACAAAGCACTAAGTTGATAGTCTGCGACATCTAATATATATTATATGTTTCGAATTTATGAATCTCGTCAGGCAGACCTAGAAAATCAAAATCAAAATCAACCCGGGCAGTATGAACTCAATACAAAATATAAGTCAAATTTATTTGACATTTATAATTAAAAATTCCTACTACTTGATTCCAAAATTAGTTGAAAAAATGTAAAAAATATATTTTGGAAAAATCTAAACAAAGCCAAAAAAACAATGTCATGGCGTAAAAGACCCAATTCCAAAATCTCAGGGATGCGAGCTTAATTGAAATGTAAAGGCTAATCCACACAATAATCGTTTTAATGAAACCCTACTATTTAATGCCAAAAATTGGTAATAAAAATGGAAAAAAATATAATTTTGAAAAATTCTAATACGAGCCAAAAAAGCAAAATAATGGCGTATAAATTGTAATTATACAGAAAATGTATAATAACCTAATTCCAAAATCTCGGGAATGCGAGCTTAATGAAATGTAATTGTTATAAAGCAAGTATAACTGATATGCAAAATTAATATAATGTATAGTTATTAACAAATGTAATTATAATCAAAGTGAAATATTATCAAAATCTTGTTAAGTTAAAAATATTGAAAATCTTACTGTTACAAAGCACTAAGTTGATAGTCTGCGACATCTAATATATATTATATGTTTCGAATTTATGAATCTCGTCAGGCAGACCTAGAAAATCAAAATCAAAATCAACCCGGGCAGTATGAATTCAATACAAAATATAAGTCAAATTTATTTGACATTTATAATTAAAAATTCCTACTACTTGATTCCAAAATTAGTTGAAAAAATGTAAAAAATATATTTTGGAAAAATCTAAACAAAGCCAAAAAAACAATGTCATGGCGTAAAAGACCCAATTCCAAAATCTCAGGGAATTGAATTTTTGAATTTTGAAATTTTGAAATTTTGAAATTTCCAATTGAAAAAAATTGGAATTGGGTCTTTTACGCCATGACATTGTTTTTTTGGCTTTGTTTAGATTTTTCCAAAATATATTTTTTACATTTTTTCAACTAATTTTGGAATCAAGTAGTAGGAATTTTTAATTATAAATGTCAAATAAATTTGACTTATATTTTGTATTGAGTTCATACTGCCCGGGTTGATTTTGATTTTGATTTTCTAGGTCTGCCTGACGAGATTCATAAATTCGAAACATATAATATATATTAGATGTCGCAGACTATCAACTTAGTGCTTTGTAACAGTAAGATTTTCAATATTTTTAACTTAACAAGATTTTGATAATATTTCACTTTGATTATAATTACATTTGTTAATAACTATACATTATATTAATTTTGCATATCAGTTATACTTGCTTTATAACAATTACATTTCATTAAGCTCGCATTCCCGAGATTTTGGAATTAGGTTATTATACATTTTCTGTATAATTACAATTTATACGCCATTATTTTGCTTTTTTGGCTCGTATTAGAATTTTTCAAAATTATATTTTTTTCCATTTTTATTACCAATTTTTGGCATTAAATAGTAGGGTTTCATTAAAACGATTATTGTGTGGATTAGCCTTTACATTTCAATTAAGCTCGCATCCATGAGATTTTGGAATTGGGTCTTTTACGCCATGACATTGTTTTTTTGGCTTTGTTTAGATTTTTCCAAAATATATTTTTTACATTTTTTCAACTAATTTTGGAATCAAGTAGTAGGAATTTTTAATTATAAATGTCAAATAAATTTGACTTATATTTTGTATTGAGTTCATACTGCCCGGGTTGATTTTGATTTTGATTTTCTAGGTCTGCCTGACGAGATTCATAAATTCGAAACATATAATATTGCTATGTTTATTCTTGTCCATAACATAAAATCTTGAATTATCCATAGTTCGGGTAAAATTCATGTACAACGACTTTGGTCGAAACCATTGGGTTAAGTAGAGAATTCATCTTAGAATTATTTTTAGCAAATTTCTTTCCAAGTCTTCATTGGGGGAGATTCAACTGAAATTAAAATGTTTATTAATTTATAAAGTAAATTTAGGCAACGTACCAGATATTTGTTATCGGAGAACATTCAGCTACGTTTGGTTTGGCATTGCAAATTTTGTTATGGTTAAAGTCAATCTGGACATTCCAATATTGCAAAGTTGGATTGTTTCCACCATATAAAAAATCGTTGTGCTGAAAATTGAAAATATTAAACATGCTGGAGTGAAAATTGTATAAAATTTGTGTTTATTATTGTTAGGTTAAGAATAGATTTAAGTGGTTACATTTTGGGACGATTATTTTGACCAAAATATTATAAGGTGCGACGAAAGACGATTAGGTTCGCGAGTGTTCACGGGTTTGTGAAAAATTAGGATTTTTGTGTGCAAACGCGTGTTAGAAAAACGTTTGCAATGGAATTTATACGAAAAAGAAGAAGGATTAAAAGTTAATGACGTTAGATAACTTTTAATCTTAAGAAAATTGTATTGGTGGTTACACCAAGTTAAATTAAAGTATTTTAGTTTCTATAGCAACGCAAAATTTGGCATCCTATGGAACCGCGAATTATTATTGGTCGATGCGAAGATCATCCACCACCCTAAATGTTAATTTAGTGGGTTTTCATTGGTAAATGGCATTATCGATGGACATTGGTCAATCAGCCATAAAATGAATAATTCGGTTCCGATTCCGTATAAAAGGAGGTGCGTTGGTAAAAATAGGAGAGTTCGTTTCCAATTTTTGGAACCAATTGTGGCGGGAGCTTATGTCCAACAAAATGGCAAAATTTTAATAAAGTATTTTCGGTGATAGAAAAATTTTGAAAATTAATTTTTCGGTGTTAGAAAAATTTAATGAAATATTTTTTTGATAATTAAAAATTAATTTAATTATTCATATAATGCAATTATAATTGTCGAGCAATGGCAATTTATATAAAATAATTACAAATATTATTTTACTGTTGAAAATTTACTTTGCAACCTACAATTCTTCAACGAAGACGTTTGAAGATATAGTCAACTGTAATTTCAAGAGGATTTTGTGCAAACTTACCTGTTGGTTATGTGATAATACCGTCCTGAAAATTAAGTGATTAGGTTGTGTTGTGTAGAAAGGATTACATAGAAGAATATAAAAGGTAGATAAACTTATTTGATTGTAAAAATGTTGTGTTTTTTTTTTAGGTAAAACTGTTTCTTTAATTTAAGTTTTATAAATATGTGGGGTTAGGTTTAGGTTTTTGTTAAATTGTAAGAAAATTATACTTACGTGTTATATGCAATTAAACCGGATGACAGAAATTTATAGCATTTCAATTCACTCCACAGCACAACGTTTATAATTTATGAAAGAAAAGTTTTTAAGACTGTTACCAAATTTGCACCGGTAGATCTGACGCAATCTGACGAACAATATGAATAATGGTCGTTGCTATCCTACTATGATATGTTCAGTGGCGGGTACATAATAAGTTGAAATAGGTAGGTCTGCTATAGTTTAATTTTTTTATATTTTTATTATTATTGTTATCAATAAATGATAACTGGCGCCGGGCAATTTTAGGAGATCGTAACTTATTTGTAGCGTAACACAGCATAATTAATTGGCACCCAACGTTAAGGGCTTAAAAAAGCGAAACATAGATCGTAGACGCACGCTCTACAACAAGTTACAAGTTAGGAAAGTTAGGAAATAAAGTAGGAACGCTTAGGTTCTCATAAAAATGGAGACTAGAAGCAGGAAGTTTTCCGAAGTGGAAACGAGTGAGGTGGCAGCGGCCAATATAGTAAAAGATACAGATTTCAGTAGTAGTGAAGAAGAGGAAGTATCGGTGAAGGAGTTAGCTCCGGAAGAAGTAGAAGTCTTGGAAAAGAATGTTAGGGTAGAACAGGAGCCATTTGAGATGGACAAATTGTTTAAAATTTTGAATAGTATGAATGATAAAATGGATAAAAGTCAGCAAAATTCAGATTTAAAATTTGAAAGTATGAATGATAAAATGGATAAAAATCAGCAAAATTCAGATTTAAAATTTGAAAGTATGAAAGAGTTAATTAAATTAAACCAAGAAAGCATGTATAAGATGGGAAATGAGCTAAAGTGTAGTCTAAATGGACGCTTAGATAAAATGGATCTGAAATTTGATAAATTCAAGGAACAATGCAAAGGTGAACGGGAAGAAATAATTAAAAAAGTGAAAGAATGTGAAAATAAAGTAGATCAGATATCGGAGCAAAATAAAGAATCAATTCAAGTAACGTTAAAAATTGAGGAGCAGGTCAAAGGGAACAAGAAAAGGATAGATAGGGTCTGCATTGAATTAAAAGAACAGACGAAACAAATAGACGAGAGGGTAAATAGAGTTGTTGAAGAGGTAAAAGTAGTTAGGAAAGATGTAGACGTGAACTTTAAAGAGCGTATGGAGGGTATACATAAAAAAATTGATAAAAAGATAGCGCAAGAAAGTAATGATATAAGACAAGAAAGCAACGATCTCAAAAAGGAGATTGTTGAATTAAAAAGGAAAGTAGAAGATAGTTCAATAAGGGATCTCGGGGAAGTTTTAAAAATGCATTTGACAAAAGATGTTGATGTTGACAAGTGTGGGAAATTCTATGGAGACGATAGAATTAATCCAAAAATTTTTATCAAGGGTTTAGAAGAGAATTTAGGACGATTAAAGGATAATCAAGGGGTTAAAAACATAATCCGAAATACAATGCAAGGGGAAGCAGAGACATGGTTCTCTATGATTGAAAATAAAATGGAAAATTTGGGTGATTTTAAAAAACTATTTTTGAGAAAATATTGGGGAGAGGTCGAACAGAGTAAAGTTCGAGAAATTGTAAATTGGGGCAAATATAAAGGGTATGGAAAATCACGAGAAAATTATGCCATACGCATTATAAACCAAGCGCAGCAAGTTGAGCCGAGGTATGACGAAAAGCAACTAGTGAAGGCAATCGCCAGACATTTTGAAAAGGATGTGGGAACTAGAGTAGGAGTTGAGGGGATTACCACGCTAGAAGAATTCTTAGAACTTTTAAAACGGTTTGATGAGTCAGTAGAATTTAAAACAGAAAATTTCAGAAATTATAATCGTTTTAACCGTCCTATTAATGACGAAAATAATAGGAACGAAAGGGTACCAGGGGTACAGGAACAAACTAGACAGGGGGATAACAACCAGGGGAGAAATTATAACAACGATAGAAATTATAATAATACCAATTACAATAATAATAGCGGTCAAAGAAACTATAATAATGACCAAAATCAACCAAGGGGCCAAGTTGACGGGGGCAGGGCCCAAAATAATAATGTTGTGCGAGGTAGAGGAAGAGGTCGAGGAAGGCCTAATGAACATAGGGGGTTAACAAGAGATAGTGATAGGACGGTAAATGTAGTCCGGACCGAATTGTCGGATGACGAAGAAAATCAAAGTAGAGTGGATGGAAACACGAGCCAAGGCTCGGGTTTTCAATAAGGGACAGTCTAAGTAGGAAGGGCCTCGTAAACTCATACGAACATCCGAGGGAGTTTATGGAGGAGTATGTTGAACCAACCATGGCTGAATTCGTTATTTTGCCTAAAATTTTCATTGAAATTGAGGGAGTAAAATTGTTAGCCTTGGTCGATACGGGAGCAGAGGTATCGCTCTTGAATGAGAATGTGGTAATGAGAAATGAGGACTTATTTGAAGAAAAATTAGTACCAATCAAGGGGTTAAATTTAATAACGGCTAATAACCGTAAAATTACAACAGTAAACAAAATGCTGATTGCGGAAATCAATATAGGGGGTTGCAAGAAAATTGAGGGAATTATGATAATGCGAAATTTAAAAATGGATTGCTTGTTAGGGATAGATTTACTAGATAAATTTAAAACTAATATTAATGTTGAAAAGAAATTTGTGACCGTTGGCGACAATAAAGTTCATTGGGAACTTACAACGGAAGATAGGATCATAACAAATATTCAAACTAGGGAATCAGCAATTAAATTAATTAATCATAACCAAGTAGTGGGAGTCCAGTTTGAATGTCCTGAACAATTTAGAGAAAAGATTATAAAAATTTTGAGTATACATCAAACATTGTTCAATAAGGAGGCCAAAGTGGCAAAGGGTTATGAACACAAATTAAACATTATCAATGAAAGATCATTTAAATGCAAGGTGTACCCCATTCCGCAAGCGTATAAAGAACAGGTTTGGGGGGAAATAAATGAAATGTTGAGAAACGGTATTATAGAACGATCTAGTAGTTCATTTATTAATCCACTGGTGGTGGTTAAAAAGAAAGACGGGTCTATTCGCTTGTGTTTAGATGCCCGTAAGCTTAATGAAATCACTGCACCTCAGTTTGAAGCTCCCGAAAATATTGACAGTTTGTTGGGTAGGATTGGTAATAATACGGTATTCAGTAAGTTGGATCTAAAAAATTCATTCTGGTTAATTCCTTTAGAGGAAAAGTCAAGGAGATACACAGGTTTCAGTATTGAAGGAAACACGTTTCGGTTCAAGGTAGTTCCGTTTGGGCTGTCCACGTCATCAGCTGCATTAATAAAAGTAATGCAAATAATTTTAGAGGAATTTGAAGAGTATTGTTTACATTATGTAGATGATATGTTAGTATTTAGTAAAAATATTGCAGAACATTTAGAACATCTTAGTAAGATATTTAAGAAACTCGAAGAAACAGGATTAAAGCTCAATTTAGAAAAATGTCAATTCATTCAAAAAGCAGTTCAATTTTTAGGATATAATATTAGTGAGAAGGGAATTTCAGTAGAGAAGGAACGTTTAGAAGAGGTACGTCATTATCCTCAACCAAGAAACTTGAGGACGCTTAGGGGTTTTCTGGGGATAATGAATTACTATAAGAAGTTCATACCCGATTATTCAGATAAAACTTTAAGTTTGCTTAAATTATTAAAAAAGGGAATTCGTTGGAAGTGGGAGAAAGAGCAACAAGACTCTTTCGAATTACTTAAGGAGACATTTTATAAAAATTTGACTTTAATTCACCCAAATTTCGATTTGGAATTCATATTAAGAACCGATGCAAGCGATTATGCGGTGTCGGCAGTTTTAGTTCAAATTCAGGAAGACTGCGAGGTTCCAATATATTTTACTTCGAGAGTATTGAGAGGGTGCGAGTTGAGATACACAGTATCGGAAAAGGAGATGTTAGCGATTGTGTATGCGTTAACAAAGTTAAAATTTTACTTATTGGGGAACAAGTTTACGATTGAAACGGATCATTCCGCACTAACGTTTCTTATGAAAACCAATTTCACGAACAATCGTATTTATAGGTGGTCGCTGCTAATCCAGGAATTTAATTTTGAAATTAAGCATAAGAAGGGAACCGATAATTTTATAGCCGATGCCTTAAGCAGGAAAGATGTGGATAAAAGGGGAAATTTTCAAGATGTAATGATCGCGTTGAATCAGCTCAACGACGATGGGGGGTTGTATTCAAGGGAAATGATTTTAGAAATTCAGAGGGATGCGATTTTTAATCAAATTAGAGAAAATTTAATAAATCAGGTTCAATTCAGGGGATATAGTTTTAATGAGGGATATATTATTAAGTCAATTCAGGGAGAACAATTGTATGTAATTAATTTAGAAACAACGAGAAAAATTTGTTTAGACCTCCATTTGAAATTTGGACATATGGGAATACGTAAAACTTGGATGATGTTCAGGGAAAATTTTTATTGTATTAGGGATTTATCTATCATAAAGCAAACGATAAATAAATGTAAATTATGTTGTCTTGCTAAATATAAGAACCATATAAATCAAAATTTAATTAAAAGTATCCAAGTAGCACAGAAAGGAGAATTAGTGGCCATCGATTATTTAAGTAATCTAGTTAAAACAAGAGACGATTTTAAAAATATTTTAGTGATGTATGATATGAGCACCAAATTTGTAAAATTGTACCCAACGCGTCATTGCAATACGACCACTACTCTCGAAAGCATAGAAAGTTTTATAAATGAGGTGGTAAAACCGAAAAGAATTCTAGCGGATAACGCAACATATTTTTATAATGAACGGTTCATAGAACATTTAAATAATTTAGGGATAGAAGTCTGCTATACGTCAATCCGACATCCACAATCAAATCCAAGCGAACGTGCAGTGCAAGAGGTGATTAAATTTTTGAGAATTTTAACTCATAATGAACATGAGAACTGGATTGATAAGTTGGAGGAAATAGAGAATTTCATTAATTGGGCACCAAGTGTGAAAACTCAATATTCACCTTGGTATTTGATGAAAGGGACGGCACCGTGTCGACCATGGGTAGTCAATTTAGAGGGAAAAATTTATTTTGATGAATTTGTTAAAGCGCAGGAAAATGCGAGGAAATCTTCAGAAAAGTATCAACGAAAAATGAATGAGAAAGTTAAGAAAAGGTCTAGGTTCAACATAGGGGATAAAGTTATTGTAAAAAGTTTAAGGGTAGCAAATAGGGAGCTAAATAGATGCGCAAAATTAATGTTACCATTTGAGGGGCCATATGTAATTAAAAGGGTGTTCAATGAGAATACATACGAATTAGGTTTCATGGATAACGAAGGTGTGAGGGGAAAATTCCACATCAATTTGATTTATCCATATGTAGAAGAAGAAGAGATAGATGTAGATGAAATGGAACAGGATTAGGAAAATAGCGATAGATTAGAATAGAAGTTACGTAAACTAGGAGATGTTCGTGACTAAAATTTAAATAATTTGTAATATAAAAACTAGTATTTAAACTAGATGGAGGTTGGGAAAATAAATGGAGGTTGGGAGGGTGAGTTGAAAATAACATCAAAACATCAAAAAATGGAGGTTGGGAGGGTGAGTTGAAAATAACATCAAAACATCAAAAAATGGAGGTTGGGAGGGTGAGTTGAAAATAACATCAAAACATCAAAAACAAACCAAAATCAATTTAGAATTGAATTTTGAAGAAATATCAACTTACATAATTTAAGATAAATTTTTAAACAATTAGTAGGGAAATTACGTAGGCAATAAAGATTATGCAAATAATATTAAGTAAAACTAATGTAGCATCCAGAAATAATTTGTATGAAAGAAAAGTTTAAAACAAAGGAAATTTTTAAAAATAAAAGTTGAGATAGGTCAGTTGAAAGAAAAATCTACTTATGGGAATTTGGTCATAAAGACACAATAATTAACGTAATTTAAAATTTTAAAAGGATAGTTAAAGTAGGGGGTAGCTTGATAATAATTTGTGTATTAAGAATAGACGATTAAGGAAGACAGGGAAAATTGAGTTCAGATAATGTTTGACGGTTGATCAAAAATGAGGGGAATTTGTATAAAATAAGGCAGAAAAGGTGGACACCGCAAGGTTGTCGAATTAGAAAGTTTGGACACCGCAAGGTTGTCGAATTAGAAAGTTTGGACACCGCAAGGTTGTCGAATTAGTAAGGAGGACACCGCAAGGTTGTCGATTTAGTAAGTTTGAGCACCGCAAGGTTGCCAAAGTTTTAAAAGGGCACTACAATAAGTTGTCAAAGTAGAAATTGGGGGCACAAGGTTGCCGAAATAACAGAGAAAGTTATGTAATTGCACATAGATGCAGTAGTAATAATGTTGAAAGGAGGACACAAGGTTGTCGAAGTTAAAATTATATAATGGCACAAAGATGCATTAATAATAATAGTAAGGGGGAAAATAAAGCCGATATAGAGGTAGAAAGAAGAAGGTAAACACTGCGATACAGCAGACAGTAGAAAATTTATACAAATAACTCGAGTGATTGAGAAATTAGATAATGTAGGAACGGAGGGATAATTCTACGTTGGAATGAATTTATATGATTTATGCACAAATAAAATTAAGACGTACGGTAAAAATTGGGATAAGAATATGGGCAAGTTAGCCCGAGGTAAAGAAAAATGAATAGATGCCATTAAGCATAAAGTAAAAAAAAAAAAAAAAAGAAAGGGAGAAATTCATAAGTGAATACAAATAAGTGATCGATTTAAATTACGTAGTCAAAAAGATTATACCAAGATAGTAGTTACGAGGGAGAAGAAAATTCACTGACGGGTAGAAGTTGATATGGAAGAACAAATTTTCAATAAAAATTATGTTAGTAAATATGTAAATACTATATTAATAAGGAAAGATCTTATAATTAGATTAGGTACACGATTAGTTATTTCTTAAATTAAGTTAGTTAAATTTAGTTAGTACAAGAATAAACACTTAATTTAGAAAACACATATGAAAAAGGATCTTCATCTTGAATTTTCAAAAGGGGGTTTTGCTATGTTTATTCTTGTCCATAACATAAAATCTTGAATTATCCATAGTTCGGGTAAAATTCATGTACAACGACTTTGGTCGAAACCATTGGGTTAAGTAGAGAATTCATCTTAGAATTATTTTTAGCAAATTTCTTTCCAAGTCTTCATTGGGGGAGATTCAACTGAAATTAAAATGTTTATTAATTTATAAAGTAAATTTAGGCAACGTACCAGATATTTGTTATCGGAGAACATTCAGCTACGTTTGGTTTGGCATTGCAAGTTTTGTTATGGTTAAAGTCAATCTGGACATTCCAATATTGCAAAGTTGGATTGTTTCCACCATATAAAAAATCGTTGTGCTGAAAATTGAAAATATTAAACATGCTGGAGTGAAAATTGTATAAAATTTGTGTTTATTATTGTTAGGTTAAGAATAGATTTAAGTGGTTACATTTTGGGACGATTATTTTGACCAAAATATTATAAGGTGCGACGAAAGACGATTAGGTTCGCGAGTGTTCACGGGTTTGTGAAAAATTAGGATTTTTGTGTGCAAACGCGTGTTAGAAAAACGTTTGCAATGGAATTTATACGAAAAAGAAGAAGGATTAAAAGTTAATGACGTTAGATAACTTTTAATCTTAAGAAAATTGTATTGGTGGTTACACCAAGTTAAATTAAAGTATTTTAGTTTCTATAGCAACGCAAAATTTGGCATCCTATGGAACCGCGAATTATTATTGGTCGATGCGAAGATCATCCACCACCCTAAATGTTAATTTAGTGGGTTTTCATTGGTAAATGGCATTATCGATGGACATTGGTCAATCAGCCATAAAATGAATAATTCGGTTCCGATTCCGTATAAAAGGAGGTGCGTTGGTAAAAATAGGAGAGTTCGTTTCCAATTTTTGGAACCAATTGTGGCGGGAGCTTATGTCCAACAAAATGGCAAAATTTTAATAAAGTATTTTCGGTGATAGAAAAATTTTGAAAATTAATTTTTCGGTGTTAGAAAAATTTAATGAAATATTTTTTTGATAATTAAAAATTAATTTAATTATTCATATAATGCAATTATAATTGTCGAGCAATGGCAATTTATATAAAATAATTACAAATATTATTTTACTGTTGAAAATTTACTTTGCAACCTACAATTCTTCAACGAAGACGTTTGAAGATATAGTCAACTGTAATTTCAAGAGGATTTTGTGCAAACTTAC
The DNA here is from genome assembly GCA_947369205.1 of Cantharis rufa. NCBI lineage: Eukaryota > Metazoa > Arthropoda > Insecta > Coleoptera > Cantharidae > Cantharis > Cantharis rufa. Next base: position 18,471,834 of record OX376307.1, on the reverse strand, counting down.
CTGTTGGTTATGTGATAATACCGTCCTGAAAATTAAGTGATTAGGTTGTGTTGTGTAGAAAGGATTACATAGAAGAATATAAAAGGTAGATAAACTTATTTGATTGTAAAAATGTTGTGTTTTTTTTTTAGGTAAAACTGTTTCTTTAATTTAAGTTTTATAAATATGTGGGGTTAGGTTTAGGTTTTTGTTAAATTGTAAGAAAATTATACTTACGTGTTATATGCAATTAAACCGGATGACAGAAATTTATAGCATTTCAATTCACTCCACAGCACAACGTTTATAATTTATGAAAGAAAAGTTTTTAAGACTGTTACCAAATTTGCACCGGTAGATCTGACGCAATCTGACGAACAATATGAATAATGGTCGTTGCTATCCTACTATGATATGTTCAGTGGCGGGTACATAATAAGTTGAAATAGGTAGGTCTGCTATAGTTTAATTTTTTTATATTTTTATTATTATTGTTATCAATAAATGATAACTGGCGCCGGGCAATTTTAGGAGATCGTAACTTATTTGTAGCGTAACACAGCAATATATATTAGATGTCGCAGACTATCAACTTAGTGCTTTGTAACAGTAAGATTTTCAATATTTTTAACTTAACAAGATTTTGATAATATTTCACTTTGATTATAATTACATTTGTTAATAACTATACATTATATTATTTTCACTTTATTAATTATTTATTTTATTGTTATATTTAAGTTATTTTTAATATTGTATATTAACGCTGTATCAATTCGCAGCAATATACGCCTCTTTTACGTGGTTAACGTAGAAGGGAAAGAGGGAAAAAAATAGCGCTGTCGTGTACACTTCCTGGAAAGCGTGCATTTATATTGAGAATATTTAAATCCAAATCACAAATAATCTGAACATTTAAACTAAAAGTATTCTTCCTGTTCAAAAAAGTTAAACGTGGGAATGCCAAATCGTCTAATTTAAAAAAGTTTTATTTGAAATATCCACAATTTCAATAAAAATTGATTAAATAAAATTATTTTGAATATTAATCCGAGTGCGTCATCCTAATGTTAGTAGATTGTTATTGTTTATTATCGCGGGCATAATAGTATATTATTTAATGAGTGTATAATGAAGGCCATATTACACGAGAATTGTTTACAACACGAGCGAACGCAGTGAGCGAGTTTTGTAATTATTCTCGTGTAATATGGCCTTCATTATACACGAATTTAATAATATACTATTATGCCCGCGATAATAAACAATAATAATTAAGACTGCATTATATAATTATTTAACTTTAAGTTGTGTCGTGTTTATTAATTTTCAACTATCGAATCAAGTTGCCATTTGTCATTTATAAGGAAAACAGATAAAAATTGCCAGCAGCCGTCGATAATGAACAGGAGCCGTGGATAATGAATGCATTATCCACTGTAGAATATGAGCTAAGTTATGTATTCATAGTTACACATATAATGACTAGTGACACATATAATGAATTTAATTTTCAACACTTAAATTTTTTTTTCTTTCTATTTTTCGCTTCACTATAGTAGCACGGGCTGTAGATTTTTGTCACATTATTTCTAATAGGGCAATCATAGATTCTCCCTTTTTTAATGTTTTGACTTCTTTGGGGATGTTGATATGGTACAATGGGGTTTCTTTCTGACCTGCTTCCGGTTCTTCCATCCTGCATTTTCGTCCTCCGGTTTCGTTATCGTTGGTTGTTTTTTACAATGTTGGATCCATTTCTTCATTAACCACCAAGTACAAATTAGAACAAAAATAGCAAATAATGTGCAGGTGGTGATTATTAAGATTTCATGATGGATGGTTGCTTCCACTTCCTCTACGGCGGAGACTGTCGGCGTGTTGGCGACTATGGTAACTGGCGTTTTCAAGATTTTATACATTAGGTAACCTATGAGGATGGTTAAGATTGCATTCCAAATTAGTAGTACGGAATGTCCATGGAACCCGTGTTTATCTGCAAAACTGAAGTTTTCCGTAGGTCGGCGTTGTACCAAATCCATCAAATGTTCCATGGCCTCAGGTGTATTACTCAGATTAAGGTGAGGGACTTGCAGTTAGGATTTAGGCTTTCGGATAGGTTATTAAAGGTTGGAGGATTTTTTGCTGCAGGATGAATAATAAAACTTTTCAGGGAGCACCAGGTAGCGGGAATTGTGTGGATAATTTTTGTTTCAGAAGGGAAATGTTCTAAACAAGGGTAACGTTCCAGGATCAGTGTGTCTTCTAGGTGGATTAACTTGCAGGAACAAGGAAGAGATAAGCGAATTGAACTAATTTTGGGTGGATTTTGGGATATTAAGGGTTTGGAATAGTTTGAACATTGTAAAATAGTTTCGGTTGTTGGATGAGTAATTAAGAATTCTCCCTCTTCTATTTCCAAAATTAATATAGAAGTTGAGGAATGGCAGATCATTGGGCAATATTTACTGAGGTTTACTACGCTGTCTCCTTTAAACATCTTGATAGCGCACAAAGGTCCATGGAGTTCGTCGGCGGACAGACGAGGGATGTAACATAATTTATCCTCATAGGCCCTGCAGTGATGCAAAGCCACGCCAGCTACTGCTCGTATAGAAGTTGTTCCACTACGATTTTTTGAGACTGCTAGGTACAACGTGTTGTGATTTAGTGTGCATGACTGGTCGTACCACGCAAAAGATTCTGTGAAAAGTTCGAAAAGTTGCCACGATTGATGATTTTTGATGATTGGAATTCTTAGATGAAGCGTTATCTTGTTTTTTTGTAAACGAGCAGTCACAAATGGTTAGTTGGTAATACCTGAAGATGTCCTTAATTGGGATGGCTAGGATTTGCTTCGAGAGATTCAGTTCCTTTTTTACATTTATTAAGTCGGTCTTTAGGGTTTCGGAATCTAAAATGTTTGAAGGAATATGGTGGTGTTTACAGGAATCCAAAATGGTGTAAGTTCGAAACATTCTTGAAACGGAAATTATTCTTCGTAAATTTTGAAATGAGTAGTCATAAAGCGCCGTCATCCCGGTTCGGCGTTTGTCTTCCTCTACCAGGATTTCTGAGATTTCACGTTCGACTGACTTGACCTTGTCCTCAACTATCCGAAAAGCGTTGTTCGTCTCTTTTTCAAATTTTTTGAATTCTTTTGAATCCCTGCTTATTCCCTACAATGTGTCCATCAAACCTTGGGTTTCCTTGAATTTGAATTTCGATGTTAGTTTCGGTGGTGGTGAATTCGTCTAATTTGTGTACTGTCGCAACACCCAGCACCATTCCAGGCCATCCGCAATGAAGTCTAAGCTTCTTTCTGCTTCTTTCTTTCTTTCTAGGCTGCACTTAAATTGTCGATTGAGGTTTGTAGAAGACAGTCGGTGTTTACTTTATTATAACATTTCTTTTGGGTGTTATGAGGAAGTTCAATTTTTTCTTGCAAGAAGTCCATCTGATAGATCAAGGGAATAGTGGCTTCATAAGCCACGACCTGAGGGAGCTGTTTCCAAATAGCTCCTGGTGAAATCTCTATTTTGGTCGTCCCGGCGATTGATAAAAATCTAAAATATACTGTTATTAGGATGTACACAAAAATTTTTCCCAAAGAATTGCTCTTTGTATATATTAATTTTGGTAAGTTTGATTGGGGTCACCATAATAATTAGTTTCTTAAAGTGACGGAGGTAACAAAAAAAAAATAATATTATTTACGAATATGTACAAACATAGTTAGTAATAGATATTTCGATTTTAATAATTCTAAGGTAAGCGTTTATAAACAGATATCTAATTACTAGCTCTATTTACAGCAAAAAGAATTGAGCTGATGATTTATACACGGGGTTTTGTATTTCGCAAAATTTGTAAAACGGTAATACTTCCCTTGTTGGAAATAATTTGTAGAAATTAATATTAGTTAGTTCCCTTGTTTCGACGCGGTGACATCTTTCAAAACTCAATATTATATTTTCGTTATGGAAGTTATGGCGGATGGTATACCATTGAGGCCAACAACTCTTTTGGCCGTCGGAAGATTACGTGGACCCGAGGGCCAACTGGCCCGAGATGTTTAACGGGTTAATGATGGAAGATTTAGAAGTTGATGCAGGGGGTTACCTTCTAATACCTCCTTATCCCGACGTGTGGACGGAAACAGAAATCTGGGATGTATAAGGTGAGTTTCAAATTTAAACTTAGTTTCACTTATTTGCGGATTTAAAGAAAACGTGAGTTAAGTGGGATTATTTACACACGGAAATTGTAGTTTTGTTAATAATGCAATTTTATTAAAACTTTAGTTGTGTTATGTTATGTTCGGTTTTCGGGAGTCCAAGGTTCGTAATACGGTAAAATCCTACTAACATGAACAATGTCCTTTTTAGCGTTAGCATGGATACCTTTAGTTATTTCGTAGTCGACCTCGCCAATTTTTTTTGAAATATAGTATGGTCCAAACCAACGTAATAAAAGTTTCTCACTACGGCCGACCTTTCGTATTGGAGTGAAAACTTTTACCGTATCTCCCACTTCAAATTTTAAATTACGGTGTTTGTTGTAATGATTTTTGTCAATGTTTTGAACGGCCACCCACACGACTGCACCCGAAGAAAACGTAGTCCTCGAATTCGACCAGGAAGCCACTTTGCACAAAACTCGGTGCACTTGATTTCACAATAACACACGATGGTCGTCGACTGCTGGTGTGGTGATAACGATAATTAACACGACTTCTGTGTTGTAATTAAATTCAACGAAAATGAATGGACCCTCTAAGTTGTTCCCTCAAGTAAATTTACCACGGCGTACCACCCACAATGTAATGGTTTGACGGAGCGTTTTAATAGCACTTTAGTCAATATGATTGCAAATTACGTGAATCCTAATTAGGATCAATGGGACGAGTGGTTACCACACGAAACTTTCGCATACAATTCATCTTACCAAGAAACGACCAAATTTTCTCCTTTGTTACGCCGATGGTTTTCTGAACCCTAGTGACCGCGCAAATCGTCTGCGCACCGCGCAATGGTCGGGGTAAGCCACGTTCGATCTTTACTTTACTTCTGACGTCGAAGGAAGTAGGTCACTTGCTATGAAGAGTAGCTAAAGTTGAATGTAAAATTTAGTTGGGTGAAAGTATGGTGGGAAGTTATGTTTCCTGGTGGAATTATCTAGAAGGTTTACGTTTTCCTGGTGGAAATTCTGTTTTCGCGAAAGAGTGAATTTTTGAAGAAAAATTGAGATAATTATGTAGTGACGCGCGCCAGGCGATTCTCGACTCTATTAAACGCGGGAAATGGTTACGGCGTTGCAATTCACGCATGGGATGTGCTTGAACTGGAACCCATGTTGCCGGTATTTTCTAAGAAATTTGTTCAAGGAATACGACAGTGCGATTTGTTGTCGAGATATTCAAATTTATTATTGACGTTATTTTAAAGTGCAAAAATATTGAACTCTTATGGTTTATTAGACTGCGCGTTACGAATTTATTAAATTTATGAAGTTTCATAGTTGGTTGTCGATATGCCAAATTGTTGTCATTTGCTGTTATTGCGGTTAGTTTTGAACTTTCGAGTTGACAACGTTCCATTTTGATGGTAATAATTTTGTTGCTGAGCCCTTCGGACTGATTGCTGTTGTTACGATCAATTGAATGCAGGATAGCTTCTGGTAATTGGAACTTCGAGGTGCCTGATGCCGACTTGTTTATTTATCCTCTCCAGGACATCTGCATTGTTGGCTGGAACTTATTATAATAAAAGGTATCGTTATATTGTAAAACTTAGTTAGTACCTTCTTGGTGCGTTAGGCACGTCCCATGGACTTGTCAGGTCAACTAAAAAAATTTATTGTCGTATTGTGTTTACGATATATTAAGATTGCAGAGTTTTTTCAATGAACTCATGTCTGTCATTATTCGCTGATGCTCAACCGAATTGTTTCACCTTGTAAAAGGATTTCATGTCCTCCTTCAGTGGACAATTACGTCACCGTAATCTTGTCAAGCTTAGTCAATAGGGGATCTTGCCGCCCCATTGACCCAGCTGTTTACACTTTTTAAGTGGTCCAGAGGACCTTCAATTATTCCGGTCCGGCTGGAGCCGTACCTGTAGACTTTATCTGTCAGTGTATTTTATTAAAGTCGATGTTGTAGCGATGTAGTCATCATTGTAATTACTTGTATTTACGGGCACTGTTGCCAGTCATTACCGTTTTTGTTGACTTATGTTTAGGAAAGTAAGAATTTTGTTGTTTAATTATGAGTTTGTGAATTTCACGTCAAAAGCGAGGAATTAAATGATCTATTATTTATGTGTGTTTTAATTGTGTTACCATCCCTGAGTAGACCACGCCCTAATATTAGAACCACTGAGCCAGCCGTCGGCAACAAAAAAGTTATAGGTAGGTACCAAAGTAACACATGGTGCCTTGAACGTGGGACAATTTACTACTTAAGGAAGGTGACACAATTAAAAATTTTCAGGTTCGGCAAATTTTGTAAGTGCGTCGTAGTTCCAATTATTTTCTTACTGTGTATTTTATGTACGGCGACAGCAGCAAAGTTTGAATCTCATCAAAATGGAACCAAAGCATTTAAGTAGTACGGAATTGCAGTTTGAGTTAAATTGTCGCGAAATTATACCTCGAATAACAGAAGTGTCGAGGCGAGTTCAATTAGATATAGCTTTAAAGAATCCGAGCGTCAAAATGAGTTTACGTAATGTTGATTGGGATATCGAAGAAAAAGAAATAAATTTATCGTTAATTAGTATTGCTGAAATTTTAGACAGCAAAGGGCAAAATATCGAATTAGAAATACAAGATCAGTTGAGATCAAGGTTTTTGCACTTAGATAATCGTATCTCGTTACTTAAAATTATCGCGGAAAAAGATGATAAATCGCACATTGTTTCAATGCTTGAAGCAGAATTAAAAATTTTAGAAGGAGCGGCGCTCACGGCGTTTGACTCAAATCAAGACAGTAGTAGATCAATTAGCCCGGTAGCAAGTTTAAATGTTAGTAAGGGAAACCGAAGTAAAATTCCTGTTTTTAAGTGGAATTTGAAATTCAACGGTCATGCAGACAAAGTCGGAATTTTAGAATTCCTGGAACAAGTTGAAGAATGTAAAGAATCGAGGGGTGTTTCAGATGATGAATTATTTGTCGGTGCAACAGAACTTATGTCAGGCAGTGCTATTACTTGGTTGCGTAATCAAAAAAATAAAGTAAAAAATTGGGCGGAATTAGTTAAAGCGCTTAAAAAAGAATTTTTGCCGCAAGATTTCGAATATCAATTGCATAAAGAAGTCCAGGACCGTATGCAAGGTTTAAATGAAAACGTCATGTCTTTTATAATGGTTATCGAATCCCTATATTTGAAAATTAATAAGAAAACCTCGGAAAAAATTATTGTCGATCAAATTGTTCGAAATTTGAATCCTTTTTTTTCAATGCATATTGCTTTGGACGACTACGCAGATCTAGAAAAATTAAAAGATCGTTGTAGGCGCGTCCAAGAGTTAAAATTAAAAAATGATAAATATACCCCAGTGGTTCGGCCGGTTAAACGTGCGTTCGCTATTAATAGTGACTCGAGGTCAATAGATAGTGGCACATTGTCAGATGGTTTGCATAGCGAACCAGAATTTTTTGTAGATAGCGTTTCCGGTGTTCGCGCTGCGTCGGTTAATCGTGACATTCCTGTTGACAGTGGCGGGTTACTGTGTTGGAATTGCAACGAAAAGGGTCACCGTTTCATAAATTGTGGAATGGCTAGAAATATTTTTTGTTATGGCTGTGGGACAAAAAATGTATATAAAAATCAATGTTCACGTTGTTCTTCAGCGGTTACGTCTGTTAATAATGTAAGTTCGGAAAACTTGAACGAGGTTGTGTCACCCCGGGGCACGAGCAACCTCGATGTGTCGAATCGCCCCTTCGAAGCTGCGTTCGGAACAATGAGTCTGAGAGGTCGAAACTTTCTCCGTGGAAGAGGCCGAGGCGCGTACGTTTCGTCTCCGACTCAAAGAAAAAATTAAAGAATTATTTTAGTAAAACCGAATGGGAAGATTGGTTGATAGCAGTTAAAAATTTTTATGCGTCTAAATCTGTTGCGCCTGTTAAGACTAAGAAACCTTTTGATAATCGACCTCATTTGGAAATTTATATACAAAAACATAAATTTACCGCATTGTTGGATACAGGGGCAATGAGTTCTATATTAGGGGGAAAAGGGTTTGAAGTGTTGCGAAAAGCTGGCGTGGGAAAAATATTGCCGTCTGAGGTTGGGGAAATTCAAGTAGCGAATGGGGCTAGTAGTCCAGTGACTGGTATTATCGCCTTAGAGATTCAGTTGGGGTGTACTGTGAAGACAGTGAAATTTCTTATTGTGCCAGATTTAGCTTATGAATTTTTGTTGGGTGCGGATTTTTGTAAAATATTTCAGTTGTCGCTACATTTTGATCAGTTTTCGTGGCATACCACTGCTCCGCGGGTTGCAGCCTCGGAAGGTATTGTCAATCAAGCATCTTTGACCTTAAGTCAACAAAAACAATTAGATGATGTTATTAAGAAATTTGCTACGTTATCTACTAAAGAATTGGGTCGAGTTAAAGGTGTGAGTCACACCATCAATACCGGAAATGCTCCTCCTGTTAAGACTCGCCAGTATCCGTTGAGTCCGGCGATGCAAGCCAAATTGAGGACGGAGATCTCTCAAATGTTAAAAGATCAAGTGATCCAACCGAGTAATTCTCCTTGGTGTAGTCCCTTGTTAATAATTAAGAAGCGGAATGGGGAGCTTCGTGTGTGTTTTGATGGCCGTTCTCTTAATAAGGTCACTCGTAAAGATGCTTACCCCCTTAAACGGCCCGATTGCATCTTGAATCGTGTTAGACAGGCCAAATTTTTGACGTCAATCGATCTGCGGAAAGCATTCTGGCAAATTCCGTTAGATGAAGCCTCTAGAGAGAAAACCGCTTTTGTGGCCCCAGGGCTTGGCCTTTTTGAATTTCTGGTTATGCCGTTTGGTGTTACAAACGCTCCCAAGACGTTACAACGTACCATGGAGAAGGTACTTGGTTCCATTTTACACCAAGGTGACGCGCATGTTTATCTTGATGACATGATTGTGGCTTCGTCCACGTTTGAAGACCATATTAGGACGCTCAATCTTATTTTTGAAAAATTAAATGCTGTAGGGTTTAGAATAAATATTGAAAAATGCGAATTTTGTCGTAGCTCGCTTAAGTTTCTAGGCTTCGTGGTTGATGATCAAGGGCTTCGTACCGATCCGGAGAAGGTGGAAGCTATAACTCGGTTTAGGACCCCGACTAATACGACGGAGGTGAAAAGATTAATTGGATTGATCAGTTACTATCGAATTTTCTTACCAAATTTATCGACAATATCGTCTCCGATTACCGCGTTAATAAAAAATAAAAAAAAGGGCCAGACTATAAGTTGGAATTCTGAAGCTGAAGCGGCGTTTTTAGAAATTAAAAAATTAATCACTGTTGCTCCGATCTTAATCAGTCCAAATTTTGATAAAAAGTTTTTTATTCAAACTGATGCCTCTTTGGTTGGAGTAGGTGCTGTCCTATTTCAAGAACAAGGTGGGCTTGAGCATCCTATCGCTTATGCGAGCAGAGCCTTGTCCAGCGCGGAACAGAAATATGCCGCTACCGAGCGTGAGTTAATTGCGATGATGTTTGCCATCGAAAAATTTAGAGGGTATATTGAAGGGACCGAATTTGTAGTTATTTCGGATTGTTCGGCTTTGCAATTTTTGACGCGGATTCAAAATCCTTCTGGGCGGTTGGCCAGGTGGGCCATGCAATTGGGTCAATATGAGTTTGAAGTACGGCATAGGCCGGGAAAATTAAATATTGTGCCGGATGTCCTTTCTCGCGATATCGCTTCGCTTAATATCGATAAATTAATTCCTGATGAATGGTATCGTGACATGTTAGATAAAATTCGTCGAGATCCGGACGGGTTCCCTCATTTCAAGTCGGTCGAGAACCGTCTGTACAAGTTTTTGCCTTCTTCATTGCCGACAGTTTCTAATATTCCGGATTGGAAATTGGTGGTTCCGACCGCTAACAGGCCGGAAGTATTAAAGATGTGTCATGATGAAGCTACTGCCGGTCATTTTGGGGTTGCAAAAACCACTGCTCGTGTGGTTGAATTATATTATTGGCCGAAGTTGAAAAAAGATATTATTAATTATGTGAGTAATTGTCGTACGTGCGCGGCACACAAAAATTCGACTCAAGCTCGTCCCGGACTCATGGGTCAGTATAAAAAAGTATCGTTCCCGTTTCAATTAATTTCTGTTGATCTGTTAGGACCGTTACCTCGATCAAAAAAGGGTAATCAACACTTACTGGTAGTGACCGACTGGTTCACTAAATTTGTTTTGGTGCAGCCCTTAGCGAAAGCTACAGCTGCGGCGGTGGTGAAATTTATGGAGAACCAAGTTTTTCTTTTATTCGGAGTTCCACAGATTATAATTTGCGATAATGGAGTTCAGTTTATTTCTAAAGAATTTAAAAAACTTACGGACGACTATCATGTTCAAGGGGTTTGGAAAAACGATAAATTTCATGCTCAAAATAATTTTACAGAAAGGGTAAATAAAACCTTAGTGGCTGCAATTTCTTCCTATGTTAATAAGGAGCATAAAACTTGGGATGAAAATATTTATAAAATTGCGCAAGCAATTAGGACCGCGAAACATGATGTTACCGAGTTTTCGCCTGCTTATCTTATGTTTGGGCGTTATGTGCCGATTGATGGTAGTTTTTTTGGTCCCTTTCCGGATGATAAGAACGTAGTTGAACTTGAAAAAAGAATCCGTTGGGATGCCGATCATGTAGAAATTTCCGATTTGTATCGCAAAGTTCGGGAAAATCTCAAACACTCGTATGATCTTACTAAAAAACGTTACGACTTGCGGAAGCGACCCTTGATGTTTCAAGTAGGAGATAAGGTGTGGAAAAGAAATTATGTTTTGTCGGACGCTTCAAAAAATTTTGCCGCTAAATTAGCACCCAAGTACGTGTTATGTACTGTGTTGAAAAAGGTCGGAAATTTATCTTATGAGTTAGTTTCAGAAAAAGGAAAAAATGTAGGAATGTGGCACGTGAAGGATTTGAAGCCGTTCCGTGGCACTGTCCCTTCTGCGGATAATTAATTTTGCTGTAGATATTTATTTTAGCAAGCGCTAGTATTATAGTTAGTTATCGTGATTGAGTTTCGTTAAGTTTAAGTATTGCTTTGTGCGTTAGGTTACGTTATCAGATGATAAGTCATCGAGCTATAGAAGTTCGAATTTTTTGTAAGCACATTTGAAGCCGGCTAGCTGAGCCATCGTTGCTGCTACTGAATTTGTTATTGTCGTTTGGTCATTAGTGAAACCTTCCGGAATTGATGGGTCAATTTTGTAGTTTCAATTTTAGAAATCATGAATCTTTTGTTGAAACGACTTTATTTCTCAGTTAGGACGTTAGGAATCAGTGTTAAAATTTTGAATTTTGTCGAAATTAATTCAGGTAGTTTGAGATTGTGAAATTTAGTAGTTATTATGAGAAATTATTAAAGCCGGCTCTGTATCGTAGACATTGTGCATTTTATTGCTCGCCTTATCTTGCATTCCAAGATAAGCGCGACGTGTTATGTAGGTCGTCAACCTTGTTTATCGTGGTAGTAATTTGTTGACCTTGGTCGATCTTTCATGGAACTTTATTATTTAGATTAATGCAGAATTTAGTTTGCGTATATTGAGATTTTTGTTAGATGCTTAGCCTTTAGTTTTGAATTTAGTTCAATTTAGTTTGTGTATATTGAGATTTTTGTTAAATGCTTAGCATTTAGATTTTGAATTTAGTTCAATTTAGTTTTGCGATTTTGCAAAAATTGTTAGGAGGTCCAACGTTCCGATTTTGAATTTAGTTCAATTTAGTTTTGCGTTTTTGCAAAAATTGTTAGGAGGTCTAACGTTCCGATTTTGAATTTAGTTCAATTTAGTTTTGCGTTTTTGTAAAAATTGTTAGGAAGTCTAACGTTCCGATTTTGAATTTAGTTCAATTTAGTTTTGCGTTTTTGTAAAAATTGTTAGGAAGTCTAACGTTCCGATTTTGAATTTAGTTCAATTTAGTTTTGCGATTTTGCAAAAAATTGTTAGGAGGTCTAACGTTCCGATTTTGAATTTAGTTCAATTAGTTTTGCGTTTTTGCAAAAATTGTTAGGAGGTCTAACGTTCCGATTTTGAATTTAGTTCAATTTAGTTTTGCGTTTTTGTAAAAATTGTTAGGAGGTCTAACGTTCCGATTTTGAATTTAGTTCAATTTAGTTTTGCGATTTTGCAAAAAATTGTTAGGAGGTCTAACGTTCCGATTTTGAATTTAGTTCAATTTAGTTTTGCGATTTTGAAAAAATTGTTAGGAGGTCTAACGTGTCGTTTTGAATTTAGTTCAATTTAGTTTTGCGTTTTTGCAAAAATTGTTAGGAGGTCTAACGTGTTGTTTTGGAATTCAGTTCCATTTAGTTGCAACTTTCGAGATTGTTGTTCGAAAACTCCGCATGTGCAACACTCATTCTAAATTTGTTGTAACTCCAGTGGCGTATCGTTCGCCGGGCAGTTTTCGAGTTACCTTTCATCACGTCACATTTTAATTGGTTAAGTGATAGTGAAAATTTATTCTTATTTAATTATCTTTTATAATCTTTAGCTTAGGTGTATATTTGATCCATTATCCGTTTTGCGACATGCTTAGAGGCATTGTGTCGAACTGGCTGTTGATTGATCTCGGATTTCAATAGACCCGGCTCTCTGTTCTCCTGGTATTTTTGCATATCGGAAACCCTTCCTGTTCACAGTAACGACCCTCCGTGCATCTCTTAGCCCTCTCGTCCCTGCATTGTCCGAAGACCGTTCTGTTTCGGTTGTCTTCGCAATTGATTGTTCCCTTGACAATGCATCTGCCCTCCTTCTTCTCTCCTTGTACGCTTTCTGCCGTTTTGTTTTCGTTACTGGCCCTCCCCGGCTTGTAAATATGATTGGCCTTCCATTCTGAATCTTTCTTGTTTTCTGTCGGAATGTTCTTGATAAAAATAAGTGGCGTCCAACAAATTTTTGGCTTTTAGCCTGTTTTTTAGTTTTAGTACGCATAGTAGGTTGGGTAGAGTTGGGTAAGTCCATCAGTGGAAATTTTGTCCGGCCTCATGCTTAGGTTAGCTTAGCTTATATTAGTATTGGTTTCTCCCTTTAGAGTAGTAGTGTTCAGCGAATTCCTTCGCTGACGAACTTTTTTATTGTTATTGCTGTCCTTCTTCTGTCATTTGTTCCATCATAGCGCAAGCTTTGATCGAATTCAGCCTCCTCTGCAATTTGGTGGTTGCTAGGTGTGCTTTAGTCCCGGTGGCTCTTTTTAAGGAGTACACTTTTTAGTAATGGTTAGGTTGGTCCCGCTGTTCTTTGAAGCTTTCCAAAGAATTTAGGCTTCCATTACGCTACTAGGTCAGTCCAGTGCGGACGCTTGGTATTAGAGTGGGTAATTTGATCGGTCTGGATCCTGGGTTCCCCAGAGACGCGTTTCGCCGCCTACTCGCCCGGTACACACCAACGTATTGGATTTTCTGGCGAAGAATTAGATTTTCCGTGTAGTAGCTGTAGGCTATGTTAGTTTTGAGTTTTTGTCTTTAGAGTGGTTTAACCCATTTTTTTAAAAGTTTTTTTTTGACGACCCCCCGTGTGTTACGCCGATGGTTTTCTGAACCCTAGTGACCGCGCAAATCGTCTGCGCACCGCGCAATGGTCGGGGTAAGCCACGTTCGATCTTTACTTTACTTCTGACGTCGAAGGAAGTAGGTCACTTGCTATGAAGAGTAGCTAAAGTTGAATGTAAAATTTAGTTTTGGGTGAAAGTATGGTGGGAAGTTATGTTTCCTGGTGGAATTATCTAGAAGGTTTACGTTTTCCTGGTGGAAATTCTGTTTTCGCGAAAGAGTGAATTTTTGAAGAAAAATTGAGATAATTATGTAGTGACGCGCGCCAGGCGATTCTCGACTCTATTAAACGCGGGAAATGGTTACGGCGTTGCAATTCGCGCATGGGATGTGCTTGAACTGGAACCCATGTTGCCGGTATTTTCTAAGAAATTTGTTCAAGGAATACGACAGTGCGATTTGTTGTCGAGATATTCAAATTTATTATTGACGTTATTTTAAAGTGCAAAAATATTGAACTCTTATGGTTTATTAGACTGCGCGTTACGAATTTATTAAATTTATGAAGTTTCATAGTTGGTTGTCGATATGCCAAATTGTTGTCATTTGCTGTTATTGCGGTTAGTTTTGAACTTTCGAGTTGACAACGTTCCATTTTGATGGTAATAATTTTGTTGCTGAGCCCTTCGGACTGATTGCTGTTGTTACGATCAATTGAATGCAGGATAGCTTCTGGTAATTGGAACTTCGAGGTGCCTGATGCCGACTTGTTTATTTATCCTCTCCAGGACATCTGCATTGTTGGCTGGAACTTATTATAATAAAAGGTATCGTTATATTGTAAAACTTAGTTAGTACCTTCTTGGTGCGTTAGGCACGTCCCATGGACTTGTCAGGTCAACTAAAGAAATTTATTGTCGTATTGTGTTTACGATATATTAAGATTGCAGAGTTTTTTCAATGAACTCATGTCTGTCATTATTCGCTGATGCTCAACCGAATTGTTTCACCTTGTAAAAGGATTTCATGTCCTCCTTCAGTGGACAATTACGTCACCGTAATCTTGTCAAACTTAGTCAATAGGGGATCTTGCCGCCCCATTGACCCAGCTGTTTACACTTTTTAAGTAGTCCAGAGGACCTTCAATTATTCCGGTCCGGCTGGAGCCGTACCTGTAGACTTTATCTGTCAGTGTATTTTATTAAAGTCGATGTTGTAGCGATGTAGTCATCATTGTAATTACTTGTATTTACGGGCACTGTTGCCAGTCATTACCGTTTTTGTTGACTTATGTTTAGGAAAGTAAGAATTTTGTTGTTTAATTATGAGTTTGTGAATTTCACGTCAAAAGGGAGGAATTAAATGATCTATTATTTATGTGTGTTTTAATTGTGTTACCATCCCTGAGTAGACCACGCCCTAATATTAGAACCACTGAGCCAGCCGTCGGCAACAAAAAAGTTATAGGTAGGTACCAAAGTAACACCTTTTATGCTCGTATACGGCAGAGAACCTAGCTTACCTACCGAAGTAAGTTTAACCATTCCAATACATGGGAAAGATAGCGAAAATTTACGCGACAAGGTTCTAAAAATGAGAAACCTTGCGGTACAAAATATACAGGCACGTCAAGTAAAAGATAAGAAATATTTATTATGATTCTAAACATATAGATCTCTCGATTTCATGCCAGGGGATAGAGTAATAAGGGTTTTTACTCCAATAAGAAAAATAGGAAGGTCAGAAAAATTATTGTTAAAATGGTCAGGACCATATTTTATAAATAAGAAAATCGGAAAAGTTAATTATGAAGTTCGCAAAAGCGAACCGTTGGACTCAAAAACCGAAATAACTCACGTTGGTAGAATACTCCCATATAATGAGGCCTGAAAGTGCCCAATTAACGGAAAATGAATAATTACCCCAAATGTATAAATATAATTCACTTTTAAGTTTCTTTTTATTTTAAATATTTAGTTTTAAATTTTATTCTGAATTTAAGTTTTTATTGATTTTTCATAATAAATCGTTTATTTAAATAATAAACACGGCGAATAGTATAGAATGCACTTATATTTAGATTTTAAGTTAAAAATTAGATAAATATCAATGAAAAATAACCTAATAGAAAGTATTATAGGTAAAATCGTATGTAAATAAGAATCAAAGTTAATATAGTTAACAGAGAACGAAAAAGGGAAATATAAAAATCTTACATGTACTTAATCAATTAAAATTTTAGATGTTACGTTATACATATGTATGGATATCTCACCGCAACCCATAGCGGAAATCTCACCAGGGGTGGTATGGAAACAGCTACCAAGAGTAGTGGCATATGAGGCAACTATTCCCATCATCTATCAGATGAAATGGTCACAAGCAGAGCCACGGCCGCAATTCAAACCGGTAATGGGAAATCGATGCCTAAATGGAGCAACTTCAGATTGTCTTATTGAAAAGGCAATACAAAATTTAAGTATCGCATACGAAAATGACCTAAAATTAATGGAAAGAAACTTCGAAACTTTGCTACACAAGGAGACATCCAAAACAAGACAAAGAAGAGCACTGGACTTTCTCGGAGCGGCTCTACAATTTTGCTGTGGTGTTGCAACTTTGAAAACGTTAGATGGTTTAACGACGAATGAAAAAAATTTAGAAGAACATATAAAAAAATTGACAGAGGGCTTTACATCCACAATTCAAGGTATAGGAAGAGATTCTAAAGCTTTTAAAAATTATGAAGATGTCACGAATACTTTCCACATGGTTGAAGAGAAAATTAAATTAGTGGAAAAAGAAATTCAGAAAGCACAGGAAATCGACCACGTTACTAATAATGTAATAAATAGATTACATACAACGGCGTACGAAAATTTGCGTCGAATTATTTCGTTAACAAGAATGGTAAAAACAAATGCAATATTAGAAGCGTGCAAACAAAATCAAATTCCTTTAAATATTTTAGAAATGAGTACGTTGCAAGACGATTTGGACAAACTTGAGCAGGAACTCCGTAAGTCAAATCAGGGACTGGCCATCCCCATGATGGACATTACGCGTTATTATCAGCTTCCAATTTGTGATTGTACGTTTTCAGATTCTAAAATTTCAATACAATTCAAAATACCAATAGTTACTAACAATTTATCCTGGAAACTTTACGAATTAGTAACAACATCATTTGGATGGTATAATCCAACTTGCAGTTTAAATCATAATACGTTATATCTGGCAGCGTCAAGTGATAACAACAAAAATCAATTAATAAGAACGGTAACAGGAATGGCTTTACATTAATGCAGAGCGTATGAAGACAAGTTATGCTACATACCACATCTGACTACAGATGATTTTCATGGACCACTATGCGCCATCAAAATGTTTAGGGGTGATACGGTTGAAAATTTAAGCAAACATTGCCCAATGAGCTGCTATCATTCTACAGCAATGTTAGTAATGGAAATTTCAGAAGAAGAATACCTTATAACCCACCCTAACCCAAACTCCCACGTTATTTGTCTTGACACATTTCAAAAATTACTCAAAGCAAATTTACCTATTGGATCCTTAAAATTATTTCTTCCATGTTCTTGTAAATTAGTCCTTTCGGAAGACATCCTGATCCCAACACGATATCCTTGTCAAGAAAACGATCTTCCTGAAATAAAAATTACACATACCCTTCCTGCTACTTGGTCTAATTTAAAATCCTTTATCATCCATCCAAATTTTAATAATCCTCCGACCTATAACAATTTCTCGGAGTGCATCAACCATAATTGATCCCCACCTGTCCCAAGTCCCACACCTGAACCTGTCAAACACGCCAGAAAAAATGGAGAATATAATAAGTTGGATTAAACATTATGAGACCAGCAGTGTGGCGTAAAGACTACACCGGCCGACTGGGAAGCGGGTGACCGCGGTTCAAATCCTGGTCGAGTCGAATACGCTGCTGTGATCTGGGGCCCAAGATAGATCTGTGGGCTGTGCAGAAGGTAGGGGGACCCCCCACTGCATCCATACTTTGTCCCAAGAGAGCAATATGATATGATATAACAATTGTTTATCATGAATGTTGCCACGATGCCCGGATTCGGGCGTACCGAACAAGAAGAAGAAGAAACATTATGAACCGACAACAACAAGCTTTACAAATAAATATGATTACGTCAGTCATTCGACATTTTTAATTTGGAACATCATCATAACAATTATAATAATTTATCTTGTTTTCAAAATCCGAACAACTGTACCAATAATAGCCAGCGTACCAGTAACAAACGCTGAAGGAGAAAATACTTCAAGTCATCACGAAATATTGATAATAATCACCCTCATTGTTTTTGGAATAATAGTTGCAGCACTAAGCTTTTGGACAGCAGTAAAAATTATACGTTGGTTTAAGAAGAGAGCAACATCAATTCCTAGAGTCCCCCACACCGAAGAACTACACGAAGAAGAAATACAGCTTTCTGGATCCCAGCGAGGAAAAGGTGAAACGGGCAGTACCTACACCGTCAACTTAAAAAGTGTAGAAGATTTACGAGCACTACAATCTAGTAAAACAATGAGTGCTTCATTGACCTTAAGTGTTGAAAACGAACAACTGTCTGAATAAGCCGCGAGTGTCTAAAAAATGTGAGTGTATAACAGCAGAGTAATTAATAAAAAGTGTAGTATCATGGGCGTACCCACGGGGGGGGGGTAGGGAGGGACAGCTGCCCCTCCCTGGATCCTACCTAATACGTGTAGTACCTGTAATAAATGTAATAAATGCACATTTCTATTTATGTTGAATTATTTATCAACAGAAAATTCCCGATTTGCCCCCCCTAGGCCAAAAGCTGGGTAGGCCCATGTGTAGTATAAACAAAATATGAAGTAAAAATAATGGTAATAGAATGTCCTAACAGCAAAAATGTAGCGAAAAATTCCTACTAAAAGTGTGTGTTAAAAAAGAGGTCTCAATTAACATCATACCACCACTTTTTGTTTGAATATTTCCAAACATTAATTAGTTGAAATAAATGCTGTAAAACTAATATGTTATATAAAAAGGACCAATTTAATAAGAAGTTATAAAGGAAAAAGGTACCAAAGGAATAAAAAGGGTATAATAATAATATAGTATTGTCACGAGCATTTTCGTGCGGGGGTTTTCGAGGTAGCTCAGATATAATAATTTAACATCAGGATTAAATTACGTATAATGAAATAAAATAACTTACATTGATTTACAAATTAAACTTACTCTAATAACCTGAGTGGAAGATCATTACACCCGCGGACATAGGTCAACGAGGTATCACTGATAACCTACGATCTCACATGCTAAACTTACATGCTAAGGTGAGTTAATTCCATTGGTTTATTGAACGTGCTTAATCAGCAAGGGCAATGTCATCTTATTACTTTATTTAAACGTCGAATATAATATAGTATGGATAATAAATATGTGACATTACCCCCTCGCCGGCAAAAGCGGCTGGCCCAAGTCGCCACGCTGAGCGTTCAATTAACCAACAGAAAAAGTGTTGGATTTGTAGCGTGTCACCCCTTTCCCCTTTCTTATATAGGAGTGGGACTAAGGTCCGACGGCCGCACTTATTTGACTGTGAACTGTCATACCGAGCACGTGCGTTCGAGCTCAATTAAATCTAGTGCTTATAAAATAAAGTTATTCTTTTACTTAAAAAGGTGTTTTACTTTGTTTGCGGCAGTTCATATTCCAATAGGTTATGGACCTTAGCGAACGCTTCCGCTGCGCGAGTAACGAAAAGAGTGAAAATACAAGAGAGTCAGAGAAGATGGAATTTTCCGAAACAAGTGAAGAGAGTAACAAATTAAATGACTTTCTGAAAGAGAGAATTGATATATTCAACTTGATAGAAAACCATCAAGGAGAAGAAATGACTGTGACAAAAGAAAAAGAACTGATAATCATGAAGATGTCTAAAGGAGCGATATATAAAACCGGAAAATTCGCAATGAATGAAGATGTGTGGAAGAGTGTGGTAGGAAAAACGGAGGAAGGTTGGCAGGTTGGATGGGACAAAATCCAAAATTTAGGTGGGGAAAAGAGTGCTGAGATGAAATTGCTGGATTCGCCCAAGCCAACGAAAAGAAAGACCGATGTACTACAAGAAGACGAGAAAGGATATTCAACTGACCAGGCACTAAGGAGAGGAAAAACACCATTGCTCAAGAAAACTGATGAATTCCCGGCGCTTATTCGAAGCGCCAAGCAGCTATTAGAAGAGTGCAGGGCAACACAGACCCTGATAGTCGAAGACGAGAGGAAGAAATCAGAAATAAGGGAAGAACTATTTGCCAAACAACTGGCCATTATGGCGGTCAATTTCGAAGAGTTTTTGGGGGAGTTGTACATAAGAAACGAAATCGAACCAGCCGAAGTTACGAGCGCGAAGGAAGCGGAAAAAGTGGAGGAACAAAACTTGGGAAGAGAGATACTCGTACTAATGGAGCAAAGAAAGAAATTGGAAAGAGAGAAGAGAGAATTTGAAGAAGAAAAGAAGAAATTTAAAAGACAGGTAACATACTCTGAATTACCCCTGTATGATTTGAATGAAACAAAAGACTCAGAGATTGCACCTGAAAAAATTACGTCTGCTGATATTTTAAAATTAATTCAATCAGAAATTCGCAAAGTTTCTAAAGACGAGTCTAGTAGACCAGTACCTGCAGCGAGTGAGCTGAAGGATACTTTGAAAATCGAGGTAGTAAATAAACAGAGTGGAGTAAAGAGAGATTATAAGTTAACTACGCAAAACAAATTCGATTATTTGTATGACTACTTGAGGTCTGAACTAAGGTTGAATGATTTGTTGTATGTGATCGATACGAGTGAAAAACCCTCTGTTGAGTTGACAG
This sequence comes from Cantharis rufa, assembly GCA_947369205.1. Taxonomy (NCBI): domain Eukaryota; kingdom Metazoa; phylum Arthropoda; class Insecta; order Coleoptera; family Cantharidae; genus Cantharis; species Cantharis rufa. The sequence goes on along the minus strand of OX376307.1, from coordinate 18,451,214 downwards.
AGAGTTTAAAGGAGCGTCATAAATACAGAGTTAGGGACATAATCATAAATAGATTGGACATTTCATATTATACCAAGATTCAGTCTATTCATGATCCAGTCAGATTGCTAGAAAAACTAAAAGAACTCAAAAGATGTGAATCAACCTTAAGCGCAGTCAAATTAAAATCCGATTTGTATAATGTTCGGTACATACCAGAAAAGGAAAAAGCGTCTAATTTCTGGAACCGGTTTGAAGACATAGTAAGAGAGCATGACAGTATTCCAGCTGTAATGCCATTCTCTGAAAATGAAAAGAGAGAAGCATTTTATCAGGCAATAGAATTGACAGTACCACAGGTGCAATCGGTGAACTTTGTTTCAGAAAGTTCTACGGGAACAGGACTGAGCTATGAGAGACTTAAAGATTTAATTATACAGGTGGAAGCTGCCCAGAAAAAGAGTGCTCCTACCAAGGCAGTGATGAGAGCAGATGGTACCGCAACAAGGTGCTTTGCGTGTGGCGACATTGGTCACATGTCAGGAAATTGCCCCAATGAGGGCAAAACCAAATGTTACCACTGTAACACCCTTGGGAACCACACGGCGGCGCAGTGCCCCGATCGTTCGGTACCAGGAACAAGAGAGAGAAAGTTCAGAGGGTATGTTAATAAATATAATTCAACTCGGGAGGGTGGTTTTAAAAATCGAGCTTGAAATTATAAACGAAAAACAAATATTGATATGAGAGAAAATGAGAATGAGAGTAAACGAATGAGATTTGATGATAAATCTAAGAAAAAGTGGGTTAGCAACAAGTATAAAGATAGAAACCATGGAAGAAAACCTGTGTCGGGAAAGTCTAAAGATAACAAACAGGGAACTAACTCAAAATTCGTTAGACCGGGTGAGTGTAACTTAGCAAATTTCTTAGATAAATATAAGGGTCAAAAGTCTGTAGGTAATGATAAAACTATTGCAAAATTTATCGCTGATTCTGGAGCTACTGAGCACCTTACCAATTCGAAACTTATTTTTAAGACATTTGATGAAAGGGAAAATGGTGTCATAAAATGTGCTAATAATGATCCTACATCGGATTTGCAATCTAAGGGAATAGGTTCTGTGGAAATTGTAACTAAAAACGACAGTATGTATCAGATACAAGAGGTAATTTATGCTGAAAAGGTAGCTGAAAATTTATTGTCATTAAAAAGGTTTGCAGAATTGGGTCTCAGTATTTATTTGGATAAAGAGAGAATAGACATCTTTGATCCGATTTCCAATAAATCTTTCATAACCGGAATTTACAATAAGCCTTATTGGATAATAGAATTCGAAATTAATAGAGAAAATTTGAATAAATGTAAAAAGAATGAAAGAGAGATTAAAACTATTTTTGTCAACTTAGCAGAAAATGAGAGAGATGTAACACATAAATATTTAACACGTAGTGCTGTGACTAGAGAGCAAATGAATTTGAAAAGAAAGTCTGCTGACAAAGACAATTACCCCATGAGAGTTAAGAGTGAAACAGGTCATTGTCTTGAATCCTTTGTTAAGAGTGCACGTAACTTATTAGGACAGGATTCTAAAGTATGCTATTTAAGATCGGACAAAGGAACAGAGTTTACAGGAGGTTATACTGTAGAAGTTCTGAACAAACTGGAGGCCGAACATCAGTTTGCATGTCCGGATACACCTGAACACAATGGGGTATCGGAAAGATTCAATCAGACCATTCAAAGAAAAGTAAGAGCGTACATGTATGACTCTGGTTTACCAAGAAACATGTGGGACCTGGCTTTCGGAGCAGCAACTTACGCATACAATAGAACTCCACACAAATCAAATGATATGATCATTCCTATGTTAAAGTTTGCACCGAAACATAGCTTTGATATGAATCAACTGAAACGTTTTGGTTGTTTAGCTTACATACGGGTTCAAAGAAACGAGGGTACTAAATTTGAATCTAAAGGGCGTAGAGTTATTTTGGTTGGTTACACACCAACAGGCTATCAGTTTCTATCAGAAAATGGTAAATTTTATGAGAGTAGACATGTGAGATTTAATGAAAAATTAGTTTATGGAAATGTTTATGGTAAACATGATATAAACTACTGGCCAACGAGTGATTGTGTAATTAATAAAGAGAGCTGGTTTGTAGAGTTTGAAAAAGAAAACAGCGAAACAGGAGAGGAATTGTCGAAAACGGAGGGAGAGTTTCCTAAAAGGAGAGGAAGACCGAAAAAGAAAGTCAAGAGTAACTCTGACGAAAGGAGTGTTGAAAATAAAATAAACGATACCAGTTTCTCTGAAATCTCCGATGAAATAGGTCAAGGCCTGTTGAATAGTAATGTTGAATATTTATAGGTTTTGAATTCTATTTCCTCTTGTTCAAAACAACAAGTAGTTGAATTAATTATTTCTTAACAGTTCTTTGTACCAGTAACATGTTGTTTGAACTCTTAGTAACTTTCGCATCCTTCGTGTTGAGCCTATTAGGGATGGAGTGGCCCGAGATTAGGGCACCCACCCCCTGTGCGTCGACGGACGAGGCCGTCGAAGAAATATTTGAAGACTATCAAGAGTGGCCCGACATGTTTCACGGGCTCCTAATAGACAATTTGGATCTTGACGACGAAGGGTATCTTGTGCTGCCGCCATATAATATGGCCAGTTAAGAGGGAAGCATAATAGGGTAAGTTGTTTAAATTAATACGAATTCATATTTTTATTAATGTTAAAATTCAAGGCTTCTTAAAATGAAAACATGGTCGGGGTTTGAAAAGGGTAACTTTTATAACAACGTTTTAAAATTATTGTTTTAATTAAGTTTAAAATTTATTTGTTCAAAACAATTTTGTCAGGGGTCCATGGTTCGAAATACGGTAAAATTCTGCTAACGTGGACTATGTCTTTTTTAGCGTTAGCATTTTTCCCTTTTGTTATTTCGTAATCCACTTCGCCAATTTTTTGAGAAATATAATAGAGTCCGAACCATCGCAATAATAATTTTTCACTACGGCCTATTTTCCGTATTGGGGTGAATACCTTTACCTTTAGTTTTTATGTTTTCTACAGCTACGCTTCTAGCATTCAATAGGCGTTCGCGGGTTTCCTCGACAGACTCGCTATTAACGGGGGTGTCGAAGCTAGCCTCCGTAGGTAGCATAGGTTCGCGTCCATAGACCAGCATAAATGGGGTAAATTTTGTGGTGTTTTGAATGGAGGTGTTGTAAGCAAACGTTACGTGTGGTAAGAATTTATCCCAGTCGGTTTGATCCTTGCTTGTATAAATGGCTAATGTTTAGATTTCAATAATAGTTGATAGAAAATATCACTTTTAATATTATAATCATTTATTTTCACATGCGCTACCATTGTAGGTAAGGCGTACCATTTTGATAAGACAGTACGATTAAGGTAACGCACGAGAGTGCAAGCAAAATAATATAGTGCGATCGTCAATTAATGTAGTGAATTTATTGTGTACGATATTAAAAATAAATTAAATATTCATACAGTCCACTTTTATAACATCGAAGAAAACCCATGATTTTATGGTCCTATCAGAACCGGATTAAGACGCAAAATTTGGTGCTTAATCCGAAGGAAATATTATTGAAACCATCGTAGTAGGAAGAGGAAGAACGCTGCAATCATCATCAACAGTTTGATCACCTGGATTGATGTTCTGCAAAATATGTGTAAGTCCTTTTTCCTAATAATATCCTTTTGTATCGATAAATTTGACAAAGACTACTTATTGTCGATTCATTGTTCGCAAATTTTTAAAAATTTGAAAAATTAAAAATTACCGTACTCTCGGCAGAACCAAATAATTGTCTCATCTCGTATAAAAATATAAATTTGAATAGTAAAATCTTACAATTTGTCGTTTTGAAAATAAAAATATTGTTTCTCACGCTTAAAATCGTGTAAAATAACGTAAAATATAAACAAAACTTATCATTTGTCGATAAGTTGATATCAAAATAAAATAGTTTATGATAGTCGTAGCATTATCTGCTTTATTCCTTCGTAATATTAAAATATACTCGTCGTTTGAAAAATAAAATAAAATTGATAAAATTACTCGATTTGCATTGTGCTTTGTTGTAAAAATTAATATCGAAATAAAATGGGAAAAATTACTTTGTTATCGCTACGAAAAAAGAAAGATGCAATTATCGCATCATTTGATAGATTCAAAATATTTGTTAGTAATTATAACAACGATAACACAATAGAAGAACTAAAAATTCGTTTGAAAAAATCGGAAAGCGCTTTAGCCGAGCTAGAGCAAATTATTGTCGAAATAGAGGAGAAAGAGTAAACTTCATTGTCATGAAGTCCCGTCACAAATTGTTGAATTTGAAGAGCTATACTATCAAACATTGGCAAAAGCTAATAAATTAATAAATGAAAGTTTAAAAAACAAAACTCAAATCGGTCAAAATAGTACTAGTTTAGCCGCACAAACTCAAAATGAATCAGATTGCCAAATAATCAACAACGTACGTTTACCTGTACTAAACTTGCCTGAGTTTGACGGAAAATATCAAGACTGGTCCAAATTTAGGGATACATTTCAAGCTTTAATAAACTCAAATACAAAATTAAGTCAATTTCATTATTTGTTATCATCATTGAAAGGTTCCGCTGTAGAAGTAATACATTCGCTAGAAATTTCAGACACAAATTTTACAGTAGCCTGGAACTTACTCACAGAAAGATATCAAAATGAAAAATTAACAATTTATTCCCATGTTAAAGCAATGTTAAGGGCAGTTTTAGATGATTTTCTAAAATATTAGGGCTCTAAAGGCGTTAAACCAACCCGTAGAGCATTGGGACACTCTTCTGATATATATTTTGACTAATAAATTAGATAACAACACTAGGCGTTTTTGGGAAACTTCATTAGATACACAAGACTTACCCACTCTTGAACAATTAGAAAATTTCTTTAAAAAAAGGTGTCAACTTTTGGAAACAATTTCCAACACCAACAACAATATTAAAATTAATGCATTTGAAAAAACTCCAAGAAACGTTATAAATCAAAAACAAATTGCCAATGTAGGCACACACAAACAATATCGTTGCAATTTTTGTAAAGAATCTCACCTAATATATTATTGTGAAGCATTTTTAAAATTAAAAATTGAAGATAGACTAAAAGAAATTAAAAATTTGCATTTATGTTTAAAATGTTTAAAGCCCAACCATGTGGTTAAAGATTGCACCGCACAAAATTGTCTCAAATGTAAAAAACCGCATAACGCATTATTACACTTTCCACAAATAAAACAAGAAACATCCGAAAATATTGCTGAAATTGCGGATCACAGCACAAATACAGTAGTTATATCAACGCATGCCTCTAATAATAAAGATTCATATGAAATGCTTTCGACAGCCATAGTTAACATTTTTGATAGAAATAATCAACCAATAAAGGTAAGAGTTTTGCTAGACAATGGTTCAACAACAAACTATATTACAAAGGAATTGTCAAAATCATTAGGAATTCGTGCAATAGAAACCACACCATTTGTAGTTTCTGGAATTAACAACAGCAAATCAACAGCTGTATCAACATTAAAGGCAGAAATAAGTTCCATTTATACACAATTCAAAAAGAACTTATCATTTTTGGTAATAGATAAAATTACAGAAGACATACCGCTCATCAATTTTGACGCGAGCAACATAAAATTTCCAAAAGATATACAACTTGCAGATCCAGAATTCAATGTTTCACGAAAAATAGATTTATTGCTTGGTGCAGACACATTTTATAAATTATTGTTATTCGGTAAGATAAACACCAACCAAAAATGTGTAAAACTACAAAAAACGCGATTAGGTTGGATAGTTACTGGGCGAATAGATATTGCTAAAAGTAAAAATTTGTGTAATTTAACAATTTCCGAACGTTCAGATCAGGAAGTACAGAATAGTTTGGAGAAGTTTTGGAAATTGGAAGAAATTGAACAAAAAACAACAAATACGGTAGAAGAAATAGAATGCGAAAAGGAATTCGCGAGAAGCACATCTCGTGATCCTAATGGCAGATTTGTTGTTCGTTTGCCATTAAAGGATAATGTCGAGCTAGGTGACAGCTACCAAACTGCCGTAAAAAGATTTCGTGGTCTTGAGAACAGATTCACAAAAAATCTTGAATTAAAAAAACAATATTGTGAATTTATGCGTGAATATGAATCTCTTGGTCACATGGAAAAAATAAATGAAATGAAAATTGACAATACTTTTACTAAGAAAAAATCATATTACATTCCACATCATTCTGTAATAAAAACTTCGAGTTCCACTACAGCGTTAAGGGTAGTTTTTGACGCTTCGGCAAAAACAACGAATGGTAGAGCGCTCAATGATATTTTGAAATCAGGACCTGTAGTGCAGAGTGATCTTTTTTCAATTCTGCTACGGTTTAGAAAATACAATATTGTCGTAAGTGCAGATTGTGAAAAAATGTTTCGACAAGTTTTAATAGATGAGAGCCATTGCGATTATCAACGAATTCTTTGGCGTGAAAATCAAAATGATCCAATATTAACGTTTCGTTTAAAAACTGTAACATACGGAACAACTCCAGCAACATTTCTCGCTACACGTTGTGTAAAACAAGTAGCTGAAGAAAACGAAGCTCAATTTCCCGCAGCTAGTAAAGCTATAATAAACAACACCTATGTTGATGATTTTTTGTCAGGTGCCGACAATGAAGTCGAAGCGATAAAACTGAAGCAGCAAGTAGATCAAATATTAAGTATTGCTGGGTTCAAAATGAGAAAGTGGTGTAGCAATTCACCAACAGTTTTGAAACATTGTGCAAATGTAAATACTAACGATGAACATATAATTAAAAATCAAAATGATCTTAATACTTTAGGAGTGGCTTGGGACTCAAAACGAGATAAAATAAAATATAAAACTAATATAGAAAATAATACATTTGATTATCCAACAACAAAAAGGTTAATTCTTTCCACTGTAGGTAAAATATTCGATCCTTTAGGATTAATTCAACCCTTAGTAATTTCGACGAAAATTTTACTGCAACAACTTTGGCAACTTAAATTGAATTGGGATGATCCAGTCCCAGAAAACATACAAAAACAATGGTCCGATTTAAGACAACAAATAAATACATTAAAAAACTTGGAAATTAAAAGACACATACTGAATTCACAACCGGTAGACATACAAATTCACGGTTTTTGTGATGCTAGTGAAGCAGCATACGGTTGCGCAATATATTTAAGAAGTACATCGCAGACGGGAAAAGTAATGGTTGCCCTTGTGTGTGCAAAATCTAGGGTTACCCCGATAAAAAAGATTACATTGCCAAAATTAGAGTTGTGTGGCGCAGTTCTCTTAGCCAAATTATCGAAAACTGTCGTAAAACATTTAGAATTAGAAATTTCAAAAATAACATATTGGACAGATTCTACAATAGTGTTGAATTGGTTAGCAGAACAACCCGCTCGTTGGAAAACTTTTGTCGCAAATAGAGTTTCAAAAATCCAAGATTTGACAAAAGTAACCTGTTGGAAACATGTAAGATCCAAAGATAATCCCGCAGACATCGTCTCTAGAGGAATGGATGTAAGTCAGCTATCCAATTCAATTTGGTGGGAAGGTCCAAGCTGGTTAAGTAAAAGTTCAAAATTCTGGCCAAATGAACAATATAATAATAAAAATATAGATATTCCAGAAAAACGTCAACTAAAAATCACGCTTACTAGCACGAAATCCTTTGATTTAATTTCTCGATATTCTTCATTAAACAAATTGCAACGTATCACGGCTTGGTGTATACGATTTGCCAATAATTCTAATATGCTAAAAACGAAAATCCGTGGTCCTTTGACAGTCCATGAATTAAAATCTGCGTTAGATAAATTAATTATAGTATGCCAAAACGATGAATTCTCTCAGGATATAACAAACTTAAAAAAGGGGAAAATTCAAAATACTAGTAAAATATTAGCTTTAAGTCCGTTTCTGGACAGGAAAGGTATTTTAAGAGTAGGAGGAAGAATAAAGTATGGGGAGTTTGATTATTCCAAAAAACATCCAGTTATTCTACCTAAATCTCATTTTTTAACAAAATTAATTATTAAAAACGAACATCTAAAAAATCTGCACGCTGGTGCACATACAATTTTAGCATCTCTTAGGGAAAACTACTGGCCCTTATCTGGACTAAATACGATAAAGGGAATTTTAAGACAATGTTTAATATGCTTTAAGGTAAAACCATTACAAATCAGTACAAAAATGGGCAATTTACCACTGAATAGATTAAAACCTATGCGCCCATTTACAGTAGTGAGTATAGATTTTGCAGGTCCCTTTCTAATAAAGGACAGCAAATTAAGAAACAAAAAACTTATAAAGTCATATATTTGTGTGTTCGTTTGTTTTGCAACAAAGGCAATGCACATCGAGCTAGTGGGAGATTTAACCTCTCAAGCATTTTTGAATTCATTAAAAAGATTTATAGCCAGACGTGGCATTCCAAACGAAATATATAGCGATAATGCCACGAATTTTAAATCAGCTAATAGACAATTATTAGAAATAACAAATTCATTAATAATTAACGCGAAAAGTGAGCTGATAATCAAATATTTTCAAGAAAATCAAGTTGTATAGAAGTTTATGCCTGCTAGATCGCCTCATTTTGGTGGATTACACGAGAGCGCGGTAAAATCGGTAAAAACTCATTTAAAAAAAATTATTGGGAATATTTCATTAACATTTGAAAACTTATCTACAATTCTTTGTCAGATTGAATCGAAATTAAATTCTCGTCCATTATTTTCCTGTTCTAATGATCCGCGAGACCTAAATCCTTTAACTCCCGCACATTTTTTGATTGGTGACAAATTTACATCATTACCAGACCGAGATCTGATAACAGCTAACTACAATCGTTTAGCACATTTTGAAAAACTTCAACAACTTGTCCAACATTTTTGGAAACGTTGGTCACGCGACTACATATGCCAACTACAAGTTAGAAATAAATGGAAAAAGATCGGCAAGACCAACATCGAAATTGGAGATCTAGTCCTTCTGATGGAAGAAAATCTTCCCCCACTATGTTGGTGCTTGGGAAGAATTGAAAAACTGCATCCTGGAGCAGATGGAATCACCCAGGTTGTGAGTGTAAAAACGCGTAGTGCTCTAGTGAAACGCGCAATAAACAAAATTTGTCCTCTACCCAAAGAATCGAGTGATGTTGAAAATTTGACCTAAAGTTCAATTATCTTATATTGTATATACATTTTTTATCTTATATTGTATAATATCATCCTTTATTATTATGTTTATCTTTATATCACAAAATTTAAATGTTTAAAATTGGTGTAAACCCCAATTTGTCGGGGAATATGTTTAGATTTCAATAATAGTTGATAGAAAATATCACTTTTAATATTATAATCATTTATTTTCACATGCGCTACCATTGTAGGTAAGGCGTACCATTTTGATAAGACAGTACGATTAAGGTAACGCACGAGAGTGCAAGCAAAATAATATAGTGCGATCGTCAATTAATGTAGTGAATTTATTGTGTACGATATTAAAAATAAATTAAATATTCATACAGTCCACTTTTATAACATCGAAGAAAACCCATCAGCTAACATATCAGCTACGGTTTTATTGAAACGTTCTGTTAGTCCATTACATTGTGGGTGGTACGCTGTGGTGAACTTACTATTAGTACCCATTATTTTGACCAAATCTGTTACCATTTCTGACATAAATACTTTTCCCCGGTCGCTTAGTAAAATTTTTGGGGAACCATGTTTGCAAATTATATTCTCTAAAATGAATTGCGCAACATTTTTTGCTCTTCCGTTTGTCAATGCCTTGGTTTCTACCCAACGAGTGGCATAATCGGTAGCAACTATTATCATTGTTTTTCCGCTTGAACTTTTACGGAAAGGCCCTAACAAATCTATGCCTATTTTTTCAAACGGTAACCCGACGGATATGGGTTGTAAAAATCCTCCCGGTTTTACGTCGGCTCTGCCTTTTCTCGATTGACATTCGGGACATCCTTTAACGAATTTTTCTACATCTCTCTGTAGACCTTGCCAGTAAAATCTATTCTTAATTTTGCTTAAAGTTTTAGCGATTCCCAGATGCCCTGCCAAAGGTTCACTATGATAGCCGTGTAGGATTTCAAAAATTAGATTTGTAGGTATGACTAATAAGTTAGGGAGGCCAGTAAATTGAGCATTTTTTTTATATACGACCCCCTCAATTAGAGTAAAATTTTTTGACCGTCTCTTTAATCCTATACTTAATTTGGGGTTATCAGGGTGTTGTAACGCTTCTATGAGTTCCAAAATTTTGTTATCATGTCGTTGTAATTTTAATAAGTCTTGGGATTCTAATAGAAAGGTTGGAATTTCTATTGCCTTTTTTTCATCCATTATGTTCCCAAGAGTGGTCGGATTTCTCGACAAACAATCGGCATCTTGGTGTAATTTACCACTCTTGTACTTAATTTTATAATCAAATTCAGATAATTTGATCGCCCAGCGGGCAAGTTTACCCGTTGTTTCGCGAATGGACGAGATATAACAAAGTGCATGGTGGTCGGTAGTAATTTCTATTGGTTTTCCATAAACCATGTGACGGAAATATTGTAAGCTCCAAATTACTGCTAGAGCCTCCAATTCTGAGATGGAGTAGTTTTTTTCTGCTTTCGTTAGCGACCGACTAGCGTATGCGGCGGGGTGCATTTGTTCGTCCGAACCTTTTTGCAATAAAATACTTCCTAACCCTTGGAAACTGGCGTCCGTTTTTAACTCACAACCTAAATTCGGGTCAAAATGTTTCAATAAAGGCGCATTTGTAAGCTTATCCTTTAATTGTAAAAACGCGTTTTGTTGCGCTTGTTCCCATTTAACCCTTGTTTAGTCGCAGCTTCGTATAAGGGGCGTGCAATTTTTGAAAAATTTTCAATAAACTTTCTGTAATAATTACATAAGCCTAAAAAACTTTGGGTAGTTTTTACGTTGTTTGGAGTTTTAAAATCTTTGATCGCTTTTAATTTGGTTTCATCAGGGCCTATACCGGTTTCGTTTATTACATGCCCTAATACTTTTATTTCTTTTTCAACATAACAACATTTACTAGGCTTAAGAGTTAACCCTGCATCCCTTAGACGTAGAAAAACTTTACGCAATCTCTCTAAATGTTCTTTAAATGTTTTTGAAAATACTAAAATATCGTCTAGGTAAATCATTATCTCTATCCATTTCATACTTTTCCATTTCATTTCTATTCATTTCATCCTTCAAAGATTCGATCCGCTAAATCTTGAAAAGTTGCAGGGGCATTACACAAGCCAAAAGGTAAAACATTAAATTCATAAAGTCCGAAATTGGGCGCAATGAACGCGGTATATTTTTTAGATTTTTTTTCTATACCTATTTGCCAATAACCGCTGAACAAATCGAGTGACGTGAAATATTTTGCCCCATTGTAAAGTTAAAATATCATTAATATTCGGAATTGGGTAGCTCGATTTTTTAGTCCGTTCGTTTAATTTTCGGTAGTCCACACAGAAACGTTTAGTTTTATCCTTTTTGTCCACTAAAATTATAGGACTACTCCAAGGGGATTGTGAGTGTCGAATGATACCCGCGTCTAACATTTCCTGAATTTGTTTATCAATTATTTCCCTTTCAACCGCAGAAACTCGGTAAGGCTTTGACCTAATGTGTGTTGCACCCTGAACATCTATTTGGTGTTTTACTAAATTGGTATAACCCATTTGATTTGTATTCTTTGAGAAAATATCCTCAAATTCTAGTAATAAAGTTTCTAATTGTTCCTTTTCTTCCCCCTTGAGATCATTATTGATGGAGTGGTCATCTAAAGTGACTTTGTCTTTTTGTTGACAGCCATATTGCTGGCTTTCTTCAAGGGAGGGTATTATCAAAAAGTTATCTATTTCGTGTGACGCTTCGAGGAATCCTAAAGTGGTCCCTTCGAATAGTTTTAAAGGTAAAGGTGATTTTAGAATCATATCGATAGTAAATAACAAATCTTTTTCAAATTTTAGACGGGACACAAAAGCTAGTTTGTTTTTGGTCAAGAAGGAATCATTAGGTTTGAAAAAATTTGGTGACAACTCATCATCATTGCAATTTAAAATTAGAGAAATTTTTGTAGTTACGCCTGGTTGGATTCGATAGTCGTTTGATAATTGTAATTTAAATTTAGTGGAGTCAGGGATTTGAACGTCTTGGCTTAGAGCCTTTATATTTCCTGCGTTATCATCAAATATTGTTATTCCAGGCGTCCGCGTTGTAGGCTGGTAATTTTACACCTGCGAGGTGAAAATTCTCCCCTCTTCTACAATTCTTATGTCCTTTTATGACTTATTTCCCACTCGGGTTAAACTTACATGTTAAGGTGAGTTAATTCCATTGGTTTATTGAACGTGCTTAATCAGCAAGGGCAATGTCATCTTATTACTTTATTTAAACGTCGAATATAATATAGTATGGATAATAAATATGTGACATTATACGAACCATTTGAATTAAAAATGTTCCATTATTAACATAAACTAAAATATAGGTCAGTTATACGTATTATACGATAGATAAAGAACTAGGTCAAGTTCATTAGGTGAGATAATAAAGTAACAATAAGTTGCAAACATCAAGTTCAATAACACAACATTGTCTAGTTAAGTAAAACATTGCAAGTACAAATATTACATTTTATTTACAAATAGCAACTTCATTTTATTAACGGAATTAATTTCGCGAAGTCAACATTGAAAAATTTCAAAATAAAAAAGTGTTGAAAATCTCAAGTGAATTGATACAAACAACAAATGATTTTATCATGAATAAAATGGTTATCAACGTATACATATGTAACGTAAGATAATAATCAAGAAATGTTTAACCACGTTAAACATGGTATTTTTTTGGCTGTACAAAATTTATCAATTTTAATAATATGTAATTATAAAACCATCCTGTATGTGAAAATATTTAAGAAATTAACAATATTATTTTGCAATCCTGCAAATATTTAATAAGTAGGTGAACTTATTAATTGTTATTAATTGCTGAGTTCCAAGCCTAAAAACTCGTTGGTGAGGCTGCCAACGCTCAGAAGTCTGCCAAAGCTTCAAAATCTTTCGTTCGGGAGATTTTACATGGTCCTTCGAGATTAAGAAACCAGCGGGAGAACCAGTTCATGCACCTAGTAAGAAGATTCACCAAATAACACCATCATCAAACACCAACCACCAGCATCAAACACCCATCATCAGCGACTACAATCAACACGGTCCATCAGCGACTTCAATCAACACGGTCCATCAGCGACAACGACAACAAATTCAATCAATCATCCACTTAAATGAAAGCTAACAATCGAAAGATGAGCGAAGTCGAAAACCTACAAATTCAAAATCCGAAGAAACTGAAAAAATAATAACGAAAAATAAAAACAACAGAAAAAGAAAAGAAAAATCAACTACAAAAAAAAAGATAAAAACAAGAAGAATGGACTAAAATTCTTCCTACGAAAAATTCATCAAATTCTGGCCGAAACATAAGAAAAAATTATAAGTCATCAACTTCTGTGGAGAGGCGCAACTTACATGATTCAAATCATGAAAAGCTTCTCTGCAGCAACATTAATACTTCTAAATTCCAAACCTGCCAAAATACTCCAACATTCCAGATCTGCCAACCAGTAAAAATTAAGGTGCCACATCAATAAGAAATACCAATTTAAGTGCAAAGTCCAAAAAGAAGTTAAGAAGCTCATCCAATTCAAGTGCAAAGTTCCAAAGAGAACAATACGAAGTTACGAAGAATCAAACTAGCGAGGTAGAAGTTATTACGAAAAAACGGTTATGAAGTTATTACGAAGTAGAAGTTACAAAGCAGTTACAGTTACAAAGAGACTAAGAAGTTTAGAAGAAGCAGTTACGAAGATACGAAGAAACAATTACGCAGTTATTACAAGGGAGAAGTTACGAAGGAGAAACAGTTATGAAGTTACAAAGAAGTTAGCAGTTACGAAGATATGAAGAAGATTACACAGCAGTTACAGTTTCAAAGAGACTTAAGAAGTTAGAAGAAGAAGCAATTACAAAGATACGAAGAAGAAGTTACGACGTTACACAGAAGTTACCGATGAGAAGTCTATTAAGAAGAAACAAGTAGAAAGAGCATCAAATAGGATTGGAAATGGGCACAGTTAACAACAACAAGAAAATCATTTAAAGGAGAATGGTCGCGGGAATTCCAGATCGGATCAAGGATGCTGTCGACTACCCTTGTATGAGCCTATCGTGCAGTTGAGCTTAGGATACTGCCCGATACATCCTCGGTGTACGTCAGTTCCCCGCTATAAGATTGGGAACTCCCGAACGACGAAGCGATGATCTTACAAACCAGTAGCACAAATGGATCAAGTGGAGCAAGTAAAAGAACAAATGGGCACAACCAACCAGACAACATCAACATCTTCACTCCCCGAGGTGGCAGTATGTTTAACCACGTTAAACATGGTATTTTTTTGGCTGTACAAAATTTATCAATTTTAATAATATGTAATTATAAAACCATCCTGTATGTGAAAATATTTAAGAAATTAACAATATTATTTTGCAATCCTGCAAATATTTAATAAGTAGGTGAACTTATTAATTGTTATTAATTCATCAGCAATTATAATGTCAATTGTAAAGTCGCACGAATCGACTACTCATCAAATTATTTTATATAAAAGACCAGCAATTGATGAATAAAAATATAGTCTAAAACCAAACCTTGAGTTTTATTCTACCACCACGGCGACTTCTGAGTTCCAAGCCTAAAAACTCGTTGGTGAGGCTGCCAACGCTCAGAAATCTGCCAAAGCTTCAAAATCTTTCGTTCGGGAGATTTTACAAGAAACCTCTAAAAAGAGTAGGTCAAAGCTTTAAATTGTGTACCGAGAATCAAAATTAAAAATTGTGGTGTCGAATTTCATTTTCTTAATTAGTGAGACTTAAATTGCACCGTTTTGGTATGTGATTTGTGGGAGACCATTGGATATCACTCTTGTGTGGTATACAGTGCCCTCTTATCTAAAATGCTGAACGAGTGTAAGAAATTTTTCACGGGTTTTTAGAAGTTTGAAATTACTTAAATTTTGAAGACAGCAACACCACAGCACCACTCTAGGCCATCCCCAATGAAGTCTAAACTTCTTTCATCTCTTATGTGCGATGTTAACTGCGGTCCTTCCAAGTTGAGATCCATGTATAGATTTTTCTTTAGAAAATTAAGGTCCTTCTCATAGGCTGCACTTAAATTGTCGATTGATGTTTGTAGAAGGCAGTCAGTGTTTACCTTGTTGTAACATTTCTTTTGGGTATTATGAAGAAGTTCAATTTTTTCTTGCAGGAAGTCCATTTGATAGATTAAAGGGATGGTGGCTTCATAAGCCACCTGTACACCCTGAAGGAGCTGTTTCCAAATAGCCCCTGGTGAAATCTCTATTTTGGTCGTTTCGGCGATTAATAAAAATCTAAAATATATTGTTATTAGGGTGTACACAAATATTATCACAAATAATTGTCCTTTTTATATATATTGGATTTAGTAAGTTAGGTTTGGGGCACCATAATAATTGGTATCTTAAGGTGACGGAGAAAACAAAAAAATATTATTTACGGATATGTACAACATAGTTAGTAATAGGTATTTTAATGCTAATAATTCTAGGGTAAGCATTTATATACAGCTCTCTAATTACCCTTTATATAAACAGCAAAAACTATAAAAAAGATGATGATTTAAACACGGGGTTTCGAATTTCGCAAAATTTGTAAAACGGTCATACTTTCCTTGTTGGAAATAATTTGTAGAAATTAAAATTAGTTAGTTTCCTTGTATCGTCGTGGTAACATAATTATTTATTCGACATGTTTTCGTTATGGAAAGTATGGCAGATGGTGATCCACTGGGGCCGACAGTGGGTTTATCCGTGCGAGGAGTTTGTGGATCCGAGGGCCGACTGGCCCGAGACCTTTAATGGTCTCCTAGTGGATGAATTGGAATTAGACGCAGGGGGATATTTGGTAATACCCCCTTATCCCGACGTATGGTCGGAAAACGAGATCTGGCAAGTATAAGGTGAGTTTCAAATTTTAACTTCGTATCACTTTTGTTTCATTAAATTTAAAAGAAGTTTAGATAAAACGTGACTTAAGTGGGATTAATTACACACGGATATTGGAAGAATTTTAGTTATGCTATGTTCGGGCTTCGGATGTCCAGGGTTCGTAATATGGTAAAATCCTACTAACATGAATAATGTCTTTTTTAGCATTAGCGTTTTTACCTTTAATAACCTCATAATCGACCTCGCCAATTTTTTTTGAAATATAATACGGTCCGAACCAACGTAGTAATAATTTTTCGCTACGTCAGACTTTTCTTATTGGGGTGAATACTTTCACAGTATCTCCTACTTCAAGTTTTAGATTTCGGTGTTTATTGTCGTAATAATTTTTGTCCAAGTTTTGGCGGGACTTTATGTTTTCCACCGCGACACTTCTGGCATTTAATACGCGATTGCGGGTGTCTACGACTGTTTCGTTATTTACGGGGGTTGCTAAGCTGGCCTCTGTGGGTAACATTGGCTCGCGCCCGTAGACCAACATGAAAGGGGAAAATTTGGTGGTATCTTGTACTGATGTATTGTACGCAAAAGTTACATGTGGTAAAAATTTGTCCCAATTTGTTTGCTCTTTATTGGTGTAAATGGAAAGCATATCCGCAACGGTTTTATTAAAGCGTTCGGTAAGGCCATTGCATTGAGGGTGGTAAGCAGTAGTAAACTTGTTATTAGTCCCCATTATTTGAGTTAATTCGGTTACCATTTCTGACATAAAGGTGCCCGGCACATGTCCCGACTATTTCGTGGGGGGTTTACGGGGTAGCTCAGATTTAATACACCATAAAAGTTTAACACATATATTCGATCAGATAAAATTATGTACAGGTTTACAATATGACTTTTACCCTAAAACACATAGGTGGGAGATCATCATGCAATCGGGCATAGATCACGGCGGCAACACTGTTCAAACCGTAATTACCGGGAAACTGCCGCTTCCGTGCTCTCGCCCCCATATATCATATTTCTCCCCCTCAATCTTCATTATCAAATTAATTACCTCTATTGGTTCTTTATCGATTCTTGTACTTTTGATCTTCTTAGTCATCGTGTTCGATCAGCGTTCCAGCTGCTCTACTTTTGATTTTGTTTAATCATCGATCACACCGGATATCCAAAGATATTTCGTTTATTAATTATAATTTCAATTATATACAGTGTGATCGATATTTCTGTGGCAATATTTCTAGGCAATAAAGCCCACAGCAGTTATAAATTTCATTAACAAATAAATGTAAAAGTTAATGTTTGAAATTTAACAATTTAATTTAAAATTAAAATAATTTATTGCCCAAGTAAACAATCGAAAATTGAACAACTTCAAGTGTATTGACCAACATGCGTCGTCAGTGCGGGTATACGCGAACAAATAACAAATTTAAATCACATTATCAAAAACAAAATTTGAATTAAAAAAATAAATGAATCATCTTGGCAACGGGTTGATAAGAAGATGAATAATAAATAAAGTCAGTTGATGATTGAAAGTGGACCAGTAAGGTCGTGTGGAAATATCCTCTGAGAGTGGAGTGATCCACAGTGAAAATTTAAATAACTAAAATCATTTAGAAGCAACAATAACAAATTCAATTTGGATAAATTTACAATATAATTTTGGAGAAATAACTATGAAGAACATTTGGAACTGTGGTATAGAAAACTTTGGAAGTAGATGAAAGCTGCTCCATTTAGCGTGAAGGAGAGAAAGAGGAAGATTCACAACCAATATAAAGGAGAGACGATCGAAGATCGAGTTTAAAAGAAGAGAAAGACAGGTTTAAACAATCCACATTATTAAGTGATAACGGGATTTTCGCGGAACACGTATTGAAATAAAAATAATATGGTGCATTTGACGAATTTATAAAATTCATTTTTAAATTGTAATTCAATTGTTTATTTAATTATAATAAATCTTAACGTTCAGCTAAAATTTCACAAGATTTAAAAAAAAAATAAAAGATTGCGAATAACTTTACTTTGACATTTCTTTGTGGAAGGCTGAGGTTTGAAAAGTTTGCATTTACTGCATAAAAGAATAAAGTAAGTATGCATTTTTAAAGATTTCACTCCTTAACAGTGCAGTATATACCATATATAGGGTAATACAAAAATAGCTATATTGAAGCAATTGCCTATTTAAAGCAACCATATTTAATATATTTTTTTAATATTTGATGATTTACTTTTTGATAAGAACGACTTGGGAAACGAAATATAATAATTTTATAAAATTCATGGAAAAGAAATAATAAGAAAGGAAATATCGATATCCGATATTTCCATGAGCATTCCTGAGTGTCTGGGGCATTTCCTCTATCAATGCTGAATTGCTTCAATATAGCTAAAAGGTAAAAGACCTCCGAGGCGATAAAGATCGTTAAATTACGCCCGGAGGATCGATCTAGATAAAGGTAGGGGTATGAAAGGTTTGGTGATAATTATGATAAAGAAAATTAATTAGTCTCGTGAGTGAGGTGTTAGAGAACCGAGCGCCTTCATATTCAAGAAGATGGGCCGACCTTTCCTCCCCCTCACCATTGTTTTGTTAGAGTAAGTTATAGTATGTAAATGTGTAGTTTAAGTTTGTAAATTTACCAATATGTTTTTAAGTATATTTTAAATTAATAGAGTAGTAAAAATTAATTTGAGTTTCACTGTCTAGACTAATACCTCTATGTAATAAACCAAAGAGTTACACAATGCCAGCCTTAAGGGTAAGAGCCCCTTAGCGCGACAATATTGGGGGTTATAATTTTCGGCTAAAGTAACTAAATCATAAATATAGTTTTTTATATTTTCCGACGGTTGTTGCTTTCTATTGATTAGTTTAATTTTAGCTATCCTGACGCAAGCGTTCCCCCCAAATTTAGAGGTGAAATCTTTTTTCACATCGGCCCAGGTTTTACTAACATTTGCAGGGTCTTCCATATACCTATTATACCAAATGTTACTTGTCCCCTCTAAAAAACTGCCCAAAAATTTGATTTTGTAATTGTTAGTCCAACCATTTGCTAAGCAAGTACGTTCAAACGAATTCAAAAAGTTTACAGCATTACTATTAGCTGGATCAAAAACAGTAGGAGACACATATTTAGGTAGTCTTGGTGACTTCAAAGTAACATTTTGTCGTTCAAATTTGGATTAGTAACAACACCCGTTAAATTTTCACAAGGAACTTATTTATGTCTTTGAAAATAGGTTAAGGGTTCATTAACCCCAGTAAAAGAAACTGAATGTAAAAGATTATGGGAGTCTGATTCGCAGAACACCTTGTCGGGCTTCTTAAAATGATAGAACTTCTATCAAAAGGGTTCGCAACAATCGAAATTTCTTGACAATCATCTTCTATATTTTGAACGCAATTATTAACCGTACTCTGAAAATCAGGATTAAACTGCTCGCTAGTAATAACCGTATCGTTTAGTGTCGAATTATCAATATTTTCTATCGTCTCATCACTATCGGTTGAAATTATAAATTTTAATTTTGTTTGAGCCCTTGTAAGGGGTTTGTTAGGCATTAAATTTAAATTTTAGAATTACTACATGAAAAGGAAAAAAATGTAATACTAAGTGAGGTTGATATCTAACACTTATTTTTGTTTTAGCAAGTGTGGCGGAACATTCCAGAACCAAAAGAAGAACACTTACCAAATAAATTCATAAATGGGAGAGAAAACTACTAGAATACAAATTTTGGTGAAGTCAAATAACTAAATAAGGATCTACAGAAGATTTTAAAAAAATTTTAAAAATTTTGAAATGTTTTTAAAATTAAATTTTAGGAAAAATAAAATTTATTTGGAAAGCATAGAGTGATTTATTGAACTAACCATTTATCTTTAAAATATACCAAATGAATTACGACAATAATTGTCGTAATGTAATTCCACTTGCGACAGTATTGTGTACGCAATAAAATATTTTCGACCATATTTATATGGAAGGAATGTACACCGACCATCGCCCGTTAGTATATGGCTAATGTATTTAAAGTAACCAAATGGGAAGTCGGCCAGATGGAAACTTCGATTAGAAGAATACGTTCGATTACAAGATCATTTACAAACAGGAAAAATTGAACACCAACGCCGACGCAATCACGAATTCAAATTAATGCAATGGAAGAAGATGAAAATGATTGCGACAGTGTATCTATGATCGTAAATGTGGGTGATCTTTATTCAGAACTTGAAGCATCAGAAGCACCTTCACCCACACCTGAAAATATTTGGTCAATAATGCAAGAACATACTTCGACTTATTTATGGACACTAGATTTTATAAAGAAAACGTTAATGATCATATAAACCAAGTTTAATTTAAATTATGAAATTGTAAAAGAACAAATGCACACAACAAAAGGAAAATAGCAAGAGCTCGAAACCCAACAGAACATAAGAGATACAGTCTATCTGTACAGATACAGTCTAGCACGAAAATAATTTCAAGAGGATCGAAAAATCAACAACAGGGGAGATTCAGATTAAAATGCAGACATCAGCATTAGTTCAACACCATCGTAAACTTGGACATACATTTGACTTCTAAAAAACGACGAACGAAGGAAATATTGTATCGAGAGAGATCTCAAGAGATTAATTAGTGAGATGTTTTATATAAAGATAACAAAAAAACAGTGGTAATTTTAAGGAAGATGTTCAGAAGCTGAGTGTTATCTATTGCGATATTTTAAACTAGTATAACATTCATATTATTGTAATATTTAAGGCTCAATCCAATTTTATTATCAAAAGGATTAGATTATTAATTGAACGTTATTGTGAGATTTCATTTTAGTTGTAGTTTGTAAGCTTGTAATTTATATTAGTTCACAGAAGCACAAATTACAAGTAACAGAAATAATGTTTTTTCTATTGAAAA
Organism: Cantharis rufa; assembly: GCA_947369205.1. Taxonomy (NCBI): domain Eukaryota; kingdom Metazoa; phylum Arthropoda; class Insecta; order Coleoptera; family Cantharidae; genus Cantharis; species Cantharis rufa. Next base: position 18,430,084 of record OX376307.1, on the reverse strand, counting down.
ACAAGGTGGTAATGCGCAATATTCGTCATTCGAAGTACGAAATAATTTTGCAGAATATTTTTCAAGTCCACAGAAAAAAGTGGAGAGGCAAGCCTAAAATTTACAATAGAGTTCATAAGTGTATATAATTTTTAATAAACGTATTTGCCTGGTTGTTTCAACTTTTCTCCTATTTCTCGCCAAGCCACTCCTTTTTTTTTGAATCGCTGTCTTTGCCATCACTTATGTCAAATAAATAAGGATAGTTTTGAACTTCCTCTATAAATTTTTCAGAATTATTCATTTTATAATATGCCTGCACTCTTTTGAAACTGCTACAAGACTGATGTAATAGTGAAATATACCCATTAAAACAATTTGTAAAATATGCACCAAGCAAAATGTGATAATAAGTGAGAGTACGATGTCGGAAAGGTATCGACACATCGCAAACACGGTAGCCGCAATATATTCTCTCGGAGAAATGTAATGTGCTGATGCTGTTAGGTAGGCGCATTTAATGTAGACATTTAAATACACATAAGAAATAAAATTTGCTGATGCTGATCAGTCGCCGTTCCGATGCTGTGCTGATAGGTGAGTAACGACTTTAAAACGAAAGAAAACATTTACGAAACCACATAAAAGGTTGACATGTTGAATCATTTGTAGTAAATTTGAATACAGGAGCAGAATGCAACATAATTTCAAATCTAATCATTGACAAACTGGAACTGAAGATAACAGCTTCGACAACTAAAAAGTTAAAGACAGTTAAAAAGTTGAGTAAAATTTGAAAACATCTGATATGAATTCAGGAAGTATTCAGAATTTCCGAGTGAATGTGGATGGTAAAACTATCACGATTCCAATGTCTTCAAATAGTAAATTTAAGACTTGCATTTGTATAAGTGCGAACCATTGTAGCGGGTTTTGCCCATTTAATATTGCTTTGGGAGCTTACGCTTCCAATTATTATACATCTTTTGCCAAGTCGGTCTCCGAAGAGCCGAAACGGCTTCAGCCACGTCGTGCTGCTACTAATTATAGCGCATTACAACAATTAGAACAGAGTAGAACTGTTTTCACTCCCCCGAATTTGAACAGCGTTCAGGCTGCGCCCCCTATATCCAACGTCGCATTAGACGCTCAGCGTATTGCTGATAATCGCAGCATTACAAAGTCAGAAACTAGTTTGATCTTCAATTATGTCTCTTCCTTTTCTCCAATCTATTAATCTCTTAATTTATGCGCCTCCCGCTTATGGGAAAACAATTTTCTTAAATAGTATACGTTGTTCAAAAAATGGTAAAGATGTCGTTATTTATGATACTGATTTCTTCCACGAGACTGGCTTAAAATGTCAATCACATATGGAAGTAGTAATTAGCTGACGGCTTTAATTTAATACCATCTGGCACTCAAGCCAATTTAAATGATTTGCAATTAGACCTTGGAGTCTTTGAAATTGGACAAGGCCTAACCTATAGCGTACGCTTTCCCGGACGTGTATCAGTACATTTTAACATCGCCCCTGAAGCTCCAACAGCAGGATTTGCGGTGTGTATCGAAGGTAGTTATGGTTTGAATGTTGGATCTCAGGGAACGATCTTTTCCCCTATTGGATTTATTTTTAACCCTCCACAAATGTGGGACTATGGAATTCCAGAGTATTTACAGCCAAGCATCTACGCGATGCAAAATTGTAATGGACCTGTTCTCGATTTAGTTGCAGGTATTATAAATCAAATAGTACGTGAAAATATACGTCGGTCTGTTGCAGCTGGTGTTGTGATTATGTTTACACCAAATATTCGGTTTTTTGAGGCCTCTTCTTATATACGTTATATTCTAAGTTTTCAGCCAGCCGTTCCTGCTATCACTGTCGAAATTCGACGTGATGCTATACGATTATATTTTTTTCTAGTCATATTGGTAGGCACATATATGAGATGGTACGCCCCATAATTACAATCTATGATGTATTCTGGTAGCATCTATTGGATGTAATGTGATTTTAGGGTATTAATTGAATTGAACTAAAAAGTTACTAAGTTTCACTAATGACAAAATTAGTGTTTTAAACGCTAGTTAAAGCCCAATTTAAAAACCAAAATGCTGAAATACGTTTTCTAGCAGTTAAAGATGTGAGAAATTTCCTAGGAAGAAGTTTATGGGTAACGTTAAATCTAATAAGGAAATTTTCAGAAGTCTCGATTGAAGACGAAAATATTTTTAAAGGTTTAGGTTGCCTAAAAAATTATAAATACGACAAAGATTTCGTAGAAAATTCAAAATTTGAAATACACCCATCTAGAAAAATACCGTATTCGATAAGAGATCAAGTAGAGAAAGAACTGGATATATGGTGAACTTAGGGACCAAAGAACCAGTCACGGAACAGAAATAGTTGAATCAGACAGTGGACCTCGATATTCGTCAAAAGAATTTAAAGAATTTGTAAATAATTAGAATTTTAAACATCAAAATTTTTCTCCTAACCATCAAAGGAGCTTCCAATGGCTTAGTTGAACGAACTGTACAAATAATCAAAAATATTCTTTGAAAATGTTAAAAAAAATAGCATTACTTAACTTCAGGAATACGCCCAGAAATAAAACCGACGGAACACCAAATGAGCGAATATTAAAGAAGAGCAAGAAAAAGAATACCATAAGAAGGTTTTGAAAATTCTGGTAAATGTTGCTAAAACTCTCGGCAGACAAGGTTTGGCGTTCCGTGGCCATGAAACCTCAGCAGAAAACGATAGTAGACATTTTCGACAGATTGCTAATTTAATCTGCAGACATAGTCCTATTATGAAAAAGTGAGACTTATCTAAGCGGCAATGGATAGAATGAATTATTGATTTATTTGAGACTTGCAGCTGTATTCTATATTAGAATTCGAGAATTTTGCTGTGTGCCGTTGTACTGCCCAGACATATTGCTGGAAAAATCATACGATTGGAACGCTATTTTATAAAGTGACAATCCGGTCGAATTCTGCTCCCGTTTTCTTTGTTATAACTACCTTCATTTTCAAGAGACGTTCGACAGCTACATCATGTTCTCTATTTCTATGGGTGACGTACCGTATGTTGATAGCGAGACGATCTTTGTATGATATATCCATTGTCGTATCGGCAATAATAGACAACATACCAGCTTTATTGTTTTCATCTAAAATAATTTCACGAGATTTACAGCTGTATTCATAAAAATTTAGAATATACTTAAAACACTCTCTAAACCTATTTTAGCGTAAACGTCAAAAACACTATTTATAAAACGTATTTTAGCTTAACAAACCTTCGCTAACAGTATTTTAACTTGACATTATTTAAAAATGGATGGTGCCTTCTTTAAACCAATTTTAAACCTATTTTAAGGAAAGTTGACACTCTATATAAAAAATGAAGACACATTTAGTTGTTGCTACAACCTTCTAAATAAAAATATTCAAATATACAAAATGTAACACCAGGTGGCGTGTCGCCACAAATTTTATACAGGAGTTGCCTATCCGTGCTATACATACAATAAAACAACTTTTAGGTTATACTTTAGTTCACTTATTCAGTTAGTACGTTTGTTAAATCATTTACTATTGTTAAAATCCTATTTACATACAATTTTATTATAATGTTCATTTTTTATTACTCTAAGTTTCTGAAATACGCATGTTTGTTTTATGAGTTCAAGAGTTCAATTTTCATTTTAAAGACCAGTGTGTAAAAGACATTCCAACCAGCAACCATCGAAACTGCGACATTTTTGTTATATTTAAACCAGTGTATAGTTAGTAATAAATAGCGGTAGTAGTACAAGTCGTTTTATTACAACAACGTTAGTAGTTCATACAATTCGAAGACACCAACTCAATTAGACGAAATTCACTAGAATCGGTATTTTAACACCATTCTAGTTAAAATAGGTTAACCGTTTATGAATGAACAAAAATTAAAACGCTCTCTAAGTCTTAAAACACGTTCTAAGTAAAATAGGTTTAGAGAGCGTTTTACAATATTTTTATGATTACCAAAACAATTTTTATCAACGATCAAGCTATTCCAATTCATTTTAAAAGCGAAATTATTAAATTACCAACTCGTTTCAAAGTTATTATTGAAGTTAATATTTTAAATTCAAATCCAAACGAAATGTTTGATGGAATTATCGATTCCAAAAAAATTTCATCCAACGTTTCTCTAATAAATTCTTTAGTTCAATGTGCAGATAGCAAAGCTAAGGTCAGTGTTCTTAATCCCAACAAAGTACCTCAAAGAAATGTTTTAGATTATCAAAATTCAGGCAGCCATCGTTTAAATCTATTAAGAGTCTCTATTGCGAACTGATCATTTAAAACATGAAGAAAATGGCAGTTTAATTTCGTTATGTCAAGATTTGAACGACATATTTTATTTTCTTAGCACTAAGTCGAACCAAAACAATTGTACACAAAATTCCTACAGTACATGAAGATCCTATCAATATAAAACCTTATAGAATTCCTCACTCTCAAAAGGAAGACATTGAACGGCAAGTAAAAGACTTAGAAACCCAAAATATTGTGGAACGTAGTACAAGTCCCTACAATGCACCTTTACTTATTGTGCCAAAACAACTGGATACGTCCGGTGAAGTAAAGTATAGAGAGGACAGTATAAGTGAAAGTGATTGCACCCACGTGGCATTGTTTCCACCAAAAATTAATGACCCCGATTTTCTAGAAAACTTGTAGGTAAACAGAAGGGTATCATTCGATAAATGTTCAATTAGTAAGTAACAATGATATATGTATATTTGCTTAAATAAATTTTGTAACATTTCTTTTGGGTATTATGAGGAAGTTCAATTTTTTCTTGCAGGAAGTCCATCTGATAAATTCCAAATAGCCCCTGGTGAAAGCTCTATTTTGGTCGTCCCGGCGATTGATAAAAACCTAAAATATATTGTTATTAGGGTGTACACAAATATTTTTCTCAAAGAATTGCTCTTTGTATATATTAGATTTGGTAAGTTAGATTTGGGTCACCATAATAATTAGTTTCTTAAAGTGACGGAGGTAACAAAAAATAATATTATTTACGAATATGTGCAACATAGTTAGTAATAGGTATTTCAATTCTAATAATTCTAAGGTAAGCATTTATATACAGATTTCTAATTACCCGTTCTATTTACAGCAAAAACTGCAATTGAGATGATGATTTATACACGGGGTTTCGAATTTCGCAAAATTTGTAAAACGGTCATACTTCCCTTGTTGGAAATAATTTGTAGAAATTAAAATTAGTTAGTTTCCTTGTATCGTCGTGGTAACATTTTTTTTATTTTGTAACATTCGACATGTGTTCGTTATTGAAGGTATGGCGGATGGTGATCCACTGGGGCCGACAGTTGGTTTATCCGTGAGGAGTTTATGGATCCGAGGGCCGACTGGCCCGAGACATTTAATGGTCTCCTCGTGGAAGAATTAGAATTAGACGCAGGAGGTTATTTGATAATACCCCCTTATCCCGACGTATGGTCGGAAATCGAGATCTGGCATGTATAACCCAGTTGACATGGTTACGTCAAATCACGTCAAAATCACGTATATTTCTGGTCATATTTCGTCGAGGACGTCAAATGACCAAATACTGACGTCAGTGTGACGTTGTTTTATGACCTATTTTTGACGTCAAAAAAGTAACGTCATTTCAATGTAATTCTGACGTCGTTTTTCTTTGTAATTTATGAAATGAAAACCTTAACGTCAAATTTTTATTTTATTTCAGCTAATATTTTGTTGTTTAAATAGTACCTATACATATAAATTTAACTTATGAAATTTAATGCAATAAAAATTAAAAATTGAACAAATTCGTTGTTTTGAAAGCTCAAAAACTTATTGATTTTTAATATTCCTTAATTCATTATTTGTTCAATTTTCATGTTAGTTGAAAAAACGATAACGTATTTTATAAAATTAATTTTTTTCTATGTTGAACTCCATAAAATGTGCTTAATTCAAGGTCAAGGGAATAAAAATAATTTTGCAACTGCGAGTTATTTTATCCTCGTCGGACTCTGAATTGTTACTTGTTGATTGATAACAGCATGCACCAAGCGCACCAAGCAGTATGCAGATGATTGTAGTCGTTCGTAAAAGTCGTACGTTTGCTATCCAGTGATTTGTGGTACCATCTAATAATATTATAATCTAATAATTGGGGTAAGTTTTTATTTTATACTACTCATCGTTTTCTAAAAATATTAACTCGTCACACGAACTTTATGGGGGAGTCCCGTTCTTTAATTTAGTAATTTTTTGTATTATTTTCATCGTTCAAGTTTTTTTTATGTTATCTATTATTTAAATAGAAGACTAAATAAATTGGGTGCGCAATATTTTTTATCTATATAGAAATTTTATCCTCACCAGAATCATTAATTCAACTTGTTTTTTATGTCAAGTGTAGATTTTACCAAGGCCGCAGTTATTACAGAGACAAATCATAATGGCATTCGTAGGAGTAGAGTTTGACTCGGAAGTTGGTGGTGGTGGAAGATGGTATTGTCCACAAATTATGGTTAACGTCCCGAAAAAAGGAAGTCCATTGGCCTCTTTTTAAAAAACAAGACCTCTATAATAAAGCTCTAATAAAGGGGCAATTACCAGAGAAAGATTGGACATTATATGAAATATCTAGGTGCTTTTTTGCAGAAGGTATGTAATATTTATTATTGTGCACAGTGCACGTCTTGTATGAAATTCGTAGTCATCAACGCGTTCTTAATAAGTTAAAGTGAAACATTTTTCATAAAAGTTTTAGTTTGGGGAACTGTCACGAAAATGGGACCACGAATTTAACTTTTTCCTTATAGATCATTGGAAAGGGGGTAATTTTCAGAGTATATTATTGCGGATTATCCTTTAGTTTTCGAGAAAATGGCATTTTAAAATCAAAATTTTCCATGCATTTTACATAGAGATCAAATCACGATTTCTACACGGGTTTTCGTCAGGTCCCATTTTCGTGACGGTAACCGTATAATGATACGCGACGCTGAGTTAAAACATAATAATATAATATCACACACCTGCTACAATACCTACATAACTCATAAGAAACAGAAGTCAAAATAATTTTAAGCTAGCACTACAACTCGACTTTTTTTTTTATTAATTTAGTTTTATTTTTTATCGGTGTTCGAAAAGACGAATTGATGACTTAGAAAAACGATAAAAGTATATTATAGTAGTATATCTGTTCAAATGTGTATTACTGTTGCATTACTTTTAGACGATTATGGTATAGCAGTAAAAAAAAATAAAAAAGCTGAATTTACTTCCGATGTACAAAGTGAAATTGATGGTGAGCAAAAAAAAGAAAACGTTATCCTTCGAAGCGATTGCTTGATTTAGATAGTAGTGTAACCTTCGATTTTTGTTCTTACGTCTCGTCAGGATAAACAATCTATTATTCTGTTAGTTCTCCTTTTCAGTTATTCATTTATGACATTTTCCTCAACAAATGTTAATATATTTGTAGAATACTTGTTTACATTTTTTTTTTTGAAAGGTTACAATTTTAGTAAATTTTAATACTTATAGTTGGAAACAGAATTTTTAATTTTGATAATTTTTCCGGAAATACAAATAATCAGGCAGAATGAGATAAGTAGAAAAAGTGAGACGTTAATTTTGTTTTGAGGTGATTTTTCTCCTGCAATAGTAGATTCGGTTAGAATTCGTAGAAGAGTTGGAAGTTGTAATATTTCTTACCAATCTTGGGATCATCTTTTGCGTATTCGATTGTGGAACAGTATCATATTTTTCATCGATACCATCCATAGCCTCTAGTAGGGATTGGAAATCGGGTCACAACTGTGGTACGGAAGAAGTTTAATCATCACAAAGTTTACGATAGTCGTTCTAGTCTTACTCGCTTGTGGATAATCAATATTTATAAAACCTATAATTTACCATCATCGTGTATAATAGCCTGGAAGTAATTTGGAAGAAAAAAATATACCTATTATTGTCTCCCTGGTTAACCTTAAATAAGTTCGTAATTACCTGATTGGAAGATTTGATTGTTTTTGGAAGAGATATAATTTCCCTGGATTTACCTTTATTTTGTGGGTTGGTTGGAGTAATACCCTGTCGTCAATTTGGGGAATATATCAAAGTTATTCGTCAAGAGTACCCGGTAGCAGCTATCTGGAAACGTACTTGTCAGATGTCAGTTCTTTTGTTTTGGTGAACAGCGGCGTAGGCGTGTCCCAGGCAGTGGCGTGGTTTGGAGGATAGCAAGATAAGTTATTTAAATTTTATTAAAACTATTAATCTCGAATAAAATATAATCGATCGTGTCGTTGGGTTTTCATCATAAATATAATTTTATGTTTGCGGTTAAATACGGTAATTTAGGCCGTATTTGTAAAGATTTTTGTGAACGCCAACAGATCTGTTTCGCGTGCGATATTTTGTTATCTTGATTTTTGGGATTTAAAAATATATAAGTAGATATTATTGTTTTTTTTGATGTTGCATTCTTATTTTATTTCAATTACAGTAAAATTATCTAATCGCAGCAGTTTTATTATTTTATTTAAATATCATATAGCTTTCACGATTTTATTTAATATCAACAGTAAGAGTTTTAGAGCGGATAAAAATCGTGTGGCGCCTGGCATTTATTTCTTCTTTGATTGTAACTCCCTGAGATCTGAGTTAGCCGAAGCACCGCTCATAAATTATAAAACTGTTGTTAGATACCGGAATATACTATATATATTCATTTATTTTTTTTGCCTCTACCGCACGTGGTTTTGAGCACAGCCTCAATACAAGAAGGCGTGCTACAGTAGTAGTGATGATGACCAAGTCCATTTTAATCCAAGTACTTTACCCAGAGCTAAGAGATTAACATTTAAAAATTTATCAAATAAAAAAGATTCTCCTAATAGTTCTTTTGGTAAGTTTGAAAAACAACACCTAACTAACTTAAAATTGCAAACAATATTTTTAATTCGCATAATCGCTCATACTAGTTTATTCTACTGATGGGAGACCCAATAGACCTAGTACATCTACGCCAATAAATAACCCACCTGACCCACTTTTATCATTTGATAGTGACAGTACACATATGACAACTATTATAATGATAATTACACTTACGAAAGGTAAACAAACACTTACACTGGCAATTGTGCCTCTTCCTGCGGAAAGAGTGCCTCATCCGGTTCGATGCCACGCCTCTTTGTTTACATTATTTTGACGTTTGTCAATATCAAATAAATGTTCGCGTAATTATCTCAATAAATATAACTCGACCTCGTTATTTTTAGATCGATAAGTTGCTTGTAAATTTTACTCAGGCATCGTTGCATTAAGCAATTGCACTCAAAACAAGTTTTTCGTGCATTGCTATGCAACGATGCCTTCGTATTTACAATACAACTTATCGATCTTAAAATGAGGTCTTGTTATATTACTATTGATAATAATTCTCGATTACTTCAACACCAGAGTACTTCTTCACCTGCAGTTGAAATCAATAATATATTATGTAAGCTTATTTGTTCATATATAATTATAAATTTAATTATGCTTAAATTAACTACGTAATTTATTTTAGCATTACAAAAAAATATTCTACAAATCTACAAATAAAAGAACAAAATCATCAAATTTTGACTCTTCTGAAAGATAATAGGAATAGAGAAATAAATTCATCTTCGCTTCGTAATCTGCCAGATAATATACCAATAGACTGCGACAAAAATGTTTTCATCATTGAAAACCATTTAGCTAATAAAGACAATTTAACAGCTTTGGTAAGAAACATTTATAGAAAATTATTATGTAAGTATGTGATTTATTTTAATACTAATATTTCTTTTTAGTCTCTCTATTTGCCATCTTTCTGAGGAAAAACAATAAAAACTATAACAAATACTTTACTAAAATATCTTCTAACCGATAAGGTTTAAACAAAAAAGCTTTCAGCCAACTTCTGCTTAAAAAAGTCGTTATTAGTAAGTTTTTCTTTTTGTGTAAGTACATAATAGCTTTGATAATAGGTACGTTAATTTTACCTACTATGTTTACTTTTTTAAATACTTATAATAACGATTATATTATTCTATTTTTTAAACTTTATTTTAATAGACATTTTTATAAATCAAAATTTTTTATTGGAAGCTTTAAATCCGGAAATTCTGCTAATGTAACATTGATGCCTTTTAGACGATTGTTAAGTAATTGGAAATTTTCAACAAATAAAACTAGCAAAAAATACATTAATGTTATAGTAGCAGGTAGTAGCATAATTCTGTGGTGGGCACTTGTGGCACTTAGGTGGCGACAGACCTAAGAATTATTCATTTCCCTACACCTTCAGATAATTACTTGTGCACAATCGAAAAGGTAGCTACGATCATACCTTTAAATTTTAGATAGCCCGTGGTTTTACCACCTAAAATTTAAAATTATACCAATAGAACTTTCTGACTATGCATAAAGCTGTATATAATATATATAACACACCACTGGTAAGTATAATAATTTGTCTGCGGGACCTATGAAATTACGTCCTTAGGGCGTATGAAACTACCTCTGTAAGATGTAGAAATTACGTCTACAGGACGTCTGAAATTACGTGTTTATGACGTTCTTAATTGTTCTGTGAGACGTTCCGCCGGGGACGTCTTTAGTGACGTCGTATATCGTCCTAAAATGACGTCTCTGGGCTGTGACATTAACCCGTAACTTTTACGTCACTAGTACGTCATTTCTTTGGTCATATGACTTCAATACTGACCAACTATCGACGTCAATATGACGTAACCATGTCAACTGGGAAGGTGAGTTTCAAATTTTAACTTAGTATCACTTTCTTTTAAATTTAAAAGAAATTTAGATAAAACGTGACTTAAGTGGGATTATTTACACACGGATATTGATAAAATTTTAGTTATGCTATGTTCGGGCTTCGGGGGTCCAGAGTTCGTAATATGGTAAAATCCTACTAACATGAATAATGTCTTTTTTAGCATTAGCGTTTTTACCTTTAATAACCTCATAATCGACCTCGCCAATTTTTTTTAAATTTTAGATTTCGGTGTTTATTGTCGTAATAATTTTTGTCTAAGTTTTGGCGGGACTTTATGTTTTCCACCGCGACACTTCTAGCATTTAATACGCGATTGCGGGTGTCTACGACCGTTTCGTTATTTACGGGGGTTGCTAAGTTGGCCTCTGTGGGTAACATTAGCTCGCGCCCGTAGACCAAAATGAAAGGGGAAAATTTGGTGGTATTGTAGCACGCCTTCTTGTATTGAGGCTGTGCTCAAAACCACGTGCGGTAGAAGCAAAAAAAATAAATGAATATATATATATATACCGGTATCTAACAACAGTTTTATAATTTACGAGCGGTGCTTCGGCAAACTCAGATCTCAGGGAGTTGTAATCAAAGAAGAAATAAATGCCAGGCGCCACACGATTTTTATCCGCTCTAAAACTCTTACTGTTGATATTAAATAAAATCGTGAAAGCTATATGATATTTAAATAAAATAATAAAACTGTTGCGATTAGATAATTTTACTGTAATTGAAATAAAATAAGAATTCAACATCAAAAAAACAATATCCACTTATATATTTTAAATCCCAAAAAAAAATCAAGATAATAACAAAATATCGCACGCGGAACAGATCTGTTGGCGTTCACAAAAATCTTTACAAATACGGCCTAAATTACCGTATTTAACCGCAAACATAAAATTATATTTATGATGAAAACCCAACGACACGATCGATTATATTTTATTCGAGATTAATAGTTTTTTAAAAAAATTTTAAATAACTTATCTTGTTATCCTCCAAACCACGCCACTGCCTAGGACACACCTACGCCGCTGTTCACCAAAACAAAAGAACTGACATCTGACAAGTACGTTTCCAGATAGGTGCTACCGGGTACTCTTGACGAATAACTTTAATATACTCCCCAAATTGACGACAGGGTATTACTCCAACCAACCCACAAAATAAAGGTAAATCCAGGGAAATTATATCTCTTCCAAAAACAATCAAATCTTCCGATCAGGTAATTAGGAACTAATTTAAGGTTAACCAATGAGACAATAATAGGTATATTTTTTTTTCTTCCAAATTACTTCCAGGCTATTATACACGATGATGGTAAATTATAGGTTTTATATATATTGGTTGGTATCCCGTCAAAACGACGCGGGAATTTGGACGCGCGACAATTGGACGCCGTCATTTGGACGCGCGACAATTGGACGCGTGTAAAATTGGACGCGCGTCAATTGGACGCATGCGACAATTGGACGCGGATAATTTGGACGCGCGTTATTTGGACGCATGCGACAATTTAGGGTACGACAATTGGACGCAGAGATTTGGACGCGCGTCAATTGGACGCATGCGACAATTTGTGGTAAGACAATTGCACACATGCAATAATTTGACATTAATATAATAGATATAAGATTTATTTATAAAATTAAACTACAAGAAGTTAATTAGAGACAGTTTTATTAATTTTTTGTAATGTAAACAATACATTTTTTATTAAATTTACAACATTTTAATATTTACATAAAAAGAAACTAATCATATTAATTTTAAATCTGCAGCTGAAAGTTGTGCGCGATTCCTCGTAAGTAATCCAGCAGTAGCCTGTTTGCATAATCATCGACAATTACTTTAATTCTCTTTGCAGTATTTCTATACACTTTTATGCGTACTGGGATATCTCCTGCGATATATTGTTCTGTTATCAATTGATTGGCACTATCTTCCTTCTTAAGAGTTTTAATGAATTTCCAGATATTGGGATGAGCAGCACCAAGTAAATACTTAAATCCATTATGCCATCCTTCGACGGAATTATTTGTTCGTGGAATGTCATCTTCCACCAGTTGATAACAATTCCACAAATTACTTGAAAATAATGGTGGTCTTCGACGTCCCCTCCTATCAAGTCGGCCTATCCATGTATCTTCGAAATAGTGAATGATTGGTAATAGTAAATTTTCATTGGTTCGATAAAATTCACTGTCCAGCAGCTCTTCATACGCTTCAACGACATGTTCTTCTGATACAAAAGCTAGAGCTGAAAGTTTCCTTACATGTAGAGCAAAATCAGAGTCTACACTGTATCGTTCTTGTAAGCCCGCGCCTTGAATGTACCTCCATACACATTACGTAAAATGAAAGAAACATCGACGTATCCTAACATTCGGAAAATTATTTTGAAGTGCAGAGATAGCAGCTCTCTCAAAGTCTACCATAATTGTTGTTGGTTGTAATCCTGCTTTAAGGTTTTTCAATTCTTGAAAAAGACGATTATACGTTTGCTCGGTCTTGTTGGGGAGTAATGCGTATACGCTTGGTATGACGTTGCTATACTGTATCCCATGAATAGTGTACAGCTGATTGAACATTAGAGGTGCAGAAGAAAATGTTCCATCAGCATACCAATGCTCACACTGCTGCATTAGCTGTAAATTTCTCTCCGTCGAAAACAAAAGAATTCTCTCCTCACTTGGACCACTATCGAACAGAAGAAAAGGTTCACCATCGTTGTTCTTCCTGTATTCCTCTGGAATTTCAAGTTCAATCAGATTTCTGGGATTTGCAGGGACGGCTTTTTTTATTTGACGTACTCGCTGTATGGTTCTCTTCATGGCAGGAACTGGCGGTAATTGGCCTACCGCAGCTAAAGAAATTCCCTGGGATGCAGTGGCTATTATACCATGAGTGGTTTGCTCAACTTCTGAAGCATTTTGTTTCATAGCACCTATCGCTACCTTTGCTTCAAGTTTCGCAGCATCGGCAACGTGATTGTGTGTTACACTCTTCACAACTTCATCTCCTAAAGTGTGTACTCTTCCAGGACATTTAAGCTTAGTATATAAGTAGAACATTTCCAAATAATTTTCTCTGCAATGGTTCGTTCCTTTTTGTGCACAAAACCATCGTAAACTAACATGTCGTTGCCTTTCTGACTTTTTATAAATTCAAGGGGCATGTTAATATCTTGAATACTTTGCTATTATACGAGTGAAACTAGAAATAAAATTTAAACCAATTTTAAAGCTTACCGATTACTTGGTGCTAACTTCTTCTTTCTTTTATGTTGTGAAGTCATGAAGGAAACTAATTAACTTCTTGTAGTTTAATTTTATAAATAAATCTTATATCTATTATATTAATGTCAAATTATTGCATGTGTGCAATTGTCTTACCACAAATTGTCGCATGCGTCCAATTGACGCGCGTCCAAATCTCCGCGTCCAATTGTCGTACCCTAAATTGTCGCATGCGTCCAAATGACGCGCGTCCAAATTATCCGCGTCCAATTGTCGCATGCGTCCAATTGACGCGCGTCCAATTTTACACGCGTCCAATTGTCGCGCGTCCAAGTGACCGCGTCCAATTGTCGCGCGTCCAAATTCCCGCGTCGTTTTGACGTGGAACCCCGTCAAAACGACGGCGAAACGACCCCGAAAAAACGCAGTTGTCGAAAATAACTATCGATTCAAAACCATCTTAATCATTTATCATCAAAATAGTTGTGATCCTAGGAGATCCTGCTCTGTTTTCATATTCAGGGTACAGTTAATAGTGTATTGTAATGTAAAGTTTCAAACTCCACACACTCTTACCTATTTCTCCAGCTAGCTCAGATAATTTCGGAGATACTTGACTCTCAGGAGCGAGTTCAATTTGAAACCCACGAATCGTATGTTTCCAGAAAAACAAAATTCTTGATATGAACGCAAAATAAGTTTTATTTATTACCAATAACTTGAAACTTATAAATTCGTTTCCTGACTCTAAGTGTGAACGTGTAGCAAGACTTGATAAATGAATTACATTTACTTTAATTCCAAATATGACTTCTAAATTCATTTACCAAATTTAGCTGTTAATGTAATTATGTTAGTAAAAAATTATGAAAATTATAAAAATTCTGAGAAATAAAATAGTTCAAATAAACAATAATTCTTAGCTTGATTAACGTTTGAGGTCCACTGCTTTCCTCGTTGTCCTTAGTCATTTGGTTCCGTACCACGCTGGATGCAACAGGTGTTTCTGCTACTGAAATTTGCTTATCGGAGTTGATCGGATAGTTTTGTTCTTGTGAAATTTCTTCGATTATCGCCTTAATTACACACGTGTATTCTTTTATTCCATACAAATTCCATCCAATTTTCATTTGAGGTAAGTAAATTTTTGTTTAATAATTCTAATATTTCGCATAAATGCAAATGGCGGTCGGGTAGCGTTACTAAAATTTTTATCTTGAAAATACCAAATTTAATTTTCTGTTTTATTTCAGCTTGAAACAGAACGCAAGCAATAATTCTTATACAATCGCACTATCAACAATCAGGATATGCTTCCTGACTTAATCAGTTTATCGTTTGGCAAAATTAACGCAAATTATCAAATCACAAAATTTGTAACGCACACATTTTACGTGCACTCGGAACAACGTCCTCCGCTCAACGAACCTTCTTCCAACCTTATAACCACAAATTCCCTCGTAAGTTCAAATTATACAGTATGCATCATATTTCTTCTAAACACTTTTTAATTTTAGGTTCACGTTCGCAAGATTTGTCACTAGTTTCACAACACCTTTAGTTTAATTACAGTAGACAATAATATTTGTGTAAATTGGTAGTATAATGTGTAACAATTTTGAGTCGTTGTTTGTTATTGGCATTAAATAATTAAAAACCGACTTGCCGACATGAAAACAAGTCTTTGAATCGCGGTGCAAATCGATTAGTGACTCCAACCGAATCAAAACTACCAAGAAGACAAAGCTCGTCCAAAAATATCGGCTGCTGGTTAGAAATATCATTACATCTAATATCCCCTTGCTTCAAGTTGATCATTTGATAAGAGATCCAAAATTTCGCAAGCAAATGTTGACTTGAAGCCAATAGCTTCTGTAATGATATAAAAAAATTTTTTATAAAATCTCCCCTGTGCATCTTTTCTAACTAAATAAAAATCCTCCCCTTGTCAAACTTTCCTCAAACTAAACTAAATCTTTCCACGTACTTCACTAAATAAAAAATCAAATTCCCTTCAACTAAATAAAACCCTCAAAATAAAATAATTCTATCTAATTAATTAATTGTCATCATAATTGGCAATTATTCGCATCTCCTTATCATGTTTATTAAAAATTGTAATTTTTCCTCTTAATTTTCCCGGATCAAACACCACTTTTCTTTCCCTAATCATGTTAACAAGCACCTGTTGCAAAAATTTCCAATGCACCTGTCGCAATATTTCTAAATTTTCAAAGTTATGATTTTCAAATTTTGTTTTTATTTTCATGTGCTGTTCAATTGGTATTAAAATTAATCTTTCCTCCGATGCTAAATTATCAATGCTTGGAATTAAATCGATGAAATTACTTTTAAAACACCTGTCACGTTGGAACCGACCATCACCTAATTGTGAAGTTCCTTCGTTAAAATAATGCACTCGATCTATTCTAACTTTTGCATGTTGGTTTTGTTCGTAGTTACCATTTCTCTTATAATTCAAATTTTTAATTTTTTTATTGCGTTTATACTCCCCCGAATCTTTTTTATAAAAATTCATTCGCAACCTGTGCATCCCTTCAAAATTTATCTTCTTTATTTTTTGTAAATAAAGAACCACCCCTCTATCTAGCTCCCGCTCGTAAAGTTTACTTTTCCATGTGTGGCTAAACACACCTTCTCCCTCTTTCTCATAAAATTTTAATTCATCCCTCCAAATCATCTCCTCATATTTCCGTCTCAAAATTTTAACTTTAATTTTTATCTGCACATAATCCTGTACGTAATTCTCTCCCCTAATTATTATCTCAACCTGTTTAACAAAATTTTTTGCATAATTGGGACTTATCAAAATTTTCTCCTTTATCAACAAATTATTTTCACTGTTAATCTTACTTATTTCCGTTTCATCCCCTGTATTATTATCAATTGTTTTATTTTTTTCAGAGTCATTATTTTCCTCCCCTAAATATTTATTAATTTTATCATTTTCTTTTTCTTCAAAAATTTTAACTTTATCAACCCCGTTTTCTAATGTTTTATTTTCCTCCCTCAAAATTACTTTCAATTCACCAATTTCTTCATCCACAAATTCTACCTTTAAATTCGTTATATTTTGTCTTTCTTCCCAATTATTAAATTTTTCCTGAAATTCCTGAAAACCCCTATTCATATCCCCACATATTATTTCTACATTTTGATCTAATTTTTTTTTTAGAATTTCTTTCATTTCATTTTGACTTTCTTTCATTTCTTTTTGACTTTCTTTCATTTCTTTTTGACTTTCTTTCATTTCCCTTCTTAATATTTCGGTATTTTGATCTAATTTATTATCTAATTTATTCATATCCCCACTTAATATTTCTACATTTTGATCTAATTTTTTTTCTAATTTCCCACTTATACTTTCTGTCATTTCGTCCATAATTTGCCTTAATAATTCTATGCTTATTCCCCCCTGATCTATCGAACCCTTTCCTGCCATTTTGATTTATTTAATTTATTTTATCTAACTACCCTGTTTCTTATTGAAATCGTGGTTTCGAGCTCCACGTTGCTGCGTCGAAAAGATGTTATGTAACCCCTCGTTCTGGTCGTTTTGATAAAAACGCCACCTGACAAAAGCCCTACACGTTGCGGCGCCAAAAAGATGTAATGTAAAGTTTCAAACTCCACACACTCTTACCTATTTCTCCAGCTAGCTCAGATAATTTCGGAGATACTTGACTCTCAGGAGCGAGTTCAATTTGAAACCCACGAATCGTATGTTTCCAGAAAAACAAAATTCTTGATATGAACGCAAAATAAGTTTTATTTATTACCAATAACTTGAAACTTATAAATTCGTTTCCTGACTCTAAGTGTGAACGTGTAGCAAGACTTGATAAATGAATTACATTTACTTTAATTCCAAATATGACTTCTAAATTCATTTACCAAATTTAGCTGTTAATGTAATTATGTTAGTAAAAAATTATGAAAATTATAAAAATTCTGAGAAATAAAATAGTTCAAATAAACAATAATTCTTAGCTTGATTAACGTTTGAGGTCCACTGCTTTCCTCGTTGTCCTTAGTCATTTGGTTCCGTACCACGCTGGATGCAACAGGTGTTTCTGCTACTGAAATTTGCTTATCGGAGTTGATCGGATAGTTTTGTTCTTGTGAAATTTCTTCGATTATCGCCTTAATTACACACGTGTATTCTTTTATTCCATACAAATTCCATCCAATTTTCATTTGAGGTAAGTAAATTTTTGTTTAATAATTCTAATATTTCGCATAAATGCAAATGGCGGTCGGGTAGCGTTACTAAAATTTTTATCTTGAAAATACCAAATTTAATTTTCTGTTTTATTTCAGCTTGAAACAGAACGCAAGCAATAATTCTTATACAATCGCACTATCAACAATCAGGATATGCTTCCTGACTTAATCAGTTTATCGTTTGGCAAAATTAACGCAAATTATCAAATCACAAAATTTGTAACGCACACATTTTACGTGCACTCGGAACAACGTCCTCCGCTCAACGAACCTTCTTCCAACCTTATAACCACAAATTCCCTCGTAAGTTCAAATTATACAGTATGCATCATATTTCTTCTAAACACTTTTTAATTTTAGGTTCACGTTCGCAAGATTTGTCACTAGTTTCACAACACCTTTAGTTTAATTACAGTAGACAATAATATTTGTGTAAATTGGTAGTATAATGTGTAACAATTTTGAGTCGTTGTTTGTTATTGGCATTAAATAATTAAAAACCGACTTTCCGACATGAAAACAAGTCTTTGAATCGCGGTGCAAATCGATTAGTGACTCCAACCGAATCAAAACTACCAAGAAGACAAAGCTCGTCCAAAAATATCGGCTGCTGGTTAGAAATATCATTACAGTATACTTTGAGAATTTTCAAAAAAGTCAACCACATATTTCCACTTTTTTTAAGGAGGAGACTTTCAAAACGCGTTTTGTCAAAATATTAAAATTTTTAGTTATCGATAGCGTTGTGTAGTTTATTTAATTAGCTAATTACAAAATCTTGATTTTTGAGAATTAGGATAATCTAAATGTTCAATCTTTTACAAATTTATGACACATGAATTTTGGCATTGCCATGTGTCATAGTTATGTGGCAGTTTATCTTAATTTTATAAATTGCACAAAACGCATTTTGAAAGTCTACTCCTCATTTATTAATCAATTAATAAACAAATTTTTTTACAAATGTACAGGATCAAGCACTCACGATTTAAGGTATACGAAAAAGGAAATATTCGAAATTATTCTAGGACATTTCAAATTGGATCTGGATACTCAGATTCAAATTTTGGAAGACCATTTTTCTGAACGTGAAAAAATCAATTTAAAAATTGACAAAAACACGAGAAGCATCGTGAAAAAGATTTTGTGCCAGTTACACTTAAAGTGGAAAGAATCTCATTATATAAAAAATAGGTTTTACGAAAAAAATGAAAAATGGTTACAATCTTCAGTGACTCTTAAGGTGACTATTCCATATGGGCAATACAATAAATTACATAATAAAATAATATTATAATATCATACAATGAATCAATTATTTTTCAGAATACTCGTGGTAGGAGCAAATCACCCATACTTTCTAAATCAGGGCGACCGTCTGCGGAGTTCCAGAATGCTAGTGATCGGTCAAAGAGAAGAAAGACGGAGGATGTACGTTCTAAACTCAGTACAGCAGAATTAACATATGCTGCTCAAATGAGCCTTCGTAGCTCTGGGTCTCGTCATGCAGCGAGCATTGTGAAGGACATCACAACAACGTCTCTGTTACGAGCAACAAAATATAAAAAGGCCTACGAAGCAGCCTCAACAACACCGCCTATTACTGAGATGTCAGCGGATGAGGCATTGGTCGACGTTGTTAAATTGAAGTTAACTAAACAGCAATATAAAGATCTAAGAGCTTCATTGAGGGAAAAAAATGTACGGGTTTACCCATCCTACGATAAGGTTCTAGAAGCTAAAACTCGTTGCTATCCGTCAGAAATTATTGTGACAGAAACATGCGCGGAAGTAAAACTCCAGTCATTACTGAACCACACTTGTGACAGAATCTTGGCAATTCAGAGAGACGTTGTTACAACACTACACGCTCGAGTTACAGCTAATTTGCGGTGTATTGTTAAATGGGGTTGCGATGGAAGTTCGGCACAAAGTCAGTACAAGCAAAAATTTAATAACGAAGAAAGCTCGGACTCATCAATATTTTTAACATCACTCGTTCCCTTACAAATCATTGGTGTGGACAGTAAAACCCTTCAAGAGTTTATAGTTTGGAAAAATCCCCGTCCGTCTTCTACTCGTTTTTGCCGCCCGATTCGATTGCAATTCCTGAAAGAGAATGTTGGATCTACCTTGAAAGAAAAGTGCTACATTCAAAAACAAATTGACTCCCTCGTTCCCTTTAAAATTTGGATCGATGAGAAAGAAGTTGTGGTAAAATTTCAAATGCATTTTACCATGATAGATGGCAAAGTGTGCAATGCGGTGACCGATACAAAATCCGCAATGCGTTGCTACTTGTGTGGAGCAACGTCAAAGAACTTCAATGATATTGAAGCAATGAAAGAAAAGGCTATAAGATTGGCTATAAGTTGGCTATAAGATTGGTATCCTTAAATGGCAATCGCGTAATGAAGCAGACAAAGAAATAATCAAACAGCGCAAACTTATGATTCAAAAAGCTTTTAAAGATCAATTGCACTTAAACATTGACTGCCCGAAACCAGGGTTTGGTAGCACTAACGATGGTAATACTGCGAGACGATTCTTTGAGAATTCAACAGTATCTGCTGCAATCCTAGGAGTGGATGAAATTTTAATTCATAAATTTCATACCATACTCCAAGTAATGTCAAGTGGGTTTGCTATCAAGATTGAAGAGTTTAGTAAGTACTGTTTTGAAACTGCAGAACTGTTTGTACATATGTACTCATGGTTTTGTATGCCAACGTCTGTGCATAAGATATTAATACATGGTGCTCAGGTTATCGAATGGGCCCGGCTTCCAATTGGTCAATTGTCTGAAGATGCCCAGGAAGCGAGGAACAAAGATATAAAAAAATATCGGGAACATTTTTCTCGAAAATGCAGTAGAGAAAATACCATGCGGGATGTTTTTCAACGTCTATTGCTCACGTCAGACCCATTCATATCAAGCATGGGAAAACAGTTGCCAAAGCAAAGTAGAAGCTTTTCGTCCGAGGCTAGGGCATTCTTTCTTTGCAGTGATAGTTTTCATGCCGATGATTCCGATGAAGATGACGATGAATAATTATTTTGGTATACTTTCAAAAAATCTAAAAAAATTTCAAACAATTTGTGGGCCATTGTGAAACCATTATTTCGAATTTTAAAATTACGACTCCATATTCGTATTCAGTGACTTCACAAACATGTATATACGAAGTTTTGTATAAATTGAAAAAACTTTCATATAATTCGCAGCCATTTTGGGTCCGCCATTTTGAATTTTGAAATTCCGACTTCATATTCGTATTCAATGACTCCAAAAACTTTAGTATCCAAGATTTAGCTGATTTAGGAAATGATTCTTAGTTTTGGCCAGCTTTTTCGCGATTTCGACCACTGTGCGTCGGAACATAGAATTATACTTCTTTAGTTATATTGTTACTATCACGTTAACAAGAAACAATCGTAAAGTCAAGATGTTCGGAAAAGTTATTATCTTTTTATGGGGGTTATTTACCCCCGTTTTTAAGGTGTGGAGTCCTCCACATCCTAAGGAGGGGGCAGAGTGGCCCGAGATGTACGACGGCCTCCTCGTGGAGGATCTGGAGTTGGATGCCGAGGGGTACCTAGTTATCCCACCTTATCCTAACATCGGATAGCCAAGGGTAAGTGTATTTTGTTAATTAAATTATTCAACTATTTATATTTATAAAAATGTATTTCTCGTTAGTTTTAAGTTTATTTTAGTTAATTTTAATTAGGTAATTAAATTAGTAAGTTTATTCTAGTTACGAGGTAGTATTTACACGGGGTTAACTTTTTAATGTCACCCGAAATTTTTGCTTAGTTATCTTTTATTTGGGATCCATGGGTCATAGTAAGGTAGGATCCGGCTAACATGGACAATATCTGTTTTAGCGTTTTTACCTTTTGTTACCTCATAATCCACTTCGCCGATTTTTTGTGAAATGTAGTAAGGTCCGAACCAACGCAGTAATAATTTTTCACTACGGCCAATTTTTCGTATTGGGGTAAATACTTTTACCGTATCTCCCACATTAAATTCTAGTTTTCGGTATTTATTGTCGTAATAATTTCTGTCTAGATTTTGGCGATTCATTATGTTTTCTACAGCTACGCTTCTAGCATTCAATAAACGTTCGCGGGTTTCCTCGACAGATTCATTATTAACGTAGCTTGCAAGGCTAGCCTCCGTAGGTAGCATTGGTTCACGTCCATAGACCAACATAAAGGGTGAAAATTTCGTGGTGTCTTGTACAGAGGTATTGTAGGCGAAGGTTACGTGTGGTAAAAATTTATCCCAATCGGTTTGATCTTTATTCGTGTAAATGGCTAACATGTCCGCCACGGTTTTATTTAAACGTTCTGTTAGTCCATTACACTGGGGGGTGGTACGCCGTGGTAAATTTGCTGTTAGTGCCCATTATTTTGACTAATTCTGTAACCATTTCGGACATAAATACTTTTCCACGGTCACTTAGTAGGGTTTTCGGAGAGCCATGTTTACAAATTATATTTTCCAAAATGAATTGCGCGACATTTTTCGCTCTACCGTTTATTAATGCTTTTGTTTCCACCCAGCGTGTAGCGTAATCTGTAGCTACTATGATCATTGTTTTACCGCCGGCACTTTTTCGAAAAGGTCCTAACAAGTCTATTCCTACTTTTTGGAATGGTAATCCTACAGAGATAGGTTGTAAAAATCCTTCAGGTATTACGTTCGCCCTCTCTTTTCTCGATTGGCATTCGGGGCATCCTTTAACGAATTTTTCCACATCACTCTGTTACATCCCCCATATTCCCCTCGAAGTTTTTTAATAAGACCATGATGAAATGAATAAGTCACATAAATAAATCACAAACAAATAAATAAGTCACATAAATAATGTAATTGTTGTATGTTTTTATTATGTGTTATTATAATTGTTTAAACTCTTGCCTTGATTTTAATTGATTAATCTGAGCTACAATAAACCCCCATGACCAAAAGGTCGTAACAGTATTATTAAAAAAATTGTTGAATCAAGTTTTTACCATTGATATGCAAGGGTTTACGATACCGAAAATACCTAAAGAACTAGCAATTTTTGACGGCGAAACTGTTAAACATTACATTTTTAAATCAAAATGTCTCTTTAGTGAACTCGATAACAAATCTAAAAAAAACAAGCACGCTGGTTAGAAAGCAATCATCATGGTATTCCTTTTAATGATCTACTCATTTCAAAATCTACGAAGAATAATTTCCGTTTCAAGAATGTTTCGAACTTACACCATTTTGGATTCCTGTAAACACCACCATATCCCTTCTAACATTTTAGACTCCGAAACTCTACAGACCGACTTAGGAAATTTAAAAAAGGAACTGAATCTGAGGAGCTGAATTCCTCTTTAGAGGAAATTTTAAGTCGTTAAAGTCAAAATCTGATTTTTGGCCACTTTTTCGTGTTTTGGTCCCACTGTGCAGTGAAGCAAAAAATAAGAAAAGAATTAAGTGTTGAAAGTTAATGATTAAAAGGACAGTATTAAATAAAACGTGCTACGATGTTTAAAAATAAACTTGCGATAAATCGAAAAAATAAATGTGCTCCAAATAATCAAATGAAAGCGATATTAATTAATTAAAGTGACAAAAAGCAGAGTAAAAGTGAAATTAAGTGCTATGTTGTAAAAATACAACATAGCACTGTATGTTATAAAAATGTCGTAAAATTGTTGTAGGTAAAATCATACGGATTTAAGACGAGGCCTCGCATAATGTAAACGGAGATTTACGCCAAAAACTAGTGCAACTGTGCAAATTTGTACTCCTTTTTGCCTAAGTCCTCGTAAACACATTAATTTGGTATGAAAGTTATAAAGAAATGTAAGCTATAAAAGTAAGAATAACTGAATATAAAATGTTACAAGATGGCCAAACAGTGAAGATGAATGTAAGTAAAAATAATTATTATGATAAGGCCCAAAGAGAATTCGCACAATTCGAATTCGAATAAGCACAAATGAATAAGGCAATGAATAAGGCGAAATGAGCACGAATGAGAAAAGTTTTATATTCAAGATAAATGATTAATAAAAGCACGGGTTGGTACTTCACACGTCTAATTGATAATATTGTCCTATAATTTTGTTTAATATTAATAATGTTTGAAAGGGATCGAGTTTAAAATTTTTTTTACATAATCTTGAGACAAACTATAATTGCATCCACTACTAACGTCAATGAAGGTAACTAGATACTCATTGAAGATTACAAACGGCAAAATAAACAAAACGCTCGCTATTTAAATAAAACATATACATATATATTTCAGATACGTAATAAGGAAATTTAAATAAGCATAACTGGAGTATATTTTTCTTGTTTTAACAATCTGGATGAGGAGGTGCTTTACCATTTGATAACGGTTACGTTTTTGCTCTACCAGGAAGTAAGGTGAAATGGGGTAAGGGAGATGTTGCCTTTAGAACTCTTACAAATAAAATGAATTTAAAAACTCCTGAAGCAATTGGTAGCAATAAACTTAGGAAACATATTGCAACAATCATGCAAATACTTAATCTCTCAACGGATGAGGTAAAGCAGTTCTCAAACTTTATGGGACATACCGAAAAAACCCATCGAGAATTTTATGAGTAAGCATACTCACTGCAAATAAAAGTTTTTTCGCTATTCCAGCCGTTAAACGCCTCTTTTCGCGATCGTTTACAGATATGAAAGGTGCCTACTATGTACCTGAAGTTATCATGTAATTGTAATAATTCTTGCTTGCAATCAAAATATTGGGGCACTTTTTTAGGATAGCGAAAAATATTTATAATACACGGGTAGTAAAGTGTCGTTTAAAATCTAGGAAAGATTATTTACCTCGGCTGACGCCTTGGTTCATAACCCTGCCTAATCAATATAAAAAGTGGCACTTTACTTTCTTGTGATATAAACTACTATTGATTTTGATTATGATTAACACTGTTTACTTTTCTAAAACTTAATTACAAAATATAAGCGTACAGTACTAATGCCCAAAGATATTAGCCACATACTTAATAATGGTAAAACAAAAAAAAAACTTACTAAGTAAATATTTTCTCTTTTTTCTAAGTAGTTAATTTAAATTTTGGTTTTTATTGAAGATTTACCACTTGACCAGTTCCAGAAGCTTTTTTAATATTGTCACATTAAAACCGATCACACTGTATATGAATAAAATAATTATTAATTAATAGACAAAATATATTTAATATCCGGTGTGATCGACAATTAGACAAAATCAAAAGGAGTACATTGCCCTGCTGATCAATCACAATATTAATAACCAATAACATTAAGTTTAGAATAGTATTAGCAAATTAAATTGAGAGGGATAAAGTTTATAAAAAAGGGGTAAGAATCACGGGGGCGGGAGTTGTCCGGTTAAACGGTTGGATATAGTGTTACCGAAGTGACCCGTGCCGAATATCAAGATGTACATCCCAATTATAATATTAGAGTAAGAATTAGATATAAGTTGTATGTAAATAATTATATTTGTGTAAATAAATGAAATGTTCTATAATTGAGTTGAAATCTGAGCTACGATAAACCCCCGCACGAAATAGTCGTGACAATATGTAAGTTTTGCTTAAATCCTAAAAATTCTTCAGCAATTCCTTGCACAAAACTTGGGTTTTCTACCAATTTACATTAAATTAATTCCTTAAAAATAATATAGAAGAAGCAACTTTTTCTTAAACATCTATAATTCAGAATTACTTTAGAAGTTAAGCACGAATGAAGTACTAAAAAACTTTTGTGCAACTGGAAAATTTAAAGTTTATACAGTAAAGTCTCGAAATAGTGAACCGCAAAAACCATGTTTGTTTTTGAAGAAAAAACAGAATGAAGAAAATCGATTTTTATAGCATAAAAAGTAGAGAGGAAAAACTACGGAGACCTTCCGTAAAATCGACCACTCCGGTCGACGCGGCCGGCAAAAAGCAAATTTATCATAAACTTTCGTACCAACTTTTAATTTGTTGGCGCGAACAATCCAATTTTCAAAATACTTACAATCAGCATAATAAATTATTTACAAAATCAAAATCAATTAAATTTTAAAAATTAAAAATTCAAAAATATGATTTTGAAACACGACAGTATATAACGTTGTAGTGTTATTTGCGAGTACTAGTAATATTATAACTTACAATAACATAGTGTTATAACCAGGCATGTGTTACTGCGCATAGAACTACGTAGTAATTATTTATATAACATTGCAGTTATATTACTTATAAATAGAATACTTATATTAAATATTACTACTACATGATTTTGCATATAATTCTGAACATATAAGTTTGTAGTTGTATTTAATATAATTTTTATTATTTGGCGCCTATTCAAATACTACAAATGTTATAATTAGAGCTGAGATTTTAGTTTTTTTACCTTTTAATAAGGGATATTGATAATGAAAATCAATTAAAGGTAGAATCCGTTTCAAAAAATTTCCTTTAATATGGGCCTAACTCGTTTTTACCTTTTTTACCTTTTTTTGTATTTTTTTGTTTATAGCACTTTTTTTTAACATTTTACCACCTTTTTTAAACTTTTTGTCACCTTTTTTAACTTTACTATTTTTATGAATTGCATTTTAAGAAATACAGTTGGGTACAGGTAATACAATTGCAAAAAATGCAACCGGTGCAAACGCTTGTTATCGCTTGGCGCGTTTCCTGTCTACCGAGACTAAAAATGCAAAATGCAAAAAAAATGTTTGTTGATGCTGTCTGCTAGTACTGAGTTAATGTGCAATGGATAGTGTCAGTGGTGTTTGACCGAGTACAGTTACAGTTTCTAGAGAGTTTCTACAGAGATTTATTTTAAAGCTGAGATGCCTAAAGTAAAAGAAAAATAACATTTAAATTAGAAAAATGGATTGGTGGAAAAAAAATACATTTTCTATTAACAATATGAATAAAATATTTTGCCGAGTCTGTTCTGCAGTGGTAAGTTGCCCAAAATCCTTAGAAAAATATAATAAAAGATAATTCGGTATTTCTAGATATATTGTGAGCAAAGATCTCATTTAGTCCAACATGAGTTATCTGATAAACATAAACGAAATGTTGTTAAAACCGAAAGACAACTGCAAATACCGGAGACATCTAGTGAAAATGAAAAATCAAAATTTGCATTAGATTTGTGTAACGCTTTAGTCGCTGCCAACATTTCGTGGGCAAAATTGGAATGTCCTGAGTTCCGTCAGTTTTCAAATACATACTGTGGGAGAGAGATACCCCATAGAACAACATTAAGTAAAAACTATCTACCAAAATGCTACGATCAGGTGACTATTAAAATAAATTAAACTAATGAATGGTACTAAAAAATAAATTTTTATCTAGACAATTGCCAGTATCCGAGAATCCATCGGAAGTTCAAACGTTTGGATTGCAGTAGATGAAACGACGGATGTTATGGGAAGATGTGTGGCAAATTTAGTAGTTGGAAAAATGTCAGCAGAAGAAGCCACCATTCCCTATTTACTAACATCAAAAATTCTTGAAAAAACTAATTCCACTACTGTGGCCAGATTTGTCAACGACTCGATGGGTACCTTATATTTTTGTTTTAATTTATTTGTGGTTTATTAAGAGCTTTTTTTATAGCCGTCCTATGGCCTAATGGCATTGAATACAATAAAGTTAAAATAATATATTCGCATGCCGCAGCTTATATGTTAAAATCTGTAACAACATTA
Organism: Cantharis rufa; assembly: GCA_947369205.1. NCBI lineage: Eukaryota > Metazoa > Arthropoda > Insecta > Coleoptera > Cantharidae > Cantharis > Cantharis rufa. The sequence continues at coordinate 18,401,999 of OX376307.1, read as the reverse complement.
CGTGTGTTTTATCCTAATGTGATACACTTTACTTGTTTAGCTCATGCCCTAAACCCAATTTGTGAAGTAATACGACATGAGTATGATTTAGTCGACACTTTAATATCAAATACCAAAAAAGTTTTTCTGAAAGCCCTTACCAGATTGGAATGCTATAGGGACGTATTACCAGAAACACCACTTCCACCTGAACCTGTCCTGACTAGGTGGGGGACTTGTTTAAGAGCAGCCATATTTTACAGCCAACATTTTGAAAATATAAAGCAGGTAGTACACTGTTCTATAAAATAGAAAATGGTAAAATTTGAGGTACATATTTTTTTTTTATATTTCAGGTTGTCATGGAATTTGATCCTAATGCAGCTGTGTCTATAAAAAGATCACAAGAGGTTTTTGTTAATCCAAATGTTCAATCTCAATTAGTTTATATTGCAACAAATTTTAATATTTTGCATGAAACAATTACAAAGCTCGAAACAGTATTTCCTTAACTGAATCCATTGAGTCCATTTTTAATAAAGTAAAAATTCATTTGGAAACTTGTGGAGAGAGTGTGAAAGACAAATTTAAAAAGTTATAAGTAGAAATCCCGGATATGAAACTTTAGTGTCACTATCCAAAATCTTTTTAGGAGAAAATATCACTTTACCTGTTAATATTACAGTTAGTGATGCTGCTACGTAAAAATTTGTACCCAGTTACTTCATGTGATGTGGAGCGTTCTTTTTCTCTGTACAAAACCATTTTAAGTGACAGAAGACACAGTTTAACCTCTGAGAATATTGAGAAAATGTTAATCTGTTATAGTAATAAGAAGAATTACGATTAATAAAAATAATTCTTTCATAGAACTTGTTTACGTAACCACAAAAATTTTTTCTTAACGTTTAAGTGCTCTTACCGAAAGTGAACTTTCTTTATCTATAGTTTTTCTTACCTAAAGCTAAACTTTTTTTTACCTAAAATCACCTAAAATAAACTTTTTCTTACCTAAAATCAACATTTTAAGCACTTTTTTAGTTACCTTTTTTAAACATTTTTAGTACCTAAAATCTCAGGTCTAGTTATAATATAACATTTTTGTTTTATTACTTACAATTTTATTTTCTCAGTGCACAAGATGGCAATGATTAAATTGAAAACAAAAATAAATTAAAGTTTAACAAACAAACCCAACATTGTATTACCAAAAATACTACTCCCACTGTTTAGTGGAGAGTATGAAGAATGGTGTATGTTTTATGACATTTTCCGAAAAGTAATAGATGCAAATTCAAATATTTAACCTAGAGATACCAAAATAAAAGATTAATAATAAACAAGTTAATGGATCAAATTATAAATTTACCAACAATCCAAAATGAGAATTTAACACAATTACGTCGAATGCACAATACTATTCACGAATACTTAAAAACAGTTGAAAATCAAGGCATTGATATGGGAGCCTTAATCGAACGATGGGTCAGCCAAAAGTAGGATCGAGAAACAAATAGAATTTACGAACAAACAATTTCAAATAATCACGAATGTTTAATCACATTAAACATGAAATCTAATTTTGTATTATAAATATTTTGAGAACACCCTGTAACTTGTAATTAATAATAATGTATCACTTAAATAATATAAATTGCAATACTGCACTCTTTAGTAGGTTAACAATTGTAATATTGTAAGCAAAATGTATTTAAACGTTAAAGGTAAAGTTGTAAGGTCGTACGCATTATTCTAACTTTTAACCTATTTTTAAACTTAAGCGCGTGCGACTCGTCAGCAGTAAATTAATATAAATATTGTAACATTTGATGAAATAAAGAGAGTATAATTTCAACTTGTTTGATTGAATACTTCCACCGAAGCGACTTTGCAAGGCGTAGACTAAAATTGCCTTTTAACCTGTTAGATAGTCTGCTAACAGGCGCAAAGCTTAGCTTCAGATTTATACAACGAAATTCAATCTTTAGAATCATTACTGGAATTTTTGGAAAACAGATGTCAGTCGATCGTTATCAAAATACAACATCTCAAAAGTATTCACCAAAATTTGCTAAATGTATCTGTGGCAGTTATCAACATAAAATTTGGGGATGCATCAAATTCAAAAACATGAATCCAACGGAAAGGAAAGAAGTAGGAAGGAAGTAAGAAGGCCCGCGATGTTTAACGGGTTGGTCATGGATATGTGGTCCCGACGTGTGGTCAGAGACGGAAGTCTGGGAGGTATAATGTGTAATTTTAAATTAAGTTTACAAAAATTTAAATCATTGTTTATATAAAATGCCGAAGAACCATCAAATGGCAGACCTATTCAATGAAAATCCTCTATGGAATGAATTTAAATATTTCCAATGAACAGAAATAATGAGACAAAAAAATGAATTAAGAGTTTATAAAAGCATTAAATAATTTAGCAATTGGAAAAATGTCAGTTTACGTTATTAAATTAATAAAAAACAGAGAAGTGAATGAAGTTAAAGTATCAAAAGGAGCTATATACTTGGTATGCAGAAAATAAAAATAGACAGCGTTTTAGAATAGTATCTAAATCTACAAGAAAATCAGTATTTAGTTCATTAAGAAAGAACAAAAATACCGAATTAAGTGATTTGCCTAACTTAATTCGATTTAAAATTGACATTAATTATATGCTAACATCAATATAGACGTAGAAGAATCACTGTCATTTGGCCGAAATTTATTTGGCCGAATTCTATTGGCCGACTGTTTTTGGCCGATAAATCACTTGGCCGACATATCAATTGGCCGACAGATAATTTGGCCGATCAGTTTTTGGCCGACAGTCACTGTGCCGATAAATTTTATTTTTTTGGTAAATAAATAAATATTTTGTAAAATTATGTTGTTTTATTTAAATTATATTAAATTATTATTAAAATACACAAAAAACATGCAATACAAAATATTCGTTACACACCAACGAATTATTTTTAAGATCCATTAGGTTTAAACTGAAGGTTATGAGAAATGCCACGAAGGAAGTCGTCTTGAGTTTTGTTGGGAAAATCCACAACAAGTCGTTTGAGCCTGTCCGCCAGTTTGACGTATTTTTTCTTGGGAGGATTGGGCACGTGGCCTGCATTATACTGAGCAAGGCTGAATTCAACATTACCTTGCTCACGTTTGAGTCACGTTAGTGATTGAAGGAGATTACGGAAAAACTGGCAAAGGAGAGCCTTTCTTACTTTATGATAGCGGACCCAGTGAAAATCGGATTCTTATATTTAGTACCGCAGAAAATTTACAATTATTGGCTGATTGCGATCATTGGTTTGCCGATGGGACATTCAAGTCGGCCCCATCACTGTTCTTCCAACTGTACACGATCCATTCTATCAAGTATAAGGTGGTAATTCCATCTGTGTTTGTCCTTCTTCCGAATAAGAAGGAGGACACTTATATTAGAGTTCTAGAAGCTATGCTAAACTTGAAACCCGAGTTAAAACCTGTAAGTATTATGACTGATTTTGAAATTGCTCAGAAAAAAGCGTTTCAACGTGTTTTTCCTGGCATCGCTCACCACGGATGCTTTTTTCATTTTAATCAATGTATTTGGCGTGTAATACAGGCTAACAATCCTATTCGAGTTCGGTACGAAAATCTGGCTGATCCATCGTTTCCCTTAAATATTAGAAAGTTGGCGGCTCTAGCCTTTGCTCCTCAAGAGAATGTGGAGCTTATGTTCGAGAATTTGCTGCAAACCGAATTTTTTCTGCAAAATGAAGAAATTTTAAAACCACTTCTCGATTACTTTGAGAACACTTGGATTGGCGCAATTCGAAGTAGGAGCAATCCAGTGCGAAAACCCGTGAATTTCGGGATTTCGGTTTGGAACTGTCACGATGCCTGCCTTGGAGACCTTCCTAAAACAAATAATTCCATTGAAGGGTGGAATAATAAATTCAGTAGTCTTCTCGGAGCCAATCACCCTACAATTTGGAAATTGCTCTTGCTTTGCACTTTGAAGTGTTGTATTTGGCACATTTCCAATAAATTTTTGCACAACTTGTTTATCGCGAGTAAACAGAAATCCATTATGTAAAAGCTGCTTAACTCCACGACTGCTTTCGACATATTCCAAAGGCATATTTGATATAATTTTAATTTACTTTTGATTTCTTCTTTTTCTTCTAATACTTATAATTTCTTCTAATTCTTTCTAATTACTGATTCTTAATTACATAATTGTTTATATAGAAAATAACAAAAGGTAATCGGATAGGATTAACGCGGATAATTTTAATACCGCGTCGTTCAGAAACGGTATTAGTTTTTTTATTAGATTCGTCCTTGGGTGACGTTGCTTTCTATTGGTCTGCTCATAGTCAGGACCATATTCCTCGACTATACGTGCTAACACGGCCATCCTGCAATTGCCACCAAATAACTGTCGGCCAAGTGACTGTCGGCCAAATACTGTTCGGCTAAATGACTGTCGGCCAAAAACTGTTCGGCCAAATAATCTGTCGGCCAAAAACTGTTCGGCCAAATAATCTGTCGGCCAAAAACTGTTCGGCCAAATGATTTATCGGCCAAAAACTGTCGGCCAAATGATTGTCGGCCAAAAAAATTCGGCCAAATGACTGGATACCACGTAGAAGATGGGTTGGTTAACAGCGCATGCGGAATATACACGTAATGTTCTTTAATAAGCACATTACGTTTAAACGCAATACAGAGGAACTTACAATTCTTTGACTACATTTTTCATCAGATCGAATTGGTAATCAAGCCAAATTAGCCCATCAATTCTGTAATATAGAAAACTGAGAAGGTGAAAATACACTATAGCCAATTGAAATATCAAAAAATATTTTAAATTTATCAAATAAACTTCAGCATCAAATAATCAGAATTCCGTTTTCAATAGTTCCAACTTCAATAAAACTAAAAGAGTAACCAGGCAATTGCTATACATTACACTGGGTAGCAGAGCAACATGGTAACAACAGAGCAACATCATTAAACGCGCTGCCTACACGCGTGTTTGTTGCCCTTAGACTTAGATAACTGCCCGCGCGCAAGCGCTTGGGCAGTTTTCGCGCAACAAACACTTGTTTGACAGCTTGAACAAATTATCGGAAATATGCCCAGCTCTTGGTATATTATATACGAAAATCATAGTAATCTTACTGATAATTTAATAGACGGTAAGTAAAAGTCATTTTCTTATAAATAGTCACTGAACAATAATTGTTTATTTGTCATCCAGAAGTCACTGACGTGAATGAACCTGGAATAAGTCGAAAGTGGACTGATGCAGGAATAAAGCTGTTGCTGCACAGTTACCATGAACACGAGCATATGTTGAAATCGGCAAAAAAAGCAACAAATCTGTATAGAAATTAATAGCAACAGAAATTAATCAACATGGATTTGGTTTTAGTTCCTAGGAATGCAACATGAAATTTCGTAATTTAAAAAAAAACTTATAAGAAAATTAAAGATAGCAATGGGAAAACAGAGCGATATGCAAATCATTGGCCATATTTTCAAAATTTTGAAAATATTTTTAGTACAGATCCGGATATTGCACCAAATTGTATCAGTAGTAATACATCTGGTACTACTCTGCATACTTATTCAGAATCAGGTCCTTCTACATACAGGGGAAATTCTCGCCCTTCAAGCATAATAGAGGTATATAATATTTAACTTTAAATCATATAAAATACTAAGTTGATTCATTTTTTTCAAAGATGTATAGTAGCGATACAGACAAATTCGCAGAAAGAAGTCCTAAACGTAGATGCACTCGATTAGTTGAACCGGATTGGGTTAAAGAGTTTCGCAAAGATGCTGCTAAAAGACATGAAGAGAAAATGAATGTGTTACAAGAATTAATTAATATTTTGAAAAAAAAAAAATTTATTATTTATAATATATTATAATCACATTTTAATTTTAAGTAAGATATTATAATATATGTATTTTAAAGCATTACAGCAATACTGTCTCTCTTTCCTTTACCCGTGCAATCATTTCCCGTGTACATTATTTCAAGACTTTCAGGGTTGTCATATGGATATATGAGGAGATGTAGATCTCCTTTATGCATACAAATATTGTGTAGTACGCAACAAGCCACAATTAATGATGGACTGAGTTCTGTTCTGTAGATGTTTACATGTTTTAAAATTCTAAATCTCCCTTTTAGCAAACCAAACGATTGTTCGATAAATACTCTTGTAGAGGAATGTTTAAAGTTATAGGATTTTTGAAGAAGACAGCCGCTACTCGTCTCAATATTGTCCTTAGTGGAGAAACATATAAAAGACAAGTAGTCGATTTTCCCAAAGTTAATTAAAAAACAACAATATCTTGTTTTTTTTTTCTTCCCCACTGCAAAACAGGTTGAAAAATCTCAATTATGCACCTGAAGAATACTTGCCTCGGGTCACGTTGGTGTATCACAAAATAATCCTTTCCGGATTCTAATTCCTCCACACGGCTTACTTTCCGAAGTAACCGGCCGCGGACTTGCAAATCCACACCTAAGCACTATCAACTCTAACCCAAGACTCCTTTGATTCTAGCGAGTGCCCACTGCAATAGAAGTGGCGCGTCGAAACGATCTTTCCATTAGTGGTACGGAGCAACCCTTTGCCCGATAGGAGCGCTCGAACAATTATTAACAATAAATTGTTACGTGTCAGCATGTTTGTATCGATTTCAATAAAACTAAAAGAGTAACCAGGCAAATGTTATACATTGCACTGAGTAAAGTTACATCATTAAACGGTTTACACATATTAGGAAATTTAGAACAGCAAAATTAACAAACGAAAATGAGGAAAACGCTTTAATTGAACTGGTTAGGTTAGGTTAGATTAGGTTAGTCGAGAGCTAAACGCGAACCGTGAATGACGTGTAGCAACGGAGCTCCAGACTAAAGTGTAAGCCGGCACCTTAAAAGTCGTCAAAAAATAGCGAATTTTGGCAGGCGCGCTGCATTAGTGTATGTGTGTGCCCAGTAAAAATTTGAGCTTTTTACGATGGCCCATTGTGCGGAAAAGTGTAAAAGCAAAAGCGAAAACCAAGACCTAAGTGTAGCACCTCCAATTTTGGACAAAAAATTCGGAAATTCGAAACACAGGTTCTGTAAGGGAGACCGCACAGAACCACAGTCCAAAATTTTCGAAAAAAGCCCAAAATTGTGCGTAAAAAAACCACGTGCTAAATAAACGAAAGTGAAATAAACGCGTAACATCCGTAATTCTTGGCCAAAAATTCCAAAAATTTAAACCGCAGTTCAGTGAGGGTGACCGCACAGGACCACAGTGGAAAAATCTTCAAAAAGGCCAAAAATTTGTTCACTCAAAACCACATGGAAAACAAACACTAAAGTGAATTTATTACACCGACGACCGAATGGCGCCCGCAAGGAAGCTAAAGGTGAGTGGAAAATAGTAATTTCTATCTAGTTAACAATACTACCGCGCCCAAAAGACAAAAGTGATTAAAAATTCCAAAAACACCAACGCAGCCCCACGTGGCAAAGTTAATAATATCTGCGAATCCGCTATACGCCATCAAAAAATTTCAATTTTTTTACAAAGTGTAGCGCAGACGAGAGCGCACAAAGTAGTAATTGCAAAATTAAGTTTTCTTTACTCCAAAAAGTGTAATTCGCGAAACCGTCCTGAACAACACCAACGCAGCCCCACGTGGTAGAACTATAATAAAATTAAGTTAGGCTAGTGGCACGGAGTAATATACATAAGTTAGGAGAGTGCACTCGTTCAGTTATAGTGGTCATATAACGCACGCTTGAAAAGAGAGACGGCGCGAGACAGAGAACTCATCGCGAGACCGTTCATTTCCATGTATTTCATAGGGTTTAAAGCATTTTCTACAATTAAACTAGGTACCTTCAACGTTTCATTACATTTATTGTTTTTTATTGATATTATTCATAAACTATAAAGTATTACTTACTACAAAAAACTAAAAATATTAATATTTAATTACATAAGAAGTAGAAATAACATCAATTTGAATACCAGTCGCTAAAATAATTTTCAGTTTGCAATTTGAATATTTTATTTTTCTCCTTAAAGTTCGATTTAGTTTTTAATTCCGTGTCTTTGAAGTATTACCTTTTCAACAATTAGTGTTTTAGCGTAAAATATTTACTTTCTATATTCTATTGATAATAAGGAATCCTGGTTAAATTTACTTTCAGTGTTGCATTCCGAGATAACGTTTGTTTTGCATGGCGGGATCCACAAAACACATTGCAATTTTCGTTTAGTCTGTGTAAAGCATTCATTGTTAAATTATTGTTGACTAAAAATATTGTTAAAAATATGGGCTACAAATGTTTTGTGTCTTATTGTCGTTCGGGATATGCATCCTGTAGCGAAATTGTATCTTTATTTTCACCCCCTAAAGATCCTGAGTTGTTGAAAATTTGGATTAAAAATATACCCCGTGCTGATAAAATTTTGAGTCGAAAAGACCGAGTTTGTGCGAAACATTTCGATCCTAAATATATTGTCAGAGAATGGAAAAATGACTTAATTAATGTAAGTTTGTTTTAGTTATTTACGCGGTTATGTACAATGTGTATATAGGTGATGTATATAAGGTATGTATAGTTAAGCAAATTCATGTCTTATAGATTTATTAACATAATTTATGTAATGTGTCTTAATTTTTTTAAATTCGGTTCACAAATAAAGCCAGAAAAAAATATTTAAATTTAGACTAATTTAACTTCAAAAAACACAAAAGGACAAAAGTAAACATAAACCACAAAATGTTATTACCGATTTCATTAATTATTTTGTTGGTTTATAATCTTACAATACGAAGTTTTTAATAATCACCCAAATATTCTGATTATAGAAATATTGAACTATCAATAAAATAGATTTAGAGGTGAATTTTAATTTTATGCAAATTGTCCATTCTTATATAATTAAATATTAATACTCTTATTTTATATAACTGGTAATACATTATAGTTCATAAATAATATCAATAAAAAACAATAAATGTAATGAAACGTTGAAGGTACCTAGTTTAATTGTAGAAAATGCTTTAAACCCTATAAAATACATGGAAATGAACGGTCTCCCGATGAGTTCTCTGTCTCGCGCCGTCTCTCTCTCCAAGGCGTGCGTTATGTGGCCAAGCGTTAGCCGGTCGCTAGATACCAAGCAACCTCTCCTAACTTATGTATATTACTCCGTGGCTAGTGGAAAAACAAAAACAAGATAAAACCCGCAGACTAAAGTTTTAAATATATAGTTTTAAGTTTTTAATTATAATTCCAAGATTAAACTTTTTAAACCGAAAGTTTGCGCAAAAAATAAATAACTGGACCCACAGTGCATAAAAGTGCGCTAAGATGGAGGACAATGTATCCCAAACTCAACTGGCCATTGAGGAGTGGCGAAAAGTCCTTATCAAAAACAATAAAACCCCGATAGAAGTGAGAGCAGCGGGCTCGAACTTGGTAAACCTTATAGTGGCCCAAGAAGCCAAATTGATGGCACTAGCAGAAGTTGGGACTCTGCTCCCAACCATAGTCACCACCATGACCAGCCTACAGGCTGAAGTGCGCGAAATCCGCAACCATCAAATAAAAGAAGACCAAACGCCCGCAAAAGAAAACCAACCGCCCGCAAAGAAGAAAAAACCCAAGAAGAAGAAGAAAGGAGGTCAGAACGCTCCAACACAAGAAACCACACCCGCAACGCACTCGACAGCCGAGCCACCCAGAGCGGCAACAACTGAGGTAGTGGAAATAGCCGTACCAACAGAGGTTGAAGAAACTCCAGCAACGGACTCGGCAACGGTTGCAGTAGCAAACACGGGAACGGCCGCGGAAATTGTGGCCAGACCAACGGAAAACCCAGAACCACCCTTCCAGGTTCAAAACCGGAGGCGTGGAAGAACCAACACGAACAGAGCCGCACGAGAACACCCCGATCCGGCTATCGCAATCCATCTAACCAAGGCAGGCGACGAGGTAGAATATAAGGATACCATCGCCAAGCTGAAAAGCAGCCTCAGATCCGGAGGAATGAACATTATCAATGCCATTAGGGCTACAAAATCCGGAAATGCACTAATTACACTGGATAGCAACGCCGCCGCGTAGGCTCTACTATTCGAGGAAATAAAAGTAGCAATACCAAACAAGAAAGTGGTAGCAAAATTTGGGGAAGTATCCCTAACAATTAGGGGTATGGATACCAGCACGACCAAGGACGAGGTGGTTGAGAGTCTGAGGCTCATCACGGGGGCTGAAGGGTACATAACCCTTCAATCCCTATCATATAACGCCGTCTACAAGACTCAAACCGCCTCCGTCAAAGTAGACCAAATAAACGCAAATAAGCTTATAGAAAAGGGCTCTGTAAAAATAGGGCTTATAAACGCATGCCCAGTGAGCACCAACAACAGGTGCTTTCGCTGCTGGGCCTTCGACCCCGATCACAGACCATCAGCGTGCGGAGGCCCAGATAAGTCCCAAAATTGTTGGAACTGCCTCAAACCTGGACACGAATCCCGACAATGCCCCAAGGCCACCCCCACCTGCGCCAGATGCGGAGGGGAACACAGGGCAACAAACCCCACCTGCCCGGAATACAGAAAATAAGAAGAGCCTGCAGTCCAGTAAGATACTACAGATCAATCTACATACAGCTAGATTGGCCCACGATCTACTGGACCAAACGACAGTCAACGAAGACATTACAGTGGTCCTCGCAAGTGAACCAAATGCGGCGCATCCAAGCTACATTGGTACACCAACGCTACCGGTACCGCTGCAATATGGGTAGTTGACGGCAAAGGGGTCAGCAAAAGTGGAACGGGACGGTGCTTCGCGTGGATCACCCACAGGGGCACTACGTTCTACAGCTGCTACATCTCGCCAAACATCAGCCACCAGGAGTTTGAAACGGCTATCGACGAAATATTCCAACACGCACAGAGGTCAGACACTCCGGTGATAATAGGGGGTGATTTTAACGCTAAATCAGCGGAGTGGGGAGGTGGCCAATGCGAAGCAAGGCGCGACCCGAACGGCTATGCCAGAGGGGAAGAACTGTCCCAAGCAATCGCGGCTGCCGATATGTACATTTGCAACGAAGGCAACACACCAACGTTCCGCCGACAACAAACCACTTGAGAAACGTCATCGACAAGCTATTCCCATCCCACCAAGCGGAAGAGTGGATAAAACAACCAGCCCAATTCGAGGAATTCACAGAAGGCGAACTAGCCCAAGCTGCGAAATCAATGTCCATCGGAAAGGCCCCAGGTCCAGATAAGGTACCGTCAAGGGTGACCAAACTACTGGCAACCGAGTGCCCAAAAATCATCCTGGAAGCACTAAACCACCACGCCAAAGAAGGAGTCTTTCCAAAGACGTGGAAAAGAGCTAAGCTGGTCCTTCTGAGAAAAGGAGATAAACCCCCGGACGAACCTAGCTCGTATAGACCAATCTGCCTTCTAGATTGCACAGGCAAACTATACGAGCGGATGATCCTGAACCGGCTGCAACAACAGCTTGAACAAAGCGGTGGACTAAACAACCACCAATACGGTTTCAGGAAAGGAAGGTCAACGATAGACGCTGTGCAGGCCATGGTCAACATAGCAAAAAAGGCGGCGGCTGGTACATGGAGGACGAGGAAGATGTGTGCACTAGTAACACTTGACATCAGGAACGCATTCAACTCGGTACAATGGAAAACCATTATAGCCGAATTGGAAGGCAGAGAGATAGATGAGTCACTGGTCAACATTATCAAAAGCTACCTGTCCGAAAGACTACTGGTCGTCCAAGAAGAACAGTTGGAGGGGGAGATCCCGATAACCAGCGGCGTCCCACAAGGGTCAGTTCTGGGGCCAACACTCTGGAACGTCATGTACGACGGGGTGTTCAAACTAGAACTACCCTCAGGCGTCACTCTAATAGGATTCGCGGACGACCTCACCATACTAGTCGTCGCAACAAACGAAAACGATCTCAAGAAGAAGACAGACGAAGCGATACGGCTGATAAACGACTGGGTGAAGTCCAGGGGACTTGAACTAGTCCCACACAAGACGGAAGCCATTCTCCTCACTGGGAAGAGAAAAATCCAGCCCGTCATCTTCCAAATGGGAACCCACAAAATCGAGCCAAAGAACGAGATCAAGACACTGGGCATTACACTGGACAGGAGGCGGAACTTCTCGCAACATATAACTAATGCTGCCGAGAAAGCAGAACGTATGTGCACCGCCCTGTCAAAGCTTATGCCCAACCTTAAAGGACCACGACAGATGAAGAGACGAGTACTGGCATCGGTAGTCCACTCCATCCTGCTTTACGGAGCCCCCGTATGGGTCGATGCCATGACAGTACAAACTCAAAGACAAAAACTAGCGAAGGTGCAGAGGAAAGCGGCACTGAGGGTCTGTTCAGCATACCGTACGGTTTCACAAAACGCGGTACTAGTGATTGCTGGCATGCCCCCTATCGACCTGATGGCGATAGAAAGAGCCAAAAATCACCACCAGAGGCTAGGCAAAGAAGACCACAAGAACGAAACAAACGCTGCATGGCAGAAAAGATGGGACCGTTCAACCACCGGAACCTGGACCAGACAATTAATCCCCAGCATAAACAAATGGCTATCAAGACCACACGGCGAAACAAACTTCCATCTGACCCAGGCCCTAACAGGCCACGGCTGCTTCAACGCCTATCTAGCCAGGATAGGCAAGCTAGAAGATGGGAAGTGCAGCTACTGCCAGGAAGTGGACACAGTGCAACACTCCATCTTCGAATGCCATGAGTGGACACAAGTGCGCGCCGCGGTCGAACTCCAGCTCCAGACGACGCTAAAGCCTGAAAACCTTATAGCAGAGATGCTAAAAGGTGAGGACGAGTGGCGCTTAGTAGCGGAGATGATTAGGACCATCCTAATTAAAAAGGAAGAAGACGAACGCGAACGCCAGGCAGCAGTGTGACGTCAACGCCCACCCAAAACCCAAGTCCCGAAAGGGCAACCATGTGCGCGTAATGTGAGTGCCGTAAAGACGCTAAAAACGCGCGAAAAAAAAAAAAAACCGTGAACAATGACACTAAACCTAGTGAAATCCCCCGAGCGCGAAACAAAGACAAGTCCGCAAGGCAAACCCCCGCAATACGGTAGTGCAGTGCCGAAACACCCTAACGCCCACTAAGGCAACCACCAAGTCCAGGATCCGCGAGAAGAATGCTGTACGCGTACCACGCAGTTCCTGAGTAACAGCGGCCGACCATCAGGAGTGGGGTTTTAGTCGGTAAGAGTCCGACACTACCACCTCAGAACATTGGGGTGGTGTCCATGAGGATTTCCCCACTCCCTCCGCACAAAAAAAAAAAAAAAAAAAAAAAGGTTAGGTTAGGTTGTATATCCCCTACGGCCCGGTAGACGGACGTGTTTTCCGGAGCTCCGGAAACGTAATCCCGTCTCGAGGGACGAGAGAAGTTTTAAAATACGACGTGGTGCGGGACGGGTGCGCTCTCGCGAGAGCCATCCGATAAACCCGGTGTCGACCTTATCGGACTTCGGATAAGATAGGTGGCGAAGTTTTTGTGGTGACGTACTTTTGGTACGATTTTGTGCGGCGAAAACTAACGCAAACCGAGCGCGAGTGGGTGCAAAGTGTGGAGAAAGTTGTCGTGAACCCGCCGAGGTGCAACTCGAGGGGGTGGAAGATGGATTAAGCGCTTTATCACTGCTAAAAGGGGTGAGTGAAATTGAAACTTTTTTGGTGATTGTGCGATAGGGGCGATTTTTGCTACCGTGCGTTAAGCACAAAAAGTTGAGAAGAACGACGCCCGCCACCGCCTTATCGGGCCACTAATAAGGTAGCAAAACGAGAAACAGATGACAAAACAATTCAATTTCATTTACATGGGAAAGTGTTTATTTGTTTTTTCGACGCCAAGGGGTCGTCCGATAGGGGCGAATCGACTACGAGGGGATGTGGGACACGATTTGCCGTCGATCTAGGCACGTCCCACCCTTATCGGTCCGCGCGTTGTGGCGTAAATGGCCAAAAACCACCGTTATCTTTATCGCCTACAGATAGCGATAATCAATTTCGAACATATACGGGGCGGTTCGCGAAGATTTATTATACAGCGAGGACACACCAATTCCGTTTTTTCGACATTCTGAGCGAACCGGTGGGCGGATCGCTCCCGGAGTGGTGCCATGTGACGCGGGCCGGCCGGGGTCACCCCCCCTAAATTTTTTCGACCCCCCCCCCACCAAGTTTCATGGGGGAGAATTTTTGCCCCCCCCCCCCTCCCCCCCTCGACCAAGTTTCATGTGGGAGCGAAAAACGAGATAAAAAAATTTTTCGGAGTGCGCATGCGCAGAGCAAAAACGTTTAGTGGGGCACGTAAAGCCCGAATTTGTGGTTTTCCCGCGAGTGGGAGGGAAAGTGCTACGCGCGGTCCCCCCCCGTCTCCGGAGTCGGTATCGAAACCTGCGGGAGTGTCGTCGAGATCGGGTAACCAACCCCGGTGGAAGTGACACGCCCGTGGGGCCGACGAAGGGACGCGGGTCCGGGACGAAGAGGTAAGAAGACGCCCGGCCGGGCGAAGACGGGCCGAAAACTCCTAAGCCAATGTGACGGAAGTCGCGCCGAAGGCTGAGTGGCATCCGGGAGTATAAGACGGATGTCCCTAGCGGCAACAAAACAAAACGAACGCTATGAAAATGGAAAAAGATAAAGAGAAAACGTTTACCGCACAGGGGGGGGATACCCCAGTGCCGGTCGTGGAGGTTGTCGGAGTGGGCACCTCGCGATCGTCATCCAGCGACCACTCAGGGACTCCGGTGGATGCCCAGGCCGGGTCCCTTTTAAATGCGACTGGAAAAGAAACGCAAACCAAGAGAACACCCAACAGGGGAGGGGTCCCCACAATGCAAGAATGCATAACGGACCTCAAAGCCGAATTGAGAAAAAATCCCAAGAACACGAGCAATAAGGTGAAGGACCTAATAAACTCCCTGCTCAGAGCTCAAGCGCGAGAAGAAATCAACAGAAAGGCCGCGCAGACGGAAAGATGCGTGGGATCCTCCAGGGAAATTACCGAGGCTCTCATGGAGAAATTCAACGAGCAACAAGAACCCTCCGCAAGGTGGTGGATGAGGTAAAAAGATGCTCGTCGGAAATAAAGGAATTAAAAAAAGACAAAGATGACCCACCACCGCGTAACAACGACAACGAGGTGAGCGAAAAAATCGACAAGCTGTCCAAGGCCATGGCGGAGGTCTCCAAAGCGGTTGGATCACTACACGAGAAACAGTTCGAGACGTCCTTCCCCCCGGATCAGACCACGCAGCTGGGAGATTTTATTACCCAAGCGAAAGATCTAGGGGAGGCGGTGAGTAGACTGAAGACGACACTAGAAAGGGTGGAAGTCGGTAATAAAAAGGTGCTGAAGGAGCAGTCCACCAGCACAGTGACTAGTTAAGTTTATAAAATGAATACCAGGATCAAAGGTAGAAAGGAGGAGGAAGATAGGATAGAACAGGGTGAGGGCAGTGACGACGCTACGGGGGTGGCAGACGGGGCGGTCGCCCCGGCTGAAAAAGCGTTCGCCCCGGCAAGAATTCACTAAACATATTAGAAAATTTACAAGCGCTCACGATAATAAATTAAATTGTTTAAATTGAAAAACCAATTCTATTTATATAAAAAAAATAAGCAGAATTGTCAAAATTCACTGGCTACTAACTGTTACATATCAACATATCATTAGGTTACAATGTGGTATCGAGTATCCCATTTTGCAAGTATCCCATTATCTAGCATCATGTTTTGCAACATGAGAACACGACTGCTGTACTTGCCATTCCAATTTCTTCTAGCAAACTAAATTTTAGTAGCGTTTAATCAGCATTTTTATAAGATTATTATTTATTACTTATTAGTCATTCTTCTTTGCTGGTGCTGCCTGAAACTCAGTTGCGTTTATGTCCTCATAATTTATTGTAACATTTTAAATTTTCAAAATTTTAAATTTGTTGTCGAGTGTATTATAGGTTCTGGGCTAAATAAACTTAAATTTTTTTGAAGTACTACATTAGGTAGGTAACTACTTTATTTCTTTTTATGAAATTTTGCATTAACAAAAAAAATTTGAATTTATTTAGGTAAGAACCGAATGAAAAAATACCCGAAAAACATTTAAAAGTTATAAACTTATATTTTTTAAACCAAAGTGTGTGCTTTATAAACCATATTTGTTCGAAATTCATAATGAGTTCTAAAAGAAAAATTTTTGACTATTTTGGCCATGCTTCTAGTCCAAAGAAATCTAAATCCGAAGAGATCATTTCAATAGACAGTGTTAGTGTGTGCAGTAACAGCGATTCTGAAGAAGAATCTATAGAAGTGGAAAACTTTTCAACTTTTTGTGCCAAAGTTTCATCTCTACCTGACAGCTTTCAAATAGTTCCAGGAGCTAGCGATATTTCTCAAACTCTTAGTGAAGGTCCATCACAGCCGAAATTAAACCTGTATCCAGGTACTCGTTTTGGAAAAGACATTAGGAGATTTAATGAATCATGGTACGAACTCTTCAAGTGGCTTGAATATAGTATAACTGAAGATACCGCCTACTGCTTCTCATGTAGATTTTTTTCCAAAAACAAAAAGGGACCTTTTAAAAGTGTTGGTTTTAAGAATTGGAAGAAAGCGTTAAGTGCCGAAGGATTAAAACAGCATGATAATTCGGAAGATCATAAAATGTCTTGCGTTTCGTGGATCAACCACGAGCGTGGTGGCCCATCAGTCGCCGCTCAAATTAGCAATGCACATGCAAAAGCAGTAAGTGAAAACAGACATTATATATCCGTAGTTGTAGACGTTTTAAGATACCTCGCTGTTCAAGGACTAGCTTTAAGGGGAAATGACGAAGGTGAATCTAGCTTAAACAAGGGAAATTTTCTAGAATTGTTAAACCTAATTTCAAAATCCGATGAAATTGTTAAAAAACGTTTGGAATCAGGTCCCCAAAATGCCAAATATACGCATAGTTCCATTCAGAATGAGTTAATGTATATAATGGCTACCCTAGTTAATAAAAAAATTACTCAAGAATTGGAGGAAGCCCAAGTATTCGCAATAATGGCTGATGAAACTAAGGACATATCAAAAAAAGAGCAATTATCTATCGTTGTAAGATACGTTTTTCGGGGTGAGGTGAAAGAAAGATTTCTCGGTTTCACAGCTCTACAATCTCTAAATGCGGAATCCCTTTTTAAATACATAAAGGAAACCTTAAATAAACACCAGATTGACTTAAAGAATTGCGTAGCGCAAACATATGATGGGGCTAGTGTGATGAGTGGTCGAGTTAGTGGCGTACAAACTCGATTAAAGAAAGAAGTTCCGAAAGCTATGTATGTACATTGCATGAACCACAGATTACACCTAGTACTTTTTGATACTTGCAAAAATGTTGGATATGTTCGTGATTTTATTTCGACTTTAGAAGGTCTATACGTGTTTATGTCAGGATCTAACATTCATATACAATTCCTGGATTTGCAAAAAGACATGGGTGATTCGGTAGTTGAATTGAAACGTCATTGTCCTACACGATAGACCAGTCATCTGCACGCTTGTTTAGCGGTCAAGAAAACTCTTAGTCCCATTATTGTTTTGCTAATGCGATTTGCAAATGATCATCAAAGTCAACATAGGTGCGAAGCAAAAGGACTTTTAATTAAAATAGATTTTTCCTTCGTTTATCTTCTTTGTTTATTTACACAACTATTAATGAATACCAAAGGAATATCGGATTATTTACAATCTAAAGAAGCTGACATGGGAAAAGCTATCCTTTTGGTAAACAGTTTGGTTGACGATTTAAAAGCGAAGAAGACCGATAACTTTCACAATGATATCCTTAATGAAACAAAGAATTTATGTAATGAAAACGGATTGAAAATGTCTGAAAAAAGAAAAAGAGAAATCCCCGAAAAGCTCGCAAGGTTTATTATTACCGAAAAAATACCGTCCGCATCTGATGATTTTAGTGAAAGTGGCTTAAGAACAGGTGTATTTTTAGTTGTGTTAGACAGAATTATTGCTGAGTTAGAAAAACGATTTTGTGAAAACTCCATTATTAAAGGTATGAGTGCATTAGTTCCAGGATCGGAGAGTTTTTTAAATTATAATGTGGTTCTCCCTCTGGCCCAATTTTATGAGCTTGACATTTCAGCTCTAAAAGCTGAAATGCAGATCTTACCAAAAACGATCAAACGATACGAGGATGAAGGAACAAAAGTGACTGATTTTACCGACTTTCTTAATTTATTAATAAAATTTAAATTAGCGTTTCAAGAATCTTATAGACTCGCTGTAATAACTGTGACCATCCCCGTGTCTAGTGCATCGTGTGAAAGAACATTTTCATGTTTAAAACGTTTGAAAAGTTTGGCGCGGAACAGGATGCTAGATGCACGGTTGTCCCATCTAGCAACCCTAGCGATTGAAAAAGAGGAAACTCGCCTTTTGGACGTTTCGGAAGTAGTTAATTCTTTTGCGAAAGCGCATGAGAATAGAAGGATTATTCTGCAGTAGTATAAGTATTAAAAAATCATTTATAAATTTATTAGTATTCTTATAAAATTATTGTACGTGTGAGCCTTCAAGTAGGTAGTAACTACGTACTTTGTGTAAGAAATTTCAATAAAATATATTTTTGGTACTATAGTCAAATGTAAATAGAAACATTTTGAAAATATAGCCGTCTATCAAATTCTTCTAGAAATTACGCACTTTTAACTATTATTTATCCTTTCTATATTATCTAAACTAATATGCTAGTTATTCATTCAAATATTTTTTACTAAAATGTAACACAATTACAAAAGTAAGTATACAAAATTGATAGATTTTACATTACAAAAATATGTTTAAACATTTTTGAAGTTAATTTAAAAGCTGTTGACCTTGAATTTTACAAAAAAATCGCCTGCGGCGCTTCGGGCTACGCCCGCTCCTCCGCCCCCCATGACAACTTGTTAATTTCACTCCGCCCCGGCATAGAATTTATGCTGGCGTCGTCACTGGTGAGGGGGATGTAAGCATGGACGAGTCAGGGGAGATAGAGATAGAATAAATGATGAGAACGCAACAAAGAGAAGAAAGGGTTTTGGTGCAGGTAGAGGAGCAACCTCAAGATATCCAGACGAATTTAATGATGCAGCAGTTGATAAATTTAATAAAGAAACAAAATGACGATTCAAATAAAAACATGGGAGATTTAAATAAAAAGATGAGGAATTTAGAAAAGAACTTGGGAGAAGAAATAGTAGGTGTTTAATCACATTAAACATGAAATCTAATTTTGTATTATAAATATTTTGAGAACACCCTGTAAGTAATAATAATGTATCACTTCAATAATATAAATTGCAATACTGCACTCTTTAGTAGGTTAACAATTGTAATATTGTAAGCAAAATGTATTTAAACGTTAAGTTGTAAGGTCGTACGCATTATTCTAACTTTTAACCTAATTTTAAACTTAAGCGCGTGCGACTCGTCAGCAGTAAATTAATATAAATATTGTAACATTTGATGAAATAAAGAGAGTATAATTTCAACTTGTTTGATTGAATACTTCCACCGAAGCGACTTTGCAAGGCGTAGACCAAAATTGCCTTTTAACCTGTTAGATAGTCTGCTAACAGGCGCAAAGCTTAGCTTCATATTTTTACAGTAGGTATAAAAAATAAAATGGATACAAATAGGGAGGAAGATAAGGAAGAAATTAGGGAACAAAATAATAAAAGGGATAGAGATAGGGAACAAGATAAGAAAGAAATAAGGGAACAAATAGATAGAGTGACAAGTAAAGTAGAGGACTTAGAGGGAAAATTGCGTAACTTTCGGGAAGATGTTGCGAGAAAAATAACGCAGGTAGAAAATAAATTAGTAGAAGTAGAAAGAACGTTGCGGGATGATATAAAGTTTGTGGAGGACAAAACTAAAACATTAGAGGGCCGTAACGGGGAAATAAGGGAAAGAATAAATAAATTAGAGGGGGCTGCAATTGAGTTGGAAGAAAAGTTAGGAACAAGGATTACGGCGGTACACAATAAGAATAATGGGGATGTAGAAAAGCTAAATAAGGGGTTAAATGAAATAAGAGCAGAAATTGGGAAAGTGGCTGAGCGCCCAGAATTAGATTTTATAGAAGCGTTACAACAGATTACCAATCATGATGGTGAATCGAATCAAAAATTTTATGGGGATAACAGGGTAAATCCCAACATATTCATCAATCATTTAGGGAAACGAATAAGCAAAATTAGGGACGTAGATAGGATCAAGCAAATAATTAGAGGGGCACTAAAGGGAGAACCCGAGGTTTGGTTTTCGATGATTGAAGAGAAATTCAATTCATTCGGGGAATTCAAAGCAATGGTTTTAAAACAATATTGGGGTGAAACAGAACAGGGCCGTGTCCGCAAGGAAGTAACCACGGGAAAATATAAGGGGTATGAGAGATCAAGGGAGAAATACGCAATGAGGATTGTAAGCCAAGCGCAACAAGTTGTTCCCGCTTATGTAGAAAGGGACTTGGTACAATATGGCAGAGCACTTTGAGGGAGATTTAAGTAGGCGGATCGGAATAGAAAGAATAGAAACTATCGGAGAGTTCTATGAATTGCTAAATCGGTTTGACGTAACAGTTAAGTTCACAAATCCAAGCTACCAAGGACCAACAAATAACAGAAATGGAAATGGAAATTACGGAGGAGGTTATAATAATAATAGAAATGCGTATAGTCAGAATAACGATAGGAACGGCAATAACAACTTTGGGAATCAATATAGAGGAGGTGGAAACACTTAGGGAAACGATAGGGGTAGTTATCAAGGAAATAACATAAGTTATGGCCGAGGTCGAGGTCAAGGACGAGGAAATAATTATAGACAGCTTAACGAAAGGGAAATAAATAGTATTGGAACGAAGAGTAGCACGCAGATAACTGAGGAAGTGAGTAGGGAAGGACCATCGGTCCCAACTACGTCACATTTTTAAGTGAGGTCAGATGCCTAGTAGGCACAAACTCCTATCGACACCCTAGGGAATTCATTACAACCCAGGATGATACTATTGATGTAGGGGAGATTAGCATTTTGCCAAGAATTTTCATTCATGTGGAGAACATTAAAGTATTATGTCTTATTGATACAGGAGCAGAAATTTCGATAATAAACGAGGATGTAATTTTAAAGAATATGCAAATATTTAAGGGTAAGTTATTAAATATAAAGAGTATAAATTTGGTAACGGCTAACAACAAAAGGTTTACGACCATAAATAAATTATTAATGGCGAATATTCAGATAGGGAAATTTAGTTCTTTAGAAGGGATAATGATCATGAAATGTTTAAAGATGGAATGTTTGCTAGGAATGGATTTATTAAAGAATTTTAAAATTAAAATAAATGTGGATAGTAGGAACGTTGAGGTTGAAGAGGAATTAATTCACTGGGAAAATAATAGCTTGGAGATTAACAATAGTGATCATTGCATAGTAGAGAAAAAGGTAAACAACATTAGTAGTTTCAATTTAGAGAATGTTCAGTTAGATTGTCCGGTGATATATCAGGTTTACATTAAAGAAACTTTATACGAACACATAGACTTAATTAACGATTATGATATATTGGAAAATTTACTAACAAATCGTTTAGCATATGATGGTAAGAAAAAAAAGTCTGTGATTGTTCGATTGTTACTGTTTGTTTTTTGTTCTAGAATATAGTAGATCAGTTACGGTAGAGGTTAAGGTGAGGTTAAGGTTAAGAGGTTAAGAGGTTAAGTTACGGATAAGGTGGATGAATTTGATTTAGAAAAATATGTTAATGATGAGTTGGAAAAGTTACTTATGGTGTTGAAAATAGTCGATAATAATTATATTCGACGATCGACTCGATGACATCTTTAAAAATATTGATTTGAATGAAGCTCATCGAATTGGGAAAAAAAGAAAATTACCAGATATATTGATGAAAAAATTATTCATCATCAAAAGGAATTACAATCATATAGGGAAGCAGCTTTAAATTTGAATCAACGAATTAAATGAAAAGAAAATATAATTTTACAAATGAAGAATTTAATGAAATGTACGAGGGTGGTTCAAATATGATCGAGACAAACGCTGTAGATAGCGCGCATGTAGTTTTGAAGGTCGTCGCTTGAGTATGTGATAGTTGGGTCCTTTACAAACAGGGTGGCATAGTTTTCGTCGGTAGCGCATGTTTCACGCGCATGCTACGACCATGAGTGAACGTCAAGTGACGACCGCCGTTGCGCAACGTATTGTCATTCGTTTTTTAGTGTGGGAAAGCGTTAAAAACACGGAAATTCTTCTGCGTTTGCGAAATCAGTTTGGTAGTAAGTGCCTGAGTAGGGCTGCTGTGTTTAAATGGGCCAAAGCATTCAAGGATGGCCGCGAAACCGTCGAAAATGAGCAGCATAATCGTCGACCGCGAACCAGCATTACACCAGACAACATTCGCCGCGTAGAACAACTCATTTTGAAGGACCGTAGGACGAATGTTCAATACATTTCAGCTGAACACGGCATCAGTATTGGTAGTGTAGAGTCAATCATCCACGAACAACTTCAATATCGCAAAACAAAGGCGCGATGGGTTCCTAAACTGTTGAACTTCGAGCAAAAATTCACGCACCCTCATACCGCGCGTCTCACGCTCGATACAATATTGGAATTGGGGTGGGAGGTACTGGAACACCCCCCCTACAGTCCGGATTTATCACCCTGCGACTACCACATGTTTGGACCACTGAAAAAAGCCCTCGGAGGTCATAGATTCAACACCGACGACGAAGTAGAGGAGTTCGTGCGTGTTTGAGAATGGTAAATTCAAGATAGTTAGAATAGGATAAAATTTCATTGCGCATGCATAGATTTTACATATAAGGCTTGCATGCGATAGTAATAAGTTAGTAGTGAGGGTAATAAGAATATATCTTTGTTCAATAGTTTTCCACTAGATTCTCTATAAGTGTAATACTTTTATTCTAGTTTTAATTAAACCAAATTAGTTCCATAAAGATATTTTCATTTATGTAAAACAATCCTAAAAACGCAACAGTGCGCACATGGCTGTCCGAGTTGCCCAAGGAATTCTTCGATACCGGTATCAAAAAGCTTCCGAAAAGGTGGGCAAAATGTGCAACTTGTGAGGGGACGTACATAGAAAAACTGTAAAGTTTTGTAAATTTTTTCAATAGTAAATAAACGTGTCAGAGCATTTGTCTCGATCTTATTTGAACCACCCTCGTAAATTAAAAAAATGATTAAAAAATTTTGTAAAATAATAAAATTATGAGTAAAACATTAATTAGCATCGAATTTCATTTTTTATTTAAAAAAACAATTCCTTAATAGAATGGTTCTATTATACATGTACATTATATTATACAACTTGATTAGTGTTTATCCACGAATTGTGACTCTTATCTAGTCCAAGCCACTTAACAAACGTTTTCTTGTTCTGTCTTTGTAAAACTTTTCCTATTAAATAAACGTCGGGGTGTTTAACTTGTTGTAATTCTTGTTTATAAAAGCACCCCTTAATTTCCTTAGTTTCCTAATTTTAATTAATTACTTAATTTCCTAATTTTAGTAGAGAAATTAGTGACGGAAGTAGGGGAAAATTAGATTCAAAAATTACGGGGGTTAAGAATAGGAAAGATGGGAAAATAAACCACATAAATGAAGAATTAGACAAGATAAGATTGCCGCGTGCAATCATTATCAAATTCGTTTCTTACCAGAAGAAATCCTTAGTATATTCCAACAAGAAAAATTTTAAAGGCACCAAATTTGTATTGAGAGAAGATTTAACTAGAAAGAGGCTGGATGTGTATATGGAAGCTGTAACAAGATATGGGTTAAGACGAGTCAACACACGTGATGGAAAAATTGTGGTTAGATCTCTGCCGGATAATGATGGTGCGTCCAAGGTAATGTTTGTGGCTTCGTCGTTAAGTGAGTTACAGTAATTTTGTTGATGCGGTGCGACTATACTCAACGTGTGTATATTATAATTTTATCCTGTGATTATTTATCTTTATTTACATTTTATCGAATCACATTTAACTTTAACATTATTTAAACTTAATATTTAGCAATATATTTCATAGTTTTGTATTACTAATATTTTTAGCTTTTAATTTCAAATAAGCCAATTACTTGATCATTGATACACTAAAAATATATATTTTTATTTATGCTTTTTGTTGGAAGAAAATTAATTAACCGTTTCTTTTAAATAATCTTATATCATCATATAATCAAATAATACTATAATTTATCTGACTTATCGTTTTTATTAATTCTACTGAATTTTTAATATTATAATTTACTTGCATTTGTAATTTTGTATGACTTTATGCTATTGATTAGTTTTTTATTTCTTAATTGTCTTTTTCAAAGCTATTACTTATGTATGTGTTTATGCGGAGTACATACCTGTGCGATTGTGCGGAGAGTAGGGCGTTGCGACTGGGATCCAAGGATCTACATTAATGCATTAAAGCGTAGAATAGATAAGATTAAGGATATTAATAGGATCAAAAATATTATCAGGTCAAGTTTAAAGGAAGTCACGGAGGCGTGGTACGCCATGGTGGAGAAGTACAACAGTTTTGAATAGTTCAAAACTATATTTCTAAGACAGTACTAGGGAGAAGTCGAACAAGGCAAAATTAGGATAAATTATAGATTGAAGATTTGACTGTTCCCGAAGAACCACATATTGCTGAGTCATCTGAAGATCTCACTTCGCCACCGCCACCCGAACAATATTCAAAGTACTACATGTTTATTCTATAGTTGGTAAACTTACAAAACTATCAGAAAAACTAACAGACGTACCCAATGAAAGCAAACACAAAATATTTAATCGTAGCGTAGCAACATAGTGAATGACTCTTTTAAAATTAAATGCGACAAAAGCTCAACAAAAAGGAGGAGAGAAACAGAGAGAAAAACTCTCCGGTTTATAGGTTAATACCTATAGGTATTAACATTAACAGGTATTAACAGGTAATAACAAATCATTGATACCTATAGGTATTAACCTATAAGCCGGAGAACCAGCGAGATGCGAATGCAGTCATACCTCAAAGAGGACGAAAAGGAGGAGGCTTCCGCGGCACCAGAGGCCGAGGCGGACAAGGTAAACCAGGAACGTACCAAAGAGGTTCCACAAGTCTTAAACAAGCCCACCCACCTTCACGACGCCTCCAAAGCAAAGATCACCACATCATCACCAGCGGATGATGCCATCTTTGGAAGGCACCTCAGCGTGCGAGAAAACGCACCCCGCCAGACTTTCTCAGTCAGTGCACCAGCACTAATTGAAATCTCGCGACAAACCTACAGTGAGTTGATAACGGATGACAATTCATTGACAAATATCATACTCCCGGAGTACATTGATTACTATTCGACAGCCATGTTATGGTTTAGAATTATATCATTAAAACAGAAAAACTCCCAACCGCTAACAATCGCAGAGCAAGACGTACTTATGGCAATCCAGCCAATGACGTATGCTGTGTCCGAGCCATTGAGGCTACAATTATGCCATTTAGGCAATATTGTCACAAAGACTGGAGCCCATCTATTCCCGACCTTTCCACCACTTCCTACAGAATTGATTGGAGGTCAAGGCGGATATTATGGAACGCTGCTACCACCAGCAGACGGAGTAGATCCCCAACTACATAATCTCTACGAAGAGATTCCCTGCTTAGGCGTTTTGTCTGAAGCAGTTAGAAACACAATTGGTAATGCTCTCCCAGGCATATATCAATCCCAGCTGACATATGAAAATCAGCAACCAAATCAAAACCTATTAGGGTTCAGGCCACTAATCTCTAGGCGTAACGAAGCCAAAATTTTAGCTTTAGAGCTAAATATCACGGATCAAGACTTTCCCTCTTTCCCTGCAAACACAGGCATCAACCTAGATTTTCTACAGGCAATCTCGAATGTCATAGCCAACACAAAAACTTTTAAAGTTACTCATTTAGTATTCGCTACAATGGCAGAGATCGGAGCCCAGTCCCAGATAGTCATACAAACACCACAACTTGCACATGCGCAACAGCGCGGCATTGTGAGTGAAATAATTCCTTCAGGATTATTGAATGACACCCCAAGTACCTTCGGAGCAGGCATTTTCTTTTTCCCCCAGTTACTAAAGGAGCAGTTCATCCACCCAGACCAAAACGTCAATCTCAGCTGGAGTATTTATCCTATAATACCTCAACCATGGATTGATAACTGCAACGATCGTCGTAATCTACCACCAGAATACCTCATGAATCGTTTTGCAACAGTTTCAATGTTGTCAAACACCTACCGGACCAATATAATAATTAAAGAATTAGTAACAGAAAAACGCTAAATAGTTATTCCTTCAAACTTCAACAGTTAAATGTGATTTCACAAAATCAATCGACATCGTCTGTAAAGACAACTTCAATTTTACCTAGTAGGTATATATGCGGATTCAAGTAATACAACTTTGACCAATTCACCACAGTGTCAGTATATGGAGAGTCATCATGATCGTTCTAATATTCTACATATTATGGCTTTCATTCACATCAAAATCAATCGAATGAAGGTTATAATGATGATTCTTAGACTCTTGGACTTTATATAATCTTTTGCACACGAAAATTTGGTGGAAATTTCATATAAACGGAGGTTAATATTCGAAGAAGAGCAGATCGATTTAGGTGGTCCGAGAGATCGATTTTAACGTGTTACGGTTACGAATTTATTTTTAAATTTTCTTTAAATTCCCGCGCCCTTCTCAAACTACCGACACGCTCCAACCTTTATATTGCAGAATGCATCGAGTGCTTTACTCAAGGCCGGGAGATAAGCTTGACCTTTTTGGGTAAGCAAGTCTAT
Source organism: Cantharis rufa (assembly GCA_947369205.1). Classification (NCBI taxonomy): domain Eukaryota; kingdom Metazoa; phylum Arthropoda; class Insecta; order Coleoptera; family Cantharidae; genus Cantharis; species Cantharis rufa. The sequence goes on along the minus strand of OX376307.1, from coordinate 18,374,969 downwards.
GCCTGGACATTCCAGCGAACAATTTAGGAGAGGATAGGGACGACATGAAGTTTTACAGGCATTCAAGCGGTATACGTAGATTGAAACGTTCGAGCGAGCGAATAATTCCGCCGAATAATTTGTATTACCGATTCATGCGTACCGTATTGTGAATTACCGTAATTGTGGCTTATTTCCGATTTTTGTGAAGATCACGTGAGTGATTACCGCGCTGCGTAAAGTGATTACGCAATTCCGCTTATTTTTTTGTGACTACCTTGGTAGTATAATAAATCCAGGTAGTGATTTAACCCTGGTACGAATACAAGTATTGCTTATTGTGGTGACGTGCTATTTTACCGTCACAGTTTACCGTAGTGACGTCATAACTTTTATGACGTGTATTTGTAAGGACGCTTACGTCCATTTTGCTTGAAGGAGCATCTGCTATACCACGACTGCGCGCAGGGTCGAAAATCCCGCGCTTTTGCAAGACAACATTCCGCTTTCAGCTTTATTTATTTACCGTTCTGCCGTCCGAGGAAACACCTCAGTTACTCGCAATTGCTGTGTCTCGAATTCAACTGACTAATGTGAGTATACTTCTTTAAATTTTAAAGTGCAACGAAAATCGCTACCGTATCGCCAATTAGGCCGCTGTCTTCGACAGCATCAACCCTCCAGATTGTTGGAGTGGCCAAAATTGTATTATTTGTGTATTTGTTTAGCATTAATTTCATGCATGCCGAGGTCGACCCCTTTATTTAGCTTAAGGAACCTGCGTTGTATGACAACATATTTTCCGTTTATTATACGTACCGTTACAAACCCTCACTGGCAGTTTTCTTGTGTACTTCTTTTTCAGGGTAAAATTGTAAGGATTCGAGCCATAAGCAATAAGCAAACAATAACCAGGATCGCTCTCATATACGCGACCGCTGCCGCGACTTTCCTAAGTACGACCCTGGAGGTCCGACTACGCTACGCCGGGCCACGAAATCTATTGTTAAGCATTCGTATCAAACGGTCCGAGAGATCGATTTATACGAGATTTTGTCGGGAAAGTTGATTTTGGAAATCAAATTTGGTCCTGTGTGTTCGAGTGTGTCTTTTTAAATTTGTTTGAGTGCCATAATTTATTATAATTGCAGATTTATTATAATGTCAAATTATAATTAAATACTTTAAAGTTTCGTAAGCTGGTATAAGTTGTGGGTGTCAAAGTATCGATCCCTTATAACCAGAGCAGATTTCTTCGGAGATAATTTCGTAAGTGTTTTTTTTTATTTATTATAGTATTAACCTTTTAGAAACAATAATTAATTATTCTGCGAATTACAGAATTATTTCAAAAGGCCATCATAATATTAAGGGGTAAATTATAGGGACCACGGAATTTAGAGTTTAGCGATCAATTCATTGTAGATTTGCTTTGAAAAACTTTTTATAATTATTTTATGAAGCATTTTCTGTTAAATAAATTTTAGTTAAAGAAACGTCGATGTTTTGTTTCCTTTGAAACAAAGGGAAATTACATATATTGTTTTCAGAGTAGTGTACGTGCTCCGTCTAGTCCCGTAACCGGCGTTTAAATTCCCAAAGTTAAGCCGGGGACCCAACGCCGTACAACCGAAAGGCCTGTTGGCTTGACCAGTTGCACGCTACCAAAGTAAAGAAGACAGAAAAATGGACGGTGTTTTGTTCGTTTGAAGGTGGTGGCAGCGTCAAATAAAATTTTCCTGAGAACGGCGCAACCCCAAGTTAAGAGAATTCTCAGTACGGCCTGAGAGCACAAGGCCCAAGTGACGACCTCCCGTTACAACGCAAGGCACGAAAGAGGAACTCGGAAACCCTCCCAGGAGAAAGATATCCATCCGGTTTCTACAAGCGAACCTGAACACCTCAGGTGCAGCTCAGGACCTGTTCCAATCCACTGCCAAAGCAAGAGATATCGACATTGTCCTGCTGTCGGAGCCGAATCTCCAGAGAACGACAAACCTGATTAACGATGACACCGGCAGAGCAGCCATTTACCTGCCGAAGACGACCGACATAGAAGAGAGCGGTGCAGGGCCAGGATTTGCATGGGACAGTTTACAAGAGGGAGGGTAATGGCGTAATGATCCGTCCAGACTATTCCAACAGCTGGATGACCTCATCGCCCACGCGTCAAACCGGACGAATGACGAAGAAGACGTGGTAATAGGCGGCGATTTCAATGCCAAGTCGCCCGCGTGGAGATCCCCTCACACGGTGTGCGGAAGTGCGGCCTAACGGGAAGAATGAAGAAAAAGAAAATACATGTTTAACGTGGTTAAACAGCAGGTGTTAAAGAAAATTAGAAGCTTGGGGCAAATAATTGTCTCATTCAAAGAATATGCCAGAAGAAACACCAGGACCCAATGCTTCAAGTGCCAGCAATTCGGGCACGGTTCCACCAATTGCCAATGGTCAAATGCCTGGAAACTACCGCCCGCCCAACTACAGTCACGGCAAAACATACCTTTCGTTTACGGAAAGGGTAAGTGCAAAAGCGCAGCGCCATGGACAACCCATCTACAATAACGTAAACTATTCAAATAATAGAAATTTCACCACCCCCACAAGTCAATAATTATCAAAATTTTTCTACAGCCACAGCAAACTACCCCACACTTCCGACACCGACGCAAACCTTCAGGCAATTTGCACCCCCAGAACTTACTTTCCAGCAGAAAAGACTTCTTCCGACGAAAAGACTTGTCAAGTTGTGTATAAGGATTCCAGTGATGATGAAGGATTTACAGCTGATAATGACTTAATGGATATTGATGTAGAAGAATATTGTCGCAAGTGGAAATATATAATCTATAAATTATTGTAATTAAATGTAACTCCACTTGAAGCTCCCTCGTATAAGTTGACAAAGTGCAATAATTACAAATAAGTAGGTTATGAATCTGGAAGGGGAAGCTTCAAGCGGTTCAATAGAATAATGAATTAATAAACGGGGAGTTCGGAGTGTGCACCTCCCGAGCTCAATATGTAAACTGGCCGCTTGATGGCTTCACTCTCCTGAATGGTGTAAGTTAAGTAGAGTAAGTCCTAAGTATAAGCATGAAAATTATTATTAGTATTTAGTTCTTATTTGAATTTAATAAATAATTTATTTATTGTTACACCCGTGCTTTACCCCCAATTTAATACCAAATCCCCCTTCAGAAACATTCGTAACATGCATGTTACGTGATAGGTGATATGTGATAGGGTTACGTGTTAGGTGATGAACCTTTAAGTATTACGTTCTCGTAAAATTTGAAACAAAAAAAGAATTCTTTACTACGTTGCCCAAATCAAGCAGAAATATGATGCTGATTAATATGACGTACAATTTTTAAGAAAGCATTCGGCCTCTTGGGATTTTACATTCCCTACGACAGCAGATAAAGGTTTGGTCAAGAAGGAAGATGTTGTTTTAAAGTTACCAAAGCCATCAACCTCTAAATGAACTTCTAGAACATCTTCTTTAATAGAATTCGATATCTGCCTTCAAAAGTAGGTATAACTTGTAAGAAAATAGGTATTCTAAATATTGGTGTTTGTTTGGTTGCATATATTTTACTTAGGCATCTATACTTTCAATCATCTATGATGATTTAAGAAGGGGAGATTTTAACGCACTAAAATTATAATAGTACAATGGGGCATTCGAATTCGAGATATCGACCGCAACAGGTGTCAGAATCTTTGAATATTATTTTATCAGTGTGTAACAACCCAAAAACATTTTAAAAACATAAAATTTTGGTTGTTTGTGATGTCATTTTGACATTTGCTATTTTATTTTTTAATTTAGTAGTTACACCCTGCTCAGCTAGCAAAAATTACAGCTTCAGATTTAAAAATTCGCATGGAAGAAGTCTCCAAATTTTATGAACTAGAGGGGATTGCGTCAGAAGCCGAGCTGTGGCGGCTTTTTTGGACAAACAAGGAGGAGAATCTCGAAACTTTGGAGATAACAGACGCGATTCAACAAGCAGAAATTTTCTATCCAAACGTTAAAACAGCCCTACAAATTTTATTGGCAGTGCCTTATTCTACAGCTATTGATTGAAGACATATTAAACGGGATATGTATTGTCACAGAAATATCGATCACACTGTATATAATCGAAATTATAATTAATAAACAAAATATATTTAATATCCGGTGTGATCGATGATTATGCAAATGTAAAATAAACGGACATTACCCTGCTGATCGAACATAATAAATAACCAATAGTATAATTAATATTAGAATAACATAGAGAACATAGGAAATTAAGATTAAGAGGGAGAAATGTCATAAGAGAGGTAATCAATCAGGAACGATTGTAGTAGTAGTAGTATGTTTTAGTACTATGTATTTAGTACTACAAATACTATACAGTTTCAGTATTTAGTACTACAAATACTATGCATTTAATACTACAGTATTGCTAATATTAATAACAACTGCTCACTTATGCTTATAATTTGACTACAAATTAAATGCAAAACAGGTATTTTCAATTTAGTACTACGTTATTCTAACGTTTGTAACAACTATGTATTGCAGATATCACTTATCTTTTTTTTTACACTTTTTAGATAACATTTTTCAGATTTCATATTACTTAAAAATTTATTATAAAATTGGCCGTTATGGCATTTAGAGAGCAAAATTAGTTTCTTTGTGTATGTTAATATTTTTAAATTATTTTGTTCTACGATTTTTATTATTGGATGGAAACTTGAAGGCAGCACAAGGGTAAATACGCGTATCCTACCAATCAAAATTCGGGGTCGAATTTTAGTAAGGAGGGGAAAACAATTTCTTTTTGCAAATAAAGTAATTTACAAATTTTGATAACTTGGGGTCAATGTTTTTTGAGTTTAACCCAAAAGTAGGAAAAGAAAATTCAATATAAAGCGACAACGAATCAATAATATAATATTTTAAATCGAATTTTTAATTATAAAGGTGAAATAATAAGTATGATAATGTAATAAATATTCGCAAAGATGAAAATAAGTCGCAAAAGTAAATAATATACCCCGTCCTTGCAATATTAGTGAACAAAACCCAATTAATAATCACAAAACTGCAAGAAGCATTTTCTAATAGTAAAAATAAAATCCTAAAAAATTTAAATATCGTGATTACAAGTTGATTGAATTTTAAATTTCAATTTTAATATTTTATTCTAATGTCAGTAGTATAAGATTGGGGGTGCCTGTATCCCCCCACCTCTTTTTTTGATCCCCCCACCACTTTTTCTCATGCCACACCCACTTTTCAAGGTCAAGCATCCTATTGGTCATAGCCACGCCCAATTTTCAAGATCGAGCATTGTATTGGTCATAGCCACGCCCCTTTTTCAAGGTCAAGCATTCTATTGGCCGTACGCCACTGCCCACATATCAAGGTCATGCATTCTATTGGCGGTAAGCCACGCCCACTTTTCAAGGTCAAGAATTCCATTGGTCGTAAGCCATACCCACGTTTCAAGGACGGTAAGCCATCTCTCTCTTTCTTTCTCACACGCACCTCAGGGTTACCTCAAGGCTATACAGTAAGACCACATTGTAAAATCACCTCTTATCCAAATAAATTGATAGATAATCATTTTTATCACAAATATAGATAATACAAATCATTTTTATATAGTACGAATTTAAAATTGTGTAAAGACCCACCATATTTTGGTACATATTTAAAATTTAAATTAATTATTTTTATTAGGATTGCAGGAACTTAAGAAACAATATCTTAAATGTTTTAATTTAATTAATATAATATAACGTGCATAATATCTTACGACGCAGTATAATATTATCTCCGACGATAGTTGTATCTATCTATAGATGTTACAGTGGATGCATTAACATAAAGTTTATTCTTAAAACTTTAAATATTAACAAGAAAATAATTATTTTAGTGTCTACAAGTGTTCACGTATTTATATTATAGGTATGTGCATTTTTCTAGTTCAATTAATTAATTTCTGGTTAGGTTAGAGCAGCAAGCTGAAAGATTATTGAAGGTTATTGCTCTAACCTAGCACGAAACTAGATAATAATAATATTTAAAATCGTTTTTTATTTATGTAATTTTTAGAATGTCTACAACAAAGTTTCCCTGCGATGGTTGTAAATTTTCCTTTACAATGAAACAAAATTTAAAGAGACATATGAGAGAAACGGGTTGTGGTAATCGTAAGTGTTATATATTTATTAAATTAATACATTCTAACAAATTTTTATTTATTTATAGAATCACAATCTACGAGTAATTATCAATCAAATACAAAAAGGATTAAACTAGACAGTAAGTTGCATTGCCAACAATGCAATATTGATATCATAAATAAGTGTAATCATCAGAAAAGTGCAGAACATAAAAATAACTCTATCAATTTATTTGGTGATAATATACAATTGATTAATACGGCTTTTAAAAGTCGAATACAATCTTATCGCATTTTTTCAAAACATAAATATATTAATCTAAAAGATTTTTTTGATGACGTATTATTACAATTAATCGATTTAATTAAAAATACACTTGTTAAATTTGAATGTCTTAAAATAAATTTACAGCTATTTGGGCAATATACACAACAAGCAAAAAATCTATTTGATATTAAATGTTTTAATACGAAAAATATAATTACTACTAAATCAACAGACTTAAATGAATTGTTATTAACATTTTTAAATATTTTAAATTGTAAAATGTCTGAATTTAGTGAAAAAGATAGTGGATGGGCCTTAAATGAAATTTTATATCTAGAGATGAATTTAAATAACTTTAATCCGTTGCGTGGTGGACAGAATTCGTTTTTAGAGTTGCCAAAATCAATTATACTTAAAAATGCTGTTTTAAATATAAGAAACGTTCAAGATCATTATTGCTTTGCTTATAGTATTTTAGCTGCTTTCTGTAAACCGCAAAGTTATGATATCATTCCAAGTTCATATCCAAATATTTTTGAAAATTTAAATTTGCACGATTTACATTTTCCAATGAAATTAATCGATATAGAAAAATTTGAAAAATTAAATAATATTAGCGTTAATGTTTATGGATTAAATAAAAATGATAAAACAAAAAAATTCGATATTATAGGTCCTTTCCACCACACAAAATGTAAACTTTTAAAACATGTAAATTTATTACTTATTGATGATGGGTTGGGAAAATTTCATTATTGTTTAATAAAAGATTTATCTCGATTGGTATCCACTCAATTAAATAAACATAAGACACGAAAATATATTTGCGATGGATGTCTTCAATTTTTTAATGATGAATATAAATTAGTGAGACATAATGAATATGATTGTGGTCACATACGCGCTAATTTACCCTCCGATAATCAATTTCGATTAGACAAATTTGGTAATAATATTCCTTCAAATATTTTAAAATTTGAAAGTATCCAAAATCAACTTTCAAGTCCTTTTGTGATTTATGCGGATTTTGAAAGCTTATTAGAACCTATCGCTATAGTAACACCTAACTCCACACAATCGTACACTCTAAAAACTGAACACCATGTACCCTATTCTTTTGGTTACTATATCAAATGTAATTTCGATGATTCTTTCTCGACATATAAAACATATCGAGGGGTAAATTGTGCTTCAGTATTTATGGAATATTTAGAATTAGATGTAAAAAATTTATATGATAAATGTTTAAAATCTATAAAACCAATGATTGCTCTTACGCCAAGTCAAATCAATGAATACAATAATTCCGAAGTTTGTTTTATTTGTGAAAAACCTTTTACAGTTTTAAACGGTAAAGTAAAAGATCATTGTCATTTGACAGGAAACTTTCGTGGCGCAGCTCATTCAATTTGTAACTTACATTTTAAAAATCAAAACGTGATTCCAGTATTACTACACAACTTAGCTAATTACGATGTTCATCTATTCATCAAAAACTTAGCGATGAAAAATGAAAAAGTCGATGTTATAGCCAAAAACAAAGAAAAATATGTTTCATTTACAAAATATGTTTTAGTCGATAAAATTGTCGGTGACAGGGGGCTTCAAGACATTAATATTAAACTTAGATTTTTGGATTCGTTTAAATTTATGCCCACCTCTTTAGAAAAATTATCTAAAACTTTAACCAACGATGATTGTATTGAAATTCGAAAATTTTTTACCGACGATAATGAATTTAACTTTATACGTCAAAAAGGTGTATTTCCTTATTCATACGTTGATAGCTTTTCAAAATTAAACGAGACAAGTTTACCTTCCTCAGAAAATTTTTTTAATCGATTAATAAATGAACCCATAACAAGTGAAGATTATAAACGTGCGCTTAACGTTTGGAATTTATTCGATTGCAAAACTTTGGGAGACTATTCAGATATATACTTAAAATCAGATGTTCTTCTTTTAACCGACTGCTTTGAAAAATTTCGACGCTCTACATTTAAATCGTATGGGTTAGATGCTGCTAAATATTTTACTTTACCATCTTTGAGTTGGTCTAGCATGCTCAAGATGACAAAAATTGAGTTGGAACTTTTAACAGATATTGATTTGCTTCATTTTTTTAAAAAGGGAATTCGCGGTGGAGTCGCTGTGTGTGTTAAACGAAAAGCAATTTCAAATAACAAATATTTGAGTAATTACAACTCTTCAAAACCATCATCATATATTTTATATTTGGATGCTACCAATTTGTATGGCTACGCTATGCAGCAATATTTACCTCATGGTGGTTTCGTTTGGTTAAATGCTGATGAAATATGTGATTTAGATATAAATAAAATTTCAGATACCTCAGACGTGGGATATGCTTTAGAAGTCGATTTAGATTATCCGGAAACTTTGCATGATCTACATAATGATTATCCTTTCTGTCCGGAAAATATAATCCCACCAAAGGGAAAATCAGCTAAATTAATTCCAAATTTGTATAATAAAAAAAATTATATAATTCATTATAGAGCCTTAAAACAATGCTTGAAATATGGTTTAGTTTTGCGTAAAATTCATCGTGTTGCTAAGTTTAACCAATCTCCATGGTTAGCACCATATATAAATGTGAATACTGAATTTCGAAATAACGCGACCTCTGAGTTTGAAAAAGATTTTTTTAAATTATTAAATAATTCTGTTTTCGGAAAAACCATGGAAAATATAGAAAAGCGTAAAGATATTAAATTACTCACTCATTGGAGTAACAATAATAGTTGGGGTGCAGAAACCTATATTGCTAGACCAAATTTTAAAAATGTTACTGTATTCAATGAAAACTTAATAGCAGCTGAAATGAATAAGGTTGAAATCTTATTCGATAAACCGATATATGCCGGATTTGCAATACTAGACATTGCAAAAACTGTGATGTACGAATTTTATTATGATTTTCTACTTTCAAAATATGGGCAAAACGTAAATTTACTATATACGGATACGGACTCCTTAATTATTGAAATTCAAACAGACGATATTTATTCTGATATTAAACAAAATTTACATAAATTTGATACATCTAATTTTAAAGTTTCCAACATTTTTAATATTCCACGAAATCGCTCGATTTTAGGAAAAATGAAGTTGGAATATCCATCTCAAATTATTAAAGAATTTTACGGGACGGGGGCTAAAGCGTATTGTGTGATTTTAGATGATAATGTTACTATTAAAAAAGCAAAAGGGGTCTCTAAAAACACAATAAAAAAAGATTTAGATGTTTTAGATTATAGAGATGCGATAGAAAGTAAACAAGATAAATATTGTCAGATGAATGTTTTTCAATCGACACTTCATGAGATGTATACCGAGTTACGGAATAAAGTAGCATTATCATATTTTGATGATAAGCGTTATCTTAAATCGAATTCACATACTACACTAGCTTGGGGGCATGAGTCTATACGTCTACATGAACTTATTAAACACTTGAGCGAAGATTGAAAAACATTCATCTTACAATATTTGTTATTGACTGTAATATAAATAATAGTTGTAAATAAACCATATAATTTTTCTTTAGTTATACAATATTTTTTTGTTATTATAAGATGTTTGTAAAATAATAATAATAATTATAAATAAAAATATTAATTAGTATCGAATTTTATTTTTATTAAAAAATTAATTTCTTAATAGAATGGTTCTATTATAAATATATGTAGGTACATTATATTATACAACTTGATTAGTGTTTATCCACGAATTGTGACTGTTGTCTAATCCAAGCCACTTAACAAATATTTTCTTTTTCTGTCTTTTTAAAACTTTTTCTATTAAATAAACGTCGGGGTGTTTAACTTTTTGTAATTCTTGTTCATAAAAGCACCCCTTAATTTCCTCGTTGTTAATATCAGTTAGAAGATATGTTCTTGGTAAAGTAACTTTAACTTGAGAAATTTTAAAAATTTCATTGGACCAAGAAGGAGTATATCCTTTCGAGAACGCATGTCTATATTTGCTTATTCTAACACTATCACCAATTTTAAATTTGGGAGTTTTCGGATCCACAACTTTCGGATGATTGAACACCGTCTTTAAAAGTAATTGAGCATTTTTTTTATTAACATCGATCGGTTTTAAACCAGTCGTAGAATGCTTTTTCGTATTATATACGTCTACTAATTTTTGTAATATATCCAACCAACGATAATTTCCTCGAAGACTAAATTCTTTCCACATTAAACCCTTAAGGGTGCGATTGACTCGCTCGACAACGCTTGCCTTTTTAACTGAATATGTGCTGTAATGATTTATTTTATATTTCTTCATTAATTCTTGAAACTCCTTATTGTAAAACTCTTTCCCCAAATCTGTTTGCAAATTTTTAGGTATACTTTTTTCAAGAATCTTTTTCATAGCTGCTGTCACTTCATGTGCACTTTTATTTTTTAGAGGTTTAGCCCATACGTATTTGGAGAACACATTAATCACAACCAATATAAATTTAAAACCTTTATTTATAGTCGATAATTGAGCAATATCTACTAAATCTGCTTGAAATAAGTCGTTCAATCCTTGAACTAACACTGGTCTACGCTGATAATTTCGGCGGGCAGATCTATGTAATTCGTTTACAACATCTCTCTTTAAATCCACCATTTTAAAATATTATTTAAAACTGTGTGATTGTTGCGTTTCTTATTTTATAATTTTTGCTTCTCGTAATTCTTCTTCTATGGATGCGATTTCGTTTGTATGACCATCGTGACCAGCAGATCGGGAAGCTATTAAGAGTTTTAATCGCTCGACTATCTCATTTACATCATTAAAATACACAAACTCTTTTCTCTTGTTGTTAGATTGTAAAAATAAGGGAGATTCTAGAAAACCAGCACCCCTTTTTTTTTTATTTGCTATTATATTCTTACTTCTTAATGCAGGTTCAATTATTGTTTTATACTTGGGCGTGGCGTTACCATTTATTTGATCAGTAGATGAATAATTTCTACGAAATAGATTGGTTCTATTCCCAATGTCAATATAGTTTTTTTCATCATCTGTACGATACCCCAACGGTTGCTTTTTAAATAAGAGTTCGTAAAGGCCTGGAGTTCCTATATATGTTAAAGACTTAGTACTGTTCGGTACTTTTAGCATAATATTGGGTCCTTCAAAATCAAGTAGTGAATCACCAATAGTAAATTTAGCAGTTTCCAAATTATGTCTCACCCCATAATTAAAATCGAAAACACCCTTCGTATCTCTTATCATATTTTCAACATATTCTCTTGGTAAAGGCGCATTAAAATTTTCTAAATAATCTTTAAATGCATTCGAATCCAACATATCATTCACTTCTTTAACTGTTTCATTATGAGCTTGGCTATATTCTTCTTCGGCAAACAGATGATGTAAAATTGTTCGATTTAAATCAACAGCATCAGGTTCATGATGGTAAATTGCACCATCCATTAAAAATTCTGGTGGTGATCTATCGATTTTTGGCTTCACTTCAGATTTGCGTCCATATATTTTTTTTATTTTGCTTGATATATCTATATTATCAATTGTCGGTGTTTCTTCAGATTTTATTTTATTTATTTTAGATGTTTCGTCGAATTGTGAAACTATTTTTTGTAAAGGCTCCGTGATGGGTTTATACTTTTTAAATAAATCTGAACTTGATTGCATCATGTCTGATTTAAAATTTTTATATTTCATTTTCACAGCTTTTCTCGCTTGAATAAGATCACGAGTTAAACCTTCATTGATTGTGGTCGTCATAGTACTAGAAACTATTCTAATAAATTATAGACTTATATATAAATAAATGTATCGAAACCCTTTCTATAACGTCCATTGTTGATATCACAAGATTTGTCGATCACTAACATTCCATATTTATTTTTCCAACAGATATTGCATAAAGTTTTAAATTGATTAAAAGTCATATCAACCCCCACATGATCATCATAAACATGCTTCAAATTTGTATTATCTTGTTTAAACAAAACTAGAAAATTTGCATTATCTCTTATTAGTTGCTTCGGAATTTTACTATATGTTTGACATAAGTAAAAAGAATCGAGATTCTTATGTCTACCAAAACTGAAGTACTCCCTCATAATGTCCTGATTGGTGCAAACCACATCATCAAAAATAAATATCGAATTTGGTTTAACATTCATGGGGGGAGGCACCTCTTTCTCGTTTTCATATTCAAAATAACCGATCTCGCTTAAAGGTTTTAACACTTGTTTTAAATATTCATATTTAGGTTGAAATACTGATTTGGAATATAGGTAAATATTTTCAAAGCGAAGTCCGTTGGGGTGAAGGAGTAAACACAGGAGAGCATTCGTTTTACCACAACCAGAATAACCAACAATCAACCCCATTTTTGAGTAACACCCCAATAAAACACCATGTTTAGGAAAGGTGTGTGTTTGAACATCGTGGTTTGATATGGGTAGCTGATGATGTTGTTTCTCTAAACGCATTTTTACAAATGATTTTGTTTTATAAATACTATATTATACATTATGGAAAACCGCTACAATATATTATATTAGTTGGTATGGGGGTATTTGGCAGTGGGAACCAAATTGAGTCCAGGTCCGGACTAACGGTATGTACCGTGTTATGCACCGTTATATACCGTGTCTACCGGTATACGGTATATATCACCGGTATACCGGTATACCGTTATATACCGTATTATATACCGTATTATATACCGTGTTATACCGGTATACCGTGTTATACCGGTATACGGTATATATTACGGTATATAATACGGTATATAACGGTATATAATACGGTATATAATACGGTATATAACGGTATACCGGTATACCGGTGATATATACCGTATACCGGTAGACACGGTATATAACGGTACATAACACGATACATACCACTAGTCCGGACCTGTACTCCAATTAGGTTCCCACGGCCAAGTGCACCCCATACATACTATATCATATATAAACGCTTTTTTTAGAATATCGTTTTAATACCGCTACGATATATAACGCTTTAAAATATTACCGAAATTTTAGATTTTAATAGCAAAACATTTTACTCGGGTGCGTTTAAAAGAAGAATATGAAGTAATTCACTTCAGTTAACATTTGTATCGACATGTTGATACATCGTAAACGTGGTGCTGGACTTGTTAATAGTATTATAAATAATTTACCCTTTGAATTACATATTCCGGGTTATAGGTATATAATTTATATTAAATAGTTAAGAATTATTAAATCAATAATTTATTTTAATTTTTCTAAGATTTTGTGGTCCTGGTACGAAGTTAAATAAGCGTTTAGCGAGAGGTGATTCTGGTATTAACCCTCTAGACGAAGCCTGTAAAGAGCACGATATTGCCTATTCAAATTTAAAGGATATACCCGAAAGACATAAAGCAGATAAAATACTAGCCGATAAAGCTATACATAGGGCGATTTCAAAGGATTCATCGTTTACAGAAAAACTTGCAGCATTAGGTGTCGCTGGAGTGATGAAGGCTAAAGTTAAAGCTGGGATGGGTTTGAAAAGATCTAAAAAAACCATCGTTTAGACAGGTTTTGAAAAAAACTGCAGATGTTTTACGCCGAAGTAAAAGTTCGGATTTATTAACTAATGCGAAAATCGCTCTTTCGACCATTAAGCAAAAACCTAAAAAACCACGAATTATTCCAATCCCAAAATCTGGAGGCTTTTTACCACTAATTCCCATATTTGCCGCTCTAAGTGCCTTAGGGGCTTTAGGGGGTGGTGCTGCAGGAATTGTTAAAGCTGTTAATGATTCTAAAAGCGCTAAAGAAAATTTAAAAGAAGCTCAAAGACATAATAAAAGCATGGAAGCTATTGCATTAGGCAAAGGTCTTTATTTAAAACCATATAAAAGTGGACTCGGTCTATATCTAAAACCTTATTCAAAAAACTATTAGCGTCACTACCGAAGAAACCCTTATCAAATATCGATTTACTTCGCTATGTTAAAAAATTTAAAATTCGAAATTTTAGAGGAGTTTTTATGAAAAATACTTTACCGAAAAAAATACATACATTTGAGAGCGGAGTAGTTAATTTGGAGGAAGATTTTAAATCCGGTTCTCATTGGACTGCATACATAAAGCATCGTGATAATATTTTATATTTTGATAGTTTTGGAAATTTACCTCCACCCCCACAAGTAATAAAATACTTCGGTAGTGATAAGAAGATTAAATACAATTATGATAGATATCAAAAGTTTAACTCCGTCAATTGCGGGCATTTGTGTTTAGACTTTTTATATAGACATTCAACTAATTAATTTACCTCAGTGTTAAGTCGACAACCATCGGCAACATGTCATATGTAATCAGTGTAAGCGGTAAAACTTCCGAATTTTATTCAGAAATCAATCCTATTATTTGTGCCGATGATGGACAATACGTTTTAGCGTTAACAAACTTCGAAACTTATAACACTATACATAATGTTAAGACTGGATGTAATAAATTTTATTATGGATATGATACCGATATGACCATTCCTGTCGGTCAGACGAATATTGAAATGCTTGTTAAAAGAATACAAACGACGTTAGAAGATAGTGATGCTATTTCAATTGCTTCGACAAATAATAATAAAATAGTTCTAAATTGTGTGTCACTAGGTAATTTGGAAAATAAGGATAGCGTATTAAGAGGTCTTAACTTTAATATTCACAAAGAAACTAATCAATACACATTAGAGTTAAACGACGTAGTAATTTACATAGCTCAAGAAAAGAATAGGTTTTTTTTCGCAGATGGGCAAAGTGTAAGCGTTCACGTTTCAATTGACCTTTACAATTTAATTGATGTTCTAAACCATGTACAAAAAGAAATAAATAAAATAGTACCTAATAAGTTTCTTATTTCGAAAAACGAAGTACGATTAAAATCAAGTAATATCACCGAGGAACCTGAAAATGATTTGAAATCATTTTTGGGCTTTGTTAAACAACAAAATGGTGATTATGTATTAGATTTATCTAAAACTTCACTGAACATATCGAGTGATAACAATAAATTCTATCTGGTAAACGAAAAAACAATTGAAATTCCTTCGGGGGCATACGAAATCGTTGATATTCAATCATATTTACAAACACAATTAAGCATTGATAATGTCGCTTTAGAACTCACGACGAATACTAATACTTCAAAAGTAAATATTAAATGTACAGAACGTATAAATTTTTGGAAAAGTGATAACATAGGACCGTTATTAGGTTTTGATAAACAAAACATCGCAAAAAATAGTTTGAAATTATCTGATCACAGCGTAAATATTTTATCGGTAAACTCCATTTGTATTGAATGTAATATTACTACCGGTTCTTATAAAAATGGAAAACTAAGTCACATAGTACACGAGTTTTTTCCGATAGTTCCACGTGGTTATAAAATAGTTGAAACTCCATCCAATGTTATTTATTTACCTATAAATGTTCGATTTATATCAAATATTTCAGTTAGAATAATAGACCAGAACGATCAGGTTGTAGATTTTAATGGAGAAGAAATATCCATCAGGTTTCATTTAAAAAAGCTCTAGATAATAATATGGTAATCCAATATTCAAGAAGTGCGCGTGAAAATTATTATAAGCGTGTGTCTAATATAAAAAGAGTCAGTCAAAAATCTTCCGAGGAGTTAGTAACACCAAGCAATAGAGCGTTAACACCAATCAATATAGCGTTTTTAAAAGCCTTAGGTTATAAAGTGCTCGTGTGAAAATGGGGATTTTAGATATTGCAGAAAAAATTATAGAAGATAATTCGATTACAAATGCGGAATTTCATACACATCAACCATATGCTTCTACATCATTTGATAATAATGATGAAATTAGAATTCCTATTCAACAGTTGGATGCGTATACGGCTCCCAGCCTTAGCTATCTTTACGTAGAGGGAACATTAAAAACAGAAACCAATACTAACTCTACTACTGGTCATTTCATTAACAATGGCGTAGCTTTTTTATTCAGTGAAATTAGATATGAGCTAAACGGAGTTGTGATCGATTCTTCCAGAAATCCAGGTATTACCTCTACTATGAAAGCATATCCATCCTACTCGGAAAACGAATGTTTAAAATTAAAAAATGCTGGATGGGAGTCAAAAAATAATAAAGATATGGTGTTAAATCAAGGTATTGATGGAAATTTTAACGCCTGTATACCCTTAAAAATGTTTTTGGGATTTTGTGAGGATTATAATAAAATAATATTGAACGCCAAACAAGAATTAGTATTAGTAAGAAGTAATAGCGATATTAATGCGTTGGAATCGGCAAATAGCGAAGAAAAGCTACGAGTTACTATTAATAAACTTTTTTGGAAGGTGCCGCACATATCGGTTTCTTTAGAAGAGCAACTACGTTTAACAAAATACATCGAACAAAACTTAGAAATTCCCATAGCATTTAGATCGTGGGAACTTCACGAATATCCCCAATTACCATTAACGAATCGCCACTCATGGACCGTGAAAACTACCACACAAGTAGAAACACCTAGAATGATAATAATCGCATTTTCAACAAATAGAAAAAACAAAAATGATAAGGATATGAGTAAATTTGATCCTTCCGATTTGATAAATCTAAGTGTTTACTTAAATTCGGAGCGCTATCCATACGACAATTTAAATATAAACTATAAAAAGAATTCTTTTTCAATTTTATATGAAATGTTTGCAAATTTTCAACAAACATATTACGGTAAAGAAAACGAACCGATGTTTACACCTGAAGATTTTAAAAGAAACGCCCCATTGATAGTGGTAGATTGTACGCGTCAGAAGGATAGTCTTAGTAAAGGGCCAATAGAAGTAAGAGTAGAATTTGAAGCCGGTGCTAATATAATAGAAAACACAACCGCATATTGTTTAATTCTCCATGATCGCTTGTTTAGTTATAGTCCTCTAACAAAATCTGTAAAGCAAATATGAGTAACAAAATAGTTTTGGATGTGCAAGGTTTCATGACTTCCCATAAAGTGTTTTCGCCTAAAGAATTAGCTGTTTATGATGGTTTCAAGACAGCTCACTACGTCTTCAAACCACCTTTTCGGTTTAATTGTTTGACTACGGAATTCCAAAAACAAGCAAAGTATTTAATGAATAATCACCACGGGGTATTATGGGGAAGTGGATTTACACCTGTTCATAAATTTGTTGAAATTGTAAAACAATTAACTTCATCTGCTGACGTTGTGTATATCAAAGGATGTGAAAAAACATTATTTATCAAAAATATTATTAGTACACCTATAGTGGAGTTGACTGAGCAACCCAAACTACCAATGGGAAACCCATATTGTTTTTATCATTCGCTAACAAATTGCATTTGTGCTCTGACTAATGTATTTTATTTGTATAACGAATATATTATGCACGAATAAAATATTTTTTTAATATATATTTTTTTTTATTATGTCTATATAAGCATTAGCAAAGTACTATTGGGGGGTAGAATGATGATATAAGTGGTGATCCAGTATGTTTATTACATATCCAAGCAATTATTATATGAAGAACATGGGTGTATATGCAGAAGAAGAAGATCGCCTTTTTTCGTTTAGGGATTGGAAGTATCCCATTGTAAATTCAAATGAGTTGGCAAAAGCTGGATTTTATAGTTTAAGAAATGGTGATAGTGTGCGGTGTGCATTTTGTTCAATCGTTATTGGTGATTGGAAAATTGGAGACGATCCTATGATGGAGCATAAAAAATGGTCACGACGTTGCCCCTTTGTTGGAGAAGATGTTTGTGGGAGATACGAATTTTTTCCTAATTCAATACCTGAAAATTATTCGAATTTATCTACAAAACATATGGATCTAAAAAATAATTTCAATGTTGGAAAAGATGTTTGTGGGACATTCAAAGCTTTACCTAATTCAACCCCTGAAAATTATTCAAAGTTATCTACAAAAGTTGAGGATCCAAATGATTCCGATGAAAATTTTCCCGAAATTACCCCATTATTGGGATATAAAATTTTATCTAATTCAATACCTGAAAATTATTCGAAGATATCTACAAAAGTTGAAGATTCAAATGATTCCTATATCAATAAACTTTCTTATTGCCGTTCTTGTATATTACAATAATGTTAACTATTAAAGATATAATATGAATTAATCAATAAAAGTTTTGAAAAAAAAAGTTTATTTATTTATTTATTTCTTGCTATTTGCAGAAACGAAATTTTTGGGTTTTACAAAAAAAAATATAAAAATATACAATATAATGATTATAAAAAATAAAAATGTATAAATTATGATGCTAGAAACTCGATTGTGGTTTCTAAGTTTATTGAAATTTAGCACCAAATATTCTCCGGGGTTTGTTCTTTCACTTGCATCTTGAAGCTTAAAGTTGACTTCATAATATAAAATGGGTTTACCACTATCAACTACTAATGAATGTGTAATAATGTTTTGGCCACTCTGCATGATTTCAACGTGCATTTCATCAAATTTTTCACAAGTTTTGGGTGTCTCATTGATATCCAAATATTGAGTGCAAATCATAGCGTTTTTAAGATTTTTTGGACATGTTAGGATTAAAGTGTTGTTAAGTATTGCGCCTATGAAGTAAATTAGAGCGGTATTCATTTTCACTTGATGATTTGATTGCTTTTACACACATCCACTTAGTTGAAGATATTGAAGATTACTATTTAATTGTACAAAATTTCCATCCCTTATATATGTTAATGTTTACACATTAAATAATATAACATAATAGTTTTCAAATAAATTTTATTATTATTATTATTATATTTTATTATCATCATTATCATCCTTATCAACTAAATTATAATCTTTTACAATATAATAAGGTAGAAAATCTCTTATTTCATATAATACATTTTTAAAGTCTTTATCAATTAACGTTTGACAAAACATTTCTAATGATATTGTTTTTTTACAAAGTCTTTCACATATTTTATATTGTGCTTCATATTTCTGCGCAAGCACTTGAGCTTCTTCCATGTCGGGGTAGCCTGCCTTCATGTATACCGCTCCATGTTGAACATCAAAACTCATTGCTTCCAAACAGCACATCTGTCGCTCTACAGCTGAAAGGAGATCAGCAGCTTTTGGCCAATGCTGTGCGCTGTATGCCATCCACATCCTATAATTTGATAGTGTTAGCGATTTCCACATCTACTATGACTTTCTCCGGGTAAAATTGTATCATCTCCATCAATGTATAAGCATTATCCCCATCGGTTTCAATGTTTACAAAATTGACAATATTAGATGTGTTTTCTAATAAACTTAAATTGTTATTTTTAATTATATTTGAATAATATGTCGCAAACGATTGTTTATGTAATATTGATAAATAAGTGTTTATCAAATTAACCAAGCCCCATAATCCTGTGATAGTTTCCAATGCAAAATAAACACATAGTTCTTTATCTTTGTACAATTTTATAATTTTTTTGGATTTAAAAATTTGAAATTCAATAGTAAACGAGTCATATATTGGTGACCATTTTGAATCATCTTCGGTAAAATATGCAGTAAGCAGTGGTTTGTAAAAAATAATACGTTTCCAATCGTCTTCATTAAATATTACTTTTTGTTTTAAACCAATAATTGCAATAGTAGGTTGTAAACTAATTTTAGAAAATCCGATGGAGATGCTTTTTGTGTTTGATTTATTTAACGGATAAGATTTTTCATTTAAAAATTCCACTGTAACAAATTATTTAACAATTATTAATAAATTAATTAATTAATTAACATTTTACTTACTCGTTTCAAGTTGATTTTTTATGTTTGGATCTGTATAGCAACCACTAACAAAACTTGAGCTATTATTGCTTGTTCGACTGTAATATTGTACGCAAAATGTATCCATTATATACTTTCGATGTCGGTGGAGGGGGTAACCTTGTGGTGTTCTTACTGTATAGCCTTGGGGTGACTCATAAAAATGATTATCTATCAATTTATTTGGATAACCTTGAGAGGTGATTTTACAACAGGTTTTTACTGTATAGCCTTGAGGTGACCTTGAGGTGCGTGTGAGAAAGAAAGAGAGAGATGGCTTACCGTCCTTGAAACGTGGGTATGGCTTACGGCCAATGGAATTCTTGACCTTGAAAAGTGGGCGTGGCTTACCGCCAATAGAATGCATGACCTTGATATGTGGGCAGTGGCGTACGGCCAATAGAATGCTTGACCTTGAAAAAGGGGCGTGGCTATGACCAATACAATGCTCGACCTTGAAAATTGGGCGTGGCTATGACCAATAGGATGCTTGACCTTGAAAAGTGGGTGTGACATGAGAAAAAGTGGTGGGGGGATCAAAAAAAGAGGTGGGGGGATACAGGCACCCCCAATCTTATACTACTAATGTCAGATTTTTTTTATTTAACATATTTGGATAAATCGTCCTAGGTAAAGACGTTGAACTGCCCTAATAAATAATTTTTCCCATAGGACACGTTAAAAAGTATGAATTACATTTAAGCAAAATTAAAAGAAAAAAAAATCACAGGTGTTTAACTTAAAAAAAAAGGCATAATTGATAAGTTAGGTTTAAGATTTACTAAACATTTATTATTTTTTTTTGAGAAAATTTGGCATAAAATAAATTATGGAAAGACTAGAGAAACACACAATAAATTTCAATAGTGCTACAAGGTTATAAATAAATAAATTAATGTGCTCCAGATAAATAATTAAAAGTAAAAGTTATCAAAGTGTTAAAAGCAGAGTAATAGTGAATTTGCGCGCAAATCTGCATTCCTTTTTGAATAGATCAACGTAAAAGCATTAATTTAGTATGAGCGATAAAGTAATACAATTTTCCCCCATATTCCCCCATAATGAAATTAATAATTCAAATATTAAATAATCAAATTTTCCCCCCATACGCCCCATAATGAAATGAATAAGTCACATAAATAATTAAATCTTTTCCCCCATATTCCCCTTGAAGTTTTTTTTTTAAATAAGGCCAAAATAAAGTTTAATAAGAGCACAAGTAATATGTCAAATAAATAATTAATTTTTGTTTTAAAGCCCACAATGAAATAAATAGGAGCACGAAATTAGCACTTGATATAAAATAACAAACTTATAAATATTCAAATTAGTACAAATAATTATAATTGACTCTAGATGGGATTCAGATTTTGAATTGAAAGGAGTTGTCCAAACGTTATAAATATTAAAAGTAAACCCATTTAAATAGGTAATTGAATAACTTTAATGAATTAACAGTTTGAATTTATGTTAAGATTTTTAATTAAACTAGGTTAAACAACTTGTAAATGCAATGACTTCAAATTTCAATGAAAATGACTAGGTCAACTCGTTGAAGCTTACAAACGGTAAATAAACAAAAAACGCTTACTATTCAAAACACAATAAACCAGGGACGTAGTAAGAAAAATTAAGTACCAAGTCTCTAGTCTACAGTTATAAATTCGACTATATTGATAAAATTTTTAATCTTTTTGAATTGGAACATTACATTGGAAGGTATTTGTCCATTTGGGTACGGCCTAAGAGCTTAAAAATATACTCTAGGAAATACTTATCCAAAATCCTAGAAAATTTTGAAATAATTTTTGCGTCTTGATTTTAAAAAACCGATTTGAACTTTCATTGAGAAAAAATTTTTTTTGTTTGTTACTAATAATAATTGTCTGTTCTCCTGTTGCAATTATAAGTTGCCTTATAAAACTTTGATAATTTATTATATATATTTATTTTTAATATTCTCTTAATTTCAACTATTGTTTTGGATACATAATTTTTTTTCTCATATATATATTTATTTTTTATTTATAAATGTCTGTACAATTATAATTTTACGACGAATATTTTATTTAACTTATGTCTTCTTTTATATGATTTAGTAATAGTTTTTTATCATGGTTCTTTTTAATTTTTTTTTTCTCTCGTATTGGTTCCACAGGTTCTTATCAGTCAATTTTAGCGACTTGGGCCAGCCGCTTTTGCCGGCGAGGGGGTAATGTCACGTAAAAATCAATCACACGGTATATAATTAAATTTATAATTACTATAACAAATATATCCTATATCCTGTGTGATTGTGTGAATTGAATTGTAATTAGTAAATTAATATTGAGAGGGAGGATTACAATAAAAAGGGTTGTAAGTCAGAAAATCAGTTAGTCAGCCGTGGGTTGAATTCGAGTAGTGATTACCGCTGGAACCTATGTCCATCATGATGGTGATCCAATCCTCCCTCAGCTTTTTAGGGTAAGACTTATATTTGTAACTTGTATAATGGTTTCCATATTATGTTTAATTTGTTACGGTTACGAATTTATTTTTAAATTTTCTTTAAATTCCCGCGCCCTTCTCAAACTACCGACACGCTCCAACCTTTATATTGCAGAATGCATCGAGTGCTTTACTCAAGGCCGGGAGATAAGCTTGACCTTTTTGGGTAAGCAAGTCTATGCCTGGACATTCCAGCGAACAATTTAGGAGAGGGTAGGGACGACATGAGATTTTCACAGGCATTCAAGCGAGGTACGTAGATTGAAACGTTCGAGCTAGCGAATAATTCCGCCGAATTTGTGTTACCGATTAATGCGTACCGTATTGTGAATTACCGTAATTGTGGCTTAATTCCGATCTTTGTGAAGATCACGTGAGTGATTACCGCGCTGCGTAAAGTGATTACGCAATTCCGCTTATTTTTTGTGACTACCTTGGTAGTATAATAAATCCAGGTAGTGATTTAACCCTGCTACGAGTACAAGTATTACTTATTGTGGTGACGTGCTATTTTACCGTCACAGTTTACCGTAGTGACGTCATAACTTTTATGACGAGTATTTGTAAGGACGTTTACGTCCATTTTGCTTGAAGGAGCATCTGCTATACGACGACTGTGCGCAGGGTCGGAAAATCCCGCGCTTTTGCAAGACAACATTCCGCTTCCAGCTTTATTTATTTACCGTTCTGCCGTCCGAGGAAACACCTCAGTTACTCGCCATTGCTGTGTCTCGAATTCAACTGACTAATGTGAGTAATTCTTTAAATTGTAAAGTGCATCGAAAATCGTTACCGTATCGCCAATTAGGCCGCTGTCTTCGACAGCATCAACCCTCCATATTGTTGGAGTGGCCAAAATTGTATTATTTGTGTATTTGTTTAGCATTAATTTCATGCATGCCGAGGTCGACCCCTTTATTTAGCTTTAAGAACCTGCGTTGTATGGCAACATATTTTCCGTTTATTATACGTACCGTTACAAACCCTCACTGGCAGTTTTCTTGTGTACTTCTTTTTCAGGGTGAATTTGTAAGGATTCGAGCCATAAGCAATAAGCAAATAATAACCTGGGTTGCTCTCACAGACGCACCAGCTGCCGCGACTTTCCTAAGTACGACCCTGGAGGTCCGACTACGCTACGCCGGGCCACATAATCTATTGTTAAGCTTTCGTATCAAATTATATCTGGTTAAATTATTACCTGTGTTTCTATTAATCTGAGCTACAATAAACCCCCACGACCAAAAGGGCGTAACAGTATTATTAGATTTACTTTTACAAAAATTTAATTTAAACACAGTTTGGTGTTTAAAATTCTTAAAAATGATGAAAATATAAGTGTACTTATCTTTTTGAGCGGTAGTGTATGCGGTATTAACCCAGTTATATGCGGCGATTACCAGAGAATCAAAAAGGGTTCTCAAAAAAAGGACGTACCGAAATCGGAATCAGTGCGGGACGAAGTTAGGGATAATGTTGTTGCATATTTTAATAAATTCGTTAAATTAATAAATACAGTTAAGAACACTTTAGAGATAGATCAGGTAATTATAGTAAAGAAAAATTTTGAGAAAATAAAAGAAAAAGTAGGTAGGACATTTAAAGTATTGCAAGTAGATTATAAGGTACCGACTTCTCATTCAATGTTGAGTGATCCGTCTGCAGGGAAAATATGCAGGGGAAATTGAAGCTCTAGCGCAGCGGTTCCCAATTAGTTTTAGCCGCGGAACCCTTGGACGACATAAAAAATTTGGCGGAACCCGTTTAATATGATCAGAATTATGATCAAGTATCATAATAAAGATGTTGCGAGTTTTAAACGTCGACTTTTGAATCACTACACGAGATCGAACACAAATAATTGAGGATTAATTTTTGGAGATAATTTCGTAAGTGTTTATGTTGTTATACTAACTTTGATAATTATTACTTTTTGGAAAAGCAATAATTTAATTATAATTGTTTGTAAACAAGGGCCTTCCTAATTATTAGGGGTATAATTTTATTGACCACCAAAATTTTGAATATAGCAATTCATTTTGGAATTGCTTTGTCGGATTTTTGGTTCGTTTTTTTTTTTAGTGGAATGCTAAGAATTAGTTTAACATTGTAATTTTTATCGAAAATAAAATATCGAGTTTGATAAAACGTCAATGTTTTTATTTTCCTTCATTACGAAGGAAATCATATTTATTTTATTAGGGTAGTGTTTATGTGTGACGTCTAGACCCGTAACCGGGGTTTCTATTCCCAAAGTTAAGCTGGAGACCCGCCAACGCCGTACAACCGAAAGGCCGGTGGCTTGACTAGTTGCGCGCTACCAAAGTGCAGAAGACTGAGAAAAATCAAGGGTGGTTTGTTAGTTCGAAGGTGGTGGCAGCAACAAATAAAATTTTCCTTAGAACGGCGCACCCCCAAGTTACGATAATTCTCAGTACGGCCTGAGAGCACAAGGCCCAAGTGACGACCTCCCGTTACAGCAAATCGTTTTTCGGATCACAGAAACGTAGCTACTTTGATTAAAAACGGTCCGAAATCATCAAAAAAATAGGAAATCTGGTGATGTTATTTGTGGGGGCACGCAGTTGAACTGTGACTCTTACAAACAGAAGCGAAAGTTGGAGCGAAAATTGGAGGCGGAACATCTTGTATTTAAAACTCGATGCAAGTCCAAAAAGTTCTGTTACGCCTCAGATGAACATATTTCTGTGACAGAAAAACGCGCCAAAATTAAACTTCAAGTCATCCTGGATAAAACTACTGAACGTTTAATTGAAGCACAAAGTGAAGTTTTAAAAAATGTACCTTCTAATTCGTCATGCACATTAATTAACAAATGGGATTTCACGGGAGTTCTGGTCATAGCACTTATAATCAGCTATTTAAGAACTCCAATGATACTGATGAGTTTCTGTTTGTATTTGCATTAAATGCAAAAATTTGCCGTTAATATTTTGGCCAAAATATCAACGGCAAATTCTTTTGTAATTGTAAAAATATAATTTTTTTAAACAATGTTAATAAAAATAAGGGTAAATTGTAACTTGTACATTTCTACAGCACCCAGCTGCCATGGCACTGGTTGCGATAGTATGGCAATCATAGTGTGATAAGCCGATAAGCACAAGAAATATAAATGATAGGAATACCGCGAGCAATTTTTAAAAAGCCAGAGAACTTACTGGTATAAACAAAAACGTGATTCATGTTACGAGTCATTTTAGAAGCAATGGCAAGTGGATTTGATAGCTCCTGAAAAAATTTCCGAATGCACTGCACAGTTGAAAGAACAAATACTAAGAGTCTATTTTTTTAAATGTAATGTGTAATTTTGTTTTTACCCTGATTTTTAGATTAACTTTCTTTTGACAAATTGTAACATTCTTTTATTGATAAATTCGCGAAACCATATTCATTTTAATTGTTAATATATTCTTAATTCCAAAGCCAATTTTATAATTTTGTTTTAAACTGAACTTGATAAATTCAAAAGATGAACCTTGCAATTTGGTCACATGTAATTTTTAAGTAAATTCTATATATTTCATCAAATTAGAGACCGAGAGATTCTTAAAGGTGTGATTCCTTAGCTGCGAAAATTTGCAGGAAATTTTAAAACCTGTACATTGAAGAATTCGGTGAAAGCACGATTAACATGTTGGAATCCACTTTTATTTATTGCCACAGAAATACCGATCACACTGTATATTATAATTGAAATTATAATTAATAAACGAAATATCTTTGGATATCCGGTGTGATCGATGATTAAACAAAATTAAAAGTAGAACAGTTGGAACGCTGATCGAACACGATTACTAAAAAGATCAAAAGTACAAGAATCGATAAAGAACCAATAGAGGTAATTAATTTGATAATGAAGATTGAGGGGGAGAAATATGATATATGGGGGTGAGAGCACGGAAGCGGCAGTTTCCCGGTAATTACGGTTTGAACAGTGTTGCCGCCGTGATCTATGCCCGTTTGCATCATGATCTCCCACCTATGTGTTTTAGGGTAAGTTAGTCATATTGTAAACCTGTATATAATTTTATTTGATTGAATATATGTGTTAAACTTTTGTGGTGTATTAAATCTGAGCTACCCCGTAAACCCCCCCACGAAATAGTCGTGTATAAAATTTAAAGTGAATGTCATACATATTTGCATCATAAATATTGTCCTATACTTGTTATAAGAATTACTTGTTTTACACTGGTAATATTTGAAGGGTCCAGTGGAAAAACGATGAGATTCCATTTTTTTCTGAATCGATATTTTAGCGGCATCTGTTAGCTTGTAACATAAGCTATGATCATACCAATCCTTACAGGAGTCAAACGATGAGACTCTACTAAACACTTCAGTTGAAAATATGCAGCACAGTGGAAAAACGATGGGATTCCCACACACCCCAGGAAGAACAATGAGGTTACCTCTCTTCGTATAAAGTTCGGTGTTGTTTATGTCTTAATACGTATATTACACTTAATAAAATCATCATTGTTGACAGTAATGAAAAATTACGTATTGAACTTATTCTAATTAAATCATCATTGTTAGCAATGTAGAACAATAAATTATTACAATGGAAAGTGAGTCAAGTGGAAGTGATGAAGGTTGTGAACGGAATGAACCGAAAAAATTAACCAAAAAAATAAAAATACACGGACCGATGAAGGACGTTATAAGAAGCTCCGACTGGCATCTCATGAAACAGGTAAAAACTTCACACAAAGAAAAATGTACTTTAAATTCAAAATATTGTGCTTTAGAAATTGTTCCCCATTTGGAAAAAAATATAAAAGACAAATTGTCGTTAACCATATTATCCCAACGAAGGATAATTTAACCGAAAGTAAGTTTTTTTAAAGTACATAACTATTACTATAAATTCATATGTATCGTATCATTTGTTATGCACTATGATAGTACTATTCATTTTCAGATATTAAATATTTAAGGCTATGTCAGTTACTAAATGCTGTTCTGGTTCCATCGGGGCGATATAGTAGCGTTGGTTGCAAGAACAAGAAACAAAAATATAGTATAGCGCAAGCTTATGATAGTTTTGCTATAACGGTGTCAAGTGTTAATGACTTCAATGACAGTATTGCTAATTTAAAAAAAACAATACACGCAAGAAAAAATCACATTACAACCAACTATTAGGTATATATTGCGATGGTATTTCCGCGCCCTCATGAGAAAGTTTCAAGGTGAGAGGGGCTTCCAATACCTTTGGCACGTTGTGCAGAGGGTAAGTGGAAGTCGAGGATCCATTTAAATAGGTTGACGATCACTTTAAGATCCCTGTAAATAATTTTAAGGTTTGTTCCCATGTTCTTAATTTTAATTTTGTTTTGTTTGAAGTTTTTTTAAAAAACTCTGGGATTTTAAATTTTTAAAATTCGAGAAAGACAAAACCATGCTATTACAAAAATTATTCCAAATTCTTCAATAATCGGAAGAACAGAACTGGCGAAATTCAAAAAAACCGGCGCAACAAGTCCATCAGATAAAGTGGATCAAGAATGGACGTCCACAAAGCACAATCATTTTTGTAATTCATTTATCTGGTGGGCTAAACAAAATATCCGTGGGGAAACCTTGGGAAAAACAAACAGTTTTTATTATTTAAATTAAAAAGACTTTACAATTTTTTTATTCATCAAACGTTAAAGGTAAGTCATTATCATTACACTTATTAAAAAACTATATCTGTATAATAACGCGAATTTTAACCCTTTTAAATTTCAACTTTTGTGAAACTAAACCTAAAAACATAGTAAAAGTTCTCCCCGGTTCTAAGGGACAAGCTCGACTATGTAAAACAAAACTTGAATATTTTTCTCAAATAATCTCTTTTGAGATGGTTGACAAAATTGTGAAATATACAAATATTTTTATAAATAATAAAAGATCAAAATATATGCACTTTGCGATGCACAAACTTATTATACTTATAATTTGGAAATTTATTGTAGTGTACAAAATTCTGGACCTTACGTTTGTTCAAACACACCCTTCGACCTCATAAAAAAATTAGTTGAACACATAAAAAAATCAAATAGAAATGTAATCACTGACAACTACTTTAGTAGCATTCCATTGACAGATTCTTTACTGAGCGTTGCACAGTGGGTCGAAAACACGAAAAAGTGGCCAAAAATCAGATTTTGATTTTAATGACTTAAAACTAGCATAAATAACACGGGAAAATTAATTAAAAAATTTTAAATTACCAGGGATGATTTAGAGGGGTGTTTTTTATACGAGTGGTTATTAAAATATGATTTTAATTTTAATGACTTAAAGTTGGCTCACATAATACAGAAAAATTAATAAATAAAATAAAAACTAAAGAGGGTTGATTTTAGAGGGTGGTTTTTGTATACGGCCAGCAAAAAATATTTTCTTTCGCATTAATTATGTTAAACAACATTGATGCAATACAGTAACAGTAAAAACAAAATTGAGACCCCCATGGGTGTGCTCTGTGTTCTAAGGGATGGTTTTTGATAAAGTTATTGCAAGTTTGAATTTTAATTTATTTTAAAAAGATTGAATTGCAGGGTGCTTTTTAGAGGATATTTTTTGTCTAAATAATGATTTTTATCACTTCTACGCTATCACTTGTACCTAAATCACAGACGTTTTCATTCAAATTGAAAAATTAAGTTAAGGAAACAATTAAATAATATATAAATCGTCACTCCAAATTTTCCAAATACCGTTCCACACTTCGACAGTGATTGTATTTTAATGCGTTGAATATAATCATAATTATGCGACACGTAGCGCGTCGCCGTCGCGTTGTTCAAAATCGCGAATTATTTAAAAACGCACTTGAATGCACAAACAATTTTTACATAGTTTGTTTGAGAAATGTCTAATGTATTTTTTGCGTATTTTTTCAAAACGGGAAATTGCGGGAAATTGTTTATAAGTCCACACAAAGTTGGAGAATTATTTGAGATTTTCTATTGAGCAGCTCCCGGAATGAAATAATGTATTTAATTATTGCACCATTGTATTGTCTAAAAATTTTTTTATTCGAAAGTACATACTTCAAGACAACTTTTCTATTAAATACCAATTTAAACTCGAAGCTGAAATCTGGACAATAAGTCGTCAAAACTTGGTGTTGCATGGAGCGAAATGCTACTCAAATCAGCGATTAATAGAAGGTGATTTTTGCATCGCTCTAACAAGCAGAAATATTTTTCAATTCACTTGAGATTCGAGAAAAAGGTGCACTGATGTTTTCTCTAAAGATATACTAAATTTTGTGGCAATACTGTTAAGTTGACAAAAATGTATTTTTGGCCACTTTTCCGAGCGTCTGACCCACTGTGCGTTGGTTTAACGTTTATAGGAACCTTAAGAAAAAATAAGACAGAAGTTCCACCCTAATTTGTCTCAGAAAATAAACAGTTAGTTCCAAGAAATCACTTATTTGGATGCCACGACGATAAAAGTTTAATTTAATTTGTTACCAAGAAACAAAACGTTGTTTTGGTTTTATCAACTGAGCACGATACCGACACAATTGATGAAGATTCGGGAAAACCTGTTCATATTGTTGATTATAATAGTACGAAGGGTGGAGTTGACACGGTAGACCGTATGTGTTCTAGAATAACAACTTCGAGAAGAACACAAAGGTGGCCAATGAACATATTTTTTCGCATAGTTGACATTTCGGGAATAAATTCTTTTAGAATCTTCCAAATGAACAACCCCCTCAATAAGTCTATCAGGAGAACCATACATATAATATGATTTATCCTGAGAACTGATGACAGAAAATTTGTGAGAATGTGCTAAACTGCAAAATCTGCCCAAACATTTGAATATTTTTTTGGAAACATACAGAGAACGGTGTAACACCCTGTACTTAAAAATATTTTAATAATTATTAAGCAATATTAATTCTGCTCAATTGCATTGGTAAAGCATTGAACTTCTTACTTTGCTATAAAACAAATAATTTGCAAAATTGCAAAGAAGGTAGAAGAATCTGAAGAGTTGCCATGATTAAAGGAAATTGCACAGGATTCATCCAAGTTCAATAGGTGGATTTTGGTAGAGGAAATTGTCCTTTGAAAAAATTAATACTTTTCCAATGGACAGTCCAAAAAAGATCGGAAACCGGGAAGTTGGGTGAAGTGCTCGTGTGTTCGTGACAACTTTGAGGATTTTATTTGTTCTTGTAATTTTAGTAGATTGAATTAATTCAAACAATTGGAAGTTGACGGGTAGAGATTAGATTATTTTCCAGCTATTAGGTTTAAACGGTGCCAAAAGGAACGCCTCCAATGGACCAACATTTTAATATATATAGGTGTCAGTTGTTGATTTAGGGGGCACCATAGGTTACAACGGCAAGAAAATCGGCGACCTGTGATACCCAAGCTAACCAGAGAACCATTTGCCACATTTGCGGACCAAAAAAGAACCACAGAACACAACTATTATGCAAGGATTGTGGTAAATTTGTTTGTAAACAGCATTGTACAGTTACGTGTAATATTTGCCAAAATTCTGATGAAGATATGGACACTGACTAGGTCCTTCTGAAGTATTCATCCTAGTATATTATTTGTACTTTTATAAAAAAAATCCTTTCAATGTTTTTCTAATGTGCTTTTAAAATATATCACTTGTACGTTTGATTGTTTTTTTTTTTATTAATTTCTTAATATATTGTCACATTAATATTGGTCACACTGAATATAATAAAAATTATAATTAATAAACAAAATGTATTTGATATTCGGTGTGATCGATGATTATGCAAATGTAAAATAAATGGACATTACATACTTTTTATAAAAAATGGCTTTTAAGATTATTGTAGGGCCTAGAAATCCAATATCCATTCTACTGTCATTCACCAAGTTAAATTACAGAAAAAGTGAATAATATGTACCAAAATTGACGGTTGATAAATTGCCGCCATGCGAACACCAGTGGAACTACAAATCGCGCGAGCGGAGGAAGGTTAAATATATATTCCTAAAATCTATAAATTACTTCATTTTCCGATTATTTTCTATACTTACAAATAATACAAAATACACTAATAACCTGTATCTAAATAAAAATTCAATTAACCCCTCTTTTAATTTCTTGTAACTCATATTTTTGCATCAATGCAAAACAACAGTTATTAAAACTAGTACTAACTTATTATATTACACAATATAATCATAAACTTTGAGTAAATTCCTGTTAAAAATATTGAGAAAAGCACAAAAATAACTCACCCCTGTAAAATTGTACTTTAGTAGACACAGGGTAATACTATTAGACTGTCGATATGTGAAATATGATACGATTGTATAGTATTATTATAACAGCACTATACCAATGTGACCTTTTTATACATATCATCGGCTGAGTATTAGATTTTGCCATGTCCAGTTTTCTTTTTTTTTAGATTATTTCTTCTACTAGTTTTTAATATTGAAATGTACTATCTGCACTAAACCATAGTCAAAAATTTAACACTATTTATGAGATAAGTATTAGTTTTGTATTAAGTCTTAAAAGTATATTTTAAATTAGTATTGCTGATAATATGATCCAAGTCCACAACCTATTACATTACTGTAGAAGCAGTCACATGAGCATGTGCACCACAATAAGAATTTACACACAATAAGAGTTTTAAAAAGAATTAATGCATTATCGTTTTAATGCATAACAGTGTAGAGTCTGGATAAAAAAGCATAAAAATTTAAATAACCCTCCTTTTTAAACTAAATACTAACTAACACTAAATACTAAGGGCCAGTTTCATAACAAATATTAAAGAAAGCATTAATCATCAGTTTGGTTTTAAAGCTGGCTTTAAAATTAAAGCTTTCTTTAATTTTCGTTATGAAACTGACCCTAATAATTATTTTTGTTTATATTTTAGTTCATATGGGGACGTTTGAGATATTGAAGATAGTAAGTATGTACTATTAATTTAAAATGTATAAAAAATATCGTCACTCTCTGCCGCAATACCTCCAATCACCAGCACACCAAATTTTGTCCGGAGATACGATGACATAATGTTCATTTTTGTTTTCTATTGTGTTAGCCTTAACAAAGATATCGGTAGCCCTGGCAAAGATATCTATATGTATCCACCCCCTACCCTAAATCTATCTATAAAAGTTTTTTTAACAAAATCCAAAATGAAAAAAAATTTTTATTTTTGTACGCCACTGAATTTTTTCCAAAATTTTTATATACGTCACATAATACCGTAAGAAGTCACAAATAAAATTTCTCCAAGATTGGTACAACAAATTTTTTCGGTCATCTAGCGGATTTTTCGAAAATAAATTTTTGTAAATTACTGACTGCCGATTTACTGATTCTGAAAACATTTGCGAAAAAATTTAACAAACAGCCTAAACTTGGTCGCTACCTAGTGGCAGAACCTTTTACTTAAAGTAACGTTCCGTCAGTCCGTAAGACGATATTATAAAATATTTCCCACCAAACCACCTATTTTTGTATTCTAAAATAAATTGTTAAAAGCCCTAAACTCAATTCTTATGCTGCACTCGGTATACAAATCAACATTAACCTAATTTTGACACATATGTCACAAAATTATGACGTTTATTAAAATTTTGAATATATTGTTTTATTTTTGCCAGCCATCTGACAAATTCTCACAAAAAATATATAAATTAAGATTTCAGTTAATATTTTCTATAATTTTTCTGACCTGCCCCGCCCTGTTACAATTGGCTCGGTTTGTTTTCTCACCAATAATTATACTTTCAAAGCTCCATCGACACACCAAATTTTAGCTGAATCGGTTAAACATTTCCGGAGATACGACGACATTTTCATTTTTTTTTATTTTTACCTCCAATCAATTTAAAAAAAAAATTGGAGGTATGGTAATCGAAAAAAAATTTCAATTTTTTTTTTTGCATTTTCGAGATCACCGTGTTCAGAAACGTAAAGATCTGCAAAAAGTAAAATAAAAATTTCTGTGTCGGTCTGTCTGTCTGTCGGTCTGTCGGTCGTCAAATTTTGTCGATCGATTTGCTTCCGAGCCATCCAACCAATTACGACCAAATTTGGTATGGTGGTAGGGTTCACGGTGGAAAGGTGAAAATAAGGTTTTCGTCGCGATCTATCAATCAGGAGTGCCACCACAAGAAAATAATACGGGATTTTTAAAAATATTTTGTCTTGCGATAAGTTATTTTAAAGGCCTTAAAAGGCTTTATCCAGAATAGGTAAAATTAATCTTCTATCTGTCGTCTGTCAAAAATCACAAGTTGTCAAAGTTGAAACTTTAAGAGTGAATAACTCAAGAAATGCTGAAGGGATCTTACCCAAATTTGGTACGTAGGTACATTGATCCTAATGGATATGAGAGCATATGTAATCCTTCGATAGAAATCTGTAATGCAACATGAAAAAAATAAAATTAACTTTTTTGGCAAAAACATGAAAAAAGTTTTTGTCGATCGATTTTCTCCGGCACTTCTGCGTCGATTGCAATCAAACTTATTGGACGTATGCCTCGTGGGCTGGAATGGTGAAAATAAGGTTTTGCCAGAGAAATCTTCACCAGGGCCACCACAATAAAATAAATAAAAAAAAATGAAAATGTCGTCGTATCTCCGGAAATGTTTAACCGATTCAGCTAAAATTTGGTGTGTCGATGGAGCTTTGAAAGTATAAGTATTGGTGAGAAAACAAACCGAGCCAATTGTAACAGGGCGGGGCAGGTCAGAAAAATTATAGAAAATATTAACTGAAATCTTAATTTATATATTTTTTGTGAGAATTTGTCAGATGGCTGGCAAAAATAAAACAATATATTCAAATTTTATTAAACGTCATAATTTTGTGACATGTGTCAAAATTAGGTTAATGTTGATTTGTATACCGAGTGCAGCATAAGAATTGAGTTTAGGGCTTGTAACAATTAATTTTAGAATACAAAAATAGGTGGTTCGGTGGGAAATATTTTATAATATCGTCGTACGGACTGACGGAACGTTACTTTATAAGTAAAAGGTTCTGCCACTAGGTAGCGACCAAGTTTAGGCTGTTTGTTAAATTTTTTCGCAAATGTTTTCAGAATCAGTAAATCGACAGTCAGTAATTTACAAAAATTTATTTTCGAAAAATCCGCTAGATGACCGAAAAATTTGTTGTACCAATCTTGGAGAAATTTTATTTGTGACTTCTTACGGTATTATGTGACGTATATAAAAATTTTGGAAAAAATTCAGTGGCGTACAAAAATAAAAATTTTTTTTAATTTTAGATTTTGTTAAAAAAACTTTTATAGATTGATTTAGGGTAGGGGGTGATACATATAGATATTTTTGCCAGGGCTACCGATATCTTTGTTAAGGCTACCACAATAGAAAACAAAAATGAATATTATGTCATCGTATCTCCGGACAAAATTTTTTTCATAAAATTTAGTCGCTATGTTTGTGCGACGCGACTCTGTTAATAACAACATAAGCAGTAGAAGGTCAGAACAGAATATTGAAATTGATAAATAACAATATTATAAATAGTTACGCCATCTATTAAGATAATTCATAGTCCAAATGACACATTATAACCTTAAATAAATATAAGTTAGTTAAGTTCATAGTTTTTGTCTGGAACTACGCCATCTATTAGATTATTTCTCATCCAAATGATATAAATCACGATAGTAATAAAAACATAAGCAGTAGAACGTCAGAACATAATAATATTGAAAGTGATTAATTACGTATTTTCGATAAAAATCAATATTTAATTACAATACGTTTGTTATTTTGTTTGATTTAGGTAATTGCAATTACTTCTAATTGTGTTGTTTCTTTGTTGTGCGTTAAATAGTTATTTTGTGTTAATAAATTGTGCGTTTGAAACGGATGCTCTTTCATTTGCACTAAAAAGGAAGTTACATTCTCCAATAAATTGAGTTCCCATCAACTGCTTCTTCTTTGTGGCTACAAGCAGTGAATAAGACTTCCGCTGCAGAATAACAAGTTTGTTCCAATTTTATATAATTAAATTAATATCTATAGTGTTATACAGTGAAATCTGTATATGCCGGAATCTGCAAGAGCCGGAATCGTGTGCATAACGGAATTTGTCTGTGGTCCCGAATTATTGGTTTACATTACTGGGCTAAATGAATTTCATAAGCCGGAATCTGACTAACGTGAACACGGAAAGCTTATTTTAATTCCCATGCGTGTAAATTTAACTGCATAAGTCGGAAGCGAAATTAAGTTTATTTATAAAATTGCGATGTAAGACGTACGACATTTTTATCCAATGTTTAGACTACTCTAGTAATAATTTCTTCTGCGGTATATTATTTTACAATGCATACCTATCAAATAATATTGCGTTACAGCAGCATGCAAATGAATCATTTTTTTCATTTGCTGTTTGCTTTCTGCATATCTTGCATTTTTTTGTGTAAACGTTTATTCGTAGTCCATTATGTATTATAATAATTAACAAAATACATTTTTATTAAATTGTTTACTATAAATCTATTAAAAAAAATTCCGTTTTATGCAGATTTTTTTCCGTTTTAGGCAAAGGATCTGGTAAAAACGGAATTTGCTTAACACGGAACGATTTTTCGGTTCCGTGCGATTCCGGCTTTTACAGATTTCACTGTATTTTATATTTATTTAATTTTTCTATAGCGATTTCAGTTTATTTAATTTTTATTAAGCCTACACATTTATAGACTGAAAATGGGAATCATTAAAAGAAAAACTAAGAAATCTATAGATAAGAAGAAAAAAACTGATAAAATTGAAAAAAGGTTGGTTCGAGTTAAAGAAATCAAAAATGAAATTAGAGCAGAAAAGAAAAAAGAATATGATAGATTATCAAAGGCTCTGAAACGTCAAGACGTCGAAGTCAGGCAAAAAAAAAGAGAATCAGACAAGTTGACCAAGTCTGTTAAACGTGAAGACGTCGAAGTCAGGCAAAAAGAAAGAGATTCTGACAAGTTAACCAAGTCTGTTAAACGTCAAGACGTCGAAGTCAGGCAAAAAAAAAGAGAATCAGACAAGTTGACCAAGTCTGTTAAACGTGAAGACGTCGAAGTCAGGCAAAAAGAAAGAGATTCTGACAAGTTGACCAAGTCTGTTAAACGTCAAGACGTCGAAGTCAGGCAAAAAAAAAGAGAATCAGACAAGTTGACCAAGTCTGTTAAACGTCAAGACGACGAAGTCAGGCAAAAAGAAAGAGATTCTGACAAGTTGACCAAGTCTGTTAAACGTCAAGACGTCGAAGTCAGGCAAAAAAAAAGAGAATCAGACAAGTTGACCAAGTCTGTTAAACGTCAAGACGACGAAGTCAGGCAAAAAGAAAGAGAATCTGACAAGTTGACCAAGTCTGTTAAACGTGAAGACGTCGAAGTCAGGCAAAAAGAAAGAGATTCTGATCAAGCAGCGAAAGCTATGAAAAGAAAATGTCAAGACGTGAGATTACTCGAACGAGAATCAGATAAAATATCTAAACGTCAAAAACGTATGGACAACGAAGTACGTAAGAATAAACGGTTAAACGATAAAGAGCGTAATCGAATATTGAGAAATGACAAAATATATCAGTATAGAGAGAAATTGAAACGTACTTTGCAATCTAGCAAGCGCAATGATAAATCTGCTGTGGCTAAACTGAAATTATACTCTTCAAAAACCGATCTACCCACCTACGTATGCACATGCTGTGAGGGTTTGTTTTTTAAACATGCAGTGAAAGTTTTAAATTTAGAAAAGTTGATCCAGAAAAACGATGAGGACATAATTGAAGAATTTCTAAACAAAGTGAAAAACGTAGTTTCGAATTTTATATGCAATACGTGCAATAAGTATATAAGCAAGTTGGTGGTTCCAAAACTGGCAACAAGTAATGGGTTACAGTTTCCAAAATTGCCGGATTGCATCACGGCCTTGTCTGCTCTCGAAGAAAGAATGGTAGCTCCGTACATCAATTTCATGCAGATCAAGTCCTTGAAACCTTACGCATTAAATCCGCAGTTATCAATGGTTGGAAGTGTTGTGAATATTTCTGTGGAAATTGATGACATGATTAAAGTATTGCCGAGAAGTTTTGATCAAATGGCTACAGTACAAATAAAATTGAAGCGACACGTTGATCACAGTTCGAACTACTTATTTGAAGTTATAAAGCCGGCAAATGTTTGCAATGCTTTGAAATATTTGAAAGATACTCCTCTGTATATAAAGCACGGAATTACAATAGATGAAGATTTCTTCCGACAATTTGAAACATGCACGAACGAAACGATAGATTTCATTGTTGACCCGGTCGATCGCGATGGTGTTGTTGAGCAAAGCAACGCAAGTTGTCTACAAATATTTGACATTGAATCGCAATTGCCGCCGATAATTAATACAACGCAATTGTTAAGCAAAAACTCAGTGAATGTTGAACACGAAAATCAAGAGCAGCCCACTGATGAACATGAACAGGAATTTGACGACGATAACGTTTCTGATGATGAAGTGTTGATCATTGATAGAAATGCACAAGTGGCGCAATTGAATAAAATCGAAGTTATTGCACCAGGTCAAGGAAGAGCTCCAGTACCATGGCATAAAGTGGAAGATATCGACGAACTGTGTTACCCTAAAATCTTTGCTGGATACGGGTTTGACATCAAAGGGAAACACATCAGTTATGCTCAGCGTGCCAAGTCAGAAATCAGACGGAAAGATAGAAGGTCTTGCATGGCAAGACGACTTTTGTACATGGCAAAACAAAAACTAGAAAAAGCAGTTGGTTCCAACATAAATATTTGCTTGCGAAAAGTGAACAAAACGAAAAATTTAACGGCCGGCCAACTTTTGAATAAAGATTTTGTCAACGATCTAGTCAAATT
This sequence comes from Cantharis rufa, assembly GCA_947369205.1. NCBI lineage: Eukaryota > Metazoa > Arthropoda > Insecta > Coleoptera > Cantharidae > Cantharis > Cantharis rufa. The sequence continues at coordinate 18,336,300 of OX376307.1, read as the reverse complement.
TGACGCCGGTTTCAAAGTTTTGAAACAAATACGATCTTCGCCAGCATATTGGGAAGCGAAGAAGAAGAACTTGATGGCCATGATAAGGCAGTTGGGTACGCCAACTTTATTTCTCACACTGTCAGCGGCTGAAAAAAGATGGCCAGAATTGATGCAAGGGCTGTCAGAAGTGCTGGAAAACAAAAAATTGACGATCGAAGAATCGTTCAATTTAAGTGAGAACAAGAAAACGATGCTTGTCAAGCAAGATCCCGTAACTTGTGCAAGATATTTCGATTACAAAGTCAAGAAATTAATGCAATATCTGAAGAGCTCCGATGGACCGTTTGCTGAATATCAGCTGATCGACAGTTACCAAAGGGTCGAATTCCAAGTTCGAGGGTCACCTCATGAGCACATATTTTTGTGGCTAGAGCATGCTCCCAAATTTGATTCGGAACTAGAGGGCAGTTGGAAGGAATGCACCACATTTATAGACAGATTTGTGTCGTGCGAATTGGATGAATCTAATCCAAATGTTCAATTGCAAAGACATACCCACACCGATACGTGTCACAAAGGAAAGAAAGATAAAAGAATTTGCAGATTTCACTTTCCAAAGCCCGTTATGCCTCGAACTGTAATTTTACAACCGTTGCGGAAGGAAGAGGTGACCGATGCTGTTAAAGAGGATTGGAAAAAAATTAAAGATTTAACAAAATCCTTGTCCGCAAATCCATTGCCGTATAGTTTTGAAGATATTTTAAATCAATTAAGCATTTCTCAAGAACGTTACTTTACGGCAATCAAGAGTAGCCTGGCACTGCCGACAATGTTTCTTAAAAGAAACAGTTTGGAAGTATGCATCAACGGATATAACAAAGATATATTGGATTTGCACGAAGCAAATATGGATATACAATTTGTGTTTGATGCCTATGGCTGTGCATCTTACATAATTAATTACATAAGCAAAATTGATGCTGGTTTGACAAAACTCCTCAAAGAGGCTGCAACAGATGTTGGAAACGGAAACATGGGAATAAAGGACCGATTGCGTAAAGTTGCCAACGTGTTTCTAAACAGCAACGTTATGTCCGCTCAAGAAGCCGCTTATCATATTTTGAGCATGCCGCTGTCTAAAAGTAGCAGACAAACTGTTTATGTAGACACCACTCCGATGGAAGACCGTGTAAGAATGTTGAAAACGAACGTTTTGTTGGAAACGGAAGCAGAAAATTCTGCAGATGTATACTTTCCCAACATTCATGATAAATATTCGAAACGTCCGCTCGGCATGAGTAACGTGTGTTTGGCAGATTTTGCTACTCTCTATAAGAAACCAAACAGCCGCAATGACGAATCGTCCAATGAAGATGACGAAGAAGAAACTGAAGTAATTAATGCAAAGCAATTGCGAAAAAAGTCGATGATATTGCGTTTTCGAAGATTCAAATTGAACCAAGATCCGGCTAATTACTACAGAGAAAAACTGTTGCTGTTTCTCCCATGGCGCGATGAATCGGTCGAAATAGAAAATGTCGATCATCAAACGACATTCAATCATAACCGAGACATCATTGACGCAAATGCAGAAAAATTTTGCATCATGCATGACGATGTGCTGGAAGATGCTTTACGAGAAGTGCAGGAACAAATGCAACAAATCGATAAAGACGAAATCGATGAATTTGAAAGAGATAAGGTGGATAAAGATCAAGAAATTGACATATTCGAACAACAAGGTCGAGCAGGTGTCGATAAGAAAAATAAATCTGAAATCGTATCTAATCGTTTCGTCACACCTACAAAAATATCTCACGAAGATGTTTGCAAAAAGATGCAAATGTTGAACGATAGACAGCGACAAATTGTGATACACGTCCTGAATTGTTTCAAAACTGCCAAAACTCCTTTCAAAATTTTCTTAAGTGGAAGTGCAGGAGTCGGAAAGAGTACGGTAATAGATGCGATATATCAAACTGTGAACCAGTACTTTAATTCGGTGCCGGGCGATTTAATTGATGTGATACACGTCTTGCTGTCAGCTTATACAGGAAAAGCAGCATTCCTGATTGGCGGAGTGACGTTACACACGGCATTTGCTTTGCCAGTTTCACAATATGGAGGACAAATGCCAGATTTATCATGTGACGTTGCCAACAACATCAGAGAAAAACTAATCAATATGAAATTGTTGATCATAGACGAAGTTTCTATGTTGGGTGTGAGAACATTTTACCAAATTGACACGAGATTAAAACAAATAATGGGAGTCGACCAAGACTTTGGTGGAATTTCCGTGTTGGTGGTTGGAGACTTACAACAATTACCACCTGTAATGGATAGATTGATATTTCAGATGCCGTCAATCACCCCGTTGAATAACCTAGTCAATTCACCTTTGTGGGAAAAGTTTCGCTACTTTGAATTGACACAAATTATGAGGCAAAAAGACGAAAAACAGTTTATTCAAGCTCTGAATAATTTGGCAATTGGGCAGATGTCACAGCAAGACATTGACTTGATCAACGGTAGACAAGTGTCGAACGAATCGGCCATTCCCGATTCGGTTATCAGATTATATGCCACAAACGTTTTGGTAACTAATTACAACAAAAAGAAAATAGATGATTTTCCCGGTGATAAAACCATTTCGATTGCCGAAGATAGAGTGTTGGGTAAGATGGATGATGCAAAGAAAAATAAACTTTTATTATTGATGATAAATAAAAAGCTGATAGAAACGGGCGGCCTGTCGTACGAAACGCATTTAAAACTCGGAATTAAATATATGCTGACTGTTAACTTGGATATTGAAGATGGTCTTGTCAACGGTGCTACGGGAATTTTAAGACACATTGTGTTTTCCGAAAAGAAAGATGTTCAAATTCTGTGGTTGGAATTTTTCGAAGAAAGAGTAGGAAAACTCAAAAGATCCAAATGTCAGTCGTACATAACCGCCAACAACATAGCGGCGAATTTGGTACCAATCGAAAAACATTCAAATCGTATCAATGTCGGCAAACAGGTCGATTGCGAAATAGTCAGAAAACAGTTTCCTCTGGTCGCAGCAGAAGCCTTGACTATTCATAAAAGTCAGGGTCAGACGTACAATCAAATCTGTTTGGACTTCAACAAAAAGCAGTACATGACAAGGTGTCTGCTATACGTGGCTCTGAGTCGAGTGTCAACATTGAATGGATTATTCATACTTGGAAATTTTAAACCACCAAAATCACCGAAAGCTAATGATCCATTGATGATGGAGATACAAAATTTGAAAACCAACAAACAACTTGAAGTTTTTTCGAATAACGAATTTCAACCGCAAATAACAATCTTATATCAAAATGTTAGATCGTTGTTGAAATATATGAAAGATATCACTTGTGATAATTGGTACTGTCGGGGAAATATCCTGATATTTTCTGAAACAAACACGGTTGCAAAGCAACATGTCCATATTGACGGATACAAATTAATTTTCCGAAGTGATGGTGATTCTTTCAACAATCGGCACAGAGGAGTAATGTGTTTCTTAAAGACCAACAATAGTAATATTGAAATTTTACACAGCGCGCAACAGTTTCACAGAAGCGAAACAACCGATGCTTATATCGGACATGTCGATTTGGTTTGTTTGAAATACATTGATTTGTACGTAATAACCGGTTATAACTCTCCAGGTGCACCGTTCAAATTGTTTCAAAACACTTTTGAAAATTTAATTCAATTTTGTAATGGTAAAACAGTCGTCATTGGCGATTTCAATTTCGACTTGAGAAATGATAATTCTGAATGCTTCAAAAAGCTCATGGACAAACATCATTTGCATTCTTTGTTAGCGGAAAATGAGGTAACGACAAATTTAAATTCACAAATTGATGTGATCTTTTCAAATATAAATGACTATTACACGACAAATGTCTACGAAACATATTTTTCTGATCACAAACCTATTTCATTTTCATTGATCAATAATAACGACTTTGTGATCAACGATGGAACAAATCATGTTGATATTCCTTCGAGAGCAAATAAAACCAGATGGAATACAATTCCTTTAAACAATGTCTGTACCGAAGGTACCCTTATATCGCAATTGCCTCGAGTATCTTGTGATAATGATGGGACATGTGATGTTATAGAACCACACAATGATGAAAATATCTGTCAAGAAAAAGACTGTCGACAAAACGACAAAACTATGTCTCCAACAATGATCGATTTGGATGAGGAAGTGTCTTTGATTGAAATATGTAACGATGATCGACATGAACTGGAATCGTTGCATAAATTGAACAAAGTGCAATCATGTCATAGACTAGTTAAAAGTGACATTACACCTTTTTTCGTCAAAAACGAGGTATTGACTGATAACATAATTAATAGATTCAGGGAAATATTCAACAGGCAATCTATACTAGATGAAAAATCTTTCGAAATGCAAGATGTCATTTTATCCAGACTCCAGGAATATTTTTCAGCACACACAAATTTGAATGCCTCCAACATACAAATATTATATGATCACAGAGATGAAAGTGACATAGGACATTGGCTATGCACGTATTACGATGGTGAAAAGATCATTATCTACGACAGTCTTAATCCTAATTCAATTGCTGGTTGTGTTCAATCTTGTCTCGATAATATTTATCCGCACAAACCAGCAATTGAAATCAGTCGAGTGCAACGTCAACCCGACGGAATACTTTGTGGGTGGTTTGCAATTGCATTTGCAATAACTTTATATCAAGAAGAAAATCCTTCGTACAAACTATATAATGTCGGATTGATGAGAAAACATTTGTTGAAAATGTTGGAACAAAATGTTTTTGAACCATTTCCGTAAAAAATAAAACATTTCATTTCAAGAAAATCGATTTAAATTCCTATAACAAATGTATTACTAGTATTACTCGTTGATCTATATTGCATTTTCGAATAACAAGAACTTCCAAGAACTTTCCTCAATCAAACTGTAATGTTCAAATCTATAATGCATCTTCAAAAACCATACCCTCCTAAAAATTTTGCTTCAACCTAACTCGAATGCACAAATCTATATTGCACTTTTAAATATCAACAACTTTCAAGAACTTGACTTCCATCATCCCCGCATGCAGAACTATATATAGCAATTTCGAATATGAAGAACCTCCAAGAACTTTTCTTCCATCAAATTCTGATGTACCATTCTACACTGCATTTTCGAATACCAAGAACTTCAATAAATTTTAATGTAACCAAACTCGAATGAACAAATCTATATTGCATTTCCGAATATCAAGAACCTTCAAGAACTTTACTAAGATCTAACTTGCATTCAGAAGTCTATGTTGCATTTTAGAATATCAAGACCTTCCAAGAACTTTACTTTGATCAAACTCTGATCTACCATTCTATATTGCATCTTCGAATACCAAGAACTTCCAAAAAATTATACTTCAACCTAATTGGGATGAACAAATCGAATATGGCAATTTTTAAAATAAAGAACTTTCAAGAACTTTACTTCGATCATCCTCGCATGCAGAACTTTATATAGCAATTTCGAATATGAAGAACCTCCAAGAACTTTACTTCGATCAAATTCTGATGTACCAATCTACACTGCATTTTAGAATACCAAGAACTTCAATAAATTTTACTCTAACCAAACTCGAATGAACAAATCTATATTGCATTTTCGAATATCAAGAACCATCAAGAACTTTACTAAGATCTAATTTGCATACAGAAGTCTATGTTGCTTTTAGAATATCAAGAACTTCCAAGAACTTTACTTCGATCAAACTCTGATCTACCATTCTATATTGCATCTTCGAATACCAAGAACTTCCAAAAAATTATACTTCAACCTAACTGGGATGAACAAATCGTATATGGCAATTTTTAAAATAAAGAACTTTCAAGAAATTTACTTCGATCATCCTCGCATGCAGAACTCTATATAGCAATTTCGAATATGAAGAACCTCCAAGAACTTTACTTCGATCAAATTCTGATGTACCATTCTACACTGCATTTTCGAATACCAAGAACTTCAATAAATTTTACTCTAACCAAACTCGAATGAACAAATCTATATTGCATTTTCGAATATGAAGAACCTCCAAGAACTTTACTTCGAGCAAATTCAGATGTACCATTCTACACTGCATTTTAGAATACCAAGAACTTCAATAAATTTTACTCTAACCAAACTCGAATGAACAAATCTATATTGCATTCTCGAATATCAAGAACCTTCAAGAACTTTACTGAGATCTAACTTGCATTCAGAAGTCTATGTTGCATTTTAGAATATCAAGAACTTCCAAGAACTTTAGTTTCGATCAAACTCAGATCTACCATTCTATATTGTATCTTCCAATACCAAGAACTTCCAAAAAATTATACTTCAACCTAACTGGGATGAACAAATCGAATATGGCAATTTTTAAAATAAAGAACTTTCAAGAACTTTACTTCGATCAAATTCTGATGTACCATTCTACACTGCATTTAAAATACCAAGAACTTCAATAAATTTTACTCTAATCAAACTCGAATGAACAAATCTATATTGCATTTTCGAATATCAAGAACCTTCAAGAACTTTACTTCGATCAAACTCTGATCTACCATTCTATATTGCATCTTCGAATACCAAGAACTTCCAAAAAATTATACTTCAACCTAACTGGGATGAACAAATCGAATATGGCAGTTTTTAAAATAAAGAACTTTCAAGAACTTTACTGTTTTCCTCGCACGCAGAACTCTGTATAGCAATTTCGAATATGAAGAACCTCCAAGAACTTTACTTCGATCAAATTCTGATGTACCATTCTACACTGCGTTTTAGATTACCAAGAACTTCAATAAATTTTACTCTAACGAAACTCGAATGAGCAAATCTATATTGCATTTTAGAATATCAAGATCTTCCAAAAACTTTACTTCGATCAAACTCTGATCTACCATTCTATATTGCATCTTCGAATACCAAGAACATCCAAAAAATTATACTTCAACCTAACTGGGATGAACAAATCGAATATGGCAATTTTTAAAATAAAGAACTTTCAAGAAATTTACTTCGATCATCCTCGCATGCAGAACTCTATATAGCAATTTCGAATATGAAGAACCTCCAAGAACTTTACTTCGATCAAATTCTGATGTACCATTCTACACTGCATTTTCGAATACCAAGAACTTCAATAAATTTTACTCTAACCAAACTCGAATGAACAAATCTATATTGCATTTTCGAATATCAAGAACCTTCAAGAACTTTAGTTTCGATCAAACTCTGATCTACCATTCTATATTGCATCTTCCAATACCAAGAACTTCCAAAAAATTATACTTCAACCTAACTGGGATGAACAAATCGAATATGGCAATTTTTAAAATAAAGAACTTTCAAGAACTTTACTTCGATCAAATTCTGATGTACCATTCTACACTGCATTTAAAATACCAAGAACTTCAATAAATTTTACTCTAATCAAACTCGAATGAACAAATCTATATTGCATTTTCGAATATCAAGAACCTTCAAGAACTTTACTTCGATCAAACTCTGATCTACCATTCTATATTGCATCTTTGAATACCAAGAACTTCCAAAAAATTATACTTCAACCTAACTGGGATGAACAAATCGAATATGGCAATTTTTAAAATAAAGAACTTTCAAGAAATTTACTTCGATCATCATCGCATGCAGAACTCTATATAGCAATTTCGAATATGAAGAACCTCCAAGAACTTTACTTCGATCAAATTCTGATGTACAATTCTACACTGCATTTTCGAATACCAAGAACTTCAATAAATTTTACTCTAACCAAACTCGAATGAAATCTATATTGCATTTTCGAATATCAAGAACCTTCAAGAACTTTAGTTTCGATCAAACTCTGATCTACCATTCTATATTGCATCTTCCAATACCAAGAACTTCCAAAAAATTATACTTCAACCTAACTGGGATGAACAAATCGAATATGGCAATTTTTAAAATAAAGAACTTTCAAGAACTTTACTTCGATCAAATTCTGATGTACCATTCTACACTGCATTTAAAATACCAAGAACTTCAATAAATTTTACTCTAATCAAACTCGAATGAACAAATCTATATTGCATTTTCGAATATCAAGAACCTTCAAGAACTTTACTTCGATCAAACTCTGATCTACCATTCTATATTGCATCTTCGAATACCAAGAACTTCCAAAAAATTATACTTCAACCTAACTGGGATGAACAAATCGAATATGGCAATTTTTAAAATAAAGAACTTTCAAGAAATTTACTTCGATCATCCTCGCATGCAGAACTCTATATAGCAATTTCGAATATGAAGAACCTCCAAGAACTTTACTTCGATCAAATTTTGATGTACCATTCTACACTGCATTTTCGAATACCAAGAACTTCAATAAATTTTACTCTAACCAAACTCGAATGAACAAATCTATATTGCATTTTCGAATATGAAGAACCTCCAAGAACTTTACTTCGAGCAAATTCTGATGTACCATTCTACACTGCATTTTAGAATACCAAGAACTTCAATAAATTTTACTCTAACCAAACTCGAATGAACAAATCTATATTGCATTTTCGAATATCAAGAACCTTCAAGAACTTTACTAAGATCTAACTTGCATTCAGAAGTCTATGTTGCATTTTAGAATATCAAGAACTTCCAAGAACTTTAGTTTCGATCAAACTCTGATCTACCATTCTATATTGTATCTTCCAATACCAAGAACTTCCAAAAAATTATACTTCAACCTAACTGGGATGAACAAATCGAATATGGCAATTTTTAAAATAAAGAACTTTCAAGAACTTTACTTCGATCAAATTCTGATGTACCATTCTACACTGCATTTAAAATACCAAGAACTTCAATAAATTTTACTCTAATCAAACTCGAATGAACAAATCTATATTGCATTTTCGAATATCAAGAACCTTCAAGAACTTTACTTCGATCAAACTCTGATCTACCATTCTATATTGCATCTTCGAATACCAAGAACTTCCAAAAAATTATACTTCAACCTAACTGGGATGAACAAATCGAATATGGCAGTTTTTAAAATAAAGAACTTTCAAGAACTTTACTGTTTTCCTCGCACGCAGAACTCTGTATAGCAATTTCGAATATGAAGAACCTCCAAGAACTTTACTTCGATCAAATTCTGATGTACCATTCTACACTGCATTTTCGAATACCAAGAACTTCAATAAATTTTACTCTAACCAAACTCGAATGAACAAATCTATATTGCATTTTCGAATATCAAGAACCTTCAAGAACTTTACTAAGATCTAACTTGCATTTAGAAGTCTATGTTGCATTTTAGAATATCAAGAACTTCCAAGAACTTTAGTTTCGATCAAACTCTGATCTACCATTCTATATTGCATCTTCCAATACCAAGAACTTCCAAAAAATGATACTTCAACCTAACTGATATGAACAAATCGAATATGGCAATTTTTAAAATAAAGAACTTTCAAGAACTTTACTTCGATCAAATTCTGATGTACCATTCTACACTGCATTTAAAATACCAAGAACTTCAATAAATTTTACTCTAATCAAACTCGAATGAACAAATCTATATTGCATTTTCGAATATGAAGAACCTCCAAGAACTTTACTTCGAGCAAATTCTGATGTACCATTCTACACTGCATTTTAGAATACCAAGAACTTCAATAAATTTTACTCTAACCAAACTCGAATGAACAAATCTATATTGCATTTTCGAATATGAAGAACCTCCAAGAACTTTACTTCGAGCAAATTCTGATGTACCATTCTACACTGCATTTTAGAATACCAAGAACTTCAATAAATTTTACTCTAACCAAACTCGAATGAACAAATCTATATTGCATTTTCGAATATCAAGAACCTTCAACAACTTTACTAAGATCTAACTTGCATTCAGAAGTCTATGTTGCATTTTAGAATATCAAGAACTTCCAAAAAATTATACTTCAACCTAACTGGGATGAACAAATCGAATATGGCAATTTTTAAAATAAAGAACTTTCAAGAACTTTACTTCGATCAAATTTTGATGTACCATTCTACACTGCATTTTAGAATACCAAGAACTTCAATAAATTTTACTCTAACCAAACTCGAATGAGCAAATCTATATTGCATTTTCGAATATCAAGAACCTTCAAGAACTTTACTAAGATCAAACTTCCATTCAGAAGTCTATGTTGCATTTTAGAATATCAAGAACTTTCTAGAACTTTACTTCGATCAAACTCTGATCTACCATTCTATATTGCATCTTCGAATACCAAGAACTTCCAAAAAATTATACTTCAACCTAACTGGGATGAACAAATCGAATATGGCAATTTTTAAAATAAAGAACTTTCAAGAACTTTACTTCGATCAAATTCTGATGTACCATTCTACACTGCATTTTCGAATACCAAGAACTTCAATAAATTTTACTCTAACCAAACTCGAATGAACAAATTTATTTGCATTTTCGAATATCAAGAACCTTCAAGAACTTTACTTCGATCAAATTCTGATGTACCATTTTACACTGCATTTTCGAATACCAAGAACTTCCAAAAAATTATACTTCAACCTAACTGGGATGAACAAATCGAATATGGCAATTTTTAAAATAAAGAACTTTCAAGAACTTTACTGTTTTCCTCGCACGCAGAACTCTATATAGCAATTTCGAATATGAAGAACCTCCAAGAACTTTACTTCGATCAAATTCTGATGTACCATTCTACACTGCATTTTTGATTACCAAGAACTTCAATAAATTTTACTCTAACCAAACTCGAATGAACAAATCCATATTGCACTTTTAAATATCAAGAACTTCCAAGAACTTTACTTCAATCAAACTTTGCTGAACAAATCTACATTGCATCTTCGAATACCAAAAACATCAAAAAATTTTACTTCAACCTAACTGGAATGCAGAAATCTATATTGCATTTTTAAATATCAAGAACTTTCAAAAAATTTTACTTAAACCAAACCGGAATGCACAAATCTAATATTGCATTTTTAAAAATCAAGAACTTCCAAGAACGTTACTTCGATCAAACTGTTATGAACAAATCTTCATTGCATCTTCGACTACCAAGAACTTCCAATAATTTCACTAAGCCAACTGGAGTACACCAATCTATATTGCATTTTTAAATATCAAGAACTTCCAAGTACTTTACTTTGATCAAATTCTGATGTACTAATCCATATTGCCACTTCGAATACCAAGAACTCCCAGCAAATTTTACTTCAGCTTAACTGGAATGCAAAATACTAATATTGCATTTTTTTAAAAATCAAGCACCTCCAAGAACGTTGCTTCGATCAAACTCTGATGAACAAATCTACGTTGCATCTTCGAATACCAAGAATTACCAAAAGTGTCACTAAGCAAACTCGAATTCACAAATCTATATAGCATTTTGAAATATCAAGAACTTCTAATACTTTATTTCGATCAAATTCAGATGAACAATCCATAATGTATCTTTGAATACCAAGAACCACCAAATAATTTTATTTCAACCAAACTCGAATGAACAAATCTATACTGCAGATTCGAATATCAAGAACCTCCAAGAACTTTACATTCGATCAAATTCTGATGTACCATTCAACACTGCATTTTTAAATAAAAAGATCTTCCATGAACTTTACTTCGATCAAACTCTGATGTTTGTTTAATGTTTCGACATTGCATCTTCGAATACCAACTACTTCCAAAAATTTTACTTTAACCAAATTCGAATGCACATATCTATATTGCATTTTTGAATATCAAGAACTTCCAAGAACTTTACTTCGATAATCCTCGCATGCAAAAATCTATATTGCATTTTCGAATATCAAGAACTTCCTAGAAATTTACTTCGATCAAACTCTGTATTACTTTTCTACATTACATCTTCGAATACCAAGAACTTTAAAAAAATTTTACATCAACCTAACTGAAATGCACAAATCTAATATGGCATTTTTGAATATCAAGAACCTCCAAGAACGTTTCTTCGATCAAACTCTGATGAACATATCTACTTTGCTTCTTCGAATATCAACAACTTGAAAAAATTTCACTAAGCAAACTCGAATGCACTAATCAATATTGCATTTTTAAATTTCTAGAACTTCCAAGTATTTTACTTCGGTCAAATTTTGGTGTACAAATCTATCCTATCCTATATCCTATCCTTCCTAAATAATAAAATCTTATCGAAGTTACGGATTTTCTCGACGGCTTTAGCGACCGCTCGTGGACCGATCTACGCGCGGTCGGATTGTCTTTAGATTTTGCTGCAAAGGTCGAAATTTCTGCAGAACATGTTGAGCGAGAATTTTGCTGAGCACTCATCGGCACGAATTTCAAAACCTCCATTGCTAATCTCGAGTTTGAGGGGGGATTTTCCATGTGGGATTATATTCTCAAACCATACAGTTCCAAAAACAAAGTGGGTCGAATAATTTGATCGACGGACGATTAGATTCAAAATTCGAAAGAAATTGAAAGGATGGATTATCTTGATGTTAATTAAGTATTTAAAGGTGAAGAGTTTTTGCGATGGTGTATAAGAACAGGGGCCGGGTCGTTCCATCGGGAGATGGGAGAAATCAAAACAATTGCATATTTTACGTTTATTAAGAATTCGAAACGGTAGTCGAAGAAATTTTGAAAAATGTTGTGAGTTTCGTTCGTGGGCGTAACAAAATTTTATTAGATCTACGATTGTACCTTAATAACATTTTATTTCATTGTTTGTACGTTGGCTTTATTTTGTTATTGCGTTACTAATGAGATTATTAAATTTTATTATTAAAAAAGGGTAAGTGTGAATTTTTATATCAATTCAAATTATTGCAAATAATAATTAATTATCGCAATTACGTGTACAATGTAGTCAACCACAGTCTTCCGATTTAATTTATATTAATAATTTTTGTTTTTTTATTTTTAGATAAAATATGGCAAACAATTTAGCAGAGGCCCTTCAGGCCCTTAACATGAAAAGCGGCAAACCGCATTCTCCAGTGCGGTTTCCGCCACAACCACCGGCCAAGCAACCACCGCCGGCCAAACCACCGCCGTCGGCCAAACAACCGCCACCTGCCAAACTACCGCCGTCGTCGCAACCACCGTCGCTTCCAAAAAGCGATTTACGGAGGAGGTTGGGGCGGCGGCCTCACGTTCATCGCCGTGAAGATCGGCGATCTCCTAATCATCGGAGCCGGTCGCCGGTCCGGCATATATATAAATTTTGTACAGTGAATATTGTAAATAATTGATTGTTTTTTTTTTATTATTAGTTTTCCGTTCTTAGTTAATTATTGTTCCGTTTTTTTGTCAATGTTATTTTTCTTGTTAATAAAAAGTTTTTGTTCTGTTAGTATGTAATTTTAATTTTGTTAGCGATAAAAAGAATTTTTGAATCTCAAGAAAAGCGGAAAATTTTTTTAAATACCTTAAAAGGCTTTATCCAGAATAGGTAAAATTAATCTTCTATCTGTCGTCTGTCAAAAATCACAAGTTGTCAAAGTTGAAACTTTAAGAGTGAATAACTCAAGAAGTGCTGAAGGGATCTTACCCAAATTTGGTACGTAGGTACATTGATCCTAATGGATATGACAGCATATGTAATCCTTCGATAGAAATCAGTAATGCAACATGAAAAAAATGAAATTAACTTTTTTGGCAAAAACATGAAAAAAGTTTTTGTCGATCGATTTTCTTCGGCATTTCTGCGTCGATTGCAATCAAACTTATTAGACGTATGCCTCGTGGGCTGGAATGGTGAAAATAAGGTTTTGCCAGAGAAATCTTTATCAGGGCCACCACAATAAAATAAATTTAAAAAAATGAAAATGTCGTCGTATCTCCGGAAATGTTGAACCAATTCAGCTAAAATTTGGTGTGCCGATGGAGCTTTGAAAGTATAAGTATTGGTGAGAAAACAAATCGAGCCAATTGTAACAGGGCGGGCAGGTCAGAAAAATTACAGAAAATATTAACTGAAATCTTAATTTATATATTTTTGTGCGAATTTGTCAGAATTTTAATAAACGTCATAATTTTGTGACATACGTGTCAAAATTAGGTTAATGTTGATTTGTATACCGAGTGCAGCATAAGAATTGAGTTTAGGACTTGTAACAATTTATTTAAAATACAAAAATAGGTGGTTCTGTGGGAAACATTTTATAATATCGTCGTACGGACTGACGGAACGTTACTTTATAAGTAAAAGGTTCTGCCACTAGGTAGCGACCAAGTTTAGGCTGTTTGTTAAATTTTTTCGAAAATGTTTTCAGAATCAGTAAATCGACAGTCAGTAATTTACAAAAATTTATTTTTGAAAAATCAGCTAGATGTCCGAAAAAATTTATTGTACCAATCTTGGAGAAATTTTATTTGTGACTTCTTATGGTATTATGTGACGTTAATAAAAATTTTGGAAAAAATTCAGTGGCGTACAAAAATAAAAAATTTTTTTCATTTTGGATTTTGTTAAAAAAACTTTTATAGATAGATTTAGGGTAGGGGGTAGGGGTATATATATATACATATATATATCTTTGCCAGGGCTACCGATATAAAGATATATAATTAACCTTAACAAAGGTTAAGCCTACCACAATAGAAAACAAAAATGAATGTTATGTCGTCGTATCTCCGGACAAAATTTGGTGTGCTGGTTTTTTTTTGTGAAAATATATTAGGTGGCTTATTATATTAATTTTGCAAGTTTGACAACAATACACAATAATAAATTATTGTTTTATGATTTTCTATTGAGCACGTACATTTTCAATCAATTCAAAAAATAATTATTATTAACAATTACTGATAATTGACATAGATTTCATCACTTTTTTAAATATTAATTTATTAACTTATTAACTTTTTAAATAATAATGAATAGTATGTGTTGTATCTCCGGATAAAAATTGGTGTGCTGATGATTGGAGGTATTGCGGCAGAAGTGACGATATTTTTTTATTGTGGTGGCCCTGGTGAAGATTTCTCTGGCAAAACCTTATTTTCACCATTCCAGCCCACGAGGCATACGTCCAATAAGTTTGAGTGCAATCGACGTAGAAATGCCGGAGAAAATCGATCGACAAAAACTTTTTTCATGTTTTTGCCAAAAAAGTTAATTTTATTTTTTTCATGTTGCATTAGTGATTTCTATCGAAGGATTACATATGCTCTCATATCCATTAGGATCAATGTACCTACGTACCAAATTTGGGTAAGATCCCTTCAGCATTTCTTGAGTTATTCACTCTTAAAGTTTCAACTTTGACAACTTGTGATTTTTGACAGACGACAGATAGAAGATTAATTTTACCTATTCTGGATAAAGCCTTTTAAGGCCTTTAAAATAACATATCGCAAGACAAAATATTTTTTAAAAATCCCGTATTATTTTCTTGTGGTGGCACTCCTGATTGATAGATCGCGACGAAAACCTTATTTTCACCTTTCCACCGTGAACCCTACCACCATACCAAATTTGGTCGTAATTGGTTGAATGGTTCGGAAGCAAATCGATCGACAAAATTTGACGACCGACAGACAGACAGACAGACAGACAGACCGACACAGAAATTTTTTTTTTACATTTTGCAGATCTTTACGTTTCTGAACACGGTGATCTCGAAAATGCAAAAAAAAAAAGTTGAAATTTTTTTTCGATTACCATACCTCCAATTTTTTTTTTAAATTGATTGGAGGTAAAAATTTCTGTGTCGGTCTGTCTGTCGGTCTGTCGGTCGTCAAATTTTGTCGATCGATTTGCTTCCGAGCCATCCAACCAATTACGACCAAATTTGGTATGGTGGTAGGGTTCACGGTGGAAAGGTGAAAATAAGGTTTTCGTCGCGATCTATCAATCAGGAGTGCCACCACAAGAAAATAATACGGGATTTTTAAAAAATATTTTGTCTTGCGATATGTTATTTTAAAGGCCTTAAAAGGCTTTATCCAGAATAGGTAAAATTAATCTTCTATCTGTCGTCTGTCAAAAATCACAAGTTGTCAAAGTTGAAACTTTAAGAGTGCATAATTCAAGAAATGCTGAAGGGATCTTACCCAAATTTGGTACGTAGGTACATTGATCCTAATGGATATGAGAGCATATGTAATCCTTCGATAGAAATCACTAATGCAACATGAAAAAAATAAAATTAACTTTTTCGGCAAAAACATGAAAAAAGTTTTTGTCGATCGATTTTCTCCGGCATTTCTGCGTCGATTGCAATCAAACTTATTGTACGTATGCCTCGTGGGCTGGAATGGTGAAAATAAGGTTTTGCCAGAGAAATCTTCACCAGGGCCACCATAATAAAATAAATAAAAAAAAATAAAAATGTCGTCGTATCTCCGGAAATGTTTAACCGATTCAGCTAAAATTTGGTGTGTCGATGGAGCTTTGAAAGTATAAGTATTGGTGAGAAAACAAACCGAGCCAATTGTAACAAGGCGGGGCAGGTCAGAAAAATTATAGAAAATATTAACTGAAATCTTAATTTATATATTTTTTGTGAGAATTTGTCAGATGGCTGGCAAAAATAAAGCAATATATTCAAAATTTTAATAAACGTCATAATTTTGTGACATATGTGTCAAAATTAGGTTAATGTTGATTTGTATACCGAGTGCAGCATAAGAGTTGAGTTTAGGGCTTTTAACAATTTATTTTAGAATACAAAAATAGGTGGTTTGGTGGGAAATATTTTATAATATCGCCGTACGGACTGACGGAACGTTACTTTATAAGTAAAAGGTTCTGCCACTAGGTAGCGACCAAGTTTAGGCTGTTTGTTAAATTTTTTCGCAAATGTTTTCAGAATCAGTAAATCGGCAGTCAGTAATTTACAAAAATTTATTTTCGAAAAATCCGCTAGATGACCGAAAAAATTTGTTGTACCAATCTTGGAGAAATTTTATTTGTGACTTCTTACGGTATTATGTGACGTATATAAAAATTTTGGAAAAAATTCAGTGGCGTACAAAAATAAAAAAATTTTTTCATTTTAGATTTTGATAAAAAAACTTTTATAGATAGATTTAGGGTAGGGGTGATACATATAGATATCTTTGCCAGGGCTACCGATATCTTTGTTAAGGCTACCACAATAGAAAACAAAAATGAACATTATGTCATCGTATCTCCGGACAAAATTTGGTGTGCTGGTGATTGGAGGTATTGCGGCAGAGAGTGACGATATTTTTTAAAATGCTAATTTACTGTGCGTGTAGCATGGACCCCTTTGAAGATGATGAAATTAATATTCGACGTAAGCTATTTTTGCGTAAGCTGTTGGTTTTACACCAGCTTTTAAGTTTATGTGAATGGTATGTTGACCTTGTGCAAGAATCTGTTGCAATAATTCTACCATCCACCTACCATGCCCCTGCAATACCCTATGTGAATGCAGCTTTAAACAAGACCCTGTAAAATCCAAAAAATATTATCATCTAAATCTCCGAAACGGTGCATCATAATAAAAAAATGAATATACAATTTTTTTTTGTAAATTTCATTCTCTACAGTTTTGTTCATATACATTTTTCTAATTGGTCGCACCGTTTCTGAGATATTTTCCTTCCAAGACTTTCCGAGTCTTGTTCAAGTCGCTGTCAGTCGGAACCGGTGCAACAAAATAGAAAAATGTATATAAACAAAATTTAAGGCAATGAAATTTCCAACAAAAAATGTCGACAAAATTTTGCTGTAAAAGCGATTTTTATATAAAAAAACACGTCTTGAAAACGTCAAATTAACATTGTTAACATAGGAGTGTCCAAATATTTATGTGAGTAACTGTATGTATTTAATCGTTGTGCTCAATAAAACAAATAATCTATTTAGAAACCGAGATGTTATTTTCTACAAGTAAATCAATGAATTATAATTTAGTTAGTGCCTTTTTTTGAAACTTCAATTGTGATTTTCTCGTAATTAGAAATTTTTAGCTTTTTAAGACCTGGAACAAACCAATACTCAACCGAAAATATACATATTATATACATCAACTTAAAACAGAACAAACATTTAAATTGATGTGGTTTTAACTCGTCTATTTTTGTAAATAATTGCTGATGAAAACGTAAGTCAAAACTAGTTCACATTAACCAATGTAATTCTTGAGGAAAGAGTTTTATTTATTTATCTATTTATTTATTATTAATCCCTCAAAGAGAATTCTTAACATTAAATATTATTATCTTTCATTTCTATTATCATTTCATTTAAATACCACTTACCTTAATTGTTTTAATTCTGCCAGTACTCGATCATTTGAAAATGTACAAGATGTAGAAGTACAGCTCAGATATAAAATCTGCAAATGAACTGGATGCTCAATTTGAAACAAAGTCTTGGAATCCAAAACAATCTCTATTTGGTACCCAAACTTTCCTAAAAATTATAAATTAATAGGTATTATTTATAACTTTGTCTTTTGCATTTTTCAAAAGTAATACTCACTTGCTCATCATAGCCTTCCTTGCATCTAGAAGTGAACATAGCTTGGGATAATAGAATGGAGTTTGTTATAAATTATCTGCTAATCCCCTAAAAATCACGATAAACTTAAATAAACTTTGCACTCAATAATATATTGCATTAAAATATCAAAATCTCTTTTGTCTTGACATAATATTGTATGGTATGATCAGTACGTTGTGATTGATTAATATATGTTTATAACTGATAATTCTACTCGTGTATAAAACAATGCATAAGAAACGTCAAACTTGACAGTTTGCTAGCGGATAAAAATTGTACTTAGGAAGGAACAGAAATGCAAGTGGATATTTTTTGCGGATATTTTTTTGTTTACCTTTTTTGAAATGACAACCAAAGTGAATTTTTAAGTTTAAATAGTTTTATGCATATTTATGGATCATACGAGTTTATTTAATGCAATATTTTAAATTTAAATTTAAATTTCATCGTTTATTCGCAGAATTATGGGAGCGTTCATAAACTACGTGGTTTGGCCAAGGGGGTGGAGGGGTTAGGTAGAAAGCTACGCAGGGCTACGTGAGGGTACGGGGGGATTATAGTCAAGCTACGTAGTTTTCTTCATTTATTATGAAAGCAATTTTCAGAATATAAGCGACAACATAATATGGATATTTATTTCCGTATTTGGATTTTTTTTATTTATATTTTATATAGGTGCGCTAAATTTTTTAAAAACAAATATCGGTGTTATTCATTTTTCATACCAAATAATTTTTAAATAGTTTTGTTAACAGAAAACATAACATGTCTTCTGGACTTTATAGGAAAAAAAACTACGTTCCATCTAGGGGGGGGGGTAGGGTTATCATGGTAAAAGCTACGTTAAGCTACATGATGGGAGGGAGGGGTTCTAAAGAGGTCAAAATCAAACTACGTGGTTTATGAACGCTCCCTATCTAATTAAATACCACGCTAGCTTTGATTTGCGATAATATTGTTTCTATTGAGAATATTCTAACAGGTTATAATGAGCCTTACTATCATATTACCTCATTAGTAATATTTTTGATATGGTAGACTTAAAAAGAAATTTAAGAAATTTGTAAAAATACCTTATCAAAAGTCATAAAATAAGCATAACAGATACTAAATACAGTGTTATAAAACTAAATGGCACAAATTATCAAATTTGGAAATATAAAATGGAATTGTTGCTAATGGACAATTTGCATGATTTTTAATTTTATAATATAACTATTCTACATAACAACCTATATAAATAATGTGTCTTAATTCTTTTAAATTCTGTTCACAAATAAAGCCAGAAAAAAATATTTAAATTTAAATGTATTTCTGTTGCGCGAAAACATATTAATAAATATGGCGGGCTTAATGTGAAATCTTCGCATTATGACGTCATTTTAGTAACCAAAATTAGTTCATAGATAAAAGATTGGTATTACACTGAGAAAAAGAATTTGTAATAGTAACTAATTTTTTATTGGAAATGGCACCAGCAAAGTTTTTTTTGTTACTACCACTAAATATTTTGCCGTTTTTTCTCTAACGGCATCAACAACAAAATATTATTTGATTAAACAAACATTTTACTTTGTATTACAAAATATTTAGTGGTAGTAACAAAAAAAACTTTGCTGGTGCCATTTCCAATAAAAAATTAGTTACTATTACAAATTCTTTTTCTCAGTGTATAGATGCACAACTTTTACTTTTATTGAATGAAAAATGCTAGATTTTGTAGCTTAACTAGAATTACAAATTTCATATAAGTTTGGCGTCATGCACACAATAATCATTGAAACTTTCAAATTCAATTTGTATTATAAAAAATGTAAATAATGTAATAATTTAACCTAAAATATTTTTATATTGGTTGTATTTCTGACATTTCGTCTTAATGCAATGTCTAATCGGGGGTTAATCCACAAGAGGTTCACTTTTTATCGGATAAAATTGTTTTTGGACGAAAACATGATAGCCATGGAAAAACTTGAGAATTAAGGGGATTTAAAAATTGCGAAAGCGTAGCTTGAGCAATTTTTGTAGATCCCTTAATTAGAGAGTTTTTACCTTAGGGCTATCATATTTGAGTCAAGCAAAAACAATTTTATCCAAATAAAAAGTGAACCTCGAGTAGATTATAGGGAGATTAAAGCAGCATTCACATAGGGTATTGTATTTGGATGGTAGAATATGCAAGAGTTACAAAGCATGCGCACAAGTGGACGCGTTCAGATAGACTTAATTTCTTGCACGGTGGAAGAAGCGGTGTAAAGCAGCATTCACATAGGGTATTGTATTTGGATGGTAGAATATGTAAGAGTTAAAAGCATGCGCACAAGTGGACGCGTTCAGATAGACTTAATTTCTTGCACGGTGGAAGAAGCGGTGTAACAGCCTGTGGAAAAAGCAGCATTCACATAGGGTATTGTATTTGGATGGTAGAATATGTAAGAGTTAAAAGCATGCGCACAAGTGGACGTGTTCAGATAGACTTAATTTCTTGCACGGTGGAAGAAGCGGTGTAACAGCCTGTGGAAAAGTTACCAAACTTTAAACTTTTACAATACACGGTGCAAGAATTTTTACAAGCGCCAATCAGCAGCGTCGAAGGGCGGTGCTTGTGACTGTCAGTTTATAAATTTTGTAACATAACCTAATTCTGTTTTGGTTTCGTAAATAATAAAAATAAATTCAATTCGGAAATACTTGAGACGATTTTTTTAAAACGCTAATTTACTGTGCGTGTAGCATGGACCCCTTTGAAGATGATGAAATTAATATTCGACGTAAGCTATTTTTACCTAAGCTGTTGGTTTTACACCAGCTTTTAAGTTTATGTGAATGGTATGTTGACCTTGTGCAAGAATCTGTTGCAATAATTCTACCATCCACCTACCATGCCCCTGCAATACCCTATGTGAATGCAGCTAAAGTTACCAAACTTTAAACTTTTACAATACACGGTGCAAGAATTTTTACAAGCGCCAATCGGCAGCGTCGAAGGGCGGTGCTTGTGACTGTCAGTTTATATATTTTGTAACATAACCTAATTCTGTTTTGGTTTCGTAAATAATAAAAATAAATTCAATTCGGAAATACTTGAGACGATTTTTTTAAAACGCTAATTTACTGTGCGTGTAGCATGGGCCCCTTTGAAGATGATGAAATTAATATTCGACGTAAGCTATTTTTACGTAAGCTGTTGGTTTTACACCAGCTTTTAAGTTTATGTGAATGGTATGTTGACCTTGTGCAAGAATCTGTTGCAATAATTCTACCATCCACCTACCATGCCCCTGCAAAACCCTATGTGAATGCAGCTTAATGCATAACTCATTTTTCCTGTCAATGTCAATTTATTTTTGCCCGCGATCGATTTGGATTTTTGCATATACCTTCCTACCGATAATTCAATTGGTATTATAAAAAATGTAAATAATGTAAATAATGAGAGTACGAGGCGAGGGGGGAGAATTTTTTGGTCAGTTTTTTGATATCTAGCGCCGTTTTCGAGTTGTTGCTAATTTAAAATAATTTTGACAAACATTAATTATGATGACAGTTGTTACCAAAGGCTACTATACACAAAAAGCTACATCGAGTTTAATCGAATTTAATCGCATGTTGATATATGTACCTATATATTTATAGAGTTTATTCAATTGCAAAACTTCAAAATGACATGTGATTGGTCGAAACAAAACACATTTATGAATGTCGATTGGTTGTTGATATAGGAATGGATTAATCTAAATTAAATAGTAGCATATGGAAATAACGCGGGAGTATTGGCATACATGTAAGATGCGTTTTGTGTTTGTGACGTCATCACCTGTTTTCAATCACGTGAATTTTTCAAATAAATTATAATATTTCATAAATTATTTCCGAGCTAACAATACAGAATTTTGAAAAATTACTCGAATATTCTGATTATGGATATATTAAACTATCAATAAATGCGATTTTAAAGTGAATTTGAATTTCATGCAAATTGTCCATTAAAGAAGATTTATGGTACGTCATCGCAGATGAAAAGCCAAATCCGGTTACAGTGGATTGGAGGAGGCATGACGAGAAAGCTAGAGCAACGATTGTTTTAATGATTGTAGATAATATAAGAGATTCAAATACAGCAAAAGATGCTTGGGGGACGTCCATTAATTACGTGAGCAGTTTTTCTTAAAATTTGGACACCTCCCTCCACCTTGGTGAGATTTGGTATTTGGGAAGATATACAGTGACTTTATAGAGGCAGTGGCGACAAACGATGTCCGACTTTTGATTGGCTACAATGTTTTTGCTTATACATACAGTTACTCACAAAAATATTCGGACACTTCGTAATATCGCAAAAGATATTAATTCGTTATATTTTATTTATTTAAAAAGGTACCAACTAATTTTAATATAATTTAATAAGCTATATATTAAGGTTGTCCAAAACACAAAAAAATTTGAAAAAAAAAGTATGCATACAAAGCTTATAAGGCTTTAAACATAATGGTAGGTAAAACCTACGCAACAAAAATATTCGGACGTTCAGCAATTTTATCAGAGAATGGCGCCTCAGAAGTATTAAATTGCAGTATTTCTTTGTGCACTGCAGTAGTATAATTCTAGTAATCATCTATAATCACATCTATGTAAATTTCCACAAGTAAATTTAAAAAATGGGCCGTAAAAAACCCAATACAAATTTTGATTTAAGACAATTAGTTATTTACTATCGCGAGAAGGGAAAATCTTATCGCGAAATTGGTGAATTATTATTAAATTTAAGTAAGAGTACTGTGGGAGACATCGTCTGCCGGTATAAAAACGAAGATCGAATCGAATTTCGCTCGCAAACTGGCCGTCCAAAAATTTTAAATCCTAAAGATGAATCTAGGATAGTAAAAGAGATTTAAAAAAACCCGCGACTAAGTGCTCCTAAAATAGCGACAGCAGTTTTACAAGAAATTGGAAAGCAAGTACACCCCCAAACCATTCGAAGGGTTCTAAAAAATAATGGATACAACGGTCGAATAGCTAGGAAAAAACCGTTCCTTAGTGAGATCAATAGAAAGAAAAGACTAAAATATGCAAATGAATTTAAATATAAGGACATTACGTGGTGGAACGATGTCATTTTCGCAGATGAGAGTAAGTACAACATTTCTGGTTCAGATGGTCGAGTAATGGTATGGCGAAAACCAAATACTGAACTAAATATTAATAATTTATGTGGTACAGTAAAACACGGTGGTGGTAGTGTAATGGTGTGGGGCTCTATATCAACTAAAGGTGTGGGTAATTTAGTTTTTATCGAAGGTATTATGGACAAATATAAATATTTAGACCTCCTACAAAACAATTTGTTGCAAAGTGCCGAAAAAATGGGTATCAAAGATAGTTTTAAATACTACGACAATGATCCCAAGCATAAAGCAAGACTAGTGCAAGAATATCTACTATATAAGTGCCCTAAAGTGTTGCACCCCCCTCCCCAATCCCCAGACTTAAATCCCATTGAAAACTTATGGGACGAATTGGACCGAAAAATTCGATTAACCCCCATAAAATCGAAAACTGAACTTAAACAAAGACTTCAAGCAGAATGGAGTGTCATTAGTAAGGATTATTTGCAAAAAATCATTTGTAACATGCCCAAACGTTTACAGGATGTTATAAGACAAAAAGGTTATGCCACTAAATATTAAAAAAACTTTTTTTTTTATAAATATCTTTAATAATCAGCACTTTTCTATAAGGCGTCCGAATATTTTTGTTGCGTTGGTTTTCTTAATATAATTTTTAAAGCCTTATAAGCTTTGTATGCATATACTTTTTTTTAAACTTTTTTGTATTTTGAACAACCTTAATATATAGCTTATTAAATTTTATTAAAATTAGATGGTACCTTTTTAAATAAATAAAATATAACAAATTTCTTGCGATATTACGAAGTGTCCGAATATTTTTGTGAGTAACTGTATATAGCTTAAGACAAGACGTTTCAAGATAAGCGGTATGCTACCTTGCGACAAATTTTTGAACTACTGATATTGTTGCGAGATCCTTTTTCGTTGTGAGATCCAATGGGGTAGATCTCACAACATTTTTAATGAAAATCTGTGCATTGAGTGGCCTACAACACTAGAACATCATTTTTGGCTGGATCTCATTTCGTACTATTCATACATGCCATGTGTGTTTGTTCGTATGTTAGAAACTTGGAATTTTCAGATTTGTGATTTGAGCTTGCAATTGATTTACATCTTGCGAGATTGACATAGTTGGCATCGTCGCATGGATGTGTTCTTTCTACGTTCGAAGTACTTTATTAGATCCTATACATTTAATTATAGATATTTCACTTTGTGTCAAAGTAAATTCTGCAAAATGGAAAAAACACGAACAAGTTATGAAGTTTACTTTACTAAATAATTATGTACTTCAAGAATATCAGAAATAAATTTTTTATTATTAAAAAGTAATAATGTAATAATTGTTTTGAAATATATTTTCGTTATTGAGTTCTGTGATTTTCTACGCAAAAAGAACTCGACAGTTCAGCGTTAAAATTTTGAAAACCCAAAAATCACACACTAATAAAAATCATGTTTTATTCATGGAAAACATGGAGCGAAATTCGTTTCAGTTGAGTCAAATACGCCACGTATTTAAATACATCGAAGTACGATACGACATAGTTTTAAGTACTCCATGTATTTGAGGGGAATCGTTGATTCAAATACATGGCGTATTCATAACCATTGCTTAGTATTTGTGGAGACTTTGCACGCAACTAATTCAAAAAATAAATAGAATATAGTAAGTTTTCACGTTTTCAATACATTCACGTATGTATCGTAAAAATTGAAAAATAAAACAAAAAAAAATTCTACGACGGAGACTCGAACCAGAGACCCTCGGATTACTAGTCTGATTCTTTAACCGCTGCACGGTGGAGTATTCAACCTAAAAATCCGGACAAAAATGTAAAATAAAAATTTTAACGAAAGACACCCATATATCATTTTTTGCACACCTCATAAATCAAGCTAACTTAAACCGGCTTCAAAAAAGGCTTGGGAACCGCGCTGGAGGCGCATAGATAGTTGAAATCTAGTTGATGTTAAATGCACACGTCTTTATTCTCGATACACCTTCAATTACAATAACTGTGCAGTTTGTGTTTTGAGCTGTTGGTAGTGATTTTTGAAAAATATTTCAATGGATACTGAAGATCAAGGTATGTACTTAATTTTGATATCACAATATGTTTGTTTTTTTTGATATTTAGTATATTTTTGAGATGAAAATGGCTTATACTAAAATATTAATATTTTTGATTAAATAATTTAGAAAAAAGGTGTTTTTGTATTACTTCCGGGCATGATCGGGCTAAGATTTTTTTTTTATAGTTAACTGTACACCTTATTAATGCTAACCAATCAAAAATATCTCACCCATCTACCCACCTTTTAAAAAAAAGGCAGTTTATATTTTATTGGTATTTTATCATAATTTAACACATTTACTTTATAGGCTGTTTTTTATTTTAGGTTCCGACCCAAATTACTTCCAAATGTCTAGAAGATCATTGTACATGATTTTCAAGAACAGCAATAAACGAAAACTGGATGAAAAACTATTAGAAATGGATTTTATTTTTTTTTTATTTTGATTTCATCCCTTCGAAAATAACCACAATACATCGATAATAATTTTTTTATTATTTTTCCATAAGTTTGTAAGTCAAATTCTCGACATATAAAAAATTTTAAAAGTTTATTCTGTTATTTTGATTTGCACCCCCCCAGAAAACCACCCTATTTATCAATGTAATTTTTTTCATTATTTTTCCACGAATTCTTAGGTCAAATTCTCAACATATCGAAAGTTTTATAACTTTATTCTGTTATTTTGCTTTGCACCCCCAGAAAACCACCCTATTTATCAATATATTTTTTTTTGATTATTTTTTCTAAAATTCCAAGCATATTTTGAACTCATTTGGTGTGTTTCAGAGTTTTGTCCCGTTTTTAGTGTCAAATACCCCACTGTGCGCTGTGCCAATTAGACCTTGTTATTTAAGTTAACATAAACGACTTAGGTATTGTGTTGTCTGCACGAAAACGTTTTATTTACTAAACATATTTCATTCTTTCAAATACATCGGTTTTTTACCGGAGTATTTCTGTTATAAGTTCAATATTGTTACACCATCTACTCAAGTTTTTAAATGAAGTGGTTTCAAATACAGTGTTCTTGAACGATTGAAATTTAGTTGACTCAAACGCGTATTGGCCAAATACGCGGCGTATTTGGGAATAAAACATGATTTTTATCAGTGTAACAAGATAACATTATGAGATCCTATCATATTACTGTTCCCACATCTTGCAAATTATTGCACAAAGGACTTCGTGATTAGTAGTTGTTAGGAGATCTCTGGCTAACACACTGATTTTCTAAAATTAAAAAGTGCGGGAAAGTTGTGAAATCTACTTGCTTTAAAATGTTTAAATCAAGAAGTGCTAAAATAATGAAATTGGCGTTAACGTCAACCGATCACAGTAAAATCAAAGATAAGTAGCATTAATTAACTAGATTTCTATCAGTTTCTAAAATTTGAAGCTCTTATCTGGGGGATTTGTCAGTTGAACAACCCCAAGAATTTGGCTCCGCCACCTACACTATAGGAAAGAGGACAATTTTCTGAGCATTTTGAGACCGCACATTGATGAGGATTGTCCAGTAGTTTTCGACAAAACGGCATTTGAAAATCAAAAATTTACATGCATTTTAGATAGGGAATTCATTAACACGAGAATTCTATTGACGGTGCGTGCGTTCTAATATAGTCTTACTGATAGCCGTAGCTCTTGTATTCAGTTGTCGACAAACGTTAAACTCGTTCTTAGATTAGATTCTCGATTGCCTTGGTTGCGTTCGTTAAAACCGACGCTCCGCTACCGTCCGCTCCGGGCGCTACGCGCCGTTTTGACGAACGCTGACTCACTAAAAACATCCCTCTAGGTAGCACTAACTAGCCAAAGGTGCTACTCGAAAGGGGTGAAACTCGTTTTTAATTATTAGCCTTTTTTCTATTTTTTAATTTATTGCATAATGTTGCGTAATATAATGAGTGCGGTTACAAGCAAGGGGTTCTTAATGCACGATCTGCACCCGACCGTGTCACAATTGCGTCTGACTGCTAACACTAATGCCCGTACCTATAGTCGATACTTCGCTCGATCTCGGACTTGAGTCCGACTCAAGCTCGGCATTGCATACTATAGTCGCAACTTGACAACCAAACAATACTTCGCATGTGCTTGACAGCTGTCTTGCCCAAGTCAGCTAAACACCTGTCTTGAGTCGTACTTGGCTCATAAATTATATGTAAGTTTCAAAATTAGTGTTAAATAAAGATATAATCTTTGGTGGTAGTAATGTATTGTATTTATAAAAATAGTTTAATACTCAATTATGGATCAAGACGAAGAAGAATTTTTAGAATTTGTGGATGTTGTAGATGTAGAAGACGTAATTACTGGAAGAATATCGAAAAGATATGTACATGACATAGAAAATCCGTTAGAATAATATCAAGAGGATGAATTTCGAAGCAGATACAGATTTGGAAGAAACACCATCATATTTACGATTTTGCCATCAATAATAAACGACCTAAGCAAAATTAATAACCGCGGACTTCCTTTTCCATCTATAATTCAACTAATGGTGTGTCTTGGATGTTATGCTACTGGAAATTTTCAGGCGTTTGAATAAATATGAGATACAGAGAAGTATACAATAAATTATTGTTTTCTCAATCTTTTAGACTGTATCTGGTGATTTGGGAGGGATTAGCCAGCAAACAGTATAAAATTATAAAATAAAGTATCTATACTGCTAGCCCAATTCTTAAATCAATATGTCTATTTTCCAAATACTGAAATTTACCAACGAAAGTATATTTCAAAATTTGCAGAAATATCTGCATGTGTAGATTGTACCCACATTGCAATTGCAAATTCTGGAGGCGATGCCCAAATGACCGAAGTGGTTCACGACTTGGTTTGAAAATGGTCAAGTATTGGGAATAATTTGGGGAGATAACGGGTTTCCCTGCAGACAGATTAACACCTGTCATACAACCGGATAGGTTAAATGTTCTTGAATTTGTTAAAAGGAATAAAAAATTTGATGTATAGCTAACCCGCAGGAACTGAGGTACTTTCATATTCAAACACAAAACATTGTTGAATGAGTTTTTGAATTAGTGGAGAATTTTCCACTAAGTTGTGTGCGTCCCCTAATGGTGCTAACAATATTTTTTCTTTGTTAGTATAAGAGATAATATAAGCAACAAATTTATTCATTTTAATTTTTCTTATGACTTCAAAATATTATTATTTTAATACAATGTTACTCTATTACTATGACAATTAAGCAATTATTTCTAGTTAATATTGATATTTGCCTGCTTCGCCGAAAATTCACGAAGCTTTGACTATAGTACAGCTAGTGAGCGAAGCACGAGCTCAGGCTCAAGCAGTGCTTCACCAAGCACAGCTCAAGCACGAGATTGAGATTCGACTATAAGTACGGGCATAAGACTATATCAGAACGCACGCACCGTCAATAGAACTTTCGTGTTTATGAATTCCCTATCTAATATGTTCAAATTTGTCAACTACTCGTAGTTTGATTTTTAAAAGTTAGTTCAAAAAAGCAGAATAGCAGTATTAAATAAAATTTTAGGCATTTATAAAACATTAAAATAGTGGTATTTTATTCCGAAAATAATGTGAAATAATACTGAATTATTTTTCAGATACTGATGATTTTGATAACTATAATGGTTTTTATAAAGATAAACCTATAGTAAATAGAGATCAGAGCTACAATAATGATGCAACATCGGTTCCAACAATTAATAAAACTTTAGATTCAGACGGTATAATTTAATAATTAACTCTTTCTTCATTAAATAGTTAACTTTTTTTTTAATTTTAGTTGCATTTAAAATAATAGGAAAATTTTTTGACAGCACAGAGAATGAAGGTATGTACTGGTGGTTTAAAATTAATTCGTTATAGAATTAATAAATTTCAAATCATGCAGGCTGATGGCTAGCTGGGTTTATCTTTCAGAATTTATATTTTCTGAAATAATTTTATATTTAATATGGTCTAGTTATTAACATATTATGTGAAATTATTGTAAAAGTTAAATTATTTTTTTACATGTTAGAAAATTAAAACTCACTGTTAATAAAATCACATTCAATAAAATCTATGCAAATAGTTGAATTATAGTTTGCTACATTTAAATTTATTTAAATATAATATCAGTAATGAGCTAAATGAACTATAAATCAATAAACTAATATTTTCGAGCTTTCGAGAGTGGATACTCTCTTTTTCAAGATATATTAATATCGAAAATATTAGTTTATTGATTTATAGTTCATTTAGCTCATTACTGATATTATATTTATATAAATTTTCAAGAGCTAATAATTCTAATTATTTTTTAAATTTATTTGTTTCGATTTTCTGAATCGAATTTTTTTGGAATTTTCCAGGTTTGTCTGATAAGATTCAGAAAATCAAAGCATATGAATTCAAATGTAGCAAACTAATTCAACTGCTGAAGAAATTTGGTGTACAAGTGAAAAGAAATCTGAGGAAATCCTAGGAATACTACTTTTTGGTGTTTTTTTACATTTTTAAGTTCGTCGAACGAAAATGTTGAGGTAGTCCATATCCTAATTTTAGGAAATCGGAAGATTTTTAGGAAATCCAACGAAATCGCATAAATAATTATTTATGTATCTAGGGCATTATGACGATGTTTATGTCGAGGGCAACCAATTTAAAAGGGCGAGGGCCGCCAGGCCCGAAAGTTTTTAAGTTGCTCGAGAGCATAAACATCGAGTAATGCTCGTGATGCATACAACGTTTTATATTTCACTGCATTTGAATTTGTCAATATTTAAAAATTTTATAAATTTTGAATTTGATGATGGCTAAATTTAATTTTTTTTTAAATTTTTAATTGTTCAATTATTAGTGGATCTTCATTTGAAAATTATATTTTTAATTTTAAATAAAATTATAAACAATAAAATGGTACATTTTTTGAATTATATTACAGTAGAATCCGTTTAATGTGATCACGGATAATGTTATCAGTCGGTTTTTGTGATCATTTTGACTGGGACCGGGCCGCTTTAATTAGTTTACATACAAAAACCACCGGATAATGTGATCAAAAAGCCGCTTACTATTATCACTTTCAAGGAATTTCCAATACAATTATCTCTTTTTCTAAGTATATTTTTCTGATTTTTCATTGAAATTTTATATCTTTACAAAACAAGGCACTCGTTTTAATTTCTATACATAAACGAATAATGTTTGCAGTTTCATGGCGTGTTTCTATTTTTATTTTGCTAAATGTGCACTTTGCTTCATGCATTTTAATTTAAGTTTAGTTTATTCTTGCTTTTCTTATGATGTCGACGAAAAAGCGAAACGATTGCTCGGTAAAACAGAAGGTGGAAATTATCGAAAATCATTATAAATTAAGATTTTCTAATTTTTAGTTTCTAAAATTCGTTTTTTCTAAAATTTGCTTATTGAAATTATATTCAGTCGGTTAATGTTATCGAAATGTCTTGGCCCAAAGTGATCACATTAAGCGGATTCTACTGTTTATAATTGCGAATGAGAGGGCATAATGAGCGGGCATTATGATTTATAGGCCCTAGGGCGTTATAGCCTATTTAATATATCTCGTTGTCAAGGTATAAGAGACAAATAATGATTCAGTGTAATATAATAAAGGATTTTATAGTGCGATTTATCTCTCGACATCATTGTATTTCATTATAAAGTGTTAAATTTTACTTGACGAGTGTTGAATCACTACTATGCCATAAAAATTAGATTTCATTTTGTAATATACGATTTTTAGACCATTATTGGATTTCACCAACTCGTATATTGGTAATTTAAGTTGTAATTAAGTTGTAATATAATTTATTAATTGTAATTGCCTAGAAAGGCGAAAGGACAACCGGACGTCCCAAGATGTTGACTTTCTCAAAATGCTACAAAATTGTAATCTTTTATTTAATATTTTTTTACCAAATACAAAATGAAGGGATCCATATTAAAAGTAAAAAATGAGGAAATTTTGTAGTTTTTGATAAGTCAATTTATCTTACGTTGGTTGTTGTCAACCGAAAACAAATTCTGAACCATAAGGACCACCAGCTTGCATAATTTGAAATTGATTCTGTCTATAGTTTATACAGAGTGGGCCAATATAAAAACTATATAAAAAAAATGTCAGATAAATACATATATTTTAACAGTAAGATTTTCAATATTTTTAACTTAACAATATTATCATAATATTTCACTTTGATTATAATTTCATTTGTTAATAACTATACATTACATTATATATTTTAAAAATCCATCTTTAAAATTATATAAATGATCACTTATTTTATTATTGAGTCAATACAACAAAATTAGGACAATTGTTTTTGTGAATTTGTAAATTGTGTTTAAGAAGGAAATCAAAGTACATATATGAAATGATTTCAAAATTTTAACAGTATATTATTTGCTGAAAAAAATTCTGGAAAAGTTTGAACTTAATCTTGTTTTCAGTTATCAAGAAAAAAAATTTCAAAATTACATTGCGTTCACATTGATTTAAACGTCATTATCTAGAAAATCAGAAATGTTTACACTATTAAGATACATTGAATTACTTTAAATAATAATTTGAGAGGATAAATAATTTATTATGTTTTTTATTAATTTATTATTTATAGAACTAATAGTATATTACTGGCCAAGCATAGAAAATGATCCGTTACTGGGCGCGCAGCTACATTAAAAAGTGAGCGTAGCGAGCTTTTTAAAGCTGTAAGCCCAGTAGCGGATCATATTTCTAGGCGAGGTGAGTATACTTTTTTATCGGAAAACAAAAAATTATCAATTATATCAAATATTAAAAAATATTGTTTAAATTACAAATTGTGACAGATAAGACAAATTTAAACAATGTCATTAGAGCAACCCTCTATGGCGAAGTGCAATAAGCGATTGAATCATAATTAAATCGTTTGGCGATCGCCAGTTCGAATCCCACGTCGGACAAATTTTTATAATAGAATTTTTTTATAATATAAATGAATTGACTTGCAGAAGTAACAGAATCGACCATTAATAAAATCACATTAATGGTCGATTTTACATTATTAGTTGATTTGTGAGCTGACTAGAAATGCTTCGTTTTAGCTGCCGGGTGGACACTCGGAAAGCATCGCTTTCGTTATGTTTTCCGATAAAATGTATTATAGGTGTACTTATTTTACATATATACTGCCCTGCTAAGCGAAAGTGCCGTATGTGCAAATATTGCCAAAATGAGTTATTGGTATATATGTTAACTACGAGCATTTTACTATATCTTTAATAAACAAAAAGACGAAAATCCCACAATTAGTTGAAATAAACGTGTTTCACAACGCCGTTCACCGTAAGTTCCTTGGCTAAAGTTAAATTATAAAGTCCAATATCTCAAAATGACTGTTTTGTAGATACTGCACTTTCGTTTAGCAGGGCAGTATAGCCGTATTAAAATTACCAAATGTGATTTTGAACATAATATTCAAATGTTTTCGGTTATGTGCACTACTTTTAATGGTTTATCGCAAGTTTTATTATCTACCGCTGAAGTCAATGTGCTAGATAAAGACGGAATTGCTCACAAAGTACGAGCCCTGCTCGACTCCGGGTCAGAATCTCATTTTATAACAGAAAAATTAGTAGAGAAATTGCGGGTAGGCACAACCAAAATTGACTTTAAGGTAACAGGATTAAGTGAATTAACTACAAATATCAAACGTCAAGTTAACATTTAAATTCAGGATATGAGTGGTAATTACGAAACAAATATGTCTTGCCTGATAGTGCCTAATATTGGTGGGCACATCCCTGCCATACGAGTAGATAGAGAAAATCTAAAAATTCCTAATAGTATCAAATTAGCTGACGAAACATTCAACAAGGTCGGTAAAGTAGATCTATTGATAGGGGCCGAAAAATGTTGGCATCTTGTCCGCACAAGGCAAATAGTATTAGGAAAAAACAAACCTGTCTTACAGGATACTAAGTTAGGTTGGGTCGTATCCGGGCAGGTACCGATAAAATCAGCAAAGACTAACACTGCTTATTGTGGGTTTGTGACAAACGAAAAATTAAGCGAACAGATAGCGCAATTTTAGGAATTAGAATCGTGTTCAGATCGAGAAGTTCGATCACCAGAAGAACAATTTTGTAAAAGAAATTTTAACGAAACTACGACTCGCTTGAAAAGCGGTCGGTTCGTGGTTAATTATCCGTTAAAAGATTCAATCGACAAGTTGGGCGAATCAAAACAAATTGCATGGAAAAGATTAGTACAATTGGAAAAAAGACTCGAAAGAAACCCAGTATTAAAAGAAGATTATGCAAATTTTATAAAAGAATACGAAGATCTGAGTCACTCAACAAGAATAGAAGAGCCTGAAGATGCTGGGGCATATTACTTGCCTCACCATTGCGTAGTACGCCAAGACAGTTTAACCACAAAGGTTCGCGTTGTCTTCGATGCCTCTTCTAAAACGAGCAGCGGTGTTTCTTTAAACGACATACAAGAGGTTGGACCCACTCTCCAGCAAGATTTATTTTCAATAGTGGTACGGTTTAGGAAACATAGTGTTGTATTAACCGCTGACATAACGAAGATGTATCGTCAGATCTTAATTCATGAAGAGCAGAGACCATTACAGCGAATTCTTTGGAGAGAAAAAGAATCAAAGAAAATTCTGTGTTACCAATTAAATACGGTAACGTACGGTACTGCGTCAGATTCATTTTTGGCAGTAACGTCCATGCTTCAATTGGCAAAGGAGAGCAAGTTAGAACATCCTCTTGCCAGTTCAACTATAGAAGACAGTTTTTATATGGATGATTTGCTCACAGGTGTTGAGACGCCTGAAGAGGCAATGCAATTGTATCAAGAAATTACCGAAATTATGCATACGGGTTGTTTTCAACTCAATAAGTGGAATTCAAATGATTCCGAAGTACTAAGAAAAATTCAAGATAACGTCCCAGGAGTTATTTTGAATATTGTAAATATGCAAAAGACCGGCACGAATCGAGTTACATGGGTTCTCTGATGCTTCAGAATCCGCCTACGGCGCTGCAATTTTCATACGTAGCATTACCCATGATGGAAAGATAAGTATGCATTTGCTCTGCTCAAAGAATCGGGTGGCACCATTAAAAACATTGAGCGTGCCACGCCTCGAATTGTGTGCTTATCTATTGGCGAAATTATATGATAAGGTTACAAAATCATTAAACCTCAAAATTGATCAAGTTATTTGTGGTGTGATTCAACAATAGTACTCGCATGGATAGTGTCGTCTCCACATTTGTTAAAGGTTTTTTGCGCCAATAGGGTGAGTGAAATACAAACGTTGACTATCGCTAAAGATTGGAGATATGTTAACACGAAAGAAAATCCAGCCGATTTTCTAACTCGAGGTGTAGAGCCAAAAGATCTCGCCAAACTAGAAATTTGGTGGCATGGTCCTAATTGGTTGCAAGATGAATTCCAAACATGGCCATGTTTTAATGAAGAAGTACAAAAAGCTAATTTAGCTTTAGCTTAGTATGAAAAGGAAATAAAACGTGTACTAGTAGCACTTGTTGCCGTTCGGGATCCTATTAATGATTTTAAGAAATTTTCTTCTTATAAGAAATTACAGCGAGTTTGGGCATATTGCCTAAGATTCCTAAACAATTCAAGAATTCAAAAGAAGGATAGACAAGCGGGAGTTTTAAGTCCGGTTGAATTAGCAGATACTACGACTGCGTTGATCAAGGTCGCGCAGGGCGATAGTTTTAGCGAAGAATTGAAAGATTTAAAGAATAACAAAGCGCTCAAAAGAAGCAGTAGATTGATCGCGTTGAACCCATTCTTAGACGATAATTTAGTCATACGAGTTGGCGGCAGGTTAAAATGGTCGGATTATGAATTTGACAAAAAACACCCCGCGCTGTTAGATGCTAAGCATTATCTTGCTATTTTATTAGTTAAATTAGAGCACGAGAGATTATTACACGCAGGACCTCAAACTATTTTAGCTTCTTTGCGGGAACGAATTTGGATCATTTCTGCGCGCAGTTTAGTACGTAACGTGGTGCAGAATTGCGTTACGTGTTTTAAAGCAAGACCAATAGCAAGCAAATATATCATGGCAGATTTGCCAAACATACGAGTGACTCCGTCGCGACTATTTCTTAATTGCGGCATAGATTTCGCCGGGCCATTTTTACTAAAGGATAGAAAGGGCAGGAAAGGCTATAGCCGAATAAGGGCATCAAAAGTGCCCTCTCACCAAATAGCTGGAGGACTTGGTTTCCAGTTTCGCCTTGACAAAAAAGCTATCCATACCAAATTTCAACCTTCTAGTTCTTCTGACGCGGTAGTTATCGCGAAAAAACGCGATTTTCGCGTTTTATTTTGTATCTCCGCCAGTTCGTCGATTGCAGCTTTACCAAAATTCATGGTATCGTGTTTTCATCTGAGAAATGTGAAAAAAAATGTCCAGAGGTTCGGCACTGCATATCCGGCCTTTAAAAAATTCATAAAAATTTCAACTCGGTGTTTCCACTGGATTACCGCAAGGCACCAAGTTCCAATATTTTTTTTTACAAATGTCGATGATTTCCGCTTCATTTCCTGCAACGATCATGATTCTACTATTGGTGCGTCATGCTGAAAAAAATTGGAGAAATCTTTTGGAATTTTTTAAAATTCTTAGATCGGACCGAGAAAATTCTTAAACATATTTTCAAATGTACTGTGATCCCCTTCTTCCATCAGAATTTTTTCATACCCAACAGTTAAGAATGCATAGGCTAAACATCATGTGTGAAAATTCGAGAAGAGTGAAACTGTTGAAAAGATCTAATAATTTCAAAAACCAGGAAAGAAGACACAAAAATGATGAACACATATGAAGGAACATTATCCCCCTATGTGATAAAAATCATGTCACTCTATTCGAAAAATCTGAAGTTAAATATCAACAATTTTTAAAAAAGAGAACCAACAAAAATACTGGGATTTGTCAGTTGATTTTATGGATAAGAAAAAATCGAAATATTCTTCTTATCTATTGTATTTGCCAAGAATTCAATTATCCTTTCTTTTTTTTACGATTCATATACTGTATTACTTGAATCATATTAGTTAGGCAACTTGATGACAGGGAGCGTCGCAGAGTCGGCAAAAGTGCGGCCTCTCTCTCTCACGGAGTAACTACAGTTGACGCACGGTCCTTAGTCTATTCGTGCGTTTTTGGTACACACTGTAGTGTACAGTTTTACTAGTTTGCAGTTTACAGTTTGTACTGTACAGTACAGTGTACAAGTTGTCGATAGCTGGGTTGGATTTTTCGAATCAGTTTGGCTGTTGACCGCCTAATAGTAACATAACCTCAAAGTGTTACTGGATCTTTCCGGTATCGCTGTATCATTGCATTATATGTATATTCTTATCCATAAAATCAACTGACAAATCCCAGTATTT
Source organism: Cantharis rufa (assembly GCA_947369205.1). Classification (NCBI taxonomy): domain Eukaryota; kingdom Metazoa; phylum Arthropoda; class Insecta; order Coleoptera; family Cantharidae; genus Cantharis; species Cantharis rufa. The sequence continues at coordinate 18,299,091 of OX376307.1, read as the reverse complement.
TTGTTGGTTCTCTTTATTAAAAATTGTTGCTATCTAACTTCAGATTTTTCGAATAGAGTGACATGATTTTTATCACATAGACGGATAATGTTCCTTCATATGTGTTCATCATTTTTGTGTCTTCTTTCCTGGTTTTTTAAATTATTAGATCTTTTCAACAGTTTCACTCTTCTCGAATTTTCACACATTATGTGCCTTACACAAGATTTAGCCTATGCATCCTTAACTGTTGGGTATGAAAAATTCTGATGGAAAAAGGGGATCACAGTACAGTTGAAAATATGTTTTAGAATTTCCTCGGTCCGATCTAAGAATTTAAAAAAATTCCAAAAGATTTCTACAATTTTTTTCAGCATGACGCACCAATAGTAGAATCATGATCGTTGCAGGAAATGAAGCGGAAATCATCGACATTTGTAAAAAAAAATATTGGAACTTGGTGCCTCGCGGTAATCCAGTGGAAACACCGAGTTGAAATTTTTATGAATTTTTTAAAGGCCGGATATGCAGTGCCGAACCTCTGGACATTTTTTTTCACATTTCTCAGATGAAAACACGATACCATGAATTTTGGTAAAGCTGCAATCGACGAACTGGCGGAGATACAAAATAAAACGCGAAAATCGCGTTTTTTCGCGATAACTACCGCGTCAGAAGAACTAGAAGGTTGAAATTTGGTATGGATAGCTTTTTTGTCAAGGCGAAACTGGAAACCAAGTCCTCCAGCTATTTGGTGAGAGGGCACTTTTGATGCCCTTATTCGGCTATAGCCTTTAACGTTTCTAAGAGTTATGTTTGTCTTTTTGTATGCTTATCTTCTAAGGCCATACATTTAGAGCTAGTTAGCGAGCTAACAACGGACGCTTTTATGGTAGCTCTGCATCGATTTGTTTCACGGCGCGGCAACTGCGTTAATATATTGTCGTGTTTCAAAATCTAACATGGAGTTTTTATTTGGTAATTTTGAAAATTGTTATTTTTATTGTAAATTTCATTTATTGAAAATGTATTTCTTTTATTTTGTATTTGCTGGCTTTCCCGCCAACGAATTGTAGTGGCAGCAATGGGCGGTGAAAACCAGGCTTCTTGCCGATGATGGCCGCCAGAAGCGGTTGAGGAGCAAATGGTCTCCTTTATTTTTGTGATTTTTGATATTAAAATTTGGATTATTTACTAATAAAGCGTTTGATTTTGGATAATGGCTTTTTGGATGATCATATTTTTATTTGTTTGAATATTAAATATTAAATTAGAAGTTAAACATTGAAGGCAACATGAATAAGTTTTATCAGTGTGTATGGTGCGATTTATCTTTCCGATTGACCGTTCCATTTTATATTGGAAAATTTTATTTGAAATTTTAATTTCAAATTTTAAATACAGCCGTGCAAAATTTTAAGGAGTGTATTTTTTTGATGAACTATATTGAAGAATTTGGAAAGAGAAAATATCACTTCAATATATTCAGATAATGGCACTAATTTTGTCGGTGCAAAAAGAGAAATTTATAAATTACAAGAAGCAATCAAGGGTCAGATTCCATTTGAAAATATAAGATGGCATTTTATTCCCCCTCGGGCTCCCCATTTTGGAGGTATCTGGGAAGCGGGTGTAAAAAGTTTTAAATATCATTTTTATCGTGTAGTTAAGGACATTAAATTAACATTTGAAGAATTTGTCACTATTTTGGCACAAGTTGAAGCTTGTCTGAACTCCAGACCACTAAATCCTTTAAGTCCCGATCCAAACGATCCGAACCCTTTAACTCCAGGACATTTTCTAATCGGTCAAGCAATTACTGGGGTGGTGGAACCACAGTTAGAAGAAATCAAGATTAGCCCATTAAAAAGATTCAGAATGCTACAACAAATGAAGCAATGGTTTTGGAGTCGTTGGTCCAAGGAGTACGTCGCCGAGCTTCAGACAAGATGCAAATGGAAGCAGCATTATCCTTCCCTGTTACGCATTGGCACCATGGTTGTAGTTAAAGAAGATGGACTACCGCCATTAAAATGGGAACTGGGCCGAGTCCAGCAACTATTCCCGGGTAGTGACGGTGTAGTGCGCGCGGTCTTGATAAAAACAAAAGGTGGAAATATCAAGAGACCTGTTGTGAAGGTGTGCGTTTTACCTTTAACAGATACCCAGAACGATTCAAATTAATTTAACAGTGAGCAAGTTTTTAATTTGTACGGATTAACTTTAAGAAAAACATTTTATTATTTTTGTGCTTGTTAAATATTAAGTTTCAAGTTTTAAAGGACAATTCATTATTTTAGTGTTAATCATAATACTAATTATTTTTATTAATTTGTATTTTGTTGAAAGTAGGTTCTTTCAAGGAGGGCGCCATGTTCCGGCATAACATAATTTTAAATGTTAATGTTAAGAAAAGAACGGGTTCCGAATCACCAAGTTTTAAAAACAGTATCAAACATTATGTACAAGTTTAAAATTAGATTTCAACTAAATTCATCATTCTTTCGCAAATCCATAAGTTTAATAGTTTTACGAAGTTGCGATTGTTAAAAATTTAATTATGTTTTTAAATACATTTTAGGAACTAGAGCAATAAAAACTTGGTTGACATCAGAAATTTATTTTGTAGTAGTTTTTAGAGTTAGTTTAAGAATAGTTACGAATGTAACAACAAGCATCCTTTAATAATTATTAAGAAATTAAATTTATTTTATGTTTGTGTGATTTTATTGAACCTTTAAAGATTAGCAAAAAGTAAAAGTACGTTCAAGGCTCCGTCGTTAGTACTGAAAATTGGTACTTCATTAAAGCAGTGCTGCAATATTGTAGAATATTTTATGCTGAAGGAATCACCTTTGCTACAGAAAATTGACAGATTAGAAAATACAATCCAAATTATTCAGAACGTAGCTAAATTAATTGAAAAGCAATGGTCCTACGAACTTTCTACAAATGCGTGCAAGGAATTGTACCAAAACAAATGGAACAAACCTGCATTTCTGCCACTTACTTCAGACGTAAAAATTTTTAGAGATCACTTAATTTCCGTCCAGAAGAAATCTCTTGATGAATTGAAATCTAACCCTAAAAATCAAACAGCATTTAAAAACTTGCAAGAAAGTGTACTTGCCCAATTGATTTGACTGAACCGAATACAGCATAATGAAACTAAACAATGGCAACTATTTTAATTGGAAATATAAGATAAAAATGTTATTAATTGAAAAAGGTGTTTGGTCAGCAACTGCTGATAATACAATGGATTCAATTACAAATGATTGGAAAACCAAAGATGATAAAGCACACGACAATTGCATTAAATGTGGGAGATGACCAGATCCAACATATCAGAAATTGTAAATCAGCGAAGGAAGCATGGAATAGTTGAAAAGATTTTTCATGAGAAAGATACACCAATTAAGGGGAGGTTACCGTTCAGATGCGTGAAAAATGAACGAATTTCTGGAATTTTTTTTTTATATAAAACAAATATTTTTGGTAATGGGGTTTATTGTAGAATATTCTTTCATTAATAAAGAGTATACTCCAATTTTTTTTATAAAAAAAATCAAAAATGGCGGCTTTAGCGGAATTAAAATAAAGCCGTCCACAAAGTGAAATAATTTGCGCGGGGCGTTCCACAGCCTTTCCTATTTATTAAAAAAGTAAACGGTTTAAAAATTATTAAACTAGACTAAATTTGGGGGGCCTTATCGGTTTTCGTTTTTTAAAAAACTTCTGAATATCAGAATGGCAGCCGTTTGATAAAAAACAATATTTATGGACTGTTTTTTTTGCTTAAACCGGCGGAAAATTTTTTTTCTAATTTAATTTTTGACAAAAATCGCTTCGTCAGGGCCCCACAAATTAAGTTTTCTTTCAAATGAACACAGATTCATGCGAATCTGTTAATCCGTTACATCTGTAAAGCGCCCCGCGTAGTAAAAAATTTAGTTTTTATATAAACGCATTTGAAGTTTATAATTAAATGATATTCATATGTAATATTTATAATATGGCAGGCTATAAATTCTAAAATACAATAGATATTAAAATATCCTTTCACCCACGTGTTCTAAACAACTTAAGGATGCAAATTATGTAAAAAAGGAAAATTCGAATTTTTCATTGTCGTGAACGGTAACCTGCCCTTAACAAAGTTAGTATCTTGCGACAGTTAATGACAACACGTATTAATGAAGGCGGTATGTTGAAGCTCATGTAACAAAAATGACTGAATTATTTCAACGTTTTTTGGCTTATCTATGGTGATGATTTAAAACCAGAGCTTATTTTGTGTGTTTACAATACTTAGTTCATTACCAGAAAGCTATGATGTGTTAATCACTACGTTAGAGAATCGCAAGGATGAATTAACATCGAGTGTTGTTTGTTCAGCTGTAATTGGTGACTACAGAAAACCTATTGAACGAAATTGTGTTATTAACACTGAATCTGTATTACGAGTTGGTTCATCGGTGAAGGAATCAAGGAATTCGTATGTCAAATGTGAATTTGATATAAATAAATTACTATAAAAAGGATTGTTTAAAGTTTAAAGAGCATAAAGAGATAAAGCAGAATCAAGTAAATTTGGATGAGGATAATGATAACAATAAAAATGTTCAATGTTTGTTTGCATATTAAAGTCAAACCATGATGGTTGGTTGATTGATAGTGGAGCAACTAGTCATATGGCAAATAAACAAGAAATGTTCACTCATATGAAGAAACATTCTGAAAGTGTCTACATGGCAAATGGTTAATAAAGTAAATCCTGTTGGTATTGGAACAGTTAATATAAATTTTATAAATAAAGCTGGCGACAGCTGTATTGTAAAGATGGAAAATGTTCTATATGTACCAAGCCCAAAAGGAAATTTTATTTCTGTGCGACGTTTGACCATACGGGGATACACAGTGATTTTCAATAATGAGGAATGCAATATAGTTCGTGCACATGATGGTATGCAAGTTGCTATGGCTCAAGCATATGGTAATTTGTATAAATTAAAGACATTAAATATGGTATGTTCAAGTGAGAATTTGAAACCAGTTCAAAATTGTGACCACAAATGGCATAAAGTTCTCGGCCATAGAGATATTAATGTGGTAAAAACATTGCCTTCAAGTAATCTTATAGATGGGGTTCATATTGATGATTGCAGTACAGAATGTAAAAATATTTTAAACTGCGAGGTATGTCTTCAAGGTAAAATGACTAGAATGAAATTTCCAAGTTCTAATAATCGTGCAAAAGAAAGGCTGGATTTGATTCATTCTGACGTTTGTGGACCTATTCAAACGATAACGCCATCTGGAAAAAGATATATATTAACCTTTATTGATGATTTTTCTAAATTTTCTACTGTTTATCTACTTAAAGAAAAAACAGAAGTGTTTGAAAAGTTTAGAGAATTTGTTGAAATGTGCAAGACAATGTTCAATCGCAAACCAAAAATGATTCGTTCAGATAGAGGAGAATATATGGGCACTGAATTCATAAAGTTTATGAATCATAAAGGCATTGGGTACCAGCGTACAGCACCATATACTCCCCAACAGAATGGTGTTGCTGAGCGTAAGAACAGAACTCTTGTTGAAATGGCAAGGTGTATGATCATCGAGGCTAAACTTGATAACAAATTTTGATAACAAAGTAATAAAATAAAAATATATACAAAATCGATTGCCAGCCAGTTATTCAGTTAGCACCAGTCACTGACAATGACCAAGACAATGATGAAGCGGATTCAGATAATAAAAATAGTGAGACAGAAACAGTAATTCGTAAATCATCTAGATCAAATTTTGGTAAATCGCCTTGTCGTTACATTCAGGAAATCAATATTATAAAAGAAATAATTGAGCCAAAGACATACAGCCAGGCTATTCGTTGTGAGCAAAAGGATGAATGGATTAGAGCAATGAAAAATGAATTGAAATCGATCAATAAAAATGAAACATGGGAACTGGTAGAACTACTAAATAATCGTCATGCTATTGGTTGTAAATAGATTTACAAAGTCAAAAACAATGGAACAAATGAAATATTCAAAGCACGATTGGTAGCACAAGGGTTTTCACAAAAATATGGTATTGATTATATTTTGATTTGGTCACAGAGATCCTATAAGTGTTAAGAAAATGCTTGAGAAAGAAGTGTGTGGGATCAAGTTCAAGGACTGTAACGAAATCTTTACATGTGACTGTTGTATAAGAGGAAAAATGGCCAGATTACCATTTCCGAAAGAATGAGAACCGAAAATATCGAAAATTTTAGAATTAGTACATACCGATGTGGTTGGTCCTATGCAAACGATAACTCCAGGATACAACTATGATAGATGATTTTAGCCGTTATAGCGAAATATTTTTATTGGAAAAGAAATCTGATGTTTTTAGTAGAAATATAAAAGAATATGTAAATACAGTTTTTAATAAATTCAACAGGAAACCAATGGTATTAAGAACCGATAGAGGTGGAGAATTTATGGGAAATGAAGTAATTCAATTTTTAAAAGAAGAAGGTATAAAAGTTCAACTTACTGCCCCTTATTCACCTCAGCAAAACGGGGTTGCTGAAAGAAAAACCAGATATTTATTGGAAATGACTCGTTGTATGCTGATTGATGGAAAATTGGAAAGTAAATATTGGGGGGAAGCTGTAACTACAGCAAATTATTTGTAAATAGAAGTATTTACTGATTGAAGCAAACAGCACGCGTGTGGAATACATTGTTGAATAAAACTTTTAAAGAAAATGGTTTCAGAAGGGGAAATGCTGATCAATGTTTATATATAAATGAAGATCATGGAGAAACCATTTACATTTTGATATATTATGTAGATAATTATTGCCTTGCAGGAAAAGAAATAAAATTAAAGAAACTGCAGATAAATTACAAAAGGAATTTCAAATGAATAGTTTGGAAATTATTAATTACTATTTCGGTATACAAGTAGAACACGACGAGAATTGGGATATTCAAAATACATCAGAAAACATAATAATAAATTATAATATAGTTAGAAGTCATCACGGAACTTTAAGTCTCGTCATAATTGAAAACCATTGTTTTGAGTTATGACGAGACTTTGAAGTTCCATGACGACTACTATATTGAGAAGTTACTAGACTATTTCCCTCTGACGTCATAACTAACCTGTCCACCAATCACCAGATTTCATTTCAAAAATGTAGTCCAATGAGATTTCAATTTAGCGAGCATTTAAGTTGTTTAGTGAAATCGACCAATCACGAGTAATATGCACGAATTACCGATCATTTTCGATAATTTTTTATTCTTACTTTATTTACAATAAAAATAATCGTGACACTATTATAATAATAACGAATGGTAACTAGGCATTTGTAAGATTTAATAAACAAAGTCATAACCTACACTCTTTTTATATTAATATAAAACAAATTCCTCCTCTGCGAGTCGGGCCGATTGTTATCAAAAATATGTAATCGAACGAAATGATCGATAATATTCTATGCCTATAATTTAAATATGACAGATGCCAAGATGGCAAATATTCGTATGTAACAGCCCTAGAGTGCGAAAAATATTCGAGTATTTCCTGAGGACAGGCCTTGAGTATTGCTTTCGCGAGGGCGCAACTTATTTATGTGCCTTGCATTTCATAGTTATTTTACAATTTTCGCTGTACTTCGAGCGGTGATCTAATTTTTTGACTGTTGTTTTTTGTATACGTTGCAATAATGCTCCCGGATTCTAATTACAACAATTTTGCATTATAAAAACAATTCTTTTCTTGAAAATAAGGGAATATTTCTTTGATTTACAGGTGGAAACTTATTTTTGTGATTGACTGTAGTTACTAATTGGGGAAGCCAAAATAGGGGCAACGTATATAGTAGGTTGTAACAGTGCAAAATGTAATAATTTAATTATTATGTACATTCTTAAAGTAATTCTTAAAATGACGTCTATGTAATTCCCCCACATCCGAAACCGACGACATTCTGACGCGCTTATACATTTTACATACTGATGAACTGGGTAAATTTAAACTCGAAAATTAATTCCAATTAATCTTTATGAATAGGTACTAACTATTATACAGATAAATTTCTGTAATATGGATGACCATCTAATGCAGCAGCGGTTAGTAGGGGGTGAAACGCTGCTTTAATTAATGACACCGCCTTTAGGCGGACTTTTAAAAATTAAATAGCGTCAAATTTGTAGTCTGCGATATTTTATTTTCCTAATTTAGAATAAAAAAAGTCAACATAAATACGCACATCAGTTGCGTAGCGAGCTTAACTCGCGCCAGGGGCACAATACCTTTCTAGTCCCCCCCCCCCCATTCGAAAACCATATAATATACTAATTTTAAAATTACTAAATTTAAAATATATTTTCCAGAAATCAATTATAATAAAAAATAAAAATTATCCAGTAATTTTTTGTTTTGCGGACCATTTAGCGCCCCTTTGTGAGTAGCGCCCGGGGCATGATGACCCTGCCTTGCCCCCCTCGCTACGCCACTGATGCATTAGAGGGTGAAATAAAATTTCAAAATTTATGAGAGCATTAATTATTAAATTAATTGCTTTTATTTTAAAGAACATGAAATCGATACATCGTGTTTACTTGACATCAGTAATGATAATATAAAGGAATTAATTCCTAAAATCGGAACAAGGACCATTTTCATGCGTCATTTAACACAATCCAGGACGATAAAAAATTCCATAGTAGAAAGTCATGATGTAAGATTACGCAGATTTTAGTTTCGAAATAATTTTTAAATGATTACTTTTTAGGTATTAGATTTACCAATAATTAATAAAGACAATAGATCTTCAATCTTAAAAAATTCAAATATTTCATCAGAAGAAATAGAAAGTGACACTTCCAGCGATAATACACAACTATATGGGTTTTCTTCTGTGTCTCGTTCTGTTTCTCGTTCTGTGTCTCCTACTGCGTCTACTTCTGTGTCTCCTTCTGTGTCTTCAATATCCACCGGGATGAAAGCAATAAAAAAAGCTTATAAAAGGGCTACCTCAACTTCACAAAAATTTTATGGTATTGAAGAAATTAAAAAAGCCTGCAGACCTTCATACCATCTGAACTTGAAAGAGTTTTTAAATTTAAGTGGCACTGGAAATTATATTTTAAGAAATTTTGAGGTGGAGAAGCATTTAAACAAAAAAACTAGAAACATGCTTGTGGAACTACTTATCAATGCTATGCTCTCTGAAAAGTTTGTACCAATTTGTTTTCTTTTGTATATGTAGGTTTGAGTATCTGAGTTTCAATGCAAGTAAAGTTAGTGAAGATCTAAATAAAATACTGCCCTTTGTCAATACAATGTTGTTTTCGAGAACTGGTGAATATTACAATAGTAATATTTATAGAATATTAATTTTTTAAGAATAAATTTTTTTTCAATCATCAATCAATTAATTTTTATAGAATTTCAATTCTTACTTTGGGTTTAACTTGTCTTATATTTAATTTTAAAATAAATAATTCTTTTGTAGTGAACGCCATGAAGATATTGATTTTGAAATTATTTCGGAAAAAATTTGTCGTACTTTCTCAGGTGAAACAATGAGTACCTACTATATACCGAGAGCGGTTACCACAATAGGTTCAACTAAGACGTATATAAATCCAAAAGGAAAATTGGTAGATAAATATCGAAATTTACGATATTTATTTAAATGGTCTTCAGTACGTCCTTTATCCTCAGATGAGAATCAAGATGAGCTAAATGTTGAAACTGGTAATTGAATATTTTTATACAAAAGTTTTCAAGTCTTTACACATAGGCTCAAATAGAGGGGGGGTAGCTTAGTGGTTTAAAAGTAATTATTGATAAAAGCTAAAATTTGAATAAAAAAAACAATGATTTTCTACAACAGCGTTATTTTTGCGCGCTTACTTGCGAAAAATATTAAACCTAGTTGCGCCTATGATGTCGTTATACTTAAGGATATTGTTAAATTATAATTTTTGCTTGATAGCCGAATTAAGAAATTGTGCCGAATGGCTGAAGAAATGGTCACAGCCAGAAGAAGTAGTTTTGAAAACTGGGAAACATCTTATGAACTGCGAAAATGTAATTCAGCAAATACTGTAGAAAAATTTCTTAACGACTGGCCAATAATATTAAACAGCAGTTTTACCTCAAAATTAGTAAATATTCACCCCTATTCTGTAACACATTCGTTACGAGATTACGATTCGTTACGCCTAAAAATTCGTTAAGTTGTCTAGTTGGTATTCACTAACCTCGAAATTCGTAAATGCCTTCGTTACCATTTTCGTTATGACCGTATTTTTGTACGAAAGCTCTGAAGCTGTCGTTGCGTATTTTTACGAATTCGTTGAGAGCTAATCTGTCGAGTGACAGATTAAATTTAAGGTTAATTTTGTTTTTATTATTATCTTAGCTCCTATATTTATAATTTATTTATATAATATTATTTCAAGAGCTAATAAACTAATAATTTAAGGTTTGCTAATTCTTTTTTAATTGAACATAATTATTGTAAAACGTTTATAATACAGATATTTGTACAAAAACAATTTAAAAATATACAAACGGATCCACAATTGTTAGAGATCATTCTAGCAGGTGAAGAACTGCAAAATATAAGAAGGTCAGTACATGTTCCTTTATGTACAATACGTATTTAGTAAATAGTGGCGGCTTGTGAGAAGTTTAGGCGGTGGGGCAGGCCTGTGAAACCGAAGTTCGAGGTTTTTAAAAAATATTAGTTATAGTTTTGCGGAACTATGATACTTGACTTCATGAGGCTCTGCCTACCCCGACAGGCCACCACTAAATCAGATTGTAATTTTTAGGGACAATATAAGGATTAATCATCGACATCTTCGAGATACAAGTAACCCATTTCATTATTTGGCGTGGTTTTTTTTTGTTCGGAAAGTTTCATTATTTCTCATAAATTGCACGTAGAATGCTTTCTGCACATTAGTCACCTTTGAAGAACGTTTTTTTTCAACCCGGTCATTATTGCAAAAAATATAAAAAATTGACATTGAAATAAAAATTCTATATGAACAGGAACTCTTGGGTATTTGGGGGTGCAGTAGAAAATAAAACGACTCGGTCGAGTCGGACTCGGAATCCGAGTCGTTTTATTTTCTACTGCACCCCCAAATACCCAAGAGTTCACCCTGTTCATATAGAATTTTGTTTGGGGTGAGAATAATTTATCACTATTGAAATAAAAAGTAAAAATAGTGTAAATGTTCACTAAACCGCTCATGAAAGTACACATTTGTTAACAATTGTTTTAAATAACTAGAGGAACAAGGCAATAAAGATTACCCTTAAATCTGCTTATTTCTTTGTCGGCTTGTAAAAGCAATTTTACCGAAAATATTGAACATCTGATGGACATTTTATTATAACTTGGTTTTATTTTAAGCATACATAAATTGAGGTAAATACGTAAATTATAATGAATAATTTTGAAAAAAAGAAAATCTATGAATTTTACTCTAACCAAGTTCCAATTAATTTGAAAAATTTATAATTGTTATTATTTTGCCGCTAAAATAGCAAAATTCAAATAATTCAAATATGTTTACTGTTTACAGAGCCGAATTATGATACAAATACAACTTCGTGATTAATAGTAAAAAATCGCTTAGCTTTTTCGTTCAGAACGTCGTACGAACGAACCCCGTAACGAATTCGTTAGGGTGTAGTTACAGAATACCATTCTCAACGAATTTCGTTACAAAATTGTTAACGAAACCAAATTTTACGAAATTCGTTATGATAACGAAGGAGTTACAGAATAGGGGTGATTATATAATCCTCTATTATTTCATAAAAATAAAATATATTTTATGTATTTTATAGATAAATTTGGATTTTCGGAAGTTGTTTCCAAATTGTAAAATAAATTTATTACACCCTGATAATTTAAAATGGGAACAATTTATTAATAAGCTAAAATCTTTAAAATATGGTGGCAATGGACAAGAAAAACGTCATAAGGATGAATTAATTTTTTCCATTCAGGAATCGTCAACAGAAGGTCTACTTAACTACAATTATTATTCTGAACATTTTTATATTATTTCATTTTTAGATAGCAAGAATGCGATACAATTTGCAGCATTATCTTCATTAATTACTCATAGAAGAATAATTCGCATCAATAAAAAAGCATTCAAGCCGACTATTGTTGAATGTCAGAATAGCTTAGTTATTATAGTTGAAGTTAGTACTTATTCTGCTTTAATTTTTATTATTAATTTAAAATTCAAACACAACTTTTAACATAATTTTCACATAATTCATCAGAAACTATTTTTTCAAGTAAATATAATATCAAATTTCCTCTCCACGTTTTTAATGCCCGATATCCACTGGAGAGTAGAACATATTTGGCTGGCAATCCAAAAATGGATCTATAATATTGATACAAAATGGGATAAGAACATTGCATATGTATCCACAGTGCTGCACGAACTAGGTGGTTACGATTAAATATAAGTATATTTTTATTTTTTATAGTTTACATATAATTTGTTTGAATTATTAGATATAGTTTTACATTTAATGCTTGTTTTATATATAATTTTTTATAAGATTTTAATTAGCGCATAACACTTAGTATAAGGTATATAATATTAAAATGATTGTTTGTCCACTTTGTACAACTGCTAAGTTTCATTGCTTAAAAGTTTTCTCCAAGCACGTTAGAGTTCGTCATAATTTTTCCAAAGAAATTTTGAACTGTAAACAAAATGAGACATGTAGCAGATCATTTCAAAATTTATCTTCTTTTAAAAGACATATTTCAATTAAGCATACTAATGATGTGCAAACAAACGAAAATTGTTTAAACATTGTTAACATTAATAATCGTGAAAACGTTTCAAGTCATTCAATGAATTTAAGTGATGTGGATTTTCCAGAAACAAATTCCCCAACTGAAGCTAACGTAACTTTTGAAAATTCCTCTAAAGAAACCATTCCCAACATAGCATTATTTGAGGAAACTATGAAAACATCTGCTTTAAATTTCATAACTAAATTATATAGCGATTTTAATCTTCCTAGGAGTAACATTCAACTTATGGTAAATAATTTTACTGAAATGGTTAGCGAACCTGTTAATGTTTTAAAAGAATTTATTCGTAATAATATTAGCTTGGATGAGAATAATCAAGAAAAATTAGATCAAATTCAATACATGCTAAATTTATTTTCTAATCCTTTTTCGGACTTAAAATCAGAATACCGAAGATTAAAATATTTTGAAGAAATGGACACTTTCATACGACCCATTTCTCTGACAATAGGTCAACGTAAGAATGAGAAGAGGATTTCAGATAGGGTCATATTAGAACAAATTGATAGTTGCATTCAGTACATTCCAATTAAAAAAACTTTAAAAGCTTTTTTTGAATTACCTGAAGTTTATACAGTAATCACTGATTATATTTCAAGTTTGGAAAATGACGATACTATACTACAGAATTTCATTCAAAGTGACTTATGGAAGAGAATTAAATCAAAATTCCCAAATAAATTGGTGTGTCCCCATTTTTTTACAGTGACGATTTTGAAATTTGTAATCCACTTGGAAGTCACGCTGGTATTTATAAAGTATGTGCGATGTACTATTCTGTTGCTTGCTTACCTCCACAATTTTCTTCTCAACTGCAAAACATTTTTTTAGCTCAGTTAACTTTTTCAAATGACAGAAAGGAATTTGGAAATAGAATTACTTTTCGACATCTTATTGTTGAACTTCGGGACCTTGAAGAAAATGGTATAGTAATATCGAACAATTCGGGAGAAACTTGCAAAATTTACTTTGCTTTGGCATTATTATTAGGTGACAATTTAGGATTGCATACCATGTTTGGATTTTCAGAAAGTTTTTCGTCAAATTATTATTGCAGATTTTGTCGTCTTGAAAAAAGCATTAATCGAACAAAAGTAAACGAAGAATCTAACGCGCTAAGAAATAAGGAAAATTATGAACGCGATTTAAATTTATTGGACGTTGGTATCAGAGAAGATTGCTTTTTGCACGAGTTAAACAATTTTCATGTAACTGAAAATATTTCATGTGACGTAATGCATGATATTCTAGAAGGTATTTGCAGATATGAAATTGCCCAAATTTTGTATCAATTTATATATATCAATAAATATTTTTCTCTTGCAGAATTGAATAATAGAATTAGATATTTTAATTTTCCACATAATAATAATAAACCCCCGGCTATTTCAAAACAGCACCTTCTTAAAAATCAAATCATTCTTTCGGCATCTGAAATGTGTACATTGACAAAGTATTTAAGTTTAATTATTGGTGATAAAATTCCAGAAGAAAATTATCATTGGGAATTATACGTGTCGTTATATGAAATTATTAATATGGTATTTAACAAAAAAGTTACTAAAAACGATTATATTTTACTAAAAATTTTGATTGAAGAACACCATACTCTATATATAGAACATTTTGGCAACTTGAAGCCGAAACACCACTTTCTACTACATTACCCTAGTTTATTGTCCTTAATTGGACCTCTAGCTAATGTTTCTTCCATGCGATTTGAAGGTCGTCACAGAAACTTCAAACAAACTGCAAATACTTCATGCAATAACAAAAATATTCTATATACTTTGGATATAAAAAATCAATTACATTTTTGTCATAGATTAATCAATAAGAAGGGTCTATTTAACAATATAGAATTTGGCATTGAAGATATAAGTTTTTCCAAATTAAGTGAAGAATATCGTACATTTAGTAAATTTGTTGGTTGTGTAGACGTTGACGATTACAGGGCAATTACATGGCTGAAAATTAATAGTATTTTTTATAAACCTGGTCAAGTTCTACATGTAAATAATGACGATTTTTTTCCAATATTTGGAACTATTTTATTTATAATTGTAAATAATGAAAAGTTTGTATATTTTTGCTTGAAATTGATTGGGCATCTATTTAAACAATGTTTAGATTTGATTTAATATACAATAGTTCTTAATTAAAAATGTAATTTGATTTTCACTTAAAATCTCCCAAGTTTTGAAAGAAAACTGGAAAGTATTTATTTCAAATGCTAAATATCAAAAATATTCCAGTTTTAAATGAAAAGTATTTATCTTTTGAATATATACAATGCCTGATTCGTTTTGAATCAAAACTATTCGTTTTAAATTAAAACTTTTTTTCTCAGTGTACGTATAGGATCAAACCAGATAGTTAAAAATGTCAACAAAATAAGCAAGGATTACTTAACAGCCTGCCTGAAGAAGTGTAAGATTGATCTCAATAATAACAGTAAAAATACAGTTTCCAAGAATATTGAGAAAATTAATAATGAGTCGAATACCAATAATTCAGGTATACATATAGTGTAATACAGGGACCAAAGGAAATTTTGACTCAAATTTTAGCAGTGAAAATGATTCAAAAGAAAGTGGAAACAACGAATGGCGAACGGTCAAGAATAATAAATGAAAAAATAAGAAAGCGATAACTAAGGGGACAGCGGTGGAAGAAAGTGAGGGTTTCGGAGCTGCCGAAACATATCAATGGCTATATGTTGGTCGAGTAAGTACGAATTCAAGTGCAAATGGCATCTTGAGCTACCTACAAAACAAATTTCCAAATAAAAACTTTAAGGTTGAACAAATAAAGAAGCATGAAACAAACAATAGCATAAACAAATCCTTTAACCCGGGATCGGTCGCTATCCATCCCATAACGCGATAGGTCGCGTGTTAGATTTCATCTAACATCAAGAAATAAATAAGAGTTCAGTGCTTATACCCATTATTATTTTTATTAACTCATTAGTGCATATTGTGCGTTATACGGAACGTTTAAATTTTGCTTTTTTTCTTAAATTATGTAATTTAAGAAAAATTTTGTTTGTATTTTACAACCAAAATTTTTGTAACGTGATTGGTCGCGTAGTTAGATTTTTTCTAACAACATGCTATACGTAGTCGGTCGAGTATCAGAATGAAACTAAAAACTACCCTTGAGGTCGGACATTGCTACCTACCCCAGATATCAAGTTTCCATGTGCTAACCAAGTGCCTCCTCTAGGCACTTCCGGAAGGATTACCGTTTTAAAAGAATACTTAAAGTTTAGTAAGCAATAAACTAAAAATGTTAGATTTTTTCTAACGTAGCGACCTATCGCGGGTTAAAGTGGGGATCGATAGCAGATTAGCAAACATAGTTTACAATCGCGAAACTTGGCCAGCGGGAGTAGTAGTAAAGAAATTTCAGTTCTTTCGAGGCCCACTCGGATCAGATCGGATTAAGTAAAACTAATAATGATGTAATATATTGTCATGTTCCAAAATATATTTTATTTTATTATTATTTATTTTTTTTATTTAATATTTTATTTGGAAAATTTTGTGTTTTTGTAAAAATTTATTCATTTTAAAATTTGTATCAAACTTGTATTTGCTGGTTTTCCCGCCAACTATAGTTAAGGTGGCAATGGTGAGCGGAGAAAACCAGGCTTTTTGCCAAGATAGCCGCTAGAGGTGGATAGTAGAAATTTGTCTCCTGTAATTTATTTTGAGAATAAAGTATTTGTTTTAAGGTTGGTTTATGCAAGACGCCGACGCACGCACCGCACGCATGAAACGCCCTGCACAAAACGCAGCACAAAAATATTGGTTTATGACAAGAGTCTAGAGAGAGTAATTCTACTTTTGCATCCGCATGCGCAGTTGTGTCTATTTTGTACTTAGAAAAAATTGAAATACTAAATTAATTTTAACATCTATCAAATAGACATTTATGTTATTATCATGTACTTTTATTTTTTATACATAGTTTAGACAGTTTATTTTGATATTTTAACTAAAGTGACCACAGAAAAACAAGTAAAAAGCGATAAATACTGTATTTATTTAATATACTGTAAATAGTGTATTCATACTGGTGAGAAACCATTTGCATGCACTTGGAGAAAATGTCGGAAGAGACGAGGTTAAAGAACAACCGAGCTACCGCCCAAAAATGGGGCCAGTCAAGATTATTAGTTCAAAGCGCTCGCAGTTCTTATCACTTACGACGTCACGTGTACGATTCGGCTACTTTGTTATTTTTGTTAAGTTTTGTTTTGTTAAAATATTGTGTAACGATTAAACGTATTTGTTATAAATATTGATTATTATTGCAATCGTGTGGAACATCGAGAAAATCCCACACTGGTGACCCCACATTAAGAACTTGAAACTATCGTTGTGTTGTGCAGTTATTGGTTCACAAACAAAGGAATCGAACACGAGTAAGTTAACAATTACATACACAAGCTATAACATTTCTCTTTTTCGGATTTGGTCTACAAGTCTTGTCTACAACCTGTGTCTTGTCTACAACCTGTTAAAGTCGTAAAATTTTTTCGACCACGTGCAACTCAAACAAAATATGACCAATCCGGACGACCGAATCGTAAGCACTGGTGAGGATCACCGAGAGACACAGCAATATTCAACCGCAGATTTAGAGGGAAGAATAGCAGAGCTACTCAGACAAGTCAATGAGTTAAGGACTGCGCAACAGCCACCACCAGCACAAATCTCACCACCAGGAACATCGCCACAGTTCGAAGTCAGTAAAGTGTCCACGAAAGTCCCACCGTTCCATCCAACGAAACCCGACTTATGGTTTTACCAAGTCGAAGCGCAGTTCCGTAACAACGGAATCAAAGTCGATCAAACCAAGTTTGATATCGTAGTAGCGTCGCTGGACCCAGAATATCTCGACGTAGTGGCTGATATAATCAGGAACCCCCCACAGGATCAAAAATATGAAGCTGTAAAAAACCAGCTAACAAATGAGTACGCTGACTCTCAAGAAAAAAAACTAAAAAAACTACTCCAAGGCATAGATCTGGGTGACGACAAACCTTCCACCCTTTTGCGAAAAATGAAGGCCTTGAGCGGATCGGCTATGAGTGAAAGCGTCATCGAATCACTATGGTTGAGTAAGTTACCAGAAACCACTAGATCAATAGTCAGTTCCCTAGATATCGATCTCAAAAAGAAAGCTGGAACGGCAGACAAGATTATAGAACTGGCAACATTCGAAACATCTACCATAACTTCAGCACCTCCAAACACCCATGACAGCTTATCGAAGCAAGTTAGCGTCCTAACCAAACAAGTCGAAGCATTAACCACAAAGGTCGCTCAAGCTAATTCAAATCGTAGCCGCTCCCAGTCACGAAGTCGTAACCACTCACAAGGTAGAAATGGATCTAGTAATAGGAAACATGATACTTGCTGGTATCATTATCGTTATGGCGATCAAGCAAAGAAGTGTACTGATTGGTGCAAATTAAACAATTCAAAAAACTAGTCAGTCAACACCCATCCCAAGTACTAGATGAGGTGTTGTCCCAAAAATCAAGTCGGCTCTTCATCACCGAACGGACTCACAACAAACAATTTTTAGTTGACACAGGGTCAGATTTGTCAATAATTCCACCCTCAGCCTACGCAAAAAAGAATCAACGTAACGATTTCAAATTATTCGCCGCAAATGGTTTGAGTATAACGACGTTTGGGCAAAAATTGTTAACGTTGAATTTTGGACTACGACGACAATTTACATTTCCCTTTATAATGGCGGACGTTTCCAAACCAATAATCGCTGCAGATTTTCTGGACAAATTCGAGCTACTAGTCGATTTAAGAAATAAGAAAATCATCGACAACAGCACGAAGTTGCAAGTGTTCGGTAAAGTCGCATCGGTCACTAATGCAGACGTGAATGTTACGGCAGTCCCACTTGATTCCGTATGCAAGCAACTCCTACGAGAGTTCATCGACATCACTCAAGCGAACCAGGTCAACAAACTACCCGCAGAATCGAATGTTTTCCACCACATCGAGACTCATGGACCACCCGTTTTTGCAAAAGCACGTCGATTACCCCCAGAAAAGTACGAGATTGCCAAGAAAGAGTTCGAATACATGGTACAGCAGGGAATCTGTCGTCCCTCCAACTCACCTTGGGCCAGCCCACTTCACCTGGTCCCAAAGAAGAATGGGGATTGGCGTCCATGCGGTGACTACCGTCGATTAAATGCAATAACCGCCCCTGCGGTGCGATTCTAGGATTTTATTGAGATATCGATCGATATCTTTGTCGGTCGACAAGTGAACGATCGGTATCTCACTCTATCGGCAAGTGAACGATCGATATCTCACCGTGCGATTCCGACATGTACTGCGATATCGATCGTTGAGTTCTCGATCGAAATTGAAATGTTGAAGTTTGCCACTAAAAACTACTTTACCGACCTAGCTCTTAGCCAATCAAATAGCGAGATTGGCAAGCGGCGCCATTCATTTATTGTTTCAAATTCTAGTAACTGTACTGTCAGATTTTTATAAGTGCATTTGAGAATTCTAAAAATGAGTAAAAGGTAAGACAGTCAAATTTATTATAATAAACAGAATACTACTAAATTGACGATTTATTCAAATAACAACTAATATTAACTTTACCGTAATAACAAGAATATTCACAATGTTTGATATTTACAGATCCAGCCGAACAACCCATTTGCAGTATTCCAGCATGCTGGAATACATGCAAAAAAATGAAGCGTTCTCTCGTGGGAGATTAACTGGGGCAGAGGGCAGCCGAGTCCGCACACAAATGTGGCTCGAGCTGACCACAATTTTAAATGGAGACCCCAACGGTCCCGAGAAGGATTCTGCCCGGTGGCAAAAGGTATTGTAGAGATAAATTAGTTTAAAATAAAGTTTGCTTGAAGGACAAACACTTAATGCTCTATCTTTCAGGCATGGACGGACTGGAAGTGTTCCGCCCGAAAGAAGGCTGCCAGAGTCCGGGCACATCAGAACGGCACAGGCGGGGGTCCACCTATTCCCCCTAAAGAGCAGCCCACACCACTCGACGAGGAACTGCTATTGTTCCTGGGAGTGGAGGCAGTAGTGGGGAACGTTAATGTGCCTGAGAGTGGTGACAAGCCATTCTGCCCGGCACCACCACAAGAAACGTTTGCCGAGGCCGGCTGCAGCAGGGCAATGAGCCCTGAAGTATTTTTAATTGTAAGAATAGCTCATACCGTTATTTGCAATATCTTATTAATAATTTAATAAAAAATAATAACATTCTTTTTCTCTTAGATGGATGAAACCGAGGTGGTGGTGGAAATCGCAGATGTTCCCATGCCCCTGGATGTTCCTGAGTTTGAGGAACCATGCCGTAAGTGTAGCAAATAAATAACAATGTAATTCATAAGTCTAAAATTGTGTTTATTTTTTTTTAAGTTTCTACAAAAAGAAAGGCATTTAAATATTTGGACAACCAAACTCCAAGTAAGTGTAGCACACAAATGTTGATGTGTAGAAAATTTATTTTCTTTTTTAGAAGCCAAAAAGAGAAGAACTTCTCCGGGTGCCCCAGTGCTTGCTCCGGATATTCTCAACTCATTTACCGTGAACTCAGCACGCACGGCAAATGCTGTTGAGAATATTGCAGTGGCAATGGATGGCATCCGGGAACAGATAACCAGACAAACCGACGCATTTGTCACAATGGCCGACGCATTTGTCACAATGTCAAATGCGTTGGCTGAATATTTATCAAAAAAATAAATTTTTCTCACCAAACTTATTTGTTTTATTCAACTCCAAAATTCTTGTTTATTATCAATAGAGACCGGACAAATAAGCACGATTTTTTTAAAAATAAGTGCTTAAAAAAGCACGCTATTTTACAAAAATAAGTTCAAATTATGCCAAAAAAAGTTACGAATAAAGTTAATAATTAAAGCAAAAAATGGCATCTTAGACACTATTTTTCGAAAGAATTAAACAAAGCCTCTTTGCACGTAATTAATAATAATTAAATAAATAATAATAAGAAATAATAATACAAGTAAAAATTAACATAGCATAACATTATAATACAATGAAATTAAACTATTCATGCTGCCGAAAAGAATTGTGCGAATACGGCTGCTACGCCAAATAAATTGGTCGTGATGGCCACCGGGATGCCTAGCATTCAGAGCCATAATTCTGAGATCATAGTCGCAAATCTACGTGAACACAAGGATTATAAAATTACCTTAAAGTTTATTAGCAGAGTAGTAAATATAGGTGACCTATAGAATAAATAAATAATTACAAGTTGTGTATTAATACTGTGATATCCTTTGCGATTGATGTACAGTTCTGCATGTTGGGCAAATGTGGGAGCTACGATGGCAATTTGCGAACCGTCAATGCAACCGACCACTCCTGGAAAATTGTTAGCTTCCATGAATCTAAATAAAGGAAAAGTTAACTAATTTTCTATGCATCGTGACATCTTATGGTTTTGAATTTAGCATCATAAATAAATCCAAAATTACTTCTGCTTAATCAAATCTTTGTCTGCTTGTGCTACAGGAAAGTATACCCACTGGTGAAACAGCGCTTCATTGATGGCCCGAGTCACGGAAACAACACAACGGCTAACCGATGTTTGGCTCATTGTGGACATAAATGAGTCACCAACCCGCCGTTGGTAACTGCCCAAAGCGTAAAAATTGAGAGTAACCAAGACCTAGAATCATACCAAAAAATGATGTATTTCTTTGTCACGGTTATCATCGATGCATTGACCCATTTACACCAGGTAATTACTTTCAAGAATTTGGGAATTCCCGACACAATCCTGGGTTCGCGAATGTTGTCAAGGCTGTCAATGACAAAGCGAGCTGCTTCTCTTGAAAGTCGGTACGTATCTCGAAACTCCGTTTCTCGTAACTCAAAAGGGTTGAAAGTGTCCCTCAATTGTCGTCGATATAATCTAAGCCGATTATTATCTCTTCTGACATTACCTGCAGCTTGCACTTGTTCATACAATGCCAAAAAAATCAGTTCAGCAGCCATAATTAAGAAATCTAAAACACTTTATAATTAAAGAAATAACAACACGAAACTGCATAGCCTACAAAAGTTATACAAAACCAAGTACTAAACCAAACCTACAAAATCACGAAAAAAAATTGTCACAAATAAACACAATCAATTATTTTAATGCAAATAGCAAACAGATAACGCACTGTTAAACCGAAATTGTTACAACCAATTATTACAAACAAGAAAAACCAAAACAAATATATTGTAACCTGCAAAATATGACAGTAATTCAATGTCGATATCTCTGAATGGCTGGGTTTTGTCGATCGAGAACTGAATGACAACATACTCAATAGATGTCGACAATTTACTGTTTGAGAATCGCGTGACAACTTTTGGTCGACAATCTTGGTAGTTGTCGATCGATAATTAAATATCGACATCGGTAAAAAATCCTAGAATCGCACCGCTGATCGATATCCGGTTCCACACATTCAGGACGCAACCATCAACATGTCGGATTCCCAAGTTTTTTCAAAAATCGATCTAACCCGAGCGTACAACCAGATTCCAGTACACGAAGAAGATATCCCAAAAACGGCAATAATTACACCATTTGGGCTATTCGAATTCCTTGTAATGACATTCGGACTACGCAATGCGAGCCAAACCTTTCAAAGATTCATCGATCAGGTATTACAAGGTTTACCATTCGTGTTCAAATACATTGATGACATCGTAATCGCATCCAACAGTGACGAAGAGCATGCCAAACACCTCCGCACCGTTTTCGAACGATTACGCAATCATGGACTCACGATCAACACTGGCAAGTGCGAATTTTTCAAAGCAGAAATTAATTTTTTAGGTCACGTAATCAACAAGCATGGCATTAAACCCTCATCAGAAAAGGTAGAATCAATCATGAACATTCCGCAACCAAAAATTGCTCAAGAGCTTCGCAGATTTCTTGCATCATTAAACTTCTACAGACGTTGCATTCCTCACGCAGTTGCATCTCAAGGTATTTTGCAAAACCTGATAAAGGGAAACAAGAAGAACGACAAATCCAACATCGTATGGAACGACGAAGCTTTATGTGCTTTCAAAAAGTGCAAAGAAGAATTAGCCAACGCTGTCATGCTGTCCCATCCATCTGCTAACGCTCAGTTATGTATGCATGTTGACGCATCAGACACCTCTGTAGGTGCAGTATTACAGCAAGCAGCAAATGGGAAACTTCAACCATTAGGTTTTTATTCAAAACGTTAGACAGATACACAAACACGGTACAGTACATACGACAGAGAACTGCTGGCCATTTATCAAGCTATCAAACACTTTCGATCGTCTCTACAATTTACAGCGATCACAAACCGCTGATCTACATGTTTAACAAAAAGCCTGACCAAGCGTCGCCGCGTCAATTGCGCCAAATTGATTTTATCAGTCAATTCACAACTGACATTCGACATGTTCCAGGCACGGAAAACATCATTGCAGACATGTTATCGAGAGTCGAGTCAATAACAAATAATCCATCGCATACCATCGACTACGAGCTCCTAGCCACACAACAAGCAGTCGACGAGGAACTGCAAACAATCCTGGCAGGTGACAACTCACCGATGTCACTGCAACTCAAATTATGTACGTTCCCCAATGTTAACTCGCAAATATACTGCGACACGTCAACTGGAAAAATCAGACCTTTTATAACAGCGATATTTCGAAAGACAGTTTTCAATGCAATCCACAACTTAGCACACCCCGGCGTCAAGGCTACGACAAAATTAATATCCGACAGATTCGTCTGGCCATCAATTCGCAGAGATTGTAGAAAAATGTCCCAAAACTGCCTCTCCTGTCAAAGATCGAAGGTACAGCGTCACAACAAACCAGCACTCACTAAATTTTTGGTTCCAGGAGAAAGGTTCAGCCACATCAACATCGATTTGGTTGGTCCACTTCCATCATCCCAAAGTTTTACTTATTGTTTGACATGTAGACAGATTCACACGCTGGCCAGAAGTAATCCCGATTCAGGACATCACTGCCGAAACGGTTGCGAAAGCTTTGATCGCTGGATGGATTTCAAGATTCGGTGTACCACAGAATATCACAACGGACAGAGGAAGACAGTTCGAGTCAACATTATTTCGCGAATTAACCAAAATGCTTGGCGTTAAACACTTCAGAACCACCGCATATCATCCGCAGGCAAATGGTTTGATTGAACGCCTCCATCGATCCTTAAAAACATCCATAAAGTGCTATCGTTCCAGCAACTGGGTTGATTTAATTCCGACAATTCTATTAGGTTATCGCTCCGCAGTAAAGGAAGACATTGCTGCAACTCCAGCCGAACTGGTTTATGGCACTTCATTAAGGCTACCTGGCGAATTTTTTGAGGATTCAAGCAGCACATCACCAAGCGATTTCGTAACACAATTAAAGGAAGTTATGGGATTTGTGAAACCAACTCCAACGTCCAACCACGCAACCAGAAGACCCGTATTCGTTCAAAAAGAGTTAAGTAATTGCAAATACGTTTTTCTTCGCATCGACGCTGTCACCCCACCTCTTACACCTCCATATGAAGGACCGTACAAAGTTGTACAAAAAAAGGACGTCACCTTCATAATCGAAGTAAAAGGCAAACTACAAGAAGTTTCAATCAACCGGATAAAAGCGGCGTATGTAGAAGATACCGACGAACTGGACAAACAATGGGTAAAAGGGGATCCAGTTACCAAGCCTCCCAAGCCACAAAGTGAAACACGGAAGGTCACCATTCAAGTCGAACCCCAGCCACCGATCCAATCACGATCTGGACGCACCATTAAACCTCCCAAGCGATTCACACGTTTATCGTGACTTCGTCACTGGAGGGGGAGTAGTGTGGCGGCTCCGTAAAATTATAATTTAAATTAAAACGGACAGTTTCAGCGCCTCGGTAGGTTGGCAACCCTTCCGACACGAACAACCGAGCTACCGCCCAAAAATGGGGCCAGTCAAGATTATTAGTTCAAAGCGCTCGCAGTTCTTATCACTTACGACGTCACGTGTACGATCCGGCTACTTTGTTATTTTTGTTAAGTTTTGTTTTGTTAAAATATTGTGTAACGATTAAACGTATTTGTTATAAATATTGATTATTATTGCAATCGTGTGGAACATCGAGAAAATCCCACAAAGCCTTCTGATGAAGAAATGCAAGATGTGGCAATTAAATTGTTAAAGAAATAAATAGTTAATAAATAAATACAGTATTTATCGCTTTTTACTTGTTTTTCTGTGGTCACTTTAGTTTAATCATAATTAGTTTTAAATTATTCATTAATTCACAGTGATGAGAAACCATTTTCATGTAAAATTTTCACCATAAATTAATATTATATTTTAAGTGTATATTAATAATATACCGTTAAAATTTTGTCTAAAATATCAAAATAAACTGTCTAAAATTTGTATAAAAATTAAAAGTACATGACAATAATATAATAGTTATATGTATTAAGGGCACAATCGATAGATTATAGCCCTGAAGGCAATTTTAAGCCCGACGCTTTAGCGGAGGCGAAAAACTCGTTATGGTGTATTTATTTGAAATGGTAAGTAAATGTTTAAGCGCTTAATTATTTGTATTTATTAACAATTTTCTTTTTGGTTTGTCAAAGGTTTATAAATCGTCATCTCTTTGGTGTATCTACTTGAAGCTTAAGAAAATGGTGAAGGTTAAGGAGAGCGTTGATTTATCGAAGTTTCTTTTACTTACGGAGTTTATGAAAAATAATTCTGTGGGTGAAGCTAAAAAATCATTGGTATTGGAACGAGATCACATTCAGCAATTCATGTTAAATGCACCAGATATTACGTATTTGTTGATTAAGGTATGACAGTTCCAACTAATTGTTTAGTTTTTTATAATGTACAATGTTTGTAGGTTGTCACAATTTTTGGTATGTTTGGAGCTTGTCGACGCCAAGAGCTTCATGATTTACGTATTCAGGATGTAACAATTCAGGGAACTGTTTTGCTGGTGAAGATTCGTCAAACTAAAACTTACACGCCGAGACAATTTACGATTATTCCGAACGATGATCCCGTAGATTACATTGCTTTGTACAACAAATATATTTGTTTATGGCCTAAACATTCCCAAACTAACAGTTTATTTTTATCCTATGAAATGCAGTTCACAGCCAGTGGGGAAGAAAACACTAGGAAAAATGCCTAAAATGATTGGGGGCCGTCCATTAATTACGTAAGGACGATTTTTGTAATTTTTGACCCCCTCCCCCCCCTTTGTAAGGGCACGTAAGATTGTGGCAACCTCCCCCCCTCCCCCCCACATCTTACGTAAGGATTATAAAAAAAAATTAATTGACCCCCTACCCCTTTTTATTAGGGTTAGGGGGGGGGGTCAATTTTTTTATTAAAAATTATTAATCATTTTTTGTTATTGGTATGTACATACAATTTAAAAACCTGTTTTTTGAGTTTTGGGTATTTTTAAATTTTGAATATTTTTAAATTTTAAATTTAATTTAAGAAAATGGTTTAAAAACCTTACGTAAGGACTGCGTTGGACCCCTCCCTCCCCCACATAAGGGTCCGTAAGATTTCTTATACCCCCTCCCCCCCCCTAAACCCTTACGTAATTAATGGACAGCCCCTTGCCGAATTCCTAAAATTACCGGATGCAAATAAGTTTACTGGACATTGTTTTCGTAGAAGTGCTGCAACTATAATGGCTGAGAGCGGTGGTGACACAAGAACATTAAAGCAGTTAGGTTGATGGCGATCGGATAAGGTAGCCGAGTCTTATGTAGAAAATTCATTACAGAACAAAATCAAAATCGCTCAAAGCATCTCTGGTGGAGCTTCGATAAACGTATCTCAAACATCAGTAAACCTGCCGCAAGAAAATGCAGGACATTTTAGCTTTGGAGGTGGTTCCCTTACCATATCAAATGCAAGCAATTGCGTATTTAATTTTAATAAATAATTTGTAGTATCCTTAAAGTTTAATATTAAAGTTCAAGATTTCCACATTTTGTTTTGATAGGTATTAATATTGTTGACATTGCTTAGCAACTTTATAGGCCCTCGGGCTTAAAAAGCCATATTACGCCCGCATTTAGCTCCTAATAAACAAGATTATTATGATTCCAAAATTAATAAATGTATATTTGACAGATGTCAAAATTAATTTAGTATTTCAATTTTTTCCAAGTACAAAATAGACACAACTGCGCATGCGGATGCAAAAGTAGAATTACTCTCTCTAGACTCTTGTTGGTTTAAGGTTGGTTTATGCAAGACGCCGACGCACGCACCGCACGCACTGCACGCAAGCAAATAAAGTTGAAACATTGAATTTCTGTAGTAGCGTTTATGCACGTCGCTGACGCGCGTGACGTGCGTGCATAACCTCAAATTTATTTTATCTTTGGTTTTCATTGCAGCGTGTAACGCTAGGAACTTTTCAAGTTATATTATTGTTGTGGTACAATTTTTTGAAATTTAAAATTACGAAAGTAATTTATTATAACTCTTATTTTTTCAGATGATGTAAAGTAAATTTTTGTTCCTCATTTTATTTTACTAATTTATTTTTCTAAAATTAAAATTATTAGATATTAATAATAAATTAAAAATAAAAATATCAATTATAATTGTTACCTTAGCTTATAATTGATATTTAATTTTTAATTTACTTTTCATTATTGTGATATTTTCTAGAAATAATAATAGCACGATGAAAAATTATCGACCCTAAAGCTTAACTTTCATGCTCACCATATTTTGGGTCGAAAATACAGTAGAATCCGAATAATACGACTTCGTTTATAACGACCGACCGCTTTTAACGACGTAAGTGCAGCCTGAAGTTCGGTTTTCATATAATGTTATCAAATACAATTTCAATCCGTTTTGTGCGTCGTCCGGTTAGTACGACGTAATTCGCCGGTCCCTTGACCGTTGTTATAACCGGATTCTACTGTACCTACAAAAGAAACCAGTCCATCTTTCTGATTTATTAGAAATAATAATATTTGATTATCTGATTTAAAAAAATTTTAAATAATGAAATAAAATAACATTAGCGCCATCTACCGTAATGTGAATTTATTTTAATTTGTAACCAGAAAACGCACTAGAACGCATCAAACGCATTCGAACTGCATAAACCAATATTTTTGTGCGGCGTTTTGTGCGGGGCGTTTCATGCGTGCAGCGCGTGCGGTGCGTGCGTCGGCGTTTTGCATAAACCAACCTTAAATGCAGAAGTTCATGTTCAAATGCGTTTGATGCGTTCTAGGTTGGTTTATGCAAAACGCCGACGCACGCACCGCACGCACTGCACGCATGAAACGCCCCGCACAAAACGCCGCACAAAAATATTGGTTTATGCAGTTCGAATGCGTTTGATGCGTTCTAGTGCATTTTCTGGTTACAAATTAGAATAAATTCACATTACGGTAGATGGCGCTAATGTTATTTTATTTATTTTTTTAAAATTTTTTTAAATCAGATAATCAAATATTATTATTTCTAATAAATCAGAAAGATGGACTGGTTTCTTTTGTAGGTATTTTCGACCCAAAATATGGTGAGCATAAAAGTTAAGCTTTAGGGTCGATAATTTTTCATCGTGTTATTATTATTTCTAGAAAATATCACAATAATGAAAAATAAATTAAAAATTAAATAACAATTATAAGCTAAGGTTATAAACGTAGGTTAACCCTCAAATTTAGATTAACTTACGATTAAAAAACTGGGCCTTTAAGTGATAAATTCTTAAAAAATTGGAATACTGGAAGTCTGGAGAAATATTTGTTTCAGTGGTAAATAAAATTCGTAAAATTGAATATTAAAATTAAAAGTTTTGAAGGCAGTGTAAATGCAATTGATAACAATAGCGAATGGTCAAGTTATCACTTTCGATTGTGTTCCCATTTTAATATAGAAATTTTATTGTAAAATAAATTAAATAATTTTGATTTTTGAAGAAAATTTTAGTGTTGAAAATTAAACTTAAACAAGGTGGAACTCGCTTTTGCGACAGTTCTTAGGCTTCTATACATCTACTTTTTCGGTAGGTTAAATTATTTGGGTTTTATTTTATTCCAATTTTTAATGCCTTAATCTTTTAATTAGGTAGATTTTTTTACTATATAAGGAAAACGCTAACATTTTAATATTTTTTTTTTATTTCGACCTTTATAGGTAAATATTTGCAATTTACAAACCACAAATAAAACACAATTCATAATGAAATATTAAAATACCCGAAACACGTACCGAATACCGTATTAGAAACACGTAAAATACCTACTCTAAAAATACAAAATAAGAATATCGGATTAAAAAATATATATGTAAATAATCTGAATAATTAATACCAATCTAAAAATATTCTATATGAAGTAAAATTGTTTTAAGAACGTGCGTTCTGATTGGTTTTGAATTATGCGGACAGACGGACAGACGGACACGGAGCTAGATCATAAGGCTTCTTCCTATACGTTGTATAGAAGCCTAAAAATCACAGCAATATATGTATAATGTTCAAAGTTTGTTAACTGAGTCGCACAAAGATGAAATTTATAACTTTATAGTAAAAAAACAACCAGCGGTGATGTGCTGCACTGACATGTAGAGAGTACGAGGTCCGCATTTTTGTAAATTTTCCCACTTATCGTGCTGAAAGATCAGCCCTCAAATAACAATTCCCCAAAGCTGTTCGACCAGATGGCCAGAAATTTTCGAGAAAATCGACTTTGAAATATTGCTATGTGATTTATCAACACAAGATGTAAAGCAAATGTCAACAGACGGTTCATGGCGTCGAGGTTAGGAAGGAGTCTCGTAAACGATGGGTCCACGGTTCGGTTCTCACCTTTGGCATATTTTTTTTCTTTTCATTTTTTTTTTCAATACACATATCCACGTCATTTACGTGTAAAATTGATCAAAGTTATGCTTGTTGACTAACAATATTTATGATAAATTAATGTTGATACAAAAATGAAAAACGTAGGGTAGGGTATTAATGTATCTTTTATTTTAGTGACAATTTACAAACATAACACAAGAACTTAAATTAATTATACAATTAATTTCACTGCACGAACTATCTTCAACGGTGTCTTCATCTTTCGTTGGTCGTTGAGGTTGAGGGACTGGTAAATCAATAGATTCGATATCTGACATGATATTTACTTTATAGTAACTACGCTGTATAAATGTACTGTAATTTCTAAATAAACTAAATAAGCACAAATGGTAAAAATATTCTAGTTTAAAAAAAAAACAAAAAAACACACTTTTATGACGCATTAAAAATTGTAAAATAATTTTTAAATTTAATAAAGATTAAACTAATTCAAAAAGCGTGGATCGCTTGATCAAAATCATCGATTTTGATACAAGAGATATGGTCAAAATTAATTAAAAGACACATAATCAAAAAATGCTCAACGCTTTTGTGTGGAGTATTTTTTTGTTTTTTTTTTTTAAACTATAATATTTTTACCATTTGTGCTTATTTAGTTTATTTAGAAATTACAGTACATTTATACAGCGTAGTTACTATAAAGTAAATATCATGTCGGATATCGAATCTATTGATTTACCTGGTCCCTCAACGACCAACGAGAGATGAAGACACCGTTGAAGATAGTTCGTGCAGTGAAATTAATTGTATAATTAATTTAAGTTCTTGTGTTATGTTTGTAAATTGTCACTAAAATAAAAGATACATTAATCCCCTACACTACGTTTTTCATTTTTGTATCAACATTAATTATTTATCATAAACATTGTTAGTCAACAAGCATAACTTTGATCAATTTTACACGTAAATGACGTAGATATGCGTATTGAAAAAAAAAATAAATTGCCGAAGGTGAGAACCGAACCGTAGACCCATCGTTTACGAGACTCCTTCCTAACTTCAATGTCATGAACCATCTGTGGCATTTGTTTTGCATCTTGTGTTCATAAACACATAGCAATATTTCAAAGTCGATTTTCTCGAAAAGTTCTGGCCATCTGGTCGAACAGCTTTGGGGAATTGTTATTCGAGGGCTGATCTTTTAGCACGATAAGTGGGAAAATTTACAAAAATGCGGACCTCGTACTCTCTACATGTGAGACGCATGTTACTAAAAATATAGAAAATTTTGAGGTGTCTATTCCAAAATACAACATAATAAGATAATGATATTTGCTTTAAGATCATCGACTCCTATGCAATTATGCATCAGTATTGGATGGTGTTGGTAAATGTAGTACTAGCAGGACAGAATGTTATAATCGGTGGCTTATATAGATCTCCTGGTGGCTCTAACAGAAATTTTTTGGATTTTTTTGAATCACTAAGTGATCAATATCTAGTTGACAATAGAAACAGTTGCATAATAATGGGAGATTTTAATATTAATTGAAGGGGTACAGATCATTACAGCAAAAGATTACAAAAAAACATTAGTTATAGAAGTCTACAAAAACAGAAACAATGAATCTATTATCGATTTGGTGATTACGAACAATCCTATCGATACAAATGGAGAAGTGTTAAATGTACTTACGTATGGAAATCATAGGTGCATAAAAGTAGAAATGAATTGTGAAGAAGAAAAAAATAAAAAAACTATCATAAAAAGAACAAAAATAAAGGACGTAAATGAATTTAAAAATGACTTATTTGCTATTAACTACGACTACAGAAGTGATATACAAATTAAGGCGATTAATTTTTATACAAAATTAAAATTGGTAATCGATAAACATATGCCACTTCAAGAAATTACAATCTACGATAAAGGTAAGCCATGGTTTGATAAAAATGTGTTGCATGCAATAAAAGCTAGAGATGTAAGTTACAAAAAATACAGACTTTGTAGTGTAAATGCTAATTGGAATGACTATAAGTATAAGCGAAATCAAGTTGTAAATATTATTAAGCAAACCAAAGCAAAATATTATACAAGAATGATTGATGAATGTGTGGGTGACTCAAAGAGAATGTGGAAAACGTTAAAAACTTTAATCAAAAATGTGAATAATGAAAGTATTACAGATATATGTTTTCAGAGCAAAATATTGGTGGAAGAATTGGAAATTGCAGAAGAATTTAACAAGTACTTTATAGAAAGCATTGCAGATATCGTAAGTTCGATACCACCCATGGACTTTCGTGTATGTAGCGATTATCCAGTGGCGAGATTACAGGAGTTTCAGTTGTTAACGATGAGTCAACTGGAAAAGATTATGAAGGAAATGAAAAGAAAAGGTAGTCCAGATGGTATAGATTCAACATTGATGTTACTTTGCTGAAACGAATTAAGTAATCCGATGCTAAATCTAATAAATAGTTCATTAAAGACGGGAGTGGTTCCAGATAGTGTAAAGACTTCAACTGTAAGACCCATAAGAAAAGTACGAAGTACAGTGAGGGCAGAAGAATATAGGCCAATAAATATGTTAAATGACATAAGCAAACTATTGGAACGAGTTGTATGGGTACAGCTTAAGGAATATGTAAAGCAAAATAAACTACTAACGCAGTTCCAATCAGGATTCAGAGAAGGATATAGCTGCAAAACTGCAATCCAAGTACTTATCCATGACTGGAAGAGATGTATTGATGATGGAATGGTAACGGTGGTAGTTTTTTTGGACTTAAAAAGGGCATTTGAGACTATAAATAGAAAAGTTTTAATAGAGTAATTTCAAAAATATTTTGGACTGGAAGAAACTGTAATAAAATGGTTAGAAAGTTACATGTATGATAGATACCAGGAAGTTGTGTATGGTAAGGCTACATCAAGTAAAAGAAGGGTGGATCATGGAGTTCCGCAAGGAAGTATTTTAGGGCCGCTGTTGTTTGTAATGTTTATAAACGATATATTCAGAGTATTTAAAAAGGCCAAGTTCCACTTGTTTGCAGACGATACGGTAGTATATCTGACGGGCAAGAATTTTAGAAGGGTAATGAAAGAATTAAACCAGGAACTACTGAGATTGGAGAACTAGTTGCGTGGGAATAAGTTAAAATTAAATATGAACAAGACAAAGGCGATGATGTTGGGGAAAAGAGGTTATGAAAAGCAATGTGAGGAGCAAAACCTGAGATTAACAATGGACGGAGTACAAATAGAGATGGTAGAAGAAATTAAATATCTAAGCTTAGTACTAGACCGGAAATTAAAGTTTAAAAGTCATGTGGATTATATATGCAAAAAAATTGCTAGTAAGTTGGGAGTACTTGGTAGGTGCAGTCAATTTGTGTCCAGGAGGGCACGACTTACTATCTACAACGCAATAGTATTGCCACACTTAACCTATGTTGGGACAGTCCTTTATATGGCAAACAAGGATGACATAGACAGATTGCAAGTGCTGCAAAATAGAGCAATGCGAATAATATTAAAAAAAGATAGATATACCAGAACAAAAAGTATGCTTTCTGACCT
Source organism: Cantharis rufa (assembly GCA_947369205.1). Taxonomy (NCBI): domain Eukaryota; kingdom Metazoa; phylum Arthropoda; class Insecta; order Coleoptera; family Cantharidae; genus Cantharis; species Cantharis rufa. The sequence continues at coordinate 18,265,702 of OX376307.1, read as the reverse complement.
TGGTTGGTTGGATATAGAAGTGATGGCAGAATATTGGGTGCTAATATTCATACATAAGGTACTTTTGAATTTAATGCCAAATTATCTCATTTCCTCAATTTCAACATTTGAGGAAGTACATAATTATAGCACTAGAAACAGGAGTAACATTGTACTAAAAGATACAAAGTCGAGTTTTGGTCACAATTCAATATTTGCAAAAGGGGCAGCTGCTTACAATGCACTGCCAGCTAATTTCAAAAGATGTAATCTTGAAAGATTTAAAATCCAACTAAAGAAGCACTTAAGGTTGGCGTTTCGCCTATGTTAAATATATGGACGATATGGTGTCATTGTATTTGCTTAGGAAGAAAAAGTAAGAACTTTTAGAAACCAAATTTGGAACCATTTAAAAGCTAAAAGTTGGCTCTCGGACCCTAGCTAGTTTTTATTACGATCAGAACATCGCAAATATTAAAAATTTTGCTGTTAAATTTACAATTTTTTTAACCACAAATGTAGCCATTTAATAATTTTTATAAGCATTACTTTAATAAATAGAAGTATAAAAAGTAGATCACATCCAGCACACATGTTCCATCTAACTTGAAAAAAATTTTGGTAGCATTATATGCATTTTTGTAGAAACTAGAGCAAATATAAATTGATAATACAATATTTCTTCTTATGGCGAATTTACTTGAAATATTTGATAGAAATCTGCCGTATTACAAGAAAAAAAATTAAATTTTATTGTGTAATAGTTTGTCTATTTCTTCAGCAACGGCGCTGATTATAAATGCTACCAATGGTTTTAAACTTTGCTAATTGCATAATACTAGCAGGTAAAATAAGAATCATTCATAATATACGTGTGTGGGAAGGGTATGCTGATTGGGCGTTATCATACGACTGTATACGTTATCAAAGGTCAACCGTATACTATTTTTATAATATTAAATATTATGCTATATAAATAGTACAGTGCTTTCTTGAAATTATTTTGACTTCTGTGGACACGTCAGGCTTAAAGGCTGAAACTTTCAAAAATGAAGGGTTAGATGCCATATATTCATAATCCGAAGGTAATCAAAAATTAGAACCCGTAAAAGGGCGCTATTAAAAAAAAAGAGATAAGATCATTAACAGAAAGCTAATAAAATGTGAATTATTTTGATATTATTATAATTTGAAATAATTTTTGTACGAAATCCATTTCTTTTTATGTTTGAAAACTGTAAATTGTTAGTCGCTTATGAAGAATAAAAATTTTTTAACCACCGCCTATCACTCACAAACGTTTATTTGTCCCTGATATACCGGACAAAAAATCAGCCGCCAAAAATTTATATTAGAAATAAAAATTGTATAATATTATTAAATTTTTGCGAAGTTCAATTCAAGCTCTTATGCTCTTATGCTAAGTCAGTCAATTTAATTGTGTATGTGGATGAATATAATATGATGCATTACATCATCACATGATAAAATCTTGCGAGCTTTATGTTGCGCAGGTCAGTGTTCATAGCGAGATAATAAATTACATGATAAAACAATAACACAGGTAATTAAATATTAGTAGATTCTCGGGTGTAAGGGAAGGGGATGAAATAAAACAACACGGTTATCGGCCGACTAGTTTTTAGGGAAAGAACTTTTAAAGAGAAAGAACTTTCAATATTCAGGTAATTAATTATTTCTGTTAAATTTACAGATAATACCCCATGGTCAAGGTGGACTCTGGACATAATGCATTATTGTTTAATTGTAACTAGAGCTCGGATTTTATGCATTTGCATGTTTTTTAATATTGATATGCCAACAAATTCGTTTTGAAATCTAGACGAATTCGGCAAAAGTGAATCCAAAAATTCGGTTTTCAAAATGCATATTTTGCATATTTTCAACGTTTGGTGCATATTTAAACAAATGTTGCATATTTGTGCATATTTGGACTACTTTTGGTGGTTTTTAAAAGATTTTTATAAAGAAAATAAAAATTATTATTATGAGGTGTTGTACCCATTTATATCCAAGTTCTAATATGCCCCAATAACTTCAGTAGACGTCGAACTACAATACATACATAAATATTCGGACACTCCTATGTTAACAATGTTAATTGGACGTTTTCAAGACTTTTTTTTTATATAAAAATCGCTTTTACAGCAAAATTTTGTAGACATTTTTTGTTGGAAATTTCATTGCCTTACATTTTGTTTAAAATGAAGAGATTAAAATTTTCAATAAAAAATATCTGAAAAGTTTTGCTGTAAAAGCGAGTTTTATATGTCAAAAAACGGTTTCAAAATGTGCAATTTACATGGTTAACATAGGGGTGTATTAATAATTGTTGGAGTCACTGTATAAATAAAAATTCGTTAAAAAATATTATTTTTAAGTTAATAATTACTCAATATTAGGAAAACATAATATAGAGTTATAAAAATTAATAAAACTTTAATATTATGAACTGATATAATAATTCATCGTAAAGTATGTATAATATTATAATCACTGCAATAAGCACATGGTATAATATTATTATTACCATGCATTTCTATTTTGAGAAACAAGATAAAACTAGCTAAGTTTCAATTAATTCTTGGTAAGTAGCAAAGAAAAAATAGTTCAGCTTTTATAAACAGGGCACCGCCACTTTCTTTTTAATTATTCTGAAATAAAGTGCGAGGTGATCGCCCACGCTAGTGACGCCCCCCTTAAAAGAAAGAAGCTACGGTGATACATAATATGTAATATTATTTGTTTTAATATTTGATAATATTTGTTTTAATTTTAATTTTGTATTGTACATTTTTTTTGTACAGCGTTACCTGAAATTGTATAGCCAAGTTTGGCTAAATAAACGTTATATTATTATTATTATTATTCTGCACATGTGTGTAAAACGATATTAGTCTAATCGATTTTTTAACGGTCAAAATTTGATTGTGAAATTCGAATTACAACATTGCATTAAACGAGGATAAAAACCTTAAAACTGCAATATCTCAAAATGTCAATTTTAGACTTATACCCCTTTGCACGCGCATGCCGCATTTGTCTCCGCTCACACAGCTCCAAATGCGACTCTCTGATTCGTCGGAAATGAGTAAAATATGACCCGAGGTTAATAATCCATTAGATTTAGGATATTACAAATCAATTAATGATGATGTTTTAACTAACTCAGATAACTATAGAAAAGCTATTGGAGCATTATTATATTTAGCAATAAATACAAGACCAGATATAGCAATAAGTGTATCTATCCTAAGCAGAAGAAAAGTCAGTATCGCACATAAAAGGATTGGACAGAAGTTAATCATACATTAAGATATCTAAAAGAAACAAATCATGACGGTGCAACAATCAATAAGAACATATTAATTGGTTATGTAACACCCAGAAATTTAAGGGTTAAATTTCTAGTTGTTATGCAGTAGGTCGATAAGTAAAAACTTTTGAAAACCTCTGTTCCTTTCATAATTTCACGTAATGCGATTTATATAAATAAATTTTCGGATGGGTAAGAAAAATTTCATCAGATTTCTTATCGAAATGCCGCAATAATAACACTTCTCGCGTCTGCAAATCCTAAGTGTCCAGACAAGAAATAAACACCTAACAAAAATTAATAATAAATTGTTACGCCGATGGTTTTCTAAACCCTAGTGACCGCGCAAATCGTCTGCGCACCGCGCAATGGTCGGGGTAAGCTACGTTCGATTTTTACTTACTTTTACTTCTGACGTCGAAGGAAGTAAGTCGCTCGCTATGAAGAAAACTAATGTTGAATGTAAAACTTAGTTGGGTGAAAGTATTGTGGAAAGTTATGTTTCCTGGTGGAATTATCTAGAAGGTTTACGTTTTCCTGGTGGAAATTCTGTTTTCGCGAAGAGTGAATTTTTTGAAGAAAAATTGAGATCATTATGTAGTGACGCGCGCCAGGCGATTCTCGACTCTATTAAACGCGGGTAATGGTTACGGTGTTGCAATTCGCGCATGGAATGTGCTTGAACTGGAAACCATGTTGCCGGTAATTCTAAGAAATTTGTTCAAGGAATATGACAGTGCGATTTGTTGTCGAGATACTCAAATTTATTATTGTCGTTATTTTAAAGTGCAGAAATATTGAACTCTTATGGTTTATTAATACTGCGCGTTACGAACTTAGTAAAATTATGAAGTTTCATAGTTGGTTGTCGCTATGCCAAATTGTTGTCATTTGCTGTTATTGCGGTTAGTTTTGAACTTTCGAGTTAACAACGTTCCATTTTGATGGTAATAATTTTGTTGCTGAGCCCTTCGGACTGATTGCTGTTGGTATGATCAATTGCACGCAGGATAGCTTCTGGTAATTGGAACTTCGAGGAGCCTGATGCCGACCTGTTATTTATCCTCTCCAGGACATCTGCATTGTTGGCTGGAATTTATTAAAAAAAAAGGTATCGTTATATTTGTAAACCTTAGTTAGTACCTTCTTGGTGCGTTAGGCACGTCCAGTGACTTGTCAGGTCAACTAAAGAAATTTATTGTCGTATTGTGTTTACGATATTTCAAGACTGCAGAGTTTTTTCAATAAACTCATGTTTGTCATCATTCGCCGATGCTCAACCGAATTGTTTCACCTTGTAAAAGGATTTTATGTCCTCCTTCAGTGGACACTTACGTCAACGTAATTTGTAAAGCTGATCAATAGGGGATTTTGCTGCCCCATTGATCCAGCTGTCTGCACCTTTGATTGGTTCAGAAGATCTTCAATTATTCTGGTCTGGCTGGAGCCGTACCTGTAGACTTTGTTATGTCATGTGTACAAATCTTAAAGTCGGTATTGTAGTGATGTAGTCATTATTGTAATTATTTGTATTTACGGGCACTGTTGCCAATCATTTACCGTTGGTGTTGACTTATATTTAGGAAAGTAAGCAATTGTTGTTTAATTATGAGTTGTGGATTTAACGCAGAAAGGGAGAAATTAAATGATCTATTATTTATGTGTGTTTTAATTGTGTTACCATCCCTGAGTAGACCACGCCCTAATATTATCACCACTGAGCCAGCCGTCGGCAACAACAGAAAAAAGTTATAGGTAGGTACCATAGTAACACATGGTGCCTTGAACGTGGGGCAATTTACTACTTAAGGAAGGTGACACAATTAAAAATTTTCAGGTTCGGCAAATTTTGTAAGTGCGTCGTAGTTCCAATTATTTTCTTACTGTGTATTTTTATGTTACGGCGTCAGCAACAAAGTTTGAATCTCATCAAAATGGAACCAAAGCATTTAAGTAGTACGGAATTGCAGTTTGAGTTAAATTGCCGCGAAATTATACCGCGAATAACAGAAGTGTCGAGGCGAGTTCAATTAGATATAGCTTTAAAGAATCCGAGCGTCAAAATGAGTTTACGTAATGTTGATTGGGATATCGAAGAAAAAGAAATAAATTTATCGTTAATTAGTATTGCTGAAATTTTAGACAGCAAAGGGCAAAATATCGAATTTGAAATACAAGATCAGTTGAGATCAAGGTTTTTGCACTTAGATAATCGTATCTCGTTACTTAAAATTATCGCGGAAAAAGATGATAAATCGCACATTGTTTCAATGCTTGAAGCGGAATTAAAAATTTTAGAAGGAGCGGCGCTCACGGCGTTTGACTCAAATCAAGGTAGTAGTAGATCAATTAGCCCGGTAGCAAGTTTAAATGTTAATAAAGGAAACCGAAGTAAAATTCCTGTTTTTAAGTGGAATTTGAAATTCAACGGTCATGCAGACAAAGTCGGAATTTTAGAATTCCTGGAACAAGTTGAAGAATGTAAAGAATCGAGGGGTGTTTCAGATGATGAATTATTTGTCGGTGCAACAGAACTTATGTCAGGCAGTGCTATTACTTGGTTGCGTAATCAGAAAAATAAAGTAAAAAATTGGGCGGAATTAGTTAAAGCGCTTAAAAAAGAATTTTTGCCGCAAGATTTCGAATATCAATTGCATAAAGAAGTCCAGGACCGTATGCAAGGTTTAAATGAAAACGTCATGTCTTTTATAATGGTTATCGAATCCCTATATTTGAAAATTAATAAGAAAACCTCGGAAAAAATTATTGTCGATCAAATTGTTCGAAATTTGAATCCTTTTTTTTCAATGCATATTGCTTTGGACGACTACGCAGATCTAGAAAAATTAAAAGATCGTTGTAGGCGCGTTCAAGAGTTAAAATTAAAAAATGATAAATATACCCCAGTGGTTCGGCCGGTTAAACGTACGTTCGCTATTAATAGTGACTCGAGGTCAATAGATAGTGGCACATTGTCAGATGGTTTGCATAGCGAACCAGAATTTTTTGTAGATAGCGTTTCCGGTGTTCGCGCTGCGTCGGTTAATCGTGACATTCCTGTTGACAGTGGCGGGTTACTGTGTTGGAATTGCAACGAAAGGGGTCACCGTTTCATAAATTGTGGAATGGCTAGAAATATTTTTTGTTATGGCTGTGGGACAAAAAATGTATATAAAAATCAATGTTCACGTTGTTCTTCAACAATTACGTCCGTTAATAATGTAAGTTCGGAAAACTCGAACGAGGTTGTGTCACCCCGGGGCACGAGCAACCTCGATGTGTCGAATCGCCCCTTCGAAGCTGCGTTCGGAACAATGAGTCTGAGAGGTCGAAACTTTCCCCGTGGAAGAGGCCGAGGCGCGTACGTTTCGTCTCCGACTCAAAGAAAAAATTAAAGAATTATTTTAGTAAAACCGAATGGGAAGATTGGTTGATAGCAGTTAAAAATTTTTATGCGTCTAAATCTGTTGCGCCTGTTATGACTAAGAAACCTTTTGATAATCGACCGCATTTGGAAATTTATATACAAAAACATAAATTTACCGCATTGTTGGATACAGGGGCAATGAGTTCTATATTAGGGGGAAAAGGGTTTGAAGTGTTGCGAAAAGCTGGCGTGGGAAAAATATTGCCGTCTGAGGTTGAGGAAATTCAAGTAGCGAATGGGGCTAGTAGTCCAGTGACGGGTATTATCGCCTTAGAGATTCAGTTGGGGTGTACTGTGAAGACAGTGAAATTTCTTATTGTGCCAGATTTAGCTTATGAATTTTTGTTGGGTGCGGATTTTTGTAAAATATTTCAGTTGTCGCTACATTTTGATCAGTTTTCGTGGCATACCACTGCTCCGCGGGTTGCAGCCTCGGAAGGTATTGTCAATCAAGCATCTTTGACCTTAAGTCAACAAAAACAATTAGATGATGTTATTAAGAAATTTGCTACGTTATCTACTAAAGAATTGGGTCGAGTTAAAGGTGTGAGTCACACCATCGATACCGGAAATGCTCCTCCTGTCAAGACTCGCCAGTATCCGTTGAGTCCGGCGATGCAAGCCAAATTGAGGACGGAGATCTCCCAAATGTTAAAAGATCAAGTGATCCAACCGAGCAATTCTCCTTGGTGTAGTCCCTTGTTAATAATTAAGAAGCGGAATGGGGAGCTTCGTGTGTGTTTTGATGGCCGTTCTCTTAATAAGGTCACTCGTAAAGATGCTTACCCCCTTAAACGGCCCGATTGCATCTTGAATCGTGTTAGACAGGCCAAATTTTTGACGTCAATCGATCTGCGGAAAGCATTCTGGCAAATTCCGTTAGATGAAGCCTCTAGAGAGAAAACCGCTTTTGTGGCCCCAGGGCTTGGCCTTTTTGAATTTCTGGTTATGCCGTTTGGTGTTACAAACGCTCCCAAGACGTTACAACGTACCATGGAGAAGGTACTTGGTTCCATTTTACACCAAGGTGACGCGCATGTTTATCTTGATGACATGATTGTGGCTTCGTCCACGTTTGAAGACCACATTAGGACGCTCAATCTTATTTTTGAAAAATTAAATGCTGTAGGGTTTAGAATAAATATTGAAAAATGCGAATTTTGTCGTAGCTCGCTTAAGTTTCTAGGCTTCGTGGTTGATGATCAAGGGCTTCGTACCGATCCGGAGAAGGTGGAAGCTATAACTCGGTTTAGGACCCCGACTAATACGACGGAGGTGAAAAGATTAATTGGATTGATCAGTTACTATCGAATTTTCTTACCAAATTTATCGACAATATCGTCTCCGATTACCGCGTTAATAAAAAATAAAAAGAAGGGCCAGACTATAAGTTGGAATTCTGAAGCTGAAGCGGCGTTTTTAGAAATTAAAAAATTAATCACTGTTGCTCCGATCTTAATCAGTCCAAATTTTGATAAAAAGTTTTTTATTCAAACTGATGCCTCCTTAGTTGGAGTAGGTGCTGTTCTATTCCAAGAACAAGGTGGGCTTGAGCATCCTATCGCTTATGCGAGCAGAGCTTTGTCCAGCGCGGAACAAAAATATGCCGCTACTGAGCGTGAATTAATTGCGATGATGTTTGCCATTGAAAAATTTAGAGGGTATATTGAAGGGACCGAATTTGTAGTTATTTCGGATTGTTCGGCTTTGCAATTTTTGACGCGGATTCAAAATCCTTCTGGGCGGTTGGCCAGGTGGGCTATGCAATTGGGACAATATGAGTTTGAAGTACGGCATAGGCCGGGTAAATTAAATATTGTGCCGGATGTCCTTTCTCGCGATATCGCTTCGCTTAATATCGATAAATTAATTCCTGATGAATGGTATCGTGACATGTTAGATAAAATTCGTCGAGATCCGGACGGGTTCCCTCATTTTAAGTCGGTCGAGGACCGTCTGTACAAATTTTTGCCTTCCTCATTGCCGACAGTTTCTAATATTCCGGATTGGAAATTGGTGGTTCCGACCGCTAACAGGCCGGAAGTATTAAAGATGTGTCATGATGAAGCTACTGCCGGTCATTTTGGGGTTGCAAAAACCACTGCTCGTGTGGTTGAATTATATTATTGGCCGAAGTTAAAAAAAGATATTATTAATTATGTGAGTAATTGTCGTACGTGCGCGGCACACAAAAATTCGACTCAAGCTCGTCCCGGACTCATGGGTCAGTATAAAAAAGTATCGTTCCCGTTTCAATTAATTTCTGTTGATCTGTTAGGACCGTTACCTCGATCAAAAAAAGGTAATCAACACTTACTGGTAGTGACCGATTGGTTCACTAAATTTGTTTTGGTGCAGCCCTTAGCGAAAGCTACAGCTGCGGCGGTGGTGAAATTTATGGAGAACCAAGTTTTTCTGTTATTCGGAGTTCCACAGATTATAATTTGCGATAATGGAGTTCAGTTTATTTCTAAAGAATTTAAAAAACTTACGGACGACTATCATGTACAAGGGGTTTGGAAAAACGATAAATTTCGTGCTCAAAATAATTTTACAGAAAGGGTAAATAAAACCTTAGTGGCTGCAATTTCTTCCTATGTTAATAAGGAGCATAAAACTTGGGATGAAAATATTTATAAAATTGCGCAAGCAATTAGGACCGCGAAACATGATGTTACCGAGTTTTCGCCAGCTTATCTTATGTTTGGGCGTTATGTGCCGATTGATGGTAGTTTTTTTGGTCCCTTTCCGGATGATAAGAACGTAGTTGAACTTGAAAAAAGCATCCGTTGGGATGCCGATCATGTAGAAATTTCCGATTTGTATCGCAAAGTTCGGGAAAATCTCAAACACTCGTATGATCTTACAAAAAAACGTTACGACTTGCGGAAGCGACCCTTGATGTTTCAAGTAGGCGATCAGGTGTGGAAAAGAAATTATGTTTTGTCGGACGCTTCAAAAAATTTTGCCGCTAAATTAGCACCCAAGTACGTGTTATGTACTGTTTTGAAAAAGGTCGGAAATTTATCTTATGAGTTAGTTTCAGACAAAGGAAAAAATGTAGGAATGTGGCACGTGAAGGATTTGAAGCCGTTCCGTGGCACTGTCCCTTCTGCGGATAATTAATTTTGTTGTAGATATTATTTTAGCAAGCGCTAGTATTATAGTTAGTTATCGTGATTGAGTTTCTTTAAGTTTAAGTATTGCTTTGTGCGTTAGGTTACGTTATCAGATGATAAGTCATCGAGCTACAGAAGTTCGAATTTTTTGTAAGCACAATTGAAGCCGGCTAGTTGAGCCATCGTTGCTGCTACTGAATTTGTTATTGTCGTTTGGTCATTAGTGAAACCTTCCGGAATTGTTGGGTCAATTTTGTAGTTTCAATTTTAGAAATCATGAATCTTTTGTTGAAATGACTTTATTTCTCAGTTAGGACGTTAGGAATCAGTGTTTAAAATTGAATTTTGTCGAAATAATTCAGGTAGTTTGAGATTGTGAAATTTAGTAGTTATTATGAGAAATTATTAAAGCCGGCTCTGTATCGTAGACTTTGTGCATCTTATTGCTCGTCTTATCTTGCATTCCAAGATAAGCGCGACGTGTTATGTAGGTCGCCAACCTTGTTTATCGTGGTAGTAATTTGTTGACCTAGGTCGATCTTTAATGGAATTTTATTATTTAGATTAATGCAGAATTTAGTTTTGCGTTTTTGTAAAAATTGTTAGGAAGTCTAACGTTCCGATTTTGAATTTAGTTCAATTTAGTTTTGCGTTTTTGCAAAAATTGTTAGGAGGTCTAACGTTCCGATTTTGAATTTAGTTCAATTTAGTTTTGCGTTTTTGCAAAAATTGTTAGGAAGTCTAACGTTCCGATTTTGAATTTAGTTCAATTTAGTTTTGCGTTTTGCAAAAATTGTTAGGAAGTCTAACGTTCCGATTTTGAATTTAGTTCAATTTAGTTTTGCGTTTTTGCAAAAATTGTTAGGAGGTCTAACGTTCCGATTTTGAATTTAGTTCAATTTAGTTTTGCGTTTTTGCAAAAATTGTTAGGAGGTCTAACGTTCCGATTTTGAATTTAGTTCAATTTAGTTTTGCGTTTTTGCAAAAATTGTTAGGAGGTCTAACGTTCCGATTTTGAATTTAGTTCAATTTAGTTTTGCGATTTTGCAAACATTGTTAGGAGGTCTAACGTGTTGTTTTGGAATTCAGTTCCATTTAGTTGCAACTTTCGAGATTGTTGTTCGAAAACTCCGCACGTGCAACACTCATTCTAAATTTGTTGTAACTCCAGTGGCGTATCGTTCGCCGGGCAGTTTTCGAGTTACCTTTCATCACGTCACATTTTAATTGGTTAAGTGATAGTGAAAATTTATTTTTATTTAATTATCTTTATAATCTTTAGCTTAGGTGTATATTTGATCCATTATCCGTTTTGCGACATGCTTAGAGGCATTGTGTCGAACTGGCTGTTGATTGACTCGGATATCAATAGACCCGGCTCTCTGTTCTCCTGGTATTTTTGCATATCGGAAATCCTTCTTGTTCACAGTAACGAACCCTCCGTGCATCTCTTAGCCCTCTCGTCCCTGCATTGCCCCAAGACCGTTCTGTTTCGGTTGTTTTCGCAATTGATTGTTCCCTTGACAATGCATCTGCCCTCCTCCTTCTCTCCTTGTACGCTTTCTGCCGTTTTGTTTTCGTTACTGGCCCTCCCCGGCTTGTAAATATGATTGGCCTTCCATTCTGAATCTTTCTTGTTTTCTGTCGGAATGTTCTTGATAAAAATAAGTGGCGTCCAACAAATTTTTGGCTTTTAGCCTGTTTTTAGTTTTAGTACGCATAGTAGGTTGGGTAGAGTTGGGTAAGTCCATCAGTGGAAATTTTGTCCAGCCTCATGCTTAGGTTAGCTTAGCTTATATTAGTATTGGTTTCTCCCTTTAGAGTAGTAGTGTTCAGCGAATTCCTTCGCTGCCCCATTGTTTATTGTTATTGCTGTCCTTCTTCTGTCATTTTGTTCCATCATAGCGCAAGCTTTGATCGAATTCAGCCTCCTCTGCAATTTGGTGGTTGCTAGGTGTGCTTTAGTCCCGGTGGCTCTTTTTAAGGAGTACACTTTTTAGTAATGGTTAGGTTGGTCCCGCTGTTCTTTGAAGCTTTCCAAAGAATTTAGGCTTCCATTACGCTACTAGGTCAGTCCAGTGCGGACGCTTGGTATTAGAGTGGGTAATTTGATCGGTCTGGATCCTGGGTTCCCCAGAGACGCGTTTCGCCGCCTACTCGCCCGGTACGCACCAACGTATTGGATTTTCTGGCGAAGAATTAGATTTTTCCGTGTAGTAGCTGTAGGCTATGTTAGTTGAGTTTTTGTCTTTAGAGTGGTTTAACCCATTTTTTTTTAAGTTTTTTTTTGACGACCCCCCGTGTGTTACGCCGATGGTTTTCTAAACCCTAGTGACCGCGCAAATCGTCTGCGCACCGCGCAATGGTCGGGGTAAGCTACGTTCGATTTTTACTTACTTTTACTTCTGACGTCGAAGGAAGTAAGTCGCTCGCTATGAAGAAAACTAATGTTGAATGTAAAACTTAGTTGGGTGAAAGTATTGTGGAAAGTTATGTTTCCTGGTGGAATTATCTAGAAGGTTTACGTTTTCCTGGTGGAAATTCTGTTTTCGCGAAGAGTGAATTTTTTGAAGAAAAATTGAGATCATTATGTAGTGACGCGCGCCAGGCGATTCTCGACTCTATTAAACGCGGGTAATGGTTACGGTGTTGCAATTCGCGCATGGAATGTGCTTGAACTGGAAACCATGTTGCCGGTAATTCTAAGAAATTTGTTCAAGGAATATGACAGTGCGATTTGTTGTCGAGATACTCAAATTTATTATTGTCGTTATTTTAAAGTGCAGAAATATTGAACTCTTATGGTTTATTAATACTGCGCGTTACGAACTTAGTAAAATTATGAAGTTTCATAGTTGGTTGTCGCTATGCCAAATTGTTGTCATTTGCTGTTATTGCGGTTAGTTTTGAACTTTCGAGTTAACAACGTTCCATTTTGATGGTAATAATTTTGTTGCTGAGCCCTTCGGACTGATTGCTGTTGGTATGATCAATTGCACGCAGGATAGCTTCTGGTAATTGGAACTTCGAGGAGCCTGATGCCGACCTGTTATTTATCCTCTCCAGGACATCTGCATTGTTGGCTGGAATTTATTAAAAAAAAAGGTATCGTTATATTTGTAAACCTTAGTTAGTACCTTCTTGGTGCGTTAGGCACGTCCAGTGACTTGTCAGGTCAACTAAAGAAATTTATTGTCGTATTGTGTTTACGATATTTCAAGACTGCAGAGTTTTTTCAATAAACTCATGTTTGTCATCATTCGCCGATGCTCAACCGAATTGTTTCACCTTGTAAAAGGATTTTATGTCCTCCTTCAGTGGACACTTACGTCAACGTAATTTGTAAAGCTGATCAATAGGGGATTTTGCTGCCCCATTGATCCAGCTGTCTGCACCTTTGATTGGTTCAGAAGATCTTCAATTATTCTGGTCTGGCTGGAGCCGTACCTGTAGACTTTGTTATGTCATGTGTACAAATCTTAAAGTCGGTATTGTAGTGATGTAGTCATTATTGTAATTATTTGTATTTACGGGCACTGTTGCCAATCATTTACCGTTGGTGTTGACTTATATTTAGGAAAGTAAGCAATTGTTGTTTAATTATGAGTTGTGGATTTAACGCAGAAAGGGAGAAATTAAATGATCTATTATTTATGTGTGTTTTAATTGTGTTACCATCCCTGAGTAGACCACGCCCTAATATTATCACCACTGAGCCAGCCGTCGGCAACAACAGAAAAAAGTTATAGGTAGGTACCATAGTAACAAAATAAACAAATTAAGACGACACGTGGAGACGATAAACAAATTAAGACTACACGTGGAGACGAATCTTTTCTGTCTAATCTTCGTCTAAAATCATGTACGCATCTTAAGTGGAGTGGATTTTCACCCACACGGGAGAAAATCCAAAATTGCATATAAACCGTTGCACTAATTAAATTAAAAATTAGTTGTCAGAATTGATAATAATTCATAGAGTCCAAAAAGGACCGACCACGGTGGTCGGTCCATCTTAATTTCGGGCCATTTCGGGGCCATTATTTTGGGACTATGTGCGGTCCATTTGTCTTAATTAAAATTGGAATTGATTTTAAATTTGTTGTTAAATTGATATGTGTAACGAGTTCAAATATCCTGAACAATAATTTTGGTAAGAGAAATGTTTTTTATAACTAAATTGAATTAATTAAATCTATGGGTGTAAGATTTAACGTATACAAAAGTCAAAGGTATTTGATGTTCGAATATTTCTATATTCTCACTTAGGGAACTTGTATTTTATTTTATAATTTTATTTAGAGAATGATGTGCCTTGTGCATATTTCTCATTTTTAGGAATTTTGTATGTTTATTAAAATTTAATAGATTGATTTAAATATTATCAAAGTATTTCAATTATAAGCAATAAATCATCAACACGATTAAACGGTGCAGACAGTCTTTTAAGGCGAACGTGAGCCACTGCGCCCTGTTTCCGGCGGGATTTGGGGACTTAAATCCAGAATTCGGACAGCTACCAGGATGTTCTAACAATGTTGATTAAAGTGGGTTCTACACATGTAATTTCAAGAGTGGTGGCAGTTTAAAAAATAAATATTCTCTTTTAATTACAAGAACTAATTTTGTCAGCATTGGGTTTCTAAGCCGTGAAGCATCTCAAAACTTCACTTGGGACATCGTTCAAGGAACAACATATTAATAATTATTTAAAAAGCAAACACGGGGTTGTGAATTAATTTAGAAAAACCCAACGATAGGGATGTGTTTTGCTACAGTTATGCTGATGCAGAAATTGTATTATCGAGAAGGGGTGTTATATAATATTGTATGGTATGATCAGTACGTTGTGATTAATTAATATAATATGTTTATAACAGATAACATTGTTTCTATTGAGGATAATCTAACATTCTAGTTATCGAGTTCCCCATAAAAACCATCAAAATTAGCCCACCATGTACGTGTCAAGGTAAAACTGCCAAATCTGCATGTCATTGTTTTTATTAAAATTGCATTTTAGAAGAAACAAAAGTTATTAAATTTTTAATTTAGAAATTGATCAAAGTATACCTATGTTATCAGTACTGTGTACCTACTAACTTTACCTTTTGTATGAACAATGTTTACGTCCTTATCCCATTTCTTTTTTATTTCCAATAAAGGATTTATAAGCTCGCTCCAAAGTTATTTTCACTTTATGTGGTATTATGTGGCATCCATATTTCATAAACTTTTCCTGCATGTTGAACTACATTTTTACTAGCGTTTTAGTTTTGTGTTCTCCACCATACTGCATAATTTTCAATTCTGAATAAGTAGTTAACAATATAACTTGGTTGGCTTTGAATGACCAATACCCCATTTGTTCTTGATTATATTAACCTGCCATTACATCAAGATCAACTTCCTCATTTGAATCTCCTAAGAAAAAGAAACTATTAGTTTTATAATAATACATTTTAGTCAAGATTTACACATTTACATTAGATTTACATCATCAAGAATAATGTATGAAAAGAACTGGATAAGAGAGATTTTGAAGCAAGGCTATTACAACATATACCACGTTTATATGCAGCCGTTAGGTCGACCTAGAGTTAGATCGATCTAAGCTAGCTCGCTTCTAAGTTTTACGCACCGGTGTATACATGCAATTAGTTAGATCAAACTGAAAGCGGTGTTACCAACTAAAACATTTCTAACGTCAATATTGATTTTGATAAATTTTTTATTTACAAGTCCGAAGTAACGAAAATGACAAAATTTAATAATAGTATACTTGTAAGTTATCATAAGATGAGAGAAACTATGGTAAATAATATTATTTAAAAAGAACCTCAGTGAATTTTTAAGACTCATTGGACACTTATTGGACGATTGATGGTCAACATAAACAATAATTGTATTGCCAGCCAGAAAATCGACTATTCTTTTCTTACAAGAATTATTAAACCAAAATACCGCCGATTGGTATCGAAAATATCGAAAAAATAATTCAAAAACCGTCAACAAGTAATAATAATAACAGAATATTTATTACTAATTCATATTAATAACTCACTAAATAGTTGGCACAATTGTGCCTTGATCGAGCTAAGCCGTATACATTCAAATTTGAAGTCGAGCTAACGTCTTAGCCCACGTTTTTAGCTCGACCTAACTTAGGTCGGCCTAACGGATTAGATCGCTCTACCTGAGTGTATACATGAAAGGACTAACTAGCTCGAGCCGGCTTAGGTCGACCTAACGGCTGCATATAAACGTGGTAATAGTGTGCTTCAAAGCCCAAAGAAGCACCAAAACTAAGACATGTATAATGTATAAGAGACAAAAATATCTTTTTAATTTTAATTTTTTTAAATTAATTTTTAATTTTACACTTTTTGTTAAAATTCATGAAAATCAATTCTATGATTTAATTTAAGTCTGATTTTAGGGAAAATCAGAAGGTATGAAACAGTAAAATACTTGTCTCTATAAAATTCTAAAGAAAAATCTTAAGAAAGTCTTAGAATGTAAAAACCATTTTTTACCAAAAAAAACATTTTTTCGAATATTAGTTTAAAAAAGTTGAAAAAAAAGTGTGAGTTCTTTCCATTTTTTTTGTAGTTATAGGTTGCTAATAGAAGAAAGTTTCAGCAAAATTTTATCACTGTTTACTACCCTAGCTGCAACCGATCCAGCGTTGTCACATTCAAATTTCCAAAATGATATAGATATCGACGTTAAAAGGACCTCAAGAATATTTAAAACTTGGTGTTATAAATATCATGTACATATATCTCGGTTTTATCGATGTTTTAATAACAAATATCAATTTTTACTAATAAATAATTTTTATTATCTACTAATAAAAAATAGTGTATTTTGGTTTGGTTGGTAAAGTTGGATTTCAGAGATAGTCACTAGCAAAAATTTTTGTTATAATAAATTCAAAATTCGTAATTTCAATAAAATAAACCGATTTAAAAGAAAAAAGCCTCTCTACATACATTTTTATAACATTATTTATTGTTTATACTTCATAGAATTTTAAAAAAATATCTTACTACATGCATAAGGTCAGTATTACTGAAATTCAAATTAAACCTACTTTTGTCTCCGATTGTAACTCCCATACATCCTTAAACTATAATCGCGCTACAGAAGAAAGCAACCGTATTGTAATCTGATATAACTCGGAACTGATGTTCTGTTTTATGCTTATTATCAATTAATAAACTTGATTAGCAAAATTTTGATTTTTCTAACTGCAATGATCTTGAGAATTGCACCAACAATACTTTAAGAGGTAACCAACAGTTGGAACTCTGAAAATCATATTGTCCATGAACTCGAACGGAAGAATTAATTATTGTAACACCCTATACATAGGAGTTTTTATATATTTTTGTGTTCTAATGAAATTTTTACATTTATTTAAAATTTTTGCCATTTTACAATGATAAATTATTCAGGTGTAATATAATAGCAGTTTTCAATATTGTATATTACTGCAATAATAAAAATCAGCTCCAAGATAAGTGCACATACACAGAGAAATAAAAATTTGTTCGTTTTTAAGTTAAGCTGATGAGGATGTAAGTCGAAAATAGTTCATATAAATCAATATAATTTCTTGAAGAAAATTGTATTTATTAATAATTAAAAATGGTTCAATGTAATAATTAAAAATTTCATTTATTTTGGTTAATACCAACAGACGAAACGATGATACGCTAAGGAATTTTACCAAATAGGTTTAAAATAATTAAATTTTGTAAGTTCAGCTACTTAGAAGTTGTCCTCAACTTTTCATTTTACCTTCGAGCCATTCACTTTCAAGGGTAATTATTAAGCAATTAAATTAACAGTAAAGTTAGAATAAATTGGAAATGTTACCCTCCATTCCCCTATCTTGGTATGTAGGTATTGAAG
This sequence comes from Cantharis rufa, assembly GCA_947369205.1. Taxonomy (NCBI): domain Eukaryota; kingdom Metazoa; phylum Arthropoda; class Insecta; order Coleoptera; family Cantharidae; genus Cantharis; species Cantharis rufa. The sequence continues at coordinate 18,247,920 of OX376307.1, read as the reverse complement.
TATTTTGGTTATTTTTGGATTCGCTTCTTTATTAACCCTTTGGTTATTACGTGGTCATGTATAAATTAATTATTTAATTTTGTGACTTATTTTTTAAATACTTTTGATCTTTCATTACTAATTTGCTATTTGAGAAAATCTGGATTGAATCACTTTTGAACTATCATGGTTCTGATAATTATAATCAACTAGTATTTTTAAAATCTTATATTATGAATTTACAATGTGAAGGTAAGAATTGCAATTTTATAACGGAAGAATACCGGCTCACGTATCCTATATTATAATTAGAGTCCGGATTTGTAGCTAAAATGCTTTTCCTGACAATTCGAAGCAGCTCAAAAATTTTAAATAATCTAAGCGATTTATCAAAAAAGGATCCATTTGGCACCATGTTTTATATGCTTTTTTTTGAATTATTATGCTTTTTGTGCTTTTTTTTGAATTATTATGCTTTTGCGCTTTTTTTTATATAATAATATGCTTATATGCTTTTTTAAAGTTCATTCGTTGTTTTGTTTACAAACTTAATCTTTTAATGTTTAATGCTTCATTTTCAAAAGTTGTATTTTACGTAACTATGATACCTTACGATAAGACATTTTCGAGCCTACAAAGCACGTTTAGGATTTTAATTTACTATATCAGCCTACAATGCATAATTTTGAAAAAAATAAACTCATTCTGTCTTTCAGCAATTTTACTCAAGAACATTTGGAACAATTATTAGTAATAAATTGTTCTAGAAATGAAATTAATGCTTTTGATGACGAATAAAATCTGTGCTTTTTTTATTTAAATTGATTTTTTTTGTTAAATTGATGCTTTTTTTAATTAAATTGATGCTTTTTTTTATTAAATTGATGCTTTTTTTGGTAATATTTGATGCTTTTTTAAGCACTTTTTTTAAAAATTTTTATGCTTTTTTATCCGGACTCTAATTATAATTATTGTCAATGGAATCACATAAAATAGCTTTGGTAATGCAAGCTATTATTTTCTTATCGTAAAGTTGCTTAGCAGTATTATAACAGATTGTAACTTTCCACGTTTGAATTTGATATAAAAAATACTTGTGCAATTCAACAATAAAAGGTTTGTTCTTGCTTTATTTAGTTCTGTGAGAAATAGGAAAACTTCGTCTTTTTATTATAGTTAATGTCCTAATTTTATGCATAAAATATCTCTGTTCTACTAGAAGAAGAAATAGGATACCAATTTATTCAACATTTAATAATCTTCATTTTGTTTGATTACAAATTAATGTAAACCTACACAGTAAAATGTGTAGATTGCAGATTGGGGAATGGCGAAATGCAGAGTCGAAGAAGCAAAGTCACGAAGAATTTTTATAATAACGAACAAACGTTTCTAATAGTTTTACGCCCAATAATAGAAAAGAAATGCATATTACTGTTAATAAAAATATTAATTCTAAGTTTACACTTGGCACTCATGATTTTGTGAATAATTATAAAAAAAGATAAAAGCAATAATTTTCAAATACAAGCAAGTTAGAAAGAGACTGCTTATATTATCACCTCATGAAATACCAATGCAGTTCAAAAACATCATGACTCATGAGATAAAAAAAAATTCTTCAACTTGCAAATAAAATCTGAAGAGTCGTGAATAACTACGGTGCAAGTTTCATATTACTCCGTTCAAGGTACCAGTCAACGATCGATAATAGACGAATAATAGAAAACTATTATTTTGTATCCCTTTTAGGCCTAGTTTTTCAATCGTTAGTTAATTCAAATTAAACGGTTAACCTACGTTTATGACTACTTGATTGGTCAGAAATCTAAGTTAATCATTGAATTTGGGTTAACTAACGATTGAAAAACTGGACCTTAAGCCGCTTTGTATTGATTATATAAAAAATAATGCAACCATAAATAAAGATAATATAAAATTATTTGAAAACAGCCACCTTCGCAAAAACAAAAATTGAAACAAATTAAGTAGTTACAACTTACCGAAGTTCTTGATATTTGTAGGAGCCTTTGCAGTTGATTATTATAGTATACCGATTGATAAAAAGAATATATTGGTTTTGATCTTCTCTGCATTATGTCTTCGTGTTAACACCACAAATCCATTCCATCAACAACAAGAGCTACTTAGTATTTTTTGATAAGCCGACATTGTGTAATGCTGCAATAAAGCGTAAAAATAAATAAAAACTTTTAATATTGGTATAAAAATATAAATATTATGGCATACCGAAAGTAAGTGAAGTTCTTCAATTTCAAAAGAGACCCATTTCAAAAATGCAACACTGGTTGTATGATATTTTGTAAGAATCTTTTTTCGCCTACATTATTTTATTAATTTCACACATCATAAAATATCAACTCTTCTTGACTGTCGTTTTTGCTAAACTAATTCTCATGAACGACCACAACATAGCGATCAGAGTAATCAGCATCTGCTGACCGAGGAATGAAAATTTTAAGGTTAGAAAATTATTTCTGCGGTGGTTCTTGTTCCGTCTGGTTCCGTCACTTTTTTTTATATAACATTAATAATAATTCTAGATCAATTGTTTGATAACAAAAATAAATCTCTCAAGAAAATATACAAAATTATTTTTGTACATTCAAAACTACTATGTTTTATGCAATATTTTTACTTCCGCAATATTAACCACAGGCAGTGGCGTAGCGTCACAAAAGTCAGAAAGGTCAAGTGGAGAAAGACTGCTAATTAAACAATATGAGACAGTTTTATAATGCAATTAAATATAATTATAAAAAAAACCCCATGAAAACTAGAACGATGAAAGACGAAAAAGGAGATAGAGGAAGTAGTGAGGAAGAAATAAAATAAATCTGGAAAAAACTATGGAACTGCAGTGACGAGAACAAAAACAATATAAAGATTTAAAAAAATAAAAATAAAAGTAAAATAAAAGCTTTTAAAAACGAATAAAAATAAAAAACAGATAACCACAAAAGAGAAGAAGTTGAAAAAGTATTAAACAGGCGAGTACATTTTTCAAATTACTTACATAGTTATTAACCCCTCCCCCCCCTTCGTTAACCCCACACAGTCAACAAGGCTAGTTCCGTGCTTGCGTATAATATATCAACAAGAAAATGTTAAAATCTAAAGGTTTGACAGTTATAAGAAAAATAGGTATTTACAGGTCCTGACCCAGTTGATATGGTTACGTCAGCATCCGTCAAAATCACATTATTTTACGTGGTTTCGACGTGAAATAATGTAATCATGTCAAATGGGGTATTAGAACCATATAACCATGAGATGATGAATTTGTGAATAGTGAATAGTGAATATCATGGAAAACAAAGTCATCATAAAATCTTTAAAACTTAAAGGATTAAATGGTTTGGCCAATGGAGGAGATTCGTTGAGGCCAACCACAGAAGAAGACCAAAATCAAGATGGATTTTGGCTTGATGAGGTGAGAGAGAATCTGGAGAAACTGGGGGTGACAAATAGGAACGAAAAGTGCATTAACAGACAGCAGCTATGGAGGAGGATAGTAACAAAAACAGTAACAGCGATGATGAATAAGAATGTAGGAAAAACAAAGTTCAAATATTAGATAGAAAAAATTCAGATTAGAATTTTTCGTTTAGTTTCCCTTCTATTTTCAGCAAGCTGCCAGATTTAAAGGATTTAAGCTATTAAGCTGGAAGATAGTCCGGCCAGGTAATGTAAAATCTTACCTGTACAGGTGACAAAAATTAATTTATGCGCAATTACAATTTTTTTAATTTAAACTGGACATAATTTAATAGCTTGAAGTTTCTACTTTCAAATTAACTCCTTAAAAACCTAAAATTATTACTTTTTAGATCGGATATAATTTAATTTCCTGTGCTACCTGTGATTTGCGAAAAGCCTATTTTTAGGCTTCCGGACGTCAAGGTGTTAAGAAAATTTGTAAATTATAACTTTTCTAATTATAAATTTATTATAAGTAGGTATTTGAAAAAAAACAATTGATACTTTTTGAATGTTATTTCTAAATATCACTCAATGAATCTGAATTACAATTGACCATTTCTGAATTACTGCTGGAAAAGTTGTAATAGTACTGGAATAGATTTCTTGGAATACTTACTCAAAAACTTGCCTAAAGAAATTTGTGAGATCTTGCTCACATTGGTCTTCTTCACAAAGTACCAAAAGGAATATGCTACCAAGAGATTGAAATGATTTCTTATGCGATCCTCAATTGATCGAGTCCTATGTAGACAGGCTGTAAGAAGCAAATGGTAGGACTTTTTAAATATCTTTCGTCTTCAAAAAATGTGCCTTGTTCAAAAGTACTGATTTGTACAGATAAAAACTATTGCATTTTCAAGCAGATATAAAATCCCGAACAAGAAATAAATGAGAAAATAATCTACGAAAGTAATATGATTTGGAACACTGCATCCTTATCCTAAAAGTTTTGTTCATAAAAATTTATTTATTAACGTACATTACATTTGAGCATGATAAAAATACTTTATCTTAATGTTTAAATTAACAAAAAAATATTACAATGATTTAATACAAAATTATAATAAGTATCATTTGATATTATAATAAACAACTAATCGTAAAAAATATACTATTAAAGAAAATAAAATCGAAACTTTATTTTGTAAATCACAATGTATATTGCAGCAAATAAAAAAAATTAATTGATTGTAACAATTACAATAAAATTTCTTACAAATTCACTTAGCTATATACATTTATGTGGTCGAGTAAAAAATATTAAAAATTACTATGTACTTAGCTAAAAGTGATCTACCTTTACTGAAACCGTATTAGCTGTATGATTGCTAGGTAACAATATGTTATCCCAATCGGTGTGGATATCCTTTTCGGAATCAGTAGCTTTTAAACTTATTCCTAAACTGGGTAAAGTATTTGCGTAATGAGGAATACTAAGAATCACAGGTTTCAAAAATTCAGTACCTTGTGGCCCGCACATAATCAGAGGTGAAAGCATCGCTTCACCTAAAATAAGAAAAAAAATATTATACCACAACTTTAATAGATAAAACAAAAGTGTATGTACACTGGATGCAAGAACTAAATGAAAAAATTTTATACCGTTTTCTAAATCCAAAGGGGGCGCATTTTCGCACAGACGAGGATCTGTAATAACAAAGTAAACTTCTTGCTGGGTGCCTTCGGGCACTGCATTTTTAGGGACCTCCAGAGTAACGCCCCAATATTCGTTCACCAATATTGCACCTTGACAATCGACAGTACCGGTAGTAACATCTCTACTGTTTTTAATTGAACCACAATCATTCAGACTTTCGTTTTCTACACAATTTTCGTCAATTTTATTTTTCTTCGACGAACTATCTTTATTTTTATTTTTAAATAGCAGTTTTCTAAAAAGCTGAGGTGTACTGAAACCCTCTTTTTTTCTATGGTTAAATGATTGCGTTTTTTTCAATTTAGGTTTTGGTTTTGGTGTGTTAGTATTGGCAGTATTTGATAAATTATTAGCTATGTTAGGCTGTGATCCATAAAAAGCATACAGCTCCCGATTCCTTAAAATAAGAAAATTTTGAATTACTTTGTTTGTTATTTCTTTATTTCGAAACTAAATAAATACTTTAGATATATTTTATATATGCGAGTTAATGTGTGAGTTAATAAAAAGTCAAAGTTAGTGTGATTCTACTGCGTAAATGCTTGGCGGTTAAAGAGTTATAATGATAGTGCCAGATTTTTATTTATTCAAAAGTTGCAACATTTCGTTACACCGACATTGTAATTTCTTTCGGAAATAATATTCTAACTTGAATGATATTTTTCAAGTATTTTTATTAGAAATTGGTCAGTTGTCAAGAGATTGAAAAGTGGTTAACATTTACCTGGTTTCATGAATGCAAGTTAAACTTTAAACCTTAATTTAAAGACTCGTCATAAGTATGTCATATCTCTTTTATGAGTTCAACTTCGGTATTTAATTATACGATAATAAGTTGAGTAAAAAAAGAAATAATAAAAATTCAGTACAGATACTAATAACATAAAATATTTCCATCTTCATTATATTCAAAATAATTCAAAGAGTAAATATCTAGAAAAAATTTTGTACACAGGGACTCAAAATACCAATGATTTTCATGGAAATCCAATAATTTATGAAGAAGAATCCAAGATATTTCCTAAAAATTCCAAAGATTTCCAAGAAATTCTAATGATTTTCAAAGGAGTTCCAATGTAAAAAATTTCTATGTTTTTCAAAGAATTGTAATGATTTCCAAGGGAATTCCAAACAACTGCACACAAAATTTTCAAGATATTTATCCCCCCTTGAAGAATTCTGTAAAATTTTTAATATAGGTAAAATAACACTTTGACCCCGCATTACTAGTTGATGCCCCCCTACGAGAGTATTTAATATTTTCACCAATGTAATAATTTATAACACATTCTAAAGATATTTTAAGATCTTACTTTATTTAATATTAGTGCACGCAGTTTAAACCAAGGGGTAAATATCCCGAAAATTTTGTGTACACTCAGTTAGAATTCCCTTGGAAATCATTGGAATTCCTTGGATTCCCTTGGAATTCTTTGAAATTCCTTGGAAATCCCTGGAATTCCTTGGAAATCACTGGAATTTTGTGGAATTCTTTGGAAATTATTGAAGTCTTGGAAGTCTTTGGAATTCCTTGGAAATCACTGAAATTCTGTGGAAATCCTTGGACTTCTTGGAAACCTTTGGAATTCCTTGGAAATCATTGGAATTCTGTAGAAATCGTTGGAAGTCTTGGAAATCTTTGGAATTCCTTGGAAATCTTTGGAAGTCCGAGTCATGTGTACAGAAATTTTATTGGATAGTTACCCCTTGGTTTAAACTGTTACAGGCTTTTGTCAAAGCTGAGAAAAATTAAAATCAGTAAACTTTTGGTATTTTTTCGAAGTTATTGACAACTAGCAAAAAGCCCGTCCGCGGACGAGCATCTAGACCCAATTGGTTGGAAACTCGATTGATGTGCAACTCGTCCCAGGGGGAGTACCGTCGTCGGTACTTTAATATATTTTTCGGTTGGTAAAAAAAGTCGACCAATCAGATTGTTTCTTTTTTCACCAAAAAATGACACGCTAGAGGAGGAGCCGGAGCAGCAGAGTGCTAGGATTTTATGTATTAAGATTATTTTAATTACATAATTAATTTAAAAATTTTTAATTTTCATATCATAACTGATATGATGAAACTCAAAAAGTTTAGAGAAAATTTAGGTAGAGTTGTATTATTTGAGCTCTTTTAGTCAAGGATTAAATATTTCAAAAAAAAATTGTACACAAATTTGGAATTCCATGGATTTTCAAAGATTTCCACAGAGTTTCTGAAATTTTCTAAGAATTCCAGGGATTGCCAACAGAATTCCAAAGAAGTGTACATACAATTTTCGAGATATTTACTTTTTGCTTTTGGTTTTTAAATAGATTGGACTTTATTTAATTTAAATTTTGTATAATTAATCAAGGTAAAGAAATTGGAACTTAGATGGCCGTAGTTCCTAGGCTTTTATGCAACTACCTTCTGGTAGTTCCACCACTGGATAATAACTTGTAGCAATCGTAACAATACTTGTTAGTGATATTAGTAGATTCAAACAAAACAAAAACTGTCCTTTTCAGGACAAATTATAAGTGCCTTAAATATAATTTTAGAAATGCAAAACGACATAACACATTACGAAACCAACAATTAACATACCAAACTATCTACTTTAAATTTCAAAATAATGCAGTATCCTATTAAAAATAAATATATAAATAAATAAAACCAGTGTACATACAAAAAAATAAATAAAAGTTTAATCTCACCTCAAATTATGATGCAAAGGTTTGCGATACAATTCGAATGCAGATCCTCTTTGTTCCCTTGAACCTTGTAAATCAACAATATTGGACCTTTCGGGCAACCTTCCTTCTAAAACGTCGCCATTTTCCATTCCGTAAGCATCGCGTGAAATCGGCGTTATTTCGCTTCGGGATGCATAAGAAATGTTTGTATGTCGGTGAGTTTCGTACGGCGGTGCCATATCATATGGGCCATGCATCGTGGTGTTGTATCGTATCGCTGTCTCGGTATGCCAGCTATTAGGGGGCATATTATAGTAATAATCTTGTTGTTTGAGATTCATAGTGGGAGACCGTTGATCTTGCTGAAATCAGCCATTAACATCTTCAAACTTGCACCGAATTGTATCTATACCTACCACTGGATTACTGAAACTTTTTCCATGTTGATATGGCAAAGAAGGTTGAATCATAGCGTCGTTCGAACCATAATTGCCTTGATTTTTGTAGGGAGGTTTATAATTTTTTGGTTTGGGAGGTGGAACAGGTTTGTAAGTTATTGGAGGTCCGTTTTGTATCACAGCTGGATTTTCAAAACCGTTGGTATGATGATAATTATTTTTCATAGGCGAATGATGATGATGTGGTGGCATGTTGTGAATTGTTAAATGTGACTGACTCAAATCCTGATGCGATGTTTTTATAAATTCTTGCACAGAGTTATTATTCCTACTACAAAAATCGGAACCAAAGTATTAAAAAATCAAATATTACGGCGAAATTTACCTGTATTTCCCGTAATCTGTCTTGGTTTCAATGTACGGTTTCGTGGGCGTATTTTGTTTACCAGGAGATCTAGAATATCTGCAAATTTTTGTTTTTATTCTTACTTGGTTCTTTTATTTTATATTAATGTCATTGCTTTTATGTAAATACTCATTATAAGACAGATAAAACAACAAACCTATACATATCTTGCCGCTCGCGTGGATCTACATGCCCCAGAGATGTCAATTCGTTTTCGACTTCATTGCGCGAATTTTCATCCACAACCTCATTGGAACCGTTCGGACCTAAAGTATACTTCAAATCCAACTTGGATCCGATCCTATCGTGTCGATTTTGATCCCACCTTGGGTTATATTTTGAAGATACTGCAACATTATCGGAATCAATTTTAGATAAAGTGGTTTTTAAATCATCATGAGCATTAGGACCTAATCCGGAATTTGGCAAAGCTGAGTGTTTATTTAAGGAATCGTAACTTGAGAGGGAATCCTAAAAAAATTAAACTTTATATTTTAATTTTTAATGTTAAAAAAATAAGACCGTACCGATTTCGAATTAACACTTCTTTCTAACGAGCTTATTTTATTATTAAAATTTCCATTTTCGCCGTTATTATTTGGTTCGCCATTTTCGTTACTGGTTTGTGGAGCCTTCGTACCAAATAATCTCTCGTGGGCAGAACGTCTGCAAAATTTAAAAATACAATTTTTAGAATACATCGGAGAGGTTTTAAAACTAAAAGAACACTTACCCGTTTGGTGTTTTTGTTGGTGTTGCGTGCATTCCTGGTGGTTTCACTCCTCTGTCGACTCGTGGTGGTAAATCTGGTGCAGTTGCATACAATCTCTCGTCTCTAGGACTCCGTCTTGGTGTGGATTCGCTCAAACTGTGACCTTTCGAGTGGTTAAAGTTGCCGTGAAAAACTCCACTTTGTCGTTTATGACTTTCAGATTTTATATAATCATTTCTACCGTCATTTAAAGACTCTTTCGAATAACCGTTTTGGTGAGCATATTCTTGTGGAGCGTGAGAATACAATGCGGTCTGCTTGTAGGAATTTTGTCCATCGCCGTTCACGGCAACGTCTTGTTGGATATTTTGGTCGAGATAGTTTAATTCTTGATTTTGCGGGTTTTGTATGGGCGGAATATCCGAGTTTGGTTGATTAGCAAAACCGTATCTGGTGTCGTATGTTGGCTAAAATTTCGATTTAAAACCAGTTTTTATGATTTCAAAATTAAAATTTACCTGATATGGCGGTAATACGTCCGTGGTGCTGTTATCGGCCATCACAACACTGGGATCCGAACTAGCTTTGGTTAATCTACCTGCATTAGGATTATTTAAACCGGGCGATATGGGTGGACCTGGACTGTGCTCCAAATCGCTTTCTGGTGAACTTGCGTATGATAATCTTAAAGATGACATAGGAAACAGGAAATCATCGGATAGTGATTCTTCAGGCTAAAATATGGATGACAAGTTGACAAAAACGCATCACCAGCAAGCTCATTAAATACAGAACAAACATAAAATAATAAATAAAATTAGGCCTGCAACGGTATGAATTTTAAGTTTCATAAAAATGCAATTTTTTCGATTTAAAAATACAAAAACATGTAAAAATGCAAATCGCTTTTATTGAATCAACGTTTACGTTTACCATCCACGAGGTAAATACTGGTTGTTGTTGGATTTAAAAATTTAACAAGGTGTAAAAAATTGCATTTTTCTCAAGATTTAGTTCAAGCTAAGCTATGCAAACACAAATCATAACAAAATCACGTTACACCACACAAAAGCGTATGATCTACACATTTATATTAAAAGATTAAAAATACATAATTTTTGAATTGTCTTCTAAAAACACATCAAGAATAACGAATTTTCTCTTAGAATAAAGTAAGTTTGAGTTAAGGATGCAGTTATTAAAAAAAAAAATATAATTTACTTTAGAAAATTTGAATTTGGATATTTTTTGGAAAAGTTAAAAAGTTAGATATTAGAATTGATATGCTAAAGTGGAAGAAAAATTGCAAGTTTGTGGTAAGTATAGAGTGTATAATTTAAATATTACTAATAATAATATTACGGATTTATCACGTAATAAGATAACAAGGGGTATAAGTCTCGAAAAAATTGTGTTCACATGACACGCAATTCTAGGAATTTCCAAGAAAATCCAAACAATTTCCAATCTAAAGAATTCCAGTGATTTCCAAGGGAATTCCAAACAAGCACAAAATTTTCGAGTTATTTACCCATTGCAAGATAATATTCAATAATCATAATATTAAAAATTATAAAAAATATAAAAAATTAGGATATTTTATTGCACATATACAGGGTGTCCCCGGATACACTTTACATAACTTGGGTGGCGAGAAAGGACACTTTTCTAAGAACAATATTTAATAAAAATTTTTTTCTAAATTGAAACCCTCGAAAGTTACGCCTATTTAAAGCATTTTTTTCAATTTCCACCTTCACGTGACCATATCCCCAAAAATATTAAATTTCAGTAAAAATGGTTTAGTGCTTTTTTAAAAAGCGTGAAATAATCTACAAACTGCATTTAAACCTTTTCTGTCTAAAATCAACGGATTTTGAGCTATGAATTAAAATAATTGAAAAAATGTTAAAAAATTCAAACTTTTCTTTTTTTTTTGCTTTTTTCAATACCCTGTATCTTTTAAACAAAACATTTTACAAAAAATCTGACGCCCCATTCCGGATAGGAAATTTAATGGACTACAACTTTTGTATAGTAAATTTTTTTTAAAAGCCAGCCCATTTCACAGAAAATCAGAAAATAATAAACAAGGCAGCTACAAAAGAAAAAATTAAATTCACAAAATTTTTTTTTATCTTGAAAAATTATTTTATTAATTAATTTTAAATTATTTGATTACTTAAGTAAATGTTCAAAATGACCACCCTCATTAACAATACACAAACGTGATCGTTTTAAAATATGTTGAACAGTGTTATTTATAATGTTTCCTCTTTCGTTAAGAGTCACTATAGCATATTTTACTCTCTCCATTAATACCTCTCTGGTGTCGGGTTTTCTTCTGCTGCTGTACATCAACGCTCTAACAGCACCTAATAAAAAATAATCCAGAGGAGTTAAATCTGGAGATCTTGCTGGCCAATTAATTGTTCCTCCTCTTCCGATCCATTTTGCAGGATATGTTTCATTCAAAAGTTTTGACCTGAAGTCCAAAATGTGCGGGCGCACCATCGTGTTGGTACCACATCCTTTGACGTACTGCTAGTGATACGTCATCTAGCAATATTGCAAGCTCGTTTTGTAAAAATCTCAAGTATCCAGCAGATGTTAATAGTAAATTTTCGGGAAAAAAATAAAGACCAATAATGTGGCTTTCTAATATTCCACACGTCCAATAAATGGACAAAACAAACCAATTAAGTACTATGTTTTGACGTTAACGAACGAAACCAATCTCATTCTGAATTTTTGTGCCGGAAGAAATCGGTACTAAATTGTAAACATCAACCGTCATTTGTTTTTCTGTAATTTTATGAATTTATTTTTTTTTCTTTTGTAGCTGCTTTGTTTATTATTTTCTGATTTTCTGTGAAGTGGGCTGGCTTTTTAAAAAAAAAATTTTAATTTTGTTTAAAAGATACAGGGTCTTGAAAAAAACAAAAAGAAAAGTTTGGATTTTTCAATATTTTTTCACTTACTTTAATTCATAGCTCCAAATCCGCTGATTTTAGACGGAAAAGGTTTAAATGTAGTTTGTAGTTTATTTCACGCTCTTTAAAAAAGCACTAAAGCATTTTTACTGAAATTCAATATTTTCGGGGATATGGCCATGTGAAGGTGGAAATTGGTGAAAAAAAAATGCTTTCAAGAGGCATAACTCTCGAGGGTTTCAATTTAGAAAAAAATTTTTGTTAAATATTGTTCTTAGAAAAGTGTTCTCTATCACCACCCAAGTTATGTAAAGTGTATCCGGGGACAGCCTGTATAGGCTGTACTTAGAGCAAAATGAATGAATATGTATTAGATTAAATATCGCCATAAAATTCTTCTTCGATTGTGAGTGACTGCACGTCAAAATTGATAGGTGCAACACTTAAAGGTGTCGTTAAAATATTGTCATCAATTAAAGAGGTCTCATTTCCACAATCATAATAAATTGGTTCCTTATCAATGTTTTTAGAAACAAAATTTTCGTCGGGCTGGAACGAACCCATGTAGTAATTATTATTTTTATAAAATTCAGAAAACTCTACTTCGTCAGCTATGGGAGGGTCATAAAAATTTTTATCAGCGGCATGCACTTGCACTTGAGAAGCGTTAGTGAAATCGGCGTCAAACTTAGACTGATATGGTAAACTACTTGCATAAATTTGATTGTAAAACACATTCTGATTCAATGATTGTCGATTATGATTACTGTATAAACTACATTCGCTAGGAGGTTGGTACACAGAATTAAAATTAATGTTGTTACGTGGTAAAAATTGTGGACTGCTGTACATGGACATAGGCGCACGCTTTGTACGATGTTTTGGAGTAGAACGATAACGATTAGGAAGAGAGTAAGTACTTTTTGGTTTTATGTAAGACATGGGAAAATAAATGTCTGAAAATAAGTCAAAGTCCAACTGAAAATAAAAATAAAAGTTGTTGTACCACCACCATGTAAAAATTACACCATAAAATGCTTTAAAAAAACAAATTAAAATATTTTAGAAGTGATCATAAAATGAAGTGCTCGATGTGGGAAAACAGGATACCGAGAATCCGAGTTGTCCCAATTCGAGCATTACATTAAAAAATTAATTCACTTTAGTTTAATTACTCACTTTGCTTTCGCTCATCCAAACAGCACCACTTTGTTGTTTATCAATTATTTCGCGCACCTTTCTATACCAATTATCTGAGTTGTCATTTAAAGTGATAACGGAACAAAAAATGTGATTCCATACTTTATCTAATTTTTGACATTGTTCCAATAATTTTTTAGAACTCTTGTGAGCAGACCTATAGGAAAGAAGTGGAAAATTAGCGAATAGAGTTTAAAAGATCGGAAAACGCGCTTACTTTGGCAAACCTTGCCTCATCTGTTTGATAATAATTTTAGTTTCGGCTTTGAAAAACACCACAATAGGATATAGTTGAGCGTAATTTAGACGCTCAACCGCGTTTGGTGTTATATCCAAAAGGGCATGTTTACCTGTAGATATGACTTCTTTTATGGCCGAAAGTCTTATAATAGTTGACGACATTTTTTGGTTTTTGGAGTCTTCCAAGTTACTGTCCAACTCTGAAACGGACAAATTAAAGAGAGAAACTCCTAGAGAGAAAAATGCTCGACAACTTACGTGGAGAAATAAATTTATCTGGAAAATCTTTGATCAACTTTTCTCTTGATACATCTGCAATTGGACCAAATAAAATCACGGGTCTAGTAAACCCAGGATGTTTAAGAACGACGCGTTCGTATGCTGGAAATTTAGATACAATGTCGGAAAAGAGAATGTCGTCCCAGTGTTCCTTTAAAAAAAGTCGTTAGATAATTTTTTGGTAAATAAAAACAAGAAATTTACTTTTCCCAAGCTTTTCGACCTTCTGTTGGAGTTTCTTCTTCTTCTGAAGAAACTGCCTCTTGATTCGTTAGCGGACATTTCTTTCTTGGTAGCGTTAAATTGTGCGGTTGCCAGTTCTTCCGCTCTCGCTTTATTGGGTATTATGCCCTTTTGACCTTGCTGATTATTGCGGCCAATTCTGAAAACCTGCCAGCAACCCACCACTCCATTGTACAAAGTATCGATAACGTGAAACACGTCGCCAGATTTGAAACTCATTTCGCCTTTGGCAGAATTTTCGTAATGGAAATGGGTCTTGATATAAAAACTATCGCCTTTTTGGGAAGCAACAATGTTATCGTACTCTTCTTTACAAAATTGCACAATCAATTCTATTCGATCTTGGAGACTTAACAAAAACAGAACAGCTTCTTCCCTAGTAACACCTGTCATATCCATATCGTTCACCTAAAATTAGAAACTAAACTAGAGATACGAAATTACACCATTAATTATGTTTTTTATGTAGTTCAGGCTATTTTGATACCTTAAGAATTTTATCGCCAGGTTGTAAACCTTGTAGTGATGCCGGACTACCGGGCTGAACGGCGGTGACAAAAATACCAACAAAATTGCCACCAGTTAATCTTATTCCTACAGAGCCTTCCTTGTGAAACGTGATAAATCTAGCATCTGGTCTATAAAAGAAGTTGTGTTTAAGCAATAAATAGCAGTGGCGCTTTCATAACATCGTAATTTACTCACACAGGTTGTTTCGTTTTTGGAATAATTGGATCATCGTCGTATATTTGTCTTCTGCTACTGTAATAATCTGTAAAATTAAAGGACGTTTAAAAATAAACTCTTTTTGGACAAAAATTATATATTAAGTACCTTCTGCTCTCGGCGGTGGTGGTCTTGGAGGTTCGTCTCGTCCCTTAGATCTGCCATAACCTTCCAAACTATTTCTATTTATTTGATTAATTTGATTAATATTAGCTTCAGAGAGTGGCTGCCTTAATCGTCCCCTAGGTGCCAAATTACTCTTATCGTCGAGCAACGAATTAGGACCACTGTTTGGTTCCATTTTATCGTCATAAACTCCGTTAGTATTCAAATTTGGATTTCGCGTTGGAGGTTGAACGTATAAATTTTGATTCGAATACCCTTGAGGTGAAGTTAAAAAATCATCTAAAAATATTAAATGTGGCCAATAGTATAAAACGTAAGCCAACATTTACCTTTATAAAAATTATTGACCGCCCCCGTGGTGCTTATAGAGCTTTGATGTTGATGAGAAAAATTTGGAGCAACCTGAAAATCCCGCGCAACAGTCAGATGTAACTTATCTTTAGAACTATCAATAATTTTTTTGGCTTCTTTCAACGACATCACGTCGTTACAATTTGTATTGTTCAATTTTGTTATAAAATCTCCTTCGTTCAAAATTTGGTTCGAATTTAATAATTGTTCTCTAGCTTTCGTGGAAATTTCTTTCACAAATAATTTACATCCTAATACGATGCCAAAATCTAAAGTAAAAAAAAATGGATTGAAGAAAATGAGATGGGTAAGTTTTACCTTCTTTTTTTGAATTTTTGGTTAGGGTTACTTTGGGAGACATTGGATTTACACCTAGCATGCCTAAAGAAGGAGCTGCGCCTAAACTGTGACTGTGCTGATGATTGGCTACTCGTCTCTTAATTACTAAAACTACTGTATCTCCAGAATCGCGTAACACTTGAACTGCAGTGGCGTAATCCACATTTTGCAAAGAGATTCCGTTAACAGTTAAAATTCGATCGTTGACACTAAAATTGATGCCTATGTGTTTTGTGTTTTTTTTTTTACAAATTTCAATACTTACTGGAGAAGCCTTTCGGCAGGACCTGAAGCTAAAACATCGCTCACCGCTATGCTTGGATCTCCCGAGGCGAAGTGAGGGTTATCGCGACCTCCAGAAACGGCTATTCCGAAGCCGTACCCTGGAACCCTCGTTACGGTTATTTGTTTGTAGTCCCATCCTCGTTCCTGGAAGAAAAATATTTCTTTAATTAAAATGAAACATTTAGCGAGGAAACGTTCCAAAAGATTTTTAAAGATCCACCATGCAAATTTGGTTTACCGTTATTTTAGGTCCAATTATACTTTTTGGTGCCTTTAAAAAGCAGTTATGCAACTTTGTATCTGATGCATATAAAATTTAAAAATTGTCTTGGTTTGATGTGAAGAGAATTTAGATACGGTTGGATCATCTCCACTGTTCCACATCGTGCGTGTGTTTACAGGTAGGAGTTGTTGATAATGAATCAAAAACTGAACATCTGATTTATTAAACATTTTAGTTTGTTCTTTTATGTTTTACAATTACGAACTTGGCGATAAAAATTATATTTTTAAATGTCTCTCATTGTTTCAAACAAAGAATTACTTACAAATTGTTTAAAAACCTCGCCGATTATTAAGGTTTTAAATCAAGGCTAAATAAATATCGATAGCATTAGTAAATGTTTATCCGGTATAACGATATCGTTAGCACTGTATTATTATCGGTAATATGAGAGCACTGACGTTTCTGACCAATTATTATTGATTTTAATAAAATAATAATTAAAAGAAAAAATAAACATGTAAAAACTGGCTCAACATGATCACGCAGAAACGAGCGATTAGGTATTGGTTTCTATAGAATTAAGTAATAAATTTGAATTATTATACTTCTGAAGAAGAACCTGCCGAACAAAAACTGACTGACATCACAAAAGAAGTGAAATTCAAAATTTCAAAAAAATTATTTTTAGAACGTTTCTTGCATACCTTGATGGATGAACCATAAGCGTAATGACCTCTAACATAAGATTATTCGTTTAAACCTTTGCCTTTGTATTATAATGTGATTGCTGTCGGGTTTGTGAGAAAGAAAATGAATTAGGTAATTATTTTCAGGCTGGTACACCAGCACACTTTTGACTAATATCGACCTTTTTGTTAGTACTTACAGCAAATCAATATCTCTTGATGATTTTTGAAAAATTTTACCAAAGTCGAGAAACTTGAAACCTTCGCCAGTTGAAAATGTCAAGATTTATTTAATTTCGTTATTATATGCCTCAAAAACTAATCTTCTGGACTTAATTCAAGGACGTTAAGTAGTAAAATAAATCAAGTTATTAAATCAGTTGCGCGTCTCAAAGTTAAAAATTCAAAATTCCATTTTAAGATCTATTTAGAAAAAAAAAATCTAATTTATCGTCGTTCAAATAAGGCAATATAATTTTTCAATAATCAGGGAAATGCTAGAACCCCAATACGGATGGACTCGTAGGTGGACGACAGAAGTTGAAAGAATTTTAAACCAAAAAGTTTTTAAAAAAATCGTGAGTGAATTGTAAATTAGCAAAACTATAATGAAGGTGATACAATAGTTATGGTAATTATCCAAAGTATATTTAATATGTGAGGAAACTCCTTATCCGTGGGAAATCTGCACAACATGTTAATAAAGTTAGTCATATAAACGCAACCAGACGGTAAATTTGCACTAATAAATTTTTGTTGATTTTATCGTCCACAATTTACATCGGTCATTCAAGGCTTAGTGCAATACAAATAGGGGGATCTTCCCTTGAGAATATAAATTGGTCAGGAATATGAGCAAGAAATCAAATAAAAATAACTTGCTCAGAAATTCTGTTTTTCTATCAGAAAAAGTCTACATAACGAATAAACTATTACTCTTGGTCTTGGACGCCGAGGGGGATAATACATTTGACGGCGTTGTGTAGAGATAGACCATACGAAATTTGATTTAACAATTTTCCTAGATAAATATTAATATAAACTTTTATCCAAGTCAAACTGATTATAGTACCTAATCCTATTCAAAATGAAACTTTCCAATTTCATAGCTTTAATATACATTCCAAAAACTAGAAAACAACCAACACATGAACATTCAATCCCCTCTTGTCAGTCGTTTTACAAGAAGAGGCTGACATGTCTAATCCAGGAACACATGCAAGTCCTGAAAGTAATTTAATTAACGCAAAAGTTAGAAGGGGACGAAATACTACTCATAGTGTCAAGATAAATAATTAATAGATCACGTCAAGAATTATATTTGTAGTTTTATGAGAGTGGCCCCAGTGTGCACCAACCTTTTCCAACTCGAAATTCAGGTTTATGAACAAATTTTTCAGAAATAAAGCAAAAAAATTAACCAATTAATATAAATTAAAAAATTAATGTAAGGATTAGCGAAGTTCAACTTGAAAATTAATATTATTATGAAATTGGCTATAAAATAATCAGCTATTCACAATAGTCTTGTTAGCTATCAATATTATCAAGTTTCTCTGTTTTGGGCGACCTTATCAAGCTTGACAAATTTTGCTATTAGGAAAAACGATTTGGAAGTAAGAACTTGCTATTTATCGACTGGCAGCCTGTAAGTTCGGTACAGAATATGCTTGCTCAGATTGATACCACTCGTCAGCAGATATAAATTTCAGATTACTATTATAATTTTACTTAGGAAGTTTGCCTTATACATTTTTTTTCAAGTACGTTAAAAATTAATTTAAGATCAACGACGTGGTATTTGGTGATAAAAAATTTAATTTGTTTATTTATTTAAATTTAAAAAAATTAATTTAAAATTAAATTAAAGCTAAATTTGCAAAAACTCGCCTGAAACATATGCTTTGGGGGGAGGGGGGATAGCCAAAGCAACCGAGCTTATTATTTATATTCTATACTATGATGTCATACAATCTGAAAGCCCCATAGTCAAAGATAAAGAAGATATTGAAGGAACGTGACCCAAATTTACCAAACCTCCCCCAAATTATTTGTAATGACCTAAGCCCGGATTCTAAGCTTTTTGCTTTAAATTATAAGCAGAAGATATTCCTTTTGAATCTTCGCGTTTCTTAAAAATTGCAGTAATTTGACCTAATGTTGATAGTGCTCTTTTTGCCTTTTCCCAAGAATTTGCTTAAAACGCATGTTAACGCTTATTAGAGCTTTTTTTAAATGTTTATTTGGAACTTGAGATAATTTTGATAAATATTAAATTACTAACATAAAAAGTTGTTGAAACCACACAATCTTTTTATCTTTATCTTCGTTTACATACATAATACGTAAATTAACACGTAACGCGCATTCTTGATAAGTAGACAATAATACTCCTAGTTTTTATAATCTCATGTTCTCCCTTTATTTCCAAGACATAGATAACAATATTTTTTGTATTTTACCGAGTCTTGTTTAAGTCGCTGTCAGTCAGAAACGGTGCAACAAAATAGAAAAATGTATATTAACAAAACTGAAGGCCATGAAATTTGCAACAAAAAATGTCTGAAAAGATTTGCTGTAAAATCGATTTTTATATGACAAAAAACGGCTTCAAAATGTACAATTAACATACGAGTGTCTGAATACTTTCTAAAGCCACTGTAAGTGTATTGAATTATTTCGTTACCTACTCGCGAAACTTGCCTACGAACAATTATATTTTTAACTGTTATTTTGTACCACAAATTTTTTTATTATTGTTCATTAATTTGTTAATTTCCGTATTATGTCTGCAGGCGAAGATAAAATAGTATATTAAACTCGAGTTTAAACTGCTTATTAAACGCTTGTATAGATAGTATATTCTCGGCTGCGCCTCGTGATATAATATCCACCTCTGGATCTTTAATAAATATTAACATTTAATAAAAATTATATTTTGATGTTTGACTTTTAGTGCTTTTTTACAATTTTATACGACTTTTTTTCTGTTTTTTGAAACTTTTTTAAGCGCTTATTTTAGAATTATACAGTAATAAACAGTAATAGAATGTTGGGCTATCCCCCCCCCCCCCCCGAGAGCGGTCTCTGTTTAAAAGGTAAAAAGGGTTATACACACACATTATGAATTGAAACAAAAGAAGCTCGAGTAATGATATGAAAATTGTTTGGTTTCGTTATTTGTTTTTATTCATATTTGATGTCATACAATCTGAAATACTAATTATTTTATTTTAATTAATAATAATTATTTTAACCAACTAAAAACTAAATAATTAAATATGTTATTTAACCATCAATGGGAAGGTGTATATTAAATTTTTTTAAATCTTGAATATTTTACAATATTGTATGTGGTGTGAAACCAAGGATTCAGTAATACTTTTACATACATATCTATGCAATTGTAATTGTAAGTTGTAATATAGATTTTAGACCAGTCATATCGAACATTGAAATCGCAAACAAACGGCTAGTTCTGATTTTTTTAATATATTGTTAGGACCACTATCAGTAATGTATATCCAAATTTGCAGCTTCGAAAGACCTGTGATAACTTTGTAACACTCGAAAAACCGCGAAATTTTCGCACTTATTTTGTTTTTTTTTAATATAAGTCCTAAACTATGCGTTTTTTTAAGAAATATTTTCTATACATTTTTAAAGTAGACTAAAATTGCTACAATTTGAGATCAAAATGAGCTCTGTAGGTTTAATCCTTACCGAGATACGGCGCTCCAAAAATTGACAATTTTTTCCAAAAAAGTGAAATTTTAAGATTTGGTCAATTTTTGACCCTGATATCGGGCAAAATACTCATTTTACGGGTAAAATTATAAGGAAAGATGTTGTAAAAAATGTAATTAGCTTTAATTTAAGCACAGAACGACGTCTGTAGGCCATATAGTTTACTCACAAATCTTAAAAATCTAAAAAATGCATATCTCTTAAATTTGCTCTGTTCAGTTCTCACCGTGGTTTGAGGGTAGTTTGGAAGGAAAAACCATTAGGCCAGTCATATCTAACACTATAAATCGCTAAAATCGCAAACTAACGGCTATAGTCGATTAAGTACGTGGTGTATCAAGTAGGTACATGTCTAAAAAGTTGCGTACAGACTACAGACACTGCAGGGCTGCACTGCATCCATAGCATTTACCTTCAGGTTTGCTTGGTTTGGATGGAGTAGAAAATACATGTAACCAATAATAAATAGAGCAGGTAAATGTCTTTAAAAAAGATTTAAATTTTCGATTATATTCTAGATGCAAGAATGTAAAAATAAATCAAATTTTATTGTGTATTGATCCGTTGATTTTTGAAATTTTTATATTATACTCTATATTTAAAAAGATGTTGAGTTTGCTTCTCACCTTTTAAAAAAATTACTCTAGATGTTCATTTTGACATTAAATAATTAAATATAAATTTTAAGCTGACTAAATGGGTCGACGGCGAAGTGGCGACGGCGAAATATTCCATCTTCCTTCCCGATACATTTCAAATAGAAATCTGGACAATCTAAGTTCTAGGTAAATTAGTGAACATATCACAATGATTAAGAATAAATGTTTTATTATCATAGCTTTCAATAAATAAATTTTATTTGAACTTCCGTGTAAATATCAGATCAAACTCCCTATGGCAACGGTAGACAACATTTTAAACACGAAAACCCCCTACTTAAAATTGAAAAATGCATAGGCTTCCTGACAGAGATATATCTTGTTAATAAAATACATATATCTTGTCAGAAGTGAATTTATTACGAATCTTCTCAGATGGTACCATAGACCGTGGACAGGTTGAGGACCACAGGACCATAGTATAGATAACTGTGAAGTTGAACCAAAACTGTCTGAGCGATCACTTCAGCTTAAAGTATTTAAGATAAAATAAAAATAATTTAAATATTTTTCTACTATAATCCGAGGTTAAAAAATTATCTATAATTTTATGCATCTGTAAACAAATTTGGATCGTGGTATTTCTTTTGTCTCCTTGAACACCAAAAAATCTAAAGAATGCCAAAAATTGCTATTCAGAGAAAAAATATCTGTACGATTTACCTATTATACGAGTATGATAAATATCGAAAGTGATGCCATACAAATTATAATTGACTTAACAAAATAAAAATAAGAGTAACAAATTAATAAACAAACAAACATGTTTTTCGAACTATTAATCTTTAAGTACACAAAAGATTTATTCGTCCATAAATGATTATTATAAAAACGTAAACATGGCCAAAAAAGGTGTGCCATATTTAAAAAGAATTTTTAACAACCTTGATGGACAGGTGTAATATAATTATAATGTAAAATGAAGGTACGAAGCGTGAAAATTATTTCAGGTGTAAATATAGAGGCAAAACCCTTTTAGCTTTGACGTGTTTAATTGCCCACTCGTGGTTACGCCACTGGTAAATCTTCGAAAGAAAAACAATTTAAATTAATGCATTAGTGCGCTTACAAAAATAAATTTTCTAAAAACATAATCGTGAAGATTCTATTAACAGATCCATAACCTACAACAATAATCTATTTTCGGTTGAAGCACTCACGTTAATTATTACATTTTCAAAACAATGTCACTTTGCTTCCTACTTGGTTTAATTAGTTTGATTTGGTTTTTCTGTAAACAGTTAGAAGTACATTTTATTTCATTTGTTTAGAAATACCAGTAAAAATATTATCGAAAGTGTTTTAGAATGCATTGTGTGTTTATGTGTAGTTTATCGGGAGAAAATAGTTGATTATAGATTACATGGCATAATAATTAATCATTAAAAATGCTGCTGTTATCGTACAATCGCATTGGTCACAAAAAAAAACTACGACCTTCGTTCTTCTTCCTTTTTCCTGATTTTACATAAAAATTTCTCGTTCTCGAGTTGCTGCATGCAATTCTGTCTTTTGTATGGTAAACTGATAATTACATTTTTTATATCCTGTCTTCTTTTGTGGTGAATGATATACAATTTTTGGAGTAATGAATGTAATTAAATATTGAACGTCAAGTATGATTTTGAAAATGACGTGTATTTATTTTTAAACTTGGTAACAAATTGATATATTATTTGTCTTTTTCAGAACCTAAGTAACTCGCCTACTTAGAAAATCCACAATATTAATGTATGTATTATATTTACCGCTATAGGTAGGCGAGACTGGGGCTAGTAAGCTACACGGGTAAGCTGGCACAGTTCAAGTATTTGGGATATTATGGGACAGTCGCTAATCATTCAACTTATGAGACATTTTTTGTTTAAAAATTTCATTGCCTTCAATTTTGTTTCTATACATTTTTTTATTTTGTCACGCCGTTTCTGACTGTCAGCGGCTTAAACAAGACTCGGCAAAATACAAAAAATATTGGTTTTCTATATCTCGGAAACGATCGATATATCTCAGAAACGGCGGGACAAAATAAAAAAATGTATATAAACAAAATTGAAGGCAATGAAATTTGCAACAAAAAACCTTTAAAAAGTTTTTCTGTAAAATCGATTTTTATATGCCACAAAACGGATCTCGATACAATATAGAATATATAAATACAATTAGTCGTAGAGCTGCAACTTTATACCAGTACATTGCAGCTCCCCGACTAGTGGCATTCGTAATGTATGTAGTAGAAACAAAATGGGGAATTCCCCTCAGATATCATTTAGGAAAAAACCCAAAAATATTTTTATTTTCAAATGCATATGATTCAGATTTTCTAAAAACCTCATTTCGTGGTTATCATGTTTAGCAAGTTATAAAGTCCACCACATACGAATATTATTATTTTCAAAGAAAAAAAATTAAATATATAAAAAAAGGTTGGTTCCTGATGTGTGACCAGCTTTTGTAATTAGCAAATTGTCAAATCAGATTCTACTATAAATTACCAGATTGTGTATAATGTATACTATTATACTAATAACAACTCTACTGGTTCCAATTTTAATATTAATATTATTAAACGATGAGAAATATTATTTGGATATTTTCCTTCGTATTCCTGGTTAAAGGCATCTGTTGTGATGATGATATTTTATCAAAGGTGAAAATAAATTAATAATTAATATAATATGCATTTGTTTATTTTCTAATTTTGTTTATAAATTAACTTATGATTCAATGTTCTCGATTGCTATGTTAACATATTTTACGAAATTGCGTAATCACGATTCAATTTTATTTTAGTTTCATCAGACTGACTATAAACTTAAGGACATTCGAATTGAATTGATGACATAAGATAAAAATTTATTTAATTTTTTTGACATAAAGGCGTTTAAATACAACCGCAGTACCACTGCTCACAATGCCACTTTAAACCTCAAGGTGGATACAAAAGATTTAGTGGAGGTAAATTTCTGTTTTCAAGACTTTTTTATAAACGTCGTGAAAACAATCGACATTCAAACAGGAGTTAATATCGTTAATATTAATAATAATAATAAAATAATTAATATCAATAGTATTTTTTTAAATTGAATGTTTTAGGATCTTGTACAAGTCAATAAATTTATGAGTAACGAGTATCGATACTTTCCGGTGCGTTTTCAACTGAATTTAAATAAGGTTTTTGAATCCAACGCAATGGGCTTGGGAGCAATAAAAAATTGCGGTAACCTTACATCTTTTTATTTTCACAAGGTGTTACAAATGATTTTTAGTAATAAAAATGTGTTTCAAATTCTTATTTTTGTAGAATGTTACCTATCACACTTGCAATTTTATTGTCGATGAATCTCGATTGCCGCCACTTATACCTAATGGTAAATATAGAGTAGACTCAACACTGATTTATTTCAATAAAAAAATAGCGTTGATTTATATATATGCTGAAGTATATACACCACTAGAATTTCCAAAGAAATAAAGATTGGAATGGAATTGAGTGGAATTATGTAAAAAATAGTATCTAAAATTTGTGCAGTACATAATATGCAAATAAATTACAAGTATCTTGTATTATGAAAGTTTTTTAAATTAAATTTCAGATTTACCAATCACCAATTTACGATTTTTAGGATCTTTTTCCGAACGGATTTGGATTATATCGCATTGATTGTTAACGGCAAATTTCTATTAAGCACATATTTTGAAGATGTAAAAATTAAAAAAAAAAATAGAAATGATATTGCCACAAAATTAAAATCAATATAGCATTCCTTAAAAAAAAAGAAGCGGAAAATCAAAAAAAACTGACTGACCCCGGTCTCTCCTATCCTAAATGCTTTCCTGGTGTACGAGTTGTCATCGAACATGCAATATTTTCAAGAAATAATTTTCTTAAGTTTTTTAACCCTACAATACCAGTAGAACCAGATATAGAAATAACGTCGATATTATAAAATTCCTACAAAGTAAAAAAATTAAACTTGAGATATAAAATAAATCTATAAGATTTGTAAAATTTTATGTTGCCGGTCGTTCACAATCTCAAAATATAAATTGGCCACGAAGAATAACCCAAATAATGAACCCGAGTTTATAAATAAAATAAGTGGTTATTTAAACAACACAGAATTAATAAATTGCTAGCAACGAAGTCAAATAACATAAATGAAATTGCATCAACAAGCAACTTAACAATATTATTGCAATCTAAAAATAATTTGAAACGATAAGAAGTCATTGTACTGCTATCAGAAGTAACATCACTTGGGATGTTTTAATCAACATTGCACTTGTAACATTGCAGTAAAGATTAGATCCCTTCGAGTAGCAGATCCGTCCTTAAAATAAATTTCGTTTGGGTGTACGCACTCTCCTTCTCCTTGAGCGGTAACCTTGCATTGATAAACCGACTCTTAAATTTAATAATCGGCGCACTCTTGTGATAATAAAAAAAAAGAATCTAAAAATAAGTCGCCAGCACAAGAAAAAAACAACTCATCCTAATAAATTCCGTCTGGTTCAGAAAAAACTGTTTTGTTTTTAAATGGCGCATTTTTGACTTTTTGTAAAGCATGATCCACGAGTAATAAAAGTAAAGGCACGCAGCGGAATAAGTTTATGATCTCATTAACATGACATATCGACAAAAGTGTATTTCAAAATGGATTTTGCATCAGACTAATAAATGATGATCATGTTGCTCAGTCGGAATCCAGGTGCTTTACTTCCATAAAATAATGTAACTTTCAATCTCGACATGTTTATTTTAATCGGCTCTTAATTAATTCGGACTTGTTAACCAATCATATTTTAGTCTCTTCGCATAGTCTGACCTCAAGAGAAGAGACAAATTTGGCGGAATTGTCACTCACTAATTAAAACCGCAAGACGGTTTTCAAATTGAACGAAAAGTAATTGAACGAATAGACGAGGGTAGGGTTGTACAAGATGGAAGTGTCAATTGCCCGCATATTTAAATTGACTCTTAACAAGAATTCGCCTTCATACTTGATTGCCCTTGAACTTTTCGTTTTTGTTGAAACGGAAATTGGAACTGCAGTTTTAAATATTTATCGAGTTGTTCATACCTCCTATGGTATTTATTTTATTGGTACCACGAAAAAAAAGTACCTGGTATGATTTGGCAAATATATTGGATGTCAAATAAGAGCAAATTGTTAAAACCGCAATACTCATTGTTGGTTGTGACTTCTATGAAAACAGGTAGCTAGAAGAAGGAATTAACTTTTTATTATCACATGGTCTGGTTCTTTATTGCAGCACATTAAACTTCGGGGAGGTTATGGTCAAAAGGTTTTTATGACTTCCAAAAATAATTTACTTTTTCAAATTCACACATAAAGCAAATAAAATATCAACCAATTATTGTAACAACTCTGAGCGCATTAGGGAATTGGAAACAAGTTTGTTTGCCTTTCAGCAAATATACACTTTCCAATTGCCATTAGTTTTTTTTTGAGCTAAGTCATATGAAGGGTAGACGGCAATTAAAAGAGCATCGCCCGAATCCACAAATCCAGTCAACATTTTTGACTGAAGCAAAATATCAAATGTTTAATACATTGAAGAAGAACAGTAACTACTAACTATAGAGCTCTTCAGTTGACAAGTACAAAAGCAGAACTGTCATGTCATTGCTAACCAGTGTGTCGCGGTTGAGAAGCACTGCTGTAGAAACTAATTTAAAACAATGGATCGTTGGCGTAGTTAATGAACTAACTAAGTTAATTTTCCACTAAAAAGTTACATCTCATTTAGATCGAATCGATTTAATGACCATATAGCATAGTGCACATTCCAATGAAAACTTTATAAGCAAAAATGTCGCGCAATAAAACACTTCTACAAGCGCTCCGTTACGCAAACTTAAAAACCAATAAAAAAGAAAATATGGAATAATATTCCACGACTCCGCAGATTAATAGGTTAAATTTGATCGTCTCGGAAAAAACAATTATTGAAGTTAAAGGTAGTTTCCCTCGTATATCGCAAAACCTTCTCTCTGTCGAAACTTTCATTATTCTTCTTCTTCTGGTTTATCTTCGATCTTATAACTTACAAACGAATGACCGTTTTTATGCAAGAATGTCGTAAAGATCGAGTTTTTAACCAAAGCAGTAATTCATTGCACAAAGATCCGACACTGGTTTCATCTTCTTTTTTTAAAACTTAATTTATACATTTCGATTTTACAAAAAGTTTATCATCAACACAGAATCGTAAATTAACAATCTATTCAATTAATAAACAATTCGATAGTGAAAATCGGCATGACAATTTATTATTAAACTAACCATGAATGATATTATTAAAATATTTGCTTTCACCATAATTTAAATTAAATTAAATATTTCACAATTTATTTTCTATATTCAAGAAAAAATGATATCGATTTAATGTTGGTTTACTTTTATTGCGTGCCTCGTATTAGCTTTTTATATTATAATGGTATAATGAACCTCCTCTCAAGGTTACCAGTAGTAGACGTAATTATTTAAAATCTAGTTCGATTGGGATAATAATAAACAACCTGTCGGCCGATTTAATTAAATCTATTTGCAACACAATGCAACTCACAATCGGTTTTCTTATAACATACATATATCTACAATGACAAATTTAAATGTTAGAAAGTTTCAAATCTCCGCGTTCGATTATTTGTAAACCATCGACTTGGATTATTAAGCGAACGTCTCCAAAACGGTTTGGCACAAAATATAAAATAAAACAAATAATAAGATTGCGTGATGGTGTCATTTCGGGATAATGACCCCAACCCATCCGAACTAGTCGTTTGTTTCGATGACAACCAGATCGGGATGTCCTCAAGAGGGTGTACTGTTTGTTGGTTTACATGCAAAGTTGTATACCTCAAACAGATAAAAATACTGTAGAGTAGGGTAAAATCGTGGCTGGATAATAACGGGTTTATTACGATGGAATAATTTCCAAAAATAAGGGCAATAGAAAACAAAATCGCGTGATCAACGGTCGTTTGCTATTGGCTTCTTCATGCAGGTATTTGTGCTTACGTTTATTTTTCTGGCAAGTTTTATTGGAATCCTTTAGTTCCTCCATTTTCAGTCGTAAGAGCCAGTTATATACAGCTCAGGTAAGAGTTAACCCAGGGTCGACCCACGGTTGATTTAATCCGAGTGGCCACAGCCAGAGTTAACCCCATGAATTCCGTGAGTTAACCCTGATCCGAGGTTGATCTTCCTTTCTATAAAACCTATCTGTATTTGGATGTTAGATCCTTTTCTTCTATCAGCAGCACCGACTTTCTAAAATTTCGAGGGGTGCCGAAAAATACATTCTCTCTCTTCCTTTGAGAAAAATATTAGACACCAATACTGCTTAAACAGTAACTACAAAATGTGTATGTGACCCTGTTTAATAGTTGATGGTGGCAATCGTCAATTCAAGAGAACCGACGGTTTAACACGCCTAGTCAACCACAGCAGTGGATTGGTGTAATCGCTGGTTGAGTTACACAGCGGAAATTCTGGGTTGGAATCTCGGCCTTCCGGTGTGCATCAACACGTTGTGGATTTAAGAATTGGTTCTATATTTACATAAGTCTGACCAATTGACAGAACGTCAAGGTCAAAAATAAAAAAAATAAGTCTAATCACTCCTCCAAAAAAACACATAATATTATAGTCTTTTTTAAGTTTTTAAGTGAAAATTTTAAGAGCCATTTGAAAAAAAAACCCTTTTATAGGCTTCAAAATCGCCGACTTTTCCAAGTTTTACAAAATAACAAAATTTTTTAGACAATTTTCAAAATTTGGAATATTTCAAAACATGAAAAACAAGTTTTAAGTTTCAAAATAATTTCCTTGGCCCAAAATTTGGCATAATCATAACTAGAGCTCGGTTTATATGCACCAAAATACTTGAAAATATGCGCATATATATGCACCGAATTTCTCTAAAATATGCAGTAAAATTGATGAAAAAAGGTTGATATGCAAACTAAAAAATTTTTTTTTTAATTTTTATAGATTATTTTAGATTCATAAAAGATAATAATTTTAATAATAAATTTTATTTACAAATTAATACTTTTAAAAAATATACAAAGCTACCTATTCATTTTTATTTTTAATAATATGGTAAATATTTACAACTAAATGTTATTACAAATTGTCAATCAAAAATGATTGTCTTGAAAAATGATTGAATAATACATTTTTGTATATTGAGAAGATGCGTTGGACGTCTACTGAAGTTATTGGGGCATATTAAAACTTGGATATAAATGGGTACAACACCTCATCATCGTGATTTAGATACAGTTCTGGAATAGCTTTTATTTCAAATAGACATCAAAGTCCTTGTTGGTGGCATAATTACCTCACTTAACAACAAAACTTAACAAAAAGTTACCAAAGTCCAAAGTTGTAAGTAAAGCAAAGGCTAGCTACATAACTACTGCCCATAAAAAATAAAATTAAATTTGCAAAGAGTGAGTGTTTCAAAAATGAATTACAATAATGCACGGCTATGTTCCAAAAAATGTATCATTCAAGTTCAAAAATAAATAAGGTAACATGAGATTAATTCAACATCGAAACAATAATTGCTTAAATTGGCATATTTAATAATAATTTTTATTTTCTTTATTAAAATCTTTCAAAAACCACCAAAAGTGGTCCAAATATGCAACATTTGCTTAAATATGCACCAAACGTTGAAAATATGCAAAATATGCATTTTGAAAACCGGATTTTTGGATTCACTTTTGCCTAATTCGTCTAGATTTCAAAACGAATTTGTTGGCATATCAATATTAAAAAACATGCAAATGCATAAAATCCGAGCTCTAATCATAACATAAACACGTTATGTTATATAGTCACTTTATGAGCTTGTTCTCTTTCTAACTTATAACATCTCTGTATATAGCGTTGTCCCTATTATATTATATTTTAAACCATCACAGCACTGATTTGCTCAGAATTTAAAATCTTTTAATCTTAATAATCAAAAAGTCCCAAAATTTTCCAGACAAGTAAAATCCCAGTTTTATATATCTCCTGTGAGAGGATACAGTGGAACTTGATTGCACAGGCACAGGCACAGCACATTGCACAGGCACCTCACACATTTTTCAGATTGGCAATACAAATTTGGTTACTGTCAGAGAATCATCACCACTCGTTGGGCTTTGATTTTTTTTCTATTAGAAAGAGGACAATTTTCTGAGCATTTTGAGACCGCACTTCGATGCGGATTATCCAGTAGTTTTCGAGAAAACGGCATTTGAAAATCAAAATTTTACATTCATTTTACATAGGGAATTGATTCGCTCCCGAGTTCTATTGACGGTGCGTGCGTTCTGATATAGTCTTAGTGTTGGCAGTCAGACGCGAGGCTACCTAGAGGGATGTTTTTAGCGAGTCAGCGTTCGTCAAAACGGCGCGTAGCGCCCGGAGCGGAGGGGACCGAAGCGGAAGGTAGCGGAGCGTCGGTTTTGACGAACGCAACCAAGGCAATCGAGATTCTAACCTAAAAACGAGTTCTGCGTTTATTTTTTAAATTATTGCATAATGTTGCGTAATACACCCGATGTACACCCAGCTATGTCACAATCGCGTCTGCCTGCCAACACTGAGACTATATCAGAACGCACGCACCGTCAATACTCGAACTTTTATGTTAATGAAAATCCCTATCTAAAATGCATGTAAAATTTTGATTTTCAAAAGCCGTTTTCTCGAAAACTAATGGATAATCCGCATTTTTTCTTTTTTTTTTATACACAGAAAATTGTCCTCTTTCCTATAGTGTAGGTGTCGAGGCCCAATTCTTGGTGATGATTCTCTGACAGATCCCACAAATTTATCAGTCGTAGCTCGTAGGAAAGTCACGGAAGGAACGATATGCAGACTGGGCTTTTTATGCATCCTTGTATTTTGTTACGAAACTACTTTAATTCTATATTTAATTGTTGTAAATTTTTTAAATGTGCAAGATCTAAAAATTGGGTTTTAAAAAACAGTTGGGCCAAGGAAAGAATGCCGGTCAATTGCGATTTTGTTGTTTTTTGAAACATTTGACAATAATTTTGAAATAGAGGTTTAAAAATTATTATTGAAAGATATTGAAAGAGGAAAATGGCAAACTACTATTAATTAAATTTCCTAATCTCCTACGTATTGCAGTGTATGACGCTCGAAAAATTGAAATATTATTGAAAAAGTACGTAACTGAAAAATATATACATTTACCGGTAAATGTGTACAGGTTCCACGAGAGTTGGTAAGAGTGCGTTGAATAATGTAAAATACAGCGGTTTCTTTACAATTACCGGTAAATGTACACATATACCGTGGTAACAGTGAGTCGACGAAGGCAGTTTATTGTAAAGAAAATCAATATTACAATATTTTAAAAAAATTACTTCATATTTTCGAAATGCTACAGTAGCAATTAATGCTGAAATAAAAATTATTATGATGTTTTTAATTTTCAATTAGTTTGATAAAATTTATTTATTTTATTTTTTTTAGATATTTAACAAATATCTAATTGTAAGTTAGTATTTTGAATTGTAATTTGAATTGAATTTGAAAACTTACTTGTCAACTTTCAATACATCTTTCCCAACCTTATTCCTAATTCTATTGGGAAAAGTACATTGTATGTACATTTACCGGAAAACCGGAAAATGTGCACATTTACCGGTATAACAAATCATCAAAATTTTGGGGTTCTTACCCCACGTAGGGTTTGAAATTTTGCTGTAAGAGTGGAATTTTGCAGTGATATCTTATCTAGATATGTACCTATTTATTACATTGATTGATTTATCTTCATTTTTCTAATATTGCATTACCGTTGAGGCTAACAATCTTTGAACTTCTGTAAGCTAACGAGTACTTTTACTTTTAGTTTTTAGTACTTATAGTTTTTCAAAACCTGCATTATTTGAACAGTTTAGTCGATTGGAAGATATTATGTTTCTGAACACTTTTTTTGTAAAATCGAAACCCAAAGTAATTTCGCCCAAGAAAAGGATGAATAAAAAAGAAAAGAACCGTGACTAAATCACGATGAAAATTCCACGACTCAAGCTTGCACCTTATACCTATGTGGGTAGGTAGGTACCTGTATTATATTTGTTACACTTAATTTCAATAAGAATTAGTGATATTATGGCTAGAACGGGTACAGCTACCCTCTTTTTTAAAAAACGACCTTCAAACTACTTGCACCTGTCTTAGGAATGCCACCACTTTATACACAATCTGCACAAACAGTTGGCAACTAAGCGAATACAACATGAAAAAGATTTCACATAAAATACTATTTAAGTGTGCAAACAATCTTTATGCTGGTATTGTAGTTATAATAAAATACCATAGACAGAAGAAAAACCATGTACATCCAGTAATATACAATTTAAATTGTCTATCTTGAAACTTGGTAAGCACTAAGTACCCACATTATATACCTGATCGTCCCCATAATACGTTGCTTATTAATTTATGATTTTGACGTAGCGAAAAGTAGTGAATAACAATAAATAGAAAAAATATTCAATTGTGCATGGTTCAACAAAAGAATGAAAACTCGCGGAAGATTCGGACTTGGATGGACTACGATATTACCGCACGACTGCCCCCTCAGTTAAGATATTATATTATATTATGTACATATGTTCGACAGAATTTAAAATAACAATAATGCAATTAAAAACAAAAAGGCTAGCCTATTATATGTGACTTTCAAATTATTTTGTTCATAACAAAATGAGAAAGTTAATTCCTTTCGTTTTCAAACATAACGGTCATTCTCGAGTTAATTGAAATTATTAACAATTTACATATTTTCATTTAACCTAAATTTACATACTTAAATTATTGTTTTTTTTCCTATAATACCACCGCACATGGATATGGTATGCGAATTTCAAGCGCTTTGTTTCATCAAAAGGAAATTTTGCCGAGTACCTGCTATCGGGAAAAATTAAATGAGAAAAATAGAATTAGTCCTTTTAATGACAAATCTAATGTGCGAAACAGGTTGAAATTATTTCGCAGACATTCTCAAACTGCATTCTGACACACCCAGGTCTGTTAGAAATTGCATTTCTTTAAAATAAAAATTGTAATTACAGTGACTGGATATGACTACACTACATGGTTGTTTTAATTCAACTTGTTAATTAAAAATGATAATTAATGCATTGCGCGTAAATAAAAAAGCTCGTGACTAACAAGTTGGTGTGTTTGTCAAGTACAAGAACTGGAGTAAAAAACTAAAGAAAGAAGTTAAGTGCATCATGGTTTAATCGCAAGTTCAATTCAGTAACCTAAATTGGTTGTTGCAAGTTTTTGCGTGTACTACAGATGGGATTTCTAAACGAGGTTATTGGGTTTTAAAACTTTTGAATTTTTAATGAAACATTTTTGAAAAAAATATACTTACTAGGAAATTGAAGTGGAGTAAAACGTTCGAAAGTAAAACTACATTTCCTTATAATTTTATAAATGTTGGCCCAGTTACTGCATTACGTAAATATACTCTCGTTGATTAATTTTAAATCGAGATGAGTATTATGGGACATTTAACTGATCTTTTTGAGACTCCAAAATTTATTCTTAAAAATATTCTATTTTTTTCACCGCAGGTGAATATGATTCACAGGATCACAAACTGTCAAGGCACCAATATTGTAGAGCTCAAAATTACCAAGAGAGCATATTTTTTATTTTTAAAATTCATTTAAAAATAAGCAAGTTAACGAGTCTATTATCACTAAATTGAAGAAAGTACTGAAAACCTGTAATTTCTCTGGTTTAACAATCTATTGAAAATAGGCACGGTACTCTACTATGTGTCAGATGTAATCTTTCTTCGACATTCATTTTTTAATGTATAATCGTGTTTTTAATCATATCCGGTTAACAATATAGCCCTGAAATTTGACATTAACTTTTTAACAACGATAATACAGCAATTAAAATTGTACAAACACCTTTGTAAACAACAAAAACGGCCACAGTCTACAGAATATTCTATTCTGGGTACAGGGTGCTGGGGGGTTTTCTATAACCCCCAGATCCCCCGGTGTGTATTGCCGCTACATACATAGTAACGCTCAACAAAGGGTGAATTTTGGCTGACATTTGGCAGACTTCGTTTTATGAAGAGCTTTCAAGGCACATTATCTTTGTGGTTTGACATTACCTGCTGAAAGAGGACAGTAAGAATAAAGTTATTGCTCTACTCAGGCTCCAACCAGAGATTGCTTAGCATTCAGCGCACTTAATTATTACATCACAGCCGTCAACTTATACACAGATGATACAGATACTTTTTCTGTATATTCTTTCTGGAAAAAATATTCCTATTTAATAAAATCTATCACAGACATCCACATAAACCATTATTGGTTTGAAACTGGGGAGTCTCTGTCCCAGTAACCCCCCCCCAACCCCAGTTATTTTGTTCTAAAGAAAAATTCTTTAATTTCACTATAAAGCAGCCTGTCACGTATACATCACGTAGAATACATGGTAGAATACCGTCCATTTTGCACCATGAACTGAAAGAGTAAAGTGATAACTTATACGGTCACGAGCGTATAAATATATTATTCAAAATTGGTAATAAAAATACCATATCACTATTTTAGAAAACCTAAAAAATGCACACACACTTTTCAGAACTAAAATGTTTTTAAGTTATCACAATTAAAATACACTGTAAGTATACAATATCGCAAACGTTTTCACCATACTATGGCATCATCAGGCGATGTATTAAAAAATTTTTTTAATATGTATTAAAAAATATTTAATATGTATTAAAAAATTTTTTTAATACATCGCCTGATGATGCCATAGTATGGTGAAAACGTTTGCGATATTGTATACTTACAGTGTATTTTAATTGTGATAACTTAAAAACATTTTAGTTCTGAAAAGTGTGTGTGCATTTTTTAGGTTTTCTAAAATAGTGATATGGTTAATATCGAGTTACACTACCTAAACCACGTATCAATCGATTATAATAAAAATACCATTAATATCTACCAAAAAATTGGTAAGAAAGCAAAACTAGTCTTCAGTTTTCAAAAATGAATAGAAAAAAAATGCCATAGCTTCCCTCAACAAGAATTATAGTAATTTTTATACACAAAGTTTACTTTGACCTTTAATATACAGTCATGCCCCCCCCCCCCCTGCAAAGAACTAATATAAGGCAGACCCCGATCTGAATACAAACCAACATATTGGTTTATTTAGAATAAAATTTTAATTTTTCGTTTTCTGAAAACACTGTGCTTATTACACAAAACATATCAGGAAAAATTGGCGTTTCTTTCCAGATTGCAAAATTAAATAAATTTTAATAATCATTTTTTATCTAATAAACCTATGGTTACCATGTCATATTTTCGGTTTTTTATGGAATGGATTGGTTTTCCAAAAAAAAGGTTACTTGACAGGAGTTTTAGCCCGTTAAATTTGAAATTTCAACTTTTTTTTACTTAACTTATTTCATAACTGTAAAAGTCGTTGATGTTAGACAATAAAGGGTTAAAACCTAGTTTGTAGATAATTTTATACTCTGTAAAATAGTGTTACTTCGCAAAGTTTTCAATTTAAATAAACATTTTACTTAGAAAAGTGTCTTCTGTCACTACCTACTAGGTAGATCGCAGGACACCCTGTACACATAGCAATCAGAATAAAAAACTAAAATTTTTGTTATAATAATTATTTCTCTCTTGCATAGTTTATGTATGTATGTAGGTACAAGGTGGATAACAAACCCACTCGTTATGACATCCATGTGCAGTTTTACAGCATGTAGGAAGATTGACTTAAAGTCCAGAGGTCATGGGTTAAAATTTCGATTATGACCAATTCGGATATCATGTTAAGGTGTAGAAGATCTACACCTTGATCTGCACATGTACGTCGGTGTCGGTTACCGGTTAGTTAAGAATTACTGATCCGTATAAATCTCCAAGTTTTTATTAACTTCTAATCTAGACAATATATTGTTCTTCTTTTGCACTTTTCCATATCTCCTCTTCGACGGTTATCTTTCCAGAATCGGTCATATACTTTAGCCATTAGTGTTACTAACACCAAAATGGTAACGACCCATTTTATTTCGAACCCAGTAAGAAATAAATGATAACAGCAATAATAAAAATAATAAATTTCCCTTGGTTCGAATCGCGCGTTAAACTGTATGTCTCCTATGTGAGTTTCAAGAATTTCCATTTCTTTATTTCTTCTTCAGTCACTCCTGCCCACTCAGCATCTTTTTCCGGATTCAAAACGAACTTTTTTCTCTACTGTAACTTTGGCAGTCATAGCATAACTGCTATTTGGCAGTATTTAATAAAATACTGCTACTTACTGCCTAACTTAATCTTAAAATATCAGTAGTAAAGTGGTAGTATCAACAATTATTACTTGGACTTTAGTCCAAGAATAAGTTCTTAAACTGAGTATTATGACAATGTAGAAAATCACGATCGATTGCTTTAAGAGCTGGTATTTCAATATCAAAGTGTCAGTTCTTTTTGAACTGAATCCCGGATGCATTGGAGAGTATCCCACACCGCTTATTCTCAAAAGAAGAAAGTTTGTGTGCATATTTCGAGATTGATTTTATTAAATAAAAACATATCAGTCTTTTTGAACAAAATACATACTATATAAG
This sequence comes from Cantharis rufa, assembly GCA_947369205.1. Taxonomy (NCBI): domain Eukaryota; kingdom Metazoa; phylum Arthropoda; class Insecta; order Coleoptera; family Cantharidae; genus Cantharis; species Cantharis rufa. Next base: position 18,210,841 of record OX376307.1, on the reverse strand, counting down.
TCGAGGCAATAGGCATCGGGGAGTCTGGGAGGTATGGGAGCCCCCCAGTAATTGTTTGAACTTGTAGTTCTTGATGATGTATTAAATACATTATTATATACAAATACATTGCTAATAAGTACATAGTATAAACTTTAAAAGCCTCCCCGAGAAGTAAGTCGCTAATTTTTGTCTCATGATTTACCCCTCGGTCTGCCCTCTTTTATACCTTTGTATAAAATATACAAGTAGCCACTGATTAAGAGCGTAAATTCTTTTGATAAGAATAACCGTATTACTATTTGTATAGAAAATAACAAAATTTCAATTTTTATGTTGCCACAACGGCCGTCCACCGTTGGACCAATCCATAGGTAATTGGAAGCTCAAATTTATTACAATAATAATTATTAAAAAAATAAATTTACAATTCTTTTGCATCAAAACAAAAGAGTTTTTATTAAAGAAAAAATAAAGTTGGTGTTGCATAGCAACATTCATAAACAAAATTGATGAGCAAACTTGATTGCAAGTATAAGTTTGACAAATAAACATCAAAGAAACGTTTTGTTGTGCGGTTAAGTCGTTGACTGTACACCCGTAATATGCCGTGCTGGTCCGTCATTCATTATTATCCAAATTACAGTATTTTAAAGTTGGGTAAAAAAATTGTAAACAAAAGAATGTTTATGAAAGAAGTAAAATAAGTAAGTGTCGAAAATATTACATTCTTAACGGCCAGTTTAACGCAATTTAAAATACCTCGGTTGAAAAGTTTTGTTGTATATTTTAAATTTTTCAACACCAATAATAAACGAATGGGTAAGCAGGCATTTGATAAACGATGACGATTACAAAAAATACAAAAGATTTTTTTTATTTCCTTTATGTGCACACTTGTTAAGTTGTTGTTTACAAGCAGCACGGCGTACAAGTGGCACAAGTGTGGAATATTAAATAAAAAATGTCTTTCTCACCTCTGTTGGTAGATTGGACACCAACAAATTATTGTTTACCATGGAATCCATTGTACATAGAAGCTAAAATTCCTTGGAGTAATCAAACAGAACCACTATTTAAGGTCATTTTAAAATTCAAAAACTAAGCTTGTCTAATTGCATTTGAAACGACACCCATGACACTAAGGACCATTTAAAAGCAGCTCAAGAATGCCGCTTATAAAAGCACGTTTTCTTCGAACACGCAAAAGTTACATTGCTCAATTTTGAAAATTGTTATGCATTCCTCTAACAGCTCACGAATATACGCACGCACACAAAAGTTTACGATAAATCTGACGTGTTTTAATTTATAAATTGTGGTAGAAAAATTGTCACGCCAAAACAATATTAAATATTTAAATACACACAACAGCGACTTGCATCAACTAAAGCCAACAACGTAAACTAATCTTAAGAAGTCTCCCCATCTCCCTCTCCCGTTTCTTATTAGTTGCGGATCAACTCGTATACGAGATTAAACCAAACATCGTGCAACTTGTGAAATGCGCCATTTTACTTCATTAAAATTCAAAATTTGTTTTTACCGCGTTTTAATTAAAGCAAGATAACATTAAGGGTTCGTACACCTAATTTATATTTATAGGCAAAAAATGCCTCGACGTTATATTTACGTACACGTAAAACTCATATCTAAATATAAATTTATTTTGATATATTTACGGCTACAACAATCGAATAAATTCGTTTATTTCGAAATGCGACAAAAATTAGAAAATCTCGTCATTTAATTTATCGATTTCGAAACACCATCGTTTTGTCGTTACTTGCATTTTCATTAGGAATTTGTACTTGAGGTAATGTTAAATGTTGCATTAAAAGCATTCTAATTGCTTGTAAAATTTCGTAATTATAACTAAACAAATAAATTAATTTAATGAGAAGCAACACGAAGGCAAATTAGCCTAAAATTAAAAATGTAAATTATGGTGTATAACTGTGGTTAACGTTTCGGTATGAAAATTGTATTTAAATTTAAGTATATTTAGGCAACATATTATACACCTGAAGGCTCGTCAAGTAAAGCAACAAAGGATTTAATATCTTTCTTATTGTAATTTTTTTGGCAGATACTACCTACCTGCTTTCGTGGATATTGTGTACCTGCGAGTTGACTATTAGTGCTATTAGGTAATTTTTAAAATTAGAGGATGCTTTTTATTTTCTCTAAATTATCCTAATTCGGTGGCGTAAACAAAATTTATTTTACACTTACAATAAATAAATTTAACTGCAAGTTGAAATGGGCACAAAATTTAGTTACTGTAGAAACTACAGAAATATCAAAATTAAAATTGAAACAGTAATCAGTAAGATGTAAGATACAAACGAAAAGAGGGAAGGCTTCCGGAGTAGTATCCAGCGGCGGCTCGTCAGAGGAGGCAATGAAGGCTTAGCCTCGCTTTAAATTCTGGAATATTAATTAAACTATCAAAAATATAAAAAAGTAGATATTTGAAAAAATTGATTCTCCTTCCACAATGCTTATTCAAAAAATAAAGTGAGGCTACCGCAGAAGCAAAATCGTTAGCCTAGAACGGCCTATAGATGATGTAGCCATCACATGAACGGGAAAGTGTAACTGTACTACTGATCAGCACCGTAACTAGTCAATGATACGCCCGGTGCAAACGTAACATTTTACGTTCAAATATTTAAAAATTAAATAAAGCTATCTTAATTTTTGTGTGACTTTTTGTTTTTGCATTTTTTGCTATACAAAATCAGCGGCGTTCACTGCTTTGCGCCCTCTTTGCACTTCATTTTGCTTCTCCTCCTGTCTCGCTCCCAGAGCAAACGCATCAGTCGCCCCACCACAGATTATAGAGATTATCTATAATAATCTCTATAATCTCTATAATCTGTGCGCCCCACCCTAGTTACGGCACTGCTACTGATGAAATACTGATGAAAGTCGGAAGAAATTACTCCGTAGTGGCTATGCATCAACTCAAATCTTCGCATAACTAAATATATGCCGCTATCTACTTAATGTGGTTTTGCAAAATATCTAGGCTATTATAGGTAAATAGCATCATTGGTCAAAACAGCAGAGTTTTTATAAGTTGTTAAAGGTATACAGTGGTATACTTAGATATGTACCGTCACACCAACCCTTATGGGTCATTCCATATCAAGCGGTCCAATTTTGTCGCTTGACCATTCTAAAGAAAATTGATTTTTTTTTAAATCAACTTAAAATGTTAGTAGTAAATAAGTTACTCACATAAATATTCGGACACTCCTATGTTAACAATGTTAATTTGACGTTTTCAAGACGTGGTTTTTTATATAAAAATCGCTTTTACAGCAAAATTTTGTAAACATTTTTTGTTGAAATTTCATTGCCTTAAATTTTGTTTATATACATTTTTCTATTTTGTTGCACCGGTTCCGACTGACAGCGACTTGAACAAGACTCGGTAAAATCCAAAAAATATTATCATCTATATCTCAGAAACGGTGCGACCAATTAGAAAAATGTATATGAACAAAACTGTAGAGAATGAAATTTACAAAAAAAAATTGTATATTCATTTTTTTATTATGATGCACCGTTTCCGAGATTTAGATGATAATATTTTTTGAATTTTACAGGGTCTTGTTTAAGTCGCTGTCAGTCGGAAACGGTGCAACAAAATAGAAATATGTATATAAACAAAATTTAAGGTAATAAAATTTACAACAAAAAATGTCTACAAAATTTTGCTGTAAAAGCAATTTTTATATAAAAAAACGTCTTGAAAACGTCAAATTAATATTGTTAACATATTAGGAGTGTCCGAATATTTATGTGAGTAACTGTAGGTACTAATTGACCATTATCTCAATTTTATTTTATTTTTAACCGACAGGAGCCAACTTGACGCATCTTCTCAGCTTTGGAAGTTTTATTTTATTTAAATTTATTCAAAAGTGATTGCAAAATGCTGGCGAGTAGTACTAGTATTATCATTTATTTTGAAAGTTTCATTAACAAATTTAAATTTTACAATTTAGAGGGGCTAACTTGAAGCCTCCTATTTATTCAGAATAAAAAACATTTTTTTATTTATTTGAAAGTGAATTCAGAATTGAAATATCGACATTATTTGACAAAAACGTCAAGTTGGATCCTCTTTACTTCAATTTTATTAGATATTAAATTTTTCTTTATAATAGTAATAATTATTTGAAGATACTCATTTTATTAAAAATAAAAAAAAAACTTTGAGCAAGATACATTTAATTCAAAAAAACTTCCAAAAGTAGTTTTGTATTATATTACTAGGTTTTTACTTTATATTAGTAGAGTCCACGGACCACCAAAAGTCGTCTAGAAATGATTTCTGTTGGCCCGTGGGAGTTAAAAGCTGGAACCTATTTTAATTTGTTCCTTAATCCCTAAATAACAAAATTCCGTTGGTCGTCAAGAATTCGTCCTGTACAGGGGGGGTGTAGGGAGAAAATTGCAAAAATTACCCCAAAAACAAGTTAACGTTATTTAAATCAGTAAAACAAAAGGCACATTTTTGTCGTTTCAAAATATTGAAAAAATAAATTTAAAGGGCTTAAAATCAATTTTGAAACTGCGAATTTTGTTATTTAGGGATTAAGGAACAAATTAAAATAGGTTCCAGCTTTTAACTCCCATGGGCCAACAGAAATCACAATTTGATGGCCGGAGAACTCTACTATATATTTTTAATGCAAGTAAAATATATTTAAATTCAAAATGGGCTTCCTATAGCTTTGATAATGGAAATATCTATTATTTTTATCGGTGAGTAAACATCTCAAAAAAATACACAAATATACACATTGTTGGGATTTTCTATGCAAAAACATTTAGAAATCGTTGAAAATTTTTGTTTAAAATAGGCGGATTAAGGTCGGTTGAGGTTCCTCGGTCAGAAAAAGATATTGGGCCTCTTAAAAAAAAGAGAGTGACAGGGAAAATAAAAATACTACATATTAACCTATACCAAACTTAGTGTCATTAAAAAAAGTGTAAAGTTGGGGTTTTACGAATTCGGGGCCAGGCAACCCGTGCCCCCCCCCAACCCGTTTTCGCAATTATTGGAAACGGGCATAAAATATATATACTTTTTTTAATAATATGTAACTAACTGCAATGTTATAGGTAGTTGTTAATAAATTTTCTAAAAAATAAATGTTAATGCAACAAAATGAATGTCTTGAAATTTTGATATTTAAAAATGTCTTCTTCTCGGAGTCTAGGTACTGGATCAGAACAGTATACTAGATATTAATTAATACTAAGATTGCCCGGCAATGAATTTCTCTAGGAATAAACCGGAACCCCCCTCGTAATTATTTTTTAAATCCGTGCCTGTTCGGGGCCCATGGCTCATTATTATGAGTATAAACCAGACTTTCTATCGCCATATAAAATAATCCAATCGCAATGGCGTTATTAAATCACACAATCTTGGAGGTCAATTCGCTGGAACATTTCTTGATAAAACTGGGAAATATAAAACAATAGATTATTGTTACTAAATAGGTAAACAGAGCTTTGCACGTGCCCTGCCAAGTGAGGGCGTGAAACTTATAACGTTTTTATAAGTTTTATAAGTTATTATAAGTTTCTAACCGTTTGTTTATTTGATTTCACGATAGAAAGTCGTCTGCAGAAAGATTGTGTTTGACCAATTATTATCATAAATATCACATATCGTCGGTCCCATGCCAAAGTTACCAACGTGCAAATTTGTAGTTTTGAGGTAAAGCGATTTGAATTTTTAATTTCTCAGTAAAAATCGAAATTTCAAGTCGTGAACTCTATATTTTTTGCCTATTTATAGTAATTTTAAATGCTCTTAACTGGGTATTTTTGTAATTCAATTTTTTATATGTTTTGGGCTTATTATATTAGCTGTTATTTTACATCATGCAGTTACTAATAATTATGAAGAATACAAGGGCATTAAGCGTATTAAGTAATCTAGTGTTATCAGGGATAAACGGAAGCGACACCTTTCAGGGTTTCCCCTGTCCTGAATTTGCCAAATTCTTTGCTCTTTACCTCATACAAATGAGCTTTTTTATACTCAACTGTTCGGTGGATTTACAAACTTTTGAGATGCTCCTCCTTCAATATATCCTGCAATATATGCAACACGTCGAACGATTAAAATAAAACCAATAGTTTGCTTGCGTTTCTAATAATAAAGAATTTATCAACCTTCATAAAGCACAACAGCTAATCAATGGAAATTAACCTTGCGGGGTAATTGTCCCTTCCTTCCTTCGTTCTACTGTGTCTGTCTGTCTGTGTACATCGCTTATCGCACCGCGGGGGTGTCTGCAGGAGAGACCTTAAGTAAGAAGTAAATCCAACATTAAATAGGTCGAATACAAATTTAAACAAAAAAATATTTTTTAAATTTTCAGTTCCTGGGCGCCAGGCAAACTTAGTAAAACTACCAAGAATAAATGAAATTTGTTAAGCTATTAATTGTTTAAGTTTGATCGTACAATTTTACTATCTCGTGTGAGTAAAATGGGATAAGGATACGATATCAGGTGTGATAACCTCGAGCACAATCATAAAAATTTTGTTTAAAATAGGTGTGCATAAATTTTTAATTTGGGACTAAGGCACTTTGTTTATGGACCAATTTTATGTGCCTCCTATAATAAAGTTATAAATATGTAAATATAAAAATAAAAATATGTTCTGAGGTCATCTAGAATTTGGTCATTTTTATTGATGCGAGGGGGCTCCTATTTAGTGGAGTTTCGTGTTTCGTCAGTTTTCTATAACTGCCAAATAACAATATTATAATATGATTTAATTTAATTTAAATTAAAAAGTAAAATAATATTTAATTCATAATTATTGGATTTACTACTTCAAAGTAATCCAATTTTTATTGATTACTTAATTCGTTTGAAATTTTTCTCCAAAATACATAATTCCAACTATGAATTGGTTTTTGAATTGTAAATTAGTGGTAGGGTCAGACTTTTATGCCCAGTTTCACAAACCTTTAATTAAGAAATTTAATCATTGTTTAAAAAGTTAAAATTCATCTAATAGGTGGTCATCAACTTATTAATTTATTGTATTACTGCAAAACTACAATATAGATGTAAAAATATTGGAAATACATATTTATAGGCAAATAAGCATAGGCGTAGGTGTAGGCGCATTATAAAATAGTGATTAATATTATTTAGTTTTTATCTAATACCAGTGTCGTAACTTAGATTTTTTGTTTCTTTATTTTTTAAGTACCTACCTACTTATAAAAAACAAAATTTTTAAAAACTAACATCACTTGAAAAAAAATTACTAAGTTCAGTGTAAAAGTTACTTCACTGATTTTATATATAACTTGATGTGACCTAATTTTGAAATATGTAAGTAACATTTATTAATTTTAGTTTTGATGGCTATGTACTAACTTATTTTATGAAAAGCATCAAAATAGCTTTGCAGTGGCAAAACACTAATAAATTATTAAGAAAAGTTAATTAAAATAAGTTAGATTCCTTTTAGCAACAACGGTAATAATTTAATAGTCAAAATAGAGAACAAGATAGATATTTTTGTTTAATTTCAATCCACTTCCTCGATCTTCGGTTCATCTTTTTTACCATCGCCGCTTTTATGAATCTTGGTCATTAGTGGACTGCAAACTTTAGACAATTCCGTATATCGATCATCATATTCGTCCTTTTCTGCGGTTTGATTATTATCTAACCATTTCAAACAACAATTACACTCTTCGATCACCTTATTCTTTTCATTGTTGTCCAATTTATTACCAGCTTCGTCAACGGCTTGTTTAACACTAAACGCATAACCTTCCAGCTTATTTTTACTAGCAATTCTTTCTCTTTGACGGTTATCTTCTTCTTTGTACTTTTCCGCATCTGATACCATCTTTTCAATATCGCGTTGAGATAATCGACCCTTATCATTTTTAATTGTAATGCTGCGCGATTTTCCGGTACCAACTTCCACGGCCGAAACATTCAAAATTCCGTTTGCGTCCATATCAAAAGTTACGTCAATTTTGGGAATTCCTCTAGGAGCGGGTGGAATTCCGGTAAGGTCAAAAGTACCCAATAAATTATTATCTTTAGTCATTGCCCTTTCGCCTTCAAAAACTTGTATGGTAACAGCGGATTGGTTGTCCGAATAAGTGGTAAAGGTTTGCGATTGTTTTCCTGGAATTCTTGCATTTCTTTCAATTATTTTAGACATAACACCACCAGCAGTTTCAATACCCAAAGATAACGGAGTAACATCGACCAGAAGAACATCTTGTATCTTAGAACTTTGATCACCACTCAAAATGGCAGCCTGTATTGCAGCCCCATACGCAACAGCTTCGTCAGGATTGATAGATAAATTTAAACTTTTTCCGCCGAAGTAGTTTTGTAAAAGAGATTGAATTTTTGGAATTCTTGTGGAACCTCCAACCAAAACCACGTCGTGAATTTTATCTTTACTGATTTTTGAATCGGTTATTGCTTTTTCAACAGGTTGTAAGGTGTTTTTGAAAAGGTCCACGTTCAGTTCTTCAAAACGAGCCCTAGACAGTTTCGTATAAAAGTCGACCCCATCGTAAAGAGCATCGATTTCCATGGAAGCTTCCGTGCTTGACGACAAGGTACGTTTGGCTCTTTCCGCAGCAGTTCTCAATCGTCGGATGGATCTCGCATTGGACGACATGTCCTTTTTGTATTTACGCTTAAATTCGTCCATGAAAAAGTTAACCAAGCGATTATCAAAATCTTCGCCTCCTAAATGAGTATCGCCAGCGGTAGCTTTTACTTCGAATAAGGATCCTTCGTTTATGGTTAATATGGAAACGTCAAAGGTTCCTCCACCCAAGTCAAAAATTAAAACGTTTCGTTCGCCTTTCAAATTTTTATCTAAACCATAAGCTAAAGCAGCAGCTGTCGGTTCATTTATAATGCGAAGTACGTTCAATCCGGTGATAGAACCGGCATCTTTAGTTGCCTGCCTTTGAGAATCGTTAAAGTATGCCGGAACGGTGATAACGACGTCTTTAACCGATCCACCTAAATAAGCTTCAGCAGTGTCTTTCATTTTAGTTAGAACCATGGAGCTAATTTCTTCGGGACTGAATGTTTTTACCTCAGCCTTATATTCGACCTGAATTTTAGGTTTTCCACCATCATTTACAACTTTAAACGGCCAATGCTTCAGATCGCTCTGAATTTTTGGATCGTCGAATTTTCGACCGATTAGCCTTTTCGCATCAAAGACGGTGTTATTCGGATTCATTGCAACCTGGTTTTTTGCAGCATCCCCAATAAGCCTTTCGGTATCAGTAAAAGCGACATAGCTAGGCGTTGTTCGATTACCTTGATCGTTTGCTATAATTTCAACTTTTCCTTGTTGGAACACACCCACACAAGAGTACGTTGTGCCAAGATCGATTCCAATTGCTGGAGCTTTCACCATTTTTTAGAGTAATTATAACACAATGCACAAAAAATTTTTAATTTGACAAACGATACGTATTTGTTTTGACGTTTAACAAAATCTTGAACTCGGCGAAATTGCAAATGACGAAGTCAAAATTATTCACAGCGTATGTGAATACGCGATCGTTTAATTTCGTTGCTAAACTGTGCAACTTTAAAAGTATTTTGCGTGATACTTTTTAAATATGGATCGTCTTTGATTTAAAAATAGCAAAACCGAATAAAATTATTTTGTAGAGAGTATCACAATCGCGTCACCTTTGTTTATTAAGAAATAATCGTTTGATGTACGAAAGCGGTACTATTTTGGCGTTGGAGTTAGCATGAATCAGTAAACGTAAATAGCAAACTGTTGGTTCAATAATTTTGTTGTTCTAAATATGTAAATGAAAAAGCAATCGGAAGTAGATTGTTATAGAAACGATTGTTATAGAAACGGTAATTTAAAAAATTAACTGATTGATTTTCTATAAACTTACCCTTTTCAGAAGAATATTTTTAGGGTTTCTAACTCTTGTACGCCTATTCTTCTTGGTGGATTTGTCAGATTTTTTGTTAACTTTGTACTTGTTTTTGCACATAATTTATTTTGGATGTTTTTACGCACTCTTGTACAGTTGCACGGAAGGACTGATTTTTGAACATCCTAAAATTTTGTGTTAAATAAATTAAATTGATATCAATAACGTAACATTACACCAATATTTTAATACGCCCCTGTTCAGTGTAGATATGCGATTTGCTATCACATAACTTGCTCACAAAAAATTGGTTTTTTATTTTAAAATAATTTAGTTTGATGATAAATATACCTACATAATATTTATGATTATTATAAAATATAAAAATACCAGAGATTATCGGTTCATTCGTCCAAACGAGTGACGGATTTACCCTTTTTTTGTTATATTCTGTAACAATTCAGTGAAAATCGGGGACATCGGTATAATAAAAATGTTCAAATAAATATGATCTTCAAATGAGGCAATTTCTCCTATTGATGGAAATCATTCAAATCAGACCGATTTAGAATGAAGTTAATAATAAATGGCCGACATATCAACTAGTCAAAAAGTGCACTAGCGGCTTTCACGTCCAAAAACAGCTGTTCAAAATTCCAACTTTAAGTTAATAAAAATAAATAATAATATTTCAATAGATGTGCCTACACGCGTACCACACATAGAAAGCCGACATTAAAAAATTAAACAGATCTATTTTCTCCCACTTCAGCATTAAGTTTATTTGCATGCACAAGAAGGGGGACGGCAAAAATCTGTGCTAAAACAAAAATCTAAATTCACAAACCCATAGAAGTTGTTGCCAAGCGTGGAAACAACGAAAGGGTGATCCTGATAATTACTTCCATATAGGTTCATGGAGTTTCTTATTTAGGGTTTTTAATGTTATATTTTTGGTTATAAAATTTAAAAAAATGCAAATTTACTATAGCTTAAGTTGTAACAATTCAAGAATTTTAATTTTCGTGCAATTTTCTACATTATGAAGAAATATTTGACGTAATGGAATCCTTGTGCAGCGGTTCACAAAAGGTGAACCACGGAACGCTAGGGTTAGGGATTAATTGGGGTTCCATAGCCGAAACAAATTGGGAACCGCTGTTTTTTTCATTTTTGACCTTGACGTTCTGTCGATTGGTCAGACTTGTGTAAATATAGAACCAATTCTTAAATCCACCACGTATTGATGCACACCGGAAGGCCGAGCTAAGAAATTCTGTCAAGTCCGGGATTCAAACCTAGAATTTCCGTTCACACCTATCCACTGCTGTGGTTAAACGTTGCTCTAGTGAATTAAAATTTTCAAAGTGACTTACCCTTACTTAATCTTTCGTTCCCAGTGGTTCACTGTGAAACCACCTTTGTAATAAATCATTTCTCGAAACCTGATGATAAATCCTTACAGTCACCTACGCTGAAGTATACATGTAACCCTATATTTTAGGGTTCAAAATATAGTTGAATGTGGTTGAATAACCATTTATTTAGACTATTAAATAATCTCATGTCAGAGACTCAAAATAACACAAGCGGAGACTTCTGCAAACTTGACGGACCTGGCAAAAAGCTGCGTTTATCAAAATTTTCCGTACCAACCTACAATTTGTTGGCGCGAACAGTTATTCAAAATTATTCAAAATATTTACAATTATTAAAATAAATTATTTACAAAATAAAAAATCGGATAGATACAAAAAAATAAAAACAATCAAAATTTACTATTTAAAAATTCAAAATACAAAAAAATAGATTTCGTAACACGACAATATGTTACGGCCAATGATGTAAATCGGACGTTGACGTCAATGGCCGGACAATGACGTTAATGCCCATTTATGTTGGCCATTAACGTCAATGGACGTGATTGCCAGTTAGCGGCGGACAATGATATAAATATTTTCATCTGATTGTAATATTGACGTCTTTGGCCTTATTGACCAAAACGGATTGGACAATGATGATTTAATATGTCGTCAACCTTATATCAGTCTTAGTTCCGAGGCTTCTTTGGGTTTTGTAAGTAAATTTATTGTTCACGAGAATTGGTTACTGGCCATCTGCCCAACCTCCCTTCCAAGAGGGCCGGGATTTTTCTGTTGTGGTTTTCTCCCTTAGCCATTACGTTTCGGCTTTAAGGCGCCGAAGACTCGCCTTTCATCCTTTCCTGATAGGTACAGTCAGAAGCACGACGGTGACGCGTCGCACAGTGGGACAACTGTACTAAGAGTACTAGTAAGACCACTAACCTTTACCCCCTACCCTAATATTGTTAATTAACAATAATTAAAAAACAAAATATTAAGTGTTGAGTATCGTTAAAGGCGTAAAAAAATCTCTTTAATTTGATATTTTTTTTATTCTTATACATTATAATGGGAAACAGGAATTTAGAAAAAATCATTGTAGGTATTTATTATATTTTTTAAATATAAAAATTATAAATTATTCTGATATTTATTGTCATAAATTATAGAAAAAGAATTATTTAGTTTTGCAAGAATTATTAATTATTCTCCTAAATATTAGATTAATAATAATCGTCTAGTTTAAAATTTTTTATAAAAAGCTTATTTTTTTATTGTTATTGCTTTATTTGGAAGTTAACTTAATGAAGTAATAAAGTTTTTTATTGATGAAGTTATTTCATTATTATTATATATATTTTTTTTATAAATTTTTATTACTTTGTAAATATAAAATTTATTTTATTACTAAGAAAAATTTATACGAACAAAAATGTATAGAATAAAATTTACAAGAAAAAATGCCTATTGATTTTTTACTTCGTTGCACCCTTTCCGAGATATTATAGATGAGAATATTTTTTGTACTTTACCAAGTCTAGTTTAAGTCGCTGGTCATCAGAAACGTTGCGACAAAATAGAAAAAGGTATATAAAGAAATTAAAGGCTATGAGATTTGCAACAATAAAATATCGAAAAAGATTTGCTATAAAATAGATTTTTATATGACAAAAAACATCTTCAAAATGTACAATTAACATTGTTAACATAGGAGTGTACGAATACTTTCTGAAGCCACATTATACAGTAGCAGTCATGGAAATTGCATCGATGAATATTTTTTTAATTCGCAAATAATTCCCAATGCAATTTCCATGAACGCTACTGTTTGTAAAATAAACTAGTTGCGATTAAGAATAAACAAGTAATGTAAATAACTTGAGGAAATGTTTTTAAATTGTGCCATTTGTTCAAACATCCATATCAAAAATCCAAACTTAGTAGCTATCATTACTGTTGCCGTTCTGGTTTATTGTGAACAGACGATTCATTTTGTTCCTGTTCTGGTTACTGTTACAGACCAATTGTGAATGCGCCGTTTGTGTTTTCCCTGTGGAAAAATATATTAAAATGGACAACTTGCCTTCAGTTACAAATATACAATAAAAAGAAGAAGAAGAAGAAGAAGAAGAAGAAGAAGAAGACTTTGTTGTCTTGGCAAACGCTCACCAAGAAAGATGTACTAACATAGCTAATGCAAAATTGGAAGTTGTTACATTTTTCAATGATGCGCAAACGCGCTTGTATAGTTTTTATATACTATACAGGGCAAAATTTTAAATATGTTTTCACGTATTTTCCCCATCCCTGAATATAATAAGTAAATATATTATCTCCCATGCAGGATAATTAAAATTAATTTATGCGCCAAACACATAATATACTGAGATGATATTTTCTATGTCTCAAATTTTCCCAATAGCACCTCCAGAAACTATAATCTTTTAAATGTTGACCGGTTACTGTAGGTATTCGACTAATATTCGCCTTGTTGCTTAGGCTAAGGGAGGTGTCTAGACCCCCTCAACAACTCCCTTATATACGTCCATGGTAAAATCTCAAAAAATAAAGGAGTCCACTTTCTCCTCAGCCGCTTCGGGTTGCCATTTTTTACAAAAAGCCCCGCTTTCCCCACCGCTCTCAATTGTGAGAGCGGTAATGACGGTTGATGACCAACCTGATGACGGGAAAGCGAAAAAATTATAAACAGTGACGTAACTAGGGAGGGCGGGCCGCCCCGGGCGGCAAATATTTAGGAGGCGGCAGATTGCGGTATGTAAAAATTGACCTTTTTTTTGCTCTTTTTTTTGGAAAAAAAAGAATTTTGGGTTTGAAAAATGCTAGAGCATGTCAAATTTGAAATAATTAAAAAAATAAAATTGAAATAAAATTTGAGTCACTCAAATTTTGGCGCCCAAGGTGATAGCTTCTTTTGTTTACTGGTTAATCCGCCTCTGATTGTAGCATTAACCTAAGGGCCACCCTTCACTAACGGTTTTAAAATTACCTTGGTACCTATTCCATCGCCAATCGACAATCGTATTTTTATTTATCTGTTACATGGTACTATTATACTATGTACTATGTATAATAGTACCATGATCTGTTATACATTGGACAATCAACGATTGGACCTAATAAACAGGTGTCGAACAGTCATTACATTATCGATAAACTTGAATAGTTCGTTATCAGTTATCATTGATAACTATCCATTTGCATTTTGTAATCGATAGAATAATTAGAAGAAATTAAATTTTCACGTGCAACTTCATGACGTAAATTACTAAAAATACTGAATCCACTATTGATATAAACGATTAGAATTTGCCCACGTGCTATTATAATATGAACAAATCCAGCAAAAACATGTGGTCGATTAATACTTATTCGACATTTAAAAAATACTAGTTTATTCTGAATACAAAATTTTTTTCTTTTTTAATCTTTTTCTTTCTTTCTTTTTAATCTTTTCTTTTTTCTATTTAATCTCAAATCTTACATTTGGTTTCTTTTGAACACGTTCGGTGGCAAGCACAAGACCGAGTTCATAACATTATTGTTAATTAGTATTATACATATTATAAGACTATTAATTTTAAACATTAAATTTTGAAACATAAAATTTTAACAAAACTTAACGAAGGTGGTAGTAAATTACAAAATATAATAAATTTCGCTTAGTTTTGAATATTTAAAAATTTTCGTACAATATGACCCGTTTCCAAAATAGTTGCTTTTTGCATTACACTAAATAACTTTGAAGATAGGTCTAAACGTGATAAGTGATTTTTAAATTTACGAGATACCACACCAGTAGCAGATATAACAATAGGT
Source organism: Cantharis rufa (assembly GCA_947369205.1). Classification (NCBI taxonomy): domain Eukaryota; kingdom Metazoa; phylum Arthropoda; class Insecta; order Coleoptera; family Cantharidae; genus Cantharis; species Cantharis rufa. The sequence continues at coordinate 18,195,709 of OX376307.1, read as the reverse complement.
ACAAAAGTAATTTTTTTTTAGGTGCCAAACAGACGTCATCTCCATTATCAGTGCCTCATATTTTCTGATTTTTTCTAATTCTGTAGTCAAAATATGCTTTGATAGAGGCAGGCACGGAACTAGCCCTGTTAGACTAAGTGGGCCTAAGCCGGGCCCAGTTATTTTTAAGGGGGCCAAGGAGAAACCTAGAATGTTTTTTTAAAAAGCTAAAAAAAAAGAAGGTAATGTACGTGACTAATAACAAAAAATATTGCAATAATACGATTATCTTAAAAATGCGTATGTAAAAAATTTTAAATTTAAAAAGAAAATAAGAGATACGTCACCAAGCGCCCACCAACGGAACTAAAACCTCTGATACTGTACTGTTTGTCAAAGCAAGTGTTTAATGTTAATTCGTCGACTTTATTTGTGATACACGGATAATGCCTGTTGTTCAACTTCCCATTGTCTTTTATGGGCTAAAAACAACCCCAAAATTAAATTTTATTGTTTTCTTGATGCCGGAAAATATTAAGTTTATGTTGAAACTAAAATTGGTAAATATTTGTAATCGATGAGTTTTAATAATTAAAAGTATATTAAATTATTGAATAAATTGCACAATTTTTTTACATAAAGTTGAAACACGCTGTTAAACAATGTGTAAGTAACAAAAAAACAAAGACACAAACAAAACAAAAAAAACAAAGAAACTAAAGCAATCATTTCAATTCAATTTTTGATTTTCGAAAAGGTACAATTTAATATTATTATTAAAGTAAACTATTAAAGCTCATCAATTATAAATATTTTCATCCTGTTCAGTGTTAACACTAAAAATAGTTCTATCAAATAGGTAAAAGGAACTTGTAGACCACAAAGTTGACAAAACAAAAGGTAAATTAGCATTTTAACTGAAATCTATAGAAATTCTAGTGTTGGATCAATAATTATTTAGTTTATTTCGTAAAAGAATTTTCTTCATTTTCTTACGTTAACAGTCTGTCTACAGACTAACACTGTCTAACAGCTCTCACTGATTTCATTAATCTTGAAAGATTTTAAGTATAAACAAATTACTTTTAAAAATAATATATCTTTCGGAATTGAATGCGTCTACAGAGCTTTTTGATTCAAAAATTAAATTTTCACGTCTGGCTAACACTTTGATTCAAATCAGTTATACTTAATTATAACCTAATTCGTGTTATTTTAAGCTATCATTTTTGAATTTGAAAATGTGTAGCAACCCTATTTTAGGGGTAGATCATTGCACTATATACATAACGGAAAATTTTGTGAAACATTTGATGCTTTGATATCAAAAATTATCTTTGATAATACGGTTAACCGGGTTATTTTGCTGCACATTTTTACAAAATGCAAGTCTCACGTTGCCGACTTTAAGCCTATTAGTTAAAATAAGTTGTTATTTGTACTAAAATTCAATGATTATTTTTAGCATAAGAAAAATCGCAGTTTTAAGAATTTTGAACTTGAATAGGGAAATATCAAAATGAAAAAGAGTCTGAGACGTCGCGACGCGACGTTTTAAAATCGACGCGTCTGGGTGTGAGGTACCCAATTTAAAGTCAATGTGAACCTTAGGTCAATAACCTTGAACTTTTCATCTCTGTTTACAAACAGATGTACTACATTTTAAAAGTAAAATTTCCGTTTTTAGAAAGAACTACAATTTTTCCCGATTTTTAGTGTAATTTACAAAAAATCGGCAATAATACAAACTTTAAATTATTTTCTATAATATCAAATGTAAAATTAAATAATATTGTGCAAACTTTATTATATAAGAAATCTTAAAAATTTGCTCAAAAGTATTATTAGGTATCGATCGCGGCGCTGACGCTGAAATGGTACGACGCCAAATTCAATAGTTGGTAGTCGTACTTACTATAAAACAGACGCCACGAAAAGATTTGCAATGATAGTGCTCTAAACACACCCTGCTATAAAAAGGTGAGCAATTTTTTAGTTTTCGTAGATGGGTTTCGGTTTTTATTAACAATTTTCAGTTATCAGTTGTTGCAATTTAAAATTCCTCGTAGATAACCCCACAAAAAATATTTTTGATAAAAATTGTTAATGTTAGCATGGCATTTATTTTTCTCATTTCGAAATAATGAAAATATTTTTGCTTCTTAGTGCTTTTTAGCAATAAATTGGTAAAAATGTATCAGATGTTGATCGTTTCTCGTATGAGGGGAGATCCATGCCGCATGATGTATGTATACTAGTAGACCTACTCATCCGTCCTGGGATACGTATACGTAGTAGTAAGTAGTATGTCATCATTCAGTAATTAATTTTTCTAATTAGATGTTATGACATCTTGGAATTAAGTTGAATAATATGAAAACGTTCCTCAATTATTGTACTTTAAATTCTGCAAACATACTTCTTACATCATTACTGTAACGAACGTCAATGGCAGTCAAAGGTATTATGCATTATAGAATAAGCTGACGCAAAAGAATGTTTTTGATAAAAACAATAAGTAAAATTAGATCCTTATTATCTCAATCAATGAAATGGAATTAGTAATTATTATTTATATTTGTTTTGAATTTATACAAACGATTGTTTCCGGGAGTTTGATAACGAAAAGCAAAATGTAATGAGGCGGATGATACCATACCTACAACTCAGCCAAGCTGGCCAAGCTTAAATCATGGAAAATATTATACATATTATGGTGCATATAGTAATTGTAATCCATATGGCAGTTAAAACTTTTGCAACGCCAATGGCCACTCCTATAACATATTGCTTTGTTTATATGAATATCTTCATGTCCAATAATTTAATTCTACGAACTACATATTAAATATATTAAAATAGTAGGGAGGGGGGGATTAGAGTGTGTTCGCATCGCCAAATTTGGGAGAATATGGGGCTCAATGGAACATTCTCGTTCCGATATATCAAATTTATGCTTGTTTTTCAGTTCGATTCTTCGTAGAAAATTTTTTAACAATCGTGAAACGATAGAATATTCCAATGATTCAACCTTATATGACTTATCAATAAAACAAGGGCCAACAAAACATGCAAACATTTGTATATCAAGTAAAACCGGGTTAAGGATAGGATTCATTCTGATGATTAATTTATTTTTGTCTCACATGAGTAAGTAATGAAACAAATATGTCTCACGTTTGCTTATTTTATTTGTTAATTACAATGGATTAATAATCAACTGGTTGCAATTGAAAGCCTCAACTCAACCCATAGGTACATAAAATATTATTACTTAACCAAATGAAATTTTTTTCAATTAAATTAAGTGCTTGAATTTATTAAAAGATAATTCGACTATGAAGTTCTCTTTTTGTTAGTTGGTTTTTTAATTATTAGGTTTAATAATAATAATGATAATAATAACAAAAATTATTTTCACTGTAATTGTATAAATTGAATAATATTCAATTTAGAAAAATAGAACAAAACAGAAGAAATAAAAGTCGGGCAAAGCCGGGTACCAGTCTAGTATGTTATATATAATATTTAATATTTCTGACACAAAATTGGGCCGATTACCTCGGAACGATAACGGAAACTTTATAAAAATATGAAACAGAAGCCTTATGTTTACTTTCATTACAAGCATTGATCTGTTATGTATAATAGTTGGTAAAAAAACCATTGTTTCGTTTGGTACCGTTTCCGTTCCATGTTAAATCAGCTTTGTTTGCTTATTTTTCCTTTACATAATAGAAGTTTAGGTAAATTAGCCAAATTATTTTTTCAATTTGTTCAGTTCCCGATAATTGTGATCTACCATCATAATATTGTCGATCAAAAATACATTATCTCAGATCATTAATCGCAATTTCTGATACAAGTGTGTTTGATATTTTCAACATCGTAATATAGCTATTTTTACCTATCAAATGCCACTCCAAATGTTAAAAACCTGAATTATAGGAAATTTTATGATGACGTTCAAATGGTAACTCATTAATAATATGGGTCAGCTTTAACGTAAGGGATAACCTAAATAACAAACTTAGCAAGTCAAATTCCTGAAAAGTACAGAAGATAAAAAATAGAAATGCGAGCGTAGATTTGTAGGTCCAATAAATAAAATCTAACAAAAACTGTTTACAGTATATCTTTAGCTAGAATTTTTTATTATTGACTCCTGGTGGCATAAGCTGAACTTTTTTTAGAAGATTAATTTTAAATATTTTTACCGAATTTGTCCCAAATATTTGAGGGCGCTGCTTCTTTTTCGTACCCATCATAATTTGGTGGCAAATAAAGACAAATCCCAACATATTTTTTTTTTATTTTTCTGTGTTTTATTTATTGTTATAACTGCAGTTGTGCGAATTAAATGTTTCACTTTTGACGTCTTCGTTGAGCAACTAACTCCCCCCCCCCCCATGCTTTCCTGCTATAATAATTTTTATCAGCTAATAATAATCAAGATAATGAAATCATATGTTTGTAACTTTGCAGAATGATTAGGTATATTTTTTGTTTATCAATAAATCTTATTGTTCTATTGTTATAAAATTTGCTTAATTACAAAATATCCTAACAATTAAGTCCATTGAGTCTAAAAGTATTTATATTTGATTATATTGATATATGTTTACCGATAGCAACTGGTTTAAATCAGATTTAAGTGTGCACTGTATATTTTTTAGGCAGATGGAAAAATTGGCGATTTAAAAAACGCGGATGTTTAAGTGATCAAATAATAAGTATTATTGTCATACGTTTATCATTCAAGATAATACTTGTGATACCAGATAATACCCACCACCAAGAAAACAATTATGGGCAGGATCCTACCGACAAAGATAGGCATAATATTTCAATGAAGAGATAGAAATATGTTACAATTTCATGATTTTAACAAAAATGATTGTACATTCAGGAACAACTAAAGTAGAAAAAATATAAAATATGAAAATAAGTCTTTCGAACAAAACTAATTTCTGTAATATTAAACCAATATAAATAGGTAAAAATTTCAATATTAATTTGTTTTAAAAAGCAGGCTTTTGTATGTCATAAAAAGCACATTTTTAGATTACATTGTTAAATAAACTTCACTTTATGTGAAAGACTCTATTTTATATTTCTACTTTAGTTATTTCTAAAGGTACAATCAAGAAATTTTGACATATTTCGGTCTCTCTCTATTGCATTAAAATATTATATCTATCTGTGTCGATGAGATCCCGCCCTTAAGTCAATTAACCGCACTGCCCTTTCCCCCATGGAATAATTTCGATAATACTTAAATCTTAAGAAAATATTACAACATAATGTTATGTTATTAGTTTACAGTTAAAATGTTTGCTTATTTTTAAATTTGATTAAAATATTATAAATTAATTTGTTATATTTTCATTTATTATTATTATTAAATAAATTTTAATTTTAATTTATATATCCTACAGACTGAAACAAACGTATCAAAATATTTTAAAGCAAAAAATATTATTTTATGGTATTTTAAATAATAATAAACTTTTATTTTTAAGCCACGTAGACTAACCATAGCAATATAAAATTCTTATAATACAATATTTATACGTAATTACAAGTATATTTACTAAATTTAAAAAAAAACAATAAAAACAATATTTACAAACACAAGCCAAAACAAGTAAAGAGTAAAATTCATAAAAAATTAACTATTTAAATATTAAAATCCTTAAAGGCCCCCAATTAAAAATAGCTTAAATGGTACTAATCTTTTGTAATAATGTATACATACAAAAATTTGTTTGCATTAGACTTTTTAAAGCAATGAATAATATAATATAATACGTAAATAGGTTGAGAGGGATTGATATAGATCACTGATTACTTAATTTATTATAAATATTTTAATATGTTTTGTTATATTACATAATCATGTAATATGAAAAGGCGCATGAAGCGCGCGCTCGGGGCCTCCAAATTTTGGGGGGCCTCAAAATTTGTTGTACAAATTTTTAAATTTTTACCAATTATTAAATTATGATAATTGATAAATTTTCAAAGCTAAAAGCCCAAAAATTTATACTTTAATAACGACTAAACGAAATTATTAAATAAAAAAATTGGTAGATAAAAAGTCGATCACTAACATTTTTAAAAACAATATTATTGAAAATTTTGATAATTTTAAACAAACGCCCCTTTATACCAGTCAGTGTTCACGTAGAACGCAGTTTTTTTCCATATTAAAACATCTATTAGGTAAGTCGGAGTTTCTCAACTTTTCAATATTTGCGACCCAATTTCAATCATAATTTTCATAGCACCCCCCTCTTAATATATAATATTTTTGTGTGTACTTCATGGTTTTATTATGTCAAAATATATTTTATTTTGATTTTCTTTTAGTAATTAAATAATATTTCTTTTCGATATTCTTGCGCCCTTCACTTAGTGTTATTCCCCCCCCCCCTAAGGGGTGGGCACCTCACAGGTTGAGAAACGCTGTGTTAAGTGATCGTCCCAATAAATTTTTAATGGCAAATTTAGTAAAAAGTTTAATAAACGAATTTTTTAGAAATAATGTAAAGTAATTATTTTATTTCTTTTATTACTCCTTTTTTTACTTGTTACTTTTCTAAAAAAAATATTTATTTTTATTTGCCATTTTAAGCGCGATTTTTAGGATTTTTATGCTTAAAATTCCTTATTTTAGTTATAACTATTGTTTTGAACTATATGATTTGAATCTAAAAGAAAATTTTAGGGGGGGGAGGGCTATGTGCTTGTTCATCACTAATAGCTTAATCCGCCACTGGTTTTCCATGCTCCTATTCAAAAGTGAGCTAACGTACAACGAAAAAAAATTGCTATAGCTCCTATATTTTCCGAGAAACAACTCTTGAAAAACTCGAATCTTTCTTCAAAATTTATCAAAAATATGTTTGTAATTTCCGAAGATTTCCTAGCTTTTTCCACATTTGCTCGAATTTGCTATTTCCTAAGATTTTTCTTCACTTGTACACTAGATTTTCCCAACGATTGCCCCTGTAACGTATTCACACGATAGAATAACAGATTCCCTTTTGTAGTACCCGGCATAAAGGCATAATACATGGGACGGTTGGTAGTGTTCACATAAGCATAGCCAACCGTAACGGTAATAATTTAAATTCAAATATATTACAGCCCCCACGATTGTGAATCACTGCAATAAAAATATTGAAAATTGAAGTAGCTTCAAGTAAAAATTTCAAAAATAATAAATTTTGAATTTATTTCACCTGACGGCCGGCGACGGTATTAACTTTTACAATAAATTAGTGAGAAATAAAAATTGATTATTATTTGAAATTGACTTTATAGTCAAAAATACGTAGTTGCTAGGTATGTTTATAAAAAGAAATGATCTAATACTACTATTAATAGAACATCAAAATTATTAGAAAACCGAAAATAGAAAAACCCGTTCCCGAAATATTCGTGCCGTGGTTAGGATTCCACGTTAAGCTGTAGTTCTAAAAAATCTATTTCCTGATCAAAAATAGATTTAATTCCGGATTTTGGAGAGTTCAAAACAAAAATAATTTTTTTCAAGGCTTTACTTTCCTGTATGCATTAAAGTTTATTTTTCTTTTCCAGGTGGATGGTTGCGATTGTACCTTAAACCAAGATGATGATGAACTATTTGTTGTTTGAAGTGTTTAAATTGTGCAAAGTAAAACATTTAAGTGTAATAATCATTAATTTGAGGACTGATTCTAAAAAGTGTATAGTTTAAACGTGTCGAGTACTGTTGTTGGTGTTGCATATTGAGTACGTCATTGGTGGGGAAATTCATTCTATAAATTGCGTAAACCACACGTCCGATTCATTCTGAAAAACCAACCAGTCCGAGTAGTTGTAACAAGAAGAGGGTAGTTTAATTTTTATTTGATTTTTCGTTGTATGGGTAAGTGATTCTCTTTTGTTAATTTTATTATTTCACTTGTTTCGTCGGCGAAAACAAAAGCTATTTATTTTGTGACGCGTTTGTTTACGCTGTTGTCATAGTGTCAAATCACCTGATTATTTACTTTTTATACAAACATACCAACCTATTAGTGAGTACTTGCATTTTTCGTCCTAATCAGCAGATATTTGCCATAGTTACGCAATGAATATTAATTGCGTGTAAATTAAAGTATCTACTTACGTACAAAAAATAGGTAACCGATATTAAGGTCAAGGAAAATTATAAATTAATTTATATTGCTTTTTAATTTTGAAAACTACCTTATTTCGTGATCCTTAATTTTTAACAAAAAAAATCACGCCCATTTCTTGGTATACTTTCGTTCCAGTAATTAATTATCACAACTTGGATTTACCATTTTGCGTTATAGAATTTTAGGAATTTCTCGTACGTCACATCACGATAATTGCACGGTCAAGGAACTGCGTGTTTATAATTTCCTTTCGCGGACATTAGAATGGATTTAGTAACTCGTTACGAAATAATTATTTTATTTACAAAGTAATAATAATAATTTAAATGATCAATTATTGACTTTATCGAATTTAATGCGCAAATAACAATAATATTTACAGAAGGTGCGTTCGTTAGTCATTATTATTATTATTTCTGTTCCTATAGCAACTTGACACGAAACAAATGATTTTGTTTTAATGTCACGATCCATCAATTTACTATCAAATTTTAAATACAAAGTTCTCCGGGATAACCTTTTTGAAGGCTGTGAATAAATAAATTGATTACATTGCTTAGGGGGAATAATGCTAATTATTTTGCACTTTGAAACGAGTTTAGAAAGTACCGTTTTCCCGACTATGCAAATTGGTTGATCCTGATTGGTTTGTCAAAACAAAAAAACCGGAACATGATTTATAACTTTAGATTGCTAAAACAAATATCCAAAGCTCTCAAAAAACCGATATCGAATATCTAAAAGGGCGCCTGAACACGTGAACTCTTATTAACCGACCAATCAGAAATGATAATACAATCTGACAGCAAAATAATGAAACTTTGTACTAGGAAATTTTTATCAATAATTCGAAGACTAATTTGTTCTCACAGGACTCAAAAATTGATATCCTTTTGTTCTATGTTTTATGTCGTATCTGTAAATACAATAATTTGCAGAACAATGCAAAAGGAAGTATATGTAGATAGTACTACAACTATCACATACTTAAAATTTTTTATAAATCCAAACATGATTGCAATCGTTTTATTATTCAAAAATTGATTTCTTATCTTGAAATAGAAAACTTAAGTTATAAAGATATGTTTTTAAATTAATAAATTTCAAGTTTCAAAGTTAATCTACTTATCTTGAAATTGCGCATTCAATTAACGTAATAATTAATTATTCGCGTAGAATTTCAATTAAAAATTTTTTTTATTTATTTATTCTTTCTATTCAGTTTTTAATTATTTTAATTTGTATTTTTAAATCCTCCTTTTATTCTTTCCGCAATAACAAATATTTAAATTACAAGAAAAATTCGGAAAGGGGCGTTCCAGATTTTCTACGGGACATGTCCACCCCTACGTTCTGTATCGAATCAAAATTAAATGATATAAAATACAAGTACTCGTTAATAATGCTATTAATTAATTAGCTTGTTTAATATTAATGAACTTTCTTTTATTTAGATCGTGAAAAAAACAATTTACAAAAATTACTGTGTACAGCTGATCGGAATGAAGCTGTACATGGAATTAAGTTGGCATCTGTATGCACCACTTCGCAAACCATACCCTGGACAGAAATGGACAATACAGACCAAGCATATTTGCCAACAGTTGGACGCTGGGGCTGCGAATGGCCAAGTTGACTCGAAAATGCAAAACCATGGATCACAGAAAGCTCCTTCCTAGGGCACACCAAGTCCGGAAATTCCGGCAAAAATGATCATCCCGTTCATTTCGTCAACAACTGCAACATCGGCTATAACAACGGATACGGTCTTGAAGAAAATGACATAGTTTTCAACAACAACACCGACGTTCCCTATGATTTTCTGGCAGAATTGGTGCAATCAACTCAAATCGATGGCTTTTGGCCCATAGATCATCCATTACCACTTCCACGCTGGTCACAACAACCAAAAGAAATTTTGAAGGTGCCTTCCATTTGGCAATACGAGCAATTGGTCGCTGAAATAGAATTTCAAGTTCAGAAAGTGCTGGGAGATCACAACTACAACACCGTTGGTAACATTTTGGATCTTTACCATAATTTTAAGAACAGTGGATATTATAACCTCAAGCAATTCTTCCACAGGTAATTTCAAATTTCGCAAAACTTTGTTCGCAATTTAACGCATTAACTCTTACAGCTTTGGTCCTCTCATAACGCCAGAGCATCACACGTGCGTTGGTCTCGCTTTAGAATTATGGAAGAATCTTTTCAAATTGGATAAGAAGTTTCCGGGATTAACCGACTATTTATACTTGGTTTCGTGCGAAGAAAATATCGAAACGGTTGATAATTACCATGTCTTGTGTGATCACTTGGACGAGGTTGCTAAATCTTTGGAAAAAGAGCACGTCCTTCTGGCTCTCCGGTTGGAAGTTGAAGGAAGGTCGGGCGTTTTGTTGTGCGATCCAGGTTACCACGTTGCACGAGTTGTGACGGTCATGTCCGACAATTTGTATCCACACACAGGTAAAAAAACTGGAAAAAAGTAGGCACAAATGTTTAAAACAAAAAAATTGTAGGATGGTTTGTTCAGACACGAGAAGGCAAGTCGCAGAAGGAGTACAATTACAGTTACTCGTCTGAAAACAATAAGTTTGTTGAATGGACCGAACGTAACACCAACTCGAGCGGCATTGTCACTAGCACCACGGCCTTGATTTACACCTTGAAACCGTTCTTAACTGCAGTTGATGTGACCGAACGAAGAAATTTGGTCTATAATTTCCGAAGTTTATTAGCCAGAAATCAAAAGGGACAAGTTTTGGCCGGTATTTATTTCAAGCTTAAAGAAAATTACGACGAGTTTACCATTTTCTATCAGGAAGGAGGGGCGAAAAAGAGATTGAAGTTAAACTTTGCTATGTTTTTGCACCCTCAAGAGGTAAATTGAAATTTAAAGTGAACTCTAAATTTTAGAGTTTTATCTTTTGATTGTTGCAGGTTGACAAATCCATCTTGGAAGTTGTAAGAGAGTGCAGCCTTCAATTGAATCTGGAAGAGAACTTGTTGCAAGAAGTTTTAATATCGTTAGCCGAAATGTTGTGCGATCAGAGTTACATTAAGCAGCTTTTGGAAATTAATCGTCAAATTAATAACATGGGTGACGATAACTAGCACATAGCAAATACAGATTTAAATTTTGTATTTTTTTCTTGTGCTTTAATTTTGATCTTTTTTTTTCAGTTCGTATTAATAATTTGTCGTTATTAAAAATAGACTTAGACTTTTTTTAATGAGATAATTTATTAGTTTTTAGTTTTAACTGTCATTACTAATGTGCGCCACTAGTATGGCGTCAGAGTGTATCTAAATATTGCCTGCATCCAATGGGATTGTATGCACGCTTTATTTGGATACAGTGTAATGCAACGACTAATGGCGCGTGTTTTAAGTTTTAAAATTTTATTTTGTCAGTAGAAATATCTATAAATATTGATATATTGATATAAATTTTAATAAATCATTAAAGTTAAGATATTTAAAAATTATGTACACGAATTTATTAGAAAGGACGGCTGCAATTTATCGAATCTAAGTTAATTGTTAGAGGAATATTCAAATACAACATATTTTAATTTACAAAAATGATAAATTATAGTCGGTCTGTGTATATTACATGCATATCTCACTTGAAATTATTTTATATCTATTCAAATTTTATTAATATCGACTTCGATATTTTATTTTTAACCCTAAAATACTAATAACAGTAATAAAACTGTACTGTGCTATAAGCTAGAATAATAAAAAAAAGTATGCTTGACACTGGTTTTCATTTTACGAGTATGTAGTTTCCTTACCTTGGCTTTGCAGAATATCTTGTCTCCTACTTCATTACTTAAAAAAGGAATCCTTAACGAAGTATCTCTCAGTGGAAGAAAATCGCTACTCTTAAATTAACGGCCGGTTATTTAGTCCATTGATAGATCGTCGTATCGGTTGACAGTTTTTACAGGAACAGAGGGGTTTTGTGCTTTTTTTTAAAACTTTAATTTTGGGAGGCCAGGTAATCCAGCTCAAATAGCCCCCTTCTGTCTCTCTATTCCCTTCGTGCAAAACATACCCCCAACACTTCACTAATTTACTAGCCGACCATTCCGTTTAATGTGTCAGATCACTCAGGTGAAATACAAAAAAATTTGCAACGACCACGGAACAAGTTTTATTTAAAATTTAAAACTGACGTTTAAATTTTGCGGTTATAACATCAATAGCGGGAAACGACATCTACCGAATATTTCCGGTTTATTTTACGGCCCACTGGACAATATTTACGTTAGTTATAAGTGTGATTAACATCGAGATTTACAAAAATAATTTATACCATTTGAAGAATTTGGCTCGTCTTATTAGAAAACGTACAACGAAAACCTTCAGTGATTAAAGAAAGCAGCTACAAAATTGAACCTAACCTAAAAATATAATGATGTTTTGATTTGTGTTTATTAACTAAGTTTGGACAGAAAATGGTAAAAAGCGCTTCTTTGTGACTAGCGGAACGGTACGTTTGAGTTGGCTTTATTGCAAAGACGAAATTTGTACAAAGAACTGATTATATTGTGAGATGGCTTTTGTAGAAAACAAATATGTAATTGATGGTGTTCTGTATAATATTATGGAAACGCAGGACACTCATGATAAAATTCAAAACGGTAAGTTTAACATTTGAGCTTTCCCAAAAGATTCTACTTACTTCGCCATATATTGCAGATTCGGAGTTTGCATCCACTTATGTACGAGAAAATTCAGGGGAATTAGATTACCAACCAGTAAATACAACGGAAGGTGAGTAGGGCAACATGAGTTAAACGAAGGTTTGCCTCCATCCAACAAATAACCTAAATTTAAACTGTAAACCGTTTTTGTTTTTAGATTCTTCATTTACATGGAAGCATATTACGATTCACTTGCTTTTAGAGGAATATAAAAGAAGACAAGAAAGATTTAAAACTCCCACCATTAAGAAAAAGGATTTATGGGCTGAAATTCAAATGGAATTTGAAAAACATGGATATATCGTGAGTACGGAAGCTTTGGATAAAAAATTTAGAAATATGAAGAAAACTTATTTACAAATTCGCGATAAAAAACAGAGAACGGGAGGTACGGTTGCTTGGCAGTATTATAATACTTTTCGTGGTTTAATAAAAGACGATAAAATTATTCCAATGAATACGACAATAAAAGTGGAGAGTGTTCGCGAAACTAAATCAAACAGTCACAAACCTGTTTCGTTAGCGCATGTAGTGAGTAGTATGGTTGTGGATGACGAAGAAAACATGAATGTAATCCCACAAATGGTAAATTTAACATCCGTTAACATGAAACCCATGCAACAAAACGTTAATATGACAATCGATACGAATAATATACCTCCTTCGGCTAGTAGTAATCCTGTAACTTCTCCCGATGCTTTCTTTTGGGCAGAAATGTTACAAACAGAAAAATTGAAATTACAAGAAGCAAAAAAGTTACGCCAAGCACTGGAAAGCATGGTGAGTGTACAAAAAGAACGGAATATATTGTTAGCTAAAATAATTCAAAATTTCGGAAAGGAGACCAGATGAAACTGCATTCAGACTTTTTTGTTTGGAAGCTCCTTCTCAGTGGAAAGAATTGCTGCAATCAGAAACTTATGGGAAACAAGAATGTTGCTTTGGACACTCGGAAAAGTGGAGGACGTACAAATGAGTTGGGAGGTTTAATTATTTCAGACTTTTATTTCTTGTTCTTCCATGTGTGGCAATTTTTTGTTTTGTTTAGAAATATATTTTATATTGAATTTTGTTAAAAAATATACCTGTTCTCCTCAATCAAAATCCTTAATATTTTTTAAATACTGCAGTGCATTTGTGTTGTTTGTCCAATATTCGTCGGTGAAACCTATCAACCCCGTATTACTATTATTCTTTATTATAAAAACAAGAGACAAGGCTATATGTGATTATAGAAGAAACATAGTATATTAATTGAATGCTAACATATTAAGGGTAGATACGAAGTCCTTGGCGCGAAATTGAGAGTGAAGGCTCGTATTTCTTCCATAATTTAAGAACCATGTTGGTCTGATGTTTGTCACGAGTTCAAAAGCTTGATGATAAAGCAAATTTTAAAAAATCAATCAACGGCAGTAAGTTTGTGAAAATGAATTTCAAGGCTTATGTTAAAATTGCTGTATAATAAAACAGTGTTGAGATTAATATAATATTAATAAGCTTATAATAACCTTCGTTGAAAGCTTAAAATAATAATTTTATTTTATTAGTATAATTAGCTTGTTATATTGAAGTTTTAATATTATACAACAATTAAGAGAGCAAGTTTCTACCTTTTGTATGAGACAAAAATTACCGAAAAGAAGAAAAGTAACTTAACTCTAAAATTATAGGATATACAGTTTTATACATTTCCGATTGCAAATTTTTAAGGTACTTGTTAAATAACCTACGCTTATTTACTCAACAACGGTAAATAAAAAGGTAAGGGGGTCACCCACTACCGAGAGATAAAGTTACTTGTTTTTCATCCTTGAAGTATTACGCCAACCTTTAAAATCTCGTTATTTTGAAAACATAGGACGGGGCGCTGTCGCGGCTTTTTAAAACATAGAAAAGACGAGGCACAGACGTGACGCTAGGCTCTGTGAAAGATGACGGTTTTCGACCAACTTCATTCTCGCTAATATGCAGAGGGTTAGACGTTACTGGGTACATCCGGTATGGGGAAGCAATGAAGACGATATATTTTTTAAAATAATGGAGGATCTACATAATTATCCAGATCGTTTTCAAGAAGTATATAAGATGTCTCCACAATGTTTTAACTTAATTTTGTCCAAGGTGAAGAACAGGCCCGTAGCCAGGATTTCATTTCGGGGGGGGGGGGCTCATAAAAAACCTTTGTAAATAAGTAACATTTTCGGGGGACCCCCTTCCGGGAATGTTTATTATTACAAATGTTGCTTTTTCTAACACTTCGGGGGGGGGGGCATGTTCCCCCCCCCCTTGGCTACAGGCCTTCATGGTGAAGCTAGGTGCGTTTCGCCAGTCCCGCCCATTTCGAATTAAAATTAGTCTAAATCGTTTGTACCTTACTTATTTTCGTTTGTACCAGTTTTGTTTTTGAAATATTTCAAAATTTCTAATAATGACATTCTGCTAAATCACCCCACCCCCCGGATTTTAAATTTTGGTTATAAGATAGTTTTAATGGTTTGTATCGGTGTGTGTACCTTTCTTATATTTGGTTGTACCACATTTATTTTTAGATGTACAGAAATTGATATTTGAGGCATTGTTCTAAAAATCTAAATAACTATTATTGAAAAATAAAAATTTTAAAAACCCCTGATCGTAAAAAAATTTCAAAAATAAAAATTAATAATAAAAGCACCTTACTTTAAAAACTATTGTTCCCTTCAAAAAGAACAAAATAATTTTTTCTTCTTCACTCAACAACATAAATTCTCGGACACTTCACTCGAAAAATTACCTTATCATCCTTTCCCACCCCTTTTCCAGTACAAAGTTTCAACATTAATTTTGAAGTCAGGGGAAACGGAGAATTTTTAATATAGAATGTATAAACAGGTTTCATAAGTGGAACAAATCTCCGTTTCCCCTAACTTCAAAATTAATGTTTAACTTTGTAGTGGGAGGGGGGGGGAGGATGATAAGTTAATTTTTCGAATGAAGTGTCCGAGAATTATTCTGAAGAAGAAAAAAAATAATTTTATTCTTTTTAAAGGGAACGATAGTATTTAAAGCAGTGTTTCCCAACCTTTTCTATACCGTTACCCCTGTGACCTGTTAAGAAAATTGAAATTACCCCCACCCCCTTAAATATGTTATTAATGCAAACCATACAAGCAAATATAAATAGCTTTACTTTTACTTACTGTGTTTTTGAAAAACAGTCAGGGGTAAAAAGTTGAAAATAATAGAAGTTTATTTGCCAACCCAAAATTGAATTTGTTTATTTTGGGATTTTTAATGGTTCATTAAAACTATTAAATTTTGAAATATTTCAAAAACAAAACTGGTACAAACGAAAATAAGGAAGGTACAAATGATTTAGACTATTTTGGATCAAAAATTCAAAATGGGGGGGGGGAATGCACATTTTAGATATTTCAAAATATCTGAAAAACAAAATGGATACAAACGAAAATAATGAAGGTACAAACGATTTAGACTATTTTGGATCCAAAATTCAAAATGGGGGGCTGGCGAAATGCACCTGCATGACGCAGTTAGTTGTGTGTGACAGCGACGCGCGAGTCCCGGCACCAGCGCTCCACGCCCCGTCCTTTCTGTATGATTTTCAATAGGCGGCAGACGAGTAAGCGTCGGTCGTGTCCGAGCCCTGTCTTTTCTATGTTGTGCGTCACGACGCTTCTATACATTTTGTATGAAAAGGACGCGGAAGAGACATATGTCCGCGTCCCGTCTGATGTCTTTTCTGCGTGTCCAGTGACTTAGGGTTCGTTAGTTTTTAGTAAACCCTCTCCGTCCTTACCAGAGATGTTATACAGAGATGGTAACATCTCTGATCCTTACGTAAGGATTGGAATTTGTAACCTACCGCCGCGCCGCCAGGATTTGAAATTTACTGAAAAAATCTGTTATTACATTTTTTTCTAGTTTAAAATTTATTTTTTAAAATAAATGAAGATAACATCTCAAGTATTAATTTAATACAAAAATAATAAATATGTTTATTTGTGGGACTATCCAATGTGGTCCATGTGGGAATTAGCCATTCCGATGTCGAGATTATGTAAGAAAAACAGAAATCATCACAATAGCCAAAATTGGAAAGAGTGAAAATTTATGTAAGAAATACTTAGTACCTCCTTCACCGTAAAGATTCCTAAGGTCTACCAAAAACCCCTTCTCTAAAAAATATCCAATCAATGGAATTTTACCTTTATGGTAAAAAAACTGATGTTTTAATTAAACAAAAATACAAAATATTAATTAAGTGCATTAGGAGGACCTTATCGGTCGGCGTTTTTACTATCGGTGTAAATGTCTCTTAAAAGTTGTCTTAAAAAAGTAAAAAGAGGGCTTGATCTATAACTCAAAACGTCCACCTTCCTAACAAAAAGGTGGACAAAGGAAGAAAGAATACAACCCGGACTAAATATTAGAGTCTGATGCTTTAGCATTACCATTAATGTTAAGTATTATATCCATAATCAAGCCAAACAGTGATTCAAGTAGGAACTGTCATAACTTCAAAAAGGTAGCATTTAGTTTAAATTTTTCCATAATAGTTTACCAAACGTTAATCAAAATAATAAATAATTAAATATTCGTTACAGAAGGATAAATAATTAAAAAAATTACAATGTAAACGTTTATATTACGATAAAATTTACAGTTACAATATTTTTAAATATCAAGACTTTACCAACTACAATACACGATACAAATAATCCATAAAAATATCCCACTATTATATTATTATAGTATGTACTTGGTATGTATGTACACATTAAAACGTTCCAATTTCACTTCACACGACAAATTTTTGGCTATACATTACATATTAAGATCAATCTATAAGAATAAAAGTTGTTTAGATTTTACAATTGGCTATTGGGTGGAAATGTTGTTTAAAAATTGACAGTAATAAACTTCCGCTAGTTGGTAAAAATTTAATCAAAAGTAATCTAAAAAGAATCTATTACATATTAACATAATATTTTGTCATAAATTAATCTTTGCTTAAAGAGAGCAAATGAAATCATTATAAATGCACAACATAATAGTAATAAAAAATTATTATAATAAATAAATTTAGCCATATCCTTCCATTATAATACGATAAATGAGAAGAATTGGGAAAATCATTAACACAACATGTCCTCCAAACAAACATAATAATCACTTCCTTCGAACAAGTTCTCTTGATTCTTCTTACATATCCGGTGGTGGAGAACCAGTTACAGTTTTTATGTTCTTATTTTTTTTAGACTGAGAATGACTTACAGCACTGTAAGGATGTCTCGATGACGGCATGCTAAGAATACATTTGTATTAGTAAAATATTTGAGAATACGAGATAAATTTTGATTAGTTATTAAGACACAAAACACCAATTCACACTGCAAAAATAAATTTAACAATTTTATGATTTAGAAATGTTAAACTTATTTCACGTAAAACAAGAACATGCCAATGAATGAAAAATAATAATTAGGATTACAGGAAGTACCAAGCCACATCAAGTATAAAACAGTATTTTCACAAATTGGTTATTTTATCCAAGTACAGGGTTCCCACTGAATTTTCTAGAAAACATTCCCTGACTTTTTGATAAATCGGAAGATAAAATGGTAATGTTAGACCCGAGAAAATACATTATAAAATCAAATAAATTTATTTTACAATTTTACAAAAAAATTAAATTTTCTTAAACTTTCAATTTTCGAATTTATTTCCAGATTTTACACAATTTACAACTTGAAAAAAACTTAAAAAAAAAAATTTTATTTTTCCCCTAACTGAACATTTAATTTCCTGACTTGGAGCTAAAAATAAAAACTTCCCTGACAAAGTTAAAAAATCTTGAATTCCCCAACTTTTCCAGACGAGTGGGAACCCTGAAGTAATAGTTTGAAGAAACTCGGAATTGCTTCACAATTTTTTTTTAAATAAAAATCGTTTTAAGTAATTGGTTATTTGTACGTTGACCTGAAAATGTTGTTTTAATTGTAATAATTAAGTTATTATGCAAGGCTTGGATGGCAATTTAAAACTCACATTGTACAACCACAACTAACAATGAAAGGCCACGAGTGAGCGTAAAAAAGAGAAAACCTGGGATAATTGAACTAGAACAAGATTGCGACAAAAGTTAAATGGGATGGTCTTCATTGGTTTGTTTGACTCTAAGTATGTTTGTCTTATATTACGCCAGAATTTTTAAAATTGAACCCTGTAGAGCCACTTCAAGATATTGGCGCGAAAGTATAAATCTTACTGGATGATTAAAATCAGATTTTTTTTCAAAAAACAAAATTAATGAAGTAACAGAATCTTTTCATTTCAAGACTGTCTTTGGACTAGAAGTTAAGGAGATCCGCTGCTAACACTAAGGTGCATCTGAAGGAAGTATCCGAGCACAAAAAGAGGTTACATATTAAGCAAGCAAGAAACTTTCCTTCACCATTCACCCAGGTCCCTGTAGTTTTCAAAATTAGAATAGATTCTGTAAAATAAATAGCTAAAAATAATTTTTTTTTTCAAAAAAAAAAATAAATAAATAAAAAAGGTCTCTCAACTTTATTTATTGAAATTTAGGATATTGAGTGTTCACCGATTGACTCTTAAAGTATTCATTAGTTTGCTTCAGTTTTTCTTCCTACTTATTATTTTTATTAAAAAAGCAAAACAGGAACACGAATAAAACGAACCACAACTCAACATGATGTAAGTCCCTCACAGGCATAAAAAAAAACATGCACACATATTAGATAAAAATCTAATAAAACATTTCCAGGAAAAGAAAAACGCATTCAACGTTAACTTGCATTAATTTTTACAAGCACAGAACAATTAAGAAATCTTATAGGCGTCAGCAGTAGTTACAGGATTAAGAAAAATAAGATTTTTCATTAAAAAAGTTTCATTCCGCTTACAACTTACAAGAAAACATTGTCGAGTGCAACCTTGAGATTTTAAGATTGCACTTCGTTTGTCTCTCACAATAGAGCAACTGACAATAATAGACTTGAATATTATTTTTTATAAAATTTAATCAGTCTAATCCCTAGCCTGCTTTTTCTCTTGCCTGAGGTTTGTTCTTGGATCATTTACGAATATCGATCTCTCTGGGGGTGATGTTTTCCTGAGAAACAACACGAATTTAATGTAGATGTTAGGATTGCCCAAGTCCTCGCATTTACATCATCAAACTCCTAGTTGTTACATTATGATAATATCCTTCGTGAGGTAGAAACAAAGAAGCATCAGAAACGGCCAAACTGTATATTCTCCTCAGAGTGTTGGTAACAATGGTACACTGTAAAATCCGCCCTTATAAAACAGTAGGCGCGAAAAACAATGTTTTTGTATGACACAATGCGTCAGGCATGCGCACTTGAGCATATTTAATTAATTTCATCAACTCAGGCCGCTAGAGGCGCCACTTATTCAATGTTCCCACAATTTGGTATCAAGTACGCATTTTAAGTTTAATGTATTTGTTTCAATTAAAATGAAAATACAGGATTTTCTAAATAGTGAACAGCGAAAATCACGTTTGCTTTTTAATGTTAAATCCAAATTTTTAACTTTTTTTCTTCGATTAATAATTAACACTAAAAGCATTGTTTTTGCTGTTCCCTGTTTCGAGACTCTACTGTATATTTATTTATATTTTTTAGGTAGCAATAAATTGATTCCTTTAAAAATGAACTTATTACAAAAATAATGGTAAAGACTCGTTGCTTGAGCATGTTTGTGTTCCTTCCAAATGTTGAATATCATGCACCGCCTTTGAATAAGGCAGACAAATATGGCTTATCATTTAATATATTGTTACGACCTTCTCTTGATAATTTGTTTCGATCTTCTGGTTTTGTTGTAAATAAATTACCATTCTTGCTAGATCAAATTTTTAAAATACTAATTCAATCCTTCGGTTATTTTCAAGGTCACCATAAAACTGTTTAATTTCCATTGCCATTCCTAGACCTTGTACATCAAAATTCCTCTGCGGTTTATCACTTGTGTTTAAACCAAACTACTACACTTTGTTTACCAATAATACTACCCAATTTTTGTTTTATCAAATTGTAATTTCCGAGATTCTTTGATTGTGCATTAAAGGTTACACTAAACTTATTTGACTATTTTAAACTTGCCCTTTCAGTATAACAGTATACTTTTTTTTTAATATAATGAAAATATTCACAAAAATATGTATTAAAATATTTATTTGATAATAATATAAAAAATATAAAATTTTAATCACGTTTCAAAATTGCCGTTCAACGAAAAACAAATCAGTTGTTTCTAATACATTTTGACTTAAGTCTGTAACCACCACATTTCAATTTTACAAACATGTCAACGAACAAAACACATCATCGGTGAAGATACTTACTTTTGAAACGATAAGAAACTTGTAATTTTGACTTTAATTAAATTTTTTTCTATTAGTTATGCGCGAAAACCTGCAATATACATGGAGAAGTGTGTATGAGTGAAAATGCACAAAAATGACAAATGTTTTAAAAAATCAATGGTTAACAAGTATGCAAATTTAAGTCAGGACAAAATGCAAGTAATTTTGCACTCAAAATAAATTTTGTAATGGGTAAAAAATACAAAATTATATTTTTTAACAAACGTTAACTAGACAACGAGAAAGTAAAGAAATACAACATAAAATTGAAATTCCATTCCTGTGATTTTTTTTCAGAAAGTTGAGGCGAGATTGGTAATTTTTTATAAAAATCAAAATACTTTTGCAAACAGTGAAGAAGAAGAAAAACAGTCAACAGAAGAATTTGAACCAGAAGCTCAAAATTAATCACAAACACAATGCAGAATCTAAGCTATCTACTCTAGACCTATTTTGTCATAATTATTTTAACTAGCCATTGTTAAACCAGACTTTGGTGTAGCATCAGAAAAGTTTTCCTGAAATTTTCTGCATCAAGCTCCGACATCAAATTTAATCAAAGAAAGTTCCTCAAGGGGGTAATCATTAAATGAAGCCTGTGGAACGGAAAAAAAAACGAGTCCGCATGATGTCTTTGTGCAGTCTCACCAAGTCTTTGAAATCTCATGCAATCTTTACGAAAGTCTTGATGAAGTCTATGGGACGCAAAATTCAAAGTGATTCCTCGGGTTTCTTCCATTTTCTATGTATCTCAAAAATTCAAAGTAAATTTCACATTCCACAGACTTCACGAAAACTTTTCAAAGTTATTTCTAGATCGTGATCATTTTATGGCAGCTCGAAAAAAAATTTCACAGTTGTCCCCATTTTAAAAAATATGTTTCGATTGAGATTTGAAAAATTTAATTTAATCTGTTAGAAACTGGCTATTAAAAATTGAAAAAGAAAAAATATGTACATAAGATTATGATCTTGATTAATTTCGTTCTATTGCAGTTAAAATTATAAATTTTGTATTTTTCACCCAAAATAACGCTTCAAGTATATGAAATCATGATGAAAGCAAAAATTGTTTGTTTTTATGTCCATACCTTGCATTATTCGAAGTTGTAAGAGGGCTAGACCTAACACTGCGGCGAGAGGAAACCAATGGACTTGTAATGCTACTTCTTTCCCTAGACCGGCGACTACAGCATGCGATAAAAACAAAAATACATCTATAAGCTATACACAAATGCAATATGTACAAGAAAGAAAATACAAAAAAAAATGCTAATGCAAGTTCGACTTTAAATAGTGATCATATAATTAAAAAATAAATAAAAATTTTACCTTGGTCCTGCTGTTAGAGCTGGCAAGCCACGAACATAATTATCTCTATCGCCATAACTGTATCGATTACGTAAACTAGATGCACCTGTGATACGTGGTATTTCGGAACGGCGTGTTTTCGTTTCCCATTCTCTGTTAAAATCATCTGCCTCTTCCTCTTCCAAATTTATAAAATCTTGCCGCTCTTCCTGATCACCTGAGCGTACATTTTCCTCACGTTCGACAATGTGGGCTCTATCGCCAATATGATGACCAATTGACATTTTTTTAGTTCCAGAAGCAGAATCGCACTCGGTCTTTTGAGTTTCGCGCACACCGCCAGGAGCTGTACGCATACTAGACGTAGCCTTATAAACGTGGGGACGTCCATCAGGACCAGAAGACATACTGTATACTGTGCTACTACTATAACAATGAGAATCGCCCAAAGAATTCAACGAATTACTCAATAATCTGTTCATGGGCGGCATTACAGGAAAACTTGGACGGGGTAGTAGAGAGTTTTGTGAAATGGCTCTCATGCCACCAAAAGGAAAATTGCCCAAACCAAAATCGGGCATACCAAACGAATCAAACATCAACGAACTCATAACGCTGTTGGCGTGCCGTATATGGGGCCTACAAAACAAAACCCTCATTATTTATTAACCTATTGAATAAAATCGAAAACAGCATGGCGGTCTTTTACAACAACTTCGCAACAAATTTCATAACATTTCTTACTTACCCGAAAAATGGATCTTCTTCGAAGTCTCCCATAGGTGAGCCGAAAAGTGACATTTCAACGGTAATTAAATTTAAAACGATAGCACTACAATATTAACGAAACGCGTTTTTTACTTTAAGAAATTGACCTTGTTCAACACAGATACGTCAAATCGCAAACAACTGACAGAAACGTAACACAACAGTAGGTGGCGCTTTTAATGTAGATTCAATGCAGGGTTGCCAAACCATCAAACTAAATTTGTTTTTATGTGACAGACTGGGACTAAATTCAAATTTGAAAAATCGCAAGGGCGAAAAATAATTAAATATTATTCTTGATCTAATTTACTCAAAAATTTGTTCTGGGAAGAAGAACAACTATGTTGCAAAGATTTTGAATTTAAATATTTTGGGGGTAGTTCCTCAGTGGCGTAGCGTGGATTTATAGTACCCGGGGCAAACGTTAAATTTGCCGCCCCCCAATTTTAGCAAAAAAGGTTTTTTTTTAAATCAATTTATTAGTTGATATTAATTTATTATTAAAATCAATTTATTAAAATAAAAATAATTAAATTACAATTTTATTCTGCGTGATTTGTGTAATGCAAACTCTTGAAATCTTTTTCGATTGCCAAAATAGCTGAATTTGTTAATCTTAACGTTGACATTATAGATCTTAAATAGTTTTTAATTATTTTTAATTTAGAGAAGCTTCTCTCACAACTGGCATTACTTATGGGTTATGGCAACTTTTCTTTTATTTTTAACTATTTCGCGCCATCTATCATGCCTCCCAGGGCATTTGCCCCCCCCCTCCCACGCTGTTCCACTGTAGTTCTTCAAAATATCTTTTCCCCCTTTTTATTTATTGTTTCTTTGTTAGTATTTCTCATTTTTACTTTTTAATTATTGTTCCAATTGATTTTGCTTGCCGTCATTAGCGGCTTTCTAGGTGTGGTACATGTGATAATTGTATACCTGTTGAAACATGAAGCTGGATCTAAAACAGGGTTTCTTTTTATTTCTTATTTTTAATCATTGCAGATGTTTATCTTAGAATTTGATGCCGTGATTCATGCAGATATGCATTAATTGGATCACAACGGAGATAAATCCAAATTTACCAACGCTTCAGGTAAAAATCAGCCCGTACTAAAATTAAATTTGCAAATTTTTACACTTGTTTTTTGAGATGAAAACCGACTCAGTGCGGTTTCTGCGGAATCTCGTGATTCCACCACAGTGTCTGCTTTTATATTTGGCAATTTTTATTGTCCACTTTATACCAATTCTGGAGCTTCGAATAATGCTTATTGTTAATATCATAACTTCATAACCGGGAAGGGTGAAGGGGGTCTGGTGACAGGAACTAGGGTTGCCACCTAACCTTTTTTGGAAAAATAAGTTTTTTTTTAACAAATTGTCCTTAAACAAAGTTCAAACTTGGCAGTTATATAACGCTAATGCCAAATAGTCACTTCCAGTGGCGTAGCCAGGGGGGAGACTTGAGGGGCCAGGCCCCCCCCCCAAAATTATTTTTGTATTGTAATTTTCTAACTTTCTATTAAGCGCTTGACCTTGAAAATTTGAAAAATTTTGTTTGCGACGCTATAACAAGACTCTCTTCGCTCGTGCCCCCCCCCCCGAACTAAATTCCTGGCTACGCCACTGGTCACTTCACTCAGAAAGCGAGTGAGTGCCCTCTAACCGAGGATGAATTATAGTAGGGCGAATAGCCAATAGACGATGAGAAAACTCTTTGAAATAATTTTGAAACTATCAGTAGAATAATAAAACTTTACTCTCCAAACCATTGTTATTCTATTCTAGACTAAAGATGCTACTTTTGCGGTAGCCGCATTTTACTTTTGGATATGTATTGCGGATGGAGTATTTATTTATTTTTGATAGATTTCCCGATAGAAAATCAACTTTTTACTTATCAGAATTTCCGAAGATGCTAAGCATCCCTTGCCTTATTTGACTAGCTGCCGTTGATCAAGATCTACCGTTAGACTAGTGGCGGCTCTTTACCTTTTAATTTGAGGAGGCTAATAGTATAGTTTATATGCTATTAGCATAGTATATTTTTACAGATGTGCTATTGCTTAAATGTAATATTTAATTTAAAAAAATTTTAAAAATAATAAAAGTTTCCTCCCCTGACGGGTCGCCGCTGCTTTGGACAAATCGCAAATCGTCCTACCGCCAGTCCTGGTTGTACAATAACAATTAAATCGCTTCTGTCAAAGATAATTTGTAAACTTGGCAACGTTACATCTAAACTTCACTTACGATCCACACGATTTATTTCTAGTACGAGAAGAAACTCGTTTTTGGTTAAAAGTGCGTGCCGAAGTAAAGTTGTATTCGTATAATCGCCAGTGTACGAAGAGTTCCATGTGAAAAGTAATACAGTTGTTAGTGAATTAAAAGTAAATTTTAAAAATGAATTCGACACACGAATCGACTAAAGAGAAACTTATATCTAACGGCAATTCGAATCACAAACTTTCGCCAAAAGAGTCGCCAGTGAGATCCACATCTGTGTTTATGAAATTTTCGAGTTACGTTCTTGCACTCAGGCCATGGTCTTTGAGTGCAAGTTTAATGCCTACTCTGTTGGGTGCAACTATTGCATACAAGCAAACCACCGATTTTAATTATATCACCTTGTTGCTGACCGTCTTCACTGTTGTGTCGGTGCATGGTGCTGGAAATTTAGTTAACACATATTTTGATTTTGTCAAAGGAATAGACGATCGCAAATCTGACGATAGGACCTTAGTGGATCATATTTTAACGAAAGACGAAGTTGTGTCATTAGGTGCTTTTCTCTACTTTGCTGGTTGTGTTGGATTTATTTTGTTAGCCGCCTTATCGCCAGCCAAAATGGAACACTTAGCTTTGGCCTACTTTGGTGGACTATCTTCGAGTTTCCTATATACCGGTGGAATAGGTTTTAAGTATATAGCATTAGGTGACGTTATTATTTTAATATTTTTTGGACCCATGTCGGTTCTGTTCGCCTTTATGGCACAAACCGGTCGAGTCGATTGGGCCACCATCTATTATGCCATACCTCTGGCTCTCAACACCGAGGCTATCTTGCATAGCAATAACACGAGGGATTTGGAAGTGGACCGGAGGGCTGGAATTGTAACACTTTCGATTCTCATCGGATACACAGGTTCTCATGTATTGTACGCATTTTTGTTATTTTCACCTTACGTTATGTTCATAGTCATGTCGATTAAATATTCGAAATGCTTTATGCTGCCATTGGTAACGTTGCATAATGCTTTCAAAATTGAAAAACAATTTAGAACTAATCAAATTCACAGCATACCTAAGAAAACTGCTAAACTTAATTTATTTTTTGGAATATTGTATGTCTTAGCTTGTAGTATTGTACCTACCTTACCGTACTTAGCTCAAACATAAGCTAAACGATTATTGTTAATAGGTATTGTAATAATAATTTTTATTTAATTAAATGGGTTCTCTAAGGGTTCAGTTTTTTGGCATCAAAAAGTCCTCTTAGAATGTACTCGAAAAATGAGAGGACCTATAAAAATGTTTTGTTTAAAAAATTCGGGTTAGACTTAAGTAGAAAAATAACTTAACGAAAATCAGAGTTTCTCAACCTAATCTCCAGTTTAAATTACCCTACTAACCTAATGGTCAAGTTCAAGTTCATGGAACCAAGGTTAATAATAATTGTGCAAAAAGCAAGGCAGCTGTGTTGTTAAATAGCCTTTTAATGTTAAGTAGGCATTAGGAAGGAAGAAGTTGTTAATTACACAATTATTATAAAGATTACGTTTTTACTCCGATTTGTATCGAACATGTAAATTATTCGTTTCTTACGTAACATTTTTAAAAGATGAATCGAATTTTTACGACGTTTATCTTATTCATATTTATACACAAAATTTATAAATATTGATTATTTAAAAAAATTTAATAAAAGCAATAAAATTAGATTAATTTCTGCTCTAACGGTACGTGGAGTAGTTTTAAATGGATCGATTAGCTTTAATTATTATTATTTTATGTTCTGTTTTAAAAATTCAAAAACTAAAACGGATATTTTGTTCTTCTTCGATTTTATTTTAAATAAATTTCAAACCATAGAGCAGAAAATACTCTAATAGCTTATTGTGCTACTAGTAAGGAGAAATCACTTTCACATGTTGCACACAAGATTTTTTTACTAGGTTTTTAATATGAGACCAAAATCTTCCATTTTTAATTTTACAAACCTTTATAAGTGGAATTTCTTGGTGTACTTTTGCTTTTACCTTGAAATACATTTGCATACCCGTTTTTTCATCACCCTGACCATTTGTTTGTTTCAGTATTGGGAAATTTTCGTTAGTACTCAAGTACCATTTTTCTCCCCAAGTCCACTATTATTAATATATTATTTGTAAAAATTCAAAAAATGGCATTTCTATCCTAATTTTTTTATTCAAGATTTATTTCGGAGAAAATTTAAATATTTAAAAGAAAATTAATGAAATAAATTTATATAAACATACCGAAAGCTGAATTGTTTAAAATCTTTTTAAAGTTATAATTTAGAAAGCGTAAATTGTAATTCTGATTAGACAAGTGAAGATCTGAGGATTTTTTATTTATTTTTTATCTAGTTCTCATTCTCGGATCTTCAATTGTTTAGCCACTCACACTTTCTACTACCTGTTATTACTTTTGGGTGTAATAATAAATGGTATACAGTTTAACGGACTCGAAAATCAAACCCGAGATTTTCTAATCGCTAATTTTGTTTTAGATTATTATTATTGAGCTAAACCATTTATTTCCTAAATTTAATAAAAATTTAAAGTTTGGAGATTTGACAATGCGTTTATTATTAATGAAAAAATCTATTTTAAAAATTTTATTATGTAGAAAATATTCTAGGAAATGTGCGGCATATATTTAAAAAGCAGGCGCGGCCAGACAATTAAAATTAATGAAAATTAGCATGCAAGATTGACAAAAAATGTAGAGTAATTGTACCGCAAAATTATTTATATTTCATGAAGATATACCGCACAAAGATATATGATTCCACATCATAGTAGTTATTAGCACATAATTACTTGATTAATTCTCCTGTTACCCTGACGTAGTCAGAGTCGGCATTTTCGTTATTTGTGTTCTGGTATAAGGAAAAAAAATTCATGCAAACCATATTTTTTCACAGCAATTTTGGCTATAATAATTATATAACTACTATATTTATAACAAGTAAATAATAATCTAACCACTCAGTTCTATTTATATTTATTGTTAATTTCGGTGGAAAATTTACATTTTTAATTGATGGATTTTCCAGCGAAACTAGGGTCAATAAAAATATAAATAGAACTGATTGGCTAGATTATTATTAACCTAATTAAGATGAAATACCATTACATCTGCGTAAAAGCCATTGGAATGACTAATAAACACTATCTTTGTTTTTGCAGCAGTTTGAAATGTTTTGAAACTGTCAGACGCGCGCGTAGGCTAAGTTTACCCTACGAATTTTGTGGCTTCTGACCCTGACAGTTTCAAAACGTTTCAAACTTTTGAACGAACAAATCTTATATTTTTACGAGCCATTTTCATTAATTTGGTTAATAGAATATTTTGCCGAATTTTTCCGATATAAATTTAAACTATGTCGTTTCTCTTTAATTTATTAAACATAATACATCTTCGTTATATAAAATGAAATTCTCTCCTTTTCAAGTTAAATAAAAGTGTCGTATTTTTATAATTTTATTGTTGAAAACATAGTAATGTATTTGACGTACATCAAATTTTCGTAAGGCGTTTACGACCAAACATTATTTTTTATTGATCGTAAAAACGTAATAAGTCATTTTATCTCTATGTTTCCAATAAAATTAAATTATTCAGAAACAAGAATATCTACATTATAATAGGCCTACCTATATTATAATATTTACATTTAAGAATACTTCAGCTTTCACTTTGTATGTTGAGCATCTCAACGTAAGTCTGGGTTTACCTTCGAGCAATTTAAAAAATAAAAGAATTTCTTTTTTAATTAATACGTGCACTCTCGCACGGTTCGAGTTTTTATCTCAAATTTATAACCCAAGTACATATTACTAAAAAATAGAATAACAAATTTTTTAGCTGTTCAAAAAATACTAAGATGGAAAGTAGTCAAGAATCATTATAAGTTTCTGAGAGCATCTTTGACAGGTTGTGTCGTGTTTTGTGATGAACGTTGTGTTGGAAGTAGTATCTGATTTTAAATAGACCATAATGCCCACAGCTTAAAATGGCTATACTTTTGAGATTATTGCAAGGTACTTACTTTTCTAGATGGTGGCCGTCAGACCTTGTATCATAATTTAAGCAGCAGGTCCAACTGGTCATGTCTATAAAAATCCATCAAATTGCTGCTAGTCGTTAATTGCATCCGTTAAAAGTTTCATTTGCCGAGATTTGAAAACTAATTACGATTTAATTTGTTTACGATAATTGTACGTAACCAGAGAAGTAATTAGTAGTAAAAATAATCAATATGCGAAACAGCTTCTAGTCGTTCTGATCACAAGAACGTCAAACCATAAAGAACACAACGCGTCATTTAGACTTTGCAATTTTGCAGTATTTATCACCTGAACGATTCGATCGATTAAATTCTTTTGATCCAAGCGAATGTAGATTCCTTTTTTGCCACATCTTCTCAGTGCTCAGGTTGTGGGGGACTCACAGTTTAACGTCAGTTCCGTAGCACAAAGTTAGAAAAGGATATTTTAGGCGTTTAAACCTCACGGCTAGCACATCGCCCAAATTGTTATTTTGAGGTTCTCTACTGCTTCCGATTGGTCACCTAAAACTGTTTAAATATATTTTTTGCCCAGCGAGACCCGACCCCATTGCTCGTAATATTTTTAATTATAACTAGAGAAGCTCAAAATTGAGCGACAATCTTCTATCTAGAAAATACCATGACGTAATTGTATAAATATTATTTATTCCTAAGTTTCTAATTATTTTAAGTCAAAAAGTTGCTGAACCACCTCACCCAATTTATTTATAGATACGTTTTTCTTTAGTTACTCAAAAAGTTGTTCATGTAACAGTAAAGTAAGAATTAATTAATCAGTTACCATTTTCACGTATAATACCGGCGATCCTCAAAATGTTTGGTCCAACGAATCTACTAAATTTAAATATTTTTGCATTTTGATAACTTTAAGAAAATTGGGCTTCCAGAAAAATGAAGCTAAAAACTGACCCTTAATTTTTTAAAATTTTGCAATTGCCGATATTTGTGTGCTGCATATTACATAAATGTGTAATATAATAATATGATGTGTATTTCGTGAGAGCGTACTTTTTAAGTTTGTAGAGAAGAAATAAAAATGTTTATGTGTTCATCAGTCGAAATGAAAGTAAAAATTTAACGAATTAGATAAATGGAGAGTTAACAAGCAAACAGAAGCCTCGTGGCGGTTTGTAACAATATTAGTAATTTATTTTATTACGGAATACGTTTGTGGGTAATTAATTTGTTGAACAATAAATTATAAGGGCTAATTTCTGCTTGATAACTACGTCCAAGGAGAGTAAGCTCGAAGGAACGACTTAATTTTATTTATGTGACGTTTGTATAATATTATATTAGTTATATTGCGTACGTGGACGTTAATTTTTACCTTATGTACTTTTAAGCAAATTTTAAGACTTATCAAACCAAGTACGTCAGAATGGAAGTAATCTTAAGCCATTTCGTCGGGCGTTAAGGTAGAAATTGTGTTCTGCAAACTTAATTATTTACTTAATCTGTTGTAGGTGCTAAAATGTTGATTAATTGTGTAGATATTTATTTATTAAAATAAAATGTATTTTTATTAATTAAAGTTAGAATTAAAATTTTATCATACTGTAATAATAGTAATAAAATTATTTTTGTATTTGTTTAATTAATTTATTATTTCCGCGTAGAAAATCTTACCTGGGGACCTGTTTTTTTTTCTCATAATAATTGATACATACCTATTTTTTACTGTATTCATCAATATTACTATTGGATTTGAACTGAGCATAGGTGAAGGTTTTGATAACCATCGCGTATTATTTTTAGGACTACTGCATCTGCTATTTAATAACAATGCGTATTATTGACTGGTTTACAAACAAATTGATTGTTTGACATTGACACGGAAACCAAAAAATTGAAGATGGACAGTCCAAAATGGTGATGGACTACTTACATCCATCCATATTGTCTTATTAACTGTCTAAATTATCAGTTTGTTTAAGGCTATTTTAATTAACTTATGACAATAAATGTTAAGTCTGTATAATTGTAGGTAGAAATTTTTCTACTAATTATTATTATTATTCAATATTGCAATTTTTTTATGTAATAGAAAACATTACACCAAAACTGCTTTTGTAGATTAAAAATAGAATCTGAATATATGCTCAAAGTGTAGAAAATAAACAGAACATAATGTTAAGTGAAGGTTTGAGTATTGTAGATATTTAAAAAAACAGACATTTATATGATAGTAATAATAAATATACCGGGAGGTGCAATGATGCATGCATAAATATTGAAGAAGAATGTATTCGGGCTTTAACTGTTTTGATGAAATTGAAACTAGAGAAAAACTATACATATCTGTTGAAAATACTCAATATTGTTCGACTTAGTTTTTGTATAGTGAAAAATAAATAATTTATAAACTTGCTTGTTTTTTTGATAGTAGTAGACATAGTGACACTTATCCAGTTCCGTTTTTTAATTAGTTAATTTATAGTAAAATTAATACTAAAAGTATAGAATTTCAGATAATACTGCATCAGAATGCCGGCCTACTGTCTACGTAAAGACTATAGGGGTTATATAAAGGTAACCGCGAAACCCTTCGGCAACGGGAAACTCTTCCATTAATTAAATTCTCTAGCACATCATCGCTCTAATTTTTAGTCGACAAGTTATGGATATTGTTTTTGCAAATCCAGATCATCAACTATTATTGTTGTTCTAATATTCTGTAAAACTTTGGAATAAATTAAAGAATAATTAAAATATATTATGAAAATCCTTGATTCTCTTTTGTTAACACAATATAAACTAGTTTTTGTTTCTTCTTTTGTTTTATCGATTATATCTAGCGCCTCAATTTACCACCCAATTGAAATATTCCTAATACTTTTTGAACTCAAATATTTTTAAAATATATTCTTTGTTTCCTTTGAAATTAAAATACATAATTCACAGCATCATTTAAAACTTAAAAATTTATTAAAACATAGGTAATTACAAAATATTTACTTGTAAAATCTGGATTCACAATGAATATAAGCGTAAGAAATATGTACATAAGAAATAAAAATAGAAGTTTAATTGAGAATGGAGTAATGCCGGAATAATTTTGATATTCAAAAAGACCATTCCACATCATGATGTATAAGCAGGGGTGGGCTGGAGCCGGTTGCTAAAATTTTTGAAACTCGGTGAGCCACTTGTTAAATTAGCCCTGAAACCAAAAAATAAGTCGTTTTAATAGTATGTTTATGCAAAATATACACATCGCTATGTTTATTTTGTACAATAAATGTTTTGTTTTGTTATATATATTATATATTTTATCCCGTACAAAAATAAATGAAGACAATGTACTCATGTACCGTTTTTTTTTTCTTCGAAATAATAGCGAGCCGGTTGTTCAAAATTTGGCAGCCCACCCCTGTGTATAAGTAGATTAAAATTTCATCATTGTTCGATGTTTTTATTCAGCTCTTATTTGCATTTATATTTCTTATGCAGTGAGGAATGGTTTTTTTGCGAATATCAGTGTTATTATTATTTTTGCTTTTGTTTATAGTAAATTCAGAGTAGTCCCATAGTCATTACATAGTGAAAATGGGTCTGCGTGGAAATAACTCTGAAATTATAATAATTTTTTTTTGCCGAACTTTCAAAAATATTTACATTGTAAAACAATTACACTTTCCTCAAGTTATATTTGTATATTTCACAGACTAGTTTCGGCGCTTGCCTTCTTCAGTGTGATTCTACAAAAAACAAGCAACAAATGAAGTCCGCACATTGGCTTCTCTCAAAAAAAACAACATATCGTCAAAGAGCTATAAAAGAACAGTCATCAAATACAACACTCCAAATTTCTAAAAATCCAAATTTGCTTTTAAAAATTCACAGGTTGCAACTGTGTACGTTAATAAATAAATTAAAATTAAATTTATTCCATGCTGATAGGTGCTATCTCGGTGCAACAAATCACAGTTTTTAAAAGATATGAAAAATGGGAGTGTAGCATAGGTGTTCTTGTTCATTTAAAAGTACAATACTATTATCTTTTCGCGTTCTCCGTATCTCTAGATGTTCCAGCTTGTAGCTCGTTGACGGTATGTTGTTTTTTTTTGAGAGAAGCCAATGTGCGGACTTTATTTGTTGCTTGTTTTTTGTAGAATCCCACTGAAGAAGGCAAGCGCCGAAACTAGTCTGTGAAATGTATAAATATAACTTGAGGAAAATGTAATAGTTTTATTGTTGCCTAATAGCCTCAATAAGGAGTACCTTACCTATAATATTTACATTGTATCTGAAAAAGTATTTCAGAGAAAAAAAATTGAGGAAAAACTGAAATATTACAAAGAAGCCTAAACCTAACACACTGGAACAGGGTAAAATTTGTCAAGCAAGATTACAAAAATCACAACATCTTAAATTTGTTGTTTTCTGTAAATGCAGAAATAAGTCATATCAAAATTAAAATATATAATATTCTGGGTGAAAGTATAAAATAATGGTGCTTTAACAAATATGTAAACAAAATACAAAAATTACCTAGCTCAAAAAATTACCTAGACAATGAATATCGAAATTTCTTTCCCTTGAAACTTATGTGATTGAATTCTCGGGTGTAAGGGAAGGGATGAAATAAAACAACTTTTATCGGTCGACTAGTTTCGACCTCTATATGAGGTCATCTTCTTGACTGTAATTAAAACGTAGACAACAAAAAGTAGACAACAAGAAAAATAACACTATCACCAAACAAATTCTTACTACCAAGAAATTCTTAAAAGATAACCCGCAAATCCTAGTCTTGAAAGCAGATAAAGGTAACATAGCGGTTGTTATGAAAGATACAGATTACCATGAAAAGATGTGCAATCTCCTAAAAGACACCACATACAAAAAGCTAGCAAGAGACCCAACCACAACTATTCAAGGGAAATTCAATAATATGATCAAGGAGCTGTACGATTGTGAGTGTATTGATATGGTCACAAGAAAGAAACTTACCCAATACAATGCTCGACCTCCCCTCATATACGGTCTCCCTAAGGTACATAAAGTAGGAATGCCTCTTCGTCCTGTTGTGAGCTGTATTCAGTCACCCTCTATCATGCTGGCCAGATACATCAATACTATACTTGACAACGTGACACCTTACTTTCCCTTTGGTGTACTGAACTCGATTGATGCTGTAAAGATTGTTTCCAGTAGCACTCTACCAAATGACTATGTGTTAATATCGTTTGATGTCACATCACTATACACCAATATATCTAAGGAATCAGTTCTGGCTTCAATGTGCAACAATTGGGATCTAATATCCAAGTTCACTGATATTCAGAAAGACACATTTATGAAGATGGTTGCTTTAATATTCGATAACACGTCGACCCGGAATTATACTGTCGTACAACACAAAATCAAAAAAAATGAGTTAAGATAGCTATCTTGTTTCATTTTTTTTACTCTATCGATTTGAATTTTCAAAATGACCCTAAGTTGTATAGTTTCCGAGATATTGAGTATCAATTTTGTCGTATACGCCACAAAATGCGGTAGCCTCAGTATTATACTGCCGCAAACGCCAAATTTTTGGATATACGACATAAAATCAGTGTAAAATTGTGTAATAAAATTAGCCTCAATTATTTTGTCGTATGTGTACATCACATTGTTATTGTGTCGTATGTGTTCATATTTGGTGAATACGGTTCCAATATGTTAAGTTAAAATTATTAAATATTACCAAGATGATCGTTTTACAATCAATTTTAAGACGTCAGGAGCCCAAATAAATTTTATGGCTTCATTGTAAAGGAGATCTTCCAACACCAAAAAATATTTTTTGGTGAAATTAATTTATATAAAAATAATTTTAAAGGTGAATTTAAAAATATTAAATAGAAAAAAATATCTGTGGGAAAAAAAAGGGATATTATAAGTCTCTATATTTTTATACCTAATATTGATTGAATATTACAACAGTTTATTAAAATAATTAATACGGAAGATAGTGGAAACACATAATTTTAGTGTATTACTTATATTTTTTTTAAATTAAAATCAAAAATTTTTATTTCCAAAAATTTTAATTTTGTTATTTTTTGTTAATATAATATAGAATATAATTTGTTTATTTAATTAATTTCATTATTTTTAAGTTTTCTCTATTAATTAGGCATTTTATTGAATATGATTTTGTCGTATGTGCTATGAAGGTGCTATGCATGATTAAAATTTCGTTAAAAATGGCGTATACGACAAGATACTTTTAAACAAAAACCCCTTAAAATCCAAAATTTATTTATAACAAGCTCTATATCTTAGTACCAAAAAAACCGCAATGAAATGAACTATAAGTGACCAGAAAATCGAAACTAGTTTTTCGAACCAATTTTTTTTTATTGCGTTTCAATCTTTAACATCGATTTCCCAAAACTCGATTTTTCGGATATACGACAAAATAATATCGGGTCGACGAACAGTTATTTTCAATATAAAGGAGAATTTTACTCCCAGAACGTTGGTAGTGCTATGGGAGATCCGTCCAGTTCAGTTTTTTCTAGGTTTGTTTTGCATGATCTCCTCATGAACTTTATGGGGACCATTGACTTCGAAGTTCCATTTTTATGCTCTATGTTGATGATATGCTGACAGCTATTCCCTCTGGCCAAGTCCACAAATGCTTAGACATCTTAAATAACTATGATCTTCTGAGATTCACCCATGAACTTGAGGTTTCTGGAAGTATACCTTTTTTGGGCCTTATGGTCGTTAGAGAGGAAGATGGATCCATGCATACTGATCTCTATAGGAAGCCTTCCTCCAGCTATAAGCTCCTAAACTATAATTCGGCACATCCATACAACCAAAAATTAAGCGTCATTAACACGCTGAAAACTAGAATTCTCAATTGCGTAACCCCTAACATGAGAGAAAAACGCATGATGGAATTAAAGGAGCAGCTTGCCCTCAACGACTATCCCCAAAGGATGGTGCACAATTTGCTTTTAAATCATGATTGTGTACATGCTGAGCACAACGCCTCACCGACAGTTCCAAATCCCCGTCATTTTAAGATTTCCTATCATCCAATACTGGCCGCAAAAATGAAAATTGCTCTCAAGGACTACATCCGAAACAATCAATTACGTTTGGCCTTCTACAATGACCACAAGTTAGCTAATTTAATATATTCGAGAACCAAAGATGTAGTCCCTCTTCAATACAAAAGCAACTTGGTCTATAAGATAAAGTGCAATTGCAACAGTATTTACATCGGTCAAACTAAACAACTTTTGTCCAAACGTATAAAACAGCACAGAAATGATGCGGCCAGAGGATCCGATAAGACTGGGTTATCGGAACACTTGCACAAGAATAACCATCAATTTGAAAACGAAAACGTAAGAGTTCTTGCCAGTGAACATAATTTTCCTAAGCGCGCCTTCCTGGAATCTGCTCACATCTTCTCTAGTGAAAATAACATGAACAAAATTACCGACTTTGAACAAATCGATTCTACGTACAAGGCGATAATTAATATCTGGAAAAAGAAGATTAATAAGAACAATACTTGACAATTATTCCCCTGTGTTTTTTGCTATTTGGCAGCGGCTTATTATCTCTTGTCGACCGCAAGATAGCAGCTCTAAAGTTCACCCGCGATTTTAGGATTGTGTTTTAGTGTGCTGTCTGTTCCCCCCCTAACATCGGTTTTTTGGTTGTGTAGTGGAGATCCTTCGTCGTAATTTTTACTGAGTCCAACCCTGGACTTTCTACACCACTGTCGAGTCTGGGTATTTATTACTGTCATGTTGGATACTACATCATTTATATTGTGATAAAGAAAATATTTTCCAATCGTGTTCATGAAATTTTAATATTTTAATGTGTCACAATTCTGTAAATTTTTCTACTTTTGAGCTTACTCTTGTTAAATATTTGTATATATTAATTGACGATATTGAATGTCTCCACTCCTTTATCTTGTACTGCCAAATTGGGGTTGTAACGACATACACCATCCTATCGCGAGGTAATATTGTTTTATTAGTTGTTAGTTAATTGATTGCATTCGACTATGTTTTAATTACAGTCCAGAAGATGACCTCATATAGAGGTCGAAACTAGTCGACCGATAAAAGTTGTTTTATTTCATCCCTTCCCTTACACCCGAGAATTCAATCACAAATCTTGGTATCGTTCTTGGAGGTTTTAAGTAAAACTTAAGGGCACCCGATCCACTGTAAAGTGCATCACAGCCGGAGTCCCTCAAGGAAGCATCTTAGCCCTCAAGCACTTTGTCACGTATATGCACAACATGCTCACCCCAAATGAAACCCCAAACACTGAAATGGTGTTCTACGCTGACGACACAGCGGTGTTTACCAGCGCACGTCTACCCAAAAGCATTACTGACGTAATGAAGGCCCCAATGTTCGCCCAAACGCCAGGATACAGGAAGACTCCAATGTGGAACCTATCGAAGAGTTTATTCGCTGCTTCGCAGCTCGTGCACCGAACTATCCACCAGGGCAGAGAGGGGGGAGGGGTTGACGC
The DNA here is from genome assembly GCA_947369205.1 of Cantharis rufa. NCBI lineage: Eukaryota > Metazoa > Arthropoda > Insecta > Coleoptera > Cantharidae > Cantharis > Cantharis rufa. The sequence continues at coordinate 18,157,504 of OX376307.1, read as the reverse complement.
TGTGACATAGGGGAACCTATGCCCCTTCCCTCGAACCCAGGCAGCCGATCAACGAGAGCGCCTTCGCAGACGTCCTCGACTTAGTCACTTTTACTCGAAGCGATTCAGGTAGAGTTCTCCTACGACTAAAGAACTCGACTTTGCAATTGCCTTAACCACGCCTCGCCAACGCCTCTGTACACGACTAATCCGTCAATTTCAAATACAGCACTTCTGCCGCCAACGTACAGCTATTTTTATTATTTTTTTGTCTAAGGGACAAGCTATTAACCGCATTGCCAGCGGCAATCTCGATGGGATGCACGAAACCCAATCAACTCCAAGCTTCGCTGTCTGACCTATCATGGTCAACAGCACCGGCGGACGGTTGAGTCCAAACCAGGTGTACCTCACCAGTTATTTTGAAGGGAGTATGGGCTCTGCCCGGTATTTCATTAATGTCACTTATGATTCGATTCGACAAACCCTCCCCGAGTGGTGTTTCGCACCGGTTCACGATTAAACACAAAATAACTCACGCATTTCTTCGTGGTGCAATCAGAATTGCCGTGAGACTATACGTCTTCAGTGTATCCTTTTCTCTTCATCTTCCTTTGCTTAATTTCATTAATTGAGTTCCAGTTTTATTCAAAAACCAGTATAGTGAACACCAGACTTGGAGGGATAAAAATTGTTTTTGTTCTTTCTTCAGTGTCTTGTCTTATATCTATCCCTGTTCTGTATTCGAATACTGTGTGTCTTGCGTCGTCTATTCTGTCTCGCAGAAAATACAGATTGAGCTAGGTAATTTTTGTATTTTGTTTACATATTTGTTAAAGCACCATTATTTTATACTTTCACCCAGAATATTATATATTTTAATTTTGATATGACTTATTTCTGCATTTACAGAAAACAACAAATTTAAGATGTTGTGATTTTTGTAATCTTGCTTGACAAATTTTACCCTGTTCCAGTGTGTTAGGTTTAGGCTTCTTTGAAATATTTCAGTTTTTCCTCAATTTTTTTTCTCTGAAATACTTTTTCAGATACAATGTAAATATTATAGGTAAGGTACTCCTTATTGAGGCTATTAGGCAACAATAAAACAATTACATTTTCCTCAAGTTATATTTATACATTTCACAGACTAGTTTCGGCGCTTGCCTTCTTCAGTGGGATTCTACAAAAAACAAGCAACAAATAAACTCCGCACATTGGCTTCTCTCAAAAAAAAAACAACATACCGTCAACGAGCTACAAGCCGGAACATCTAGAGATAAGGAGAACGCGAAAAGATAATAGTATTGTACTTTTAAATGAACAAGAACACCTATGCTACACTCCCCTTTTTCATATCTTTTAAAAACTGTGATTTGTTGCACCGAGATAGCACCTATCAGCACAGAATAAATTTAATTTTAATTTATTTATTAACGTACACAGTTGCAACCTGTGAATTTTTAAAAGCAAATTTGGATTTTTAGAAATTTGGAGTGTTTGTATTTGATGACTGTTCTTTTATAGCTCTTTGACGATATGTTGTTTTTTTTGAGAGAAGCCAATGTGCGGACTTCATTTGTTGCTTGTTTTTTGTAGAATCACACTGAAGAAGGCAAGCGCCGAAACTAGTCTGTGAAATATACAAATATAACTTGAGGAAAGTGTAATTGTTTTACAATGTAAATATTTTTGAAAGTGGGATGGGATACGGTCTCTGGGATCGCGGGATGGGACGTTCATCCCTTACTTCGACAACCTTATGTTTATTATTTTTAACAACCAGCTGTTGTGTAAGGTAATTTTTGAAGGTAGACCAGTTGGTTTTAGGTTTAATGTGGGATATGATATTTAGATTGTTTTGTAGCTGTAGGAGGACGGGATTGTGATCAGAGTCGAGTTCTCTGATCGTCGTGAGTTTGCAAAACAATTGAAGATTTTTAATGATTGTCACGTCGAGGACGTCGTGTTGATGATCTGGGTGGTATTGGTCATCGGAGTTTTAGATGTTGGTTGTATTGGATATGCGTGAAGTCCACTGGAGGCGTCTACAATAAAGTTAAGTGCATCGGAGTGTATTTTTAGGACAACACCTAAAATGTTTTTTTTGTGTTTGTTTAGTCAGTAAGAAACTCACAGTACCACTCCAGGGGACCTGTGTTCGAACTCTTTCGATTTGATTTTCGACCGACGAAATTTCGTCTAGTTCTGGAGAATTAGAGTTAAATTCAAATTCATCGAGATGTAATGCAAACTGTGACGCATTTTTATTGCAAGATGTACATTCTGATAACTTATACTATGTGTTCTAGCACAACGTAATTGGTTTGCGCTCAAAAGCTAAAGATTTTATATAATTTTTGTTTTTAAATAATTATGACATTTTGTGTATTGTTTAAACTAAATTGGATGAGAAGGTTTTTAATAATGAACTGTATCACACTGGTTACAATGTTTATCGGTTGGATCGAAACAGTAAAAATTCACACTCCCAAAGTAACAAAGTAACGAAAAGAGAAAAACAGTAGGCATGCCTTTAGTAATGAAATACAATGACTCAGATCCGACGGAAGTGGTTGAGTTTTTTCGTTTTTTTTTTCTTCTGTTTATGTCAAACCCGAATGTATTGAACCATCTGCTGGTAATAATGTAAACAATGGATACACAGTAAATCTGTTTGATATTTATGAATCAGACGTAGTGGAGATAATTTGAATTTCTGTAGTAGCGTTTATGCACGTCGCTGACGCGCGTGATTTTTGACGGCGTGCGTGCATAACCTTGAAATTTATTTTATCTTTCGTTTTCATTGCAGCGCGTAACGCTAGGATCTTTTCAAGTTATATTATTGTTGTGGTACAATTTTTTCAAATTTAAAATTACGAAAAAGTAATTACAAATTTTATTTTTGCAGATGATGTAAAATAAATTTTTGTTCCTCATTGTATTTTACTAATTTATTTTTCTAAAATTAAAATTATTAGCTATTATAATAAATTAAAAATAAAAGTATCAATTATAATAAATTGTTACCTTAGCTTATAATCAGTGGTCGAACTGAGAGGTATGAATGGCATACCACCACTTTTTTTAAATTGCAGAAACGTACCTTAACTTATTTAGCATTATTTAGCATAACAAGGTGGAACTCGCTTTTGCGACAGTTCTTAGGCTTCTATACATCTACTTTTTCGGTAGGTTAAATTATTTGGGCTTTATTTTATTCCAATTTTTAATGCCTTAATCTTTTAATTAGGTAGATTTTTTTACTATATAAGGAAAACGCTAACATTTTAATATTTTTTTTTTATTTCGACTTTTATAGGTAAATATTTGCAATTTACAAACCACAAATAAAACACAATTCATAATGAAATATTAAAATACCCGAAACACGTACCGAATACCGTATTAGAAACACGTAAAATACCTACTCTAAAAATACAAAATAAGAATATCGGATTAAAAAATATATATGTAAATAATCTGAATAATTAATACCAATCTAAAAATATTCTATATGAAGTAAAATTGTTTTAAGAACGTGCGTTCTGATTGGTTTTGAATTATGCGGATAGACGGACAGACGGACAGACGGACACGGAGCTAGATCATAAGGCTTCTTCCTATACGTTGTATAGAAGCCTAAAAGTACCTATTCAGTTTTAATAAATTCTTATTATTATTAAATTTAATAGCCATACCCCCGGTAATTATTTTCCACTTCGACCACTGCTTATAATTGATATTTTTAATTTTAACGTATTTTTCATTATTGTGATATTTTCTAGAAATAATAATAACACGATGAAAAATTATCGACCTTAAAGCTTAAGTTTCATGCTCACCATAATTTGGGACAAAAATATCTACAAAAGAAACCAGTCCATCTTTCTGATTTATTAGAAATAATAATATTTAATTATTAGATTTAAAAAAATTTTAAATAATGAAATAAATACAGTCACTAGATATTGTCATGTTCAAAATTAGTTTAATTGGTTGATAAAAATAATTGTTTAATTTTTGTAAATAAATTTTGTGTTGTAAATAATTTTAATCGTCCTGTATTATATTTTTAATTGTTAATAATTTTAAGTTGGTATTATTTTGTTAAATTTATAAATTGAAAAATGTGTATGTATGCTTTTTGATGGCCGACAGCCAAGCGAGCGGACGTGTGTTTGTCCGTTCCAATCATGGACTTAGAAGCTTTCTAAGACTTAGAAGTTTCTAAGTCCATGGTTCCAATTGAATTTAAGTTTCTAAGTTAATTTAATTAAAGTTTTGAGTTTAAGTTTTTAAAAAGTGGTTTTATTTAATTAAAGTTTTAAAATTATAATTTATAAAAAAGATCATCGCAATATATACAGTACCGCAACGTCCGGCCATTTTGGGTCTAAATTTATACTTTCTCTCTCGCACTCATTCACTCATTGTGCGAGTGGCCAATGAGTGCGAGAGAGAAAGCACATAAATTTGGACCCAAAATGGCCGGACGTTGCGGTACTGAATATATCTAGTGACTGTAGAATATGGAGGGTAGAGGTACCTCTACCCTCCATACTGTAGAAATAAAATAATATTAGCGCTATCTACCGTAATGTGAATTTATTCTAATTTGTAACCAGAAAACGCACTAGAACGCATCAAACGCATTCGAACGTGTGCATAAACCAATATTTTTGTGCCGTCCGGACGGCACCACTTTCCACCGATGGTTGAAAAATACGAAAACTATAGTCATCTATATCTCGGAAACGGTGGGACCAAGTAAAAAAATATATAGAAACAAAAATGTAGATAATAAAATTTACAAAATAAAATGAATAGACTCCCTTAGGGGTCGGTAAATCGGATATCTAAGGTTAGGGATTTCTTAATGCTCTTTAGGAACTTTTAGCGCTTGGTGAAAACCAAATTTTTCTGAAACTGACAAGAGTTTCTTATCTCAAAGTTAGGGAATTCTTAACGTTAGCAAATACTATAGACTATAATCTATAGTATTTGACGTTAGGAATTGTTGGTGAAAACGGGCATCAGTGTCTTAAGCTTTTTTATCAAAAAAATTGATGGAGCACATTCGAGATTTATAGATGTGCTTTCCGGAGTGCGGCAAGGAAGTCACTTTGGTCTATTTTTCTTTTAGGGTCTATTTTTCTTCTTCTTTCTATTTCTTTTTTTAGTATTTTAGAATGAAAAATAAAAAACACGTGCTAACTATTAAGTACTGACTTTTTCTCTTATTTTCTGATAATCTGAAGGTTTTCAGAAAGGTTCATTCTGACATTAGAACTAGACATTAGGTTCACCGTTGGTGCCAAGCAAATAAATTGTTTTTGAATAGAAGTAAATGTAAGGTAATGACTTTTCATCGAAAATTTTCTCCCTGCCATGTCGATTATTTCATTGACGGTTGTAAGGTTGACAGAGTCAGAGTATCTTGATCTGGGAGTTACATTTGTTCCTTCTCTAGATTTCTATTGCTATATTGAGCTTACTGTCCTAGGATTTATAATGCGGATCTATAGAGAATTTGACAACTACAGGGTATTAGCATTGTTTTATAAACAATGGTATTAGTTTGAACTTATATGGCTTATGGACATTCCGTTCTGGAGTGCTCTTTTCAAGTATAGTGTCCTTAAGTAGGAACAATATTCTCACCCAAAAGTTTAATAATAGTAAGGATTTTCAGGTTGGCTGGGGTTTTTTAAATCAAACGATTACCTCAATCTGTCAAATGACAGATTTTCAGCCAACCTGAAAATCCTTACTATTATAGTGTGCTTATTATGGGATTCATATAGCGATAATTGAGTGTTCAGGTTTTTAGAGATGTAGATTATTTTACAGTTATTGGCATCGCACGTCTTATGGTCTGCATGTACTGATCGATTAATGATGAGTTTGTTTAATGAATTTGATTTTGACCTCTCCATGAATCATGTGAGGAATTTGATACGCAATTGGTTGTAATCGTTTTTTTTTATGAATTAATATATTGTAATATTTTTTATTGATTATTTTACTTACTTTTCTATAAAAATGTAAATCTTCAGATAATTTTGATTTGACAGGCTAATTCCAAAATTTCAATTTTTTTTCACTTTATCAAATGGAAATGTTCAATAAATAGATAACCATCTCATCTGCTTTCATATTGCGTATTTTATTTTATGGTTTCCTTATAGTTATCATAAACTTTAATATTACGAAATTTTACCTTAGAATACTAAAGTTGTATTCTTTTCACCTATTTTAAGTGAAATTGCACTGAGACTGAGACAACTGAGATGCTCAGGTACTCAGTTAAATGGGTGTTCTTTTTACCGTTTCAACAAATGTGCTGTGCCGTGCCCAGGGCCGTATCTCGAACTTTAATTCGGGGGGGGGGGGTGAATGAAAAATAAAAGTGCGTTGCGTCAGCCCGAACACCGGGGGGTGTGGGAAATTGCGCCGCAGGCAAAATTTTCAAGGACAATCGCTCTACTGTAAAGTTAGAAATGCCAATTTTCAGGTTTTGATGGATTCTTATTTATTTTTTAAAGCTTTTTTTAGTGGAACAATGTCGTAACTTCCATCGCTTATCATTTAAGCGCTATTTAGCCAACAACAGTTCTAAACTTCATAAGAATGTACAGCTTTGCAAATTTTAAAATGCAATTATCTCGAAACATGCTTTTGAAAGTTACGACAGTAGTTGTCGTTTCAGGATGCGATATTCTAGGATTTTATCTCGCGCTTTATTTCGGGGGGAGGGGTTAAACCCCCTAAACTCCCCCTCAAATACGGGCCTGGTCGTGCCCATGATACAATAAATTTAAAGATATGATACTACGCAGGTTGGGCGCCATATTGAATTTTTTGTGACGTCACTTGGTTAGTAATCGCCGCGCGCCGACATTTAAAATAAAAAACGAAATCGTCTGACAACTGACATGACGCCACTACTTTCAAATGTCGCACGCATTGGATAACAATTTACTTTCAGAACTGATATCATAGAACTACTATTATAATATACCTACTGCTTACGTTATTCTCAATGAAAAAGTTTTGTATAAGTTGCCAACTTCGGTAAAACCTGAAGTATTTTCTCACATTTTTTTAAATATTAACATAATATATTTATTACTAACAATGCTTTACAATTATTGTAAAATTGTAAAAAAAAATTGACAGGATTCATAGCAATGATTTGACTACTCAACAACATACCCATGAATAATCAAAGTAAAAAATCAGAAATTAATATTATAAAACTCTAGCACACAACAATGGGTACAAAATTCAATTAATAAATAATCTAATTAAAAAAACAGAAAAGAATTGCCAACAACAGATGCGCTGACTTTATAAAATTCCGAGGGGTGCCCAAAAAATGTTCAAAGATGAGGTGGGGGAAGTTGGTGAAACTTTTTTTAGTACTTTCCATTTTCTTTTGTATTTTAATGTATTTTTCATATTACCTGCATTGAAACAGTGTGTTTCAATGCCTGTCAAGACAGTTGAAACACGACAATTTCAGACCACTGCGAATATTGGTCAAAAATTAATTTGTTTCAGTCAAGTTTCTTACCGCCAACTCAGTTTCCGATTTCATTTCAACCCTGTCAAAAATAATAGTTATTTACATGAAAGTTAAGAAACTGACATATTACTGACGAGGAGCAATGTTGAAATACGAGGCACTTTGTGCCGAGTATTTTAAAGTATCGAATAAAGTGAGACGTTTTACTGACATGTTTGGTATTAAATTTTTCCGAAAATCGTAAAAACTCGAAATTTTTTAACACTAAATTGAACAAAATTTTTAAAATTATCAAAAATTAAGTTTGTCTTAAGTATATTTTTATTTTTTTGTTTCTCTTTTGTTTGTCTTAAGTATATATAGTAATATATGTCAATTGACTTTCCACGTAATCTTCTTCCCATTTTATGTAGGTTGTGAGCGGTGGTACAAGCTTTTTGATGCCCTCTTTAAAAAATTCTACCGCCGCGCCATCTCCATCTTCCAGTTCAGGACCTCTTGTTTCGCCTCATCGGTTGAAAACTTTTTTCCATCCATGTGTGTCTTCAGGGAAGTGAAAAGTTGAAAGTCTGAAAGCGCCGAGTCAGGGGAATACGCGGAGTGGTTCAAAATAATCCAAACTAATGAGTCCAAAAGAGCTTGCAACACTTTCTTTGTTAATATTTTTTCCCTCCGTTTCTTTTGGCTTGCTTGTACTGAATTAATCGTTTCCCCCTAAGGTAGAAATTCGATTAAAATGATGCAACAACTTATCGGTCAAAATTGAAGGTCTTCCACTCTTTACTGGAGATATTGAAAGCGAAGTTTCCGGGTCGCGTAATCTCACGAAAAGCTGATATCAATTGGCTTCGATAAGATCGTGCGATTTGACGCCTTTCCTTTCAGTTTTATTTTTTAATCGTAAAGCAAAAGAAATTGTCGCATTTTGGACATAAAATAAAAAATACTTTTTGTTCTAGGTAATACTGAAAAAGACGTCGAAGAAGATCCATAAAAAATCTGAGACAGTAGACGAAGCAGACGACATCATCATTCATTCTGTTTTAACCGCCAATTGACAGATCGTCAATCATCATATTTAAGAAACAAGATCTATTCTCCTGATAAGTTTGAATTTATCATTATTATATCGGTAGGTACTTATTTTAGATTAACCAAAAAATGCACTACATTTTTTCCTCTTTGACTTATTGTGCAATGTTATAAACGTCTAAAATTATTAAAAATGTACTTAGATATAAATACGTATAACAGAAGTTATGTTTATAACAAAAACAATTTCAAATTGTTTATTTTTTTAAAGACTTTAGTGACGTCAATATCTCAAATATTATCATAGTTTTTCACATTGTAGATCTATTAATGGCAGTATACACATTGGCAAATTTTTCACAAAAGCATAAAAAAATTGTTTATTTAAAATAGCTTATTTATTTGAATAATTTATTATAAACAAATGTATTTCTGTGAGATATTTTTTTATATATTTAATATATGAAAACAGCAGCGAGGTTTACAGCAGTCAGACAATAAGATTGCCATACCTATAGTCCTATTTGGATGTATGATCGCATCAAACACCATTTTTGCAGTTTCCTTAGCAACTAATGAAGAAGAACATTTATTACTAACAATGCTTTTAGCAGTTTACAATAAATTATAAACTAATAACAATAATAAAAATACCCAATTATAATATCAACATCGAGCTCTCTTGTAAGATAGAAAAATAGATCCATAAACGACCTTGTGGAGATCAAAGCTAGCACCGCAGCGGAATTTCCTTGTTGGATCAATTTTGATGTACAGTAGAATCTCTAACAACCGAATCTGTCATATCGGAATATGAAATATGAAAGGAAACGGGTCCCGTTTATTTCGGTTATTAGAGATTCTACTGTATTACCATTTTCAGTATAATAGTTTAAGACTTAATAGTATAGCTTAACTTCTCTTTTATATTTTCAAAATTTTGTACATTACGTTCTCCAATAATGGGTAAAAATATAAAAAAATTTGACTTTACTAATAGTTTAGCCATAATTTTAAGACCACAACAATGGATTGAGTAATGATGTTTTGGTAAAAATGCTTTCGCGATATAATTAAAAAAAGGGTAATTTGAAGTTAATTATAATGTGGCATTTTAGTTTATACAATAGAATATAGAATAGTGTTAAACTTGATTACAATATTTAAGATCTATCAAAAAGATATTAAAATTAAATTTCCATTTCGTACACATTGTTTACATTGTCGTACAAGAACGATTTTGTATACTACCAAATAATGCCATTGTTTAATTTAACAATGGTAATTTGGACTGCATGAAACAAGATAATATCGATAAGTAATTATTTACATTTGCTATTTTCGGAATAGGTAAATGATTTTTATGAAATGTATACGCACATTCAAATTTAATATCCCTACGTATGTAATTATTTTTTTGTCCAGTCCAGTTTATCGTCGATCATTAACTTTGTTAACTTTAATAATTATGTATATTATATTTGGATGTATTTTTAACAAAATAAAATTAAATTTGGTAATTAATTTTTTAAATTAAAAAGTAATTTGAAATTAAAAGATATATCTACATACATATAAAAAATATTAATACAAAAACAAGGTTTTAATAACACAAACTTTATATAAGTACAATAATAACAATTTGAAAGTTTAATAAAAATATAATAAAATAATTCCGATAGAAAAACAAATCGCTAATTGACTTGACACCGAAAACATCAACAAAATGTTTTCCTTTTGGCTGAAAAATGTAGTACTTAATTTAAAATTTTTTATTGTATATTTCTGAATTAATTTTTGATTGTTGCACTTAGAATAAGTTCTTTTATGTAGTACAATTGAAAATTAAAATATCCTTTAAAGCCATTTACATACTTTATTTATTGTTGTTTTGTATTATATTTACCGCAAAACTACAACTAACATTTATTTTTCGGGGGTTTCCGAACTGCGGCGCGGTCAAGTTGACCCTACTTAAAATGGTTCGAACTGCGGCGTGGTTACTTTAGGTGTGGATTAGTGAAAGTCCGAACTGCGGCGAGGTCACTTACAGGCATAAGAAGGGATTAATAATCCCGATTAGAAAAAGTTGAAGGGATTAATATTAAATATTTAAAGACAGTTTTTTTTTATTAATACCTACAAGTTAAATATAAATAATAATTAACTTTTTAATTAACATCCACGATAGTGGTGCGAAACTTCTTTGATGAAAGAAAAACGATCTAATTCTCCGTTTTGATACTTTTCTACACTATTTGCAATATATTTTCTTTTTTCTTTGTACTTTCGATTTGCTGCGTAAGGTGCCATATTATTTAAACTATTCATTGCGATATATGTATCACTTTGCATGTCTTTTAGTACATTTAAAAAACTGAAAATGTTGGGGTGTGCAGTATTAAATTCTTTGTTAAATTTTGAGTGAAATGATTCACAAGCATTTGTCGTACGCTCTGTGGTTGCTGAGCACACCGCCCACATTTTCGGTGGGAAAACTGCCTGGCTTCCAACGTAATTTTTAAGTAAGTATTCAATATAATTTGAAATGCGTTTATCATTTGGCTGTATGGCAATAAAATCCACCATCAAGCAATTTTCTACTTCCTCCGGTGGCAAAAATGGCAATCCAAATGTCCAACCCAACCATTTACCTAAAATAATTAAAATTAACCTAATCAAACATTGAAATCAATTTAGTTCTACTTACAAATGTCTGATTCTTTATTTTTGTAATCAGATGTTAGTCCAAGGTTTTGCATTTTTCTGAACCACGCTTGGGCTAAATGAAATCGACATCCATAAACTGTAGAAGTTGGCCAAATCTTTTTTACTGCATTGTGTATGCTCATTTCAAAGTCTACCACTAATTCTTTAGGAGTAAACTGAAGGCCAAGTTTTTGCACACAATTTATAATTTCGCTCATTAGAGTTCCATATGTTTCAGTATGTTTATCTTTTAGCAAAGAAAAAACTAAAGGCACATAATGCCCATTAAAAATCCCATGAATGGTAAAGAATTGCTTAAAATATTTTGCACAATAGCTGAATGTGCCGTCCATATAAATTCTTTCAGCAGTTGAAAGCAATCTCAAATTCGATTCACAAGAAAACACTATTAACCGTTTAGTGGAGTCGTTAATTAACAAAAATGGTTCGTTTCGTTCGTTGGTTAAAATTTCTATAGAATTTAATGCATCTATTACATCAGCTTCATTTTTTGGCAAATTGGGTCGGTGTGAACTTCTAGCATAATGTATATTTTTTCGAATTCTTACCATATCTGATTTTGTTAAATTAGTTGCGTTATCTTCTGTTTTTATTAATTTGTTGGGGGGCGCATTTAAATCTTCTACCGCTTTTCTCTTCACACTGTTGTTAACCGTTTGTCTTAATAATGTTGCACTTGCTTCATGATTATGTTGTGCTTGATTTTTAATTATTACTGTTGAATTGTCATCTGTCACAAGTTTTGCGGTGCACTTTTTATGTGTGCACGACCATTTGATCCCCTCAACTGTTTCATCTCTTTTGTAAAATTTAAAATTTTCGAACAAAATTAAAGGCTTACCGCGTTGGCTTAAAATAAATTCCATTTTTGTTTTTTGATACTTTCGTACTGTTAATAATAATTATTATAAGTATATTAAGTTTGATTATTACGTATAGATTACAATTACTCATCATTACCAATTACTAATGTTTAAACTTTAAAATTGAAAAAGACAGAACTAAATTAAATTTATACAGGTATGTACTCTAGGGGGGGGGGGTACTCTGCATGACAAAAAAATTGAATTCAAGCAAAAGTTGTTAAATTACCTTGGTAAAACATGCTGAATTTATTATATTAATCCAAGTTTTTGCAAATACTAGATTTTTTTTTCTGGTGGCAATTAGCGATATGTGAAATGCAAATTTGAAATTTTGGGAAATTTAGAATTCAGAACAAAAATTGCATTCCGAAAATCGCAAGTGCATGTAACCAGCTTAAAAGGTTACATTAGACGGGGCCCCCACATTAGGTTACCCCCTCCAGTTATTAAAACATTTGGTTTTTTAAGATTGTGGTGTCACCCTGTATTATTGTTGAGCCTTTTTTAAAATCCTATTAGGGATTAACCTCGCCGCAGTTCGACCTACAGTTTTTTCTGACCTCGCCGCAGTTCGGACAGCTAGAAAAGGTTGACCCTTTTTTTTATCCGATTAGGGATTAACCGCGCCGCAGTTCGGGTCTGCCCTATTTTTCACATTAGGTACATAGTTTTTTAATCAAAAATTGATAATATTTTAATTTCACCGATTCAAAATTTATTATTTTTATAATATCTATGGAATAAAAATTGTCTAAATATGCTCGTTTATACAACATAAAAGTTAAAAGCCCTTATTCTGGGTAATAATAAAACTAATAATTTGAATTGTATTATTTAAATATCTCTTTTAATTTTTAACTTTCAATATATTAATACACTTTAATAATATTTTTTAATTTGATTTTTGAAATTTTACTTTATCATCAGATTCTCGTTTTAGGAATGTTTTCTTACAATTTTAGAAAGAAATTAGTAAGATTGGTAGAGTTGTAGCGTCATCTATCAGCTATAAAAAAGAATTATAAAAAATACAAATTTTACAAATAAAATATAAAATTAATATTTAAAATACAATGGGGATTTTTGAACCACTACAACATATTTTTATATTTTTATTTCAGGAAAACTTTTTATTGAGTGCTAGTAAGTTCCAGGTTCTGAATACTTGGTATTTGGGTTACAAATCAGTCGAAAATTTTTTTCCTCTTATTTCATACAATAATCAATAAATTGTAGTAAAAATTTGAAATACTTTTAAAATTAAAGATGTTGAAAATTTTAGCAATTACACTGTATATTTTATTTAAACCTCAAAAGTCGCGAAGTTATTGGCGAAAACCTACAAGGGAGAGGGCTGTAGACATGTTTTGCAATTTTCCCATTTCGAATTTATGTGAGCAATTGCTGTCAATCGATAGATATTCGTTTGAGCCTGAATGAGCTTCATCGAGCAAGATTTTAAGTTAATTTTTTACAAAGTTATGGATAGTTGAAATTTTCGACCAAATTCCGAGCAACATGCGTTAAATCTTAAGTTTTTTAATTCTCTTAATCTTCAATTTTAATTTTTTGTATTAACTTTTTTATGTAAGTAAAATTAATTATCTTTATTGTTAGTTTTTATCTACATAAATAATATTTATTTTTAATTTTTAAATTTACCAGTAAGTAATATTAAATTATTGGTTATATTTTATACAAATAATAATTGTTGTCTCTAGTTTGGCTATAAATATAATACAAAACAACAATAAATTAAGCAGCTAAAATGTTTTAAATTCTAGATTGGATAACATATTAATATGTAAATGAACTTATTCTGAGGGAAATAATAAAAATAATTCGAATTTTATTATTAAACTAATCTGTAAATTTTAGTAATATATTAATTTAGTACTGATATGGTTTATTTTTCTTTATTAATACTAGTTATTTATGAATCTTGTCCTGAAAGTGCATCTTTTTGGTATGAGGCGCAGCCGAAGTGTATAACCACCGAATTGCCAAAAAGGCACTTTAAGGAGCAGGTTCATACACTATTTTATGTGTAATTGAAATAAAATGCGCACTTTCTATAAAAAATGTACGATAATAATATTAATATGTTATAAGGAATAAATTAACGAAATACGTAATAATAATCAAGTTGGTAAGAAATAAAATAATTGCAATTAAAAAAACGCGTCAATAATATTTAGTAAGGAAATCTTATACTGAATTAATAAATTTGATAAACAAATCTCACATCATGTGTATTGTGTTCACGCTCCTTTACCTTAAGTTTGTTAATTATTTTAAAACAATCATTAATTTTACAAAAAAACATTTTCATATTACCTGCATTGAAACAGTGTGTCTCAATGCCTGTCAAGACAGTCGAAGCACGACATTTCAGACCACTGCGAATATTAGTCAAAAATTAATTTGTTTCTGCCCGAGGGCAGAAACAGTCAAGTTTCTTACCGCCAACTTAGTTTCCGATTTCATTTCAACCCTGTCAAAATTAAAATAATTTTTCATTACTTCAAATAAAATTTTATTAATACGACAACTGTCAGATTAATTCGAAATTGTTGTTTATGAGTAATTTTTTTTGCGCGCGATCGATCTAAACTTTTACATGTGGTTTGCTACCGATAATTCACGGGGGGTGGTGAGTATGAGACAAGGGGGGGGGGGAATTTTTTTCTCAGTTTTTCGATATCTAGCGCCGTTGTTGAGTTATTGCTAGTTCAAAAAATTTTCGAATTTAAAATATTTATTTTAAAAGTTTTAATGCAAAAAAAATTTTCTGTTTCAATGCAGGTAATTTGTTGTAAAAAATAGTATGTGTGGCGCGGGGTGGAACGCGATTTCAGACGAGGGTAATGCCAGCCCTCGCTTCACTTGGGCAGACAAATTTCACCCTCGTCTGAAATCACTTTGTTTCACCTCTTGCCAAACAATATACTATTGAAGTGGTGACATATCTGTACTAAAAAGTAAAAAGTGACGTACGATACTAAAAACAGCTACTTTCAGTATTGTTTTGTATATGTCAAAATGCACATTTTAGTACGATTTCACATAAAATCTGTAATTTAAAATATACATTTTCAATTAATGATTTATTATAATTTAATAATTTTATTGTAGTAATTCGCGGACTCTTACCTGTGGGGCGCGCCTCCCTAGAGGGGCATGATAACTCTAAATAGAGGGCGCGAGAATATTGAAAAAGAAATTAATTAATTTACTGAAAGAAAATCAGCATAAAAAAATTGACAATAAAATTAAAAAAAAAAATTGTATGAGAGGGGGTGCGATGAAAATGAGTTTTTCTCAGTTTTTAGAGTTTTTCTCTCAAACTTTTGAGTTTGTGATTGAAATTTTACTGTGACAAGGAAATAGTAACGAAAAATATGTTTGCTAGTGTGTAAGATTTGTGGCCTATGGTTGATTTCTAAAAATCCGTAAATTCGTAATGATAATATAGGTAAATGGGGGTAAATGGTGTAGTTTAGTTCGAAGATTTCGCGTTGAACGTTGAACTATTCTTGACCAGTAAATACATCCCCATTGCTTCCACCCATTACATTACTTATTTAAAATTACTTATTATCTATTTTGACTCTCTTGTATCCCCCCTCCCAAAGCCAATGTTTGATTATTATTATAGATTAAAAATATGTGCTTTGGTATTAAAATAATTAATAGGCGAACGTCCACTAGCAAGTTTTCTTCTGCAAGTGCCGTCTGAAAGTCGCTTCCAGAAGTTATTACTTGTGGAAACACAATCTGCAAGCTACTCCACAGTAGTAGAAATACTTCTGCAAGTACTTGCAGAAGAAAACTTGCTAGTGGACGTTCGCCTTAAGAGCGCGCTGCAGCCAAGGGAGAGGGTAAGAGTAAATATGACGTTGAAAAGAAGCCTCTAGAATTTTTCATTGATTTCCAAAACTAATCGTTGTATCGATGCAATTTTTTTTTATATTAATAAGAAAGAACTGTTAAAGGCAATCATTAAATTTGAGCACTATAAATTAAGAGTAAATAGGTAAATTTAATTTTTGAAAACGGACAATTTTAAATTTTTATGACAACCAATCTTGATGAAACTCACTGAGTACCTTCTGCAGGTCATTATAAGAACAAAGCCTGATTTTGAAGCAATTTTATGGTCAATTATAAGAACGCAACAATAAACATTGGAATCAAAAAGTGACCTTAGTGGAGTTTTAAACTATATATAATCAACTGAATGCGTAAGGGGTTCAAGGGTTCCCTTATAGATGGCGCAAGTAAATTATTTAACATACAGTCTATTATGATACAGTTATTTAAAAGCGCACTGCGGCCAAGGGATAAGGACAGAGTAAACATGACGTTGAAAATAAGCTTCTAGACTAGAATAGACTTTTGATACGAATTTCAAAAACTAAAGGTTTTATCAGTGAAATTTTTTTTATAATAAGAAAGGACTGTTGAAGGCAATAACCAAATTTGAGCCCTTTAAATTAAGAGTAAATAGGTAAATTTAATTTTTGAAAACGGACAATTTTGAGAACTTTTATGACAACTAATCTTGATGAAACTCCGTTATTGCCTTGTGCAGGTCATTATAATGGCAAAACCTAATTTTGAAGCGATTTTATGGTCAATACATAAAAGAAAAATAATTAAATGAATTATGCTATTTTTTTTATATTTTAAATAATTATAATGTAAAACACTGGTCTACATAACGACATAAATTTATTTATTTATATCAATATAGCAGTGTACATAATATACAGTAAACGCTCTAACTATCCGAAATAAACGACAACCATTGCTGATCAGATGATTTAATTTATAAATCTACAAATTTTGTAAATAGAATTATTTAGAAAAAATTTTATTAGATAGATATCAATTCACTTACAAATAAACTTTAAAATCATTTTATATTTAACAAATAAATTTTATAAATTAAATGACAAAATTGTGATTTTACGCGTTAAAAAATGTAAAGAAATACAAAACATGTATTTATATAAATACATAATGTACAGTAAACTAAACGCTCTACTATATCCGAAATTAACGGGACCCATTTCTAGGGTTGCAACCAAGGGTTGCAGGTAGTGGTAAATAATTTGTAAAGAGTTTCAATTGAATAATGTTTATATAAATCCTAAAGAGTAAAGACCTTCTAGAAGGCTTTGAACAATAATTGCTAGTGGCGGATCTAGCGTACGCACTCCAACATTGTGCTAGGGAGGGAGTTAGGGGGTTACCGTGAAGGGCCCAAAACAGCGCTACACATATTTTTTTAACGTAATTTTATTTTTATAGTGGTTATAGATTTTACATGGTAATTAGCAATTTTAGCATTCAACTCGATGTTATATTTATATAGAGCGGTGGCAGGCTCGTAGTCAGGAGGGCACCTGGGGGCACGTGCCCCCCCTCCACCTAAAATGTTAAAAAAAACAACATTTGTTTGTAATAATAAAAATTCCCGAAAGGGGATCCGCCGAAAATGTTACTTTTTACGAAAGGTTTTTATGAGTCCCCCCCCCCCAAAATTAAATCCTGGATACAAGCCTGAGAGGTGGTATCTACTTATAGTAAAGTAGTAATAAAGTAATAAAACTACCATTTTAAATGAAAGAAATACAGTAGAATCCGAATAGTACGACTTCGTTTATAACGACCGACCGCTTTTAACGATGTAAGTGCAACCTCAAGTTTTGTTTTCATATAATGTTATCAAATACAATTTCAATGCGTTTTGTGCGTCGTCCGGTTAGTACGACGTACGACCTACAACGTAATTCGACGGTCCCTTGACCGTCGTTATAACCGGATTCTATACTGTAAATAAGTTTCTTGCTTACTTTGTTGGTCCGTAAACATATCTTTTTAGAAAAACCACCGAGTACCTGGAAAAATTGAAGTAACATCTGGACATCTTATATATAATTTGGATTTATTTTGAAATAAATTAGGCAAAACAAATAATTTTAAAATTTTGTTTTACACAAAAGTTTATTTCCGTGTACAGAAATTTTCTGTAAGAAGATTTTTTAACCAAATTTATTTTATACATCAAAAATTAATTGATTAAGAACTTCTTGGTTTGTTTAGTTTTATTTCGTTTATTTTGCGCTCGATTCGAACAATATAAACTAATTAGGTAATTTATGTAATTGATTCTTTCTGAACAACTTTGTTCAACACTTTTTAGTTTGCAATGAGCAGTAAAATTTACTAGCAATTTTTAGCCTACGAAATTTTCAAAAATGTATTAAAAATAATATAGTAGATAATAAACAAATATTAATTAAAGAAATTTAATATTTTGTATTCTAAATCATCCGATAAATTTTGTATCTACTATGTAATATACATAGGTAATATTATATGTACTATGATCTAAGTTTTTCTCCAACGCAACTTGCTAGCTGTCGAAACTTTACCACGTTTTCTTCTTATAATAATTGTACTTCTAGGCATTGTTTATAAAATAATTTGGTAAATTTTAAAATTTTGTAATTTTGTAATAATTTGTAAAAAAAATTGTTATAAAAAAAAAGTAGCACTTTACTGACACTGCAATAAATATGATTTATTTCCTGCTTCTGCAATAACAGAGATAGTAATAGTAAGTTAGAAATGGAAACACGATACTCGTCGGTAATTGAAAACGTACAGTTTATATTTCTTGTCTATGCAGTTTGTATAGTACAGCCAGCGTCATCTAAGTATTTTTCTCCAACTAAGAAATGGTAATGATCTGTACTAAGCTGAATGTTTCCCTCTCCTCTTTTGTCGGCGCGCTCTTTACTATTAAAAATAAATCGGCTTATATAAACATCGCATAATTTATCTCATTTAATTACCTCATATTAATTAAAAATAAATTATTAAGAATTTATTAATTTTTGGAAAAAATTAATCAAGATTCAAAAAAATACGAAAACAAAATATCCACATACTATTTAACTTCATTTTATGAAGGATTTTTAAGTTAGATTACCTCGGTGGTTTGCCATTACCTGCTGAAAGAGAATGGTTAGAATGAAGTTCCTGCTCGAGCTCGAATCAGGGATCTCTGCTTGTAGTCGACGTACTTAGAAGTACGAAACTAGCCCTGTTTTATTGACTGGGTCAAAGCTGAGCTTTCATATTTTTAATGGAGGCCAAAGGGGTGGGGGTGAAATGTGGTTATCTTAAAAATGCAAACTTAACATATTATTTTAGTCTCAAAGAACAGTCAGAAAAAAAACACGAAATTATTAGAACCAAATTCTTTATTTGTCCGGGTGGGCCAGCATAATTTTGGATGGCCAAACATGTCCCACCCTGGCCTCACCGTAGTTAAAAAATACAAAAAAATAAAATATGACAAAATTCAGGAAAACTCTTTAATCTTCTGCAGAAAATCTATTATTTGTGGTATACTTACTCGTTGTAACATGTTATATGTGTTGCCTAAACCCACACATAAAATTCTTTTAAATTTTATAGATTTATTATTCATAATATATTATTTAACAACTTCAGGTATACATAGTTCAATAGTTCTAAAGCAGTATTTCTTGATTTATTTTATCAAAATCGCACTAAAATTGAAATAAATTTATGAAAATATGTTTTGCAAAATTATTTCGAAATTTGAAACATTCTAAATCAAGCTTGAATTTGGGGACTTACTCGACCAGTTTACCACACCTACAGAGACATACCAGATTCAGGCCCTAGAGCTTGCTTACGGCAGAACAAGAAAAGTCGCAAGGCCAAAAACTAGGTATAGGGCACGTCTCTGGATGCCTGGCATTGATGATGCATTCATGATTTATGAAATGACTCTCGGAACTTCACAAACATGCACAAACATGCAAGGAACAAGACCTGGGTTCAAATAGAAGACATAATCCTATACAGCTGCTACTATAGTAGCAGCTACTATAGTAGCAGCTACTATAGTAGCTACTATAGTAGCTGCAATAGTTTGGGGAGTATACTCCCCAAACTATTTGCTACAACAATTCGAAACCAACTTGCATAACTCCACATACAAATAACAAAACCATAGAGAACCAAAAATACAGAACAAAAAATAACAACTTAACAACTACAATGCGTTAAATCTGCAAGAGTGGAGAAGAAATGTCGGAAGACGGATACCACGTTTTTGCAGTTGACTAGAAACGGTGTGGGGTTTTAGTCGGCCTGAATTCCAACTCCACACTTCCAGTGACGTCTTATGACGACTTATAAAGTCAAAGAAAGACTTCCCCACTTCCAACGCACACAAAAAAGAAATTAGGCAATGTACTGCAAGATGGTCTCAATTTTATAATAATTTTCAAATATTGTTATTGTAATTATTGTTGAACAAAATGTGCGCTCCAATGTCCACACGTTGCACGGGTATCGCTTTCAAATTTTTCGTCCAAATAAACATTATAAATTCGCTTTTAAAATCGTCTTATTGAGAACAAAACTTTTAATTTTTATTGAAAAATTATTCAAGTTTTCAAATCAACTTTATTGCACATAAAACTCAAATCAATCTCAAAATTGAGACACAAATTATAATATTAACGTTAATGCGTCCGTTTTCAAATATTTACAAATTTACAAATAAACAAACTATCAAATTTACAAAATAAATATCAAAATTCAATAAAACTTAAACCTAAAAAAAAAGGATTTTGGAACACGACAATACATAACATATTCAATTTTAATGATGTTTCTCTTTGTAAATATGGTTTTGCATTCGACGCGCCACCTTCATTAGACGTATCGTAAAAGTATCGCACGTAAAAGTGCTGCCTTGCAGCCTTTTGTAAATGCTAATAACGTGACAGCTGATTTGATGCAAATGTGCTGTAGATGAGATTGTGGAACTGCATTAATGGTTCTCCAAGTAAGAAATGGCCAGGTGTGAGAGGTTGAGGGTCTTTTGGATATTTGCTTAGAGGAAACTGACCCTATTTGTGTGAGTATAGTGTGTACAATTCCTCATATGTGAATTTAAGCGCTTTCCCTGCGAAAATTTATTTCGATGCCCACATTACATCTTTTTTTAACGCTAACTTGTAATAATTTTCACCTTTTAAATTTTGGTCAAAATTATTAATAGAAATTGAATAGTAATAAACAAAAAATTTCATAACTAATATATGCACAAATGAGTTCTTATAAGTCGTAAATATGACATTTTTAATTTATAAGATACATAATTTATGTCATAATTAATAATATTCATCATCAAATAAATAAGAATTTGAAATTTTTTGTTCTGTAGTGCATTTCAAGATTTGAATCGAAATCACATCGAATGCTATTCTTATTCCAACGTAAAATTAAATGGTTATTGATTCAAAATTCAAATAAAGTTTTCAGCGTTGCGTACCTAAACTTATAATGTAATGTATAGTTATTAACAAATGAAATTTATTATTTATTAAACATTTATTAAAAAATTAAACAAATAAAAGTTGCTTTTTAACAGTAAGATTTTCAATATTTTTAACTTAACAAGATATATTTCACTTTGATTAAACTTATAATCATAAAATATTGAATTTCGTACATGAGGGCACTCAAAAAACTGATTTAGGTGTCGATTTTCACAATAAAATTCATAAAAGTGTTAATATCTCGAAAACGAACGACTTTTTACTTATGTCATATTTTGATATTCTGGTCAGTCAGAACACCCTGTATTGGGACACCCTGTATATTGAAATATTTCATAAATAAGTGCATTAAATGGTTATCAGGTTTTAAAGTTCAAGGGATTAATATACGAGAGTTATGATTTCTAGTTCTTTAGATTCTCTTTAAAAAACTATTCGGTCAAATTTTATTTTCTGATTATTTGATCAAGAAAAACCAGAAAAACCATTCATTCTCTGAATCTTATATGTGTAAAGTTTAATTTAAACTATTATTGCCCATTTACGATTTAAAAAAAAAGTTCTGTCCCCATAAAATTATTACCTAACGAAGGGCTTCCGAAGGAGGGAAACAATAAGCAACTGATATTTTTTAATATTTCAAAAATTTTAACTCAAGAAACAAAATGTACCTACACGAAAGTATTGATTTCATTTTTGTTTAAAAACAAAATATTGCAGTTCCAAAACTTGTTTCAGACATTTTGCATATTGGCTGACTGACGATGTGAAAAATAATTTTTATTGATCACTGAAATTTACTTTTTTTGCGTCTTACCTTTTTAACCTATGGTATTTTAGATAGTATTTTACCGCAAGTATTTTGTATCGTCGTGAATACCGATGCAAACATTTACATAACATCTTTATGTTATTTTAATAGGAGTAATATTTTACACAAATTTGAAAAAAGTGACTGGTTTTTCAAAAGTCGCAAAAACTATCGATGAGAGCAAAAACAACATTATTGGTTTTAAATTGAAATTTTTAGTTGAACTCTTGTTCAGAGTATTCATTTGCAAATTATTTTTGTTTGCAATAAACGGTTATATAAACACTATGCTATGTATAGCATATGTGTGCAGAAAAGTAAAACGCACTAGTGCGTGAAATATTACTTTTTAGCACAGTGTGCGAAAAATAGTACATTGTCTTATTCGGATTAAAAGTGAAACTTTGTTTGACAAGCAATTTTTGCTTGAAAAAAAAGATATTAGCGTTTACTAACTTTTGGCTTATGTTTAGTGAGTCGGAGTCAACTACTCCTTTGCCCCCCCCTTTCTTATTTGCTTAAAAAAGTCGTCTTTTAGGAACTTAGCTAGTAAAGCCATTAGGCCGTTTCTGAACTGAGTCTGCGCAGTTGGCTTTGCTGTGATAGAGCCGGGATCAGGCTACATTTGTAACTTTTAATAATTATTCTCACCTTTAACATTAAATTATGTTCATAATTTTTAATAGATATGGAAAATTGAATCAATAAATATAAAATAATATACAAAAACTGTATAACTAATATTTATAAGTTAGTAGTTTTAAAACTCGATTTCTTCACCTTGAGATATTATCTATCGCAGTGTTTTCCAAATGTCTCGAACTTGCGGACCCCCAAAATTAGACACTAGTATCATGGGGACCCCCAGAAAAAATTTTGTTACAAAAATAAAAATTAAAAAATTTATAAAATTTATTAAAAAACATGTAAAAAATTTTTTTTTTATGCCGTGGGTTCGCGGACCCCCAAGAAACATGACGCGGACCCTTAGGGGTCCGCGGACCTCAATTTGGGAAACACTGATCTATCGGATAACGAATTTGGACAAATTAATCAAGTGATCAATCATCAGACAACCGCAATTCAAATTCAAAATAACAAATCAAAAATTTTATTAGTTATTTGAACAGTTTTTAATATTTTGTTTAAGAAGTTTATACAGTAGAGTAGAGACAGAATTTTTAAGTCTGGGTTTTGTTCATCTGGTTAATCTGCAAGAAAGCTTGTAGATGGTGCTACAATGTTAATTTAAATACAGTCACTAGATTAGTGACTATCTAGTTAGTTTTATGACTATTAGTCACTATTAGTGACAAGTGACTGTAAATTTAAATTTCAAATAAACCACTTAAAATGTGATTATTTTAAAGGAGGATTATTTTCACATTGTAATTATCGTTAATTTCAAAAAAATAATGTAACACAAAACAATCACCCGAAGTAAAAGTTTTTTATTTTTTTTTATTTTCAAAATTCCGAAAAAAATCAAAAATAAACCATGTAATGAATTTTCTTAACAAGAGAAAGTAATGTTAAAGTAATTTAATTAAAATATTTATAGGAATTATAGTAAATCCTCAAAATTTGTTTTCAAATCATTAAATCTAACGACATTTTAGTTGACCTGTGAAAACCGGAAAAAACTGTAGCAAGTTGTGAAACAACACGAATCGCTGACGAAAATGAACGAAACAGCCGCGACATCTGCTAACTTGTAGAGATACTTGACCTAGACTTTGCTTGAGATGAGGTGTATAAACATTTGAAACTGCAAAAGGATACGACCAGATACGACTGTCCTCTACATACTGTATAACTTGTTATGCTGTGCTCAAATAGCATTTTTACCCCAACGACCAGTTATTAAATGATTATTGACTCAAAAATTGCACAAAGTTTTTGTCTCTAAAGTTATGGGTTTATATCTCGATTTTGTAATTGTGATAACCAGCAGCTTTTATATTTGCTATGGTAAGTTCTTGTAATAATATTTTTATTTTAATTAATATAAATACCAGATTTTAAGTTAATTTACTAAGGGCAAATTTAATAATCAGCAATTTTACATTGTTTATAAAAACTCAATACAAAAATTAAATAAAAGTTCAGAATTAAATTTTTCACAAAAAATGTCAACACAAAATATAAAAATTTTCACATATTATAACTAAAATTAAGAAAATTTACAAAAATATTTTATTTTATTACACTAATTTGTAATATCATAGTTTCCCCCGCGGGCGAACCTTGATAATTTTGTGGGTTGCTACTATTAATAGAATATGTTGTTGTTTAACCATAAAAATAAACGAATAAATGTTTTTGACAGGTTTCGATATAATCAATCATAATCTTATATTAATTTTATAGCATAGGTACTTATTATAGCATACAGATTATGATTGAAAACAGATTAGATTAGAATTAGAACAGCGTTCGTGCTCCGGTACGCTACCACTTGGAATCACCAACTCGGCGCCTAAGTAAATTCACGCCAAGTTGACGGCTCGGAGTTGTCCCATCTCGTTCTTGTTCAGAACGGGATAATTGTAATTAACTAAAAAATTAGGTAATTTTTTAATATAACCGGATGAAACTGAAATAATATACCCCACATGTTATTTATATATAATTGAAAAGAGCGTAAAAAACTCTATTTAAATGTGCCATAGCCAACTATGGTTTCCATTTAAAAAAACACAACTTTATGTTATAACTCGGAAATAAATAAAGATATTTAAAATCTTGTTAGCCCAGTTTATTCGCATTAAAAAAGTGTCTGAAGAAGGTGTAAATATTGTTTCTATAACTTTACAAACAACCGAGATATCGACATTTAACAAAAGGTGTCAAATTCCGGTTTTCATCATTAAGCTTTTCTCAAAAAAAGAGATCGAGAATGCGCCATCCATTTTCCATATCTCTTATAGTTACCGAATTCCCCATAAGAACATTCGATTTAAAAAAAAATAAGTAATTTCAGTTTTTACTTACAGGTGAACCATGTGGAGAAGGCATCAACTCGGGTATTTGTAAAATATTTTCAGAGTGTCCTTCAGCAATAGAACAAGTAATACAAGAACGAACCCATAATTTGGAACGGTGTGGTTTTGAAGGAGACTTAGAAATTGTATGTTGTCCTGATTTTATAAATGAATCCCAAAAACAAAGCAATACCACAAAATCTGTTGATTTGGATGTAAACGTACCTACAAAAACACGTGGATCCTTTGTAGACCGAAAAAGTTTAGCAGGCAAGTGACAACTTTTAGTTCACAATTTTAAAATTTAGTGATAGTTAGATCACACACAGAAATTATTCGATCAGGAAATTACCGGGACGTGTGCTCAGACATACTCTATATATCTGATAATTAATAGAGAAGCCATTTACAATATTTCCTTTAATTTGTGTTTTAAACCAGACCCATATCCCATCTGTCTATTGTGGACCTGGCCCGAGGCACTCCTTATCAGTAAAAATAACAAAGTAAGTGACCGTATACGTCCAACTCTTGTGGAACTCGTGTAGGAACAATTTCTGATAATATAAAGATTATGAAGAAAACCTAAAATATAACGTTTGCTTACAGCTTGCAAGGAATATTTATCCTCTTCTACGACAATTATAGGTGATTATATTCTTTCCGGGGAAGATGCGGCACTAGGCGAATTTCCACACATGGTAAATAAATACCATATTTTTAAATCATGAACTAAATTATAACTGAAAAATGTTATCATTAGACACAAATTGGTTTTCCTAAAGAAGAATTTCCAAATAATGATTATACCTGGGAATGTGGAGGTTCGTTAATAAGCAGTCGATTTGTTTTAACCGCAGCTCATTGTATCGTCAAAATTAATGGGTAAAACAAGGATAAATGTCTCAAGATTTTATTTAAATCACTAAAATCTTTTTAGGATATTACCATCAATTGTACGTTTAGGATTTGTTGATTCCGATTTTCCAAATATCACGACAGCGCAAGAACGTGCAGTAAAGAATGTTATAGTACATCCGGAATATAGTCGTCGATCAAAAAGAAATGATATCGCATTGATAGAACTGGTTAGCGATGTACAATTAAATAGTTTCAGTTACCCAGCTTGCCTGCACCAACTAAATGAAAATCCTATTAACTTGCTGATAACAGGATGGGGAAATACAGTGGCTAAAGGTAATTTGATTTACAATAATTTCTTATTACAGTTATTAATATTTTTTCAATAGGGAGTATGCCTAGTCGAATATTACAAAAAGCTCATATCCAACCCATACAGTTAAGCAAATGTTCAACAATTTTCAAATCACGATCAACTATACAACTTACTTCAGCGCATATATGCTGTTTAAGTCCCAAGAACAGCTCGATTGATACTTGTCAAGTAATATAATATTACTTTGATTTAGTATAATTTTCTATTAAATATTTTTTTAGGGTGATTCTGGTGGTCCACTTCAAAAATTAATTTCAAGAAATAGTATTGTTTACAGTATAGTAGGAGTGACGTCATTTGGTCAGGGTTGTGGTGGTGTAACCCCGGGAGTTTATACAAGAGTATCGAGCTATTTGGATTGGATAGAAAAAATTGTATGGCCCTGAATATATTAATAATTTCATTGTTTCTTTTTTTTTTAATAAAGCAACATTCCATGTGATGATGTATTTTAGATTGTTTAATATGCATAAATATAGGGGTGCCGGAAAATTGCTCGAAAACAATTGCTCGAAGGAAAATTGCTCGAAAACAATTGCTCGAAAAAAAATTCCTCGAATGAGCAATTCCTCGAATAGCAATTGCTCGAAAACCAGTTCCTCGAATAAACAATTGCTCGAATAGCAATTGCTCGAATTTATTAATCTTTTTGCGTAAAAGTTACAAAATTTATAAAAATTTAAAATCATCAGTCAGTTTGGAATGTAGTGAGTATAAAAATATATTTTAATATTAAAATCAGTGGCTACACGGAAAACCACCTTAGCTACTTCTTTTACCCAGTATATATACAGGGTTCCTCAAAATACAACTTCCACAGCTTTATAGAAGATTTATTAAACGACTACTTCCACCTTCCAATAATTGAACTTATGTATACATTAATTGCTTATGTACTATATTTAATTTAACAAAAACTTACATCAAATTATGTTATTCAATTAGATTATTGATAATATAGATAATAGAAATAATTTAATAAAATACCTGGAGGCGACACTGTATTGGTTGTCGCACAAAAAAACAATAGCGTATTTAAAAAATGCCTATGGGGAAGCAAACCAGATTATTTCTAGAGTTTCGGTAATCCATTTATGCGCGTCAGTAGCCCTGAGATTTTTGAGACAAAACGTGGTTGTCAAAATTTTAAAAGCTGTTAAGCTAAAGTTGGTAATTATGTAACCATTACCAATATTACTATTAGTATATATTAGTGAGTGGGAACAACAGAAGATAATTGAATAGTATTAAACATCAACAATAACAATAACAACAAGGTGGAACTCGCTTTTGCGACAGTTCTTAGGCTTCTATACATCTACTTTTTCGGTAGGTTAAATTATTTGGGCTTTATTTTATTCCAATTTTTAATGCGTTAATCTTTTAATTAGGTAGATTTTTTTACTATATAAGGAAAACGCTAACATTTTAATATTTTTTTTTATTTCGACCTTTATAGGTAAATATTTGCAATTTACAAACCACAAATAAAACACAATTCATAATGAAATATTAAAATACCCGAAACACGTACCGAATACCGTATTAGAAACACGTAAAATACCTACTCTAAAAATACAAAATAAGAATATCGGATTAAAAAATATATATGTAAATAATCTGAATAATTAATACCAATCTAAAAATATTCTATATGAAGTAAAATTGTTTTAAGAACGTGCGTTCTGATTGGTTTTGAATTATGCGGACAGACGGACAGACGGACAGACGGACACGGAGCTAGATCATAAGGCTTCTTCCTATACGTTGTATAGAAGCCTAAAATGGAGTTTATTAGAAGTGAAAAAGGTAAAGATAAATTATTAATCGAAGGGTATTTGTTTATTCAAGATAGAGCGGTTGAAAATAAAATTTATTGGAAATGTGAAGAATCTAAAAAATTAAAGTGTTCTGCTCGTGCGATAACAATGGACGACAATTTCACAAAAATTAATAATGTGCACAATCATATAGCTGACGCCGCAAGTGTAGCCGCTGCTAAAGTA
Source organism: Cantharis rufa (assembly GCA_947369205.1). NCBI lineage: Eukaryota > Metazoa > Arthropoda > Insecta > Coleoptera > Cantharidae > Cantharis > Cantharis rufa. Next base: position 18,128,927 of record OX376307.1, on the reverse strand, counting down.
TACAACAACATAAAAGAAAACGCAAAATCAACTAGAGATACGCCACAGTTTCTCCTATCTACTGCATCAAGCAATGTTGGTCCAGCAGTAGCAGCAAGACTTCCTTCAGTAGGATCCATGAAAAGAACAATAAGAAATATTCGATCTAGTGAAAATTCGGGTCCCGCAGTTCCACACCGTAGGCAAGACATTTATTTTCCAGCGGAGTTTACGGTTACTGCAAGTGGTGAAGATTTTTTATTGTATGATAAAGGACAAGTAGAAGATCGCATTGTTATTTTTTCTACGACAAGGAATTTACGTCTGCTGGAATCATCAGCACATTGGTACGTTGATGGAACTTTCAAAACGGCTCCACTTCTTTTTGGGCAATTATATACAGTACACTGTCTACAAGGCAATAGTGCTGTGCCACTAATTTACGCACTTCTACCAAATAAAACCGAGGCCATTTACTCTGAAGTTTTTTGCAAAGTTAAAGAATTTATACCTAATGGAAATCCACAAACAATAATGTCTGATTATGAAACTGCAATAATTAATGTCGTGCATGATGTGTATCCCCAAACCAGACATAGGGGATGCTTTTTCCATTTCTGCCAGGCAATTTTCCGACATATTCAAGCAAATGGTATGAAAGCCAGATATGAATTAGAACCCGAATTTGCACTAAAAATGAAAATGCTTCCTGCGCTAGCTTTTGTACCCGAAGAATACGTAATTGAATATTTTGAAGTATTGTGCGACGAAAATGTATTCCCTGAAGAAGCGCAACCCATAATCGATTATTTTGAGGACACCTGGATTGGTCGCCTAAATCGAAGACAACGGCGTCCACCTCGCTTTCCTTTAAGTTTGTGGAATTGTTACCAAGGTATTCTTGAACATGAACCAAAAACCAACAACAGCGTTGAAGGTTGGCATAGAGGCTTCCAGGAGTTACTTTCGGCGGATCACCCTAGCATTTGGAAATTCGTAGACACTATTAAACGGCAACAAAGCCTTACAGAATTAAATATGCAACAATTTTTGTCTGGCGTTGAACCTTCAGTGGGTAGCCGTAAATATCGCGATTGTACGGCAAGAATTCTTCGCATAGTGCAAAATTTCGAATACAATGTAGATGTTACAGGATATATTCGCAGTCTTGCTCACAACATTGGATATTAAATGTATAAATGTATTTTTTGTAAATAAAGTTTTTAACTTTCTTTTTTAAATTCGAGCAATTTACCTTCGAGCAATTGTTATTCGAGCAATTGCTATTCGAGCAATTAATTTTTCGAGCAATTGTTCATTCGAGGAACTGTTTTTCGAGCAATTGCTTTCGAGCAATTTTCCTTCGAGCAATTGTTTTCGAGCAATTTTCACCAAACCATAAATATAGAATAGGTTAAGAAAGAAAGTTAAGAAAGAAAGGTTAAGAAAGGTTTTTAAGAAAGATTCAAAAAAATTGGTATAGAAAGTAACGATTAAAGCAGAGAGTTTTGGGGATAGTTCTGAAAAATAATGCGGCATATATTTATGCGTAGGTGTAAGTTGCTGCAGATTAATATGATACTAAATTAATGACGTTAAATTTTTTCGAAATAATTTTGAAAGTTTTAGCATAGAAGAAACTTTGTAGTATATGTATTGGCTTACCATTTTCATGTCTGTTCTAAGCTGTAAGTGATATTTCTGCCTACTCTTGTCGGGGGAGTATCTATCTTTTGGTTAAAAAGAGGTTAAAATTAAATAAGAATAAAATCTACATAATTATTTTATTCTATAATACTTATTAAAATTTAAAAATTTAATATCTCCGAAACTAATAATAATAAATTGCTTTTGAAAATTTGAAAACATGTAGGATAAGTATCCCCCAAAAACAATTAAAATTTTAGAAAAAAAATATAGGATTATTTGAGAAAAACAACTTTCAATTTTTTCAGAAAAATTGCAATATTTTTGGTTGTTTTGGATTTTTATATTCTTAAAGGTCAAGTACAGAGTTCCGCGTAAGAAGAAATTAATTAATCTAAAAGCTTCTTGTTATATACTTTAACATCGAAATTTTGAGAATAATATTATTTATTTCGATACTTGTCTACACATTACACAACAACATATTTCACTAAAAAGGAATTTTGGAACATCACGTCCACCCAGCCTGCATGATTTGAAATGGATTCAGTCGATTTAGTATTAAACTAAAATTATTTATACCAAATCTTTTAAAACCAATTTTGCTATCTATAATGCAGGAAAATTAAATTTTGAATATTTATTAATTGTAGACTGGACTTTTACCATTAGAGGCTTTATAACGAACGTAAAAAAAATAATACAAGCTCTGGGGTGGTATAAGCTTAATTTGCTACAAAATATATTATTACGTTTCTCGGCAAAACTTGACGTTCTATCAAAATATGTCGTACAGAAAAGTTGTAGATCATAAAAAAATCTACAACTTTTGTGAAAAATGTGAAAATACAATTTCTTTTGTATTTTTATTTTTATTTTCCCAAAAGTAATTTAATTTTGATGAAATTTTGTGAAAGTATAATATGTCACTTTATATTTTAAATAAGCATAACTTTTTTTACATAAAAAAATCAAAAATTTTTGAGATATTCAATTTTTCAGTATAAAACTGTTTTTTTCAAATATAAATTCAGTGGTGAAAAATCATCTTAAAGAGTTCTTCCGGTGCTCATTTTTGTTTGTTTTTATAATTATGTAGTTTTTGATGTAATAATACAAAATAGTAGTTCCTATTTAACAAAACGGTCAAAAATTGAAAAAACTCGAAAATGAGGTACATGTCAGCGGACCCCCCCAGTTTCGCATTTTTGGATGAGTTTGGTGTCAAGCGTTAGAGCATCGTTTGAGCCTCAATGAGCTTCCATTATTTTCGTTTGAGCCTCAAAGGTAAAGTTATTTGCAAAAGACAACGGGGGGGGGGGGGCTGTAGACATAATGCCCCCCCCCTCAGTTTCGAATTGTTTTATGAATTTTATGTCAAACGTTAGAGCATCGTTTGAGCCTCAATGAGCTTCGATTATTTTCGTTTGAACCTCGAAGGTCGCAAAGTTATTCGCAAAACACTACTGGGGGGGGGGGGCTGTAGACATGTTTTGCAATTTATTTTCGTTCCCATGTTAAATTTAGGCGCACAAAAAATACTAAAAAAATAAAATCACTTTTAAGTCATGCACAAAAAAGTCTTTTGTGCAATCATGCTATTGAAACATGTCGTTTCTTACTTGGATACGCAACTAGAAGCCTTTTGTTTTACTCATTCAAATTACTTCTATGGTAACGAGTGGGCGAAAGAATTTTCACCCACTAGTGAGTGAAAAATGCAGTCATTCATTTAATTTTTGCGCGCAAAGTGCGCGCTATTAATCTAAAATTTTGCATAAGGTTTCCTACAAAAAATTGCTAGGGGGTTTCAGTACAAGCAAAGGGGGGTAAAGTTTTTGCTCAATTTTTCGATATCTAGCGCCGTTTTCGAGTTATTGCAATTTCAAAATCTCAAATTTAATTATTGATGACACGCATTATATTAAATTGTACTTTCATACATTTTTTATATTTATAAGTGCAGGATTAAACAAAACGCTATACATCACTCGTGGATAAACCCTTTCGCTCACTTATTTTCGTCTGCACACTCGCCTAGCGGCTCGGGTGCAAAACTCGTAAATGCGTGAGCGAATTTTTCGGTTTCTCCACTAGTAATGTAATATACTATTTAGTGCACGTAAAAAAAAGTGTTGCTTAGCAATGTTCGCATTTTTATATTAATAACGAAAACGTCAACTTTTAGTTGAGGTAATGCTATTAAAAGTGTACTGCTTTTAATACGGTTGGAGAAAAACTTATTTTTTTGCAGTACATACAATTATTTTAATATTATTAATGATATATTAATTATTGTAAATTATTTTTTGCATTTTTTTATGCAAACAAATTTGGGCTTATTTAAGACATAAGGAATAAGTAGCGTTCACAAAATTTCATCAAAATTGAATTAAAATATCGAGTGAATGATTGAGTTTGCGGTTAAAAGAAACAAATAAAATTGTCCGATGTTTCAGGATCTATATTGTCCTATTTTCAAGGCTATAAAAACAAAAAATGAAATCAAAATACAGATTAAAATGACAATACAAAGAAAAGTACAAAAGAAAAACAAAAACTATAAAAATAAAGTTAAAATTACAAGTTAAATTGCAAATACAAATTAAAGAAATTCAAAAGAAAATTTTTTTTATTGCTTTTCTTCCTTTACATTGTTTAATAAAATTTCATGTTCGACCGATTCATGTATTTTAATTCCATATTTTTCTTTACTTTTTTAATTTATCTATTTGTCAATTTTCCTCCAAATACCTATTGCACTTATATTTTTACATTAGTTTGTGTGATTAAAAATAAAATAATATTTGTTTGCATTTCTATAAATACTTGCGTCTTATAACATAAATACTCCAACTTAATACTGTTAAGAATGGTATTGACTAGCTTTGACTCAAAAAACAGCACTCATCAGCAAAAAAATCTAGTGTCACTTGGAACAACTCTCTCATATAAAAATATTTATTAAGTTTATTAAAGAACCAAAAGCTGCAGACACCCTAAACACGTTTCTAAACACAACATTGTGTAGAAAATTGTGTGCGAAACCAGAAAATTCATGTCTATATATGCTCTTGTATAATACTACATCTTTTTTAACAGATATTTCAGACATAATTTTCATTAGAACTGGAATCAATAAATACAAAACAATATACATAAAAATTAATAACTATAATATTCACAAATTAATTAAAAAGTAGTAAAAAAGACATTTTAATTTATAAGGTAGTTTGACGTCATAATTTATCATATTCATTTATTAAAAAACTAAGAATTTGAAATTTCTTGTTTTCTAGTGTATTTCGATATCTGAATAGAAATCACATCAAATAATATTCATAAATTCTTTTAAATCCAATCAAGTTTTTGAGTTAAAATTATGAAGTTACATGTGGGTTTTGTAATTGTGATAACCAGCAGTTTTTTTATTTGTTTAACGTGCTTCACACGAATCGACTATGGTAAGTTATTGCAATAATATTAATTTAATAAATATAATAATATATAATATTTCTTTAATAATTAATATTCTTTAATATTGAAAAAAAAGTCAAAATAGGTAATGTCGAAAAACTTTGTTATTAAAAATTGAATTTTATATTAACCCTGTAACTTTAATAATAAACTAAAAAATGTACTGTATCGTGGGTATTTTGAGTCCTTATAATAAAAAGAGTTCAATTTATAAGGACGCAAAAACCCACGACAGTCCATTTTTCAGTTTATTTTTTCCTTTGTTACCATAAAATATATTTGAAAAATATTAAAAATATCATTTATAAGCGAAAAATTCAATTTTAAATTTTCCGCAGAATGTTACGGAGTGTACGGGTATAATGCCGGTAAGGACATTTGATTTTTTTGCGAAGTACTGATGCTTTATATATTTAGCAAAATTTGATTATAATACGTTTTTCAACATTCCTGAAAGGCATACAAAAGATCACAAGCGAAAGCAATTTTTTTTAATTTGGACGGAGAGTCAAGCAAAAAGTACCTAAGAGTGGTAAAACTATTGACATTACTACTGGGACAACATTGGTCCAACGCTGCAATGATAATATCTCGGTCCTACGGTTGGAGACCAGCGTTGGTGCAATGTTGGCTCCAGGGCCGCGTTAAGGAATGTGAGTACCCTAGGCATATTTTTTTTTGCTGCCCCCTTAAAATTAAAATTTGAACTTATTATAAGAGCATAATATTTATTAACAAAATAAATATAAACTTTGAGAACAAATTTATTTTCTTAAACAGTAGACAGTTTTTTGTTCTTCGTTTATTTTTATTCTTTACTTTCTTGCATTACTATGCGGCACTTAAAAATTGTTTATGTTTTTTACATAATGTAATATGATTTTTAAATAAGTACAATTAACAATCAAGTTTCTATTTATGTTTTTTTATTAGAATTAATTAGTATTTTTGCCGCCCCTAAAAGGCTGCCGCCCTAGGCAGCTGCCTTTCCTGCCTAATGGATAAATCGGCCCTGGTTGGCTCCTAGAAGTGGTCCAGTCCTTGACCCAGCATTAGCCCGGCGTTACTTGACGCTTGGCTAAATATTGGCTCAACACTGAAATAATAACTTCGGTCATGCTTTGGCGGCCAACGTTATTGCAACCTTGGCTTCTAGTACTGATTCAAAGCTGGGTATCAACTCCCAGTACTGATCTTGAAGCTGAGTCAGTATCTGTAGCCAGTACCGATCTCAATTCTGCATGCTGTATGCCAAAGGTTTAACTGCTCACCGGCAAAGCAACGGTATTTAGTTGCTTCGGTATTATGATGCGTGGTATTAAAACATATTAAAATTTATGAATTTATTTTGTACTTTCCTTTAAGTATTGTTGCTTCGATGACGTTGTTCATCAGTTTCTTCATTGCAAGCCAAGTGCCATTTCAAAGACGTGGTTGGTTGACTTTCAATTGGAGATTGTAAAGCGGCAATCCGGGCAATTCCAGCAAGTTTAAAAATTTGGTTGGATAGTTGACAACATCGTCTTGGCTAGTTACGGGATCCACCGATTTCTACGTCATCAATTCGCCAGCAATTTCACTTTGAATCTTGAATTTCAATTCGCCGACATCAACGTTTTTCGCAGCCAATATAGCACGTTTGCTCAACCAAACATGATTTTTGTAATTTTGAGCAATCTTTGGGAACACCTTTTGGATAAGTTCGGCTTTTGATTCGGTGAACTGGCAAATCGACGAGAAATGTAAATGCAACCTAATGCATTGGTGGATTACTAATACTTATAACAGCTAAAAAGATATAAGTCACATGCAGTCACATATTAAGAAAATTTTGGTAAAATCCAGCCTAACATATTGTAAATTGAAAATTAGATCAAATACATCTAAAGGTTGCTAAATATTAAAATTTGCTCACTTTAGTAAAACATTACTCAAGATATGATTTTTTAAGAATGCTTTATTTTTCGTCATTTTGTAAAAATCAAATTAAAAAAAAAGGTAAGGATCCTAGAAAAAATAGCAAATGGAAATATAAAAGATTATTCAAATATTATTATTTATTAATATTATTGAAATAGGGTTAATGGGGGGAGGGGGCGAGCATTTCAGAAAAAAAATATTAAATAGAATATTTCATTTCATTTCATAATCACGCATTCCAAGCGCCGCAAGTTGCTGGATTTACGTCACACGGTTCCTATTTACATTTGCTTATTTTTTTATATGCAGACACAACTTTTCGTGGTGTGCTTTGTTATAATTTTAAAATTAATTACCCTTGAACTGCCACTTATTTTTTTTTGTAGAATGTGCTGCACATCATCCCCCCCGTTAAGGGAGGCGCAAATTTAGATTCAGCTTATTGGGGCGCTATATCTCTTTGATCCGCCTCTGCATATTGATAAAAAATAATGAATTTTTATGTACCTTTTTTTCAGTGTAATTATATATTTATATATTGTCATGTTCCAAAATCCTTCATTGAATATTTAACATATGATTTGGGAATTTTGGGAGTTCATATATGGGTTTAGTGGCAACCTTTTTGCTTGGAGGGCAGTTTACATCTGGGATTACTGGCGACTTTTTTGCTCGGAGGGCAATTTACATTTTTTGGTCAAGTTTGGAAGGCAATTTACAATTCACCGAAAAAAGCATCCTAAAATTTCAGAGCTAGGAAATGCTTCTCTGAATGAGTTTTAACAATTAATTTAGTGTAGATACCTATCGTAAAAAAATAATAACAATATAATAACTAAGAACAGAAGTAAGGCAATAGTTAACAAAATTTGTAGCCTAAATGGCTGGCGCGATGACTGGCGCCTAAACGGCAGCGCCTTTTCAGCGGCGCCTATTCGGCGGCGCTATTTGTCCGTTTCGGTAATTGTTGCGGACTCTACTTTTTGTCATGAGCCCTTGGATAATTTTTGAGTGGACTGTATGCTGGCGGTTCTTTGCGGATTTTCATTTAACACAAACTTAATTGTTGAGTGAAATCTTTATTATATAAAATGTACAAGTACGCATGGAGTGTTTAACAATTGAACTCCCACTTCACACTAGTTATTACGAGTAGCCGGCGATGTGGTGGTAAAGCTGCGCATGAATACAATATTTAAAAGTTCAAATAATTGAGCCTTTCAACGTAGGCAACCAGGAGTACGCAAAATGCGACATGCCCCCGGCCTTGAAAGGGCGTAGCTATTTCAAATATGAAGGACAAAATACAAAGAAATGTTTAAGTAACGTTAACAAATTCAAAAAAAAACATAGAAAACTAAAATCTAGACAGAAACATTAAGAATAAACAAAGTTTTGTAAACAAAGTAACTGATCGTCGTCACTCACGCACTGGTAGTGGGCACAATTTTTTAAATGCACGACGCACTAAACCATGTGAAGTTTTTACGGTGGCAACACGATTGATTCCGTCAGAACCAGGATGAACTTCGACGACTCTTCCCATTTTCCATTTAAGGGGTGGCAAGTTGTCATCCTTTATGAGAACGAGCGTTTCCAATTGAAGATCAGAGTGTTGATGTTTCCATTTTTGACGCTGCTGCAATTCAGAGATATACTCTTTGCTCCATCTTTTCCAAAAATGTTGATGAAGAGCTTGGATTCTTTGAAATAAGGTGAGACGATTGTCCACCACATGTGTAACGTCAGGATCAGGTAGTGACGTCAACGGCCTTCCAATTAAGAAGTGTCCAGGCGTTAAGGGTTCTAGGTCATTTGGGTCACAAGACAAAGGAGTAATAGGACGGGAATTCAACACAGCCTCGATTTGAATAAGAAAAGTGCAAAGCTCCTCATACGTAAAAGGCGAACTTCCGACAATACGTTTCAAGTGATGCTTGCACGACTTTACCCCTGCCTCCCACAGGCCACCGAAATGTGGGCTATGAGCCGGTATAAAATGCCAATCAACATTTTCAAAGGTCATTTTTTCACGAATGATTTTATCATTTGCCTTAAAAAATTTAGATAATTCTTGTAGTTCTGAATCGGCGCCTACGAAATTAGTGCCGTTATCAGAAAAAACACGTGAAGGTTTGCCTCGTCGAGAGACAAATCTTCGAAAAGAAAGTAAAAACGCATCGGTAGAAAGGTCCGTTACCAGTTCGAGGTGAACGGCCTTTGTCGCAAAACAAACAAATAAACAAATATAGGCTTTGGAAACCTTGGCTCCGCGACCGCGGCGATCCTTTATAAATAGCGGACCAGCGTAATCAACACCAACAACACAAAAAGGATGAGCCTGATTAACACGATCAGGTGGCAGATTGCCCATAATTGGCTCAGGAGTTCTCGGCGAAAACCTAAAACATTTTACGCAATTGTGAACAGTTTGTCTGGTGAGATTTCTTCCTGAAGTAATCCAAAACTTATCTCGTATTGAAGACAATAATAGCTGTGAACCAGCATGTAACATTCGGACGTGTTCACGTTCGACTAATAATTTTGAAAACAAGTGTTTTCCGTTAATAACAATAGGATGTCTCTTATCGTAAGAGAACAATGAATGTTTTAACCTTCCTCCTACGCGTATCACACCATCCGTGTGTATGAAAGGATTAAGTTTTAAAAGAGGGGATGCCTTTAAATTTTTTGAATTACTCAGTAAATTAAATTCATCGGGAAAGGATTCCCTTTGAGAAATTTGAGCTAGTGTAACTAAGGCCCTGGACAATTCATGAGTAGTGAGTGGTCCAAACTGACGCGACTCATTTTTTACACAACAATTATTTCGAAACCTTAATAAATAAGCTGTAATTCTTTCAAGTCTTGTTAGGTTTGAATACCTTGAAAACAAAAAACAGTTTTGATTAATTACCACGAAGGATTGGATATTCTTTTTGAATTCTGGCAATTTTAATGAACTTGAATTGGATTGAGGCCACGCGGGTTCATCTTTCAATAGCCAAGATGGACCATTCCACCAAAGTGTGGATTCTTTTAAATCTTGAGGGTTAGCACCTCTCGAAAGTATGTCAGCTGGGTTAATTTTTGTAGAAACGTGTCTCCAGACTGATTCTTTAGTTAATCTTTGTATGTCAGCAACTCTGTTACACACAAATGTTTTTAACAAGTTTGGACTTGTTTTTAGCCATCCAAGCACTATCATAGAATCCGTCCATAAATAACATTGATGGATTCTTAAATTTAAAGATTTTGAAACCTTATTGCAAAGTTTAGAAAGTAACAGTGCTCCACAAAGTTCAAGTTTGGGAACAGTCATAGGGGTCAGAGGCGCAACCTTTGACTTTGAACATAAAATATTAACATGTACCTTTTGATCGCTGTCGATCGAGCGTAAATAGATGCAGGCCCCATATGCTTGCAGCGAAGCATCACAAAATCCATGCAATTCAATTTTGTTTGGATTTGAACAAACGGCATGTCTTGGTATCAACACATCATTGAGAACAGAGAGTTCTTGAATGTAAGAACTCCATTGAGTTTGTATATCAGGTGGAACAGGATCGTCCCATGAGGATTGTTCCATCCACAATCTTTGCATCATAATCTTCGCGATTATTGTAACCGGTGCCAACAAACCAAGCGGATCAAATACTTGAGAGGATTTTGATAAAATTGATCTTTTCGTTGCTTTAACGTCGTCAGCCGCAATAGAAATAGAGAACATAAGATGGTCAGTTTGACATGACCATATCAGCCCAAGAGTTCGCGTGTTTTCATGTTCGCCAAACTCAAGGACGCTTGGATGAATATCATCGTTTGAAATGTTTGAAAGAATCTCAGGTTCATTTGAAATCCATTTTCTCAAATTAAAACAACCACTAGTAAGGATATTTGAAATTTTTGAGCAAATTTCAATGCCTTCCTGAATATTATCACAACCAGTGAGAAGATCATCAACATAAAAATCTTGTTTTATGATGCGCGAAATTTCAGGCATTGAACCTTGGCAATCATAACCAAGCTGAATTAACGAACGAATAGCTAAATAAGATGCCGAAGCCGTACCGTACGTGACAGTATTTAAATTATAAACTTGCAGATCGTCTGTAGGCGCGTCACGCCACAGAATTCTTTGTAAAGGCCTTTGGGTAGGCTCGATTTGAACTTGTCGGTACATTTTCTCAATGTCCGCGGAGATAGCATATCGGTGCTGTCTAAAACGTATTAAAATTGTAAAGAGATCCTGCTGGATCGTGGGACCGACCATTTGAATACTATTTAGAGAATGACCGGAATTGGTTTGCGCAGAACCATTAAAAACAACGCGTAGCTTAGTGGTTAAACTGTTCTCCTTTAGAACACCGTGATGTGGTAGAAAGAACGAAATTTCTTCCTTGGGGTCGCACAACGACATGTGGCCCAAATTTTTATATTCATTCATGAATGAATGATAACGAACTGATAATTCTGGTTTGCCTCGAAAGCGTTGTTCCAGAGCATGAAATCTTTTTGTTGCTATGGCTAATGAATCACCTAAGACTGTAATGGGCATCTTAAGAGGAATAGTGACAACAAAACGGCCATCATCGTTCCTACGAGTATGTTTGGCGTAATGAGTTTCGCACTCATTTTCTTCTATGGAAAGTGACCTTTCCTGAGGATACGAATCAATTTCCCAAAACTTAGTCATTAATTCCTGCACCTCGCAGGAAATACTTGTGTTGCATTGTACTTGGCCAGTGCCTTGTACTGAACTGATGGGACCAGCAATGATCCATCCAAACCTTGTATTTTGTAGAGTAGGGAGATTAGAACCTAAAGCCACCTTTCCCATGCACAGTAAATCAAAGAAAGCTATTGAACCTATTAAAAGGTCGATCTTTGCATCTTGATCAAAATTGGCGTCAGATAATTTAATGTTATCTGGAATCTTGAAGTCATTTCGATTAACAGTAAATCCTGGAACAAGACCAGTGATTTCATCAATTACGAGATATGAAAGTGATATTTTAAATGGTGAGTGACATGCTCTTACTTCCAGGTCACATCTTGAATTAGCTCTTGAATTGGATTTATTCAATCCCCAAACAGAAACATTAACCATTTTAGTAGGTAAACTTAAACGATTGACGAGCTCTTTACATATAAAATTAGACTGAGAACCCGAGTCAAGCAAAATTCGAACATTGTGGAACTTTCCACGAGGATCTAATATTCTTGCGGACACCACCGGCAATAAAACTTCAGTTGTGCCCACGCACAAAGCGGTTGTAACCTGAATACCCTCAACTGGGCTTGCCGGCCTGCTAGCACGGTCCCCATGTGGAGCCTGGTTTACTTCCTGAATTTGATGCAACATGGTATTATGTTTACCTTTACATCTTCTACATCTGTAAATTGAGGAACATTGAGTGGTGAAATGCCCTTTGGCCAAACAATTAAAGCAAACCTTTAATTCTTGGACTTTTTTGGACCTCTCGTTGGGGGTCAATTCTAGGAATTTATCACATTTTGATAAGTGATGGTTTTGGCCGCATAATCCACACACTGAATTTCGTGTGACCAACGATTTAACGTGAATTTTGGGTTTTTCAATAATTACCTGTTTCTTTTCTATGTTTTCTAGGAGATTTGCTTGACCGCTTAGAAATTTTTTAAATTGTTCCAATGTTGGAATCTCGTGATCTCCTTTGCTTAAAACATTTTCCCATTCGCGTATAGTGATGGCATCTAACTTGGATGAAACCAAGTAAATAATAATAGCTTCAAACAACTGTTCCGAAGTTGCTAATGACTTCGCAGCACTCGTGTGCTTGAAAAGTGAATCGTGCATCTGGCGTAATTTTTGTGAGGACTCGCGTTTCAATGGTTCTATTTCTACAATAGACATTAAATGATTTTTGATTAAAAGTTTGGGGTTATCATATCTGGATAATAACGTTTGCCAAGCAATTTGGAAATTGTCACTAGTGAATTCCAAAGATTGGATTACATCAGCAGCCCCTCCAGTCAAACTGCTTTTGAGGTAATGAAGTTTTTGAATATTATTTATATCCAAATTATCAATGATAAGATTTTGAAAAATAGCCTTGAACTCTAACCAATTCTCAATTTTGCCAGAAAATTTAATTAAATTAATTTTTGGTAAATTGATTTTATTATAATTGCGCGAGCCAAAATTCCCAGAGCCTACACTGCCTGACCTTGAGCGTTGCGATGTAGGAGAATTCGCTCCTGTACCTACTGCAGACGCGGTTAAATTACTAATTATATGTTTTGCATTTGAAATGGCCGTAAAGTAATTATTTTCAAATTCTTCGACCTGACCTATGTCGGAAGTCGTATGTTCCGGAGAATTAACAATATCATTATGAATTGATTCAAATTCATCAAGTAACAGTCTGACAACTGCAAGACGTTCTTGCAATTCAGTGCACCTCTGTTCATTAACGTTTATGTTATTGATCAAGTCTTGATCAATGCTTTTAACGAAAGTTTCAAATCTAGTTAACTTTGACTTAATTAACCGACGTTTGGTCTTTAATGATTCCATGATTAAACAAAATAAATGATAAAAATATAAGTTTATTTTCAACAGTGTAGAAAGTATTACAAACTTTGTTAATGTAAGATGAGATAAGAAAAGAATTTCTTGATAACGCGACGCGCGAAATGTTTTGTAGCCTTGAATTGCTTTGCAAGATAAACCTGAACGTGCGCAACGCGCGAAACTAACTTTTTATTCCTATTTACCTTTGAGCTTTTTGCACAAAACTGTGTTGAAAAGAAAGATAGGATATAATGAACTATGGACATACCTTTAAACTTCATAAAATGGTTTTGTCCGCTTGTACGTACAATAATTTCTTCAACAATTTTGAATATGAAATCCGTGTCGATTGACCATGTTGCGGACTCTACTTTTTGTCATGAGCCCTTGGATAATTTTTGAGTGGACTGTATGCTGGCGGTTCTTTGCGGATTTTCATTTAACACAAACTTAATTGTTGAGTGAAATCTTTATTATATAAAATGTACAAGTACGCATGGAGTGTTTAACAATTGAACTCCCACTTCACACTAGTTATTACGAGTAGCCGGCGATGTGGTGGTAAAGCTGCGCATGAATACAATATTTAAAAGTTCAAATAATTGAGCCTTTCAACGTAGGCAACCAGGAGTACGCAAAATGCGACAGTAATAATTAAGAGTTTCGCATACAAAATATCACTTCAGTTTTTTTTTGAGGAGGATAAAGCGTAAATGAGTTATTTGGTCATCGCATCGGAAGTATAAGTAAATATATTTGTTTAAAAGTAATTGTCTTTAACAAATTTGAAAAATTTGCTTATTTTTATACACAAAGAAGATTTTCTTAGGTTATACATTATCTTTAATAATAAAAATATGGTTAGTGTCAGTTAACTAACAACACGAATCGAGCTTCGTTTTTTTTTTGGAAAGAGGACAATTTTCTGAGCATTTTGAGACCGCACTTTGATGCGGATTGTCCAGTAGTTTTCGAGAAAACGGCATTTGAAAATCAAAATTTTACATGCATTTTACATAGGGAATTGATTCGCCCCCGAGTTCTATTGACGGTGCGTGCGTTCTGATATAGTCTTAGTGTTGGCAGTCAGACGCGATTGTGACCCGGTCGGGTACACATCGAGCGTCAGCGTCAGAGAGTCAGAGTTCGTCAAAACGGCGCGTAGCGCCCGGAGCGGAGGGTAGCGGAGCGTCGGTTTTGACGAACGCAACCAAGATTCTAACCTAAAAACGAGTTCTGCGCTTATTTTTTAAATTATTGCATAATGTTGCGTAATACACCCGACTATGTCACAATCGCGTCTGCCTGCTAACACTACGACTATATCAGAACGCACGCACCGTCAATAGAACTTTCGTGTTAATGAATTCCCTTTCTAAAATGCATGTAAAATTTTGGTTTTCAAATTCCGTTTTCTCGAAAACTAATGGATAATCCGCAAAATTAATTTTTTTAATATACTCAGAAAATTGTCCTCTTTCCTGTAGTGTACAAGTCGAGGCTCGATTCGTGTTGTTAATTCCCTGACAGATCCCAAAAATATATACCACTATATGCAGCTTCACAATAGATGCAAATTTGAAGATTTTTATCAGCTTTCAATTTAAGTAATTAAATTAATAATTTAGATTTTCATTAAAACGCACTTTTTAACATTAAATCGTCATAAATGTTAACTGAAGAAATTGTTTCTTTTGCGACATACCTTTTTAACCTATGGTATTTTAGACAACTTTTTAACATGAATATATTGTATCGCCATAAATATCGATGAGAAACATTTACATAACATCTCCCTCCATGTTATACAGATATTTTATACAAATTTGCAAAATGTCGCTGGTTTTTCAAAAACTTTGACGAGAAAAAAATTACCATTACAGAAATGTTGCATATACAATAATTTAACAAAAACAATTTCAGCTTCAATTTTTTGTTCTTTGAAAATCATAAACACTTGACTTGATGTCATTGAATGAACATACTTTCTCGTGAAAGCAATTCCCCTCTTATCCTACAACTAATAGTTGGTCAGGCGGTCTGCTGGCCGCCCTGACGTTTCCATAATCTTTTCATCCTAGTAAATAACAATATACAAATTGCCATAGTGACAAAGACAATCTCAATTGTCGTGTAAGTAATATTAGTAATCAACCCTAAAGAGAAGGTGGAAAACAATACTAACTCACATTTAATATAGCAAAACATTTGCAATTTTTTGAATGTTGCCCTTAATCTTCAAATAAGCTAGCTTTAGGCGGAAGCGAGATAACGGTCACTCTTTCTAAAACTTGAGTATGCTTTATCAAAAAATTAAAATAAACAAAATATGACATATCGCATGTAGTTACTAGATACAGAAAAACAAATAATTTCAGTTCTTTCTTACAGGTGAATCATGTGGACAAGGCAACACCTCAGGTATTTGTAAACTATTTTCGGAGTGTCCTTCGGGAATAAAACAAGTGTTGCAAAAACAAACTCATAATTTGGGACGGTGTGGTTTTCAAAAAAGCGAAGAAATTTTATGTTGTCCTGATTTTAAAAATGAATCTCCACAACAAAATAAAACCAACAAAATTGTTGTTTGGGATGTATACGAACCTACAAAACCACAAGATGGATTCAATGTTGACCGAAAAACATTAGTAGGCAAGTGATATCTTTTACTTCACAGATTAAAACTATTAATTATTGAAATATTATTATATTATTTATTGACTTATTTTGTTTGAATGAAATTTAATCAAAAACAAAAATTATTGACTTGGCTTTTACCCCTAGTTGGCGCTTAATTGGCCAACTTGCGAGAATTACAAAATTTTACAAAATAAATAATAAGAATACTTTTCTTAAAAAATAAACATTTCACAATTTGCTCAAAGCACCCCTCTACTCAAAATATATTACGACAATATATCGTCTTGGAATTTTTATGTATAGAGGGATGTTTAGTGAATTTTTAAAATTTATTTGCATTTGCATATTTGCTTTACTTCTATCACGATTTCTTTTACCGAAAAACTGCCGTAAAGAAACTATTTTCTTGATAGCGGTAATTGATGAGTGAATGATGACAAATTTCTTTGGAGTAATTTTGAAGAATACCTAATACAACTTCTACAAAAACAAACAAAAATGGGTACTACACTTAATGTGGCAAAAATGTAAAACCTGAAAGTGCGTCAGTTAAGCAAATAACCAAAAATCAGTTGGCAAAGTATACACAGGATGGCACGTTTCGGCGCAGCCGATTCGGCACCTTCGGTTTGGAACAGGGACGTTTCGGCGTGAACCGAAAAATTATTTTAAAATGTACTATATTTTAATATATCGTATTATGTAGGCACACATACTAATTTTACAATAAGTTTTTTATTGAACAGGTAAATCATGCGGAGAAGTGGCTAATTTGGGCATCTGCAAAATAATTACGGAGTGCCTTTCAGGATGGAATACCGAAAATAAAACATTGAATAATCCATCGTGTGGTTTCCTAGATGATGGTACAGAAATTATCTGTTGCTCGGATATTAGAAATTATACACCAACAAATAATAATGAAAATGAAATTCCTGTTCTTGAAAAATTTTTGGAACTCTTGACTGTTATCAAACCCACTCCCGAACCACGTAATTCGAATGGTCGCCGAAAAAGTGAAGCAGGTGGGTGATATTTGCTACAATATTAAAAAAGAAATTGGTCTCAAAATTCAAAATATCATTTTTTAACCGAGAAAATATTTTCAAATATTCTTGACTCAATATATAAAGCATAATAATGTTATATTCTCACTTTTAAAATTTTAAATAATTGAGTCAAATTTTGAAATTTGCACAATATTTTGAAAAATAAGTCGTTTATAAAGATAAAAGTTCTCGCAATGTTGCCAGTATAAATTTCAAAATTTAAAAAATTAAAACACAATTAAGGAAGAGCGGCAGACACACACTGCTTCATCGACTATCAAGCCATCATACCACGTATGTGTTTCTGACTCATTAGTCGTCATTTGGTCAAAGCTTTGACCAGTAGCCGTTTGGTGCACACAATTAAGTGTTTTTCAACAAAGTATGCGGCACTGATGACAACTAATGAGTCAGAAACACATACGTGGTATGATGGCTTGATAGTCGATGAAGCAGTGTGTGTCTGCCGCTCTTCCTTAATTGTGTTTTAATTTTTTAAATAAGTCGTTTTATAAATTAAAATCCAGATAACACTCAATTTATATTGGATATCCAGTTCCAGTTCAGATAATGTATGTATATCCAAGACTTTCTCTGGATATCTATTAGATATTCGTAATTCTAGATACGGATCATCATGATACGATGATATCCATTAAATATCCAGTGTATTTAGCAGTCTAACATAGATATCCTCTGGATTACAAGATAATCTGATTTGTGACACTTGCACGTCGATTAGATATCCACTGTATATATCTGTCTATAATATCGGAATGAAACGTCTCGCTGTGGCCGTTTCGCCGGGGCCATTTCGCCGTCGCTCATTTCGCCGTCGTTAATTAAAAAATATAAATCAAAAGTTACAATTAAAGTTTCATTAAATTATATATAAAATTAAATTAAAAAATTAATAAGGATACAAATTAAATAAAAAAGAATAAAAAATATCCAGGTTTTTTTTTATTTCTGCTTTTCTAATTTCTAATTTTCCATAGCCCCGAAAATATTAATTTTTGCAGTCAAAATGTTATAGTTTTTTTTATAACTTTTGAGTTAGAGATTAAAAAATAATGTCGAAACGTCGACAGCGAAATGGGCGGCGGTAAAACAGCTACGGCAAAATGGGCAACGGCGAAACGGCGACGGCGAAATGTCCTAGACCGCTATAATATAGATATCCTTTGGATGCTTGATTATCTGGTCAAGACATCCGGTGGACATCCAGTAGATAGGTTTGTGTTGTCTGGGAGGTGTCTTAAAAAAAATAAAAAAAAAATTTTTAAATTATATTTAACTAATTAATAACTCCGAAACCAGTTATGTCATGAAACAATCTTTTTGTTAATAAAGAAGAGAAAAACTACAAAGTTTTTATAAGCCTTCAGTCGAGATGAATGTTTTTGTTTTTGACTGTCTTAGTTAAGCATTTTATGTTTTGCATTTATTGAATAAATAATTGTTGATGCTGAAAGACTTGCAATTTTAAAATGGGAAAACGTTATATTATAAAAGAAATTTTGTTAACAGCTTGCAGAGAATACCACAGATACACTTCGGTAATTTTGACTAATAGAATTATTGCAGGATCGGATGTTATCATTGGCGAATTTCCACACATGGTAAGTAATTGTCATCTTTGTTAACCAAGATTCTAAATATAAAACTTTAAATTTTAATTGTTAGGCACAAATTGGTTACAGAAATCCATACTTCATAAATTTACGCAAATGGGAATGTGGAGCTTCATTAATTCACCCGCGATTTGTATTAACCGCAGCCCATTGCGTCGATAGAGCTGATCGGTAAAACACTAATAGAAATTTAATTAATTTTCAAAAACCTAGAATCTATGGTTGTAGTAATCCCCCATACGTTGTGCGTTTTGGATTTGTTGATGCAAACTTAACTAGCGATACAAATTTTATGGAACGTCTAGTATGGAATTATACGGTACATCCGGATTACCAACGCATATCAAAGGAAAACGATATCGCATTGATAGAATTATCAGATGAAGTATTACAAGCAGAGAAAGTTTATCCAGCATGCCTTTACCAAACAATTGATGATCCCTCTAATTTGATTATTACAGGCTGGGGAGTCACGCTATCAGGTTGTAATCAAATAAATCAAACAATTATAAAATTTATTTATTGATTTCATTGATTATTTTTTAAATAGGTGATGATAGTAGAATATTGCAAAAAGCCTATATAGAACCCATAGATGTAAAGAACTGTTCCACAATATATGAATCACAATTTGAGGCTATTGGTATCACTCCAAACCAGATTTGCTGTTTGATCAATAATAGCATGATTGATACTTGTCAGGTATAATTTTTTGTATATAATTAGATAAGTAAACCCACTTTTCTTAAAGTAGAGGACGGTTACGGTCTGATGCTTAAATGCGTAGACTACTAAGCAGAGATCCTTGGTTCGAACCCTAGTTCGAGAACTTGGGTTCTAGATTCGTTCGGGGAAAGAACTAGATTCCACGACAGGCAATGGCAAACCACCAAGGTAATCTGCCATAAAAATCTTTCATGAAATAAACTGATCAGTCAAAACCAGGTTTTAACCAGGTTTTATTATTTTTAAACCCACTTATAACATAACAAAATGGCTTGAACTGAAAATCCAATCTATTGTTTGTAATTTGCGATCCAATACACTAATTTTAAATATAAATAAAAGTTAACTTGTCCAGTTTCATAAAATACGAAATAAAACAATAAGAATTATTCTTCATAAGTGTAACAGGTACTATGCACCGGTTAGGAAATTGTCAAGTGAATAATCAGATGTATAATACAAAACAAGAAAAAATTATTCTTAATTTCAAAGTTGTGAATGATGTTTAATGTAATTATGTTTTTTTGTAGGGCGATTCTGGTGGACCTTTACAAATAATAATGTCAGAAATAAAAAACTTATATGCTATAGTAGGAGTGACGTCATACGGTATGGGTTGTGGGGATGGTAAAACTCCTGGAGTTTACACTAGAGTTTCCAGCTACATAGATTGGATTGAAAGTATTGTCTGGCCATAAATATATTTATTTTTTGGAAGTAGCAAGTTTACCCAATGACTGCAAAGAGAAACTGATTACTTGGCAAGTAGACAGATTTTAAGCACGAACAAAAATTCTAAGCTGTAACCCTTTCCTACAAGTTGTAAGTACATTTGACAAGTATACAAGTACAATGTCTTATTTGACAACGGAAAGAGGCGTCGTGAGAGCTGTTTAGAATTGTAATATGTTTTATTTGCTCTGTTTATATTATTCAAAATTTCCGCCAATTATTCAATGCTTTTCAAATATTTTGTACACCCCTGTTGATTATGTTTTGTTCATCCCTCAAATTGTATTGCACGCATGCCAATCTTTACCGCTCCAACTTCGGTAACATACAAGCACCCGTTGAGTTCACCAGGTATTCGACAAGTTCCCGTATCGTTCAAACTCCCTTTTGTAACGAAGGTAATAACTTCTTATAAATTGTAACGTTTAATGTACTCCACATGCGGTCATTCCAATTACACGTATCTATGACAAAAAGATTCAGTGATTGCTGTGATACTAAAAACACCCAAATTACCGGTTAATAAATACAGTGAAAACCAACAAGTGTTTTATTTGGTTCCACGTTAAAACGACGCGGGAATATGGACGCGCGACAATTGGACGCAGTAATTTGGACGCTCGACAATTGGACGCATGCGAAAATTTGGGGTACCACAATTGGACGCGGATATTTGGACGCGCGTCAATTGGACGCATGCGACAATTTGGGGTACGACAATTGCGCACATGCAGTAATTTGACATTAATATAAGATATAAGATTTATTTATAAAAAATAAGCTACAAGAAGTTAACCAGAAGTAGTTTTATCAATTTTTTGTAATGTAAACAATACATTTTTTATCAAATTTATAACATTTTAATATTTACATAAAGAAAACAAATCATATTGATTTTAAATCTGCAACGGAAAGTTGTGCGCAATTCCTCGTAAGTAGCTCCAGCTGGATTACTTACTAGTTACTACTAAACTTACTAAAATTACTAAATTAATACTTATAATGTAATATATTTATTCCTATTTTGTTTGTATATACTTATCGCTTGCATTTTTTGATTTCTAAAACTTTGCAGTCGTTTTACTACAGATGCGCACAAATGGATTAACGAAATTCCAAAAAATATATGTTCTCTGTCTCCCCCCAAAGTCATTTTCTAAATACGCCACTGCCAATTATAAACATTCATAAGCCTTATTTGTAAGGTTTTCATTGGTTAGTAAACGTTTTAGTTAAAATAGGTTTACAACACTCTTATAATATGTTTATGAATACAGGGGATAATATATTATATAAATGTCAAATTATTGCATGTGTGAAATTGTTGCATGAGCCAAATATCGCATGCGTCCTATCGACGCGCGTCCAATTATCGTACCCTAAACTGTCGCATGCGTCGAATTGTTACATGCGTCCAATTGTCGCGCGTCCAAATTCCCGCGTCGTTTTGACGGGATACCCTATCGGTCAGGGATACCCTGACCACCCCCACATTTCGCCTACATAGAGGCCTTTCAAAGCGTATATTCTAAGACTAGATTTCTGTACGCTGCCTAGTTGCTGTCTCACAAGAAGCTCTGCGAACTTGCAAACCAAAAAAGCTAAACAAAAGCAATCAAAGAACAAAAAATATACAAAACATTTTGCATCGATACAAATTAGTTTTTCATTTCTTGCGGAATATTATTATGTCATCGAAGTTAGTTTAGTGGCAATGCAAGAGAAATGGAGATACAGTACAGTCTCGGTAATCCGAACACAAGCTAATCCGAACAAAAGAAGAAAAACTCAGTAATCCGCACAAATAGTTATAATCCGAACACAAGTAATGAAATTTTCGAACTATAGAAAAATTTGCTAGCAAATACACAATTTGTGCGGACTACTGAGTGTTTCTGCTTTTGTTCGGATTACCGAGACTGTACTGTATTATTAGTAAACTACCTGCTTCAATCCATTACACGACGATTTTCATGTAAATCTCTTTGCATTGACAAATTAGATAAAATATTTCTTTTTTTTTGTAAAAAGGCATAAAAAGTTTTCTAGTTAAATTTTATTTGAGTTCTTTAACTTTTTATACACTCTAAAAATAATATATTATGGAATACGAGAAATTTGTGACATTAAACTTTCGTTAATAAAATTATGCAGATCGGGGTTTTGTTGACTGCTCCTTTGTTTAGAATTATGGATTTTGGAAATTTAAAAAAGGAGGATTTAACTGGCTTGCTGTTGAGCATTCAAAACACATTGCGGCTATTGGTTCCTTCTTCTTGAAGGATAACCTGATGTGCTCGATGATTTATCTTGAATGATCTGGAGTTCTGTTAATCATAGAACTGCGTTTGTGATCCCTCTGCTAAATCTGCGATGGCTTTTTCCGGAGGTTCTTCAGAATTCTGTTTGTTATGCCATTTTGGGGGGTTTTTCCCATGATACAATGAAGAGAAGATAATATGATAAATATGAGTTTTATTTTGGTAATTGTGGCACATAACATTACACGGTAAGTGATATCCTGCGCGCTATATATTTTAAACCAATGACTGGAAAGTTGCAAGTTCCATTTTGGTAATTAATGCGCATATACATACGTCATGTCATGTGGATGGTGTATAATCTGCGCAATATCATACATATTGATTTTGATCCATCGCCATCGGCTTGATCGGATGGAAATCTGAGGTTTCGAGGAAAACATGGTCAAGATCTGTCTGCCCATAATTGGAACTGAACTGGTATTTGAGGGTATCAACAAAGTTAAGTAAAAATACTCTATTATCATTTTGTCGATTTCTTCCTGGTTCCAGCCATTTCTGACAAAGAAGGCCAAGATATTTACTAACCAAGATATGGAGCGCAAATTATTTTGCTCGGCATTGCTCCCAGTTTACCACCAGAGAATACCAACCATATCAATCGCTCCAAGTATTTGAACGAAACTGCTACCTACTGATATTAAATAACTCCGTATCGCTCCCTACTTTTAATGCAATTAGCATTCAACAGACAGGCAGCGCTTTTATCTATATCTTAAATTATTATCTATTCTGTGAAATTGAATATACCTCACCCGCACCTCTTATAAGTGTGGAAAACTAATAGTGTAGCAATAGTGCCAAGAGTTTATTCAATTTATTGCTTTTGATATTTTGTGTTCGTGGTAAGCCATTTTTGTCAATTTTTAAATATTTCGTTTACTATTTGTATTTTTTTAAAATAATATTCTAAAAACGTAATTGGCAAATACTTTCTAGCTTATTTTTCAGTTTTGAAATGATGAAAAATAATCGCGAAATTAAACCTTATATCGCATTACTAAATTTTATATTTGTATATTTTGTAATTTTTAGTACCAATAAGAAACTACAATTTAACTTAATTTAAAGCTTACATCAAAATAACGTTTTCGTTTTTAGCAAAACTTAAAAAAAATAATATTTTCCGCTATTTTTCCTTTAAATTGATGTATTACGAAACAAAGATGACATAGTATAAAATGATAAGATATAGATATTATATTTGATTGTATGTATGTAATATAATATTCAAACTGTGTTTTAAAAGTAATTCCAAGTTGCAATTAATCGATTTAATTGATAGACCGAAAACAGAAAAAAAATTTTAAAACCGTTTACCTGTTTAAACAAGGTGGAACTCGAATGACCGCAGTTTTTAGGCTTTTTTACTGCTATCTTTTTGGTTATACTTGAAAAATATAAATTAGAACTTATTTCTACTGAACTTATTTTCAAAAGTGTATGTCCTAATTTTTTTTAATTATGACAAAATGGTGATGTAGCGTGACTTCGGTCTAATCCACGTTGAAAGAAGCAACCCCCATATCATGATTCCAAGTTAACCATGGGTTGTTTTTATATGAATTTGACTCATCTGATGACTCTACCATAATCATCTACTCTCCAATTTTAGATATTATTTAGCAAATTTTAACCGTTTCTATTTAATATTTCTTGTCAAATGCGGTTTCTTGGCAGCAGTATAACCACTTAGTTCAGCGACGTAACCACGCTATGTTAGAAAACGCAGACCCCAAAACCATCAAGTTTCGAAGGAGTTCTCTTAAATATAAAAAATTAATAGAAAAACAATAAATGTGATTAAACTAAACTGTCTTTTAATATGGTGCAGCATCGAGTTTTATAAGAAATCTTACGGACCCTTATATGGGGGAGGGAGGGAGGGGGTCCGACGCAGTCCTTAACGAGCTTAAGGAGGCGAGCCCTCAGACTATGCTTGTTTTGCTGCTGGATTGCTTGCTGGTTTCTCTGCTGGTTTTCTACCTGCTTGGTCAGGTGATGGTTTCTGTGCTTAGTTGGCTTCACACGCGTTTAACTATCTCTTTCTACTTTTGTGGTTTCAATGCGCCCGCAGGTAGCAACAGTTACCAACAAGCGGTAACACTCGTGTTTATGAACACAACGCGACTTTATCATTGGTTAGCACTGAAACCCATCACGAAAACCAGCAGCAAAAATAGCACCGGTTCAATCACGAAAATCCAGCACGGGAACCAGCAAGCAAGTCAGCAGTGACGTCATTTTCTATGCGCAGCCAGCACGCGCCAGCCAGCAAGGCTCCCAGCAAGCAATCCAGCAGCAAAACAAGCATCGTCTGAAGCGGGCTTTACGTAAGGTTTTTAAACCATTTTTTTAAATTAAATTTAAAATTTAAAAATATTCAAAATTTAAAAATACCCAAAACTCAAAAAACAGGTTTTAAATTGTAGATGTACATACCAATAACAAAAATTTATATAAAATTTTTAATTTAAAAAATTGACCCTCCCCTAACCCTAATAAAAAGGGGTAGGTTGGTCAATTAGGGTGGTGCAATCGGGCATTCTTTTTTAATCCTTACGTAAGATGTGGGGGGGGAGGTTGCCACAGTCTTACGTGCCCTTACGAAGGGGGGGAGGGGGTCGAAAATTACAAAAATCGTCCTTACGTAATTAATGGACGGCCCCTAAATGAAAATAATAAAAATTCAAAAAAACTTTTTAAGTAAAAAAAAACCTTGAAATGAAATAAAAGAAAAACTTGAAACTTTTTAAAAAAAATAACATAACATAATAATAGAGATATTTTCTTTAAATAAAGAAAAAAGATTCAGAAAAACTTACAGTTTTCCATTTTGAGATCTACGCCATAATATACAGTTACTCACATAAATATTCGGACACTCCTATGTTAACAATGTTAATTGGACGTTTTCAAGACGTTTTTTTTTATATAAAAATCGCTTTTACAGCAAAATTTTGTAGACATTTTTTGTTGAAAATTTCATTGCCTTAAATTTTATTTATATCCATTTTTCTATTTTTTTTGCACCGTTTCCGACTGAGAGCGACTTAAATAAGACTCGGTAAAATCCAAAAAATATTATCATTTATATCTCGGAAACGGTGCGACCAAATAGAAAAATGTATATAAACAAAACTGTAGAGAATGAAATTTACAAGAAAAAATTTCCTATTCATATTTTTATTATGATGCACCGTTTCCGAGATATAGATGACAATATGTAGGATTAGGAAATTATTATTTTTATTGAAATAGGAAATTAGAAAAATAGCGGCGTAGGCGAAAATCTTGTTGTCACAAATTCACAAAAATTATAATATTAATTTAACTCGAAATTCATTTATCAGGGTGTCCCCGTGACGGTGGAGAACCTTTGAGGTGGTGATAAAGGACACTTTTCTAAGACAAATTTTAAAATAATTTTTTTGTCTAAGTCCAAACCCATGGGAGTACCTCACTTTAAAGCAATTTTTAAATTTCTGATTTAAAACTGCTATAGCTCCCATATTATTTATTTTTTAAGTTTAATGAATTAGAAAATTTTTAAAGATCATTCACTTATCTATAAAATAGGTTAGACTCTTTACGTCTAGAATCAACGGATTTCGAGTTATAAATTAAATTAAGGGAAAAAATTTTTAAAGATATTCAGGCTTTATTATTTTTACTTTTTTTGCAAACCCCGTATCTCTTAAACAAAACGTCTTAGAAAAAAACTAATAAAAAACTATCCAAACCGGATAGGAAATTTAACGGGCTACAACTTTGGTCAAATGAAATTTTTTGGGAAACCAACCGTTTTCACAGAAATTTTGAAAATAGTGAACAAGCTTGTAGGTGAAAAAATAATAAATTCACAAAATTTATTTTAATAAATTTTCAAAATAGCCTCCCTCATTTTCAACACACAGGCGTGCTCTTTTCAAAAGGCGTTGCACGGTATTATTTTTAATGGTACTTCTTTCGGTAAGTTCTGTTACATCTATCTGTATTCTTTCGCATTTAATTTATTTTTTTTACCTACACTTTGTTCATTATTTTCAGAATTTCTGAGAAAACGGTAGGTCTTCCAAAATAAATTATTTGACCAAAGTTGTAGCCCGCTAAATTTCCTATCCGGTTTGGGCCATCAGCTTTGTACTAAGACGTTTCGTTTAAAAGATACGGGGTTCGCAAGAAAAGTAAAAAAATAAAACCTGAATTTTTTAAGCATTTCTACCTTTAATTTAATTTATTACTCGAAATTCGTTGACTCTAGGCAATAAGGGGTTATAACCTAGTTTTTAGATAAGGGAATGATCTTTAAACAAGTTCTAACCCATTAAGTTTAAAAAATCAATAATATAGGAGCTATGGCCGTTTGAAATCAGAAATTCAAAAATTTGCTTTAAAGAGTAAAGGGTTTGGACTTGGAACAAAGTTTTATTTGAAAATTTGTCTTAGAAAAGTGTCCATTATCATTTATCACCACCTCAAAAGTTTTCCATGGTCACGGAAACACCCTGTATATCTACTAATTAATTTCAAATTTTTGATATTGGTAAATGAAAGATATACCATATCCGATAGATATACCGATACCATCTTAATACATAAAATGCCAGCTCGCTGATGCTCCGGCGTGTCATTTTTTACCAACCGAAAAATATTAAAGTACCGACGACGGTACTCCCCCTGGGACGAGTTGCACATCAATCGAGTTTCCAACCAATCGGGTCTAGATGCCCGTCCGTGGACGGGCTTTCCAGCTAGTCTTAATACATAAAATCCCAGCACTCTGATGCTCCGGCTCCAGCGTGTCATTTTTTAGTGAAAAAGAAACAATCTGATTGGTCGAATTTTTTTACCAACCGAAAAATATATTAAAGTACCGACGACGGTACTCCCCCTGGGACGAGTTGCACATCAATCGAGTTTCCAGCCAATCGGGTCTAGATGCCCGTCCGTGGACGGGCTTTCTGCTAGTCATATCATAACATGCCGGAGCGTTCAACTAGAGAGCTTAGTTGTAAAATTAAAATTATGTTTAAAAAAATGTTTGTCGCGCTATTTGAGCGTTGGGCCTTGGGCCCTTTACGGTCACGCGGGATCTTCCGCGATGCGGAGTTCTACGCACGCTAGTACCGCCACTGGATATGGGTAAGGCAAAATTGTACTGATGTAACAAATTGAAGATAATAAAAATTATTTTTTCATTCATTAATTAAACAGGGCTGTTACAGGCTGTTACAGTGTGTTGTCAGCAGATATTTTTAAATATAATTTTTTAATTGTTATATAAAACATTAAACAATAAGATAAAACTTTAAAATATAGAACAAGTTAATTAAACATTTAATTTAAAACATTAAACTGTTGTTTTAAACAGTTACAGTTGGGTCAAGCAGGGGGCCTCTCTAACTGGGGGGCCCCAGGCCCGGGCCTATGTGGCCTTATGATAAAAAAGGCCCTGACTATATTACTATATAGTAATATATAATATTACTAATATATATATATAATAATATAATAATAATAATAATATATGGTATATACGTATATAGTATACCATGGTTTAGATTAACTTGTATGTACAGTATTGTGTGTGTTGCGGTGACAGTTCAGTATATTGTCATGTTCAAATATAATATATATATATATATAAAAATGGGTGGCCCGAAGAAAAATTAGGTTTTATTTTAAAGTTATATTTAATTTACAATTTTTTCATAAATTGAGATAAGCGGGTCATCTCAATATGTCTCACTTTATCGTTGCATGGTATTTAAAATTTTTACAACACTGGTCTAATATAACGTCGTCAATGTGAATGACGTGTATTGGCAAATCCATTTTATAAACCATACCAATCAATTTATTAGCTACAGCTTCATTGACGATTTTAAGTGTTCTTTAGTTGTACGTATGAGCATTAACCCATCAGGATCAACTTACTATTGATCCAATCAGAATGCTCAAAGTCGATGTTAACCATGGTTTAATCTAAGGTTGATCTTCTGTTATACAATTGGTCCTTAGTGTTTCCTCCTTTTTGACATTTATTCCATAATTTTGTTTCAATTTTCGGTTATTTCTTATTACCTTTGACTTATATTTCTTTTCTTTGCAATTTATATCCAGCCTCCGAAAAAGAATCTATTTTTGCTCCTTCGATGTTTCTAAAAATGCTATTCTTGGCAATCCGTAAAAAAATGAAATATATTTGAATTTTCAAAAAATGAAATTTTATCTACGTCAAATGTCGAATAAAAAAATATCGTCACTCTCTGCCGCAATACCTCCAATCACCAGCACACCAAATTTTGTCCGGAGATACGATGACATAATATTTATTTTTGTTTTCTATTGTGGTATCCTTAACAAAGATATCGGTAGCCCTGGCAAAGATATCTATATGTATCACCCCCTACCCTAATCTATCTATAAAAGTTTTTTTAACAAAATCCAAAATGAAAAAAAAATTTTATTTTTTTAATTAAATTTTTTCCAAAATTTTTATTACCGTCACATAATACCGTAAGAAGTCACAAATAAAATTTCTCCAAGATAGGTACAACAAATTTTTTCGGTCATCTAGCGGATTTTTCGAAAATAAATTTTTGTAAATTACTGACTGCCGATTTACTGATTCTGAAAACATTTTCGATAAAATTTAACAAACAGCCTAAACTTGGTCGCTACCTAGTGGCAGACCTTTTTACTTATAAAGTAATGTTCCGTCAGTCCGTACGACGATATTAATAGATATTTACGATATATGTATCGTAATGTGAAATTTTACGATACGCGATGGAAAAATTATCCAACGAGCCGTAGGCGAGTCGGATAATCCATCAAGTATCGTAGAGACACATTACGATACAAATATTGTACAACGTTTTATCTACTTTTATAACTAATACCTATAAATATTTTTGTGTTTGTCAATAAACATTTAAAATTGCATTTATGAAAAAATAATAGGGAGGCCAATCGCGTAGTTATGAAATTGTTTAATTGTTTTCCAAACATTTAAGTGACAACAAGCGGCAGTGTATTAGCAAGTGAAAAATGTGTAATTCAGAGGAAAGTTTGCCTTCTGATGTAGAATTGGCTTCTAAATCTGCTATAGATACATTAATTCCTTCCAAATCTAAAAAGCGTTACGAGATGGTGTACAAATATTTTGAAGAATGGATGGAAGTGAAGAAAATTCGTGAAATCTCTGAAAAGGTAGTTCTTGCCTATTTTTCGGAACAAGCAGGGAAATTAAAACCATCTTCGTTATGGTGCCGGTATTCTATGTTGCGAACCTTAGTCTCGATTAAGAAAAAAATTGATATTAGTCAATATCATCAAGTTGTGGCTTTCTTGAAGAGGAAATCAGACGGATACCGACCTAAGAAATCTTGTATTTTTTGTAAAGAAGAAATACATCAATTTCTTAAGGAAATGAATGATAAGGATTTCTTATTTATGAAGGTAAATAATAGCTTAAATAATAAAAATACAATCTCAAAATTATTATGCTTTTAGGTCATTTTGATAATTGGAGTTTTGGGTGCTTGCCGACGCGAGGAGATTACAAATTTGATGACACGAGACGTTTAAGACGAAGAAGAATATATCAAGATCACTTTGCCAAATTCAAAAACTAAAATTATGCTGGAATTTGCCATAACAGAAGGAAATATCCTGGGAATAAGTTGTTTGAATTTATTTCGAAAATATAAGGATTTACGTCCCAGCCATACCAAGCACCTATAGGGGAGGCAAATGTACCCAGCAGCCTGTTGGAGTTAATACAATCGGAGGAATTCCAAAGAAAATCGCTACTGCACTAGGATTATCTGAACCGGTAAACTATACAGGACATTGTTTCCGGAGATCCTCGGCATCATTGTTACCCGATGCAGAGGCAGATATGCATACTCTCAAGCGTCATGGAAGCTGGAAGTCTGATAGTGTTGCAGAAAGATATGTTGAAACATCAATAGAAAATAAAAAAATAATTGCGATGAAAATAATGGGCTCTTCAGTTACTGTGGCTTCAACAAGTAAATTAACGGTGGAACAACCCAGCTTCAACTTGGAAACAGCGTCTGGAGTTCATTTTGAAAATGTTTCAAACTGTGTAATTTATATTAATAAATAGTTATAAACAATTTTTTGAAAAATTCACTTCTTTTACAAAATTACGGCACTACTGCTTTATTCCCGCGCTAGTGCGGTAAAAACTATCATTACGATACTAAAAAAATTATGAAATACGGTACATTACAAAATCAAAGTAGATAAAAAATATTTCTTACCGAACCACCTATTTTTGTATTCTAAAATAAATTGTTACAAGCCCTAAACTCAATTCTTATGCTGCACTCGGTATACAAATCAATATTAACCTAATTTTGACACATATGTCACAAAATTATGACGTTTATTAAAATTTTGAATATATTGTTTTATTTTTGCAAGCCATCTGACAAATTCTCACAAAAAATATATAAATTAAGATTTCAGTTAATATTTTCTGTAATTTTTCTGACCTGCCCGCCCGGTTTGGCTCGGTTTGTTTTCTCACCAATACTTATACTTTCAAAGCTCCATCGACACACCAAATTTTAGCTGAATCGGTTAAACATTTCCGGAGATACGACATTTTCATTTTTTTTTTTTATTGTGGTGGCCCTGGTGAAGATTTCTCTGGCAAAACCTTATTTTCACCATCCCAGCCCACGAGGCATACGTCCAATAAGTTTGATTGCAATCGACGCAGAAATGCCGAAGAAAATCGATCGACAAAAACTTTTTTCATGTTTTTGCTAAAAAAGTTAATTTTATGTTTTTCATGTTGCATTACTGATTTCTATCAAAGGATTACATATGCTCTCATATCCATTAGGATCAATGTACCTACGTACCAAATTTGGTTAAGATCCCTTCAGCACTTCTTGAGTTATTCACTCTTAAAGTTTCATCTTTGACAACTTGTGATTTTTGACAGACGACAGATAGAAGATTAATTTTACCTATTCTGGATAAAGCCTTTTAAGGCCTTTAAAATAACATATCGCAAGACAAAATATTTTTTTTAAATCCCGTATTATTTTCTTGTGGTGGCACTCCTGATTGATAGATCGCGACGAAAACCTTATTTTCACCTTTCCACCGTGAACCCTACCACCATACCAAATTTGGTCGTAATTGGTTGGATGGTTTGGAAGCAAATCGATCGACAAAATTTGACGACCGACCGACAAACAGACAGACCGACCGACCGACCGACACAGAAATTTTTATTTTACTTTTTGCAGATTTTCGTTTCTGAACACGGTGATCTCGAAAATGCAAAAAAAAAAGTTACCATACCTCCAATTTTTTTTTTAAATTGATTGGAAGTGTGGTGACACAAATTCACCATCAAATTAAGCCGTATTTCATAATCGGATTATCCTAATAATCCGATAACATTATTAACTATATAAGAAAAATATTTTCTAAATAAAATAACTTACATAATTACTTAAGACTAACAATAAAATGTAGTTCAAATAATAATGAGGGATTATCTTCCCTAAAATGGTGACCCCGACAAAAAGAACAAACGAATACGAACCAAAACGAAATAACCCCGGATGCAGAACTGACAAAAAGAACAATAACAAACAAATACGAACAAAGACGAATTAACCCCAAACCTAAAGATGACGATTTCAGAACGAACACAATGTACCAAAAGTGACCATTGACAGTACAACCGGTGGTGATGAAAAGACGACTAGGATCTACTATGCACACGACTGCAACCGTTAACTTTAATTCAAGCGTTAACCCAACCGCAACCGTTAACCCGACAGCAACCGTTAACCCGACAGCAACCGTTAACCCGACAGCTACCGTTAACACGACAGCGACCGTTAACCCGACAGCGACCGTTAACCCGACAGCGACCGTTAACCCGACCGCAATCTTAATATGAATTCTACCGTTAACTCGACAGCAATTGTTAACCGACCTCGAAAACAACTCGACCATTTACATCGTTCGATCACGCAATCTCACTAGGAAGGGGGTAATGTGGTGACGGGCAATTTCACTTTCCACCGATGGTCAAGGGTTCCTATAATCCCATATGCATATTCCACCGCTGCCGTGGGCAGGTAGACTGGTCATAAATTCAATCTTTTAATTGTTAAGTCTATAAGTCTATAAGCCGTTCTAAATATCGCAGATGCAATTGAGGTGGATCAAAATTATTTTTAGTACCAATTACAATATATTTACTATGGGCCGGCATTATAAAGCACAGTTAAATATTTACTCGCGAGAATAAAATTTACTCGTTAGATTTGGGCACTATAAAAGACAGATAAACTTAAATTTATCATTTTATTTAACCTGTCGATTTACTCGCGAGAATAAAATTTACTCCGTAGATTTACTCGCGAGAATAAAATTTACCCGTTGATTTGGGCACTATAAAAGGCAGTTAAATTTACTCTCTAGGTTAAATCTATGGTTAAACGAATTTCTCGATTTCTATGGAGTAAATATTTACTTGACAAGTAAATTTTTGCAAAATAGACGAATGATGGTTATTTTTGCGCTATTAGTTGAATAGTGGTATTAATTTAACCTATAAATTAAGTGTAAATTGACAAATTGGCTATTTTATCTTGAATGTTCAAGTAGATTGCGATGCAAAATTAAAAATTACAGATGTAGTGTGTCGGTGGCCAGGTTCTGCTCATGACAGCCGCATATAACTCACTACTAAAGAATTTTTTTACTTTTTTACTAAAGGATTACAAAGATTTGAAAATAACGAATTTGCAAATTGTTATTTGGGGGACCAGTTATTTGTTGAGTGATAGTGCATATACATCGAAACGGTATTATGCTAGTACCTTTGGCGAACCCTGTCAAGTAAAGCAGAAAAAAAATTAATTGGGCACAAATTTTTTTTATTTTTTAATAATTTTTTTCTTGCAATTCACCTTCTAAAATAGCAAGTTCTATTACATTTTTTTTAATTTCTTTATCTAATATCAACTCTTCTTTTTGAAGCAACAAAAATTCTTTTTGTATCTCTTCTTTTTCTCTTCTACAGCGTAATATCTTTAATTTTTCATTTTATTTCAATGTTACGGTTTCTCTTTTCCTTTTATTATTACTTAAAGAGCATTTTCGATCTCTGCATTTTCGCATGAACAATCTCTATAAAATACGTATTACTGTAATAATTGTTTGGTATAAAACTAATTGAATTACAACTTACTTTTTTTGTCGCCCATATCTTTTTTGGTTTTCTTTTAAAGCCCTCAAAGAACATTTTTATTTGCTGCCCATTTCTAGGCCCGGTGGTGCAGGTGGCATTAAAACGTAAGGTAACATTGTCCCACACATCACTTTTTTGCTTCACACTTTTGAGGGCAGTTTTCTTACATTCTAAAATTCATCCGTATTGTTAAATAATTTCAACAATTGCTTCTTTTTCGGCGTCTGTATAATTCTTCCCTCTACATATTTTTTACATACATGATGCACAAGCATGGATTGACACTTCCGAATGTATTTATTAGAACTAATAGTTCTAATCAACCATTAAATCGCCAGGTAACTAACTCGACTATAGTTTTGCTTTATAGTGCCCAAAATTTACTCAGTAGATTTAACTTAGCAAGTAAATTTACTTTTAGAGTAAGTAACTGACGATTTAACTGTCTTTTATAATGCCGGCCCTTAGATATGTTTTTAAAACTAGAAATGAATTCTGTAAAATTTAATAAATGGATGACAGGTATTGGGATTGATCATGGCCTATGGATTAACCAGTGCTATACGTCTCTTCTCGAGTGGGGTACAAAAGAAAATAAACTAGAAAAAGAAAAATAAATAAATACAGTTCTGCACATTTTTAATTAGTTATTATTTTAACATTTTATTATGTCATGCATACTTTTGTTTAATCAATACAATTTATAATTAACTTGCAATAAAAATTATTTCAAAATAAACTACTTAAGTTATTTACAAGTTACAAGTTTATGTAGAGGTTATTGATAAGATTTGGATATTGCAGACCAGTGTTCAACTGAGGATGACCAATTTGGTTAGAGTCATGTCAAACTACAAATATTAATTTAAAATATGGTGTTACCTCTCCAAAAGCTTTGGATATGTTTTTGTGAAAGAAGCATCTACATTCGATCGATTTATTTTAATGATCAAATTACGATCAATTAATAAATATTTGCACTCTTTCATTTACACAGACAATTCAAAAACAGCGAAGAAGAAAGGTAACGAATAATTCTTGCCAGCAAATTTCTTAATGCAGTATTCAGTTTTTTAAGTACAGTATGTTTAAAATTTTTAAAAATACTCAAAGTGGGGGAAAGAAATTACGAAAAAAGAATTATTGATAAATAAAATTTGGTTTAAAATTTGAAATAATATTTGTGCTATAAAGAAGGGCACAATATAATTTTAAACTCAAAAATTTTGTATATAACAATAATATTTATTTTAAAATTTGAAAATAATTGTTAATTAATAATATTGTACATATTTATAGTATATTACTGGTCAAGCATCGAAAATGATCCGTTACTGGGCGCGCAGCTATATTAAAAAGTGAGCGTATTTCGAGAAGAGGTGAGTATACTTTTTTATCGGAAAACATAAAATTATCTATTATATCAAATATAAAAAAATTGTTTAAATTACAAATCGTGAGAGATAAGACGAATTAAAATAACGTCATTAGAGCAACCCTCTATGGCGAAATGTATTGAGTCATAATTAAATCGTTTTTAGATCGCCAGTTCGAACCCCACGTCGGTCAAATTTTTATAATAGCATTTTTTTATAATATAAATGAGTTGACGTGCAAAAGTAACAGAATCGACCATTAATAAAAACACATTACCAGTCGATTTTACATTATTAGTCGATTTGTGAGCTGACTAGAAATGCTTCGTTTTAGCTGCCGAGCGGACACTCGGAAAGCATCGCTTTCGTTATGTTTTCCGATATAGCTATTTACAGTCGTGCTGCAGAAAGTTGAACATTGCGGTTGAGTAAGCAATATATCAGAACGAGCGATTAGCGAGTTCTGATAGTTTACGAATACTTACCTACTACTTAAAGTTTTCCAACATTTTCTTGGATTTAGAAGAAGCTTATTAAAAAGTTGGCAAAAATACTAATTATGTCTCTAAAATTTAATGACGATGATGTATTATTGTGTTTTCTGAGAGCGCGAACGGCGCCTTTATTTACTTTATTCACTTTATTTTATGACTTGCATTTCATTGCACATTATCTTATCTACATATACAGGATACCTATTATTTAATCTTGCAATTTTCAAATGCGATTACAGTTTATTGAAAAGATAGGTTTTGCGAAAAATGTACTTTATTTCGAAAAGCCATAGTATGTATACTATTTCTTGTAAGAGTTTCTTTTATAGATGCCAGTAAATTATTTTTACGTACAAGACTTTGTAAGCTTTCGTAAGCTTACAGATAATGTGCAATGAAATGCAAGTCATAAAATAAAGTGAATAAAGTAAATAAAGGCGCCGTTCGCGCTCTCAGAAAACACAATAATACATCATCGTCATTAAATTTTAGAGACATAATTAGTATTATTGCCAACTATTTAATAAGCTTCTTCTAAATCCAAGGAAATGTTGGAAAACTTTAAGTAGTAGGTAAGCTTTCGTAAGCTATCAGAAAACTTTAAGTAGTAGGTACCTCATTCTTGAAAATTCAAAAAAATCACGAAAAATCTATATTTTATGTTTATGAATAGCCTCCTCAAATGATGAAGGCCTTTGATGTCTTTGACGTCTGATGTGCAACTGTAAAAGTAGTCATATGGGAAGTCTGAAGGAAGTTAGAGAAAGTTCCGAGTATCCAAAATAGTAAGTAGTCTGTGGTTTACCAGTATTAGCACTCAAAACATCAAATCAAAAAATCTTAAAATAAACAATTTATTCGAATTTTTGCTCGTTTTGAATTTTGTGTGTTTTTTTGTTTTTATTTGTGGAAATTATACAATCAGTCATTACAACGAAAATTTATTTTAACTATTCATTATATTTAATTCATTGGGGTTATCTGTAACTATAATATTATGACCCATTGTGGATAGAAAATAAACTCAAAAAGAATTTCAAGTAGATTTTGTGGTATATTAGTATGTATTTGTAAAATGCAAGATTTAACAGAACTAAACAAAACGTTAAAATAATAAATTTTTAACAGTAAAGTAAAGAAATACAATACGTAGAAAAATCGTTACTATAAAAACCAAAAGGACATTAATTATCACTTGACAGGATTAATAGTATATTACTGGCCAAGCATAGAAAATGATCCGTTACTGGGCGCGCAGCTATATTAAAAAGTGAGCGTAGCGAGCTTTTTAAAGCTGTAAGCCCAGTAACGGATCATATTTCGAGGCGAGGTGAGTATACTTTTTTATCGGAAAATATAAAATTATCAATTATATCAAATATTAAAGAAATTTGTTTAAATTACAAATTGTGACAGATAAGACAAATTTAAACAATGTCATTAGAGCAACCCTCTATGGCGAAGTGCAATAAGCGATTGAATCATAATTAAATCGTTTGGCGATCGTCAGTTCGAATCCCACGTCGGACAAATTTTTATAATAGAATTTTTTTATAATATAAATGAATTGACTTGCCGAAGTAACAGAATCGACCATTAATAATAGTACATTATACATTAAGGGAGAGAAACGCAATATTATTCACTAGGTGCAAGTTTGTAGCCAGAGGGCGAAGCCCGAGGGCTACAATGCACCGAGAGAATAATGGTGTTCTCTCCTGTAGTGTATATACTATTTTTTACACGCCCGAAGCCAAGAAGTAAATAAAAAACTAATTTATAAATCATGACAGAGAATGGCAATTATTTTATTTAGTAGCCTTTGACTTGTAATATAATTAATACTATGACAACAAACAAAATTGTGTAAACAAACTCAAAATCAAAATTATTGATGCGCTAGTGTTGCGGTCTCCGAATTATTACCACCGAAATCAAAGAAATTGTATGATATTGCATATAATCGTTTAAGAGAGTGGTGCACGGAAAAAAAAGTAAAAACATATTCCGAGAACGTTATGTTGGCTTATTTTGCAGAAAAGGCAAAAGTGTACAAATCCTCTACATTATGGGCGCAATATTCAATGATACGAGCGTGCATGGTGATTTATGATAATATAGGCATAAGAAAGTATGCACAACTAATTGAATTTTTAAAACGAAAATCTGATGGGTATCGTGGAAAGAAATCAAAAGTTCTGTCAAGAGAACTAATTGATTGTTTTTTATTAAAGGCAAATGGTAATGAATATTTAATGATTAAGGTAATATATTGCATTATTTAAGTAGATCTTATTATGTATTAACAGTTTCTATACATTTTAGGTGGCATTGATTCTGGGTATACGTCACCGGGGTTGGAAGTCAACTGCAGTTTGTGAAGGCTGCATTGAAGATTCGGTAGAAAATAAAAGAAATATTGCAAACCAACCTGCAAAAACAATGGACTGTTCCTAACTTCTCACAAAATTAAGACGGAAATAACAAATCGAATACTAGAAGCTGCAAGTGCGATCAAGACTTTAAAAAATACTGATATTGATATTCCTTCTAATATTAAATTTGAAAACTGTAATAATGTAACACTTTTTATTTATATTAATAAATAAGTCCTTAAATTTTTCTTCGTTTTTCGTTTTACTAATATGTGTATAATGAAAACTCCCTAGAGGAGTTTTGTTCATATTATACTCCCTAGGGTAAAATGAGCTATTTCTGTCACAATTTCAATCACCTAGAAATCGACTTCTACTCCCGGGCGTGTAAAAAAACACATTAATGGTCGATTTTACATTATTAGTCGATTTGTGAGCTGACTAGGAATGCTTCGTTTTAGCTGCCGGGTGGACACTCGGAAAGCATCGCTTTCGTTATGTGATGTAATGTAACTTGACGATATTCTTATGAAAGTTCAACACACGTTGTAAGTTGAACTTGTTGAATTAGTGATATATTAATTAAAGTATTCGAGCAAAGTATTACAACATAATTGCCGAATTACTAAATATAAATAATGTTAATAATAATATAGAGGTGAGTTGTAGTTGAGGTTTACCGTCACTATGTCCGAGTGTACGGCGGATATCGTGCCCTTCAGGCACAGTATTGTTATTTGTTAATTAATAGCTACTTAGTATCATTAGTCGATGACATAAATGTAAATAGTATTGAATATAATCATTAAAAGCAATACTGAGTATTATTACCAACAACCACCAAGAGAAGGAACACCGGTAACCCTTACAGGACCAGGGTTTACCATAGTTATGTTTTCCGATAAAAATATTTAAAAATGAAATATTTCCGTAAAAGGATTAAACATTAAAAAATAATGAGTAATACGCTATAAGGCCTTATTTCACGGTTTTTGCCGATCGTCAGTCGTACCCATGGACTTAGAAACTTAGGACCGGCATCTCCCTACCTGAAGGCTTATAATTTTCGGCCTCTTAAGCGAATAACGAAAAAGTTCACACCAGGTGGCTCTGAACAAGTAAGGCCGAATTAATTTTAAAATGTGCACATTGATTTACACCAATATAAAAATAATTATTAATTATTTTAAAATTATTAATATAATTAATTAATAGATAACTTACTGCGTCAAATTAAACAAAAAATCTAATAAAAGCTATAAAACCTACTATTAGTGATGGCTGAGACACAAGAAGTCTCGCAAGACTTCTTGTCTTGTTGCTCACGCAAGACAAGAATTTATAGATTTATAGACAATATATTTATATTATATTAAATTATAGAATTTAATAGACAAGACCTTGTCTACAATTTATCTACAAGTCTTGTCTACTAGACAAGACAAGACAAAAACAAGAAATAGCAAGACAAGAGCAAGACAAGAATGCCAACACTACCTACTATACTTATAATAAAACTAACGCTAATTTTAATGTGATTACTTTTCTTGGAAGATAATCTCAAAAATTGTCACATATTTGAAGAATCAAAATTTCAATATTATCTTTAAAAGATACAATAAACTTAATAAATTTATTAATAACGCGAAATCCAAGATAGATATTTTGGCAAAATCAGGGGTTTATGAGTTCACTTGCTTTTGCTCTCAAAAATATATCGATCTTACAGGTTACAGGTATATCTTTCCAAACACAATTTAACGAACACGCGCGATCTTACAAAGGTGCAGACGGAAAATCTACTTTCGCGAAACACATATTAGACACTAATCACAAACGGGGGGAGTACGAAATTTTGCATGTATAGTCAAAATGTAAGAAACTAACATTTTTAGAAGCTATGAAAATTAATAAATTAAAACAATCATCATCAGTGGCGGATCCAGGAAATTACCATAGGGGGGGCGACAACATAAAAAAATTTTAAATAAAAAAATAAAAAGTAGTATAATAGCAATTTCAAAAATAGTTGCACCACTTATATTTGCAGAACATTTCTCGTCTCGATTTTCATTTTCTTGAATTTTTTGCTTCTTTACAAACATATTCAGAGTGGACTGACTCGGACACCGTTTCATTTTCAAGATTCTTAATTACCTATAGTAGATAAATACGGTTAATGTTAATTTTTAAATCTAAGGTCTGCTTACGTAAAATCAAGTTTAAGTTTAATCAATGATTAAAATAATATCTAATATTATTGAAAATTGAATATTGATTATTGATGAATAATACCCTTGCACATATAGTTTTTATTGTTTTATAAAAAATCAACTGTAATTTTATGATAAATTAACTTCACAACTTCACTACTCACTTAATTTAAATGATATCAGTACTGAAGTACTGAAAATATATTCAAAAAACGCAAACTGAAATAAAAAGCACTTCTGTTTGTTTTAAATTATGAAAAGCAATGACAAAAGAGAATATTGTTACCTAAACAGATTCTTTCAGGAATTAGGGAAAACACCAGAAATTTTGGGTTTTTCAAAATTGCAACAAGCTTATACAATTTACCTGGCGCTATAGAAGCCTCAGATTAGGCGGCTTCCGGAAGTTCGGCTTTAAATTCTTTGAAGTACTAAATTTGGTCTTATTTTATAAAATAGATATAACATTTAAAAACACAATAATACCGTAGTTTTGTGATTTTGTTGTAAGGTTATTATTTAAAACACGAAGTTTAAAAAATACAAAATACTTTTGTATTTTGAGGACGGTTACGGATTGATGCTTAAGTGCGTTGACTACTAAGCAGAGAACCCTGGTTCGAGCCTGAGTGAAGTAAGAACTTTATTCTAACCGTCCTCCCTCGGTGGGCAATGGCAAACTACCGAGGTAATCTGCCTTGAAAACCCTTCATAAAAATGAAGTGGTTAGCCAAAACTCACCCTGGGTTGTAGTGCTACTGTACTTTTGTATTTTCTAAATTCTTAAAATAGTTTTAGGAATTTGTAATACGTTAGAATTTTTTGGTGTAAGAATTAATGTCTTTTGGAGCTCTAAGGGGGGGGCGATCGCCCCCATCGCCCCCCCCTGGATCCGCCACTGATCATCATTATTATTAAATAGTCAAGCGGACTTAAACAACTCACCTCTATTAAACATATTCAAAAAATAATTACAACCCCCCCTTTTTTCAACCTATCAGAGCGCCTATTTCGTTTACTCCCCTACTCTTATCAGAAAATCCCTTCCTTTTTCAAAAAATTACCCATTCCCACCGCCCCAAAAATTATTTAAAAGGATTCTCTCTAAAATTCTCTTTCTAATTCATCGCCTGATGATGCTATAGTATGATAAAAACGTTTGTGATATTGTATACTTAGTACTTACAGTGTATTTTATTTGTGAAAGCTTAAAAACATTTTAGCTCTAAAAAATGTGTGCATTTTTTGGGTTTTCTAAAATAATAATATGGGAAATACATTGAGAAAATCGATGTATACGAAGAAGTTGTGACAGAGTTTTGCTTCAAAATGTAAAA
The DNA here is from genome assembly GCA_947369205.1 of Cantharis rufa. Lineage (NCBI taxonomy): Eukaryota > Metazoa > Arthropoda > Insecta > Coleoptera > Cantharidae > Cantharis > Cantharis rufa. Next base: position 18,087,188 of record OX376307.1, on the reverse strand, counting down.
TTTACATTTCTATGTGTTTTACATATGTATAGCGAATATATTGTCTTATAGCATTAATTATTATATAACTATGAGGTTAAGACAATATACTCATCATATCAATTCAGAAGCAAGAAAAATTGCTGCCGAAAAAAAAATGTTTCAAAGTTTTCAAAAACATAATTATAATTAATTCTTGTTTTATCATTTATATTTTGATTTGTAGTAGATAAATAAATATATGTTTTTTGTTTTAATATAATATTACTGTACTTTATGTGAAAGAAATTTATTTTTATAAAAACTTGTAGCATTCTTTGAATATTAGGCCTACGAAATTTTGCGCCATCTGGTGTTACAGTTTGGGTTGATTCGCTTAAGAGGTCGCCATTTAAGCCCCGTGTTACCTGTCCTAAGCTTCTAAGTCCATGGTCGTACCTAACTCGAAATTAATTGAAAAATATAAAAACCAAGAAAATATTTAAACCAAATTTAACAAATAATGACTAAAATTTAAAAAAATTATGAAATGTGAAATAAGGCCTTATATCGTATTACTCATACTCATACTCAAATATTTCATTTTTAAATATTTTTAATCCTGTCAAGTGGTAATTAATGTCTTTTTGGTTTTTATAGTAACGATTATTTTTCTACGTATTGTATTTCTTTACTTTACTGTTAAAATTTATTATTTTAACATTTTGTTTAGTTCTGTTAAATCTTGCATTTTACAAATACATACTAATATACCACAAAATCTACTTGAAATTCTTTTTGAGTTTATTTTCTAGTTTTACGCCTTACGGTTAAAAGTGGTAAATTTGAATTTTTTCAAATTTTAGAAATCAAACATAGGGGGCAGTGCCTCTTTTGATTTCAACATAGCAGTAGTACTGTTTTTAGAATATTTGGTTATTATTCCAACTTCAAAAATTCATGTTAACACGTGGCTTTGCTTAACTTTATTTTTGGTTATTTTGGTAAGTCATTTCATAATTTTTTTAAAATTTTAGTCATTATTTGTTAGATTTGTTTTAAATATTTTCTTGGTTTTTATATTTTTCAATTAATTTAGAGTTAGGTACGACTGACGATCGGCAAAAACCGTGAAATAATCCTGTATATAAAGATAATAAAATAATCCTTGAATCCTGTCAAGTGGTAATTAATGTCTTTTTGGTTTTTATAGTAACGATTATTTTTCTACGTATTGTATTTCTTTACTTTACTGTTAAAATTTATTATTTTAACGTTTTGTTTAGTTCTGTTAAATCTTGCATTGAGGATATTAAATAAGTATAATAATACATTAATATTACCAAGGCCAATTGAATAATTTTTTTCTTCCGCTCTACAGTAATCATGAAAATCTTAGAAACCTATTTTTAAAATACAGAAATAAATTTGGAACCACTGATGACAAAATGCTTATTCTACAATTTCTCTATCTCTTCATTTTCTATTATATAGTTCATTCCAAGTTTTTTAGTGTAGTTCTAATTTGGTAAGAAAGCCAGAAGATTAAAATTGGGCTATATATTATATCTGTTTTGTTCCTGTTGTTGGTAATTTAACTTTACTTTTTTATTGTACAGGCCACACCGGTCTAGGACATTTCGCCGTGGCCGTTTCGCCGTGACCATTTCGCCGTCGCCCATTTTGCCATCGAAGTTTCGACATTTTTTTACTTTAATCTATAACTCAAAAGTTATAAAATAAACTATAACATTTTGACTGCAAAAATTAATATTTTCGAGGCTATGGAAAATTAGAAATTAGAAAAGCAGAAAGAAGAAAACCCTCGAGGGTTTGAATTTGGAAAAAAAAATTTCCTAAATATTTTTCTTAGAAAAGTGTGACACCATGTATATAAGCTACAGAATCAATCAATTAAATTATATTGATTGGGAATGTTAAAGTAATCTATAACTCAAAAGTTATAAAAAAAACTATAACATTTTGACTGCAAAAATTAATATTTTTGAATAACAAAAATATATTAAAATTTGGAAAACCAAATTTTAACATTTTATCGACTGCTCTATGATAATAAAGATTCATTCATTCAACTGAGGAGATTCATCTCGTTAGAGTAAGATCGAAACTCGAGTCTCAACCTAGGTGGCGCGGTCCATGTTTTTGTCAAACAATCTGCTCTTGCAACTTGAAACAAAAGTTGGTGCTACTTGTTTGGCGTCAATAAAAACAGTGGCTGGATATTTGAAAGGTAGTACCTTATCTAATATGATAGGTCATCTCGACTGAAGGCTTATAAAAACTTTTTAGTTTTTCTCTTCTTTATTAATATTTTTGAGGCTATGGAAAATTAGAAATTAGAAAAGCAGAAATAAAAAAAAAACCCTCGATATTTTTTATATTTTTTTATTTAACTTATATCCTCATTAATTTTACCTCCAATCAATTTTTTAAAAAATTGGAGGTATGGCAATCGAAAAAAAATTTCAACTTTTTTTTTGCATTTTCGAGATCACCGTGTTCAGAAATGTAAAGATCTGCAAAAAGTAAAATAAAAATTTCTGTGTCGGTCTGTCTGTCTGTCGGTCGTCAAATTTTGTCGATCGATTTGCTTCCGAACCATCCAACCAATTACGACCAAATTTGGTATGGTGGTAGGGTTCACGGTGGAATGGTGAAAATAAGGTTTTCGTCGCGATCTATCAATCAGGAGTGCCACCACAAGAAAATAATACGGGATTTTAAAATAATATTTTGTCTTGCGATATGTTATTTTAAAGGCCTTAAAAGGCTTTATCCAGAATAGGTAAAATTAATCTTCTATCTGTCGTCTGTCAAAAATCACAAGTTGTCAAAGTTGAAACTTTAAGAGTGAATAACTCAAGAAGTGCTGAAGGGATCTTACCCAAATTTGGTACGTAGGTACATTGATCCTAATGGATATGAGAGCATATGTTATCCTTCGATAGAAATCAGTAATGCAACATGAAAAAAATAAAATTATCTTTTTTGGCAAAAACATGAAAAAAGTTTTTGTCGATCGATTTTCTTCGGCATTTCTGCGTCGATTGCAATCAAACTTATTGGACGTATGCCCAGTGGGCTGGAATAGTGAAAATAAGGTTTTGCCAGAGAAATCTTCACCAGGGCCATCACAATAAAATAAATTTAAAAAAATGAAAATGTCGTATCTCCGGAAATGTTTAACCGATTCAGCTAAAATTTGGTGTGTCGATGGAGCTTTGAAAGTATAAGTATTGGTGAGAAAACAACCGAGCCAATTATAACAGGGCGGCCAGGTCAGAAAAATTACAGAAAATATTAACTGAAATCTTAATTTATATATTTTTTGTGAAAATTTGTCAGATGGCTTGCAAAAATAAAACAATATATTCAAAATTTTAATAAACGTCATAATTTTGTGACATATGTGTCAAAATTAGGTTAATGTTGATTTGTATACCGAGTGCAGCATAAGAATTGAGTTTAGGGCTTGTAACAATTTATTTTAGAATACAAAAATGGGTGGTTCGGTGGGAAATATTTTATAATATCGTCGTACGGACTGACGGAACGTTACTTTATAAGTAAAAGGTTCTGCCACTAGGTAGCGACCAAGTTTAGGCTGTTTGTTAAATTTTTTCGAAAATGTTTTCAAAATCAGTAAATCGACAGTCAGTAATTTACAAAAATTTATTTTCGAAAAATCCGCTAGATGACCGAAAAAATTTGTTGTACCAATCTTGGAGAAATTTTATTTGTGACTTCTTACGGTATTATGTGACGTATATAAAAATTTTAGAAAAAATTCAGTGGCGTACAAAAATAAAATTTTTTTTTCATTTTGAATTTTGTTAAAAAAACTTTTATAGATAGATTTAGGGTAGGGGGCGATACATATAGATATCTTTGCCAGGGCTACCGATATCTTTGTTAAGGCTACCACAATAGAAAACAAAAATGAATATTATGTCATCGTATCTCCGGACAAAATTTGGTGTGCTGGTGATTGGAGGTATTGCGGCAGAGAGTGACGATATTTTTTTATTTAATTTTATATATAATTTAATAAAACTTTAATTGTAACTATTGATTTATATTTTTTAATTAACGACGGCGAAATGGGCGACGGCGAAACGTCCCATTCCGGGCCACACATGTGGATAAGAGGATAATTTGGGCATTTGTAAAATACAGATATCCTAATGGAATCATCAGATAATCCACTTCAACGGTGTGGTTTGCTGAATGATGGTACAGAAATTACTTGTTGTCCAGATTTTAAAGACGAATCTTTACCAAATAAACGGAATTCCCGAGAAGAAAAGTATTTGGGAGTCGTTACATGTAATAAAAACCACTACAAAACCACCTTTTTCGGCTCTTCACCAAAAAAAGTGAAAAAAGCAGGTAATATTTTTATTTAATTTGTGGAAAATAATTGTTGACAATATATTGACAATGCAAACCACTGGTTAAGTATTGCGAAGGTAGTATCTATCTTTGATAAGTACTTTCCTTTGATAGATACTTACCCTCTTGCAAGTTGTTCTTATTATTTTTAAATATTCTTCTTGTTTTTATTTAGTTTGTTCTTGGCCGATGTAGTAGAATTTATTAATCATGTTGAAATAAAAACTTTTCTTTCGTCTAATTCTACTCGTTTTTTATTGTAAAAAAGACACTACATGTTTCGGGGTAGCCCCATTTTCAAGTGTTATTTATATTACGAAAAAAGGCTTATAGCCACTTACATTCTAAAAAGTTTAGAATTAGTCACGTTCACAATTATTAAAATTAAATATTAAAATATATTCAAATTTTGAACTAAGATTAAGTATTGAAGGCTATCGCCTCACGTGCACAGTATATTTATTAGTGGTCCGCTCATTAGATTTATTTGCTCGTTGATAACAATTTCAGGGTTGTTCTTCAGCATCTTCTTTATCTCCATGCTTTCTAGGCGGTCCATTGTTGGTCCTTTGTCACAAATATGCAGTATTCGTATAGGTTGTGCTCATATAAATCGTGGTCTTCCTCCAGCAGGTGGTCTGCAAAATTTGATTTTCCCCTATTTCGCAGTTTCCAGTGGGCTGTGTGGTCTTTGAACCTCGTTTCGAAGTTGCACCCAGATTGACCAATATATCTTTTGGTACAGCTGTTGCAGGTTAATTCGTATATGCCGCTTCTTTGATGTTTTTTAAAGGGATCTTTAAGTTTAGAGAGGCGTTGTCCGATGGATCCTTTGCTTTTATAGGATATTTTGAGGTTTTTGCTGTTGTGCTTGAGTTTCCTTCCTACCTTTTCCGAGACGTTGTGGTAATATGGTAGGGGGAGATAGGTATTGATGCTGGTGCTGATTTGTAGTCCGGTTTCGTTGCTGATGGTCTTCTTCTTTTTTATTTTATGCATGAGCGAGTTGATGAATTCTCTGGGGTATCCGTTGTTATCAGCAATTTCTTTTATGGTGTTTATTTCCACTTGTTGGCTTTTTTCATCTAACGGGGTGTTGACTAGGTGTTGTAGGATTGATCTATATCCGGCTATTTTGTGAGCCCATGGATGGTCTGAGTCGAAGGGGATGGTGGTGTCCGCGTAGGTTGGCTTTCGGTAAATGTTGAACTTATGTGTGCTCTGCGACACGTTTACGCTGAGGTTCAGGAAGTTTAGTGTTTTTTCCTTTTCTGTCTCAATTGTGAAGTTAATAGCTGCATCCAGCTTATTGATGTGTTGTAGGAATTTATCCAATTGCCTGTTTGTGCCGCCCCATAAGCATATCAACGTATGTCATCAACGTATCTTATACCAGTATAGGATGTATTTTACATACCATTCTTCATGTTTTTCGAGCAGTAGTTTTTGTTCTAGGACGTTCATGAAGATGTCTGCAAATAGGGATGATAGCGAGTTTCTCATGGCAAGTCCTTCTTGAGTGTAGTAGTTGTTGTTGTTGTACAAGAAGTAGTTTTGTTTAAGAATGGTGTCAACTATGTTGTATAAATCCAGTTTTTCCATTGGTTTAAGTTCTTTAGTTTCGTCGATGACATCTCTGATGTACTTTTTGCATTTTTCGATAGGTACGCTGGGGAATAAGTTGACTACGTCAAAGGATACGAGCTTTGCGTTGTGTGGTATTTCTACGTTTTTTATCTTTTCAATTAGATCGCTCGAGTTTTTTATGGTATGTGCAGGTTGAAATTTTATGCGGTTGTTAAATATGGCGAGGATGTGTTTAGCTATTTTTTCAAATGGGGCACCAATTGTGGAGATAATTCAAATATGGGAAAAAATACTATTTCGCAATAAAACAAATGAACTAATTTGCAACCGGTTTCGGTTGAAACCGGTTTTTTGCCAAGCGCGTTGACCACTAGTGGTCGATTTGACGGAGCGAGCGTCTCCGTACTTATAAGTTTTGAGTAATTTTGTTAAAAATTATTTTGATTATTTTCTGAATAAAAGTTTTTAATTTGCAGTAAATGAATTATTATTAATTGATTTTGAATGAAGTTTGCTGGTGGTTATTTGAAGGCAAAAAATTATAAGTAGATACGAAGCGTGTGGTATTGCAGGGCACATTTGGCAAGTCGATTAAATTGTGAAAGCCAATTAAATGTGATGACCCCCTTGTCTCAAATTGTGAAAAATTGTAAAATAAATAGAACTTTAAAATAAAAACTTAAATTGAATTAGAACGGACAAAAACACGTCCGCTCGCTCGGCTGTCGGCCATCAAAAAGCATATCTACACATTTTTCTTTTTACAAAATTAACAAAATAATACCAACATAAAATTATTAACTATTAAAAATATAATACAGGACGATTAAAATTATTTAGAACACAAAATTTATTTACAAAATTTAAACAATTATTTTTATCAACCTAATTAATCAATTTATCATTCATCATTTTCTATTCTCATGTACAATCTTCTTAAAGGTACAGGCGTGGTTGGGAGTTACACTAAATCCTTTCTCCCGGGAGTGGATATCTACGCCACAAGGCCTCAACCCCAAGATGATGACCAGAGATACAGCCCCACAACACCTCTTGCGGATAATTTCTTGCGGCTGCACGAAGGGTTGTGAGAACGCGTGCAGCTCAAGGAAGGCAGGATTAAAATGCTCATCAGTCTGCAGGCACTGCAGCGGGGGCTCTTGTGACAATATACCTGATGTTGCAGTAGTAGATATCCCAGAAGGCGACGATCTGTCCGATGTCGAAATGGAGGATAACTTGTGGGCACAAGACGTTCACGATTCATCACCATCCCCTAATGGGGATATTTCATCCCAATACGTCGATCCAGATACAGACGAACCTCAACCGGGACCTTCCAAGAGGGCTAAATTAATTTAATTTTTTGATTTTGAATATTACTCAATTTCCTAACATATAAACTTATTAACTTTTGTTGTACTTATCTTTTTCACTTCATTATTCGTAGCTTAGCTTAATCATTATCTTTCACACTTCTCATTTTTTTTAACATCCCAACATAAAAATACAGGGCTTCGTATAATTAGAGTCAAAATTCATTCAGAATGACAGAATTGCAAAAAATTGCAAAGTTCGAAAAAAATGATAAACTTTGAAAGGCTTATGCCCGTTTTCACCAACAATTCCTGACGTTAAGAATTCCCTAACTTTGAGATAAGAAACTCTTATGTCAAATTTAGTTTTCACCAAGCGCTAAAAGTTCCTAAAGAGCATTAACAAATCCCTAACCTTAGATATCCGATTTACCGACCCCTAACATGTTAGGGATTCCTTAGCGGTTGTATTACAGGTATAAATTAGTGTTTATTCTTATTTTTCTCTCGCCATGGCTATTGTTAGATTTTTGGATAGTTTAGAGAGATTTGAAAATGAAAAAAAAATTTTAATGTGGAATTTGTCGTAAGATTTCGGTTAAGAATAAACAAACTGTTTTGCAGGTTTTAAAATTAATAGTAGGATCTCTAGAGTTTATTAATGATAATTAAATATATTATTCATAAATGTGCATTTTATTTATGATAATTATTTTGGGTATTATTATTTTAGAAATCAATCAGTATCGCCCATAAATCAATTATTACTGGCATTACGGTTTTATGCTACCGGAATAAATATGTGGTTTTCCAAATGTGTTAGCAACAATTTGTTGTACACACATTAAATTGCAATCTCCAGGTAACTACTTATATACATTTTGATACAAGAACATAACACTTGTAATTTTTAATGCAATACACAACCGAAACGCCAGAATTAGACATAAACCTACACAGTTAAAAATGTTTGTTTGACTGAAGGAAATTTAGTTGATCCAAACAAAATATTCTGTTATATATACGCAACTAAAGTATTTGTTAACCCTAATAAAAATTTTGTTTGAGGTTTTTTAGTTGCCTAAAAGAAAAATTTTATTTAATTTGATTTTATTTTGATTTAAAATAAATGTTTTATTTCAAGTAATAAACAATTATTAAATTTAAACAAAACAAATTTAAACAATTTGTTTAATCTATACAAATTTTGAAAAAATATATTTTTTTGAAATAACAAATTCATTTTGTTTGATAGAAATAATTTTGTTTAAACCGAAACAAAATTTCTTTCTATTGAATAAAATTATTCAAACAAAATTATTTATTAAATTCAAACAAAACGGTTTTACTGTGTATAAATTCAAATATGACATTTACAATCCGTATTAGTTCATTTGTCCGCTGTAAAGAATACCTAGGCAAGGGAGCTGCTCGTTAAGAAATTCTTATGTTGGTGAAATGCAAATTTTCCTAAGTATTATTTTAGGGAATACCTAGCGTAAAGAATTCTTTGCTAGGGAATTCTTAAATAAATGTTGGTGAAAACGGGCATCAGAAACCCTAACCACCATATAAAATATATGTTAAGAAAAATAAGTGTACAGTTTCAGGGTTAATATCACACATATTACCTATTATCTCTGGATAGATTGTAATAATTATTAGTTCAATATAAAAAAATTATTCAATATCTGAAAAATCTCATATTCAGAATGATGTTTACGGGGCTTTTAAAATTTAATACATGAAAATCTACAAAAGTTGAGGATCCAAACGATGTTAAAAAATGTATTAAAAATATAATATGAAATAATAATCAATAAAAACTTAAAAAATACTTGGTTTGATTAAATTACCGCATGTAATGTGGTAGATAAGCTCGGTTCTGAAATCCAAGAACTGTTAATTACGTTAACAATGTTATGATGATCTATTTAAAAATAATTTCTGAATAATGACTGGCAGTCTTTATCGGTTTAATTAAAAAGGTAATGCGTACATTTTTTCTGAGAAATATTAAAAAACCTGGAAAAATCGCGGAAGTTATATGAGCCTATAAAAAAAAAAAATTTTTCAAGAATCCCGGAAATGTTGATCCTCATAAAAGCAGGATTATTATTATTATTATAAATGATCTATAAAAACAAAATCGTATGTATGTACTATATGTTGCGGTCAATGATGTAAATCGGGCGTTGACGTCAATGGCCGGACGCCATTGACGTGATTGCCAGTTGGCGGTGGACAATAATGTAAATATTTTCATCTGATTGTAATATTTACGTCTTTGGCCGGTCAATGACGTTATTGACCAAAACGAATTGGACAATGATGATTTATAGAAAAAATACTATAAGGAACAGCAAATTGGCGATTTGAATTAGACAGTCAACTGTGGCAAGTGACATTTCCGTGTGTTGCATAAATTACAAAATTAAATTTTAAATTAGTTACTCGAAAGTGTCCGGCGGTTTCAACTTATCATTTAATCAAGTATTCCTTAAGGTTTCCGATAATTATAAAAAACATTCGGACAGTCCAGATGTGCCCCGTTGTTACTGTCCGAATCTGCCCCAGCACAAGAAAATTTACAAAAATGCCGATAACTTTTTTTAAAGTTATATTTCCTAACAACACTTTCATGCAAGTGTAGTCACAATAGATACGTATCAGTAAAACATTAGATGCTGACCCACTGTTATCAGATTAAGTATTTTATTTATATATAAAATAAATTACAAAAATTACAAATAATAATATACCAACCGGCAAATTGGCCGGTTCTATAAATTTCAATAGTTTTAGTTCACTCTGTATGATTTCATCTTAATTGGTAAGGGCCTTTCACCCTTTCGTCAAATTAATGATTTGGAATGGTCTATTTTTCTATATTGTTTCGTCCAATGGCTTTCCTGATTTAATTACACCGAGATTAATAATTTTTGCTGTTCAATTTTTCCTTATTTTAAGTTTTTGTCCAAAATTTTGTTGTCCGGTTTATTATGTTTCATTCTTGTATTTTGATGTTCTTTTTCCTTCTTAATATAGCTCTCACGCTATGCGGTATTCTGGACATCTTCCAGCTTTCGCTAAGATTCGCGTCTATAGCTACTTGCCTTGAATGCCCAGTCTTCCCGTTTTTTTTTTGCCGTCCCTTGTTTTTGGTGACCCTGTATTTCGTGAAATACAGGGCCGTACTGAAAAGTCAATTTAAAGTAATAAACAATTTTAATTAAGCATCTTATGACCTGGGTGGAAAGGCCTGCTATAACCGAAGAATTCCCTGTGTTTTGTCCGTAAGCAGGAGATCCCGAAGATTAGGATTCCTTGTGTTGCTTCGGTGTTATCCGACAGGAGGGGTCCGCCTGGGTTTAGAATTTTACGGGAGTGAAATTGGGTCTGAAGAAGAATCCGAGTCAGTTATGTAATCCGACTCGGAGGGAGGGTCTGGGAGTTGGGGTCTCTGAAAATCTATTTTGTGGGCCAGGAAGGGGTGGAACAGTTCTGGGGGTGTTTTACTATACAGTTCATCCAAACTAGCAGGAGGGTTATCGCCATGATAGGCTTTAATCTCCGCTTGTTCGTCCCTATACAGCTCGCACTCCATGATTCTGTGCACCGGTTCATCCAAAAGCCCACACACGGGACATAGTCCATCTTCGGCTTTCCCCAGACGTTTAAGATGTCTACCGAATTCACCATGTCCTGTCAGAATCTGCGCGTCTTTAAAGGTCCCGTTGGCAGGTGGGGGGTGGTCCACCTTCGGTATGAAAGAATGTGTTATTCTTCCGTACTTTCCGTTGTCCCACCGTTCCTGCCAAATTTTTGTTATCCTATCTTCTATCGCGTCTTTAAGATGGGTCTTATACCTGTACTGAGTTGGGTCGAAGAGGTGACCCAAGAATGGTGCAGGTTGCCCACCCACTGTTATCAATTGAAGTAATCTTTATTTATATATGTTAGAGTGAATGAGACAGACCCTTAGTACGGATCTGCTAGAGTAATCTAGACATACTCTCTAAACCAACTAGCAACCAATAGAAAGAGACATCACCCAAGTGCGGACCTGAGAAGAAGACTAATACAATATATTCGAGCCACCCTGTATGTAAAACATCACTAAGCTTGCGTTAAGTTGGTAATGTTCAGTAATACTAAGAATCACTATATAAAAGGAAACGTTTGAGAATAAAAGACAAAAATTAAGAAGTAAGAAATACAGTAATAACCATTGTAATAACATAATTTAGCATTTTAATTAATTAAATAAAGTTTATTTCTAACATCAGAAGTGGGATACTGACAAACGTTTAACCACAATAAACAATGTTGAACAAAACCCTGACGAAAATGATAAAAGTTTAGAACAACGCATGAAAATGTTCTTTAAGGAAATGGCTAATTTTCCTAAATGGCTAAATAATAGAAAACAAACGAAGACAAACTGAATTGAAGGAACTATCTCAAGTACCCGATCACATAATGATCCTAAAAGCAGGAAACGCTCTACGAGGAAACAGTAAAAAAAAAAAAAAATTTTTATGGCTGGAAACCGTTTAACAGGAATTGGGATAATTTCGTGAATGATCTTACGTACAAATTTTCCAAACTGGAAAACATGGCACACGAAGTTCTGATTTTAATAGCTTATGAGAATTATGAAGTTTATGAGTATCTACCAATACGAACCACAATTGGCTTGGGAAAAAGTACTATGTCCTGTAATCGATGGAATGACAAATGATACAATTCGTAAGAAAGTAAGGATAAATTTACCAAAAAAATTTACAATAAAAAATGAGATAACGAAAACCAAGATGATGAAAGGAGAAGAGCAAAACGACCCAGGATGTAAACCATGAACACTGCACGAGCCCATCCGAATAACGAATTGCAAAACCCGAAACGATGTTTCAAATGCGGCAAAACGGGACATTTTAAAGATACCTGCAGAAGTTCGCCAAATTCAGGGTACTTGCAAAGAAAATTAATGACTGTACATTGCGCTTTAAGAAGCTACTTTCGAAGTCGAATTTTTGATTATACCAGACAATACCATCCCCGTCGTAGATGCATTGGTAGGTTGAGAAACCAGTCCACTTGAATGATTTGAAAACATAATTGAAATAATGGTAAGAAAATATGAACTAGATTTAATGCTCACACCAAATGACCCCACTAAGAATCCGAAGTGTACAATGGAAAGATAAGTGGTCAGGATTGGACGAGAAATGAAAGGTTATTCCTTTCATTGGGAATATAATCGGAAGGTATCCAAAGAGGTAATGGTCAAATAGAACGGTTAATGAGAACACTACGTAATCTGTTAAGAAGTACGATGAACAACAGAAAAGAGGAAGAATGGATTACTAAATTGGCCATAGGATCAGGAATTAACGTAAGTAACAAAACAAAAATTTATTAGTATTTGTCTACTCTTATTTCTTAAAAGCTAAAAAGTATTTATGGTTTCATTCGTTAAACTACTTACAATTACAACACTAATTTTAAAATTTTTTATTTTCCGGTAAAATCGTGTCACGAAAATGCGACTATAATCTGAATAACAATGGCGACTAACAAGAATACAGTGAAGAAGGGAATGTGGCATTGGTAAGAACTTGATTAGCGAATACATAGCCGGTTGAGGTCAACTCTGTGACCTCGACAAGGTTATTGTTTTTTCGTGTTATTTTCTTTTGTTGATGTTGAAGTTTGCGACGATTAAATTGTGATTAAGTTGTGATTGAGTTGACTGAAATGAGAAGTGAAGAAGAGAATGTGGCGTTGATACGTGCCTGATTAGCGAATACATAGCCGGTTGAGGTCAACTCTGTGACCTCGACAAGGTTATTGTTTTTTCGTTTTTTTTCTTTGTTGATGTTGAAGTTTGTTATGATTGAGTTGATTGAGATGAGAAGTGAGGAAGAAAATGTGGCATTAATACGAGCCTGATTAGCGAATACATAGCCGGTTGAGGTCAACTCTGTGACCTCGACAAGGTTTTTGTTTTTCGTTTTTTTTTCTTTCCAGTTCTGCTTTAAGATATTTTTAGATGTGCTTTAAGATGTTTTTAGATGTGCTTTAAGATGTTTTTAGATGTGCGTTAAGAAGGTTTTAGCCTTCTTTGTGAATTTTTGTGTGTTTTTTTTGTTTGTTTTAGGGTCACGAGGACGCGACAATTGCAGGATGGCCGTGTTAGAGTGAATGAGACAGACCCTTAGTACGGATCTGCTAGAGTAATCTAGACATACTCTCTAAACCAACTAGCAACCAATAGAAAGAGACATCACCCAAGTGCGGACCTGAGAAGAAGACTAATACAATATATTCGAGCCACCCTGTATGTAAAACATCACTAAGCTTGCGTTAAGTTGGTAATGTTCAGTAATACTAAGAATCACTATATAAAAGGAAACGTTTGAGAATAAAAGACAAAAATTAAGAAGTAAGAAATACAGTAATAACCATTGTAATAACATAATTTAGCATTTTAATTAATTAAATAAAGTTTATTCTAACATATATAAAAAATACAAAAATAATTCATTACCAAATAAAAATAAAAATCTTAATAAACGGGAAAGTGCCCGTTTTTGTTCACCCTGTATTAATTTTTCAATTGCCTCTCTTATATTTTAGATTTCAATGTTTTTGTGTTTTTGTTAATTGTTCCTATTGTTTTGTTTATTGTTGAGCCGTTATGTAAGGGTGAGTTTCTGTTATTATTATTTTCCAGTTTTGTAGGGCAGTCTTAAGGTGAATTTTTGGTTTTGTAGGTCTATTTGGTTTGGTGTTCTTATTATTCGGTTTATTTCAGGATTTGTTTTTAAGAATGTCGGTTGTCATGCTATTGTTTCGGCTGTGTCCTCTTCTTCTTCCATATTTTGTTCCGAGTTGAGAGGGCAAATTGTTTTTGGTTCCAGAAACCCATACAACAGATCCGGACTTGCCCTTATATACAGTTCGGTTGGGTTGAGGGGGGGGGTCTTCCAAGAAGGAATCTTCCAACCTCTTCCTTTCCTCCCTGTATAATCGGCAGTCGAAGATTCGATGTATGGGTTCAACTAATTCTCCACATTCAGGACAGAGGCCATCCGGTGATTTCCCCAGTCGCCTTAGGTGCCTCCCGAATTCCCCGTGTCCAGGGCTGGGCAAAATACATTTTATTTTGTATTTGAAATACAAATACAAAATACTCGAAAGTCGAGTATTTTAAATACAAATACAAAATACATTTGAAAAATGTATCAAAATACATTTGTATTTCAAATACATTAGTATTTAAAATACTTTATTGAAATACATTATGATTATACACAAATTATTTATTTATTTAAAATAATTATTATTCCCTTTTAAAAAAACCAATCTCTCGAATTGTGTGACGGAAAGTATTTAAAACAACAGACCTGCACCTTGCGCCCTGTTTTCAAATAAATTTTAAAATGTGCACATTCGGCGGTGATTTAAAAAAAAATTATTGTATAATTTTAAAAATTATTGTATAATTTTAAAAATTAAAAAATGTAATTGACTAAAGTATTTTAAATACAAAATACATTTTTATTGTATTTTAAATACAATTACAAAAATACATTTAGAAATTCATCGAAAATACATGTATTTAAATACATTTGTATTTAAAATACGTATTTTAAATACATGTTAATTGAAATACTGCCCAGCCCTGCCCGTGTCCTGTGAGTAACTGGGTGGTCTTGAAATTGTTTGTTTTCGGGTTGTGTTTGTCAACTTCGGGTATGAAGGCATGTGTAATTTTTCCATTTTCTGATTGGTTCCACCGATCCTGCCAGTGAGTTACAATGATGTTATGGAGTTCCTGTTTTATTGATTCTTTACTTTTGAAGTATCTCGGGATGATTTCTTGATTCATAAAAATCGCTGATTGTCCGTGTTTCAATTTTCTCCATGCTAGTCGTCTTCTTAGTTCCATATCAATGGGGGGTAATCTTGCGATTACGCCTGCCGCGATTGACGAAATAGTGCGGTAACTTCTAGCTATGACCCTACAGCAGGTCCCGTAGCAGGACAAGAGTTTTGCTTTGGTGTACCTTTCATCCATCCTCCAAGCCCATATCTCGCTTCCGTAAGCCACGATGGGTACAATTGCACCCAGGTAGATACGAGTCATGGAGGTAGATAGGTTGACCTCCCAGCTAGCCCTTGCCCTCCTTTGCAGACCGCTGATAAGGGTTGTCGCCTTATTACATACATAATTAATATGTGGCTGCATCGTTAGTTTTTCGTCTATAATCATTCCTAGGTATTTATGTTCGTGTACTAGTTTAATCCTTTCCCCGCCTAGATACACCTTCACGTCTGAGTTACTTTTCCTATCTGGATAGTGACATATAATTCTTGTTTTCTTTCCGGATAGTGTGAGCTTCACTGATTTACACCAGTCTTCTAATTCGTTTACGCTTTTCTGTAGCTTCTCCACCAGTTCTTTCCTATTAATTGCCTTTATTATTTTTGCCAAATCGTCCGCGTAGGCCCGTGTCCAGTCTTCCTGATCGTTCTTTTCTTCTTCCAATTCATTGAGGTAATCGTCTAAAAGGGTGTTCCATAGAGTTGGTCCGAGAACCGACCCTTGGGGACACCCTTTACTGCATCTTTTCTGTACTGCTATTGTTCCGGAGGTTAGTGTGACTTGTCTTGATGAGAGGTAGCTGATAATGATTTGGATGATTTTGCCAGGAACGTTCTTTTTTCTCAGCACTTTCACTAGCGCCGGCCACCAGAGATTATCGAAAGCGCCTGATATATCGAAGAAAATGGATGCCAAGTGACCCTTCCATTTTCTTCGTATTTTTCCAGTTCTGTCAACTTCTGCCATGTATTGTTTGATATTGTCTATTGTTGATTTTCCAGTTATGAAGCCAAATTGTTTAGGTGAATGAAACGGTTGATTGGAGGTGAGTAGTCTTGTTCTTATTGCTTTTTCCAGTATTTTCCCGAAGACCGGGAGCAGAGTTATTGGCCTGTAATTTTTAACATTTCCTTGGTCTGCGTTTGGGTCTTTTAATAATATTTTCAGGACTCCTTTTTGCCATAGTTTCGGGAAATATGTCTGTCGTAGGCATGCGTTATATATTCGTAGGATGATGTCGGCTAGACCCACTGTTATCAGGCAAATCTCGATGTGCTTATGAACAACTGTCTGTAAACTATAACAAAACACTCAAAAACAGTAATTTTTTTTTTTAATTGAAATAATAATTAAATCCCCCGAATCGCCACAAAAAGATCGAAAAAGCTAAAAAAAAAAAGCTCACTGCAATTTTTCAAAAACCACATTTTTAGCAACCAGCGGATGGTCACTTTAGACTATGATCATTAAAAAAAGTATCATTAATAAAAAGGAGGAGTGTCTGCGCCACTGGGGTATAGTGTATAACTCGAAGAATTTTAATATGTTTTTTAGCTCCAATACTTTGCTGTGATAAGAACATTTTTTATTGCATTTTTATCGCTTCCTTTTCCGGAACGTCATAATATTTCATTAATAATAAATTATTGCTCTACCAAACACATTTTTACCTTTACTACCAAATTTTCTTTCAGATTTTATTATATTTGTCACAGTCCAAGCTACGGATTTTACAAAATCGAAGAAAATAAAAATCTTACCAGGGCATTGATAATAATTTACCGAAATAAATACTATACTACACCAACATAACTTTAAATTTGCTTATAGCCGCCTCAAAATCACAAAATTAACATCATTTCGGCAATACAGCACGAAGAAAATTGTGACTTCGCTTGATAAGTTATTTTCGAAAGTGCCAAGATTACTAGGTGAATGCTTGTGTTACACACGAACTGTACCCTAACAAAATTTAACATTTTATCACAGTATCTATAACAAAAAATAGAAATCAGTTTACTTTTGACATAATACAAATATAGATCATATTCGGTATTGTATTTATAAAAAAAAGTTTCCCATACCGGGAATCGAACCCGAGCCTCCTGGGTGAAAGCCAGGTATCCTAGCCACTAGACCATATGGGAGTTGATTTGTGTTACCAAATGACTTACATTTGAAGAAGGATTTAAATTACTTATTACAGCTTATTACTAATTTTGATAATAATATTATAAATATTTGCAGATTTTATATTCATTTTTTTGGTATAATAGCAAAAACTCGTAATTAAATTATTTGTAATTCGAAATTATTCACAAAGATTAATGAATTGTTGCTTATCAGCAAATGAAAATTATAAGTTGAATAAATTAATTGTTTCGATCAGGCAGATCCAACCAAGTTCATGAGGGAGGGGGGGGGGATTTACTATTATTTTATAAAAGATGAAGGTATATTTTTTAAATTTGTAAAAATTTTATGTTTTATAATGCATTTAACCATTATTAATTATTTTATTAAAAATGATGAAAAAATTGCTACAAATAGCAAATATAGTTATTAGTTAGAGCAGAGATGCAAGTGTATTTATTGTGTGTTAACATTGTAAATTTGAAACAATTTCAGATTAAAAATTTTTTGTAAACAAAAAACTTCCCATACCGGGAATCGAACCCGAGCCTCCTGGGTGAAAGCCAGGTATCCTAGCCACTAGACCATATGGGATATTAAATTTAAAGAAATATTTTCAAAATCCAAAAACTTTTAGTATCAAAATGATTATAATCAAAATAATGTTTAAATAATTAATATTACATACAGCTTAACAAAGCTTAAAAAGGTTTCGGAACATATGCCAACTAATTTGATAAAAATTTGAATAAACCAATGTATGTAAACATTTGGAAAAGTTACAAATTATTGCGTATGTTTACATTTGTCGTTGTTTGTTTTAATACAGTTTGTCTTATTTATAAAAAGTTTTCAGCGGTGGATTTCGAGAATTTATACTTACATTATTTGGAAAAATTCCGAAAAACTCATCCTAATAAAAAAGCTCACGATTAAAATATCGATCAAATTAATCCGCGAATCAAATAATTCGATTAATTAATTTTGGACTTAGAATTTAACAAGTGATCTAGAACCTGATTGGCCCCTCTACTAATACTTTTTTAAATTTGTCTAGCTTTCTTTCTCAGACTTTCACTTTTTTAATTCCTTCTAAAATTTAATCATAATTTATACCCATTTGAGTTCTTGCAATTAACTCTTCAATGCCGTCTATGCAGTATTTATTGCATTTATCTGCCAAAGCTTTTTCATTTTTTTTTCAATTCTTCTAAAATTATATCTATCTAATGTTTTATCGTTTTCTTTTCTGACAGTAGACCTTGCAATGATTTCCAAATGTTGTGATTATTTTTATTTTTAGAGACCAAATAAATTTAATAATTCTTTTCATTAATATATTCCTAATCTTTCTTTGTTTTTAATCACTGTTAAAATCTGCAGTGGCGGAACTAGCATGCGCAGAATCTTATAATGTGGGAGGGGGGCAGTCTCAAAATAACGCCACGAAACATTTTTTTACGTAATTTTATTTTTATTGATTGTCAAATAAATTTATTTTTAAGACACACTTTAGCACTTGACGTTAATAAAACTACCCTTAAATAGGCTTATTTCTTATATAAAGAAAATAAATTATTCCTTATAAAATATATCGGTTTTTTGTCATCTTATTACAATTTGGATTTCTTTTGAGAAATGATATGATTAGTAACGGTCAATTTATATTAAATTTAATTTAGCTGTGCCTAACAGTTATTTTAATTTGAATTCTATAAAAATTCCTACTGAACAAGTTCAAACAAGAATTATTACCTAATGACAATCAAGTTTGATATTAAAAATATTCTGTTACTGCAACAATTAACAGATATTTATTCGTTTATTTTTAAAAAAGTTTTTTTTATGTTTATTTATTTTTATTTGTGTATTTATAAGAAACAAATATTTATTATAATATATTTCTTTTTCTTTTAAATCTAATTTTAGCCCCTAAGGGCCCAAAAATTGTTCATGTGGGGAGGGTCAAATTTTGAAATTCCACCATTGAAAATCTGATCTTTATTATATGAAAATTCTTGAAATATGTAGTAATTGTCCGCATTTAAGTTATGCCTTAGTTGAAATCAACCAGAAAATGATATGTAAAAACTAATGTTTTTGTTATCATATATTAATACTAATTATTATCATATTTTAATCATCACGTGTAAATTATAAGTGTGCATTTAAGATCAACGATCTTTTTTTTAAATATCTAAAAGTTCCTTTAAATAATATATTTTTGTTTTAAATTTTAAATTTTATAGTTGTAAAGTAAATTTACTGTATTATCATAAAAGAGTTCTTCTTCATTAAAATTCCTCTAAACGTCTAAACCTACTTAGAGCAATTTTTCAAAAATATTACCGATATTTTAATATTATTAAAAATAATTATGAATTACATTTTTTTGAAAATACACTTACAATAATAATTATATAATTAATAATGAAACACAAAAATATCTCTACAATATTCTAATTTGTACAAAAAGATGTTCATATAATGTCTTGACGTCATACCATAAATTCATTCGTCGTGAAATATGTAAACAAAAGTTATAATTCATCATTTAGTATATATCAATACACGGATGGAATCACGCGAAATAATAATATCTATTCCAACATAAAATTAAAGATTAATTAATTTAAATATTTAGTAGGTACCTACAGTGATTAGTTAAGAAATTATGTGTTTAAATGCAAATTTTGTAATTGTGATAATAACCAGTTTTTATATTTCCTCAATGTGTTACACGCGAATCCAATATGGTAACTTAATTCATTTTTATATTAATTTGTTTTTTTAAATTTCTAAATCGTTTAATATAATTTATTTTATTAATAAAAATTTTATTTTATCCGTCTGCATCTTGGGGTAACAAAATCACCGAACTAACCTTTAGACACTTTTGCCATTTTTTGCCTTATAATAGGTATAAAAGAAAGAGGTTAAGGCCAATTGAATAACCTTGTGCCCTTCGAATTTGTGAATTTCTGATGGGCACTACGTGTATTAACTGTGTGTAATTGATAACTCGGATCTCGCATAAGTATATACATACTTATTTTTTGTAAATAATACACTGGGGTTTTCCCAGATACCATGTCCGGGAGACAGTACATGTGAACTAAGCCATAAGTTACAAAAGTTTTTAAACATTGCTAATTAGTCATAAAACTTTGAGGTTTAACTAACCCATAGGGTAACTACTAACTACATTTTACATTTTTACAACATACATTTACAGTGGCTCCAGAAAGTATTCGTACACTCCTATGTGAATTGTACATTTTGAAACTGTTTACTGTCATCAGGCGCGGATCTAGACTTTTGGCAACGGGGGGGGGGTGTCACAGGTAGTAGATACAGTTGAATAGTCGTCAGACCGCGTCAGCAAAATGCGCCGCAGGCGATTTATTTTATTGTCCTAGAAGCACGTATGTGAAAAGTTAGGATTTTCATGGATATTATCAGTTTTTTCTTAATTTAAATATTAAATTGAATAATATAAACACTCTTTTACACTTTAGAGAAGCTTTTATTTAGCCACAATTATGAATTCAAGGGGAGGGACATGACCCCCATGACCCTCCCTCTGGATCCGCCACTGACTGTCATATTATAAAAATCGATTTTACAGTTAATCTTTTTAGACATTTTTTGTTGCAAATTTCATTGCCTTCAATTTTGGTTATATACATTTTTCGATTTTATCCCACCGTTTCTGACTGACAGCGACTTAAACAACGGAAAAAAAAGGAAAAATACAAAAAATAGTCAGTTATATCTCGGAAAAGGTGAAACAAATTAAAAAATGATTAAGCATTTTTTCTTGTAAATTTTATTCTATACATTTTTGTTCATATACATTTTTCTACTTTGTCGCACCGTTTCCGAGATATAGATGACTATATTTTTTGTATTTTACCGAGTCTTGTTTAAGTCGCTGTCAGTCAGAAGCTGTGCAACAAAATAGAAAAATGTACATAAAAAAAATTGAAGGCAATGAAATTTGAAACAAAAAATGTCTAAAAAGATTTGCTGCAAAATCGATTTTTATATGACAAAAAACGACTTCAAAATGTACAATTAACATTGTTAACATAGGAGTGTACGAGTACAAATCAGTGGCGGCTTGTCAGGGTAGGCAGGGGAGGCAGTGCCTCACCAAACCGACGAACCAAAGTTTTTTCAAAAAGTAATTTATAGATTTTGTATAATGTATAGATTATAAACTTATATATGAAAGATTATGATAGTTCATAACCACCAAGTCAACAAAATTCAAGTTTCAAAAAAATAATTTATAAAGTTTGTTTAATAATTAAAAGATTAACTTGAATGTGAAATATTTCGGTAGTATTAGGTAAAAAACTTCATCTCTGTTTTAAAATATAATATAAGTAGTAGGTATATAAGTTACAGCCGTTACAGTACAATAAATTATAACAATAATTTTACTTATATTATTTTTTGATCAATTTTTTTATTCTTTTTAACATTCTTGTATGTTTTGTGTTAATATTATATACTTTTATTACAATGATATGTTATAATATTATTAAATGACATTAAAAACTTATATACTACTTTTTAAAAATAATGTAAATTCTGGTAAATTTAAATGTAGCGAGCAAGCGAGCCTAGTTTTGTGATTTCATGGTTCGATAAAGAGTTCGTTCATGAATAAGCGCACTGCCATAGTAGACACTCATTTTAGCTGCCTCAAGGATTATTAATAGTTACCGTGCAGTTGTTCCGTGCGCGTTGCGCGTTGGTACAAATTTATACCAAGTTTACTTGAGATTTCAAGTCGTTCGTAAATATGCGCGCGTCCATATAGTAGCCCGATGTATTAAGCTGCCTCGTATCATGTACGGCTGCGCCAAATTCCATACTTATCTATTACGCTTGCGTTGGTCAGTTCTGTCGAGTATTGTATTGTTTTGTAAGGTGAATTACTTAGGTAAAACATAATTCAAATTATAATTCTAAAAATTGCTAATATGGCTGCTGGTGCAAATTTAGAAACGATCACAGTTCAAAATTGTGAGGATATTGTCAATTATTTAATAAATATTGTGCATTTTGATCGTCTTTCATACACCGATAAACTGTATATTAGGGAAATGAATAGGCCGTGTCCTGATCTTAGTAAGACACTAATTAACATCGGGAAACCAAATAGAGCATTTAATAATAATTGGTATGTCAAGCATAAATGGATGGTAGGGAATACATCACTTAATACATTATTTTGTTTGGTTTTGTGTGGTTTGGTGTAATGCTGGTTTCCTGGTTATACCGATCTAAAAAATTTGTTGCGCTCTGCTTTTAAGCATGCTATACGAGTCAAGACCATCATAAGTTGTTTTGAAAACAGAAATTTCTAAACCGACCCAAAAATTATTTAAATTAATAAGTATTATTATGCAATTGAAATGTTCATTGTTTCAATGAAATTTCAATTATTTATATTATTAGTCTAAAAAATTAAAGATGTAAAATATTTGGGATAAATAAGCAAAATAGATTTAAAAACATATTATGTAAATTTGTACAAAACGGAGTCGATAAAATTTGAGTTTTAAATAAATTTGGGTACCCTCCCCCCCGCCCCGGTTTACCACGCGTGCCTCACCAAGTAAATTCTTCACGAGCCGCCACTGGTACAAATAATACTTTCTGGAGCCACTGTGTATTATTTTAAGTGCAGTCTGTATCGCGGCAGCAAATTAAAAAAATATAAGTAGGTAAACACATACTTCAAAATTATGATGGATTTTGCTTTTTTAAATTTTTATTTTTTGAGGTAATACATGTCAGCCCCCCCCCCCACCCCAGTTTCGAATTTTTTGATGATTTTGGTGTCAATCGTTAGAACATCGTTAGAGCATAAATGAGTTTCCATTATTTTCGTTTGAGCCTCAAAGCTCGCGAAGTAATTCGCAAAAATCAACTGTAGGGGTTGTAGACATGAGGCCCCCCCTTCAGTTTCGAATTTTTTGATGATTTTGGTGTCAATTGTTAGAGCATCGTTAGAGCCTAAATGAGCTTCCATTATTTTCGTTTGAGCCTCAAAAGTCGCGAAGTTATTCGCAAAAAACAACTGGGGGGGCTGTAGACATGTTTAGCAATTTTTGTTCCCGTTTTGAATTTATGTATATAATTGATGTCAATCGATAGAGCTTCGTTTGAGCCTGAATGAGCTTCAGTCAGCAAGATTTTAAGTTAATTTTTTACCAAGATATGGATAGTTGAAATTTTCGTCCAAACTCCGAGCAACATGCGTTAAATCTTAAGTTTTTTAAATCTCTTAATCATGACTTAATTATGACTCTTATTATTATGAGTTATTATGAGTCACATAAAAAAAAAGGTTTAATGCGGTAGGCAGAATAATTCATGGTTGCTTCATCTGAAATCAAAAAACAAAAAATATTTCTTTAGTACATAAGTTTATCTTGGTTGTGAACGAAGGATTCTTTTTTATTTCAATTACAACTTAGTTTTTAATTAAGTTGTTATTTTAATTTAAGTAAAAAATCACAGTTTTTTGATTGCACCTTTACCAAAACGTGAAAAATTAATATTTTGTTAATTCCTTCGTTCAAAACCAAGATAAACTTATGTACTAAAGAAATATTTTTGGTTTTTTGATTTCTGATGAAGCAAGCATGAGTTATCCTGCCTACCGCATGGAACCTTTTTTTTTTTGAGGTGACTCAGTTCTCACCACTACCACTGGCTTATTTTGCAATATTTTTTAACGAAAATTTAGCACAACATTCTTAATATAATGCTTAATAATATAAATTTTTTTTAAAGTATTAACAAATAAGGTACTCTGAAAAAAAATCACAAAAATATGCTTCTTTGTTTGTACCTCAGACCCCTTTTCCCCCTTAATAATTATATTATAATAGGACATTTAACAAAATCCAACTTCGGATTACAATATTACCGAATTTTTTTTTGTGTGCAGGCAAAGCATGTGGAGAAGGAGCTAATTTAGGCGTCTGTAAAACAATTCTGGAGTGTCCTTCAGCTTTAGCAGAATTGAAGAAACAAACGTATACCCCTTTGCCAGGATGTGGTTTTCTGGCCAATAAAACACAAATTATTTGCTGTCAAGATTTTAAAACTCCTTCATTGACAAACCATAACCAACCAATGGTTGCAAATGATGGAAGAGTTTGGGAGAGAGTGACTACAAGCAGTACAAACAAGCCGACTCCAACACTAATTATTGATAAAAATCGTGGCCAAAAAAGTGAAGCAGGCAAGTGGTATTTTTTATTATATTTTGAATTATTTTAAGACCACAATCATAATGACAAAAAGGTTAACTCAAAAATTGCAAAAATACAAATTTTCAATTGCAATAGTTATTTACATAGCCAGTGAAAAAATGGATGTTTACTGGGTGAGTCGATAGGTTGATGAAATTTATAATTTCTTCACCAAAAAAAATTTAATTCTTCATTCAATTCTGCTTAGTTTTAATGATATTTTGTATTCCAAATGAAAATCAGTTTTGTTGACAGCGTGCAGAGCATACGAAGAGAAAATTGCGCCAAGTATAGATACTCACATTACCGGAGGAGAAGACGCACAACTTGGTGAATTTCCACACATGGTAAGTAATTATAATCTTTGCTAACAAAAATCCTAATTATAAAACTTTAGATTTTAATTGCTAGGCACAAATTGGCTATAACAGCCAAGAATTTGGGGGCGTAACTGATTGGAAATGTGGAGGTTCGTTAATTCATTTACGATTTGTGTTAACCGCTGCTCATTGTGTGGAAACGGTTGAAAAGTAAATATTTAAATTGTAGTTACTATATTATAAAATAAATCTTTTGTATTAATAGTCCTCCAAAAGTTGTGCGTTTGGGATTTGTCAATTCAAGCTTGTCAAGCGATACAAAGTTTGTAGAACGTGATGTCATAGATCGTATAATACATCCAAAATACCATAGCACATTAAAACTAAACGATATTGCGTTAATAGAATTAGCAAATGAAGTAAAAATTGAAGCAAACGTTCACCCAGCGTGCCTTTACCAAAAAAATGATGATCCCACTGATATGATTGCTACAGGCTGGGGAAGCACATCGACAGAAGGTTACAAATAAACCCTTATTACCGTTACCTTGAGAATCTCGGTTAACTTAAGAGCTACGAAGTCCATTCAATTAATGGAAATAATGGAAAAAAAAGAAGAAACTTAACCCGAAATACTCTAAATAACAACACAAAAACGTTAGTGTAAATTCTTCAATTCAACATACAATGAGCAATTTTACAGACGTCAGATCTCTAAGATAACTGAGATTCTCATGGTGAGGACGGAAAATCGAGCATCACCCTGTATAATTTGATTAATGCATACTTAACTAAGATTTTATTTTTTACTAGCAACTATAATAACTAATGCTCGAATACTTCAAAAAGTTGACATCGAGGCAGCAGACTTAATAAACTGCAGCGAACTCTATGCACGAATTTATATGCTAAGTATCACTCCGAAGCAGATGTGCGGTTTAACACCAAATACGACGGCTGATACATGCCAGGTAAGGGATTAAAATTACAAATTTTACTTTCTGTTAATATCAAAAATAATGTGTCGCAAGAGTTAATGGATATCAGTTGACAAATCGGAATTCCAGCCGACGTTTTCTAAATTAATGGTGGAAAAGGTGTAGATCCCTTCCTTTTGCATCTAATCTCGTACCACAGATAGTTTGAAATGTATCTACTTAATTTGCTTTAATTTTATGAAAATCTGTTTCACGGCTTCTCTCCATTGCATTGTGATACGAAGCTTTCTTTCTCGGTGACGGCGAAATTTTTAATTTCGAATAATTGTGAGGTTCATAAATGCTGTTAAACTTATCATATTACTTCCAGGGCGATTCTGGTGGACCCATACAAATAATGAGATCGTCTGCAAAATTTACATACGAGATAGTAGGAGTGACGTCACATGGAGATGGATGCGGTAACGGTGTAATCCCTGGAGTTTACACAAGAGTTTACAGCTACATAGATTGGATTGAAAGTGTTGTTTGGCCTTAAACATCTTTATTTTTAGCAAGTTTAAATGAGGCAATGAGAGGAACAGAGGATAATCCCAACTGGTAATGTTTTGAGTTATTAGCGTTTTAAATATATGCATATATAACAATGTGTAGTGTTTAATCCTAAGGTAATATTTAAAATTTGGTCCACTGTTTCTCTCACTGCCTCATATATTTTACGTGGAATTTTGCATAAATATAAATAAATATTTCTCCATTATTTATTTTATACTTAATATTTTTAGTTTTTCCAATTATAATTTAATTATTATTTCTAATTAATTCCATTTTACTTTTTAAATTTCGTATTTTGTACTGTAATAATGAAATTAGATTATATTTTTTTAATTTAATTCTCTTCTTAATTTAAATTAAGTATCGACGTTTCTTCTGTAATTAACTTGAAAAACTTTGATTGTGTATGCTATACTGAAAATTCATAATTTTTTCGCCGATGAACGAAACTCATTATATTATTGAAAAATTCGTAGAACCATTTTTTTCAGTGTTCAAATTTTAAATTTTATACTTTTTTTAAATTTTGGACTTCTAAGGCGGCTCGTGGCTTTTTTATTTGAGGAGGCTTATCGTAAAGTATGGTAAGCAATCTTTTTACAATATCTTGGTCGATCAAAACGATTTTATAAAGTATACTGTAAATAGTAACTCCACCCACCCTAATTTTTAAACTAAAAAAAATTAACTTGGGTGATGCTATTTACAAGTATACCAAAACACATGATTTTCAAAGGAGGCCGACTTTCAACTATATTATGCGCTAATTATATTGGAATACCACATTAAATTGATATCGGCATATATTTATGTGGATATTTTCTTTTAAGTTTTTTGAAAATTTTAATATTTCAAAAGCCCTGAATTTCAGAAAAGGCTAAACCTCCCTTGTCTACCCTAGTGATCCGTCGCAGCACCAGTGTGGATATGCATCGAGTTTTTATGGTAAAAAGTACAGGAAAATTAAAAACAGTATTAAAAAAGGTCTAATTAAATTAAAAACTTTGATTTATTTTTCAAATAAAAAGCTGGCCCACAAATTGTTGTAAAAGTCGGAATTAAAATCAATATTGTTGAGCAACATCAATGAGAAATTCGTCATTTTCTGTCTTGGGTAAAGAAATAAATTAAAAATTAGTGGTGCACCTATTCACATGTTTTAATAAAAATAACGTAAACTATCTAAATGCTTAATAATTAACTTGTCTAAACTTTAAAATCACTAACAGTTGCACACAGCTCAAATATTTATTAATTATCTAATCGAGAGGAGTTTGACGGTTGCTGATTATCATCCGGGTTACTGTTTTCTATATTGGGTTCTTGATCGCTCACAATATCAATTACTTTGTAATCTCTACCCGTGCCGGTATTGGAAATCCACATAGGTAGCCACCTATTAACCAGCAACCACTGTACAGAAACTTTGCTGATTCTACCCGATCCATCAATGGTACCATAAATATTATTATCTAATGAATAATGATTGTTATCCATACCACTGCTGCAAGACGAAGATAAGTGCCTTTCAATTCTTCCGATACCTTGACCAAGAATATCCAATCGTCCATATGTATTTCCAATTCTTCCATACACACTGCCGCTTGGCATTTCGTTTACGTATTGAGGATCTTCTACATCAGGGGGTAAATCGAGTGACTGTGCTATGCTGCCAATGGGGTTCATTTGAAATGGGCCTATCCTAGGAATGTCTTCGATTCTCTCATAAATATTTTCGTTGTCGTTGCTACCACTGGGGTCATTATTGACAGGTTCATATATATTTTCATAATTTATAGTTATCCTTTCGTAACCAACTGCACCTTCAGCATTACTATCATCATCACAATTTTCATATCTACAACATAAAAATTCAATTAATTTTATTTTACAATCAGTTACCCCGTTCAAGGTCACTACTACAGGTTATTTTGTTAAAAAAAATTTTGTAAAAGGATTATTTCCATAGAAACCACTATTAGAGCAATTTATCATTCCTGTAAAAATTCACCGAAGATTCAGTATTTATTTTTTAATTGGATAATAGTTATTCTTAGGAATTTTACTATTTGATTGTTTGTTCATTTAACCATTTTCTTTTTGTTAATATATTTACTAAAATATTTTGACTTTAAAATTATTAAAACCTAATCTCTCAATAATCAGATAAGTCATGGTAACATATTATGTGAAGACACCCGAAAGAATAAAACCTCCTGCTCTCTACTAATAATTTGATTCACTTTATTTATGGCATATAAATTTTGGGAATATTTCCTTTTATAAACAAATCCCAAATGAAATTCCACACAAAAGCAACATTATCTGAGGGGAGAATTGTTTGGGAAATCTGGTACGACATATGAATGCATATAAAATAAATCTTTTCTACCAAAAATAATTATGCATAAATTATAAAAGCTAAGTTTTACTTGCCTTCCTGTCGCGTCAACCCCACTGCTAGCAAAGGCTGAACTTCATATAGGTTTATCCATAATGACAACCCCTGAATAACTTCGTCCAATACCCATGCTGCTCGGTAACATACTCCATGTGTCTGTTTTTGGATTGTAAACTTCTACAGATGCAAGGTTGCTTGATCCATCGTCACCACCTACTACATACAATAAGCCATTCATTGCCACCACACCAGCATTACGACGACATAGTGCCATATCAGATACCGACGTCCAAGATTGAGCTTCGGGATCATAAGATTCTACAGATTTCCGCACAAGCGGTCCATCGTGTCCACCAACAGCATAAAGTATACCATTTAACACGCCGACACCTAAAATCAACCTGTAACAACTTTTGTTCAAAAATCTAATAAAATAATTCATACCTGCACCACTTCTTCGTGCACACATATCAGTTACAGATGACCAAGTATCCATATCCGGATTATAAGCTTCTACCGTATTTAAACATTGACGAGACGCGCCGTCATATCCACCAACCTTGAATAATATAATCAATTAATTTAGTTTTCGTTATACTTAGTAAGAGCACCTACAGCATACAACAAAGTATTCACGACAGCGACACCAACACTACTTCTTCGAGTCGACATGGAAGCAATCGATTTCCATTCTTGCGTTCGAGGATCAAACATTTCTGCCGTATTTAGACCTGTGGAACCATCAAAACCACCCACCGCATAAATACAGTTACCTAGCACTGCGACACCTAAAGTCGAACGTCGAGCTTCCATACTCGCACAGGTACTCCATTGATCTATTATTGGGTCGTAAACGTCTACAGTTCTAACACGCAATGAACCGTTAAATCCTCCCACCGCATAAACTTTATTATTTATTACAGCTAATCCCGCCCTGAAGTATTAAAAATATTTTAAAAAGTTCAAAATTGTGTTAGTCTAATCGACCAACCTGCATCGTCTTGTAGGCATTTCAGCAACTTGATACCACCTTTCTTCTTTAAAATCATAACATTCCACACTTCGAATTGCCTTGGGTGCTTGTCCACCTACAACTAATAACACCTAAAAAAACATTAGCTAGAATAAGTTATAAGTATTTGTCAAATTTACTTTGGGTAAGCCGACAGGTTGTCTGGGTTTGGTTCGAGGTGTTTTTATGCAAGTCTTATTGTCTCCCTTCAATAAATGATATTTTAACGCTTCGATAATATAATCTTTGCACTGTATGTCGCATTTTAATAAAGGCTCTTCTTCCACCCTCTGCACCAAATATTCCTGTGACATGAGAGGTAGACGAACATGTTCCATTAACGTCGCCAAATATTTTTGTCTGTCTTCAAGTTCATGTTGTACCCAAGATATGACACATTCGAATACCTGTAGGATAAATTTTGTCATGTTCCGAAATGTGATGATTACATCAAAACACTTACTTTCTCCTCAGAAGGGACGGTCAAACGGTCGCTACTAATTAATTTTGAAACTTGATTATTTGAAAGTGTTAAAAATTCTTCACATTCGACAACTTCCCTAAAAGCAAGGTGTTAAAATTGTTCAATAGTAAACTGATTTATACTTACGGAAAATGTTGCTCAATGTAAGTTTCTGAATGAATTAATAAATCTAAACAGCCATGTAAGTCTGCAAACGCTCGAATACCTAAACAATTTGTGGGATGCAATTGAGCTTGAAGAAAATCACAGCACGCATCTCTCACATCTGTTAGTTGCAAAATGTTAGCTGCAGGTAAGAGAACCTAAAAAACAAAAATCAACTTTTGCTTATTTCATTAAGAGTAAACAGTGCTTGTAGTAATTTTGAGAGAACGTTTTTAAGTCTTTCACCATTTTTGAAAGTTTATTATTAAGAGACCAAATCAGTGTTTCACGCTCTATCCATTGGTTCTAATACCAAGTATCAGAAATAATTAAACACCATATAATTATAAGCTCAATACCACGTAACAGAAATTGAACAATTTTACCCACAAATTTTTTCAGTTTTATTCACTCACCTGAACAATTTTGATTTAGTCTCATACGTAGTATTAGAATGAGAGAAGCGATATGAAGGTTTATATATCATTGGCGTAGTAAAATAAAATGATTTTACTTATTTTAAAATTTCATTTTAGTCTTTCCGCGTAGATACTACTTAAGACTTATTTGTTTATTTAGATAATTTGATAATTTTAATTTTCGTTATCAGAACTATTAAATATTAATTCACTATCGGAAGAATCAAAGTTTATAATTGTGTGTACACTTGTTTGGACTTCCGTTGAAAATCATTTGAATTCCTTAGAAATCTCTGGAATTTCTTGAAAATCATTGCAATCCTTAGAAAATACGTGGAACTCCGTGGAAATATTTAGAAATCCGAGGGATGTCTTGGAAATCTCTGGAATTCCTTGAAATTCTTTAGTTTATAACTTCTTTGAAAATCATTGCAATTTATTAGAATTTCTTGGAATCAAATACATTAAACTATTAATACGTACAACTTCGCCAAATTGTAGGAATATTGCACAAGTGGCGCCTTTAGGGATTAGCGGCACGAGTAGTACCTACTTTTGACGTATTATGTCATAGTTGTGTCACCCATCAAGTAAATTGATAGTGCGATTTCACTCAAACCGATCAAAATGTCATTCATAACAAAAGTAGGTGCTACTCGTGCCACTAATCGTTTATAAGTTGCCACTTATGCAATATTCCTACAATTTGGCGAAGTTGAACGTATTAATAGTTTAATGTATTTGATGCTACTTATGCTACTCGTCTCAATAGATGATTCCGAAAAAATGCTTTACAACCTGAGAAGTTGTACGTATTAATAGTTCAATGTATTTGTTGGAATTCTTTGAAAATCTGTGGAATTCCTGGACGGTCTTTGAAAATCCCTGGAATTCCAATGAAATATTGTTGGAGGAGAACTGTCATATAATTGATCCCACGAATTGAACTTTTTCCTATAAACCATTGAGAAGGAGGACAATTTTCAAAGCATCTTAATACATAAAATCCCAGCACGCTGCTGCTGCTCCAGCGCCAGCGTGTTATTTTTTGGTGCGACAATCTGATTGGTCGATTTTTTTATCAACCGAAAAATAAATGATACAATAACTACTAGTAAGATACGATAACGCGCATCTTAGTTCAAAGCTGTGACGTCAGTTGGAGCGGTTACGGCTGGTTACGGCATAGAGATAGAGATGAGAGAGAGAATCTGTGGGTTACGAGTATCATGCTTAACAACCGCTCCAAATGACGTCACTGCACAGAAAAAACCAAAATAAAACTCGTAGTGATCGTATTTTACTAGTTATTGTATCATGCGAAAAATATATTAAAGCACCGCCGGTACTCCCCCTGGGACGAGTTGCACATCAATCGAGTTTCCTACCAATCGGGTCTAGATGCCTGTCCATGGACTAGTTTTAAATAAAAATTCAAAGTGGATTATTTTCAAAAACTAGGCATTTAAAAATCAAAAATTTACATGCATTTTAAATGGGGTTTAACCACGATTTCTACACGAACATTCTGTTGCCGGTCCGTGTGTTCAAATATACCCTGAATGATAGCCGTCAGATGCGATTGTTACTCTGTCCGCACACTTTACACCGAGTTTAAGATTATTAATAAATTATCGTGATTACTTAAGATTATTACTGATTATTGTGATTTTTAATGATTACCAAGATTATTTGTAATTATCTAGAAATACCTGATTATTAGTAATTATATTCATGATTATACTTGATTTTGTGATTACTCAGTATTATTTGTTATTATATTATAATCATTTCAAGAGTAAAATATTTTAACAACCGATGGCGTTACTAGATTTTCTTAAAAATATATCTACATATTTTTTATACACCCTGTGTTTTTCTTAAATTTTTTTTGCCAACCAAAAATTTTTGTTTTCCTAAGCAAAGAAGGACGGGCCGCTATAATAGAGATGACAGCATATCACAAATAAACCGTTTACCTACCGATGAAGAAATACTAACAGCAGTTCAAGAGGCCTAACAGAAAGCAAATAAAATAGCTGCTGACTTGGGGATGAATATCTCTCTACCGGGTCCCTTTAGAAGTATTCCGATAACATTAGAATTGATTGATGACACTAACTGGAATAGTGACCCCGAAGAAACTTATAGTGATCTGAGCAATCTGGATGCTTTAGAAGACATGCAAGAAGACAGGTCAGCTTTCAGCAGTAAAATCGGTCTCGCTGTTTTCAATAATATAAATATAACTGAAAATAGCCCATTTGTACGGGTGCAGGATAGCACCGCCATTATTCGTAAACGAGCTCTTACCTGGATGCTGTCTTCTGCAGAGAGTAGACAATCCAGTGATAGACTTCTCAGGGCAATGGCGTAGCTAAGGGAGGGAGCGAAAGGGGCGGTTTTCCCCTGGTGCACTTTTTAAGGATTTTTTTTATAGAAAAATAAAGTTTGATAATTGACAGATTTGCACAAATAAAAGCAAGAAAAACTAATTTGTAGTAAAGTAATTAAATAAAATATAAAACAAATAATTATTTCCCGTTTCCTATTATTATTAGCGTTTTTTTATTATTTTTTGTACTAAATAATTTGATAGGTCATGTGTTGTGCGCAAAATTTGGGTAGAATAATTTACGTTCGCCAAATTTGGTTTTGCCCAGGCGGCAAACCCCTCGCTACGCCGCTGTCTCAGGGTACAAGACTCCGACCGTGGACCTCGTGGCATATTTTCTATCTACTCATAAAGCTGTTTTCTAGAAAAATCTCGAAAAGAAGAAAATGTGTCTATTAGGAACTGGTGTGTTTTTCAAAGTCGAGATGGCCCATTGTTAGAAAAATCCTGGTTTTCCGTTACAAAACCGGCAAGGGAAAGCAAAAGCTCTAACTTTACTAGCTCCCAGCTCTAACTGCTCGAACAAACCCCACTTTAGAACATAAGCGAAGAGTTGAAACACACATTGTAGATTGTACACATGATTATTGAAGTGAACAACCCCTCGTCCTAAAATGAGTTGCACCCCTTTCGAGTAGCAACTTCGAATTTTTGGAGCCATATTCAGAGATGTTAATAGCGAGTAAGTGTCAACTACGACAAATCACGAATCTACCCTACAAACTAGTTCTGCGTTTATCTAAAAGCTATTCGTAAAATACTAGTTCAACGGCCAATACTAAAAGTATATCTCAGCACACGTACCGGTAACAGAATACCCATATAGAAATTGTGGTTTAATCCCCATCTAAAATGCATGTAAATTTTCGATTTTTAAATGCTGTTTTCTCGAAAACTAATGAATTTTTTTTAAAATGCTTAAAAAATTGTCCTCTTTCCAATAGTTTATAGAAAAAAGTTCAATTCGTAGGATCAATTATGTGACAGCTTCCTGTTGAGTTCAGAATGTGTACAAAATTTTCTCAATACAACCCCTTGTTATTTTACATGAAATAGTTTTAAATAAATAAATTAATATTTATAGTAATAAATTTTGATTGGTAATTTAAAATGATTAACTGCATTCCACTGAAAACTTCGTTCGAATACATTCACCTGGTGCTCTCTCATTTATTTCAAATTAAGTTTGGAAATTTTTACCTGAACATTATCTTCTGTAACTTGCACTTCGGACGTGTAAACATATTCGACTAATAAATACAATGCATGATGGTCAACACCTTGTAAAGTGATACGATCTTGTTTACTTTCTTCAAAACTTGTAAACATTGCATAAAAATACGGTGAACATGCAGCTAAGACCATCTTGTGTGCTGGTATCTCTAAATTATCCACTATTAGCGTAACATCGCACAAAAGATTTTGTCTAAAAATTGTTTTGCTTAAAAAAATTGTAATAAATTTTATCCTAATTTTAAAATAATAAGAAATTAACGATTTGTAATTTAAATGCTTCAAAGATTAAAAAAGCAGAGAATTGAAATTAAAAATCGAGGCTTCCAATGCAAACTAAACCTTTATTTCACATTTTATTCTGACAGAAGTCTCAAGATGTTATTCCAAATACTTACTTCCTCATGGTATTAATAACGTCAAAGGCCCGGTGTGTGTGATGATGATTTCGGTAAGGAGGTTTATCTTTACCGTTTGGTCTAGTAACATGTTTTTGAGAACTTTCATCTAAAGAGTTTTGACTTGCGTAACGTAACAGCAAACAACTGAAACAAGAGAATTAATTCAAAAATTTGTTTTAACTTTCGAAAGAATTTCGAAACAGAAATTTTTATAACCAACCTTCCTTGACGTTCTATACCAACATCTCGATCAGATATTCTCGATTCCATATCAAATTTTGGAACAACTTACAGGCACAACTTAAACATAAATCGATCGCAAACACATGTTACAGAAAATCGAACACTAAACCAACCAACGAAGAAATTTACAAAGAAAAATAAGAACAGCTGATACGAAATATCGCATCATACACAACAAATCGTACTTTGTTCATTGGCAGTGGCTAAATCACGTGCGCTTTAAAAAGGGGGCATTTATAAAATGCAAACAACAAACACGATTATATTATTACGTTTCAATAAACACGTATATACAACCAAGCCAATATCGTAATCACATAATAAACAAAATTTTAATCGGGTATGTTTCCAAGTAGTTGTCAACGCCGATGTAGTAACAACGGACAAAATGACCCCGCTTTCTAAAACAGCTGCCACTTCCGTATTATATTTTTACGCTACTTCATTTAATTTAAATATTTTTCAATAAAATTAGCATTTATTTCAATAACTAGGTGGGAACAATGTAAAACACGTTAAACTTGACATTTAACTTTCTCAAGAGTCTGCAAATTTTTATTTATTCTATTAAAACCGGGACAGCGCGTACGCAGTCCCGACTACCAAAAATAACGCGCCCGAGTTATCCACATTAGGGATAATCGCAGGGGTCAGCCCAGTCGTGGTGCAATGAGAGGGCCTCACCCTGGGGGAACCGCCTTGTTGATCACGGTAAACCCCTACGCCAGGTAAGTATGCTTTTCAGTTGGCTTTGCACATTTTTTGTGTCCTTACAGCGAATATTTCACTGGCAACTTATGTTATGCGCGCCATCTACTCGATATTTTTTATGGAAATATGCAAAAATCATCGAAAAGATTTTTTTGTCCGAGCGGAGGTAAAATGATACCTTTTGGCCCGTCTACTAAAAAAACAGCCAAAATTAAATTAAACTTTTATTGCACAAATTTTTAAAATTTTTTCATTACAGAATTTATATTTTACAATTTTTTTCGCTCAA
This sequence comes from Cantharis rufa, assembly GCA_947369205.1. Lineage (NCBI taxonomy): Eukaryota > Metazoa > Arthropoda > Insecta > Coleoptera > Cantharidae > Cantharis > Cantharis rufa. The sequence continues at coordinate 18,051,062 of OX376307.1, read as the reverse complement.
AAATGTTGTTTGCACCTCTTACGTAAAGTGCGTTTTTGGTTTTTATCACTTTACGCTCTAGATACAAAAATAACTATTTTGTGTAAACGTCAAAATTCAAAATATCAGCAGTTTGAAACTGTTGTAGAAAAAAAGCACAACGCTATTGATTCACCTTGTATATTGTTAGCTCGATGCCAACTGTTACTTGAAATTAGGTTAGGTTTTCTTCAGTGACATTTAACTCACGTGTGTAAGTTTTTCATTTTCAAGTAAGTATGAATTTTTCTAGTTTGTTAAGAAAATATTGCTAAATTACATTTTTTAATAGAATGACAAGATTTGCACGAGCTAAAGGTTCGAAAGCTTCCAACGAACGCCTTCCCGAAGAAGCAACCGAATGGCATGTAATGAAGCAACAGTTATTAGAGAGTAGAAATAAAACCGAATCACCTCCCGAGGCTAGTTCTAGTACGGAGGCTAACGTGAACCGGAAACCTGACGCAGAAAATAACGAGAAAAATATTCAGTGGTCAGATTTTCCTGATACAAAACCAATGAAGGCATCCGAAGAAATGCAACCTTCTAAACATAAGAAAAAGAAGCGTGCTAAAGCAGAATCTTTACAAGATGAAGGTACAGATAAACAAAGTAATGAACTTGAAATCCAATCAGCCGATTGTGAAACAGAAAAGAAAAGTAAGAAGAAAAAGAAGCGTGTTAAAAAAGAAGAAGCAATGGAAGAAGAAAGTAAGGGACCCGAAATCGAAGCAGTCGATTGCGAGACAGAAAAGCAGAGTAAAAATAAGAAAGCTGGAAAGAAACGCAAACTGGAGGTAGAACAAAATACAGAAGCTGACAGTCAAGAAGTAACGAAACCCAATGATAAATTTAAAAATAATAAGAAAAAATTTAAAGGCGCTGATTTTAAACGACGTAAACCAGAAAGTACCGAAAATTTTATTGGTATTCATGGGACGACAATAGAAACTATGTATTTTGATCGATTTCCAGTTTTAAAAGAGGATGGTCTTCGTTTAAGACAATTAAGAAGTGACTTGATTAAAAAAGGTGTACCAAGGCACGCCGTTGAAGTGACGATAAAGTTGGAAAGAAGGCGGGCGGAAAAAGCATTATCAAAGGAGAGAAATAAAGTGTGTTTCAATTGTCGACAAAGTGGTCACAATATATCGGACTGCCCGGCTCTGAAGGATGGTCCAAATCAAGAGCTGACTGCAACTGGAATTTGTTTCAAGTGTGGTTCAACGCAACACATTGCTGTACAATGTAAAGTCACTAAAGGAGACAGCTTTCAATTTGCTACATGCTTTATATGTAAACAAGTTGGTCACATTTCTAGACAGTGTCCGGATAATAACAGGGGGATATATCCACGAGGTGGGTCATGTAACAATTGTGGTGACGTTACACATCTTAGAATGAATTGTCCTCTACTGCAAGCAGAAAGACAAGAAAATACAATTTTTGCACAAGTGATAAACGATGATGTGGAGTCTTTAGGAAATGAAAATAAGAAAGTTGTGACAGCACCTTCGATACCCCAAACTAAACATGTACGATTCTAGAAATTTATTTTTTTTGTTGAATTGTAAGTAATACAATATCAATTTTTACTGGATCTATTTAATTTTGTTTAATATACATTACATTTTAGCAAACTCTGTGAGTAACCATTTATTATCCTAAAAATATTAATCAGACCATGAAGTCTAAAAAAAAATTTGAAAAACCAAGAGGTAAATGTTAAGGGTTAATTGTTGTAATTTGATAAATTTTTTACTTTATCAACACTTGTTTCGTAAAGAATTTTATTAGATTTAAATCTTGAAAATAAAGTAAGTAATTACCGGACAAAACGTTACTTTGCACCTATAACGTGCTACCATAACTTGAGCAGTCTTCCGATGAGGAAGAAAATTTTATTTGAAATGAAATAATTTGACTTGACTGTACCTTTAAAGAATTTAAAAATGTTCCAACAGTTATTCACACATTTCTGCTTTATGTCCTGCAGCCTGACCTACAACAAACTGGTAGTTGTAATAAAAGCTTTTAAACTAAAATTCAAAGCTTTTATTTTACACGGAAACAAAGATTATAAGCATAATATGCACTAATAAACTTAAATATTCAACTTATTTGCGGTACCACATTTGTACAGTGCTCATTCTTTTAACTTTCTTTTGTAACTGTAAAACCCCATACAACAATGCTTCCGCTGTTGGTGGACAGCCAGGTACATAAATATCTACAGGTATGATCCGATCACATCCTCTGAAATTTAGAATTCATCACTTAATTTATTGATTAACGTCCAGATCCATAGACAAGTTGTAAATGCCAAATAAGACCATTTTGAAAGTAGCATTTTAATTACCTTGTCTATGAATATGTGTGTGTAAGACAGTTCTTACCTAACTACTGAATATGAATAGTGATAATATCCACCTCCATTAGCACAACTTCCCATCGATATTACCCATCGTGGTTCAGGCATTTGATCATATATTTTCCTTAATGCAGGTGCCATTTTATTCGTTAAAGTACCAGCTACTATTATAACATCAGCTTGTCTAGGCGAAGCACGGAAAACCACGCCAAATCTAAAATTTTTCGGTGCTTTATGACACAAACCTGTAAATCAAAAGAAGTTCTGTGCATACCTGTCCATGTCGTAACGTGGAGCCGCCATGTGCATCATTTCGACTGCACAACATGCTAAACCAAAAGTTAACGGCCATAAAGAGCCCTTTCTACCCCAATTTAACAAGTCATCTAAACGTGCAGTAACAATATCTGCAGTATTGTTAGGAGTTTTAAAAGGAGAATATGGTCGAGGTTTCTGTTCGACTTGGCTGTCGGAAGCTTTTGGGACTACAGAAGTCGATTGATTTCTAGACACATTAACACCGAATGCACCGCCAATTGATTTCACAACGCAATTACTCAATAATGTTGGATTGCTTCCAACGAGAACAGATCGCAGCATCTTGACAAGTTAGGTTAAGTCTTCCTAAAAAGGTAAAATTGGAACATTTCAGCAACTAATTAACAACAATTCTGTATAAAATTTACCAAGTGCAATTCAACATTTATAGAAATTCCTGTTTATTCGCAATTTACGTAATTGTTACTTTGACAGTCGACACTTGCATGACAGATACGTCTTGTTCATAAATACTGGAAAAATTCTAAACAGTGTTGCCAAATTTCGGAATTTTGCCACTCACTTTTTTGATAAACTTTTTATGCAGAAATGATTTACTTTTAATCCTAATTACCATAAAACTGTCCAGAAGATATAAATTTAATTAATAAAAGCAAAATTGCTGTTTTAGTTACTTTCTTTGAATCCCCTGCGATATTATCAAGTTTGTCATTATGAATGTACAAAAAAGTAAGGTTATTTTAAATGTCATTCTGACCCATAGATGTTTATATAGAAGGCCTTCTATATAAACATGTTTATATGTTTATATAGAAGGCCTTCTATATAAACATCTATGTTCTGACCAATTCTGACAATTTTATTTGAAAATTGGTTATAAAATCATTTTAAGTGATTACTGGTATAATCAACTCTTGATTATTATAATAATTCGACAATACCTAATTTATGTAAAAACTAATATTATATTCAATCCATTAAACTACAAGCAGATTATAGGTGAAACCGAAAGTTTCTGTGTACAACAATAATAATGTTCATTCATACTCAAACTATACACTACATTTTGTGTTTTTAGATTAGAGTACACAATATTGGTAGTATTCCAATATTGGAAATTATTCCGTTTTTAAGGACAATTTTTTTTTGTGGGGGTTTGTCGTGGCGGGGTCGTTTGACGTTGAGAAGTAGGTTGCCATTGCCGGGGTTGACCCCTATCCGCTAAGTTTTTTGGAGTCTGTCTACAATGGTTTGGGGCAAAATGAGCTACAGTAGTAGGTCGTGTCGTCCTCGTAGTAGCCCCTTTTGGTTTGTCTTTGTGGGGTGAAGGGGGTAGGTCATGTCAGGACTAAGATTGAACCTTGGGGATTGCCAGCGGTCATTCTCTTAAGGTTGGATGTGGAATCCTCAATCTTGACTTTAAAGAACCAGAGGTTCTGGGATACCTTATTATTAGAACAATTTGTAAAGCCGGAATTCATTCTATACTTCAGTCTATCTGGTGAGTGGTTGAATGTCCTGGCCGGAATCCAAATCGTTCATCCGGAACAATCTGGATTTCCGCCAGAGCTGTATTAAGACGGGACAAAATTATTTTTTCGGTTAATTTGAAAAGGGAGGGGAGGAGACTGATTGGTCGATAGGATGAGGAATTTCTTGGATAGTGCCCAAGGGTGAATATGGCGTTCGTAATGCAGACGAGCGCCATAATTCACATTTTTGGGAATTCTCTTATTGCACGATTGGTGCTGTCGGAACTGGGAGGTTTTTCTTATTGACTTTTTTCATGATAGAAAAAATCTCTTGATTAGAGGTGGGAGCAATTAGGGGTTCGGCTTCGAAAGGAGTCTGATGGTCTAGGATCACTGCATTGATCCTAGGATCAGTGGATCGGGATCGGGGTCTGTGTTCAGGCTGTTGAATTAAACTGTGTCTTGAGGTTTTGGAAAAGGCATCAATTTTCTTTCCGTTGTTGAGTGCCCAACGTTGGGTTTGTCTAGGGGAGGAGGATGGTGGTCTTCTTTTGACGGAGGGCCTTAACTAGCTGCCAGGCTGAAGAACTCTTAAAAGAAAGATTCTCCAGCCTAATAGTCTGTTAATAATCGGAGATTCGGCTTTTAACCTCCGTCTTCAAGGAATTGTATACCGCCCTATGTCATTTATATTGGGTGACGGGTACGTTGAGATTGTCGTCTTGGGGTGGGGATTGAGCCAAGGTTAAGTGTCAGGTACCTTTTAAAGAAGGACCTTGGGAGGGTGTATCTGGGCTGCTGTTTTCTCCTAGTTGGAGAAGAACAGTGTTATGGTCTGAACTAACTTTGTCTATATAGAAATTAGTTTATGAAGGAATTTGACGTTCTTAAGTATTGCTACGTCAAGAACATCATTTTGGGTGTCGGAGTTGCGGCTGGAATTATATTAAAAGTGGGTCTAGTCGATTGGGGGGCATCGAATACGAGGTTGAGGGGAGATGGGACAACTCGCCACGGCCGACTCGCCGCGAGCCAACTCGCCGCCGGCCATCTTGCCGCCGGCCAACTCGCCGGCCAGCTGTTAGCGGCCGATTTCGCCACCATCAATAAAAATGGTTTTTGTATTTTTAATACTTTAATAATGAAAATAATATACTGCATTATAACAAATTATTACGTGTATACTTGCCGAGTTAAAAGGGTCTTTTGCTTTAAAATACTACATTAGGTACCTTAAATTTAAGTACGGTCCAATTAAATAAAAATACACCGATAAATAAATAAAAATAAACGAGTTTAACTTTTTTCGAGTTCCACCTTTGGCGAGTTCTTTCGGTCTTCAGGGATATTTTTAATTAGTTTAGTCTTTGTCAAAACGGCTCGAAGCACACGGAGCGGAGGGGACCGGAGCGAGGGTAGCGCATAGTCAAATTTGATAAAGACAACAATAGCAATACACGGATCCACTGTAAAAAACACGTGTTTTTAATGAAAGAAAAACACATTTTCATTTTGTTTGTTTAAAGACTAATAATTTAGGAGAGACATCTGGTGAGAACATCGCCCGGCTGGGAGCTGTTCTCCCAGCGGCGAGTTGGCCGGCGGCGAGTTGGCCGACGGCGAGTTGGCCGACGGCGAGTTGGCCGACGGCGAGTTGGCCGCGGCGACTTGGCCGCGGCGACAGGTTGAGGTCATTGGATAGTAGAAGTACTAAAACTGGTGCTGCACTCACGCACCGTCAACAGAATGAGCAAATGACGAATTTTGATGTGAAAATTTGAAACTTTTAATTTGATTATTTTCTAAATTAAAGGAAAACTTTAGGTTGATCCATAGTTAATCGCTTAATTTTAATGTAATGTGATGTCGAATTCTATACAACAATTTTAATTGTAATATCTATAAAAACCCTTCTAAGTTTTAATAATCAAATATAATTGATTGCATCTTGAGTTGTTGTTTTGAATGTATGTAAAGATTACCAGATTACCTCATTAGGAAAGATAAATTTTACGTCACTAAATTACGTATTTACTTATTTTGAAATTTTGATAACGATAAGTATACAATTAATATATAATAGAAGCTAAGCAGCAATATTACAAAAATTAATTATTTTAAAATTGAATATTATTCGCAACAAAATGTCAATGAAATTGAAAGAATTTTTTAAAAGCGGTCGAACTATTTACGGAGCGGCTTTAAATTACAAGTAAGTATTTCTGTTTGTGTTTGTTATATTCAAATATTTAAACATATTTTAGAGATCCCAACGGAGATCAAAGTCAACAAATCGAAGAACCCGTAATTTTTCACAAATCACCTTCCGGATACATAACCGAGGGAACTCCTATAATAGTAAAAACTCCTATAAAAGTGTTCCATAGTTTGGGGTACTTTTAAATTTCGAGCATGGGACACTTCCCCAATTTAATGTTAATTTTAAACTTGGCGTTATTTTTCAGATACCACAAAATTACAAATTAGTTGAAGAATTGGAACTGGGGATTATAATAAGCAAAACATGTAAAAATATAAAGGAATCAGAAGCGATCGATTATATTGGGGGCTATTGCGTTGGATTAGACATGACTGCGATAAACGAATTGGTATAATATTATACGTGTAGGTAATTTGACAAAATTGAATTTGAATCTAAATTATGTTTAGACCAAATGCAGATCTAGTGGCATGCCGTGGACATGTAGTAAAAGTTTTGATACCTCTTGTCCCGTAAGTGAATTTATTCCAAAGGAAGCGATAGCAGACCCCAACGATGTTGAGCTGTGGTGCAGTATTAACGGAAGAAAACAGCAACAAGGAAGCACTAAAAATTTAGTTTTTTCTTCTTACCAATTAATTAGTTTTATATCACAGACTCAAACTTTATTACCCAACGATCTGATATTAGTTGGTACGCCACCATCGCCAGGTGTTGTAAAAGCAGGTGACATCATCGAAGGTGGCATTAGAGGTGTTAAAGAAATTAAATTTGTTGTTGAAAATTACAAAGAATAACGAAGCAAAGCATTGATTAATTATAAGTCAAATAGAGAAATTAAAGGAAATATTAAAAGGCAATAACACTTTTGCAGATGTTTTTATTAATCCGGACAGTCCTATGTAAATTGTGCATTTTGAAGAAATTTTTTGCCAAACAAAAAACAAGACTGTAAAAATGCAAAAACTATTAATTGTCATCTATAACTTGAAGACGGTAAAACAAAATAAAAAATGTTTATGAACAAAAATGTAGAAAATAAGGTTTGCAAAAAAAATGCTTATTCATTTTTTTATTTCGTTGCACCGTTTCCGAGATATAGAGGAAACATATTTTGTTTTCTTTTACAAAGTCGTTGTCAGTCGGAAACAAAACCTATGAGAATAAAATTTTCAACAGAAAATTTTTCATTTCTATGTTTTTGCGATTTTTATGTGTAAAAAAAATTTTCAAAAAGTGCAATTTACATTACATTACATATTAGGACTGTCCGAATTATTTCATTATTCACTGCATATAGCCAATCGATTTGGCTAAAAAATATTTAGCAAAGGTAAAGATTCAGTAAAACTTCCATCAAAATCGGTTCAGTAGTAGATTGTGCATTGCGGCCATTAGATTATGTTGTTTGAGAAGCACTGATGCGTTGCCATTGTCAAAATATCAACAAGGCGCGTAGGTTTGCATAATAATATAAAATAAATTTATTAAGTTTCTAAATTAAAAACGTTCAGCGATTTTTAAAAACCGATCTCAATTAGTGCAGTTTTATATTACATCAGTTCAAACTTGGGCGTATTTTTGTTTTTTTTATTAAAATGTAAGTGTTATTTGAGGTTATGTTTAGAAGTTGGCGTCTCTTTTGCTTTAATTCAATTTTTTTAATTATTTTAGGGCGCGAAAGGGCATAGGAAATGAGGAAGATAAGGATAAAAAGAAAGAGAAGGATAGAGTTAAACGTAAGAGGTCGGAATCGGGTTCCAGCAGCAGCGACAGTAGTAGGAGGTAAACAATTATTGTAATAGCTTTGATTTAAAAAAATTTATCCTTATTTTTTTGTGAATTTTTAGTTCGTCAGGATCAAGTTCTTCGAGTGCATCGAAGTCTTCTAGCAGTTCAAGTTCCGGAAGCAGCTCACGATCGAGTAGTTCGTCATCCGATAGTTCGTCTTCTAGTAGCAGTCGAGATAGGACACGTCCAAAGAGAAAGTAAGTTGTAGTTGATATTTCTAGGCATTTTCTTTTATTGTAATTCTTAGGTCTGAAAGCAAACAAGTTGCAAGAAAAAGTAAGGAAAAAGATAAGAAAGAAAAAGACGATAAGGATGCAACGAAGGAGAAAGAAAAAGATGTTAAAAGCAAGGGTTCACCTAGTCGTGATGAAAAAGAAACCAATCGACAAAGATCAAGGTCTATATCACGCAAAAAACGACGTCGTTCACCTACACCAAGACCAACCAAGATTCATATTGGTCGATTAACTCGAACCGTAAATAAAGAGCACGTTCAGGAAATTTTTAGCTTTTATGGTATAATCAAACAAGTGGAATTCCCCAGGGATCATATTCATCCACACCTTGGACGCGGTTACGCTTATGTGGAATTCAGCAATGCAGACGAGGCAGAAAATGCAATGAAACACATGGATGGTGGTCAAATTGACGGTCAAGAAATTACCGCGGCGCCCGTTTTAATTCCAAAACCGAGACCATTACCGCTACGACGTAGTCCACCTATGATGAGACGTCCACCAATGCGTAGAACTCCGCCAAGATTCCGTAGACGTTCTCCTCTGAGACCAGCCCGGCGAAGTCCGATTCGACGCAGGCAACGTAGTCGTAGTCCACCACCAAGACGTCGCAAGCACAGTCGTTCTAGTTCTAGCAGTTCTCGTTAAACGAAAGGTTTTTGTCATAACGCTTCATCAAACACAAATTTATCTGGACATTAATTAAAACTTTTAATAAAAACTTTTAATTACAAATGTATTATTTACACAGGAACGTTTGGAAATTCTAAATCAACTTTCTGTTCTGTTATATCTTCGTCGCTCATATATTTCATCGTTCTGTTTAGTCGATTTTGCGCCAACCGTCGCATTCGTTCGCTCAGGTCTGGGTAAGGAGCAATTGCACGTCGGAAATCTTTACGATTTAAATTAAACAGTTCACAACATTCGACAGCCACTACACTGGCGACGCGTTTTTCTATATCCATCAGAAGTGCAATTTCGCCAAAATGACCTCCATCGGCCAAATGACAAATCTGAAATCATTAGTTTTTTTTTTAATATTAACATTATTTGAAAAGGATTTTATCGAGTGCACTGAAAACATTTTATAAATGGGGACGAAGGTAAAATAGTAGGATCATTAGATCCACAGAGTCCTTTGGAAATTTCTGAATCGACATACTTGATATTACAGGAACGAGTTAGTTTACACAAAAAAATTAATGAAACTTTTTACCTCTTTTCCAGTGCTTGTGTAAACGGATATAGTTCCCGAAGCTATAAAGTACATGGAATCTCCAGCAATGCCCGCTCTGACGATTACATCGTTGGTAAGATAAATGTCCGATTTCATGCATTTTACAATTCTAATTAATAACGAAGCAGGAAGATCTTTGAAGAATTCCACACTTTCCACTAAACTTTGACAGGAGTGCAATAAAATGTCCTAGAAAAATATATTTAAGTACAAGCAACAGTTTAAATTAAGGGGGGAAACCCATAGAAACGGTCGAAAATGACGAGGAATTTTGGGATTTTTTTCTGAAGCAACTACTTCACCAATTGTTTTCAATTTTGGAAGTTATTTTATTGAACATTCAGAGAATTGAAAAACATTTTTTATAATCGAATATCATTATTTATCATCTGCATACTGTTTATCGACAGCGTACTTTCATAAAGAATGTAATGGATTTTGAGTTTTTTGTTTCTGATAAAAAGCAAAAGAACTACAGCTGCCGCAATTTGACATCGCAGGAAACATTCGTTCAACAACAATTGATTGCAGTCAGATGATAAATAATTATTTTCGATTAAAAAAAATGTTTTTCAATTCTTTGAATGTTCAATAAAATAACTTCCAAAGTTGAAAACAACTGGTGAAGTAGTTGCTTCAGAAAAAAATCCCAAAATTTCTCGTTATTTTCGACCGTTTATATGGGTTTCCCCCCTTAAGTAATAACTCTGGTGCTACGAAAATTACATCGATTGCTACTCAAAGCTTCAAGTGCAACATATTAAAATATTATGTAAGCACTAAAAGTATGATCTAGTGGAGACATAATATTTATATAAATAAAATAAAATACAATATTTGTATTTCATACGTTCCTTGTGAATATTTATTATAAGCACTTAAATTATAGTACCTACTGTTTCTGTTTGAGAAATTTAATCTTTAGCTTTGGATTACCTGTCTCAAATTATCCGAGAGAGTATTTAAGATTTCTTCTTCTTTGTAATAATTTTTTTCAAATCGAAACTCGAAATAAACCAAAATACGCTTTCTCACATTTTCGGGCAATTGCTTGTAACGAATGTATTCGTGGAGCTGATGAAGCATGTGCTGATATTTGTTACTCGCACTTAAGTTTTTATTCAGTAGCTGCAAAGTCTCGGCTAAAACATAATTATTGTGATTAATGTTTTAATTTTACTTTTAACCAAGTTGATTTAGCCAGTCTTCGACGTCGAGTGGAACTGTGAAGATTATTATTATTATTATATGTATAAGTTGTGTCCTTACCATAAATAAACCATTGCAGTATAACTCCAATAATTAAACAACCTATGGAAAAAAGCATTTCCGAGAGGTAAACATTTGGAGTTATTCCATACCCAATGAGAAGAATATTATAGAGCGCAATCAGGCAACTGTAAAGTAGACCCTGAGTAACCGACACATCTTCAGGTAACCAAGAATCTTTTCTCGTTCGAGCAATTAAATAAACAATACTTGTGGCCCACAGCAAAGCGATAAAAAATATTAATACCAGTTTGAATGATTTGAACTTATAGATGCTGTAACCTTTTCGCTGAAAACGAAATGTAAGAAAATATCAAATTATAAAAAACTTTCAGTCACTTCACTTACGTCACGCAATCGGTCCAAGTATTTGATGAAGGTTGTAAGACGCAACAGTTTTAAATACGTTAGAAGTTTAACAAACCAAAAGTGTTTGTTAGTGTAAAACATGTTCACAATTAAATCCAATGGTACGGACGATAATAAGTCGATTAAAAAGTAAGTTGTAAGATATCGTCTGAAATGAAAAAAGTCGAAGCATATATCGGTGAGATATAGCAATTTTCTCCAATTTATTTGGGTTCATAAATGGTTTTTAAGAGGTGTTTAATTTTTTGGCAAAGTCAATCGAGATTCAGTAAAATGAGAAATAACGTTATCATGATCGATAGTATTTACTATTATTTCTTCTGCTGTACCTACCTAGCGACTTTCTTGGGATTCAGTATAATGGTCTTGGTGTCTTTCACGTAATAGCCCGATGCAAAAGTAACTCCAATATCAACACAACAAATAAAATCCAAACTGTATTTAGGAAGTTTGATGAACCATGGTGCAAACAGAGTCGCATTTTCTATTGGAATCAAGATGAGTAAAAAAAATAACACAAACATTATAAAAAATTCCCAGTAAGCCCTAAAATGTAAAGTATTATAATTTTACAACCAATAGTCAGTACATTAAACTAGAAACTCGCACCTGCCATCGCTAAATGGATGTATCATATGATAGTAACGTTTTAGATGACGCTTCCTTTCTTCTCGAATTGTAACACTGGATCGTAAAAAATTTCTGGTTCGTTGACTCGATTCATTAACAGTCATTAGCCGTCTAAATTTTCTTCTGAAATCCACGAAGAAACCGCTGTCAATGTATTTCACAACGACGTCCTCCGGAGGTGGCATAGTACACTCATGTTGCAGTGCGAATTTATCGAAAATTGTAGAAATACGAAGCGAATTTCGAAAATGTTTCATTTTGGCTATCAGAAAATTTAACCACTTTGAAAGATAGGTGAGTAGCTATAGTAACGGAGTTAAAGGTAGCTACAGCTTTTGTTGAGAAAATTTCGAGTACGTACCTGTGTAAAATCAGTTGAACGCAACTTATGTCAAATGTCAACCAAAATTCACATTTCAAATATATTTAGAGGTTAGAATATTTTTGCATTGTAAATATAATAATCTTTACAATTACTATTTATAAATTATACGTAAGTTTTTAAACATTACATATTAAAGCTTCTTACAATTGCATACGGAAAGTGTGGTTTGTGTGTTTAAATAATTCTTTTTTGTCATTTGTAGAAATGATACGAAGATTACTAACTAACGTATTGGAAAATACCCTTTATCCTATTCACTCGGAATCCCCAATTTATCATTCTCCTTTTACTAAATTATATACATCTCATTTGAGTTGGTTGACATCTGCTTCGCCATGTTTTTCAATTAAAGCCGACAATATTACCATTTTAACTGAACCTCGTGAATTCTACGAAACTTTGGTTCAAAATTGCACTACAGCTACGCACAGAATAACATTGGCCAGTTTATACTTGGGCAACGGTGGTTTAGAGCAGAAATTGGTTCAATCGTTAATCGACAACCAAAATTTGACAAATGGAAAACTTAAAATTAACATTTTGTTGGATCACATGCGGGCAAGTAGATACAAAAATAATTCTAGAACAATTTTAATGCCTCTACTGGAAAGAAAAGAGGAAAATTGTAACGTGTCTCTCTATCACACTCCCACTTTAAGAGGTTTGAGAAAGAAGTTTGCTCCTCATCGATGGAACGAGTTGTTTGGTTTGCAACACATGAAACTTTACATTTTTGATGACACCTTAATAATTAGTGGTGCAAATTTATCCAACGATTATTTCACAAATCGACAGGATCGCTATTTTATCATAAAAGATAAAACTATGTGTGATTTTTATGATGGATTGGTGAATAAAGTGCAACAGTTCAGTTTGAGAATGGATAAAAGAAATAATTTGGTTTTAAATTTTGGTTGGAATCAACTGCCCTATGAGGGAAGTAAAGCTAAATTTGTAGATGATGCTAGTGATGCAATAGAAAATTACTTGCTGAATTGGAAGGACGATCAAAATGTTTGCAAAAGGGAGGGCTGTGGTATGAAATTTAGTTTTTAGTGTAACAAACGTAGATTATAAATGTGACTAAAACTAACAATGATTCACAAGATTCCAATTTTTTTTATGATTATAGAAGTCAGAAAAATTACGTCGCGTCTTGGGGCTGCAACTTGCAATAGTAGGCAACTAAGTTAGTTAAATCTAGTTCATTTAAAAATGCATAATTTAAAACAAAGGAGCTTTTGACAAAAACCCGAGACACGACATAATTTTTTGGCTTCTAGGATTGTCAAAAAAATTGGTACCTATCTCAATTGCCTATATATTGACACCCGTATTCATAAAAATTTTAGAAAGTTAAAACAGCTTTAAAATGCAGGCGTCATAAAACACCAATCACAAACGTTCATTTGTCTACATTGTAAGGTTTTCATTGGTTGTTTAACTTTAACGAGCGTTTTAGTTAAAATAGGTTTAAAACACTCTTTAAGTATTTTTATGAATACAGGGGTGAATGTAGTGAGCCCTTGTAAAACTTTTTTGCAGTAAAAGTCTTGTTAAAGGACCTTAAAGGCATTCCTTTAAAAATCACTATATTTTTGAAAATTCTTCATTTTCGACGTTCCGATTGGTTAAGGGGGTAATTTTTCCCAGTTTCCCAATTTCGTTAAAAAAATTATAGTTTATATCATTTCCTCTGCAGAGGATGTTATTACAGTTATTTCTGCCTGGAAAATGGTAGCGTGGCAGCCCAGGTTTATGCTGAATGCATCTCCTGTTTTGTGTCCACTGATTTGTGCTCCAGTTTTAATTTCCGTTTTGGATCCTTCTGTACCAGATGGTATCATACCAAGCCCCCGGCTCCTGCCCGATGCTTTCTTCTCCTCCTCTCAGGTATGAGAATTGAAAGGTTTTTGGAAGGTTTTTTTCAAGGTGTGATGCCCCACCGCATATGTTACTGATGTACATGGCCCTAGTTGCTCTGATTTTTTTTTACATGTGGTGTGAAGGTCAGCCTGCTGTCTAACATTGTAGACTCAAATATTCGACCTTCTCTATTATCCGTAGCTTTTTCCCATATAAGCTGGGCATCGTCACATCATGTGGAATCCTACGTTTTATGAAAGCTACCACAGCGGTCTTATCCTGGATTACTGACAATCTCTACCATCATTCTACGGTCTTTAGGGCCTGTTGCATCAGTGAAGATACAACTTTCCCAAACTTTATGCCAATGAGAATTCTAATATCTTTCGCAAATCCATGTGCATGTATCCAATCTGTACCAGCTCCCACAGACGGTCGTTTACGATCAGGCATCACAGTAGGGGAGAGAGAAGAAACCCCCCTGTGGGTTTCCTCGCCCAGCAGAAACCTGCTCGGTCGACGGCCCCCAGAGAGGCACTGATTTTCCTACATTTCTCAGGGTAGAGCCAATCTTTCCAATAATGGATGGACTTACCCGACATCTTCAAAGTAAAACACAAAGTTTGCTTGTCTATAAATTATTTTTTTAAATCGGGTAGCTCTAGCAAAATGACAAACGCATAAATAAAACCGTTTTCTTTTGTAACTACTCTCTTATTCTTGTTGGTTAAGTTTTTTTCCAAAAACTCAATTTTTACTAGTAACCAATCGGGTTCCACTATATTCACTTATTCAGTTATTTTTGGAAATCTAATGAAATAAAAGAAAACAGTGGCGCAGCCAAGGGGGGAGGGGCTAGGGGGCTATAGCCCCTCCCAGCCCCCAGACACTTCTTTTTTAGGCTTCTATACATCGTATAGAAAGTCTGTCATCGTCATCGTCTGTCCGCATGTTTCAAATTTAAGAAAATTCTAGAAAGATGTATAGAAGCCTAAGAACTGTCGCAAAAGCGAGTTCCACCTTGTTTTTAATGATAATCTTTTTTTAATGATCATAGTCACTTTTTTACCGGTGCAATGAAAACTTTTTTAAAACAAAAATTATTATGTTGGACTTTTAATTTAAGGTAGGTAACAGTGGTAACACAATAATTATACTCGAAAATAAGATGACCACGCCCCTTTTTCCAAAAGCTTTTTGCCTACGACGCACGCCTTTGGTGCAGCTCACATCACTTAGCCCTCCCCATAACAAAATCCTGGCTGCGCCACTGAAAGAAAATACAACATAAACAATATCGAAATACTGATATTAATTATTAATGTTTCGTAGAACGCAAAATTGAAAATTATTGGTGGTTTTCGTTTATTTTACATTTCAGTTTTCTTTTTACAAATTATAATCGCGACATCTATTGACGATAGTTTCCCTTTTTGAATGCAAGACCCCATTGTAGAAACAACTTTCACTAATTGGTTCAAATTCAAATATTGTAGATACTTGGATATTTCCTTTGGTTCAAATGGGACAACTCGGGATTGAACAGGATTCGAGCGTTACAACTCGATTGTTGGCAGAGGCTCCATTTGGTAGTCGGTTGTTTATAGCTACCGGTTATTTTAACTTAACACGGCAGTACATGAGTACTATCATGTATAGCACAAAAGCAAAATGCAAGTTGTTGATGGCACATCCAAACGTAAGCTGCTTTCATTTGGTCCGACTTTTTTATTTGAGATATTTTTCAGGCCAACGGCTTTCAAGGAGCTTCCTTTCCTGCTGGTGGAATTCCTGCAGCGTATAGTTTAATAGCGCAAAGGTTTACAAATAAACTGAGAAATTTAGGACAGAATAGTCGGGTTACCTTACAAGAATACTTGCGCGAAGGTTGGACGTATCATGCAAAAGGGTTATGGTATTATCCACCAGATCAATCCACTCCGTGTCTCACTTTAATTGGCTCTCCTAATTTTGGTGAGCGATCGGTTAAAAGGGATCTGGAAACGCAGTTGGCTATAGTAACGGAAAATGAGCAATTGAGAAAAAATCTTCATGACGAGTGTAAGAGATTGTACGAATTGGGCTTGCCATTGGATAATAACCGAATGATACCAAAGTGGGTTTATCCGATGGTTTATTTTTTTAGAGGATTCTTTTAAATTGTACAAATGTTTTAAATAATTAGATTACATCTAGGTGTTATAAATTATATATTTATCGATAATAAATTGTTTTTTTAAAAAAAATAATAGTTTTGGTGACTTCTCCTCATCTGGTATGGATCCGTCATCCGTCCCTGATGTTTATATCAGCAACCCGAAAAGGTTTTGTTACTGAGAATTTGAATTGCTGTTGTCCGATTGATAGATTTTAGAGATATTGTTACGATTAGAGTTTCATTATAGTATATTTAAATCCGCGCCAATCTCGAAAGACCGACACGCGCAGATCTCTAACTACACAAGGGATCGTGTAGATTTGAGCGAGAAGGTCAGGGAGATAAGCTCGACCTTTTCCTCGACAGGACTATGCTTGTAGCATTCCTGATCGACTTTTAGAAGAGAGGGTAAGCGCGCGAAGTTGGGTTTTCATTTTCAGGCATTCACGTAGGACCGCTTGAACTACGAGTACCTTACGCGAGAATTTTGAGTAAAGTTTATGCCGGTTGAATGCAATTACCGTAGTGTCCTCGGGACAATTGCCTTACCTACTCTTGTAATACCGCAAATTTCCGTAAATTCGGTTCGCGAAGTGTTCTTGTTATTGAGGAATAAGTTAAGTTGTTACCGCACTGAGGAACAGCGATTACGTCACAAATACTGTGATGAGTTCTATGAATAGCCATTCAGCAGTAGCGCTAAGCTCGCTGATAACCACCTACAAGTGTACAACAATTGTTGTGCCGCATTAACGCCTACCGCTAGAGTACTTAAGTACGGACCTGGCCATACAACTGTACGTGCGCAAGGGTCGGTAAATCCCGCGAAACTTGAAGAAACGACCATCTTCCAGCCAACTCCAATCAACGGCAGTGTTCCGCTGCCCTTACCGATCACATCAAGCCACCTGTTTTGCGATTGCTGTGCTTCGTGCTATCTACCGACTAATGTGAGTAACTTTTTAATTGTTAAGTGCTCCGAATTACGCTACTACGATCGCATTTTAGTTGTCACTATCGATGACAGTTTAGTAAATAATCCACACTCCTGGAGTGGTTATTTATTTGTATTTATAATTGTAACATTTCTAATATTAAGTTCAAGCATGCAGAAGTCGACCCCTTTAATTATTCTTAAGAACCTGCGTTGTACCACGAAAAGTGATATAATTAAACCTACCGTATCGTGGCTATTTTTGCTGTTTGTTTGTGTACATTTTCTTTCAGAGTTAATTATTGTTAAAGTTCGAGGTATAAGCAATCCACAAGGCAGTTGCCTGAGTGACTCTCGCAGACGTCACTCCGCAGGCACGAAATCTCGTGACACGGCCCTGGGGATCGAGCTGAGCTACTCGTGGCATTCAAAAAATAAGTTACGCAAAATCAAAAATAATTGTCGTATCAATATCTCGAGGTAAAATCGGGCATTAGGACTCGGTAAGGATTGTCTAGTGGCAACATCCTATCAACTATTAATTTTTTACTGTAATTTCTAATTTCTTTTTAAATAGATATTATGACTGGTATAAATAGTTCAATGATTGAAAAGTGTTACTATCTCCGGTAGCTAACTTCATAGTGTCACACAAGCTGAAAAAGAATGTAAAAAAATGAAACAATAGTACTTTTCTATTATATAATTTTTTAATAATATAACTAAAGTTTTATAATTTGGCAGTTGCTTATGAATTGAATAAAACGAAATTAACAAAAAATGGAATATACTAAAAAATAGTATATAAAAGTGTAAGTCAGTTCTGTTTACTTCATAATAATAATAATTTTACTAACCATTAGTGATAAATTCTACCTGAGTGATGTAAAAATACAGTTCTGTCGTGTTAAAATGTGAAAAATATTTGACTACTTTATTTATATAAATATAATCTCGACGTTAGCAAGAAATACATTTAACTATTAATAATGTATAAGGCCCTGTGTAGGTTTATATAATGTAAAACTAGCACTCTCTTTGGTAGGCTTTACTGTGTTTTCTTTACTATTTCTGTGACTAGCTTAACATATCACTCGTACGTTTTTTAAAAAAATAATCAAAATACGCAAAATTAAATTAAATTTTCTAAAAAAGAATCAAACGAAACATCTCTTCGAGCAGGACGTTTTTCGTTTAGCCATTCGATAATCGTATTTGTAATACGATCGATGGAAAATACGAAAGCGATCCCACCAATATAGGTACAATAAATAACAAAAACCCAAATTTAACAAACAACATCATAAATGCATATTTTGTTTTACAATAATAAATTTGTAGCACTTTTGATATCTGATCAAAGGAGAATATAAAAGCATCCTCGCTTGTCGTAACGAGTTGATGGTGCTACAAAATAGAAAAACTAGAATATAGGTACATAATAATAATAATGACATTTATACACTTCAGTCTTTGGTACGAACGTTAAATAAATAAATAATATATATACATTCTTATTATATACGCACAACCAATAATAATAATAATAATAATATTCGTAATACAAATAAAAGACGGATTTGTGATTGTGACTTAAAGTATTATCTCACTGCAACTTAAAATGAAATTAAATAAATAATAAATATTTACTTAATTTTCCATTGTAAAAAGTTTTGGCTATACACCAAATTTGTTGTAAATATACTGAGTATTTACGCCATCTCCTACCGATTGAACAGTATCGATGGTCGGATTCATAATGTTAAACAAAATTGCGAAAATCGTGCACGCCGCATAAACGCCGAGCGCAATCCACCAAAGCAATTGTTCATGTAGTTTTTGTTCGAAATTTTTTAGAACTAATAATCCTATCGTGAGGCCTGCCAAAGCTCCCGTTAAATGGGCGACGTACGACACTGGAGGGCCCATTGCTTCGGCGGCGTACCTCGAATATATTGCGTAGCCCACGTCGCAGGAAGCTGAAATAAAAATTTATTTTAGTAATTTTATACAAAAATAGTTTAATCTGAGGATCATAAATTTTTTAAGAGCCCTCCATCCCTTTGTAGTTTTTAAACTAAAATGAAAATGTGTGTTTATGTCAATCACTTCGTAAGAGTAGAAGAGCTTTCTACCAGCTCGATCTATGTATCTATTTCGAAAATGGAAATGGATGATTGGGAGACGTTCCCATCGGAATTAATTTAATAAGGAGAAAAGTTAACGGGAAAGGACTTATTTGGATATTTTTGGTGCACCCTTATAATTAGAAAAGATACCACAGCAATAAATATGCGAGTGTTTACTGTAGAAATAAGTCTTCGTCGGTCTTTCTTGGTTTCTTCTATAATTTGGCTCCCGGTCTAATATTTTCTTCTCTCTAAGGGGTCCTTCTTTGGACAAGTCTAAACCACCTCAATCTTTTAACTTCATTGTGCTTTCATCTTTTATCGGATTTCGTCATTTATAACGTGTTCTATTTTGGACAGGCCACAACTACGTCTCAAAATATTCATTTCTAAGTGCTTGTTCATAATGTACATAAAACGTAAGAATTATAAATTCAAGTAAGGCCTTAATCGAATATTGAATAATATTTGAGTTGTTTTGTTATATGAAGAAAAACATTCCACATAATGTAGTTTAAGATTTTAAAGTTATTCAGTACTCTATTAAGCCTTTTTTTGTATTTATATTTTTAAGTCTTATGTCTTACGTACATTGTGACAAGCACTAAGACTTTCAACTTGTTTTTGTTTCCATTTCTGGAAACTTTTCTTGTCATTCCATTGCCTATAATGACTCTGCGTCAGTTTCCCATTTTATCTACTATCATTTACTATTTCAAGTGCTAGAATAGGTAATTTATTTTTATTTTTTTATGAAATTTCTTTAAAGGATTTTTTCAGTGTGCAACTTTGTTTTGTTAAATGCTCTCGATTTCATAAGTTCTTAATGATACGTGTGTAAATATACATAATTATGTATTACAAAATTCAAATATTCTGTCACTCATTTAAAAAAAAACAAAAATTTAGCTGATTTCAAAGTGAAGACTGATGCAAATGGCAACATCTTATTCGATTGAACTGATCAAGTCCATCGTCCAATAGGAAGCGCAGCTTTTGTGTTGTGTGTAAAGTGAGTAATAAGTAAAGTAATAACTACCCAAGGAGAGGGGGGGAAGTAACATAAAGAATTAAGTAGTAAAAAAGAAGAAACATACCTATTGCAAAAATTCCAAACAATCGCAATATGCCACACTGCATGCTATTGTAATTTAACAGTACGTTTGCTAAATGCGCCGCAAGAAGTGCATAGACGCCTCCAGAAGCTCCAACGAGGTACACATCGGTGTCAAATACAGAAGTACCTAAGGAACCGGCTACTACTCCTGCCATGTAAATGAGAGCCACTCTCCCCGAACCGTGTACCATTTCTAAAGGTAAACCAACTAACAATTGAACTACGAGATTGAATCCCAAATGCAGCCATCTGTAAGAAAAAAAAATTATTTTCAAAGCGTACTTTTAAAAAAAACCCGCCAAATTTTCGGTTAATTAAAATAACCGACTTTAAATTGAGGAAGATCTTATTAACACAGATAAAGAATTATTAAATTGACAGGATATGATAAATTAAAAAATAAAATTAAAACTCTTAAAAAGATAAATTAACGTTTATCGCTACTAAATGCAAAAAACGGCAAAGGAATATTAAAACGTGCATTTCTAATTAGTTAAAAATTGCATCGATTAAGTTTTGCGGCTTAATAGTCAAATTAGTTGATTACACATAAATTAATTAACGAAATAACAAAAAAATTTTCTTGTAAACAGATACAAATTATCCTTCTTCAAGAAATTGCAACAGCGCGCTTGACGTTTTTACATCGATTAAATTTAATTGCGTATATTTTAATTATAATTGGAAAATTATGGAAATAATTTTAATTGACATTAAGTGTGTGATTTTTATGCCCTCTTTTTTGTGGTAAGTTTATAAGGTACTTACCCTGCATGTAGCATCATGTAGAGTAGAAACCTCCATATTTCTATTCTTTTGTCGGGTCTGTATATGAAAATTGAATCTATCGGTACTGGACCAGCGGGATTTAGCTCTCCAGTGCTCACAGAATAATAAATGAAGAACCCCAACTGCAACAAAAAATTTCTTCAAAAATTGTTTCCTTAGTTTTGTAACGACTATGATGAATGGAATTGAAACTAATTAGATTGTTTTGACGTTGGTTTATTTACCAAAGATACTTTTAATGTTGAGCACGTGAAACTTATAATAACACTTAAAAATACTTTTTCCTCTACGCACATGCCACAGAAACGGAATGCTAAATCAAGAAGTAAACAAAAAGCTAATTTTAGGGGTAAAATTTTACCTTACCCAAAACCCAAATAAAGCACGTGCCCCGCACGACATATGTTTCCACATTTGTGGAAACACCGGGCTCACCTAAATTGATTACTTCCGACCAAACTGGATCTCATTTCATTTCGACTCAAATGTGCAGATGTGCATAGTAAGAATATTTTTTTGTGAAACGTGTGCTATAGAAAATATCTAATATTCACTAAATATTATTACCTATGATATTAAGGTGCCCGATGCTTAAAAAAAGAATAGAACGATTGTTTTAACATGTAGGGGAGAACAGGGTTAGTTGTTACAACTATATAATTTCAGAGTCCCTGCTGTCTAGAGAATCAAAAAGTCATCCGAACTCACGTTTCGTTGATTTCTTTTGGATGTAGATTTGTCGAATCGAGTGATTGAGTTATAAAAATGTTGAAAAATTTAGTACCCCACAAGACCGCAGTATGAAAGACAAGGACCAAAGTTAAAGTAGAAGCTGCAATTTTCGTAATGAAAAGCAACTAGCTACACCTATCAAACATTGTAATATCGTATTGAATGGGAAACCGCTTTTCAATTCAAAAAAACAACTTTTTTAAGAGAAATCTTGAGGCAATTCAAAGAAATCTGGCGTTCAAAAATTACTAAGAGAGAAAATACTCGAGATTTTAAAAAAATTATAATATTCTGGAAGCACAATAAGTTCACAGGAGTCCATCATTTTCATTGCTTTACATATGAATTTGTGTTTTAAAGTGGTATGTTGATTTTTATTATTTTTTTACTAATTTGTTCTTTATAATCTGTTTGCTTTACATAATTACGTATTTGCCAGTGGCGGCTCGTCAGACTGGCAAGGGAAGTTTAGCTTCCCCGAAATTCTAGATTATTGAAATTTTCAAAAAAGTAAAAAGTGGATTTTCGATTATGAGATCTGGCAAAACATTAAAAAATTAACTTAAGGCTAATGCAGAAGCAGCATCCTCGGTCTAAAACATAATATATTATGTGAATGATTTAACCAAAGCATGGACTTATTATTATAGTAGAATTAACTTATTATTTATTTATTATTTAATTTATTGTTACTTAAAACAAATATTACATAAAAAAGTTATTCGTTCGCTACTTTTCTTTATAATTTAAACTCTAAGCGCCTTTTCCTTTCCTATTCGCAAAATTATTATTTATTATAATAAATATTAAATATAAATTAATTCCATGGCTTTCAGGTAATAAGTAGGATCGACATATAAGCCGACAAGGCAAATAACAATAAATTATGGAAAATAAATTTGGAAAATTTTATTTTCGAAATTCAAATTTACGTTTAAAAATTTTTTTTCACATTTCGAGAGGGGGGCACGTGCCCCTCACTGGCTACGGGCCTGATTATAATAGTATATCACTATAAACTTATAAGTAAAGCTTTCTACCCATAACAATAATAAGTGTAGTCGTAGAGAAAGTTTAAATTGGTGGTTTACCCTGTATGCATTCAATATAGTACACATACTATGTATTGACCTCGTGTGTTACAATGATTGGCCTAACATAACTTCATGCTTATCACGTCAGTATAAATTAATTAATTTCCGTAATTACGATTTATTTGCGGTATTAAATAAATTAATAAAAAATAATTACAGTGTGTTGCAATAAAAATGTGTGTTATGTTTTCCTTAATAGATAATTTAACTAGCTTTAAACACGCGATATAATATGATTTGATTTCTTATCTCTTCTCAGCTTCTTGAACCGAGCTTTAGTTTTAAATCTTTTTTTTTTCGAAATGCGGTTTCATTGATAACTAACCGGTTTCTTCTAAGTTGTGAGAATCTACGAGGTTTCCAATAATTATTATTACAGAGTGCAATTTTTTTGGATAAAAAAGTGACGGCGAGTTTGGGAAGTCCGCTTGTATTGCGGATATGGTAAAATTAAGATTCTGCAAGTTCGTCGCGTACATAGCAGATATTATGGTCTTATCTGCTTTGCATACAAAATAAGCATACATAATATAAAAGCACGTTTATTAATAAATTTCACCGCCATATACTACTAAACAACAAAGCCAACACGAAACAATGAGGCGCCGTTAACTATTATTTAAACTTTTACTATTGTTATCATCCACTTGACTTCAACTCGCATAGTTTCTCTTCTCACAAACCTCCATTGTAAACAAAAACTAATAAAAAATTCCATTCCTATCGTAAAAAAGAAAAATTGCGGAACGATTGAAAAAGAAAAAACGATAAAAGCGGTATAATATAAATATTTTATATAATATTAAAATACTTCATTAGATAAAAAATAATAATATGAGTAAATAAACAAATTTATATTGTGCTTGCAAACGCCGCTATTGTTTGATACAAATTTATTTTTGGTTTTAGTGCAAATATTTTGCTGCAGCTGTACACACACACTCACAGACGCAGAAATCTCCCTCGTTGTCGCTATTAAATTAGGGTAAA
Organism: Cantharis rufa; assembly: GCA_947369205.1. Lineage (NCBI taxonomy): Eukaryota > Metazoa > Arthropoda > Insecta > Coleoptera > Cantharidae > Cantharis > Cantharis rufa. The sequence continues at coordinate 18,026,972 of OX376307.1, read as the reverse complement.
TATCTCGAAAATACCTAATGCACTCAATTTATTTTCAGAAAACATATTATGAAATGGCACCCACGAGCCAAAGGAAAATACATTACATTATTTGAAACAACCAATTAGAAAAATGTAAATTTAACGATGAATATTCAAAAATCAACTTCCAATTCTCACGTTACTAATACTAAAGCGAAAATGCCTTAGAACATTAATTAAGTCGATATAACTGTATAATTTGTATTTTCTTATACTTAAAGAATGAATTACAATAATTATCAATTATATTTGTAATTGACTTGAAGATAAATCTCCCGCAACAATAAAAGTTCTCAAAGAGATTTTTAATTATGTATTGTGGGAACGAATTTAAAAGTTTTATATGCAAATATAAGACACTAACCTCAACTAATGTAATGATAATTATGAAGAGTGGTGGAGGACAGCAGGTGTAGTGATCTGCATAGTACTTCCGGTCTCTTTCATCCGTTAGAAATTCCTCTGCTATTATCCGAACCATTCTGAAAATAAATACAAATCTTTATAGATAATAATATAATATTTTATTAATATTTCAAAGATAATTGATTCTCCTCCGTCACTGGCTCTCATATTATGTATTTCAATAAAGCCGCCCCTGCCCTCGATACTTTAACCTGCTTTCTAATAAATAACCAAATTGTCCAAAAAGAGCAAAATTTAATAGGTACATTCACGTCACATTCCCCTACGACGATTAACTTCTGCCGAAAGTATAGGGGGGAATCAAATTACAAAATGTAATTAAAGGAAAATGAATGTTATATCTATAATAAGTAATTATTACTATAGACTCTTCAGTCTTCACCATGGGAGTGTACATAGGTATCATATTATATTAATCTAGTAATATTAGTTTAGATATATCGATTTTTGAATATAGGTATTACCACAACAAAATTGAACCTTCGTCGACAACACAAATTTTGAAAATATAATTAAACTTCTCGGTTGCGTTTAAGTTTTCCTTTTTTTATTTTGGCAGAAGAAATGAAGAAATGTTCAGAATTATTCGTCGAGACGCTTAACAACGTCTGCTCTATTTCTGTCCCCATACCAGCCATTAGCTACGTTCGCCTTTTTGTTCCCTTTTTCATTGTTATATTATAATTTCCGTTCATACCAATTCACTATTTCCTGTCAAGGCATAATTTTTTAAATTACGAAAACGTCCAATCGCAAAGTAAGTCACCGTTACAATAATTTGGATTTAATTAACTTCATACTTCATGGGAATGATCAAAAATTGTCGACTTACCTTCGGAATAGTGGAGGTTCGACCAGAAGTAGGTGGAAGTCGTTTTCAGAGGAAACCTCTCGGTCCCTTTGATGGACCGCACATTTAAAACTTCTCGATCGCTTCCCTGTCATCTGAAACGAAAAAAAAAATTAAGTAAAAAATTGGAATCGTCATGGATGAAGACAAAATCTCAGAGACGGGAGCTGGCGAGTAGCAAATGATACCTACACGTCGACACCGTGAGAGGTCGAACGCAGTTAACCCTCGGCAAAAAATCCAAGAGAGGGTTTTTAGTGAAGGGGGCCCGCGGAACCATAACTCATTTTGATTAGATCGGTATGTAAAGGAGATTACGATACACGCCCCGACTAACTAAATTAAATAGATGTAAATGAAGACCGACCGGGGGGCTAATTAAATACGTGCCTGCTAACGACGCACGTTAAATAACTAAATTAGAATGATTTAGTTAAATCAATAAAAAAAGACTATTCCATTGTGTTTTTTTAATGATAAGTTAAGTAGAACTTGTACGCTTTCCCATTTTTTGTATGCATTATTAAGCAAACTTTCAAAAATAAATAAAAGAAAGGAAGTATAAGCGCGATATCGTTCAATTTTAAATTTATTTAACGACAGCCCTGGGTAAAAATAAAAAAATAATGTAAGAATTAAACGACGAACGACGGACGCTCCAAATAAATTAAATAATAATTAATTATTTTAATTAGGGTTGCATTATGTAATATTTCTATTTTCTCAAATTTGAAGGGTTAATGATTATTTTTATTGCTATAATGCGGTAGCAGTTCTATTGCTATATTATTTTTTAAAAGCTTTATATTGGGAAAAAGAAGGCACCTGGTTAAAGATAATAAAAATAATAAATTTCCGCACTGTCAAATATATGGAACACATTTCCTACAGCTCCACTAGGCCACACTTTTTTTTAACTTTATCTAGTTTTGCGAGTTTTCTGTTATACGAGACTATGAACTTTAAAAATTAAAATACTCGTTTACACTCATATACCGACAGCATTAAAAAGTTGACTTTTCCTTCTCGAGTTTCAATCATTGTCAGTGGATACACAAAGACAATTTTATTATGTTCCAAATAATAAAAAAAAAGGTAATATATTAACAATCAAATAAATCAGACAGTTTCCGAAAGTAAGGTTATTGTCATGTAAATTACCGATCGACCAAGTTAGATTATTTATCGATGCTGACGAAAAGCTCCTAAAACAGCTGCTGGGTACTTGATGCAAATGCTGATTCATACTTAAATTATAACAAACTTTAAATATAAATCGAAAAAATATTCAAAAGGTTCAACGGCTTCGTTTCGGTTCGTTTTCCGAAAGTAGGAAAATTTATGTGGTAGCAAAAATTGTGAGTACATTATAATTCAGAATGATTTACTGTTATGGATTTTTGCCTAACGGGGTGCTTTAGCAAAACTGACTTGTTTAGAAGGGCGATTTAGAAAATCGAGCAGAATGAAAAACATGCAGTAGACGGCACGCGATCGTCGACGACCCTGGGCGCTATCGATTCCATTTTGTGTATAATAGTGGAAAAGAAACTACTCGACAAATGAATTCAAATTTGTATTTTCCAGTGAAAGAATCAAAAAATAAAAGAAAGATAAACAAAACCTTCTTTTTTAATCGGCGCGTCAAGGAGAAACCCTAAGGAATGCTGAAAACTAAAATTTCACTTTTTCAGATCGTCTTGACAATGCTTCTCGTTTTAAAGACATTGCCTAATCTTAGTTTTCACATATAAAAACTTCGAAGTGAACTGGAAACGCGTTTAATTCTGCCGGCTAAAATTTTATAATGGAAAAAAACCCCATGTTCCTAAAATTAACTCAACACCTCCGCTATTCTTAACATAAAATAACCAACACCTATAAAGTTGAATAAACTTATTATGCCGGTAGGTAGTGGAACGCGGCGCCGATATTCTTTTTCTTGTTATTAGAACCCAATTAATTACATTTTTGCTAATACTATACGTCCTACTTGTTTATATAATACACTCGTGAAGCAGCAGTCGAAGATGGAATGGACCGAGAGAGAACAAGGGAAAGTCATGTTCCATTTAGCTAATCAGCTGATGCTCGAACACCTTGATCTAAAAATTGCAAAAGTCAGTGCACTATCCGTTGGGGGTCTAAAAACCGTCTGTACAAGAATAGCTACTGACTCACGAGACAAAACCCCGCAACCATGCGTATATACATATCATAATGGTATAGTACAGTATATTTAGAGTTTTAACTTTACATAACCACAATAATTGACCATCTCAAAATCAAATTGTCGTCCAGTTTCGGCCTACTTAAATTAAGCATTAGAATTTAATAGCAGATTTAAAAAAGAAATCAATAAGAAAAGCCCCATTTTGCGGTTACATTGAGGAATTTAGGTATAAATGGTTCGAAAAATTTATGGTATCGATGCACCACCCGGGAAAATCATTGAATATACATTACCTTGGTCTCGATCATAGAGTTATCTCGGTGCATTTGCATAATTATTTACTTTATAAGCAGGCAAATGCACTTGCAACAATTTAAGTTAATTATTAAAATATCGGAATAATATAAAGCGAAGGAATTAATTATGGTCACCCACAGACGGACGGTTTTTACATCATTTATTTGTGGTGGTAGACCCTCGTTAAAACGATATTGTTAAAAATCGCGAATTATGACTACGGGTTCTTTGATGTGAAGGGAAGGAATAAAATATTTGACAAGCTCTCACGTTACTACATCGTTTTTATCACGTGAGAAATTAACGACAATGGCATTCACATCGGCCGGAGGAAATTTTGCCATATCAGCAAAGACATATTTTTGTGTTGGTTCCATATTATCATCATCCAAAATGGTATTACCAAAAGATGTAGAGAATGCAAAGTTGAAGCGCCGCGTGAGGTGTCTCACCTCATGTGGGTGGTTTGTCTAGTCACTTGGCCGCCGACTCCACCTTGCCGTCACCTCTTACTTTTCGGATCACATTTTTCTCCAAGAAACGAATTGCCCAATTTGTGTTGTTATTATTCCATCACAAATCCAATTAAGAAAGAAAGAAAAGGAAAAAATCGGGTGCAAATTTTTCAAAAATGTCCGACATAATAATAGCGAGCGAGGCAAGCACCTTGAACTTACTTTATAAATATCTTGGCGTAACATAATCACGTCCAAATAATTATCTATCGTCTTCTCGTTTTAATGGAATCTCCAAGCCCCGAAGCAATAGTTGAAAGTAAAAAGACACGTCTCGACGTCTGTCTGCATTTTAAACGGTGTTTCCCAATTTCAATTTCGCAACCTAATAGTATATATAGTAGTTGTTGCCAAAATATACAAAGTCATTTTTTGCATTAAAATTTGTTTATTTTAATTTTAATTAAACCCAAACTGGTTTCTAACTGTTCCAAAATTGCGTTTTATTTTCATTAGGTATAGCATAACTATTTAGTTTATTACACCACGATGCTCGATTCAATATTTGAATATTGTGTGCAAGTCTCGACATGAGGTACCGATCTGGGGCTGGGTTGGTGCAGTTAGTTATGATCTGGGGTGCGGAACCGTGGGCGCGTGTAGGAAGAAGCCCACGCGTCCTCCAGGTTCCCACGACTCCGACCTCGTCGGTTTATTTGCACATCAGAGGTTAATGTCACTTACATGCTTTTAACTTAACTTCATTATTATTTATGTTCTGGTTCATTTAAAAAAAGCAGACAGATAAACGAATGCACTTGACGTCGAAAATGGTAAAATTTTGCTTTGGGTGCACGACAGATAAAATCTGCGATTTTGATTCGCTCCAAAATTGTCAACAAAACCGGAATACTTAATAATGTAAAAGTATCGACTATTATAATTCTGTGGGTAGCTCGTGGAGGGTCAATGCATGATGACTACCAATTATGGATTAACCCCCGCAATTATAAATTATCTCACTTTGTATTGTGCCTAACGGAACGATAATTTTGTATTTTTGCTAATGTTTGGATTAAAAGCTTTGCTTGTTAATCAAGCATCGACCACTAATTTTTTGTACATTGTACAGTATTGTAGTAGGTTTGATCGTTTATTAAACATTAATACAATTGGTATTTTGATATCAACACGAGATAAATACTTTGCAAGTTATGTGCGTACATTCGTCAGGAAATTTTTACCTGTATAAGTCATCCGCATAATATTATTTTGCGACTATTGCAGATGTCAATAGGTCGATAAGTGGACACCCTGTATGTGTGCAATAGAGAAATCTTGTTTCGATCGTCGCCACACGCGATGACAAAACTAGACACACCACGAATTTGAACAATGAAAAATTGCAAGTTTCAACTTGTCTGTTATTCGCTGTCGACGGAATGCCTCCGGTTGTCCCAATAACGTGGAATTCCCTTACTAAATTTAATTCGACTGCTACAAAAACAATACGTCACTTGCAATTTTTTTCATTTTGCTCGGTTTGATTGGATTATTTACAAATTACGACGGGTTATAAAAAGTGGTCTGGAAGCAATATGAATTATGTGATTATTGTTACGGCGTAACCGTAAACAAAAACATTATTATCTCGGAAATCGTATACAGTGTGCGACATAAGATGACTAACGGAATAGTCGGTATTGTTTCGCAATGTTACGGTATTATCACGTATTATTCATAAAGTAAAATTTTTCGGTCAATACCACGTAATTCGTGATTAGCTAAAGAGACTTTGTAAAGAACGAGATCAATACCTTCCGAATACAATGACAAATCACTACCGGAAACGGTGTCAAATACCTTATCGATAGGTAATGCGGGTAAAGCAGGATATTAGAATAGGTATAATTGAACCGGTGGGGAAGACACATTTCGCAATTTTTGCATAAGCAGGTGAAACCTGCGCCTCCAACGATGACAGGTTGGTATGGATAAAACATGTGTGTCTATAGGAGTTTTCTTTTCGGTAAAAATTTAGTCATCCAATTTGTTCCGACAATGTTGAATAATTAGAAAGTAAAATTGCATTTTCGAGTTTGTGTAACGTGGGAAATATTATATTGGATCAAGCGAACTGAGTGTCAAAAATTTTGAATTACTCAAATCTTTCATAATATTATGTACTATCGCAAGTCCTTTGAAAATCCGATCGGACAAATATAAATTCTTATCTAGATATATGAAAATCGTGCAGAAATTCTAGTAGGACTAAAGGACTTACCCATTTTAACGAGAAGGTTAATAACGTTGAGTTGTAATAAACAAATCGATATATGCACAAAACCAACACCGAAGAACATAAAAATTAAGATCCAGACAAAACACAGTTTCGTTTCGTTGTAACGCACATACGAGAACACAAATTTGTTGCCGACTGAATTGAAAATTCAGACGGTTGTACTATTATAATTTCCCCACTAAAAATTTGGATCACGTTCGTGTACAGCGGTTCCTAAACTTCTAAGGCGGCACCAACACTAATCTTTGCTTAACTCCGAATTTGCCGCCTTGTTCCAATGGAATCAAGGTTTTTTCAGCCAACGGGAATTGATAATGTGCTTTGGAAGGGGAAATTGTGGGAGGAGTTACTCTGCGCGTATTTACCTTTTGATTTTCTTCAATAATTTCCTTTTAATTACTTTAAATTGTCTTAATTAATTTATTGTTCTATTGAGCAAATAATTTAAAGGTAAATAAACGATTTTGAGAACTAAAAGAAAAAGATTTCCCTTTCGTGCATGTCAATGGCAAATAAGCAAATTAATTACGTTTAATAATAAATTATTGTAATGCTTTCAAATTAATCACTACACAGCACTTTCTATTAATCTCGCTATTGAAATGTGTTCAGCATCGCATTGAAAAAATACAAGCAGACAACGTGAAGTATGTTGGTAATTTATATTTTATCTAATTAGAACCTATGCTATACGCTTTTTGAGGGTAGATGCGGGAAGGGCATTTCTTACTTTTATTGTAACTTCTACATAATAATGATATATGAAAAGTTAGTTAACCGTGAGTATGTGGTATGATGAAAAAGTATAATTAAGATTTTATGTAATGAAAACTGTGTAACGGAAACTTGCTTAGCCATTAATAATTGGGCTAACCTTCAAGAAAATCAGAAAGCGTACCACCCATTCCTACAATACATAAGAAACATATTATCCTAATGAAAAATTATTTAGATTTCAAGGACGTTATTTAACACATGCAAGTGGATTAAATTCTGCAATTTCTAAATGTCAAAATTAGGAAGCAAACCGAAAAGAAAATTACAGAATTCACTGTATAGAAAATGGATGTAACGGTTAAATTTATACTGAAAAAATATATTTGATTTTAATTATATTTAAGAAAATTATTCACTTCATAAGTGCAAATTGACCCTAAAAATTATGTAGTTTCATATTTTATGTAATATTAATACAGGCAACTCTCTGTAAATCGAATTCTCATAATGCATTACATTTTTTCGAATTAGGGAGAATTTCAGTTCGAGAAAGTAAAAAAAAAGAAAAATATGAAAGAAAGTTCATTTACTTGCATAACGAAAATATAACATCAACAGTTTAAAGAAATTTTCTATAATAGCATAAGCATACATAGTTAGCAAATGTACTCACAATAACATAATAATATTAAAGCTCCGGGAATCACACGACAGCGTCGTGACACGTCAGACAGACGCTGCGAGTTTGTTAGAAGAATGTTTACACCTTCAAATACTCTAAACCACATTTATTAAAATAAAAATCGATTTATGAAATTATTTTTACATACAAAACCATTATTTGGCTATACACTTACCAAAGAAATAATTCGAACTAGGGGGAGTTTGATTTAAAGACAGTTCGCTGTATATTATTTGCGTGGAGTTCTTATTTGAATTCATTTTTATCATTTATATTTTCAATTTATTAAAAAGTACATAAACAAGATGAATAAATATATTTCTGATGGCGAAAAAAAAGAACATTACTATTGTATTTATAATTGCCAATAAAATTTACGTATTTTCAGCATATAAAAACAAACGACGCCGACGCGACGTTCATATTAAATGAACACTAAATAAAATAAAGAAACTCAAAATATAAAAAATCCTTTAAAAGGAAAATAAAAGTAATTTTACCAAACCTTAGATAAAATAAGTTGAAATGAACAGAAGGGTTAGTGTTTGTTCACAATAAACGTAAGACATAAAAAGTACATAATTATACATACGTACATATTTGATCACAATGTATTTACGCAATTTTTATGCTTACGTAGTAATTATTTTTGAATTACGTTCGTAAATAATTAACGCAATAAAAAGCAAGACATTCCTCCTTTTAAATCTCATTTTCATCGATGTATTTGACTTTAAGTGAATTTTTATTTATTTTATTAACTAATTTACGTCAAATACATCAATAAAATCGAAATTTTACAGAATAAATGTCATTTTTTATTAATTAACGTTTAAATTACGTTGCGTTAATTGAATGAGAATGGCGCTTCAGTATTTTTTAAGTAATTCTTATGTTACATCTAGTGAAATTTGTAGCTTGAAGTTGGTAGTATTTGGTTATAAGTTGAATTAAATTGACATAAGCCTCTGTTAATGAAAGCTTAAAAGTTTATTTCTGCTTATTTAATTTTATTAGAAAAATTTAGCTAGAATATTTACTATTTATACCAATTAAAAATAATGAAAAAATGTCATCAATTTAATCACATTTTATTTGCAATTGCTTTATTTATTTTCACAATTTACAATTTATTTACAATTATTGCATTTGCTGGGCTCCGCTAACGCTCTGCCTCACAAATTCATTAATTGCGTAGCAAACCAAGTTTTACTATTAATCCAAATAACACAATATACTATAACATAATAGAAAGAAAAGATTATAGCTTAATTAATTAATGTTTAACTAATGTTTAGTTGAAATTGTAACTGAACATTTAATTTTAATTAGCTATTTTGACATTTAAAGAATAAGTGAATCATAGAAGCAATTAGATGAAGTTTTGAATTTGTTTCAATCACACTTATTGAAAGTGTAAATGTTTTCGTTGAATTATTTACCTAATAAAATTAGATATTTTAATTAAGTAAATTAAATGATATATTTACTATAAATAAACGATATATTAACTGTAATTCACTGACTTTTTCACTTTTATTTAGGCAGTGCTTTATTTCTTGTTCTTTTATGTTTTACTTTACTTTAGACGACGTATATTCATTTTTATAAATAATTTTATTGGTCGGTAATGAAGTGCTACGAAATCTAAATTAGCAGCAAAAAAAATTTACATTCTATAGGCTAATTTCAAAATTGCAATTAAATAAATACACATAATCTGTTTTCTTAAGACTTTATAGCACCCCCAGTTGAACATCAAACTACGCCTATGCAGATACAATCAATAACACTCCTATATCGCAATTAATTCATACCGCATTATAAGAAACCTGGAATTACCATTACAAATCACGTTAATTTGCGCCGCCTTATATAATGGTAACCATATACCGTCTAATATGGAAAAAGCAGAGAAATATGGCAATTAGAGTTGGTATATTCCAACATAACGTCAGTTGTATTCAACATGGGTTCTTGTTATCAGCTCCTTGTTTAATTGAAGCACAATGTATTTTTAAGGTTGTGTTTTGTCCAAGTTTTCTGTTCAACATGGCGGGTTGTTAGCAGCTGTTTGTTTAATTGAAGCACAATGTATTTTTAACGTTATATTACGTCAAAGTGTTGTGCACAAACATAGTACGATGTTTTTCGTCGGAATTTTGTCATACAAAACCGCATTATTTCGAAACCTCCCCATAATAGAAGGGAGTATCGCAAAACTTTAACCGCGTTATATGGAAACCGCATTATAAGAACCCTGCGAAATAGAAGGTTTTACTGTATCTATAAATATGATTACATGTTATTGTAATTTAGATTGTTTAATTTCTATAAATAGAATTCAATGTAACTTATAAAGAATGGAAGAAATACAATTAAATAAATTTACACGAATGATGTATTAAAATCATCAAATCTTTTTATGTATTTTATATTATTTAAAGAAATAGACGAAACATTTAGTTCTATTATACCTTATAATTCATTAAAATTAAATCTTTTATAATCAGAAAATTTTACTAAACGAATGAAAGATAATAATTAGTTATTGAAATGATGGTTACTTCTGGTAAACGGTTCAACAAAAGTTAAAAAAATTCCACTAACAGAAATCATCTATTTTAAATTAGATATCTTTACTAACTTATTATTATTATTATTATTTGGAACAGTGAAATACTAGTAAATATAATAGAATTATAGTAAACTTTAAATAAATTATATAATTTTAACTCAATTAATTTAGATTATAAATGAAAACTCAAATTTATTTAATTTTGTATATTTATATAATTTTTATAAATTATTATTAATGTTTGGCAAAAGGTCGATTTAAATTTTTATTATCAAAAATAGGCTCGTCGAACATTTCTTAAAAGCGGGAGCGCATGTGGAGTAAAGAGAATTTATAACAATTTTAAAAATTTTGTTATAATGTGGTTAAATTTTTATTTATTAATTATAATTTTGTTTGTTATATTTATACTTTAGCTTATGTCTATGATTTTCTTTGTTTATATCAACATCTGTTTATTAACTTTTATTTTACTTTTTCAATAATTTCTTAATAAATACTCTTCTTTTTTTTAACAAACTTTTTCCAAAATTCATTAAAAGCCTTTTATTAATGCTTTCTATTTTGTCTAAAACAAAGTCGTTTCGAAACCCAATGACGTATCGAAAAATCAATTTTTGGTTTTTAGGAAACTCAATAAAATTGTAAACCTATATATTGGTGCAAGATAATGTAAATTGTCTATGAAATAATTTCATAATTTCACATTTAAAAAATTTTTAAGTAGTATAAAGCGCAAAATGGTAAAAATGGTAATATACACGGTAAAAAATCCGGTGTAAAATTTCACCTTTTCAGGTGTTTATATAGGTCCACCTTTTTCAGTGTTAAATTAACCACTGCATCGTTTGGTAAACATTTACCACTCGTAAATTTGATATATCTACGATTCTTTTTGTAAATTTATAAACGGCAAATTTTACCAAACCGCTCGTGGTAGAAAAATCTCAGATTTACCAATATCAGTGTAAAATTTAACACCAAGTAATTTTACACGGTAAGTTTGGTGAATCTATTTCAACGATTTTTAATAGTGTAAGAAACTCATTTTTATAAGACGTTTTATAAGACTTATCTGGCCCCCGCCATTTTGAGGAAATCTCTTGTCCTAATCGAACATTTTTTTGCGGCAAATACAAATTTTAACAAAATATATTAAAATTTCTCGTTTCAAAAAAAAAAGTATACATATACTTAAACTATATTTACATCCCCGTGTGCAAAGTAGTAATATACGACAATTATATACCGGGTATATCACAGACGATCTGATTGGACGGCGATCAGAATATTTAGGTTTTCCAATAATATACTGGACGCAAACGCATTATAAATAATTGCATTTATTATATTTCCAAATTATAGTCGCAGGTTCGATCCTCGACCAAGTAAAAAAAATTATAAAGATTTATTATTTATATATTTTTTAGTGAATAAAATTTTTGATTTTGAAAAAAAAACGTTTTGATAAAAAAGAATTAAAAAACAATAAAAATAAAAATTCAAATGCAATAAATAAAATTTTAAAATGCAAAATTAAGAAAAAGGATTTTGGAACACGACAATATGTAAAATTCTAAAAATATTTGGTTCTGCGATTGCAATCAGACATTTCACATGTCCATCATAATATTGTGCGGATATTGCTTTTTTAGATAGAAAATTATTTTAATTTGCATCTGAAAAAATTTCGTTATTTTTGATTTTATAATATGTAATTTTTTCAGTTGTACTATGGTTAACAGTGGTGTGCAATGGGCATTTCTACGATTTACCACGTATCTTATCTGAATGTGCGTTATTGTTTTATATTAGGATCACCATGTCAAATGTCTCCTAAGACTGTGATGGACAAAATAGGAATTTTATAATATAAAATATGGTAAATACCTACATATTTAAGAAGATAGGTATTATGAAAAATTTCAGTGTTATTCGAAAGTTCAAGGATAATAATTATTAATAATTTACCTTGTTGAAGGCAACTAAATTAGCACGAAACAAATTGTTCCTACTGCAATTTTTTAACGGTTAATAAAATTGTTAGAAATTTCTTTAATTATTACTCCTTTATGAATTATAATAAAACATAAGTAAATTTTCGTTGAAGCATAAAAATTTGTAGTATTTGAAAACATAAAAAGGCGCAACTTGTATATGATGCTTAGTCGTTAGTTTGCTTAATGATGTAGTATAGATATATACATATTTGTAATTCAGACGGCGTATTATGAAGTTTTACAATGCTACAGCCATCTGTACCGACACTTAATTTTCTTATATTCGATGTAAACCGTTAGGTTCTAACAAAAAACGGTACTGTCACACCATAAAGTCATTAAAATTGCATAAAAAATGCATTTATAATTTTTATATCTAATAAATCTCTCTATACATTTCGGTACGATATCGTTTCGGTCATCGTCAAATAAAATATGGAAAGCACGTTTCAATTTTTCTGGAGTGTATAATTTTATACCGAAGACCCAATGACATCGTAATAATTATGTTTGGCGATTGCATACATAAAGCGATTTTTGAATTTCAGAAGAGATAACAGATCTCGTTGTTGTTTACCCGATGGTGCAATTTAATAGCTTAAATTTTTAATTAAGCGGTATAAATAGCAGAGATAATGTGAAATGAAACTGGTTTCGACAATCGTACCACAAATTTTAATAATTTTTTGTTATAAGCGAAAAGGTGGCGGCCGTTGCTTGAAGAGGTGCACGTATTTGTATTCATAACAAGAGATAACTGGTCGCAGCTCATTTGTCAGTTGTTATCGTCAAATCGGCGCCCATGTCCAGACGAGATAATATGTTTAAGATCAGAATAGATCTTTTAAAATCCAATTTGACTTGTTTTTTTCCGAACAAATTTATTTGCTTCTTTTCAACTTTGACTTCTTCTCAGTTACGACTTTCGCAAAAGTTTATTTGGAAAACGTAGTTTTGTTCTAACCTCAGTTAGACAATAAAAGGTCGTTAAAGTTAGTACCAATATTACAAGTATAGAATATAGATTTTTGACAGTTAACGGTAATTTTATTTAGGAAATTAAAGGAAATCTTGGAAATAAGTGCAGACCTTTTTTTAATTTTCCAAAAAGATTTTTATTTTTTTAAAAGAAATCTGAGGAAATCTACGGAAATTTTAGGATATAAGGGGAAATCCAAAGAAATTTTATAAAAATCTTTACATTTATGAAAATTGACTGATGAATGTGCATTTTGGTCTGAAGGCAAAGTTATTTAGTTTTACTCGGAGAACACTATACGAACTTTATTTGGATGATGTCGTGAAATAACCCATTTATTAGGGCAGTAGTTTATTGGTTGTGTAATCTTTCGAAATCCTGACGAGAGTAACGGTGTTCACCAATATCATGCAACAGAACAGCTTTAGACGTCTTTCTCTGAAGTTATGTTGAATATATCTGGATGAATTAACTGAGACTGAGAATTATCCGTGGAGGCTAAGGAAAAACCAGAGGAAGAGAAAACAAGTTAATGCATTTTCTTATAACACGAAATAGTTTTAATTCCAATTTCATTTTATGTCAACTTTAGGTATATCATGGTTACTTTTCTTGTATATTTAAAAAAGCTGATAGGTGTGGTGGTATGGGTATCAGGTGCAAATAACATTAATTTAATCGATATTTTTTTACAACAGGTTTTAATTTTAATATTTATTAGAGCATCTTCTTTCTTGAGCATTTGGTGCGGAACTTGAAAATCATGCATGGATGGATCTTAGTAGCGGATGCCACCTGTCATGAGCACGCGCTTCCACCTGGCCTGTACTAGACACTCCACAAACATCCGTTGACACGTGTGCAAACTACGTCTCTGAATATATCAGAACGAAACCTTTTCCTTCTTGATTTAGTTGGTGTTAACATAATCTCAAAAGCGAGTGCACAATCGCTTTATTGGGCATCACGACAAGAACCTCACTTTTTCTAGAGAAAGATTCGAAATGTTTCCAACGCAGCCGACGAGTTCATTGGGATAAATTTAATTCGCAGGTGTTTTGATTAATAAGTGGCTTTGAGCAAATTTAGTCGATAGTCAGTTATTCGGATTCTTTATCGTCTGTCTGTCTGTAACCTTAGAAAATGTCCAAATGACATTGCAAATTGTTAAATTTTACATTTTTATTATTAGATTGGAAATACTCGTTTCTCTGCTCAGGCTGTCTACGATATGCATACTCTTATCAACCAGCAAGGCAATTTGGATAATTGTTTACTAAGAAAGCTGAAAAATAATTTATGCAAATAAGTAATTTGTACGGAATGAAGAAAAGCGAACATATAATTCTATAATTAAACTTTTGCAGCGCGCGTGTGTATAGTTCAAGTAGTAATTACGCATAATAATGTTTAATACCCAAGGAAGAATATTCCAACTTTCTGTAGACAGTATAAATATGGTCAAATTGTAGCTGGTAGCTGGATGTCTGGAAAATATTCGGCTATAATTGATGGCGCACACCGTCTGTATAATTTGCACAAGATTTAAAATGTTGGGTAGCGTTGCGTGTACCACTTTGTAGGTTAGAATTCATATTTTGCTTCGGGCAAACGCGTGTTCTGAATAATAGGTCGTGTACCTAATGCCTATACACAATGGATAAATTCATTTTTACAATACTTTGGCTAATAACGGTTCAGATAGTGAGCATGCAACTCAACATTTAGTCAAATTAATCTTAAGAGGTTGTGGGTATATTATATACCTAGCGTTATTATATTCATTAAACATAAGCGCCGGCCGCGCTGTATTCATTATTCAAATAGAGCAATATTTTCTTCCAATATTGAAAAAAGCAAATTATGTTTTTATATTGTATATTCTGAAACTTGCATCCAGAAATATCTATACTGCCAATATTGAATAAAAGAAAAATTTAAGTTTAATTAAAAAAATATTTTTTAAACGATTATTATCTGGACGAGAAAATGAAAAAATTGTGTCGGTATTCGATAATGTGGTACTCGGCAGAAAATATCTGTGAGAAGTAGCAAGGCACAACACCTGCCGGGTACGGTGGCCCAATATCTCGCATGCGGCAACTGACCAACCGCCTATTATAATTCCTTCCAATTAACCAGCGGCCCGCCAGTCCATATGGATTTATGGTCCGATTGTCCATAATAATCAATAAATAATAACTTGATCGCTGTCTGCACATCCCGTATCGCGAGAAGTTGATGAAAAGTAAAAGTAACTGTACTCGTTGACAAGTCAAAAACAAAGAAAAAAACTCCAGAAAATTTACAAGTAAATGTTTAGGTGTAGGTACTTTTTGTACAAAAATGTCTGATAAAATTTAGTTTCGCGTGTGAACGAGTTTTTGAACCTTTGGTTACGTGTTTTGGTTCAATATTATTACAGTAATTATATTTTTTGTCGATGAAAAAGTAGCCAAAAATATATTTTTATTATTTTTGTTTTTTCAAATAGTCTTTGTTTTGTCTTTATGAAAATTATTCAAAGTGGCCTAAATATTACGAAATATTTCACCGGCCCTCATATTTATTTTCAAATTGCAATTCCAACTTGGACATTTAAATAAATAAAAAACATTTAAAAAAATAAACAGTTTGATCATGATTTCCACTCGTTCAATTGCAGAGTTCAGGTAAGCATGTTTATTAGGGTTTGTTTAATCAAAATTTTGTTTATTTAATTTGGAAATTTTTTTGCATTTTCAAAGGCGGCAATATAAAACAAAAATGTATTTAAATACTTTATTTTAAAACTCTTTATCATTTTACTATTTTTTAAATGATCGTTTTCGTTTTTAAATTTTCTGCTTTCATCAAGTTAGCATTGTGAGAGCGAAGGGGGAAAGCGAGGATTTTTGTCTGACGATGGCCGCCCTACGTCGTTTATGAGAGTGTCACCCGTAGTTTTGTAATTTTTGTATTACGATTTTTGCTTCTGCGATTTTATATTTGGCTAATAAACTTATTATTCTTCGTG
The DNA here is from genome assembly GCA_947369205.1 of Cantharis rufa. Lineage (NCBI taxonomy): Eukaryota > Metazoa > Arthropoda > Insecta > Coleoptera > Cantharidae > Cantharis > Cantharis rufa. The sequence goes on along the minus strand of OX376307.1, from coordinate 18,010,476 downwards.
AGTTTAGTTTTTGATTAATTTGGAATTTATAATATTGAAAGTTAAAATTTGAAGGAAGTTGTCAAAAATAAAAATTGAATAGCAATTCAATTTGCTTTCCATTTTACATTGGAATTATTTAAATTATTTGGATTTGAACTTTTATTAATTAATAGTTTGGATTTTTCCAACTGGCTTGGCATAACTTTTTGGAAGGCCGTATCTTTTACGGATGAGTCCATTTGGAATTATTGGACCCCGAAAATTAATCTCAATATATTGTCGTGTTCCAAAATCCACTTTTGAATTTTGAAGTTCAAAATTTATTTAGAACATGGTTATTGAATTTGAATTTTGTTTGTTTTTATTTTAAATTGTTTTCGATTGTTTTGTAAATTTAAATTTTGATTTATTTTGTAAATAACTTGTTTGATGATTTTGTTAATATTTAAAATTTGGTGATGTTTGCACCAACAATTTGAAAGTTGGTAATAGTTTTATGATGCAGTGACCGGGAGTGGTTGTGTTTTGCGGAAGTACCGCAAAACAATTTTAATTTGAGTCTCTAATTGGAGATATTTTAAGTTTGCGAATAAAAATTTTAATTACTACAAGCGGTATTTTTATTGATAATTTGGATGATTTGAACAAGTTTTTGGATATTTTGAAGAGTTTTTAAAAGCTTCAAGTTATATTGGAATGATAAATTTGAAAAGTTTTAATATAAAATGTGAAGGCGACGGACGTGAAGTAGATGCGATAGCGAGGAGTGCATAGTGTGTTGTTGATATACGCACATTTGGCGAACCCATTTCGTACAATAAACTTTATTAAAATTAACGATAATTATTATAAAATTTGGATATGGATATTTAAAAAGTAACGAAGTCTCTTGCTCACAAAAAAATAGTATTTTTTTAAATTTTAAATATTTTAAAAATTTTGAAGTTTGTAATTATAATTATTTTTATTAAAAAATGTGATAATCTGAACAGATTTGAATTTTCGGACGCCGAAATTTTTGGTTTTAAATGTGGCCTCTTTTAATTTGATGAAAAGGAAGTTTAATTATTTTTTTTTTCATTTCAATTCAATATTCCAGGTAGATTTGATGGACTTTCAGTCTCAAGCTTGTTTCACAAAGTTCGTGATTTTAAAAGCTCTTGAAGAACTACCTTAAAAGTAATAATAGGCTGTCGAAGTTGCTTATCAATCATCAATATTACATGCTTTCACTAATGTGTTGTAGTAATGTACTGTCTAGTAAATACATACATTTACTAGGAATAGTCGATATTTATTATATGTTTTATTGAAACTTTTGCTAAAATCTTGTGTATAAATGTAAAATTCCATTTATAACGAACTTTCGTTCTTACAAACGATTTTCGATTACTCTATCATTCAAATCTACGAGTATAACGCCTCTTTCATAAAAAGTAGGAATGTTATTGATTACCAACAATATAAGCCATTTATGACAACTAATGGTTTTGCCAGCTTTTTGGTAAATTTACTAACTTTTACCAATTGCTGAAGATATTGTGGGAGATGCTCCTGCACCCCCTCCCATGGGCACGTCACTGGATACTACGTTTACAAAACTTTACACATTTTAGTGTAATATAATATTATAATAGCATCTCATCAATCCTTCTATCTTTCAGAATTATCTGGTCAAGTTTGACGAAAGTTGTCTCATTGTTATGCCAGTAATTTGTCGACATAAGAAATCGAAACAGAGTCGTTTAATTTGATTTTATTCATAGCTGGCATTAAAAAAGCAAAATATGCAGGCGAAATGAACAATAAAACTTTTTTTTTATAGCATAAGCTTTTTGCAATGGTATTTTGTTATCTTCAGATATTTATAAATTAATCAAAAAGGTTTAACTACATGAAAACTAAAATAATAACTCTTACCAAATTTTAACTTTTTCTTCTTTAAATCTATTTTTCTTTTACTTTTACTTCCTTTAATCTTTTTTTCTTTTTATTATATTAGTATTTCTATAAATCTCCTAATCATCCTGCATAAAATCTTCCACAACTTGTAATGCATTTGCAACTTTTTATATATTTGTTTATAATTACATAAAGTTACGCTTGTTTGTTATTGTGTAAATTTATTATAATATAGTTCCCATAAGTCATAAGCACGCGGGAGAATAGTAGGTATACATATGAGTGAGAGTGTCACGCATTTTGAACAAACTATAGTCTCTTCTACTGTTAAAAAACTTAGTATAATTATATAGCAAAAATAGAAAACCCCTGAGGTTATTATTTCTTAATTATAGCTCACGCACTTTTATGAAGAATCGGATATCCGTTTTACCTTAATTTAGCATAGTTAGTTATATGCAACCGAAGATTGAAAATTATCATGCAATTTTCAAAATCGTGAAAAAATATAGCATTAAGTACTATAATTTTGTTGTATAATATTATGTAGTTATCATTTTGTTACTTTTTTTCAGATATTCTTAGTCCTAACTTTGTTAAAGGCGGTAAATTAATGTCTTTCTACTTTTTGTTTAGAACTAAAATGTTTCCAAGTTATCACGAATAAAATTCACTAAATGCAAAATTCTAGTTCATTGTCTGAAAAATTATACTTACAGTGTATTTTATTTGTGATAAGTTAAAAACATTTTACTTCTAAAAATTTGATGTGCATTTTTGGGGTTTCCTAAAATACTTATTGATATAGTTCTGTTCAGTTTTGTTAAATTTGACATCAATTTTAGTTTTTTATTAGCAATAATTCAACGGTAATGTCCTTGATCACTATTTGGACGAAGTGCAACCACCCCAGCTTTTTTTTTAAATAATGTAAGAATATGTCAATTTAACAAACAGGTTTTTTTCGATACTATGAGGTCTAAATAAAACTCTAAGTTGATTAATAGACGATAAAAGGATTATGGATAATTTATTGTATATTATATTGTAAGCCAGATGATTCAATATTTTGAAATATTTGATATCTGTTAAGACTTTGTTCTTTGTAGTATATAATCAAAATACCTGTTTTATTGAAAACATGTATTTTGATGGTAATGAAGAAAATACCACTACCCAAATGATGTATTTCAATATTTTGTTAAACTTGCCACTATCATGACGAACGTTGGTATGAGAGTACCATGTAAGGCAAATTATACCTTACCGCAAAAATCAAAATATAAAAAAGGCACTTTAACCCTTTTTGAACAAACTTCTTTTTTACACTTAAACTCTCGAAATTATTTATAAAGCATACCTAAGCATGCAAGTTCGAATTGAGCTTAAAAAAAAGGGTTGGAGGTGGTTGCAATGAATGAAGATAAACTAAACCTGTGAAAAAACAAGGTGGAACTCGCTTTTGCGACAGTTCTTAGGCTTCTATACATCTACTTTTTCGGTAGGTTAAATTATTTGGGCTTTATTTTATTCCAATTTTTAATGCCTTAATCTGAATAATTAATACCAATCTAAAAATATTCTATATGAAGTAAAATTGTTTTAAGAACGTGCGTTCTGATTGGTTTTGAATTATGCGGACAGACGGACAGACGGACAGACGGACACGGAGCTAGATCATAAGGCTTCTTCCTATACGTTGTATAGAAGCCTAAAAGGCTTCTTCCTATACGTTGTATAGAAGCCTAAAAGTGAAAATTAAAATTGATTATTTTTTTTGGAAATTGTACAAAGAATACAATACATAGATACTTATATATTATTGAAGTTACGGAAATTATTATATTATTTACAATAATTATTGTTGATTCACAGAACGATTTTATGTCCATATTTAAGATTAATTACTTGAATATGAAAATAAAACATAATATGGAATAAAGAGAATAGAATTAATTAGTAAAGTAAATTCACATTTATTCAATAATATTGTTTCATGAAATTACAAATTATGAAGCTAACAAGGAGGTACTCACATTGCAATCAATTTGAAAGCGGTCATTTGTCATTTTATAAATTTTTATTATTATCTATTAAATAATTCACTTAATTTGCGTAAGTTCTACTTAACCTAATTAAAATTACATAAGTACTTTTGACTTTTGAATTTAAAAGCACATTTGCTAGAAGATATCAAGAATAAAGCTTTATGACCAGACTTAGGTAATAAGAAAAGGTTTCTAACAAAAAAAATTCAATTTTGGAGTATTCAAATAATAATTATAACAAATAAAAAAAAACAAAGTGTTCCCAAAACGAGTCTTCATTAAATTGAAAAAAGGACTTGGAAAGAGGATTTGTTTTATTTCTTTTAATTATTGCTTTAATTTCAATTAAGGTTCATGTTGAACATGATATCCGAAAGAAGGGAATTATGCACGTCATACATCTTCATTCTACTAAGTATTGCAAAAGCAAAAAATGGAAAATAAAATAATTTATAAGTGGATGAGACTATGGATACTCAAGTATTTGTACATTTTGGATTTCTGAGATTTAATATCAGTACTAACTTAAAAAAATCAAATCATATTGTCTTTGAAGATACTTAGTTTTAATTTATTGTTTAATTTTCGAATTCGGATTATATTATTATTATTTTATGATAATTGGAATTAGAACGAAGTGATACTAACTTGTCTGTGAAGCAGAGCCTTTAGACTTAATGACTTTTTTACTTGTTTTATATTAAATGTTGTGAATTTATCTAATATTTTTGTAATTAAAAATTAATTTTTGATGGGTTAATGAGGTAATTTGAATTTTATTTAATTGGCTCTCATAACGACCCTACGTTTCTCTACAGTTAGCTGAACTTTAATCATTTGAGCAAAAGAAATTACTAAATGTAATTTAATGGCTTAAGGGGGTAAAACCACTGTAACAGCTTTAAAAAAAGCGTTTTTTATGACATTTTTTTGCATAGAAGGAAAGGTAATAGAATAATAATATTCGAGGTAGTAATTAGTATATATTTAAGTCTTAAACAAAAATTTATCATCTGCTAATATCAAGAAATGGCGACACCGGAGAGTTATTGAATTTGAGGCGCTCTCTAGCTTGCTAGAAATACATATACGTAGGGGATTTTAAAAATATTGATTTTTGTGTGATTGACGTGTATTGGAATGAAAACTTTCAATTTTGTTAATAAATAATAATAAATCAATTTATTGACAATCCCGTACGTATTTCTCTTCAAGATATTATTATAAAGACATTGTTAAAAATTCAAATGCAAAGAACAAAAATTGTTGGAGTTATGCTGCGTGCATAAAAGAAATTTTTGAAAAATTGAAAAATTAAAAAAAATTGTGTTTCGAGAAAAACCGACACGCTTGGGGTGGAGCTGGAAATTTCAATAAAAAACATTTCTTTCGGGTAATAATGTTTTTGTCTCATTCTAGAAGGTTCAATAAGTATTTTAAGCCAATAAAAACAAAAATAATCTTCTGAAAAATTTACTATGGTTTTACCCCTTAAATGATCTTTTCTCTCATAGGATACATTCAGTGCTATTCTGTAACTAGAAATATTTCAATATTTCTCATGTTTAGCAAGTTGCTAACATTATTTCTAGTTACAGAATAGCACTGAATATCTCTTTGAATACACAAATAAAACATATTTAAAAATATTTCGTCTCAATTTCTATATCAATATGATGAACCTTTTTTTTCAGTGTACGTTAGAGTTAGATTAACGGATTAATTTTTTCAATGGTGATATCTCGAAGACTTGGACTTCGTACACAAGTGAACAAGACTTCGTACTATAGAAAATTTAACACGAAATAGACAGTTATTTCAGAATTTCACCAGGCGTCAATTATTGTGAAGAGCTTTCGAAAAGTTCATGCAAAAATAAATTTGGAAAAAAAGTTATCGTTCGACTGTTCGGCATAGCAATCCAACTGTCTAACTTCTAGCCTATGACGGTGTTATGTAAAAGTAATAATATAGTGTACACTTACAAAAGGCGTTGAAATATTATACAGTAACCAATAGCTATTATACTTATAGGCATCATCTTAATACATAAAATGCCAGCTCGCTGCTGCTCCCTGCTGCTATCGAGACTCTTACCACCAATATGGCCACGTGAGCGACGCAGCCGGTTTTGTCTCTTTTAAATTTAATTACTCTATCTTTTGATTTGAGATTATCTGGATGCAACACTTTCGAGAATTGTTAAATGACTAAAGCGTTAATGAGCAAAACATAATGATAACGAATGGAGAAGTGCAAGATATGGAGGAAACAACATACGAAGAAGTAAGCGAAATAATGAAAAAACTCAAAAATGGAAAAGCACCCAGAAGAGACGATATAAATTCGGAATCAGGCCCGTAGCCAGGATTTTATTTCGGGGGGGGGGGGGCACCAGTAAAAGGTCTTTTGTAAAGAGTAACATTTTCAGGGGTTCCCTTCCGGGAATTTTTATTATTACAAACAAATGTTTTTATTTGAACATTTCGGGAGAGGGGCACGTGTCTCCAGGTACCACCTGGCTACGGGCCTGCGCGGAATTGCTGAAATATGGGGAGAGAGGTTATATGAAAGCGTAAATGCGCTTATAAAGTAGGTGTGGATCGAAGAGAAAATGCCAAAACAAGTGGAAGGAAGGCACAACTGCCATAATAAAGAAAAAAAGAAATGCGCAAAACTGCCAGAATTACAGAGGAATGTTACCTATAAAATATTGGCCACAATAATAAACAATAGATTGCAAAAGTTTCGGATGCAGATCCAATGCAGTTTCGTTAAAGGCAAATTAACAGTAGATGCCAAGAACATGATTATAGACATGCATGTGATGTTCAACTGAGAAAAATAATTGGAAAAATGAAGAAAGTAGCAAAACGAATGGGACTGAGAATAAACCAGAAAAAGACAAAATATATGAAGTTACAGAGAGGAAATACATAAGAGGACGAAGTGCTGGAAGTCTACAACGAAACTTGTCAGGAGGTGAATGACTTCAAGACACTGAGAACTTGGAGTGCAAATTAACAGAAATAATACCAGATAACAAGAAATAAACAAGAGAATACAACTCATAAATGCATGTACTGAATGAAGAAACAAATGAAGAAGACATAATATGAACGATGAAGTCAATGAGGATAAGATGGCTCTGACATGGGAAGAGAAGTGTTTAGAAGGCGATGATAAGACGAATTACTGAACGAAGACCAATGAAAGAGGAAGACCAATACTGATGGAAGATTTGAGAAGCATGGGAGTGAAGACTGGAGGAAGAGGATGGGAAGTAGACAGGAATGGAGGAAAACTGAAGTGGAAGTGAGAACGAATAGTAATCGGATTTGTAGTCTGAAAAGACAGCCAAACTCTTTTTGGAGTAAAAGGCTTTATTATTATTATTTCAAGTGTTTTGTTTTTCGCCTACTTAATTTGATATCATTATTACTGCAAAATCGGTTCCAGCTAGTTAAACTAAAATAGTATTTAAGGTAACTTACTAGGTTGTTTAAACGTTACTTATGCACAATTAATCAACAACCATTCTATTCTCTACATTGAAAAGATTTTACATAAACATGTTATGTGGTCATAGATAAATTATAATTATTATGCTAACGGTATATTCGCGTAATATGCTATTTAACTAGCGATGTTTTTATCTTAGAAATAACCAAATATGAATATTATATTATGCAGTTTTATTTTAATAGTAGTAAAAAACACGTTAATACTACCCTTAAATATAACGTGATAAGTAAACGTTTGAAGTATACACGTTATATTTACGGAAAATCAACGTATAGATACAGGTTAATGTTTAATTTTCAAAACAAATTCTTTTTTTGGAGAATACAACAAATAAATTTGGTTGAAATCTTGAAACTTTACAAATATACTAATATTAAACCAGGAAGTAGGGACTGCAAAAATAATTGGGTAGTCCCGAATTAAAACCTGAAACATCGCTCTTTGGTCATAAAATCGTATAGGAAGCACATTTTTGTGAGAAATGGTGAATTTTATTAAAATCATGTAAACCTATATTTGAAGTGCAATATTAACAAAACGCGTTTATTTATTACAGCTAGCAACGAATTTAAAAATAAAATTGTAATAAAAGAAATAAATTTTATAATTTAAAATGTAATATAGTTGCGGCTAAGGTTTGTAATGGAAAGTTGGGTTGGAATAAGCTTTTCACTGTGATTACCTTAATCGCATTGCGTGACTTCACAAGTGGTTCGGCTACATCATGAAGTCTTGTTAAATACATTCGTTTCGAGTTAATTTGACTACTTTTAAATGCAATTTTGAGCACAAACTTTATTGACGTTGTTAAAAAGAGCAAAATTGGATTACGTAGGTACAGAGAATTTTCACTAAATTACATTGGTATAAGTACATTATCATTATGTATGTATATGTATCAATACTTAACACGAATACTATATGTATGTATGTGTGTATCGGTCGATCGACATACTGCAATTTATAAGGTGGCAGCTGCTACATTATCCTTTGTTCTCTTCATATTTTCATAATCATTATTATTTTTAATGTTTATCGCTAGTTACATCAAGACCTTTAGACCATTAGGAAGGCAACCAGAGAACGTCTATTTTCAAGTACCTAAATATAAATGATACACTTGTGTGAAAATATGCGCATAAGCTCATTATTGGCAATTAATTATTGGCCGCATCACTTTCTATACCTATGCATATTATAGATAACACTTAAAATCGGAAGTGGAATTTACTATTTTTTTGTTTATTTTCTTTTTATTTAGTATTCGCGCGCGATTCAAACGGAACAACACAGCATATTATTATAATAGCCTTTACAATCAATTTACCTATAATTTTATTATGCATTGATATATTAAACGAATGCTTTATGCTAGGGATAATAATAGGTAAGTCTTGAAATTGAATGAACTCAGATAAAATCACCTGGACTTCCGTCGGAAATAAATTTAACGTGCAGCGAATTGTTTTGGTACATAATATACCCCACATAATAAGTAATTACAATTTTTGCATATTAATCGTTCACTTCCTGTGGTACGTGCATTAATCAGTCAATGCTTTAAAATTTATTAATATTTTAATTACGAATTAGGTAATTTTTTAAAACAAGTGCACAAAAGAAAGTCGCAATGGTTTATACAACATAGTACTTCCTCGTCTGATGAGTGTTTTATTTTCAATGCAATTACATAAAACGACAACAATAATAATTACTGCATATGTACAATCAAGGCTTCAAACACAAATAAATTACTTAGTACATTTTTTTTATTTCTAACCACCTCGGTGGTTTGTCATTTTTTTCTAAAAATCCAAACGGTAGTCAATGTGTGATACGTAAATTGCTTTTCCTGTTGAGAAATTTTAAAAAGTGGTAATAACCACATGCGGTTTGGGCTAATTTACTTGTTACAAAATTAAATGACCAACAAAGAGCGGAAGAAATTAAAATGCAGTTAAGCAATTGATGAAATTAAATTCTTCAAATTGATAAGAACCACGATGAGTATTATGATTCATAATCCTAACTGAAAAAAAGCAAACTTGGTGATAGTGAAACTCGACGGTCAAAATATGCAAATACTGACCGTTTAATAAAACTGGAGTAAAATTCGTACTGCAACCATAAAAGGAATGGCCGAAAATTAGTTGGAATTAATTGGAGGAGCAATTTGGTCAAGTAATTTTAATAATTACAGTTTAGCGGTAATATTCTTCAGATCTTTACAGTTGGTAATCCAAATAGTTGGCTATTTTTGGCAAACTGTGCTACGAATATTTTTAAAATTGTTAAATTATGATTTATGGAGACGCCGGCAGAGGTACAATCGCTTACTTCGTACTTATTATTTTGCAGCCAAGTAATTTGGTGGCGTATTACACTATTTTGTAGCCGGATTCCTTCCAAGAGATTAAGATCGGTATTTCAGATTAAATTAAAAACCAATATGTTGAGATAAATAGGGTTACCTTCACGTCAGCCGTCTGCATTATGTGCAGGGTAAACGGGGTTAACTATGTTAATAAATAACAATTCGGTGAGCTTTAAATCTTACGGAAAGGCATTCGGTAGGCGTGGTACCTTAAAACTGTAATTAGCAATTTGAATATTAATGATCTAATAGCATTTTTTCAAAATTACCCATCAAGTACTTTTAAAAAATAAATTTTGAATTTTTCAGACCAACTTTTAATTAAAACTTCAAATATTTAATTTCCACCATATTCCTTGATTGCTTTATTAATCCGTTTTATCTCTTTGTTAAACAATATTAAGCTTCCCCCTCGTAGAAAAGCGAAAAAATATTACATACAGGGGGAGCTTGCATAAAGGAAGACCCTCTTACATATCCGGAACATTTTAATGTCAATAAAGGCCTCGTGCCAAGGTTTTGTTTAACTTCAATCTGGCGACGAGTACCTATGCTGAAATTTGATAATCTCTTTCCGGTTTGAAGGTACAAACTTCCGCCTTCAGCACACCTAATTCAATTCCAAAATTACACATCGTACAATATCTAACACGCAGTGGCGGCGGAGTCGTGGGTCCGAGAAAATCGTCCTTCGAAAAATTCTTACAAACTTCGCAAGCAAACAAAACATTTGATAATTTATTCCCAGTAACCGCTATATTATTATCAGTCTCAATGGAACGACAAAACTTATCTCTGATTCACGCGGTACGCGATATGAATTTAAATAAAGTAATTGCATTGTTTATTTTTTACATTGATTTTCTTAGAAGTGTTGTTTATAAAATTATAAACTCAAAGAAACATTAAAAGTCAAAAATTTTTACATAGCGAGGTGGTCATCGACTTATTGTATAATGCTGCGATAGCAGTGAAGTGTAAAGTAGGAGGCATGCATAAAGCAGAAAGAACATCCTGCCACGAGCCACTCTTAGTGACGCCAACTTCCACGTGATGTTAATTTCTAATTTTTGCAAAAAAAAAACGGTATTTACGGACGAGTTATTAAATTGTGAGCGAAGCCAAGAGTAGCACAACTGAAGTCGATTAAATTTTGCAACGGTAAAAATATATATTCCATAAACCCAAGTTTGATTTTGGCCGTTTTTCATTTGGAAATAGTATTTTCAGTCTTTCAACATTTTTCATCTAATATTTGGCCCAGTCTTCCAAAATAGTATATACCCAAACAGAGTTCCATTACTTGATCGTCAAAATGAATTAAAGCCAAAATTAAGTAGGTATCATAAAAAATTAAAAGTGGTAGGTAGTAGGTATTTGCAACCCGACACTTAACTGTTTTCGAGGTCGGGGGTGTAAAACCGGAGCACGCGCTGCAGCAGATGGCGTCTAACATTGTATTTAAAGGATCAAATATCCTCTGATCATAAACACCTGGAGAATTATTTGCCTCTTGTGATACATTTTTGTTCTTTTATTATATTCGAGCCGTCTCTTTCTGACATCGTAAACTTTCCTATAGAATTAAGGCAAAGAACACAATGGTGTTGCCGTTTGAATCGAAGCAGATAAAATGCGCCCTCCACATGTCGTATCCCTTATTTTGATACAACCGACAGCTTTTGTATGTAATTGATTGAAATCTATAATAAGGACCATATTGTTGATTATTTGGAAAATATTTGTACGAAACTTTCCGTATTAAGTTATCATAGGAAATTAATCATTTACTTGGCTCACGTAAATGTAGTACCCAAAAATCCAATCACCTCTTTGTAGGAACTCGAAGGGATAACCACCGGTAACAAATTTTTTTCCTGCATTTGTTTAAAAAACTGAATGAATGACGAGGTGATGAGTAAACTATTTGATTGTTAAAAGCACGAATAACAAACGTAATTCATATGCATGTAGAGAGTAAAAGAGACACACATTAACATAGTTCATTGACAAAGTACCAGCGGAAAATATCCATTCAGCTAGTTGTTGGTTTCCGGTCCCTCATTGTCTACACCAGCTAGACCAAATTTATGTAATTTGTGCCAACCTACGCTAAAGTGTACATTCAATATGCCATTTGCTATTGCAACAATTTTGGAACCCGGCAAAATTCAAGTGTTTGGTGCTAATCCATAATAATTAATAATAATCATTACCAACTGTAATATTGCTAAAAACACATGCTCCACCTTGTAGGATATAATAATACTAAATATTGTAATAACATAAAATTTAATTATTATAGTTAATAACTTCCAGTCATAATTTTTTATTAACTTATAGTTTTAACTTGTTACGTCTACATATACAGTAGCGGTAATGTAAATTGCATTGGGAATTATTCCCGAATTAAAAATATAGATTTCTATATTATATCCTTAATAATAGAGACCGCAATCGTCGAACGCAATTCGTGGCAAGAACTTTAACTTATCATCGTAATTTTTATATTCTTGAACAACGGCTGCCACTTGATTGCCAAAGGTTTTTATATTTTTTTTTCTTATTTCTTGGTGATCAGTTTGTGCATTGGCTAGCAATAGACGTTACTTTAACCCTCGCTTTAACTCGCTTTAACCCACCCAAAAAATTCTATGTAGCCGAAAGAACTCGCCAAAGATGAAACTCGAAAAAGGTGAAACTCGTTTCAGGGTGGATCCGAAAGTGCGGGGTGCGAAGGGAATCCACAAAAAACAAGTATATAAGATAAGAACAGGAAAAAGCAAGACAAGAATGGCAACACTAATTTTATTGCGGCGGAATTGCGGTCCAGCGGCATTTTGGTTCGGGAGGATTGTGGTCCGGTGGGATTTTAGTTCGGCAAGATTGTGGTCGCGGGATTTTGTCCTATCCCGCCACCACTTGATATTTTGTTCTTTAAATATTGTTAAAAACTCAAAAATATCTATCAAATTAAAAATTAAATTATATTAAATTTGAGAAATTCCAGGGTTTTATAAATTATTCAATGAGACCCTCTCACTTCGCTATATCGATTTAAGAAAAAATCATCAATATTGATATGGGGTTTGAAAATCAAAAACCGATACATGTCACAGGTATGACGTCTGTCATTGCCGCCACCTAAAAATAAAATTCCATCACATTTGCAAATTATGATTGTACAGTGATTTTTATTTTTATAAGTTTGTTTACATTAACTTGTATGTAAGTACACTTTATCATTGCATGGTATTTTAAAATTTTGACAACGCTGGTCTAATATGACGTCGTTAATGTGAATGACGCGTATTGGCAAATCCATTTTATAAACCATACCATAGAAACAGAGATATAGCACATTATACATACTACATAGACGTTAGACATAATATATTCAGTGTCTCCAGAAAGTACTCGTACACTCCTATGTAGATCAAATACTTTATTTTTTGGTCGTGATAGAACCGGGCCCTTTAACGCCCGGGCAGGGCCGTATTTAGACTAGATTTTCGGGAGGGGTTTTAAAAAATTAAAAAAATAAATAGCTAATTTATTAAACTACAAAGGAAACTAAAATTCAGAATAAAAAATAAAAGTATATACTACAACATACTGTCGTGTTTCAAAATCGGTATTTTGAATTTTTAATATTTGATTGATTTTGATTTTGTAAATAATTTGTTGTGATTGTAAATATTTTGAAATTTAGTTGTTCGCGCCAACAAATTTAGAGTTGGTACGAAAAATTTGATATAACTTGGCTTTTTACCGACCGAATGGACCGGAGTGGTCGCTTTTACGGAGCGTCTCCGTACTTGAGAATTTTGAGTTTCCTATTGAGATTTTTTTTGATTATTTTGTGAATAAAAATTTTTGATTTTCAGTAAGTGAATTTTTGTAGATTTGTTTAATTTGAGAGTAGCTGGATGGTGGTTATTTGAGACAGAAAATTAGTAGTACGAGGCATGTGGTATTGCGGACATTTGGCAAACCGATAAAAGAACGCATAAGATATATTACACATTTTAAAAAAATTAACATCGTCGATTTAAATTAAAATTATTTTTGAATTTCGAGTGGCTATTAAATTAACTACAATAAAAAACAAACATAAAATATGAAAATAAATACCACTTATCGGGAATGTGGACTTTTGGCTGAAATAACCCAAAACCTTAAACTTTCTGTCGACGTTTCGAGTTATCTTTTACTCATCATCAAGACTCAGGTACAAGAAAAAACACAAATGAAACTATTTTGGTAACAAGGAAGTGTTTGCCTCACCTTCAGTTCCAGGTTACCAAATAAATAAACACCAGCATTACAAAAAGTAAAAAATAAAATCAAAAGTCATCAAGAAAACCTCCAAAATGCTCAAATTTCAACAAATAAAAGCAAGGACAGATATCAAATCATATAGCGCGAAAACTCGTCACCCGGTCTCAGTAATTCTTTGCAAACCCTCACTTGACAAACTGATAAAAAAATTAACACCCACAATTTGGGATCCACTTTTTATTAGGAGCAACCACGGCATTTTAAATTATTCAAAAATATTAAAAAATAAAAGTTTAGCACAAATAGATGTTTACTAGGGCATAGAAAATTGGCCATTTTAACTAACCGCAATTATATGTAGTTGATACCTTATAAATAAAGATTTAAAAAAATTTTGTTTTCAAAATTTTAAAAAGTAATAAAATTTATAAGTAAAAACGTTGATATAGGTACAACAGATGTAAATGTTGCCGACAATTGAAAGATTTATGGCTTACGTCCTGACCAGATTAAAGCCCTATAACTAAAAAAATACTACGAATATTGGCATGAAATTTTTTTTTGATGTTGAACAATTTTTTAAAACAAACCAATTTTTTCGATTTTTAAAAAATGTCACATTAGGGTTATTTCTTGATAAATAATTATTTGATTTGATAAATAATTTCGAAGGGGGGTTCTAACCCCTAACCCCCCCCCCCTTAAATACGGCCTTGCGACCGGGCCCTTGTTCTATCAAGCACACGAAACACCGCTAGTTACGCCACTGTTTCCGAGATATAGTTGATAGTATATTTTGTATTTTACCGAGACTTGTTTAAGTCGCTGTCAGTCAGAAACGGTGTGATACAAGAGAAAAATGTATATAAACAAAATTGAAAGCAATGAAATTTTCAACAAAAAATGTTTAAAAACTTTTGCTGTAAAATCGATTTCTATAGTGTAGAGTGTACGAATACTTGTTAGAGCCACTGTAGATAGTTTTGCAGCTAACGCTTGTCGTCTTTAGCAGTTGATATCTCAGAACTTATACGACCGATTTAAATGGTCTTTTTTTTAAATTAAGCGCCTTTTCGAGAAATTGTTTTAGGGCCAGTTTCATAATAAACATTAAAGAAAGCTTTTATTTTAAAACCAGCTTTAAGATCAAACTGATGATTTTTATTGGTATGTTTTGTCTTAAAGCTGGCTTTAAAATTAAAGCCTTCTTTTAATACTTATTACGAAACTGGTCCTTAGTACTTCGATATATTTTCCAACCCGCAAAAAGTCAAAATTTTTCAAATTTTTAAAATCGCTCCAAAAGTTGCTAAAAAAAAGAAAATTGATATTATAACGATTCTGTTTGATAGTTGAGAGGTCCATGTATGTGTAAAAAAATCAGGGCCGATGAAAATGCCTAACTTTAACCTCAGCAAAAAAATGATTACATTTCGCACTGAAATCAATTAAAAAATTGTCTTACGTCAAAACTATCAAACCGATTTAGTTCGAGTTCCGGGATTTCGATTTGTAATAGTATACTTGAGAGTAATCAAGTCAAGATTTACAGTAAATAGAGTTAATTTCTTATCTGTGAGACGAGTGCTTGAAAATAACCTTGTTTTTTACCTATATTTTTTGAAGATATGACTAGTTTTCAATGAAAATTTTGCATGTGCGCATTTTAAATCAAATTGATCTTATAGATAATTTCATAAGTATTGATTTTTGTCCTAAACTGTATATTTACAAAGCTATATGGGAAAATATCTTAAAAAAGCGTAATTTTTACGTTATTTTTCACTTTCCAATTTTTCCTGCAACTGGCATACCTTTTTAAGCCGTAAGAAAACTATATTTTCAATAAATATTGCAGTGTTCTATAATAGAGTAGTGAGCATATTGTTAGATTTCTATAGAGTAGTCGAAATTTGTTAGTCCATAAAGTTTAATTCAAAGGTACGAAGGCGTCCTGAGGCCACAAAGTAAAAGATAAATTTTAAGTGTCAATTTCCACTTACAATTGTCAATTTCCACTTCAAAGTCGCAATTGACACTTCAAAGTCGCAATTGACACTTTGAAGTCGCAATTAACGCCTGCGCAATCGTGCTTATAAGTTACTATATTTATTGTAGTATCCAATAAGTATTATAGCGCAGGCGTTAATTGCGACTTCTAAGTGTCAATTGCGACTTTTAAGTGTCAATTGCGACTTCGAAGTGTAAATTGACAATAATTGTAAGTAGCAATTGACATTTAAAATTTATTTTTTACTTTGTGGCCTCAGGACGCCTTCGTACATAGGTGTTGTAATTGATAGAAATAAAGTATAATTTTGACCAAAAAGTGATTGCTTTGGATTTTAAAAATGAATTAAATATTTAAAAAGTAATGAATTATTTTATTGAAAAAATTAAAAGTGGAAGCTAAAGCTTCCAATAAAACTATTTTATTAATTTGTTATTTATTTTATTAATTTATTAAATTTATTTGTAAATTTTATTGTTTGTTACATTTCATTCTTTTTATTGTTTAGTCTTTGTATTTAATTTTTTACGGTGCATTTTTGAGTTCCGAATGTGAATGTTGCCTTGATGGTTTTGTTTATGTATTTATTTTTTTCAGACTCTGATGAAGACCTACATTTAGGTTGAAACTAGTTAGTAAAGAATCTAAAGATATACTTTTTGAGTAGGACATTTTTTGTTTAATATTGACCCAAGTACCCACGATTTTCCATCGCTTTTCTGAAAACTTTAAAAATACTAGAGAAACTGGATAATAAACAAATTAATAAATTGGTTTTGGAATCGATTGGATTACAGTAACATTTTTGTAAAATATCAATTTGAGTAAATTTGAAGGAAAGACAGAATTATTATTATCGACGCCGCCGCCGGTGCTTATACACTATGCTAATAAACCTTTGAAAATTGGAATTTAAATTTAAAATTGGAAATTTTGAAATTAGCCGGGCAAAACTATAAAAGATTGTATTTTTCTGGAGAAACCTGTTGGAAAATTTGGGAACCTAAAAAATATCATCGCAATATATTATTTGTGAGCGAAACCCAAAAAAAACTGATCTATTATACGTTACAGCAATACCAATATCTGATGCTCCTGGACCACTTTCAAAATTTACAAAATTATTCAAAATTAGAAGTTAAGTATAAAAAAAAAATTAATTACCGCATTTTAATATTTGCTTTGAAAAAAATTTAATTTCTATTAATTGTTTTATTAAACCGTCGTCGTCGCCCTTTCGCCTGATGTGATGATAAATGAAATTATCCCGATAATAAAGGTAACATTATTCGAAAACACGTACATAGATACTTTTACC
Source organism: Cantharis rufa (assembly GCA_947369205.1). Classification (NCBI taxonomy): domain Eukaryota; kingdom Metazoa; phylum Arthropoda; class Insecta; order Coleoptera; family Cantharidae; genus Cantharis; species Cantharis rufa. Next base: position 17,993,035 of record OX376307.1, on the reverse strand, counting down.
TTTAAGCGTCAGAAGGTTTGAGATATTTCCAATAAATAAATAAAATGTGTGAAATTGACAAAAACGGAGAAACGTGTTATTTTTGCATTAACCGAATAATAAAGAAATCCCTTACGAAAACATGTACAAAATATCTCACATTCCTGTCCGGTTGTGAAAATATGGTATAGAATACTAATTTAAGATTACTCGCTTTTTGGTAAATGCCGAAAGTTTCAAAATGACAATAAAACTATTGAACTAAGAAGCATAAGCTGCTGTTTACCTGCCTTTAGTACACCTGTGGGCATGGATCTCGAGGATTAAGGGAAACGTTTGTATGTTAACGGTAATAAGAGCGAAGAAATGGGGCTTTCTCACGAAGTATATCTTACTCGTGCTTGGTGACGGCACTACAAGATTACTATACCCAAACAAATTAATTGTTGCACCTGACAGCTGAGCTTATAAATCCAAACTCAAAATCGCATTACTTTCGGCCATCCTTAAAGTGCAGACAATAAGGGATTATTAAAAAGTAGTGACATACTTCCACACAAAGAAAGAAAAATCCAAAACAATTTTCTAAACATTGATTGGCTTAGCTTTCCTATATATCGAACATACAATTCGTTCCATCCGAGTCAATTAAATTTTTGGTCGCTTCCGATTGAAACTGTGTATTTTGGTCACGTTCCAGTACACCAGATAAGCTACCATAAAATCAAATCTATTTGAATTCCAGACATTACTTAATCTCGCCAGAGTTCTACAATATACAATTAACTATTTAAATAATGTAAACGTCTGTGCCGATGTATTCGTTTGAATCTTAAAGTGTTTAAATTAATAAATAAAGACATAATAATGGTCGCCCATTTATATGGGTAAATAAAAAGCGGGTTACACAAATTAATCTGTCGTACATTCTTCAGTGTCACAGTGACATTAAACTACCAAATTCCCACCCTATATTTAGAGGTTTACCTACCACAAACACACTACGGCCAAACAAAAAGAATAAATAAGGTAAGTTGATGTCCACGGGTTCTCACGGCTAACTCCACATGAGTCAGTCGGGGCGCGGGCTACAGACTTTGAATATATAAAATAATCATTTAGTTCGTAACAATCGTAGGCGGCCATGTGTGTGTTCTTTGACCAAGCCCAACAAAAAATCGACGAATTAATTCATTCCAACACTACTCTTTTTCGTGCCCGAGATTATTACAATGTTTACTTCTTCGTTTTATCCAAATAAGGTTTTTCTTCCAATTTTAAATTCCTTATCAAACGCTCTCTCCCGAGAGAAAAATAATTACTATTAGGCGAGATTCTTATTCCATACAACACGACACAGAATCAACATGATATATTATTATGATATTTGCTTCGGGCAGATTCATTTGGAATGAACTAATTATTTGGTACCTGTATAATAGAAGCCGCTTAAATATTTATGTAGTAAAATAGACAAACTACTTCAACGATATACTGAGATGGCTAGTCGACAAGGCGCGGGTTCAGCGATAAATCAACAGGATCACACTATAGGTGATGTTCGGTTTACCATGGCGCCTTCAGGAATTTCGTTCTATTTCATCCATGATTGAATTTTACAAGGACAAATACCATAAGATTCAATTTGTATTAGTCACATTAAAAAAGATTACAATCTTAACCAATTTTAATAAAAAAAATAAACACTTAATTTTCGTCCATGTTTAAGCTATACTTAACACCTACACTTAATTAAACTTATTTTATATTAAAAGCATTTCGATTTAGAGCGGCTGGCTCTTTAAATAAAAAATATAATCTTCAATTTTTATTTCGTTTTATCAAAATACGTGATACGAAACAATTTTCATTTTCCAAGTTCAATATTCAAAATCCATTTTTTATCTTTTTTTTCGAAATGCTATATGTTCATTTCTTAATACAAATTCCCCTGCAGTTTACTTTCGACCATAATTTTTCCCAGATTTGATAATCAATCAAATAAACGGAAAACATGTCAGGCAACTGGTAGAAACAACGTAACGTGGGTGACCAACCCTAATTAGATTAAAGTTGTCACAGTTTAAAAATAATTGACTAGTTTACGTTGAACTGATTAGAACCCATAGAGATAGGGCAAGAAAGGAACACCTCTATAAAAGCATTTGCTATTACAATGAAGACATTTAGATAGCAGTTGACGTCGCCGTGTTCCAATCTAAAGTAGCATCGGATACCCTGGTCAAACAAAAAATAGTTTTAAATTTTTGAAAACTATTTTGCCATTTTCTTTTCCATTCAAACAATGTGTAAATTATAAATTAATATTAACGATTCGACTAGGACGTAGTACGAATACGGTTTTTAGGTATGTGCAAATATTTAAACTATGTGAGGCATCGTGTCTTTCGTATCACTTTCGTTTGGGTCAACGAATCGTGTCTCGCGAATAAGAAGATTCTTATTTTGAAATTCGAAAAGACCACGTTTTTCCACTTTTTGTTGAGAAAATTTAGTTTGTAATTAATATCAGATCATAAAATTATGAGGTTCGACAACCACTTGCATGCCATATAAAGCTACCTAATAAGTGCGATAAGTAGATGAGTAATTTATTGGTTTGATACCTGCTGCGGTGGCCGACCCTCGCTGTTCAAAGTCCATGTCTATCTTGCGGGGGTGCGCTTATTTATACCTGCCAGAAGGAACTTCTTGTGTGAAGCCGACACCATGTGAACGGTGTTAATCAAAATTGTTTTGTAATCATCTTGGTAATCAAGCGTCGTATGACCATATTTATCGCAATAATTACTTTTCGTCTAACTTACATATCGTCTGGAAGGACCGTAGATATGGTGTTAGTCAGATACTGATTTGAACCAATATTTTTTTAGTAGAGATTTTATTTATTTAAGTTATTCTTACAGACGTCAAACACTTATTGGTAATCGATAGCTTTGACTCACGTGAGGTCGCAAAGGAAACCAATTGTTCAACTTCTGCAATTTTGACCTTATAAAATATAATAGTCACTCTATTGTCCAAAATTTTAGAGAAATCAAAATCTCTCAAGTTAACTTTACAGAAGCACTTTAATTTTTTAAATTTAACAACAATATGTTAAAACAATAATTCGTAGGAAAAAACCCATATGTTGTAACTTTTCATAGATTTCAGAATTTTAATTGAAATCAGAAACTCCAGGCCCCGGGAGGAATCCCCCACTGCTCCCTATTATCGGGTCTGCTATTATTTGATTCAGATATTTCATTAAAATCTTACCTCTTTAGATTGCGAAAAAAGTTTTTAAAACAATGATCATTTTACTCTTTCGTTTATATGATTTATCGTAGGGCAAAGTATAAAATGCAGTTTAAATTGCAAATATGCAGAATAAATATACATTCTCCCCAGTAGTGGCGTAACAATGCAGCTATGGGCCTGTGCTCTAGAGTCAAACTTGGCACCCAAATTTTTTTATATATAACAGTAGTCGCACACTTAACATTTTTTATATTATGTAGATAAAATACTGCATGTTTTTGGTCGTGATAGAACAGGGCCCTTTAACGCCCGGGCCCTTGTTCGATCGAGCACATGGAACACCGGTAGTTACGCCACTGATCTCCCTTAAAATTATAAAAAATATCATGTGAACCGTATTTTATGATTTTTTCTGTGATAAATCATAATAATATACAATAGAATCCGATTATAGCGACGGTCAAGGGACCGGCGATATTATGTCGTACTAACCGGATGACGCATAAAACGGTTTGAAACTGTATTTGAAAACGTTATATGAAAATCTAACTGAGGTTGCACTTCCGTCGTTAAAAGCGGTCGGACGTTATAAACGAAGTCGTACTATTCGGATTCTACTGTATAATAAATAATAATCATTTTTCTTATGATAAATCACAAGAAAAATCATATAATGTAAAGAACCCTTTTTAGTAAAAATGCCTGTATTGCCTCGGATGGTTTAAAAAAATTTATACCTAATTCTCGCAATTTTTCTACAATCTTGAAACATCTTGCTTGAATAAAGCCAGCATCTCAATTTTTTAAAAACTAAAAAGCAAGTAGATGATAATTAAATTAAAATATTAATTAATATTAAAAATATTGCTATTATGGCACTAATAGTTTTTTATTAATCTGTTCTCAATAGCAGGGCTATTCAGGGTTGTAACCAAAATTAGAATTTTAAAATATGGATTTCGTAGCTGTGATAATCGAAAAACTGATTTAAGGTGTCGATTTTCACGAATTTCATAAAAGTATTACTCTCGAAAACTAACGATTTTTTACTTAGGTCATATTTTGATATTTTGGTCAGTCATCAGCTGGCCTATCAGTCCTCGATGAGGAAAAGGTGAAAAGGATGACGTTAACGTTTGGGACACCCTGTATAACAATAATATACAGCACCCAATATATTTAACCACTAAAGTTAGTTATTAAAGGTTTTAACAAGTTTTAATTATGTTTAGGGCGTCAAACGGTCCTCTTTTCATTTTTCTTTTCTTCGGATAGGCTCTGGTTTGCACTGTATGTGCAAAAATTTAATAAATAGGAAAAAAGATTTAAAAAAGTAATAGTCTAAAAATTTTAGCTACCTACAAACTTATTTTGTACTCTTTTTAACCTTTGCGTCAGATAAACAGAACAAATTCTACGTTAAAAACTGAAAACAACGCTTTTTGAGGTAAAAACCTATATTTTTTTAATATTTTTTTAAGACTCTATGAAGAGATTTAGTTCGGAAACTATAAGAAAAAACAATTTTTTATACTTTTACGCAAAATTTTATTAACTGTAATTTTATTAAAACCTATTTTAGTTACCTATATGATCTACAGCAAAAGGCGAATTTGGGATTTTTGGGATCTTTTTTGACAAATTTTCTCCTATTCCAGTTTGCATCTGATGTATAAAACTTAAGATCCTCTTTGTGATACTAAAGTGAAGAGTTATTGACGATTTACATTAATGTTGGGGGCGCTGTCATCACCAACAACGTGGTAGAATTAAAGCGTACACTTCAATGTTTTTATGGTTAAATTTTACAAAAGTTTAGTGTGTTCTTAAATTTGTCGTTATTTGTTTTGTTAATTAGTTATCTTTCATCTTTATTACGTGTGTTAAACCAGAAAACGCCCTGTAGTAGTATTTTAAAAATATTATTTACTAGATTGCAGTAATTGGTACAAACACATACTATTATATAATACACTATACCTATCAATAAATTATTTACCAACTTAATAATAAAACATAATTCACCAAATTGATTGATAAATGCGCGTAAACAAATGCTTTTGAGTACAAATCACGTAAAATGCAATTCAAGCATACGCTTTGACTTAGTTTGAAATTATTCCGCGAAGTGGCGTATTCTTAATTAAATGTAAATCGCGAATAGAAAGAAAAAACGAAATGTTTCTACTAATGTTTAAAAAACTGTAACTTTATGATATTCATTTGAGTAAGGTAAAATAAACTTTGCGTTTTACTTTTCCAATCATGCAAATTCACGCAATAAAATATTGTTTTACTATACTATTTTTTACTACTAACATGAGAAATCATCATTATTTACTCCAGCGAAGTAATAATTCTCACCCTATGTAAATAATGATAATAAAAAAACACATAGATAAATAATAAAACATTTTCTATATTTTTACTGTCACTGTCACTAAAATTTTCACCCATTTTTCAAATTTTATTTGGAACGTTTATTAATTTGACAACTAAACACCCACACTACTTGATATTTCGAAATATTTTAAAATTAGTAGGAAACAACTAAATACTGAGAAAAAGGATTTGTCGCCCCTAACAGAGCTATTAGTATAGCTTTTTATAAGTTTTTTTCTATGCAGATTGCAGAATAAGAAAATTTGTTAAATCAACTAATCTGTGTTACTGAATAAAACAACTTGGTTATGGCAGCAGAAAATTTGTTATAATGAAATTTTACGTGGAGCGAAGATTTTTGTAATATATTAATATATTAATATTATATACAATATTAATATACATATTTATATTAATATAGAAAATTTGTTGAAGCAACAAAAAATTTGTTATAGCAGCAAAACAAAACTCATTTGAGCTACTAAGAGCTACTAAGCTACTAAGAGACAAATCTTTTTTCATAGTGAAGCTATATTTATCAAAATCTAATCAAATCAAATATGGTAATATATTGGTGTTAGTAGTAAAAAAATTCTATATTGTCGTGCTACAAAATCTATTTTTTTGAATTATGAATTTTGGAGTTGTAATTTTGATTGTTTTTATTTTTTTGAGTAACCGATTTTTTATTTTGTGAATAACTACTTTAATTTTTATTTTTGGAAATTGAATTTTGGATTTTGTAAATAAATTATAATGTGAATATTTTGAATAATTGTTCGTGCCATCAAATTGTAACTGTAAGTTGGCACGAAAATTTTGATTAAGAATGCTTTTGCCAGGTCCGTCAAGATGGACGGGCGCGTTTTGCAGAAGTGTCCGCTGATTTTGTGTCTCTGATTTGAGATTGCTTGAGAATTGTGCGAATAAATAGTTTTGATTTTCGTGAGTAATTATTTTTGATATTTTGGATATTTTTGTCCCAATTTGGACGAATTTTTGGACAGTGTTGGATGAGTTTTTGGAACGATTCTGAAGAATCAATTATTGGAAAAAGGGACATTTAATTAGGGAATGGCTCAATTGCTTTAAAAATTTCAACAAGACGGCGCAACATGTCACACAGCTCGTGCCACAATTGAGTTACCGAAGGAAACGTTTGGTAACCGCATAATTTCACGTTCCGGACCCGTGAATTGGCCTCCAAGAGCGTGCGATTTAACGCCGCTAGACTATTTTCTGTGGGGATATGTAAAGTCCCTAGTCTACGCCGATAAGCCCGAAACGATCGACCACTTGGAGGACAACATTCGCCGCATTATTGTCGATATACGGCCACAAATGTTGGAAAAAGTGATTGAAAATTGGACCTCCAGATTAGATTACGTCCGAGCCAGCCGTGGCAGTCATATGCCAGAAATCATATTTAAATTATAATGCCAAAAGATTATCTTTTGAATAAAGTCAATTTCATGTCGATTTTAAAAATGCATCCTTGTTTTATTTCATTTCAAAGTTCTATACCTCTAAAAAAACACCCTTTATACATCGTATAGAAAGAAGCCTTATGTTTTGGCTCCGTGTCTGTCCGCATGTTTCAAATTTAAGAAAATTCTAGAAAGTAGTATAGAAGCCTAAAGGTTGGTTTATGCAAAACGCCGACGCACGCACCGCACGCGCTGCACGCATGAAACGCCCCGCACAAAACGCCGCACAAAAATATTGGTTTATGCAGTTCGAATGCGTTTGACGCGTTCTAGTGCGTTTTCTGGTTACCAATTAGAATAAATTCACCTTACGGTAGATGGCGCTAATGTTATTTTATTTCATTATTTAAAATTTTTTTAAATCAGATAATCAAAAATTATTATTTCTAATAAATCAGAAAGATGGACTGGTTTCTTTTGTAGGTATTTTCGACCCAAAATATGGTGAGCATGAAAGTTAAGCTTTGGGGTCGATAATTTTTCATCGTGCTATTATTATTTCTAGAAAATATCACAATAATTAAAATAAATTAAAAATTAAATATCAATTATAAGCTAAGGTAACAATTATAATTGATATTTTTATTTTTAATTTATTATTAATATCTAATAATTTTAATTTTAGAAAAATAAATTAGTAAAATAAAATGAGGAACTAAAATTTACTTTACATCATCTGCCAAAATAAGATTTATAATAAATTACTTTCGTAATTTTAAATTTAAAAAAATTGTACCACAACAATAATATAACTTGAAAAGTTCCTAGCGTTACGCGCTGCAATGAAAACCAAAGATAAAATAAATTTCGAGGTTATGCACGCACGTCACGCGCGTCAGCGACGTGCATAAACGCTACTACAGAAATTCAATGTTTCAACTTTATTTGCTTGCGTGCAGTGCGTGCGGTGCGTGCGTCGGCGTCTTGCATAAACCAACCTTAAGAACTGTCGCAAAAGCGAGTTCTACCTTGTTTTTCTTTATTACTTATTATTGTTTTGACAGTAACCATATATGGTAACTATCTAGTCAACAAATTGACACACTTCTTGAATTTTGCTCATTTTAAAAATGTTGTTCAATTAATGTTTTAAAATTTCAATTTTTTACGATTTTCGGTAAAATATAATACTATACTAGTCAGGAAAATGTCTCACTTTACTCGGAGCTTTAAAATACTCGGCACAGAGTGCCTCGTATTTCAATATTGCTCCTCGTCAGTAATGTATCATTTTCCTGACTTTTAGGTAAATAACTATTACTTGCTTCAATTTATTTAATCAATCAGCATAAAATTAACAACTATTTATTATTGCTCACTTGCGTCCGAACAGGTCGATGCGATGGAAATCAAAATAAAAAGAATTTGCTATTCCTAAGTATATTCTGGTAAATCCAAATTCTTTGTATTTTAAACTTTTACCTTCATAAATTTTATAAGACGGTAAATTTCGGAAAACCTCAAAAATGATTATAATTTTGTTGGTTCCTGTCCGTTTCAGGTAAGTAGGCTATTTACGTATAGAACGGCTTAATTGCAAACGAAAATAATTTATAAAAAAATATATTTCAATTGAAATCCTGAATTTCTTGATACTATTAACTTGAAAACAGAAGAGGGCGGTAGGTTCCTATTACTTTTAAATGTTTTCCTAGTGCGAATATTTTTCCAAACAGATACAATAAGCCCATATCAATATTATGGATAATAGCTTATTCGACACTACATAGAAAAAAAACTTAAAAAACTGTTCAAGAGAACTGGCAATAGCTCGTGCGGAATTGTTAACATTTGCTATATTGGCAATCCGTCTTGGATATTTTATAATTGTGTTAAACATTCCAAACTTTTCCGTTTCCTGTCCCCACGACACAAATAGTAAATTTTTGAATACCTACACATGACGTTCGGCATATTACCAAAGTGAGACATAATAGTTACACATAAAAGAAGTTTTAAAGGTATTGTAATTTGTCAACTCGCTACATTGCTTTAGAAAAGTTATAAAAAAAGAAAATGTGAAATTCGTTTTCTTATTATTATTTTTTCACTTCGACTCTTCATTTTTTTTAATAATGTCTGTTTTTCTTGTCGAAAAAATGAACGTCGAAATGGTTTTGGGTAATTTTGAAAAGAAGAGCAATTTTTATTAATCATAGTTTAGCAAACTAGGTGCCTACGTCGCTTGTTTGACTTTACGTGATAGGTAATTTGTTTTGTAAGCAAAGGCGAATAGACCGCCCTTTGAATGAAGTTTGGGTGGTCACTTTTAAAAGTTGTATGTTTCTTTTTCTCAAATGTCCTTTTAAGAAGATGCCGCGTGAAATTGGGCATTAATTATGTGATTTTGCTTTTTTTGTGCGCCTTGCTAGGTAAGATCTTTATAAATCTAACAGATGGTATTTGATGATTGTTGGTTGGTATCTTTAAGTATTTTTGTTTGTCGTTGATCGTGGATATTTCCAGCCCTTACACATTAAAGTCTTTTTTGTTTATCTTAATAGATTTTTGATTACTATAATGAAGTCGAAGAAAAAGGTAGCGGTCGGAGTTGCCGTTTAAAAATAAATCAATAATTAAACAACAACTAATTTAATTTTTTGCAAATCATGTGCGATCCAAAATTTAATTACGAAAAACCGGTACCCACTACTTGAAAAATTATTTATGTAGTAGAGGTATGGGATTGTTACAAAGTAGTTGCTTAAAAAAATAAGATTAATTATAATGACAAGGTAGTGTAGGCAATTGTCAGATTATTAAATCGTTCGTGTATAAAACAGAATCAAAGTTCCTTAATCATGTACCAAATTTATTTTCATATGTCAAAAATGATAATGATTTTGGTCGTATATTTATTTGAGTGGCTGCTAGATTGAAGTGTTGGGTGCACTTCAATTGAAGCCGCACGATAAATCATCGAGTCATCATCAACCAACGACCATGGAAAGCAGCGTCGAGATGGTGTTTGAAATTTGATCACTATTCGTGTAATTTCCTTTAATTTCGCACGTTCGCAGACCACCTACTCGGCAAGGACACACAAGGATAATAGGGCACAGGTCATGACGAAGTTGGGCAGTCGGTCGATTATTTCTAGTGCCTCTATTTAACAAAACCGCGTCCAACACTCAAAATGTGTACTAATGAGCAGGCGGCCCCACAGCCTGCTCGATGCCGTGCTGATTGCGTTTCCCTGTCAGAACCTACTTGACTATGCTCTATAATCAAGTCCTGCCGAAACACAATTATTTACCTTTGCTAAATAGTTACATATTATTGTTTGTCTTGTTTCCTTGCCTTGTTTATATAGAAGAGCAACTTTTTTGTTTGTATAACCACCGAGTCATAGAGAATAATGCTCGTAATTTTTAACAACAATACAAATTGTTACAAAATCACAACAACCATTATCGAGGAGCACAAATAAATTACTGACTATAATTTTTGTGCATCACAATACATAATCTTATAATAGCATTAAACAGTGGTAAACCATAATCTTTACATTTAAAAAATAGTTCCGTTGATTGAAAGGTTACACCGTGTATCGCTCATATAAACAAAAGCCGTACTAATTAACGTCACAATTTTGGATTTAGCTATCAACTAAAAGGTTTCGTCACACATAAATGGCATAAAATTGATTACCGAAACCTATGAATGGTTTATACATTAGATCAGTGGTTCCCAAAATGGTCCCTACGGACCTCCAGGGGTCCTCTTTTAATTAAAAATTAAAATTGATTTGGGGGGTCTCTGAATAACGTCAAGGGGTCAAGTTTAATAGTATAAAATAAAAAATAATATTCAGATAAATTCTGTTTAAATTGCCGTGACGAATGAGACATAGCAATCCAACACTCAAACTGCCAGCCTACTACTACCGTGAATCATATTTTACTACATCTTGGGCTTTAGATCACAGCAGTGATTTTATTTATTTTTGGAAAATAATTTAAATTCTTTCAAGTCCGTTATAGTGGAAAGTACAAATTAAAAAAAATGTACTGTGTTAATTCCCCATGTTCGAGTGTGCGACCGACCACTGGGTATAAAAAACCTGATTCGTATTATTTTGAACATATGGAAATTAAAATAAGGCCCAACTTTTAACTAATAGAAAGTGCAAATAAAAATCATATATTATATTTATATAATGAAACCTAAAATTACTGTTAACTGCTGTAGCAGAAGAGCACATGCATACATAATATACATCTATACGTGTAGTTAAAATTAAGTCTTTTTATTCGAACAAAATTTGTTTTAGGTATTAAGTAATCTCTCATGATGGTATGGGAGAACAAACGGTCGCCGAAACAACACTATTCTTATTTTAAATCCCATGATCTGTACTTACAATGATATTTAATGCCATTATAATTTTCCAAGTGGCTGAGTTGGTCCCGGTCTTTATGCTTAATCTACATGACCGACTGAGCTGTTTGAATGCGGTTATAAACCCATTTGCAAATCTCTTTTGTTGCCTTTTCATGCGTATCACTTGGTATTGAACATATTGACATTATTTAGTAAAATTCTGCGTCATTAGTTTAACATGCATTCATTGGACGACAAGTGACCATGTTGCGGTATGATATGGTAAAATACTTCTCTTATCTTATTTCATTGTGAGAATTTTTGGTTTCGAGCTTTTAAGCTGCCTAATTAAATTAAAGTAATAATTATTCGGCCGAAATCTTAATGTTGTGCACATTCCGAGCAGTAATCTTTTAAGTAAACTTAATTATAAGTATTGTTTTTGGCATTCGTTTTACATTCCTAGCCAAACAAAATCGCATTTTTCGACTTTTTATAGTGACACTGTTAATGAAGAGACTGGCAGACAGGTAGCAAAGTGTGATTAAGGTAACCACCCGCAAACGCCCTTGAGTCGCGATTCCACTACAAAAATTCACTCTTCATTCCACACATTCTACAATTTAATTTCTAAACTTAAAAAAATCTCGTTCAAACGGTTCCCGAGTTCACCTATTCTATTCAACCTCTATCTCTCTTTTCCTATCTTTAATTTTGCAAACAGGATATTTCTGAAAAAATAACTGAAATATTGCTATAAAATACGAGTTTTTAACTACATACTTAAGAAACGAATTTAGTATCCAATGGAATTAAATCAGATTTAATCAAAAAGAAATATCATATTGCACTCACCACATTAACAAAATCCTGAAATGTGATAGCTGGAGTGGTAGCTGAGCGAGCTTTCTCCATTAGTACTTCTCGTTTACCGGATCCAACTCGTTGTCTAAATTCCGGTTGTTCTAAAGCAGTTAATAAGTCCGGCCAAGGAATTTCTCCAAATCCTTCGGGATCGTACTAAATTTAAATTTAGGATACTGAAAAATGCATTCCGAATTTTAAACTTACTTGGTCGAAAAACTGCCTCCATTGCTGGAACAAATAAAATTATGTGAAATGTAGGCCTTGATTGCTTTTTTAAGCTTTCTATGATGTATATGCTATTCTTCTATGTGTTTATGTGTGCAAATATTGTGTCTTTTTTTAAAATTCCAAAAGTAATAATAAATTTATCAAGATTTTATACATAGAAGACTTCACCGAAAGACTAAGAAAGATTGTTGAAGTCCTATTGCCGATTAGAAATGTACATCATTCAGGACAATAGAAAATTGTATACAGCTCTCAAAGAGAATATTAAAATTGCTAAAAAAAATTCAATTCGAAAGTTAGCCGGGAAGATTTACAGAAAATAATTTTTTTTTAATGTTGATAGTGAAAAATTTAGAATATTTTCTAAAATTACATCGCAATATAGAACTAATTCTAAATCCCTTACAAATTAAAATTCTGGAAAGTCCGACACACCTAAAAATTCATTAAGTTGTTATGCGTCGTTCTCATTCAATTAACGCTACGTAAATTAATCGAAAGTAACAAAAAAATATGAGATTTCTGCTTTAACACTTCGTTTTCGTCCACGTATTTGACGTGAATTGGTTAATAAAATAAATAAAAATTCATTTAAAGTCAAACACATAGATAAAAATGAGATTTTAAAAGAGAAATGTAATATTTTTTGAGTTATTTTCGATTAATTTTTCCGCAGCACCGAGACGGTCGTATGAAAATTTTAGACTCTCTCCGGATTCGAACCTTGGAGTTAGCAGTTGTTCGGCTAACTTACTAAGCTAACAACCGTCTTTTTTATACATAGAAAAGAGAAAAACCCACGAAAGCTATGAATTATTACAAAAAAATTCCCTTTATTGTTTTGTTATTGTAAAAATAAATTACCGTTTTATGAATTTCAAAAAACAACTTTGTCTGTCATCTCCAGGCTATAATCAGCATAATTAATATTTTTCAGGTGCATTCCTCCCTCCCTACCCTATTTTGAATTTTGGATCGAAACTAATCTAAATCGTTTGTACCTCGTGTGTACCCGTTTGTAACTTATTATTTTCATTTGGACTAACCCTGTTTTTGAGATATTTCAAAATGTCTGATAAAGGCATTTTGCCCCCCCCCCCATTTCAAAGTTAAAATCTAAAATAATCCAAAAGTTTGTTTGTAACCTGTTACTGCTTAACAGGTTCCCACGTAAGTGTTTATAGTATTTTCCAGGTCCTCTTCCCCTAAAAATCCTTACATTATTAATAGACTATCCACAAACAAAACAACAAATGAAATATAGGTACAACCCCGAATAAAAAAGGTACAAATATAGGTACAAACAATTTATACAGCTTTGTTTGAAATAATTCGAGAATTTTGAAATATTCCTTATTCTGTGAAATTTCGAAAATCTCAAAAACAAACGATTTAGACTATTTTAGATTAAAAACTTAAAATGAGGGGGGGGCTGGCGAAATGCACCTTATTTTTTTCTTTGATCTGCAAATTTAGGTTTCAATTGTTTATTTATAATTTAAATAAATAGTTTGACCGATTAGTGCGTCGAGATGACAAATATTACGAAAACAAAAAACCACTGCAATGTTTACAAGTTAATTAAAAATTCTTGTTTATTATTATTGAAGAAATTTCAAGTCGATTAGTATACGTATACTACATACATCACGTAATAATTCTTTCTTAAGGTCAAATTCATCCGGTTCGCTGCCTAGGTCGGTGTGATCCGTATCATAAATTGGATCAAATTCGTCCGGTTCCGGAATCGATGCTAATGATCCAGTGATTGTGGCAATGTGTCCGGGTTCTATTCCAGATTCTTCAGATTGCGCTAAGGACATCGTGGTTCCTAAAATTCTTGTCGTAGAGGGCGACAGGCGATGGGGCCAAGCGGAGTGCGACAGCATCATGTAATTTTTGGTTTGAAAATCGACTAAGTGTTCTGAGTAAATAATTTAATTTTTAGTTTTTTAATTGTCCGTTATTGCACTAATTTATTGCACCACAATAAATTTAAAATTTTAACTTGCATTAATAACTTCCCAAGTTCACCACCTTCAGCTAATTTCAAAATTTTCTTGAGTGATTTTTAGCACATACATTTTAAATGAACCAACACCGAAATATTTTAGCAGTTCTCGAATAATGTAAAAAGCACTTAAGAAATATTATTGCGTCGTTTTTTCATTTTTATTTACTACAAGAAAAACTTTTTCATCATTTGTACCGCATTGTAAAGCACACACAAACCACGTTTGTTTATGAAACCGTCATTTTTCTCCGATGCTTTTCGACCATCTAAATATAGAAATTTTTATATAATTGAACGCACGTCGCGCTAACAAATTGTCTTTCAATACGTATATGGTAGGTCGCTTTTATTTGGAACAGTGTATTTTGGAATCGCGCGCAAAGTCATCGATTTTCTTTTGGGTAATGCAACGATACAACCATAGCTGCATTGTCGGTGCACCATTAAAATTTTCTCTATTCCTTGCATTGGGCGACTAGAAAATGTGACTCACGCACTTGGTGTGCTGGGGTTGTTGAAGTGTTAAAAAATTTGATCCCTTCTAATTTTGTCCTAACGATACTGGAGAAGTAAGGGGAAGTAATTAATTTTTAGGGGAATCAACAAGTTGAAAATGTATGAAAAATCTAAAAATTAGGTCGAAGTACGAAGTGGTTATGCAACCCATTGGTCAAATAGCGCAAAAATATTGTTTGCGCTTTAAATATTTCTAGATCCGCCTCTGTACATTTCCAAAATTAAAACAATAATTATTATATATCCCCTTTACTTACGAGTGGATTAATCTAATATTTTGAGGATAAAATGATTAAAGTAATATTTTTTTTAAATACACAATGTTTAAATCAAATCTATCCTTCAAATAAGCGAAGCTAATTTAAAATTTAAATTTTATTTTGACGTTTCGGTCAAACCACGTGGTTAAAATCGACTTTGACAGTTGCAACCAACACAAACAGAATGTAACCGAAAGAGGTCAAAGCAAATTGCTTTCACTGTTTTTATAATAAGACTTTCTTAATTTTATTATTAAATAAATGTTAAATTTGTGTTTACTTAATTATTTGTGTTTGATATGTTGCGCATAAAGCTGACATTTTTAAAATCGCAAGTGTCGATATGATTTCTTCACGGTTGTCATCAAATTCCGGCGTAATAAATAATATTTTTCGCAGATTATCGTTGTCAAGTGGCGATTTAAGTCGTTCTAATAATTTACATGCTTGTAACAGTGGCACACCACACAAATTTACCCCTGTAATTGATAGCATTTATAGCAAACGGTGAGGAGATAATTATTATTTAATCAATTTGTTGCCTTTTTGTTTTGCAATATGTCGACCTTGAAAAGCTGTGCACGACTTTTGACACTGACTTTCGTGCAAGTATAAATAATTAAGTAGAAAATCTTCTTTTAGGTCATTGTCTTGCTGTCACAAACAAGAATTTCTTTCGATTTGCAAAATGTCGAGCAGTGTACCTACAACTTCGTCAGAAAATAATACTAATCGATTGGCACAGGAAAAGTCGCCTTATTTATTGCAACATGCAACAAACCCTGTCGATTGGTATCCTTGGGGTGACGAAGCCTTTGAAAAGGCCAGGAAGGAAAATAAACTCATATTTTTGTCAGTTGGATACTCAACTTGTCATTGGTAAGATTAATATAAAATAATCATCTTTAGCCTTTCCTGTACTTTCCCCAGAAGTAGATTTCAGCATTTAAACCCCACGGTTTCTTAAACCTGATTGGGGAATGTGCCTGGAACCTCATGTAATAGTTGATTGTGAAAATCATCAACCCAGGGGGCCGGATTGCTTTACGTACCTTCAGATACTTTGAAACTGCTATAAGAAAGTTTAGACTCTCTTTTCAATTGAATCGGGCACCTTAGCATCAAGCAGCTGTTTGGCTAACTTACTAGGCTAATGACAGTCTCATGAAATGGAACGGAACACTTGGAATATCTTGAAAAACTTGACAAAAGTCGATAATAAATTATTATTAAGAGTTACTAAAATGTTTTTTAAAGTTGTTTTAACTAAACATTAGTTTTTAAGTCTTCAATTATTTGAATTTGAAATCCTTAATAATTTCATTTTAGGTGTCATGTCATGGAAAAGGAATCATTTGAAAATGCTGCAGTTGCGAGAATTATGAATGAACACTTCATCAACATTAAAGTAGATCGTGAAGAACGTCCCGACGTGGACTACATGTACATGTCATTTGTCCAAGCTTCAACAGGGAGTGGGGGCTGGCCAATGTCTGTCTTCTTAACTCCATCATTGGAGCCACTTGCAGGGGGTACCTATTTCCCACCAGAAGATATGTACGGTCGTCCTGGTTTTAAAAGTGTGTTATTAAGTTTAGCCGAACAGTGGAGAACTCGTCCAGATTCCATTAGCAGCTCGGGTACGTAAAAAACCTGGGCACAGTAAATTTTTTTTACTTAAATATTTTTGAATCAACAGGAAAACATGTTCTGGAAGCTTTGAAAAGCGTATCTGGGCACAATGTGGCTACTTCATCGCGCATTGAAATACCATCAGAAGATTGTGGAAAAAAGTGTGTCCAACAATTGACGCGCTCATATGAACCCCAATTTGGTGGTTTCTCTCGTGCGCCCAAGTTTCCTCAACCTTCCAATTTCAACTTCTTATTCCACGTTTATTCGCGAGACAAGAATTCCGAGGAAGGTCAACACGTTTTGGAAATGTGTTTACACTCGTTGAAGAAAATGGCTTGTGGAGGAATTCACGATCACGTAAACTGTGGTTTTGCAAGATATTCAGTTGATGCTAAATGGCACGTTCCGCATTTTGAAAAGATGTTGTACGATCAAGGACAGCTGGTGGTTTCATATTGCGATGCTTACGTCGTAACCAAAGATCAATTTTATGCCGATGTAATACGAGATATTCTGAAATATGTAAGTCGAGATTTGAGTCATCCACTGGGTGGATTTTATGGAGCAGAAGATGCGGATTCGTATCCAGAGCATGGGGCAAAACACAAACAAGAAGGTGCTTTTTGTGTTTGGGAATATCAAGAAGTGCGCGATTTGATACCCGATGAAACTCGCGCCGACATTTTATGTTACCATTACGGCATAAAGCAAAAGGGTAACGTGGAACCAAAGCAAGATCCTCATATGGAATTGAGAAATAAGAACGTCCTTGTTGTGTTGGGCTCGTACGAAGAAACTGCAGAAAAGTTTGGTATTAGTGTAGAGGATTTAAAAAAAATTTTGGCTGAGTGTCACGAAGTTTTGTATGCTGCACGACAAAAACGTCCAAAACCCCATGTTGACACTAAAATGGTGACTGCTTGGAATGGACTCATGATATCTGGTTTCGCTAAAGCTGGATTTGTTTTAAAAGATCAAAGTTACATCAACAGAGCCATTCTAGCTGTTAACTTTATTAAAAAGTTTTTATACAACGAAGAGACGAAGACATTGCTAAGATGTTGCTACAGAGGAGACGATGACCAAATCAGTCAAATGTAAAATAGAAAAACTATTTGTGGTAATAAAAGCTAATGTTAATATTTTTTGGTTTAGAGGAAATCCAATTGAAGCTTTCTTGTCCGATTATGCGTTTTTGATTCGTGGCCTTCTGGATTTGTATGAAGCATCGCTGGATACAGATTGGTTGCAGTGGGCTGAAGTTTTGCAAGAAACTCAAGATCGGAAGTTTTGGGATGCACAAGGTTCTGGTTACTTCAATAGTCCGGAAGGGGATCCCAGTATTTTAATTAGAAGCAAACAAGGTGAGTCACTTAGGTGTCGGAGGCAGTCGTGTCGATGTTGGAGTATTTTATTATTATTTTTGTGTTGGGATTGCATTTGTTTTTGAGACATGCGATCAATACCTGAATCAAAAACAGAAATATTTATTTGTCTCTTAAATATTCAGTTAGATGGCGCTTGCATGCCTTTCTGAGATATAATCTGAATTTCTGCAAGTAGTTTTCTATTTTCAACTATTTTCAGTGTTTTTATCTCTTGAAGCTGGTTCACACTGTACAATTTTGGTATTATAGAACTTATAGCTAAATAATAAATTTGACTATAATTAAATTAGTTAGGTATGCTACAAAATGCTCAATGCTTGTGTAAGTGCTCAAAAATGCAAGTTTGATTCAATTTGTTTATTCGTAAAACAATAAAAATTATAATTAATGTTTTGATTATAATGTATTATAATAGATACGACAAAACATGAGGATACTCTAATATTCATTTCAAGTTAGGTTACATTTTATTTATTTTCATATATTTTCCTGTAATAATATTCTAATAAAATTTATGAAGTGGTATGGTGCGAATAATCTCGGTCTTCGAAGTCAATATAATAAAAAAAATGACTTGGAAAAATAAATTGGCTATAAATCGGAATAGCCTATAATTTTGCAATTTAAATGCATATTTTGTTTTTATCTAAAGTAGCCGTTAAAATAATTCAAGTCTATTTTTTACTTCCAATAGAATAAATAAAAACGAATATTTGTAAAAAATTCTGAATATTTTGAAACTTGTACAAAAACAAATTCTAACATTGGGTTATAACGGTTATATCAAGCTCGCTTATTTAGATTTAATGTTTAATGTTTTCAAAATAAAAAAATTGTTGAATCTTTAATAGACAAAATAAATGAGAACAGCAATGCCTACATAATATATTTTATGTTCGTACAAAGATTTAATTTCGATGAAAACCAATAATATATCACATTGTGAGTTATTTCGACATTATTACATTTTGCAATTACATAGGTTTTTTGTGTATAATTAAAGCCGAACACGAATTTTCTATCAGTTCAAATGCGAGGGAAACTGATATTTATATAGTAAAACACTTTTAATTTTTATTTTTTTTCGTGAAAATGGGCAAATTTTCGTGTTTTTACTATTGATAGAAAGGAGCGAATATATTATGCGTTTAGAATGTGATATTGTAAGTTAGTATGTTCCCTCATAACCAGGCCCGGATTGGGAGAATTTTTGAACCTGAGCTTTGACCATTAACCGGCCCTCATCCCTAGTAGTACAGTTAATTTGTGCTCAAAAGGGCTTCTAGCTGGAAAGTTGTGGGGTAGTTTTGATTTCTTCCATTCTATATGATTTTTGGAGTGTCGAATCGGAAGTTTACTAACAAAATTTCGTGGTACAGCATGAAAAAAAAGGTAAAAAATCTCATTTTTTCGCGTTGTTAAATAACTTGTTGATTCATAACGAAAGTACATGAAATTTTCTACAAATTTCACTATTTAGGTTTTTTCTCCGACAAACCGTTAGGGTTCAAGCGCTAGTTGAAAATTGGCGTATTTTGTCTGTCTTCACAAAAATCCACTTTTCCACTCCAAAACTCTAATTTTTATTAAAAGCCATCATTTAATGAATTCCTTCCAGTTCTCTGCACATATCTTGTTTGAAAATTTATGATTAAAAAAATATGGTAAATATTCTGCCATTTTAAATGTGCTATATTGAACTTGTACATATATTATAAGAAATGATCTAATTTTGATAAAAGTTTGTACTTTTATTTTAAAATTAAATTAAAATTTTTAAAAAACCCTGAAAAAGCACTCTTGAAAAAGAATGAAAAAAATTTCATTAACTAGCTTTTTATATTCTAAACCTTAACTCCGTTTGCATTTTATATAAATACTACTAGTCAGGGAGCTGCAATGAAATATATGTAAATATGAGCACAATGCCTTAAAGTAGCAAACTGACTGTTCGGAAGTTTAGAATTCATTAAAATATAAACTACCACCTGGACCCTGGATATGCCTGGATGTAGTAGCTTCGACGACCCCTACTATTTATACCAAGTAATACAGTATAAGAGAAATTTTATTCCCAAGTCAGATTGTTTACGAGTATATTATACAATTTATAGTTAATGAAATTGAAATTAATGAAATTTACAATTTACTTTTTTGTTACATTAGAAGTGCCGTGCTTATAAAAATTAAAAGTCAAAAATACCTAGAACCCATACTGCCTTTGGATCAAATGGTTTATAACAATTAATTTTGAAAGGGGTCAAAATGACCCCTCGCGCGCTTCTAGTGTTGTCTAGAACTATTTGTGCAACGCGGTTATAAAGAAACAGGGAAAGAAATGCTGCCTAGCAGTCTGCAACCAAGGAAATTTGTCTACCGTAAACACTAAACGCAAAGTATATTAATAATAATGCTATTGAAAACAGACTTGAACTAAAATTTATTCCAACGTATTTGACTTAATATCTTTCATTGGATGGACTATATGCATTGTGTACTGCAATATTTTATAGAATTTATTGGTAGGTAATTTTGCATATGAATAGCTCCCCATTTTATCCTACAATATGGAGTTTTCCGAGATTAGATACAAGCGAACCACAAATTTAAAAGTCAATATTGCCTAAACGAGTTACATTGAATTGAGGATCGTTAATTTATTAGCATGGAAAAATAAGCAATTACATAAATGTCGTCCTTGTTATTTAATATAATTTGCTTCTAAAACGTTGGGGAAAACGTTGTGGATAGTGGTGCCGTGCTTTTAATATGATTGGAAGGCTTACGTCGCTCATGATAAATTAATATGAGTAGAAACTCAGAAAGTGGATATACCTACTATATTTTTGAGATTTTTATTATTTTTAGAACGAGTCTCATTTTCTTTACAATCGTTTTATATTATATTTAAACGTATCGTATATTATGTACAGTGAATAAAGAAATGATTCGGACAGTCCTATGTTGGCAATGTAAATTGTACCTTTTGAAGACTTTGTTATATAAAAATTGCTTTTGCAGCAATACTATACAACATTTTTTGTTGTAAATTCCATTTCCTTTATTTTTGTGTTTTGTAGTACCGTTTCTGAGATACAGATGGCAATTTTTAGTTTTTCTTAAATCACTGTAACTCGGAAACGGTGCGACGAAGTAGAAATATGTACCTACATAATATAAATAAAAATGAACATTATTAAAATATTTAACTCATTTTTGTGAAATCCTTTTTATTAAACGTATTCTGGATTAGATCTTTCGTTGTCCGCATCAGTGGGTACAAAGGAATTGATACCGTTTCGTCATTACCATTCATTTGTGATATAAAACTTACAGTTATTTAAATATTCTTAACGCAATAGATGATATTATGCTACAAAAACTATAAAATTTATTGAAACCGTGCTAACAACCTAGACGTTAGTTGGCGCACGTAAAACTTAAATAAAAAATAAAGTTATTAGATAAAATATGGAATGGAAGCTCTCATAAAAATGATTTAGTTACAGTTTGGAACTTTTTAATTGCGGTGTAACGATGTTTATTTATTGAACTTGGAATGGCGAAATAAATTTAATAATTTTTGCGACACTTTAAATTGTCTGTATGTCTATTTTAGTACAGGCAATGAACGCTCAAAACGGAAATCTAAAGGGTCGATATCCCAATTTTTGACTTCGGGGTTGTGTTTTGGCTAGTTAGGAGGTTTAATATACCAGAAGTCTCTGTACTTAGGAGGATTATGGTTTTTTGCTTATTTCTCGAAAACGCTTAGCTCTGCCTAAAATGTGATTATTTACAAAACTGAAGCTGATAATAGTATATTACTGGCCTAGACTCGAAAATTACGCGTTACAGGACACACAGATCTTTTTAAAGCTGTAAGCACAGTAACAAATAATTTTTCGGGCAGAGGTGAGTATACTATTTTAACTGAAAACAAAAAATATATACCAAAAATAAAACGATATTGTTTAAAAATTGCAGTGTATTATGTAGTATGTCGGTAAGGGCACAATTCTGTTTCAATTTCTCTTATAGAAAATATTTATTTCTTTTCTAGGATTCCACGACAAAACACCGGAAACAAAAACTCCGAAAGCCAAGAACACAGAAAGTGAGACTAGTGTTTGAATGGCGTGGAAACGCTGTTTTTCGATATTTTTGTTTTCGGTGTTTTGGCTTTGGAGGTTTTTTTTTACGGGTTTTTTTTTCTAGGTCAATTTCAAACGGCAATTAAAATGCACCAGATGGTTAAACTACGGCCCTACTTTGAAACTCGCGTTTTTTATTTTGTTATTGTAGAAATAAATTACCGTTTAGTGAATTTTCAATTTTAGTTTGCTAATTAAATTAAGTAATATTTATTTTTAAATATTAAAACTACAATTTGATAGCTAGAGTTGATACACTTTTATCATTTAGAAATCGACTTATAATGAAAACACTTTACAAGTCGGTTTTTGAAAGAACTAACTAGGGAATGTTTTGCTTTCTCACTCAAGAAGACATTCGGAAAGCATAGTTTTCTCTAAGTTTTCCGATAATATTTATAACAAGAATGTTGTTATTTTTTTTTGTATATTGCTGTAATATTATTTGATACAAATCTCATTAGGGTATATCTAAATTACAAAGTTCTTCCAAATTCATAATTTAAAACTTATCGTTCAAGTTAAAACTTTCACTTATCACTCCGTTCTTATCTTCCAACAATTTTGACCTTACAAATATTAAATTTTCAATCCAAATTCTGTTCCAAAATAATAAATTTTACTTCAACTTTTCTTAAATTTGATTACCAATTAAGTATTTACTAATAAAATAATAATTTTCTAACTTATTTCATTTAAATTATACCGGCGCGACGTACAGCTGTCTGCTAACAATGAAATCAAACATTTTCCAAAACTTCATCATAAACCAATCAAGTTTCGTCTGCAATTTTACTTCCATTCGAATATAATCTTTTCCACCTTTTTACTTTAACACCTGTGGCTTCTGTCTCAACGTTATTTTTCAAAATCAAGCAACTATTTTTCAACTTATAAATAAATCAAACAACTTCTTAATCAAAAATATCACTTTAATTTCCCACACTGTACGAAATTCAATCAATATTCAGCAGACGCACAAAATTTGCCATTTTGGCAAAAAGCCACGATCATGCCGCCAGTTGACGCCAAGTCCACAACTCGCGGCAAATACAAAATTTACAAAATTATTCAAATTAAACACGAAACATCTCTCAAGAAATAAATTCTTTTAAATTTTATTCAATACCTCCCTTATTCAAAAATATCATGATGGTGTAAATTTTTGCACATGGGCAGTGCTTTAGTTTTAGGGCACATAAAAAACTAGTTACGGCACTGCTACTTAACATGTGGGTGAAGTCACACAAAGTTAAATATGAATGAATAATGGATAAGTTGTAAATATTTAGATTAACATCCGCCAATGTTGTAAAAATATTAATAAATTACCAACGTTAACTTAAAATACGAAATTATGAGTAAGCGTTAACCTATACGCTTCCAAAAACGGAGTTACGTTTGTCGGTTACTCTGTACATAATGATATACGTAGCGCGTTCTGCGTGCTTCGACGATGAGGCGTAGATGAAGGAAACTGACACAATCATATTAATTTTTTAAATTGTTTTTCAATACGAAGAACGCAAGCTCTTTGTTACTTTCCCGTTGAACTTAATTTGACATAAAAGCAAAGCGTTTCTGCAAAATAAAATATTTATAAAATATTTCAGGAAATCGTTAAACCATAACACGAACAAAATTTTACGATCGCTTAAGTATGAATGAGGTTCAGAAAAGTATTAAATAAAAGTAATATCTGGTCAGACCTAATAGAGGTGATCTGGTTTACTGGCTGAGCCGTAAGAGCGCTCGAAAAGCACATTAAAAATTAATACATAAATATGTGGGTTGCTCAAAAGCCGCCAACCGGCGGTAGAAATTTATACATACAACATATAGATATATGTTAAGCATGATTAAAGGTTGTACTTACATAAAAGATAAATGAGAAGGTCTGGAAAAGCAAAGACTAACGTGTCATAATATTTACACATGGGATCTGGTCAGTGTTATACTGCATGCTTGTTGGCACGACCATCCCACGGCTATTCCTGACCCGAAAAAATGTTTGAATACATTTTGACGAGTTTGCATAAAAAATCAGACCAAAACATCACAACAACTAATATAATAAATGCAAAACAAATTCAAATACATTCGTAGCCGCCATTTTTATTGTCAAAACTCGAGAATACAATTTTAAGAAAAATAAAAAAAAATTTTATTTTCCACATTACACTAAGTTTGCGAAATTTTTGTGTAACAATTCAATCCTATGCATCTTTGAGAATAAAAGTAATAATGTTTCAGCTGCTGCAGCTTTTAGCTCATCATGCATTGGAATGCACTTTTGTTGTGTATTGTACCACTTTCAACTTGACTTGCTGAATATTTGACGAATAATTGTACATGCAGTTAATTAAAATCATTATGAGGCTGTAATGGCACATCGAGCGCCTTCAACTTGATGCTCAAACACTCCAAAGCGCACTAATTTTGCCATTCCTCTTATAAATTGCGTATGTTTACGCTTAGAAGAAAGCGAAACGCTGACGTCAGAAATGATTTAAGTAAGTTTCTTGACTTGACGAATTATTATCTGCCGATGTTAATTATTATCCTAGAAAACATAATTTAACAAAAAACAACCAATCATAAAAGGATTACTACCCCAGATAACTTGTAAACTTACGACAAGTATGTCGTTTGCTTGCCATGACAAGCTTTACGTAGTAAGCCATGTGATAAGCTTGCCACAAGGCTTTTGGCGACAAGCTTGACATAAAACCCTCGTCACAAGGTTTATACGATATTTTTGGCGACAAATGCATGAATGGTAAAAATGGATAAATAATGGCGTCCTTTTGCTTGTTGCCTTGCTATGATAAACCTTACGTTGTAAAAAGCTTGATAAAAGGCTTTTCGATTGCGAAAAGTAAATGATAAGCTCGTGAAAAACCGTTTTGCTTGTCAAGATGGCGAAAAGCTTAAAAACAAGCTAGTTGAGCGTCAACTAGCAGGCTTACGACAAGCTTTTCGCAAGTCAGCGACAAGATTGCTGCAAGCTTATGACAACCTTAATTTGCTATCTGGGGCTGGTCTTTGAATCAATAACTCCTCAATAATTAGTAAGTTGATGTTTTCTGCTCACATGGCGATATTAATTAATTATCCGATTCCTAAACGCATATAAAACTGTATTATCATCTTAAATGAATTGAACTGAATAATACATGGATTTCATGGTGTATAAGTTATCAATTGTTCAAGTTGAGATATATCACACACTCTTAGCTGACTATTGGTTTTTGTGGGGTCTGAAAGATTGCTTCCACCGTGATAGGCATGAATATACCCAAAATCGTAGTTTCAAAAATTAATTGGCTTTCCAAATAGTTGTGCAATAATTAATTTTATTGCAATTTGTTTTCTTATACACAGCATTTATGTACCAATTATGATATCAATGTAGGTATCACCGCTCGTTGTTTCAATTTTCGACGTTCATTGATAAATATAAGATTTTGAATAACCATGTTTTAATTGATTACATTGATGGTGGGTGTGCACAATTTTGTAAGTATACCACACCATCTATTTCGTTGATGTAAAATTTACGTTTTCACGGTCGTTATTTAGATATTTAATACAAGAAATAAAAATTATCGCCAAGATATCTTTGGCGAGGTTCATTTCACCAAATCAATAAGCTCGGCCTTGTTCGGGTGCAATAAGCTTAAAGCGACTGCAGACGGATTATGGATAGAATTTAATGATAGATGACAAAAATTTTTCATTTTTGAAAAATTCTATAATCTACTACATCCTCAAGAACACTTTCAAGATTTTTCACTCGTGAATAATCAATACTTCCATTAACGGAACCAGGATTTCCACTGCACTTACGACCACTTCATTTTTAATATTTCAAGATTAAGCATTTTGTACGAGTCTCGGGATTATTTCAGTGGGAAAAGTTGTATGGAAAGGAGTCGTATCAGTTTTTTTTTAAATTTTTGTTGGAAATTTTTTCAGCAATCGACACTTAATTACTTCCTGTTAGCGTTTCAAAACCGTTTATGTGTGTTGCTCTAAATTTCCTGTACAATGTGGAAGGTATATACGGAATTCTTCGCAAATGATATAAACATAATTTGCACACGCTTCTGAACTTGAAATTGTTTCTATTTTGGGAACACCACATGTCAGTTGTATTTATTGCTTAATTTTTTCCGCAGCAATAGCTGGCGGTACTTTTTAATTTTTTAACTTGCATTTCAGATTTTACAATGCGCTCAACAGTTATTTTAATTAGTTTGCATGATTTATTTGAATTTTGCGAATTGTTTAGATACCTACTTAACGATACTATAAATTATTGTGGGAAATATCAAAAATAAAAATAAAATTTTTTAAATCGTGATCCATTTAGACTGTTTGTAAGCATGAGAGAATCTTTAAATAAACTTTAGAATATAAAACTAAAAATTTTAAATGTATTAGTAATAGAATAGTATATTGTCTTATGCGGATTAAAAGTGAAACTTTGTTTGACTCGCAATTTTTGCATTTGAATTTGCAAGATTTTTGGGCAGATTTAGGATCTCTTGTAGCCATGTATTCATGGTACGAAAGCGATTACTTCCTCGATTGAGTTACGACACTCGCCAGTAGCTCGTGCTCCAAAAATATTTTTGAGATTAATCCTGTTTATTGGCTCTCCGCTAATTTTGAAATTCAACAGGACTCCAGATGATCCAAGATATGTGACTCTGTTCCTGTGCTCCGTCCAGCTGACATGTTAAGATTTGCTTAAAGAATTTTATACAAATTAATATTTAAACGCAATTACAATTTTTAGAATTATAGATCCAAAATTGTCGTTCCTTTTTCCGTTTAATTAATGTCCTGTTTGTTTCAGAGCAAGACGGTGCGGAACCATGCGGTAATTCAGTGGCCGTTCACAACCTAATTCGATTAGCAGCGTATTTAGATCGGCAGGATTTACGTGCTAAAGCGGGCCGAACGTTAACAGCTTTTTCGGAACGTCTGAAAACGATTCCGTTGGCTTTTCCGGAAATGACGTCGGCCCTTTTATTCTATCACGAGTCGCCAACACAGGTAAGCTTGTAAGCATAATTATTGTAGGGTTGGTTTTAAACTTTTATGTAGGTATTTATAGCCGGCGAAGCTGAAGATAATAATACCCAAGCCCTTTTGGATGTTGTACGCAATAGATTAATGCCGGGTCGAATTTTGGCAGTTGCTGACGGCCCCGGAGGAAGGGCTGGTCTTCTATACAGAAGACACGAATCTTTGGCAAGGTTACGGCCCCTGCACGGCAAACCAGCTGCTTATGTTTGCAGAAATTTTGCCTGCTCTCTTCCGGTTACAGAACCTAACGATTTAGCCATTTCGCTGGATAACGAATGCGCATCGACTAAAGGCGATTGTAGTCAGCAATGAAAAATTTGTAGTTTTTTTTAGTATGTTAAATGTGATATATTTTCTTCCATTTGAACTAACCAAACTATTGTTAAGCCTTATATTATGTTAGGGTTGGTTTGTACATTGGTTAAATGATGCTGAGCTTACTGAAATTTTATTAAAGATAAACTTTTCTCAAGAGAAAAATCGGTAGTTACCTTAATCGAAAAAGTTTTCACTTGACTACGATTTACTGTTCTGATTTTCTAAATTACTAATTTGTAAAACGTAATAATACTCGACATAATTGCCAATTAAAATAATAGAAAATTAAAGTTTATTCTCAAAATCCAATAACATTAAAGGTCGTTTGACATTGGAGTTAATTTTGTAGACAATTTAGTACTAAATTTGGTAACAAACTTTGTAATTTTAGTAACGTTTTAGTAAAGTTAATTAAACAAATTACAAATTTTAATAAAAATGTTGTACCTACTAAATTTGTTACAAAGTTTGTTACCAAATTTACCTATTTACGACACGTGCAAAAATGTTGAAAAAAATTTGTTACCAAAATTAGTACTAAATTTTCTACGAAATTAATTTAAATGTCGGACGGCCTTAACGTCTTTAGACTGATGAACTTATTTATTACGTTGACTGTTGAGTTGAGTAATCTGGAAAAGCTTTTAACATAATAATTTGTCTGCATGTACACATGAAGTTTTGGATGCTTCGCTAATGTCCTGTAAAATGTACAAATTCAGATTGAGTTTTTTGTTACGAAATAGTTTTATTTAGTGCATCCGTTTTGACAAATCTCACAACATCAAATGTAAACGTGGGATGGACACGTGGTGTAGGTAACGAAAGTCGGTATTAAAATCGTAATCAATATTTTGCAAAAACCAAAAAATGCACCCACACATTTGAGAAATGTAAGTGCATATTTTATGATATTTTAAAAATATTGATGTGATGTAAGCGTAGGGGTCGAGGGGTAAACCGTAGAATAATTTTGATGTATAACATCCGGGATTAACCACAGCAGTGGATTGATGTGATCGCTGATTGAGTTACAGAGCGGAAATTCTGGGTTCGAATTTCGGACTTGACAGAACTTCTTAGCTTGGCCTTCTGGTGTGCATCAGCACGTTGTGGATTTAAGAATTGGTTCTATATTTACATAAGTCTGACCAATTGACAGAACGTTAAGGTCAAAAATGAAAAAAAAGCATTCAGAATTTGCCAGGGAATTAATACCTGGAAATGCGAGTGAATTACAGAAATTGGATTAAAAAAGAAGAATTGGGGTACACGATTTTCGTCTACGGTTTACTTTTCGGGATTCAAACTTCAATTAATTCTTTTAGTAATTTGAGGACTTTATTCAACCTTGCGGTATTATTATACAAATCAATTATATCAGAGAAGAAGTTTTTTTACGTGAATTCATACAGATTGATTTTTATATTCAGAAAGTTTGATAGCTTTATATATCTTTTTCGCCATTAAAAATTAGACTTTAATGTTAGATAGAAGAGTTACATTTTATGTTGAAAGCTCCCAGCAAGTTCCGTTCATTTCAGCTAAACCATCTTGAAGCAGGTTATATTTTGTCTTTTAGATGCACTTAGCAAAATTAACACTCCTTTCTCCGTGTTTAATTTTAATGTTCAAGTATTTGTAATGAATGTAAATAATATACGAATTGTTGCTTCAAAATTGTTACGTATATTGCAAAGAAAAGTATAATTTTATAAAAAATTTATCGTACCTGATGTATTCAAATTTTGATGCTGCATGTTCTGGTTTTAGATTTTTATCGTAATATTGTGACGACTGATAAATTCACCTATAAATTTGTCAGTATTTTTGTGTTTAGTAATCATATAAGGGAAATTTTGATAAAATTGTATATTGTTAACTTCTAATGCTAACTTCGGGACGTGCCATTCGCAGCTTGATGATATTTACATTAATTACTGAAAAAAATCTACGTAATTACATAGAAATTACATTTAATTTAATATTATTTGTTATTACACATAATATAGGCAACTTTCACGTGAAATCAGTTAACCAGACAGTTATACAACGGTTAAAGTAAGTACTTCCATTAAATAATTATTTCATTATATTGCATTTCTCTAATGTCTTTGTATTACCATAATATTAGAATAATTTCAAAATAGCTTATTAAGCTTCAACAAGCCTGGACCCCTTGATAATATAAATGTCATGGGATTGTCGTTCGTACTTGAGGTATTAGTTTTATAGGCAACGAATAACAATTTTTCTATTTCTAATTTTTGCTTGCATTAAAATTACGTAACAATATTTTTATTACCGTTAATTATGATAATTATTTCTTATTAAAATTAAAATATTAATTGATTTAATAATAATTTATTATGATTACCTACATATAAATTATGGGATATTATACTAACTAGTCAAGTGGCACGTTCCCGCGCCATTAATTTATCTAAGAGGACCTACAGCAAGAAGTAAATTCGTACCGAATTCGCATTTTGTACGTTGTATCTCGTATGACACGAAGTGATAATTCCTTGCAACTATAGCTACGGAAGGCGAAAGAAAGTCAAATGGATAATAATATGTAGAAGGAACGACGCGACTCCTATTTGTGTCGTGTCCTAGGCAGCAAGAATGGATTATGACGATATATCGCATGATTGAACGAACGTGTTTAATAAACTTGTCTTAAATCTGCATCCTCATTAATCATGCAGCATAATTTTAACAAACGTCTCTTCAATGACAGTAGTGATCCTGTAACTTGAATGCGCCGTTAGCAATTTATATCGAGCACGAGATGCATTATGATTAATAATTATGTGCAAGATCTATTTCATGATTTGGCTAGTCCTATTTGGAGTCATTTCAAATTTAGTGCTGTACAGTATTTTTGCATTCTTTTATGCTTTTCTGTTATTGTTCTTGGTTTGTTTTCTCGGGCGCCTCTCGTTTAATTACGCAGAAATTTCGTTCCTAAATAAAATTAAAAGTTAGGATTATAAACAAATAGGTTGTTCTTTGAGAATGCCTAGCGTATCCGTCTTTTTGGCAGAATTTGTAGGTTTAGTTCGAAACTTAACGTTTATCATAGTCGTAACGTTAAAACTTATATCCAGTCATTAGTTACAATAGAACATTAAATTGTAAATTAGAATTAACAGTTACAGTATGTGGAATTGCAATCACATTTTGACAATTCACTTAATATTAATTAATAAAATATATTCCTACGTCACTATTTGCAATACCTCACTTGCGTCGTTCTAAGTGCTTTGTACATTAAATTATAATTACTACAGTGAATCGCTTACAAAGTTTACTTATAATAAATATGGAAATGTAAATAAAATTGAAATTACTGGTAGAAGTTAGGAGTTGCTAATTTATTATTAATAATAAATTGTTGACATAAGTCACTAAATTAATAAATCATATTTTCAATTTCTTAATTTGTACTCGCGTTAAGGTACATATACCGGTTTATAAATTTAAATTCCTACTTCAGAAGGAATTTTCAATGCTTTTTGTATTAGTGGAAGCCTTTCCTTTTGTTAAGATCCTAAATTGCTTAAAATCAAATTAAATGCCTGTTTGGCACGAGATATTAAAAAATACTAATGTTTTCAGGTAGGCTTTAAACGCATTTGAACTGAATAACGTTGTTTGTTCTTAACGAAATGAAACACATCTAGACTAATACCTAACCTTACGTTAATCTAATTAACTTAAGTTGAGAAAGGGGGATAAATTATTTTAGGGGTTATTTTGTTTGTTAAAATTATTCTTGTTAAAGTTACATATGTATACACTCTGGAAAGTGGCTCGGTGTGCTATAGTTTTGAAGTATTTTTGATTTGTTGGTTTAATTATTTTGTTATAGTTAGTCTTAATTTTTAAGGAAACTTTTAAAGTTAAATTGTGATTTTACATATACATAGCTTTCAAGTGTACAATTAAAATGTTGAATAAAATATATTATTTACCTAAGGATTAATAATTTGTTAGTATTATGAACAAACTTTATGCACATGTTGAAAGTTTAAATACTCTATACCTGCTCTACAGCATGCTTTATTCTCTATGAAGTACTATGTAAGTAACCTATTAGGTTAGATTTCATCATTTTGGCAGAGATGCTCAAGGTTTACGTTCTGTAACTATACTATATCATTGCAGTACAATTAAAAATTCAACAAATAGGTAGGTATTTATGCTATGATTTTCGCTGCATGTATGCACTACCTCCAAAGATCTAATATCATCTTTCAATGTTCGTTCTACTACAGTTCTTTGTTGTTGGGCGCCAAATCGAATGATTAATTGTAAAAATTATGATTCAATAAAAAATAAATTTGTTATGAACATTAATTTAATAAAATAATAAAAAAAACACAATTTGTAAGTTGACAAGCTTTCCTAAATTATTTTGTTATTTGTGGCGTAGTGTTGGTGTTCATGTATTAGTAACAATTTATTACAATTACAAAATTAGTAACAATTTGTTAACTTTTCTCTTTATTTTCTTTCGATCGGCCGCTTACAAAGGGATTCCCCATTTTGACTTGCACTGTGCCGCACAAAAACTGTCACTGCACTTCTTATTCACTAGTACAAACGACTAACTTCGGGAAAAATTTATATACGCAACCGTCAGAGTTCGGTGCTCGAAGATTAACTAACTTTGTGCCTGGTTGTTATGTTTGGTCCATTTGCCAAGGACCTCCTGGTTTTATGTAAATTTAATTTCTCTTATTGGTCAAAATATAGTTCTAACTTGATCCTTTATATTTGCTTGTTCAGGTTCTTCCGAATTTTTCTTAACATCATCCTTGGTTGTTGATTTAATTTTGTTGAGTGTGATTTTCCTTCTCGGTTTTTAACTTCTTGTGGTAACTTCCACATTTGCACCAAGTTCATATTTCCTAGGATTTTTGGTATATGTGCACATTGATTGTGTCGCGTTGTCTTGGTTGTTATTTTTGGCGGTACCGATTGAAAAACTTTTTTACTCAAATTTTCAATTAAAAAAAAACAGTAAAAAGGGCAAAAACTTAAAATTATTTACAGGACTTATAATTAATTTTGTGGAAGCTTGTTGTTTGGCGTCCAGGACCCTCGGCACACTTTGCAGAGCCGCATGGAAGTCCCATGGACTTAAAATTTTTTCCAATCGTGAATTGCATTCATCGCAGTATACAGGTATGTGATTAGGGTAAATTTAATACTATAAGCCAGGATTGTTCTTAGGGCGTGCATGTTGTGCTTTGCACAAAGGCGGTCGGTACCGGAGGGTGGTCAAAATTACAAATATATCAAACAAACAAAATTGACAAAAATTAATGTTTTAATTTAATGGACATGTTTTAAAATTTACTAGGGAAAAATACCTATGGATAGGGATACCACTAATAATTATAATAATTATGGTTTATACTTAGTTAGTATTAACATGTGAAAATATTGTAAAAGCTTGTATTTTTTAAAACTTTTTCACAATTATAATAGTAAATTAGAAAACAACGGCGTCAAGTAAGATACTAATTCCGATTGTGTATTGTAGTATTGAAGACTTTCGACCCGGATTCTGGGTTTATACTTGACACTCCAAAAAATAATCCGCATTCTAAAATTTTAAGTGGCTCTGACTTAAGGTGTAGACTTGTAAAGGCGAGATTATTTTGAATTGCTCAGCATTTTCGCTCTGTAGATGTGACAGAGCTTAAGTTATTGTGAAACAACATTACCGAAATGGTTGAAATTTTGCAGTTACAATAATTTTGTATATTTAATAAAAAAATTTGAAGAAATTGGTTTGGTGTACTATTGAAGTGATTGTTTTATGATTTCCAAATGTAATTTTTTTTAAATTGCAAAGTTAAATTCTCAAACCATAAACGGTTTTTATATAAAAATTATACGGGAGACTACTTCTTCTCAACCGCTTCGGGCAAAAAATCTGGTTTTCACTGGCGGGAACTCCCGCCAAATCTCTCCCAATCAACTATTCTCAAATCAAATATTAAAATCTTCAATAAAGGATTTTGGAACATGGCAATATACAGTAGCGGTCATAGAAATTGTATTGGGAATTATTCCTGAATTACAAAAATAGATTTCTGTATTATATTTTTAATAATAAAGAATGGAAAATAAAATAGAAATAGATATAAAGTAAAATTTTTGTTTTCAAACTTAAGTTTAAAAATACATTTTCTTTTTTGTACATAATCACAAAACTAGGTTTTTCAAACCGGGTGGTCAGCACATCAGTGATTGTGTTTACAAAAAGAAAATGTGTTATTAAATTTCAAATCAGAAATCTTAGATTTTAAAATTTTAGAAGTTAGATTTCTGGTTTGAAACCCATAAGCTAAATTACACATTTTTTTGGCGCACAATTTCAGATGTACTGGAGGGTATTCCATACCCCCCAGACCCCCAAGTATAATAAACCGAGCTTTGTGTGCGTATGGTGTTTGTATTGTAGGGTACAGGGTTAGCTGGTCAACCGGGTGCATCTTGAGTGGGTGGGGTGAAGTCAACCTCGAGGATCTACCCCTAAAGAAAGGTAGTGTACGACGAACGCTCGAACGACGATTGCATTCGGACGATGCGAATGCAATATTTGTATAATTAGTATAATTAGTTTAGTCATTCTTGTACATATACTATTTAATAAATCCACTTAAATCAACATCTTGTAATTAATCCTACAATTGGGGGCTCGTCCGGGATTGATTTATCTAGCCAAATATATAAAGTGATTTTAAATAGTGTGTCAAGAATGGATAAAGTGATTAGTGACTTCAATATGATGGAATTGAAGGAGGTTTTACGACGAAGAGGGTTAAAAACGACGGGGCTCAAAGCAGAGCTATTTAACCGCTTAATGGAAAACGATCCGACGGGAGCATGGAAGAAACTCCAACGCGACGAAGAAAATTTCGAAGGTAACGACGGCGACGACGACGACGGCGGCAGCGACGACGAGGGTAGTGAAATGGCAAATGTGAGGACGACGCCCATTACAACTACATACGATGCACGAGAAGTAGAATTAATAAGACGCGAGAAGGAGTTAGCCGAACGCGAATTAATGTTAATCCGAAGGGAAATAAACGAGTTGCGTGCGAGGACGCATAACGAAGAACGAGGAACGGTGACAAATACGGCTAGGGCAAACATAGGTGCTATAGCTGAAGTGTTAAGTTACTTTGATGGTGAAAATTATCAAAACTGGGAAAAGCAAGTGAAGCTATTGCAAAAGACATACGGGTTAAACGAAGGGTTGACAAGAATTTTAATTGGTACCCGAATTAAAGGTAAGGCGAAGGAATGGTTTAACTCAAGACCAGAATACCTTGAAATTCCTATAGAAGAATTGTTTGGAGAAATGCGTTCAATGTTCGACCACCGACCTAACAAATTAAAACTTAGGCGAAAATTTGAGATGAGGTCGTGGCAGAAGAGCGAATCATTTAGCGAGTATCTACACGACAAGAGAATTCTTGCAAACCGCGTAACTATCGACGAGGACGAATTAGTTAGTTATATTATAGACGGAATTCCGGATGTAGTTTTGCGGGATCAGGCCAGAATGCAGAGGTATAAAACGACAGAAATGTTATTAGAGGCATTTGAAGAAATTTCGTTAAACCACTCAAGAACGCGAGGTGTTGAAGAACAGAGTGAATTTAACCATATTTTACGGTACCGGAATGAAGACAATAGAAAAAGTGCTCGCGTAAAAAGATGTTTTAATTGTGATGCAACGGACCATTTAAGTGCGGTATGCCCCAGTAAAGGACAAGGTGTGAGATGTTATGAATGTGGAATTCACGGACATATTGCGGCAAAATGCGTCAAGAGAATGGCCAGCGCGGTGACTAAAAACGATGATGTTATTGTTTGCGGGGAAACAAAAGGTGAAAATTTGCAGTGCGGCGTGAAGGAATATGCGGTAACAAGATACGTTGGTGGTATTTCCTGCGGAGGAAAAGTTGAAAATTCACAGTGCGGCGTGAAAGGATATTTTAAAGACGTGTATATGGGTGTTTACCGCGTATCAACGCTGGTAGACACCGGGAGCGATTTGACTTTAATGAGAGCCGACGCACATGTGCACATTGGTGCTCCAGTGCTGACAAAAGATCAAGTGTCGTTTCGAGGAATTGGGTCGGCCGAGAAAACGACTATCGGACAATTCGAAACGGAAGCAGTGATCGACGGTCAAGTGTTTAAAGTTAAAGTGCATGTGGTGCCTAATGAAATAATGAAATACCAGATGTTATTAGGCACCGATTTTCTGAATGGGATTCAAATGCAGGTCACGGCGGGAAAGATCTGCATAAAGAAACTGTCGGAGAAGTCAAATGTGCAACCGGATAGTATATTTCATAGCGAAGTGACACATGCTGTAAACGAGGTCGAAGTTATAGGTCCTTACCAAGAAGTGATAAAGGAACAAATGTTAAGTTACGAACCGAACAGAGACCATGAAGTGGGCGTAAAAATGACCAGTATTTTAAAAGACGAAGTGACGGTGTGTCAACGTGCCCGACAATTACCACAAGCCGAAAGAGGGATG
This sequence comes from Cantharis rufa, assembly GCA_947369205.1. NCBI lineage: Eukaryota > Metazoa > Arthropoda > Insecta > Coleoptera > Cantharidae > Cantharis > Cantharis rufa. The sequence continues at coordinate 17,956,539 of OX376307.1, read as the reverse complement.
GTCAACCAACGAAGTGAGGAATTGCTAAAGGAGAAAATTATCGTCCCTTCGATGAGTGAGTACGCGAGCCCGGTAATTCCCATTAAGAAACGGGATGGTTTGAATAGATTAGGCGAGGATATTCGGTTATTGAATAAGAAGTGTACGATCGACTTGAAAAACAATTCTTTTCATGTGCGGGTAGGAGAGAAAAGTCAAAAGTATACAGCGGTTGTAGTACTGGACAGACAATATAAATTTTTTAGAGCATCATTCGATTTTTGCAATGTTCTCGCGGTGTTGCGAAAGTGTATAATCAGGGTGTTTGAACAATTGATTGCTGATGGCATAGTGTTGGTATATGTAGATGATTTGAGTATACCTGTTAAAGATTACAAAGGCGCGTCGAATAATCTAAAAACTGTGGTGAAAGTCGCGAGTGAAAACGGGCTATTGATGAATCGGAAAAAGTGCCAATTTTTGAAATCGACGTTATGTGAAGACCCAAGGTTACGGTTTTATCGAGTGGACGCGGTAACGGTAACGGAAATGCATATCGACGCTACGATGATGAGGAAGGTGGTGACACGTTTCGGGTGCAACGTGATTTGTCAGGATTGGCCGAGTGTAGGGTACAGGGTTAGCTGGTCAACCGGGTGCATCTTGAGTGGGTGGGGTGAAGTCAACCTCGAGGATCTACCCCTAAAGAAAGGTAGTGTACGACGAACGCTCGAACGACGATTGCATTCGGACGATGCGAATGCAATATTTGTATAATTAGTATAATTAGTTTAGTCATTCTTGTACATATACTATTTAATAAATCCACTTAAATCAACATCTTGTAATTAATCCTACAGTATTAAGTGCGGTTATTGAAATTTCATTGAGAATTGTTTTTTAATTCGGAAGTAATCACCGATGCAATTTCCATGATTGCGCTACTGTATATTATATAAAATGTATGAACACTTGTCCGTCATCGTGATGCTATAAATATCGAAATAATGAATAATGGTGTAAAAAAAACGAAAATCCTAGTTACTGGTTTTTCTAATATGTTAATACATTTTTTATTGTCAAAATTAAAAGAATAGATCTCGATGATACATGATGGTTTCAGAAATACGGGGTAACATGCCATCACATGCCATACAGCGATGTTTTATCCTAATTATTATTATATTTATTGTTTAATGTAAAAAGTATTTAATTAAAAAGTTATTTAATCCAAGAGATTAAAGGATAATATTTTTATGTGGATTAATCGGATATAGCCGCTAAGTACACATTCAAAATTCGAAGATTGCATTACCTCTCGACGCACTGACATCAATTTGCAATTGAACGCCATTATATTTTATTATTTGCGACTATTTAAAGAGAAATTCAATGTCGACCAACCTTAAATGATACCAGACCTCAAGAACAATATTTAACTTGAATTGCAAACATTGAGTCTCATTTATGGGAAAACTTAATTGAAAATTTTTGCTAAAAAATCTATGTCGTGCAAGCAGAGCCGACGAAGACATTTAAATGATGTTATATTCCACTTAAAATTGCAGTATTTACTCTAAGTCAAAATAAAATTTTTTCAATTCTCTAATTAATTAATGCGGGTTTTCAACAAATCAAAACGACACCTCTTATTGAATAACTTTTTGTAACAATCAAACTAACTTGTTGTCGGCGATTGATGTGGCTGCCCGGTCTTCGGCAGCACTTACACGATTGATTTTTAAATTTGATTTTAAAATTTCAAAGTGGGACATCTTGACGTATTGTGGGGACAGCGGGACACATGTAGCTTACTGTCCCGCTCAAAGCGGGACGCATGGTCTCTCTTTTTCAAATTTTGGTTTTGAAAAAAAAAAAGTTCATGTGTCAGAAGATCTTACAATAAATTTACTACAGGATTTAGCTCCTGCTATACAGCCAATTGACAACTTTTAATTCCATTTTGTTCTCAGTTTCGAATCAATCTAATTTCGGGTCTTCGGAGAATATTTCACTACCTAATATATGCATCTGTACTCCCCTTCAACTAATAAATAAGTCAGCCGTTAAGTGGAATATAAAATTAGGTGGAAATACATGCTATGCAGATACCTGTATAATTTTTTAGCTTTCTTACTTTAATAGAATTAAAAATGTTTCAATTAGCGTCAAAGACTTGAGCCGACTCGAATGTTTCTATTTCCTCTAGCTATATAAATTTAAGTTTTTTTTTGATTAATTTATCTTCCTTAAAAGACTACAAACAAATTTAGTCGTCATTATGGTAAGGGCGCTTACAATAAGACCTTAAGAGAAAATGTTTCGCTACTTTTAAATTGCATAGCGACTAGGTATTAGGTACTTTCATATTATTCCTCTAAAGAGCGCAATTTGAAAAACCATCACGTTTCTCGGATTTTATTTTTGCGATTTGGTTACGTTTTACTTTTATGTGCCGTAGTTACAATTAAAATGCTCAAGTGGTGATAATTTGGTCGTTCTATTTCTTGATATGTGACTAAATCGGGAAAACTCGTGTTTAAATTATCCGGTCGTGAAATGTTTTATTGAAACGCTTTATTGAAATACTTTTGTTAATTTCATGTTTTATCTCTTTGAACGTGCATTTTACAGTCACTTTAAAAAGCTTTTCAAGTGCTTTATATTTTTGTTGATGTCTGGTACATTACGATTTTACATTGCACACCTACGAAATAAATACTAATCAACGGAAGCTCTGCTCCAAAATTGCCGAAATTGAATTGTAAGGCTTGGGTTGTCTTTTCGTTTAAATATTTTTTTTCATATGAAAAGCAATGTAATCTGCTGTATAGATTTAATTATTATTAAACCAAGTTGCTAAATTATGTAGCTAAGTCGGCAGTTGAACTCTACATTATGCTCCGTAAGTCCTTGTGATAAGAGGGCGTCGGCGACATATAAATTGATGATATTTCTGGGCGCCAAGTGAAAATAATAAATATCCCAGAAAAAAAAATTTCAAGTAGAGGTGACTTCTGCATTACAATTTTTTGCATATTGTGTGGTAAATGGATTTTCGCCAGTATGAATTTTTAATTTGATAAATGCAAATTGCTGGATTTGTAAACTTCGTCAAGCTTAACTAAAACGATAATCTCATCTGAATGAAATCAAATTAATCGGAAGATGGATGGGCGCGTAAAAGTAAGTAAGTACATAGTTACTGTTCAGCTATGCCCCTAAGTACATAAGTGCGGTTTTTATGCATATTTATTGATTTTTAAAAATGTATTCAACTTCATTAGAAAATTCTACTTTCAGACAATTTATCTACGAAAAAGTAATTTTTTTATTACGCTGTCACAACGCTGCCAACCTTATTACTTTACAATATTTCTGTTCTGCTTGTTTGTGATATAAAACCACCGCAGTGAGTTATTATCCTTATTATTATTCATCTCATGTTAGATATTAAATCCATGCAAGTTGTTACATTTTCGAGTGTTAAGGATAAAATGATGAATTGTTTTTAATAATTTTTAAAACCAGTATTAATTCTGTTTTAAATTATAAATATATTGAAAAGTCTTCCTTGGGCTTTACAAATCTTTGGAAGAAACTTGAAGATCTAAATTAACATTGTTATGACTTGCATGTTAAAGATTAAGTACGGAATTATTAAAAAATTCATAAAACGAGGTAATTTATGAAGATTTAATGAAGCCGATAATTGGTCTTTCAATGAAAAACTTATAACGTCTATTTTCAGTTGAAATTAATAAAGCAAATTTTGAAATGTTAACTGGCGCGATTAAGAGTAACCTTTTAAGTTAACGTGAGTATAAATTTTAATCACTTAATCTTTAATTAGTATTAGCATCACTTTGGATCGCGTCGAAAAATTTGATCGAGATGTGCAAAAGAAAAACTTAATCAATTTTGTTATTATATTATTTGCCAATAATTTATTGTATAATTGCGAAAAACGATTGTCTGTTTACATAAACTTGGTTAATTTTCCAAATTTTTGTGATTGATTTGTTAAGCGATCGAATACAGGTGCTGGAAGTATGTTGTCGTTGGTGAGTTTCTTCTGCTTATCAACGCTTGCGCTGTGGCCGGATCACGCCGGGACGCTGTTGCATCTCCAGTTCACGTTTAACGAAGTTGCGTCGCGGCGCGTCCTTAGTTTCAAACATCGCCGAAATGTTAATACAAAAATTATTTTTTTAATTAAAATTGTTGCATTTCACTAAATATACCAACTTGCATTTTTCGGTTTGTATTCGACTTTTTTCTATAATTTAATTTTTGTTCCCTAATTAATATTTAATTTTAATTACTTTAATTTTTCATTAAAAAAAATTGTTATAATTTAGAACCTTTCGATGAAAGGTCGCCTATGTAGTTTTCATTAAAAATCTTCGATATTAATATATTGTGTATGTATATAGCAGTTGCACATAAAAAACTATTAATTAAAATAAACTTAGTGTGAACATAGTGTTATAATTAGCGAATTTATAATTAATTCAGCATGCAATTAAAATTAATAGAAACTAATTGTAGTGATGATGTTTTAAAAATTAGATCAAAATTATCACTAAAATGTAGATAATTAATATTAAAGATGATCTTGAAACTGGTTTCAATGTTTTAACAAAAAAATTTTAATTTTCCTAAATAATTGCAATTAAAAACGAGGAGCAAATTAGCAAAAGTGTTACCTTAAATTTCAATAGCGTAAAAAATTTGCTTTATGTAAAATTGAGAGAAATTATAAACCTTAGCGTCGCCCGAAAAGGACTTTTGTGTTATAAAAAACTAGCGAGAGAGTGAAATTTGAATAAAAACTCGCTAAATTGTGTTCCATAAAATAAAATAAATCAAAAATTTTAAGGCATTTGTTTAAAGTAAAGTGTCGGTTTGTGTGTTGTGCAACAAAATGCATTATTATCCCAGTGCCGGATATATGCATTGTCGATCTGGGTCCGATTCCAAGTTATCCCATCGTCGGAATTCCCGAAGAGATCCAGAGCCTATTGACAGCGGGGATTCGACTTTATCTGACGTTGACGGTAGGTTTACGACACACATTAATATCACATAACAGAATTCCTTTCCGTTTTGCAATGTCAGAAAGCTAATGATATTCATTAATTCACCGTGGGGAATCGTAAACGACTTCAAAATCACGTAAAATAAATTTTTAGACTCGAACTGTAAAAACCGTTCAGAAATTTGTCAAATAATTGTCAACAAAGTAAATAAGTGAGAAAATGTTCACGTTAAGATATTCAAGCGTCTCATTTACTCTTCTGATACTTAAAGAAAGGTCTATCTAAATGTAACGAAACATTTTATATTTATACGCTTTCCAGTTTAGAAATTCAATAATACTTGAAATGCAATCCAAATATCTCGCATTACTTCATTTAAAAAATTTATTTAAAATAAGCTCTCTAGTGATGATGCTCCATGTAATATTTAAAACTTAAAATTTATCGGGTTACTACAGAATTTTTTGCGTCAAAAAAATTAACAACTCTTTACTTTTGCTCCCTTGCGTCCGAAGGTCCATGCTACAAATCAAAATAAAGAGAATTTGCTATTCCTAAGTAAATTTTGGTAAAACCAAATTTTGTTGTATTCTAAGCCTAGATAAAAAATCGGAAAAGTGGTGGACTTATGATTACATGTTGCACAGATAGTTATTTATAAATCATTAATGCCCGGTTTCATAAAACTTTTAACAAGCCGTTAAAACTAACCGATGACTTATAAAAGTTTAATAGTACAACTAACGGGCATTTTCTATTGGTTTATAATTTGTTTTCTATCTTTCTATTTGAATCCTGATCACGAAATCGTAGCAAATGAAAGCGGCAAGTGCCTAATAAAAGGTAGCTGGTAGCATGCTCTTTGGTTTAATTATCATCGATATCATATTATCACTGTTGTCTATTATTCATAAAATTAAGTCAAACCACGGACGGTACCAACAATTTGTTAGGAACTGGAAATCAAAGTCATAATCCATCAGCTATACAGTGGCTTCAGAAGGTATATTCGTACAGCCCTATGTTGATAATGTTAATTGTACATTTTTAAGCCATTTTTTGTCATATAAAAATCGATTTTACAGCAAATCTTTTTAGCCATATTTTGTTGAAAATTTTATTGTCTTCAATTTTGTTTATATACATTTTTCTATTTTGTCGCACCGTTTCTGACTGACCGCGACTTAAACAAGACTCGGTAAAATATAAAAAATATTATCATCTGTATCTCGGAAACGGTGCAACGAAATAAAAAAATGAATAAGCATTTTTTTCTTGTAAATTTCATTATATACATTTTTGTTCTTATACGTTTTTCTATTTTGTCGCACCGTTGCCGAGATATAGATGAGAGATGACGATATTTTTTTGTATTTTACCGAGTCTTGTTTTAAGTCGCTGTCAGTCAAAAACGGTAAGACGAAATAGAAAAATGTATATAAACAAAATTGAAGACAATGAAATTTTCAACAAAAAATGTCTAAAAAGTTTTGCTGTAAAATCGATTGTTATATGAGGAAAAACGGCTTTAAAATGTACAATTAACATTGTTAACATAGGAGTGTGCGAATACTTTCTGGAGCCACTGTATGTACTACAATATGTACCAATATATAGATTTAACATTAAGCCGAAATGTGAATGCCAATTTAGTGCCAGCACTTTATAATAAAATCAAATTTTAAAATTCCTTTAACTTTCAATTTGAATCAGGCTACAGATTTATTCAGAATGAGTTTCAGTAAATAAGGAGAAAACGTTGCTCCAATATGAGATATTATGAACCTACGAGTAAATTACCTTTCTGTATGATTTCGTGAAAAAATTCATACTCGTTTAAGACAAAATTGAAAATTTTTCTGAAATTTGCTTTTCTTCATGGTTATCAGACACGACAGTGCTTGCTACGAAATCATAAAGTGTACATTATATGATACGATGCAGAAAAGCTTACAAAAAATAGATATTTCAGAATTTTTGCCGTGGAAATACTTAAACAATATAAATTTTATTATTTTTATTTTGCATTGTTTCCCCCGGTATTTATTTTATGGCGTCCGAGTAAAAGTTAATAAAAATCGGTTATGTTGAACACGAACTCATAATCAAATAATAAAAATTTACTCCACAATACTAGAAGATGTCACCGTCATTTCTGTATTCAGATACAATCTTAAGATTATTTTACAAAAATACAAAAATAATATAGGAAGTACGCTTTTAGTGGGTTTATTATTTTATAAAATGTATTCCGATAGTAAAATATTCAATTTCCTTTTAATCTACAAAATCTCAATTTGCATGTTTTTCACATTATCGGCTACCAATCTTTTTTCAACAGACATAATATGATTTCTATTAATTTTAAATTTTAATTCGTTTTGATGCACGAAATAGTACTAATAATAATTATCGATGTTGTGTTTTTATGAAATATGTATTATAATTCAAATTTATACCGAGAGTAACAGGTGTTCTTAGAGGGTTGCCTTATTTAAGCTCGGTTAGTAAATTTTTAATTTGACAAGTGAAAGGGGTTGCGGAAAATTAATATAAGCTAAAATAAATATTTTTCTGTTTTGTATTAAATATTCATTCGTTTGCATGTTCTGAATTTCCATCAATTTTAAAATCTCAAAAATCATAAATAATTAAAAAAAAATAATATGTTTAATAATAATTATAAAGTTTCAAAATGATACAAGACAAATTTTAACAAGATTTCGTGACGAGGTAGGTACATTTTAATTAAATTTTAAAGATTTAATTAGGGACTCGATCATTGATAAACCGGGATGAAACCCTTTTTATTACTTTCCTTAAAAGTTTTTCGAATTAGTACCAGGTAAAATAACGTAAAATTTTTAAAATTATTTATTGTTATATTCTTTTGTTAGTTTTGTTGGCGAAATAAAAATTGAATTGGCTAAATTGCATTGTTTACGTTTTTGCCTTGATATAAAAAGTGGTTCAATCCTGTAAGTGCTGACGGTGCGGTTGTCCAGTTGAATTCACAATAAATATTAGTATATGTTATAATCCACACAATTTTAAAAAGTTGGTAGGTAATCGTTTTGTGGAAAACTATTGAGATAATAAACACAAAGAGAAAACGAGCAGCTTCAGCTACTTAACGTCCAAATTTAAAATCAATAGTACCTTTCAATGAAATAAAAGAAATGCTTTTGCAATCCCCGTAGATAACCTTTACAGAAAACCCAAATTAAGCTTAGCTATTTATAGAAAAAAAAAAGAGAAAATGTACGTTAAAACTACATTTAAATGTTTGATTTCTAAAATACTTAAAATTTTCATATTTTAAATTTTCCATTTCTAGCGCCCATTTTGACGATATTTAATTAAAAGGGAATGACGAAGTTTTGCATTCCTCAGTTTTTCTTTGCGATATTATCCTTTTGTATTCAAACTGCATTTCGTTTCTGATTCGTTCATAATAATTCTATTGTTATATTTACAGCCTGCCAAGTTTTACACATTGAATAAAATATTCTGTTATAATGTTACAATACACTAGGAAAAATTATGCTGACCATCGCGCTTTGTCAATGATGGATGAAAGTAATTATTGCGTATGTTTAAAAAGATATAATTAATCTATCCAATAGTACACTCTTTCGGAGATACCTATACAGTAGCGGTCATTCCACTGGGAATGAAAAATACATTTTCATTTTTCAAAGGTATAGGTTTTCAAACCGGGGGGTACCCCCTAGAACATCAGTGATTGTGTTCAAACAAAGAAAATGTGTTATTGAATTTCAAAATCAGAAATTTTAAATTTTAGAATTTTAGCTGTTAGATTTATAATTTGATTTATTTTGCACACATTCTCTGGTGTACTGGAGGGTATTCCATCAGACCCCCCAGACACCCCGGTTTGAAAACCTAGCTTTATATTGCGTATTGTGTGCGGTTATTGAAATTTTATTTTAATTCGGAAATAATTACCGATGCAATTTCCATGACAACAACTGTATATGCAGACCTTTGAAGTTGACGTTAAATTTTTTTGGAAGAAAAAACTTTTAAATATGAAACATGTTCTTCATTTATCTGAAGCTGTAATCTTGTGACAAATACACACTGGAAATAGACCAATAGACACTCTTTATACTTAAAATGTTTTTTCAAATTTTCTAATGACTTTAAAGGTGGCTTTTCAGTGACCAAACCTCTGGTGAACCATGTAATAACCCATTTCATGTATTTATTTGTTTAAACCTGTTTCTTTCTGTTCTTTGTTTCAAAGGAAAGGATAACATCTGTAGCGATTTTTTTTGTTTTTTTTTAAATGAAACTTTAATTCGCAATTTAATTTTTACGAATTGAAATGTTCAACAATTACCATTCCATTGTTTCCTAATTTTCGTGTCTTTGATGCATCTTAAGAAAACTTCATGATTACATTTTAATTCAATAGGATATTAAAGTAAAGGTTTGACGTTTTACTACTTCAGAAATGATTAAAATTCAGATATCAAAGCAGCTTATTCATAATTAAACTCATAAGTTACACCACGTGGAGCATGTTACCAGAAATTGAAATTTACAGGCGAATCTGCAATTTGCATTCAAGAAGTTATCTAAATTACTTTTATTTGAATTTTATATTTTTAATTTAGATAAACAATTTTCAAGATACATAATATTCTATTCCAATCGGGAATAGAACCGAAAGTTTTAGAACTTTTAATTTTCAATTTATTAAATGTATAAAAAAAATTGTTATGGGAGCTCAAAATATTTTGCTTAGTGTATACCGCATAGATTTCCTAACAAACCATTATGCCATAGACAAAATAAGATTACAAATTTGACGGCTTAAATAACAAATGTTTAGAAGAGATGCAACTCCGACAAGTTAAACTGTGTCTAATTAAATTAGAAGTAGAGACTCGTTCAGAACAAAATTGATTCGACGTGTAAACCTCCTTCACTACACTTGATTCATAATTAATTGATCCAAAGATTTACTACGATTCACCTATTCTTGTTGATTTTATTTACGTATGTGGTATATAGTAAATAAAGAAGTAAGTTTCCAATTTAAGAAATGACTACCAACATCTAAACGGGCTTGGGATTTTAGCATGATTAGCGAAATGTTAACTTACTTGAAAGAAGAAAATAAGGATTTGCCCTTTAGCAGGAACAAAAAATATGCTAGATGTCTCGTGTATGATTTATTACAGAAAACTAAAAGCAGGCAAATTAAACTGAATTCATTATTCATTTATTTCATCACTGAAGTTTTTCCAATAACATACAAAAATTTGTAAAGCTATAAATAATACATAGGTAAAGTTGATTTAAATTCGAAAGAATTATTTTCTAAATTAGATAAATACATTAAATTGAATTAATTAAGAGGAATTTTATGGATACTATCTTCAAATATTGAATAAATTTGAGTATAGTTCTACATAAATCTGGTGGTATGAAAGCTTCACCTACATTAGTTTCCATTCAATTTAACAATTTTGAAATTGATTTTCTTCTACATTTTTAACTTTCCACATCTCATCGACATAAAAATTTAGATTCGTGTTGATATAGCAGTTTTTCCTCTGTACAGGAAACGTAGTTTACAAATTATGGACTGGTAAAACTTGAAATTCGGTTTGCGTCTGAAAGAAAAGAAAATTTCTGTAAAAGTACAAATAAGGGAAGACCTTTTAGGGGAAGCACACGGACGAGTAACAGAATGCCCTAGTAGAAATCGTGGTTTGATTTAAATGCCGTTTTCTCGAAAACTAATGGACAATTCGCAATAATTTTTTTTAAATGTTCAAAAAATTGTTCTCTTTCTAACTATCTTTAGGAAAAAGCTAAATTTGTGGTATCGATTGGCTGACAGTAACCACTCGACTATAGTAATTATGAAAATATCATATTGCTTTTTATTAATTTATTGTTGCATCGACTGTCGTCAACCGCTTGAAATAATTTATTTCCCAATAATATTCTAAAGTTTACCGTACAAATTGTTTTTCAGACGGACTCATGGGAATTTGGATAAGTTTTGGGAGATTGTGTCACTTTCTTTGATTTTAAGTTATCTAAATCTGCATCGAAAGTGTTTTTTAATGTAAAAATATAAAACGTAATATTTCATCTAAATTTTTTAATTCAAGAAAAAAGTAAAATTAAAGATAAAGTAAAATCACAAAATTTACAGCACTTTGCGATTTGAAAAATTGCAAAACCTGAAACAATTTGCATCGAATAAAAAGTGTTTTAAGCGATGACCATTCGACTGACAGACCCTGTATATTCAAACACTTGTTAACCTACCGTACGAATGAACATTAAAGTACCTCCTGCTGAACCAACATTTCCATAAATTGCAAAAAGTTAAAACTTTTTAATTCTAACTTTCCTTCATTTGCGATAAGACAAAATTATCAACTCAACTCATTGTCGAAAGTTTTTATCTATATACATAATTTTTAACAAATTTTCATCGCAAGAATTATTTTTCTAACGCTGTTTTTCAAACAAAATTTTGTGTTGACTGTTTATAAAATTTAATATAATATCTATATAAATGTAAGAGACAATGATCGTGGAATGAAAATGCTATAATAAATAAATTATAAACTTTTATCTGCTCCTTCACCAGTAATATGGAAATTAACGCTTTGTCAACGTCCACTGTAAGTAGATAATAAAACACCTACAGTGACTCATAATGAAATCCGGACTGGAATTTTCGGAATACGAAAAATATGATCATCTATATATCTCGGAAACGGTGCGACCAAATAAAAAAATGTATACATATGAATAAAATTGTATTTTTTTATTTTGTCGCACCGTTTTCGAGGTACAGATGACGATATTTTTCGTAGTTTACCGAGTTTTGTTTAAGCCGCTATCAGCCAGAAACGGCCCAACAAAAAAAGAAAAATGTAAATGAGCAAACTTGAAGGCAAAAAAATTTTCAACAAAAAATGTCTAATAAGTTTTGATGTAAAATGAATTTTTATATTCCAAAAAAAACGGCTTGAAAACCGGAAATTAAAACTATTAACATAGGAGCGTCACAGGATTTCATTATGAGTCACTGTAGTTGTTAGAATCTTTAGTTTCCTCTTTTACGATTATCCACGCTTAATGTATAATTGTACTAGATTTTATAAACAACACGCCAGTATGGCATCACTGGTTCCCATCTAGACAGCTGTAATAGCGCAAGTTGTAATGGGTTTCTTTGAAAACACGTGTCGGGACACCTGTATTGTTTTAAGTGTCTTTGATAATAATTACTATTAAATAATAAAATAAGAAATAATAAAAAAAAAGAAATAATAAAAAAAAAGAAATAATAAAAAAAAAGAAATAATAAAAAAGAAAATAATTAAAATATTAAAATAATATATTTTATTACTGTATATTTATACAGAGCTTGTGTTATAGGGGAACCACGGGTAGGAATATTAAAAATTTTTTTTATCCTTATAGTACACGGGGTTGGAATATCATTATCACAAAATAATAATTTTTATTATTATATAACTCAATTTTATTTAGTTCGTCTAGATATCTGGCCCGGGAATAGTACCCTAACCGGGCCAACGATTTAAAAAATTTCCGAATGACATTATGGTAGTTTCGGACGTAAATTACAAATATAAAAATTAAATTTTATGGATCATTCAAATATCCGGTCAAAATTCACGAAATTTTAGAAACTTTACTTTGGTATTCTTATTATTTAATATTTAATTTTAAATCAATTTGCCAATTGACTATTCTTCTTAATAATTAAATTTTGTTATTATACTTTTTGTTTTCATTTTTCGTATCTGTTTATTCGTGTATTTTTAACTTTTGTTGTTCTTTTAAATTCTTCATTCACAAACACCTTCCACTACTTATTAATTAAAATACTTTTTTATTACAAATTACTTTTATTTCTTTATTTTAAAAAATGTTATAATTTATTTATTATAGTAGCAGTTGTAACACTCGACTTCGTGACTAAACTATTTCACGCGATGTGTACTTTCCGGTTACTGTCAGTTAATGTGCACCACGAATCGAGCTTCGACTTTTACACTATTGGAAAGAGGACACTTTTCTAAGCATTTTGAGATATTACATTGATGAGGATTATCCATCAGTTTTCGAGAAAACGGCATTTGAAAATCAAAATTTTACATGTATTTCTCCATAAGGATTGCGCACACAAGTGTTCTATTGCCCGTACGTGCGTTCTGATATAGTCTTAGTACACATCGGGTACACATCGTGCGTGGCTAATAACTAAAGGCCAATAATTAATAATACAAAGGCTAATAATTAATAAAAAGGGCTAATAATTAAAAACGAGTTTCACCCGTTTCGAGTAGCACCTTTGGCGAGTTGGAGCTAGCTAGGGGGATGTTTTTAGTGAGTCAGCGTTCGTCAAAACGGCGCTTAGCGCCCCTCGCGCGTCAGTTTTGACGAACGCAACCAAAGCAATCAAGAATCTACCCTAAAAACGGTGGTCGTCAACTGAATACAAGTACTACGTCTATTAGTAAGAGAATATTAATCCACACGTACCGTCAATAGAACACTCGTGTTAGTTGAAATCCCTATTTAAAATGCATGTAAAATTTTGATTTTCAAATGCCGTTTTCTCGAAAACTAATGGATAATCCGAAAAAATTAGAAAATTGTCCTCTTTCCAATAGTGTAAAAGTCAATGCTCGATTCGTGGTGCGTTTTGACTGACAGTTCCCTATTCCCAATTTTTCTCGGGGATCATGATAATATGTACAGGGTGGGATCTAGGATGGAGCCATTGGAGACTCTTGCCTCCACCCCTAACCGATATTTGATCTTGGGATTTGTGTAGTATTAGTATATCAATTTTTAAAAATACGCCTACTGCGAGGTTCCCTTGTTAGTTCATAAAAAAGTATTCAATTTTAATACACGCGTGGATTATTGAAAAAAGAGCAAAATATTTTGAAATAAGTGTTGTCGAAACGATCTTCAGCAAAGGGTTGATCTAAATGTAATAATAAATCATTATTTTATTTTCGTAATATGGAATTGGTTAAAAAAAGGAACTTTTAATTAATCAATTAATTTACATTGAATTTATTGATAATTAAGCTTAATCTCATATCGACTATTTTAGGAGATACTTTTCAAAATTGTTTAGAAGAAGATCCTTCGATCCTTGTGTTATAGAATCCTTTCAAATGTAGCTGTTTTACAGATTACAAAATGTTCTACAGTGAGTGAATAAACTCATTAATAATTGCTGTATTAGAATGATAGGATAATTTAAGATTTAAAAAAAATTGTTTGATTTTGTATGAAGGATATTATGTAGTTTTCTTCTAGGCAGTAAATTAATCAGATTACTCAAAATCGCACTAGAAATAGAAACAAGTAGGTACCTATACAAAAAACGCTTATTGTTATAATTGCCGAATTTTAGAACAATTCCAGTTTAACAGCAAAATTATGTTGAAATATCTTATTTATTTTATTATAAAATATATCTATTTTGGTTTTAATCGTGGCATAAATTTAATCCGAAAATTTGAAGTTTCTGAGAAAAATGATACATAGTAGGATCACTTGCAAACAAAATAAGAACAACTTTGAAAATTGCCACAATTTGTAATACTATACAAGGACATGGTCGAAATTTCGTTTCTTTTTTATTCGAGTAGAAGGTATTTTAACAAAAACTTTTATATTTCTATAAGAGACACTTATTGTAATTGAAAATTAAATTTTTTCAATATTTTTAAATGAAGAATTTTGGAATTCCGAAACTATAAACAGCTTTTTCTCAAAACTATGTTTTAAGTTATGTTATTGTAATTCTAGGTAGGTAGGTACCTAAACTTGATATACGAACTGAGAAAATAATTTCTGCAATTTTTGAATCGTTTCTTCCTATAAATAAAACGTAAGAAGCGCGTAATTGTTTCGTCAATACCGAGTCGAACAAAATTTAAATAATCTTGATTAAACGAGTCGATCCATTGATTGTGGAAGATTATAATGTTTCAATGGAATGGCGTTGATAAAAAAAAATCGCGAAATTCTAAAGACTTTGTTGTATTTTTGGCCGACAATCAAAAGAGTATGTTTGAAAATACATTTTGAAGAATGTCCTTACGACCCCACGAGCGAGTTAAAAGCAAGAAATTTTTTTAAATATAATAATTATAAATTTAAGTTTTAAATATTTAAATAATTGTCAGATCAAAGGTAGAGACTATAAATATCATTGTTATTCTAGCAGGTTTGAATAAATTTGTAAAACAAACATTGTATCACGTTACGTTGAATAGTAAACTAAGTATTCTAATATTCAACGAGGTAAATTTGGTGCTAATATTATCTGTATTTCAGAAAGCGAGTCTGGATCAGGAATAGAAGTGAACCCGAACATCCCCTATCCAGGCATCGCCCCTCTTGCACTCGGATATCTAACTCAAACCACGAGACCACGCAGCTGGTGTCTTGCACTCATCTCTAATCCATATCCTTTACATGATAATTACTATTACGTGTTGCTTACCTTACAGATGGATCAAGGTAGGATTATTTCAATTTGTTGTTCGTTTTTGTAAGATGACGTCGAATTATTTACACAAAAGAGATGTACCTACACCGAAATCGCACTCCAAAAGCGAAAATTTTAATTTCCCGAAATAGAAGTGAAACTTCAACAACATTTTCTGTTACGGCGCACTGTATAACAATTCTAATTAAAATAACTTCACGTTCGGAAAACTTTAACCGAAAAATGTTTTATTTAGGCTCAATTTTTCTCGTCCAAAAATGTCTAGTTGTAAAGTTTACTGTTTACCTTCCAAATTTATTTTTTTTATTAGACCTATAAATAATGCATAAGAAATTTTAACCCAGCGCGACAAAGCATAAAAGTTTTTATTTAAATTATTTTACTTTTGTTGAACAAAAAATATTGAAGATGTGCAACAACAATGTCTGATGTAGTCAGTTTTCTGTTAAAATTGAATAAAGGAAACGAAAGTTTATAAAAAAAAGACTTAGATAAATTTGAAACTGTCGAAAGACACAAATTTCACTTCGGTATTTTTATTTTAGTCAAAGTAAACTTCAAGTGTAAATATTTAGCTCGAGGAATTTTCAAAATAAACCTCGCGGTGAGTTCGGTTTTCAAATTCTATTGCAAAATATTCAGTATTCTACAATAATGATATTATGAACAACGTTCAACTATTTTGTCGCGAAGCTATACCTAAATTATTCAATAATATTGTCTTTTAATTAAATCTTTAAACTATTTTATAATCAAATATAAACATTACCTACCTCGATTTATGTTATTAGAAGAAATATTATATAAATATAATATCTACACATTTTTTTATATTAATAGTTGCGTTTTATGTTATACTGTGAATCCCCCGAGAAGGTTTACACCTCTCCTCAAAATAATAATATTATTTGTTATATCAATTTAATAATTATTATAATATAAGTATTGTAAAAAGTAAATGCAAATGCTAATAACAATAAAGCGTCGTTCTAATTCAATTAACGTTACGTAAATTAATCGAAAATATAAAAAAATATAGAAAATCTTTTTTTTAAATTTTATTTTCGTCGATGTGTTTGACTTAAAATGACTTTTTATTTATTTTATTAGCTAATTTACGTCAAATACATCGACAAAAACGAGATTTTAAAGAAGAAACGTAATACTGTTTAGTTATTTTCGATTAATTTTCGCATAGCGTTAATTGAATGAGAACGACTCTTAACTATTCTTTTTTTTTTAGTTAAACGAAAATTTAATTTTTTAAATTAATACATTACAGTTTTGGACAAGAAAGCTTTGCTCTTTAGATATGAATGTGCAGTAAACCATATTTTATTTCCGTATCTGAAAGATCATAGGTAGTATATGTTAGAACCCGATGATTGCGGCACATCGTACACGCAGTACAATACGCAACCGAACGCCCAAAAAGCGTAGCATGCGGGAGTGACAGCAGCAGATGTCACGAACGGTTTATGTTTGATTGTAATTGTTGTAGTAGAATAAAGATACTCTTATATAACATTTGCTAATAGGTTATGGGGCCCAGTTAGCAACGAAAGCAATCATTAAGGTTTATCTGCAATACGTGTGCCATAAAATTTATTTTGCGCTGAAACCAGTCGGAACGACAGTACGACGAATATGGGAACTAGATCTAGAATAGAAGCGCTGAACAAAGAGAATTATGACACCTGGAAAATTCAGATGGAAGCCATACTGGTAAGAAGCGATTTGTGGACGTACGCAAACGGAAGCTTCGAGAAACCAACAGTGACCCAATGTGATGATAAATCTGAAGAGCAAGTCCAAAAATGGTTGAAATTAGATGGCAAAGCAAAAGCTGAAATAATTCTGTCAATTAATCCGACAGAATTGAAACAAGTCAAAGGATGTGCCACCTCGAACGAAGTCTGGATCAAATTAGAAAGTATATATCAATCTAAAGGACCAGCGAGAAAGGCCACATTACTAAAACAATTAATGTTACAACGGATGGAAGAAGGTAATGACGCACGAATTCACATTAACAATTTTTTCGACGCAGTGGATAAATTGGAAGATATGGATGTGAAAATAAACGCAGATTTACTAGCCATCATGTTGCTATACAGTTTGCCTCCGAGTTCAGACAATTTTCGATGTGCCATTGAATCTAGGGACGAACTACCCACGCCGGAAGCATTACGCATAAAGATAATCGAAGAATATGATGCTCGAAAAAAGGAAACCCGCGATGTCGAGAACGCTATGTATGTAAACAAAAACTCGAAACACATACGTTCAAAGAATATGAATTCGAACAAGACGGTGGATAAATCTTTTAATTATCGTTGCCATAAGTGCAGAAAATTTGGGCACAAGTCAGCCGAATGCAGAAGTAAGAAAAATAACGATTCGTTACTTGTTTCAGAAGCATGCCAAGTTGGATCTATCAAATCGCCACCAACCTGGTGCTTGGATAGCGGTGCAACATCACACATGTGTATAAATGCAAATAATTTCACAGAAATTGACAATTCCAAAAGTGAAATTTTAAATTTAGCAAACAGTGCATCGACTAAAATAATTGGTCAAGGCGACGTATTAGTAACCACAAAGGTGCGGGGTGAAGTTAATAATATAACACTAGGTAACGCTTTACACGTACCGGACTTACGCACAAATTTAATATCAATTGGCAAAATAACAAACAAGGGCTACGAAGTTTTATTTAAGAAAAACAAAGCACTAGTTACCCGTCCCGATGGAACTATTGTAGTAGTTGCGGACCGCGTTGGTGACTTGTACTACGCTCGTATACAAAATCGTGTGGAAAACGCTGCAAATAAGGCGGAACAAAACAACATCTTGCCGAAAGCATCGTTGAAAACTGCAATGTTATGGCATCGTCTCTTAGGTCATTTAAATTTCAAAGATCTTTTAGAAAGTGCTAAAAGGGGTACGATCAAGGGAGTGAATGTTGATTTTAATTTGAAGGACGCTAACCTCGAGTGTGATGAGTGCATTAAAGGAAAAATGACGAGAAACGCTTTCCCAAAAAAATCGGAACGGAAAAGTGATCTTCTCGAAATCATACACACAGACGTATGTGGACCTATGAGGGTCGAATCGAACGGGAAGTCAAGATATTATGTTGTATTCATAGATGACAATTCTCGATGGTGCGAGGTTAGATTTATCAAATCAAAAACTGATGTTCTGACAGTTACGAAGCAGTACATCAACATGGTCGAAAAGCAAAAAGGAAGATCGGTCAAGTGCATTCAGTCCGACAATGGTACGGAATATACAAACAACGAATTTGAAAAATTGTTGAAAGACCGTGGAATCGTAAGACGATTGACTGTCCCGTATAATCCGGAACAAAACGGAATTGCAGAGAGGAAAAATCGTACTCTTGTTAGCACAGCTCGTTGTTTACTAATGCAATCCGGTTTACCGTCAAGTTTTTGGGCAGAAGCAGTTAATACCGCAAATTATATTCGTAATCGTTGTCCAACAAAAAGTTTGAATGGGAAAACTCCGTACGAAATCTGGAATGGGAAGCCTCCCGACGTCAGCGATTTCAAAGAATTCGGATGTAAAATTTATTGTTTGAATAAAGATCCGAAAAGAGGAAAGTTTGACGTGAGATCACAAGAAGGCATATTTCTAGGTTATTCGGAAGAATCCAAAGGCTATAGAGTATGGTTAACTAAGCAAAAGAAAGTAGAAGTGACACGAGACGTTAAATTTCTGGTAGGTAACAATTCTAACAAACGAGAATTTACAGAATCTCTTCTGGAAGCCGAAGACGTAGACGAAATTAATCAAGAGTCCGAAACCGAAGACGTAGTCGAAATTATTCAAGAGTTAGAAACCGAACCAGTAATTGAAACCAATCAAGAAAACGAAGTCGAAATTATTCAAGAGTTAGAAACCCAACCCGTAATTGAAATCAATCAAGAAGACGAAGTCGAAATCGTAGGCGAAGAAGAAATTACCACTCATCAAAGTCATGAAGTGCGTGGTAGCGGTAGACCATCAATAATAAGGACAGGTTGCAGAGGAAGACCAAAAAAGGTGTACAGAATGGTTAATCCTGAAGCAAATAAAATGCAAGATGAAATTCAAGAAGCATTTATTTCAGAAATTACGATGAAGCAAGCAACTAACGGACCTGACGCTTTAGAATGGTATGAAGCAATGGCCAGCGAAATGACATCGATAATGAAGAATAACACATGGTTATTGGTGGATCGTCCTACCAACGAAAACGTCGTAGGTAGTCGAATGGTTCTAAGGAACAAATACAAAGCAGACGGCACTCTCGAAAGAAGAAAGGCCCGACTTGTAGCACAAGGGTTCAGCCAACAACCCGGAATACATTTTAACCAAACATTCGCTCCTGTTGCCCGACTCGGCTCAATGAGATTAGTTGTTGCTTTAGCAGTACAACACAACATGAAGATACATCAAATTGATGTGGCTTGCGCCTACCTAAACGGTGAAATAGAAGAGACAATATACATGGAATTACCGAAACAAGCATCAGAAATTCTTAGAATTATTTCTCACCAAAACAATCCTACGAATGTTAAGAAGGCAGAAGAAATGTTAGAAGCTATGCAAATCGGAAACAAAGTATGTCTACTTAAGAAGGCTCTATATGGTCTCCGTCAGGCTGGAAGAAGCTGGTACCATAAACTCGATAAATTCTTGCGTAATTTAGATGCAAAACCCACCAATTCCGATCCATGTTTGTACCGTATTGGTGGAGGGGAAGATGTCATACTAGTATTGGTATATGTAGACGATATCCTGATAGCTTCGAAAAATTCCAAAGGAATCCACAATCTTAAGAAAAAGTTCTCGGATGAATTTGAAATCAAGGACATGGGTGATGCAAGTTATTGTCTTGGAATCGAATTTTCTCGTGATAGAAATAACATAGGTTTGCATCAGCAAGGGTACGTAATTGATTTATTAAATCGTTATGGAATGATCGACTCAAATGCAGTGAGCACGCCCATGGATCCGAACGTGAAGCTACTAAAACCCACAAAACACGCAACAAGTGAAGAAGAAGAGTTACCTTATAGGGAATTAATTGGTGCCCTAACATACTTGGCCGTAGCTACCAGACCCGACATAAGCCACGCCATAAGTTGTTTAGGTCAATTCAACAACTGTTACCGAAAGTTACACTGGAATGCAGCGAAACGTGTCCTACGTTACTTGAAAGGTACTACGAATTTAGGAATTTTATATAAGCCGGATAACCAAGGTCTTAGAGGATACGTGGATGCCGATTGGGGAAATTGTCCAATCGACAGACGCTCTTACACTGGGTACACATTCATCATGTCAGGTGGTCCAATTTCATGGGAGTCTAAGAAGCAGAAAACCGTGGCTCTTTCATCGACGGAAGCCGAATACATGGGAATGACAGAGGTAGCAAAAGAATCCATATACCTGCATAAATTCATAAAAGAACTTGAATGTGAAAATGTAGCAAATATTAGAATATTTACTGATAGTATGAGCGCACTAAAGTTAACTGAGAACCCTGTGTTTCACGCTCGAAGTAAACACATCGACATAAGATACCATTTCATACGTGAAACAATTAACAGCAAGTTATTAAAGTTATTACACGTGCGAACAGAAGAAATGATTGCGGACGTATTGACGAAAGCTTTGAGTAGACCAAAACATACATCATGCGTCGAAATGATGGGTCTTGGTTTAGCAGCCAGTTTTGGTCGGTCGCGTCTCGAGGGGAAGTGTTAGAACCCGATGATTGCGGCACATCGTACACGCAGTACAATACGCAACCGAACGCCCAAAAAGCGTAGCATGCGGGAGTGACAGCAGCAGATGTCACGAACGGTTTATGTTTGATTGTAATTGTTGTAGTAGAATAAAGATACTCTTATATAACATTTGCTAATAGTATATATCGTGGGAGCTGCTTTAATTATTAATTTTTAAAAACTTAAATTAAAAAACCAGCAGGTATAGTTTAGATAAATTCATAATTATTTGCATTATTATTCAAGTGATTCCAAATTTATCGAGAAAATACTAAATTATAACTAATGTCGAAGATTACTTTTACATTTCCTCTAACCAATTAGCGAAGCTTTTAAGTTAGCCAGAGAGAGAACATAAAAAATTATAATCCGATCAGATAATTTGTTTTCAAATAAACTTCTGACGTAACAACTTTGTGAAAAATGTAAGTAGGATAAGTCGAATTATTTTTCAATTTTGTTATTTCGATAAATGCAATTATCCTCTAATAAGAACTGAAAATTTTGATTCAAAACTCAAGTTTGGTTTATTAAATATGTAAATGACTTGCACCAGATGGGTATAGAATTAGAAATTAATAATTGAACTCCATCGAAAATTTCTTGTAAGTCTAAAAACTATGTTCAGGTTCTTGCGATTCAACTATCGATTTTTCGAAGATTATCAAGCGTAATTAAATGATCTCTTTATCAAGCGTAATTATATAAATTATTTATCAATTTTATGAAAAGCTCCGCCGATAGCATTCTGAACATAATAATTGTTCCTTTATCGAAGTTTTTCCAAATGAAAATAGAGATTATCATATATAATTCAACGGTAAGCATTACCTACAAAATCTAATTTTGTAAACGTTAGTACAGCAATAAGCCGTTTAATTTCATTGCCTAAGCAACTCAACAGTCAAATTGATTTGCTTTTGCTTAGCTCAAAATAGCTTTATAAAGAGCATACGTTTGAATTATATTCAAAAACGTCCGGTTAGTAATCAAACATTTAAAATTTATTTTTCATTTACAACATTTTCATTAATCAAAACGAGAAAATTTTAGTTGTGTATCCAATTTTTATTAATCCGACAGAAGATAGAGCTCATCGCTTTATCAATTACTAATGGCCAACCAATTAAATCGGTTTAAATTTCCCATCAAAAACGTTGTAACTACGAATAAAATTTCTTTAAATAGCATACTCTGTATATATCGAATAAATTAAGTTTACCTGAAACAATACTTTTGTTTTTCGTTATGCGTTGCTCACGGGTAACTGGCGGTTAAGTCGTGAATTCCATTTGGAATTTCAAAATCCTTTCAGAGAGATTTGAGAAAGTCTCAATATAATTTGTAAAAAACATTAGGAATCTGCTAATACAAGAGGAATCGTAATGTTGTGTATTAGAATGGTTTCTGGAAATATGCCAAAATAATTTTATTGACCATTGAATGTCACGCTGTTTTCCTAACTTTGCAGTATAAACTTTTATCATTGTTAATTTGATATTAATCGTGTTTTTGAGAAAAAACAGGGAAATAAAATCACAAACATTTTAATTTAGTTGCAAAAGCAAGCAATAAAAATTTTTGAACGATCGATTTCCAGTCCATTATCATTTTCTCATTTTTTTCCATTTCGATTATTTGTGTTGGTTCCTAGTTTAATCTTAACAGATTTTCATTCTGCTGCTCTGCTAAATGTAAAGGTTTATTTTAGTGGGTTATATTTATTGTTTTTAAATGTTTATTCAAAAATTAAATAAAAGCTAAAAGTGAAGTTCTATAAAAGTATCTTATTTTCGTTATATAAATTATTTGGTATGTTAACCGGGAAAAGGTAATTCCTTTTGTATTTACCGAAATGTAAATTTTATACTAAAAAACAAATATATAAACAAATTGAAAATTAAATTAATTATAAAAATGTAATAATCCTCAGCGAGTACCTACACACACCGAAAGATAGAATTTCAAAATATCTCTAGTAGATATTATACATAATATAGCACAGGGTAAATTTATTTTAATTTAGAAACTTGACTGAATTAATACAAGTGACTAATTTACTATTCGAAAAGCTTGCGTCTGTAAGTAAAGCAATTAAAAGTTCCCAAGTGTTTTTGAATGTTTCAATTTGAAGTAATTTTTGAAATTTTAGTCATACTTATGTTATCTTTATTAAATTATCTTTCCTAAACTTACTAGATATAAATTTTTAACAAAATTTAAAGAAAATATTAAATATAATGACTAGCTATAATGTCAACTAAAATTTAGAATTTATTCTAACGGGTGTTTTGTAAGAATAATAAAATCAAGTTTATGTTGTTCTTCAAATTGCCTACTAAAAACTTGGTATTTTTAACTAATTTCTACAGGAATTTTTGAAAGCGTTTTGCCTCCCGACAGAAAAAAGGGAAATATGAATTTAATTTGCAATTAAAGCTAAAGGGAACTCCTGCAAAAGTTTTCAATTTAATTGCTTTTTGTTTCGTACTTACTTATTTTGATTTAATTTTTAAATCAATTATTTTCATAAATTTTTGTTTTTAAAAATCAAACAGTTTGAAATTTAATTAAATCAAAAATTGTAGCAATTAAAAGTATTGAAATGTGCATTTTCAAAAACGTAAGCCTAAAACCATAAAATAAATGTCTTCTAAATCCTTCTTATGGGATATTCTAGTAGGGTGCTAATCTGACTAGATGCATAGCTCATAGATTGAAATTGGACTTTAGATCACAGCAGTGTAGTCGGCGCCACCAGGCATTGAACAGCGGTTTCCCGCTTCGTAGCTCGCCGATTTAAATCGACCTTAAAACCTTCAAGAGGTTAAAACTTAAGCATTACACCACACTGCTGGTCTAATTGTATAATTATATAGCTTATTAATATTAAATAAATAATTATGATTTTTAAATTAATCGATTCTACACATACATAAACAACTTTTATAAAAAACAATAATAATTATTGATTTAGGTTGTTATTTCGCAAATAGAAGTGTATAATATTACAGTTTAACCCCAAAATCAGTTAAACCCTGATTTAACTGGTAAATTCCAGTTTTAACTAACCTCATTCTAGTTTTAACTGAAATAACTTTGGTTAAAACTAATTTTAACTGAAATAACTTTAGTTAAAACTAGGTTTTTAAACACTGGCATCGCTTTGAGGTGCAAATTTTTTCCAAGAACATCGAAAAAATTCTTGTCCAATTCTAACGGCAGCTTTTTTCGTTGCTGCGTTTTCAGACAAATTTCCTCATATGGCACTTGTTCTCGAGTTAAGAAAACTTCAGATAATATATCGAATTCGAATCTAAAAGAAATATTGATTACTTAATGTAAAAATGTAAATCTGAAATATACTTTTATGTCTAAAATATAGTTTATTCAAAACCCCATATTTTATTAAAATTCTGTACAGGCAACCTCCAGTTCTTTCAACTACGCCTCCTATGGTGTTTCGCAAGTTTGCCTTAGCTCTGTCGACATCAGGAATAGGAATTGTTACATTACCTCCGATGTCAACCGCAGGATAAATTCTATCTATAATCTTTTTCATTCTTTTTTTCAATTCTTTTGCGCTTCGTTTTTGACTAAAGAAATGTGGCTTCTTTGTGTTGCCTCCTCTTTCTCCTCTGCTTCTTCTTCCCTATGCTCTGCATTCATTTGCTCAATAATTTCATGAAGGTCGTCTTCTTCATGGATATTTGTAAGAAGGAAATTCTTCATAAATTATACAAAACGGACACCGTTTGATCAATTAGCGGTAATATTGTTCTTCAACCATGAAGTCCACATGCTTTCTATGTCCTGATTAGCTCTTTCAACCGAACACCGACTCTGACTCTGGATATGGTGTGACCTTCCATGAACAATTTTTAATTCTGACCAAGAAACAAATAGCACATCTATTACTTCATTTACAAACTCTCTTCTATTATCAGAGTATAACCACAGGGAGCACAAAATGTCAACACGATATCTGTTAATTGGAAGGCAACCTCTTCAGATATCTTGCTCTTGCGCGCTCGCAATAACACAAATTGTGGTAATATTATGGTAAACCATAATGAACTTGATTTCTTGATCAGCTTAAGATTGCTGCTTGCATGTCAATTAGGTCTATTTGGCAGCGACTATTTATTTCCGAATGAAGAATTGGTTTAGAAAGTAAATCTCTCCTCTTCTTATTTTTCTTTTGCTTGCAAGTTTTGCACATCTCTAAAAATTATTTATCATTTCATTATAGTTATATTAGCGTATTGCCTTGACATTCCTGTCTTGAGCCTTAACTAAAATTATTTCAGTTAAAACTAAAATTAACTAAAGTGGTTAGTTAAAGCTAGAATTTACTAGTTAGATTGGGTTTTAACTGTACCATACATATATCGTCGTTGATACTGCAATAGGACCTATGTGAATATGCAATGCTGTTTAAGATTAAGATGGCAAAGTATCTAAATTATTTAAAAAAAGAATTAAGAAAACCTAATTCATCAGTTTTTCAGCTAAATCATCAGTTAAATCATTAGTATCAACATTGCTTCAGCACTGTGATTTTTCCCTCTCCTGAAAATTCAACGTTTTTTAATTAGGTCCTATTGCAGTATCAACGACGATATCTGAACATACAATAATTCCGTTGTCGCTCTTTCTTGGTTTAGTAGTTGAGGAGGGGGTGTCACTGGTAGCCTTCATTCAAAAAGTCGACCAAATCTGCATTTGTTTATGTTCGCCATTTTGAATTTTATGAAAAATGGTTTTTCTTGAATAACTCGGCGAATTTCAATTTTAATGAAAAATTGTAAAGACAAAAGTAGAAGGAAATTCAATTTCCTACAAAATAATAGTTGCTAGATACTTACAGTACCCCAATCCGAACAAAACAAAAATAGGAAACTCATCATAAGCAAATCATATATACCTAAACAAAAATTTTTGACAGTTCTCTCTTTTTCTTTAGAATTGCCGTAGGACCTTAAGTATTGACTGCAGAAAAAAAAAAGTACTAAAATTGTTCAAAAATTAATTCACTATAAGTTTGTTTATGTTAATTTATTCCCTCAAGTTAAAAATAAATGAGATAATGCAAGAGTTTTACTTCGCAGCTTTCTTCAGTTTTAATTTGAAAAATATCAATTTTAGAAAAAAAGTTAGGAAACGAAAGCTGCAGGAAATTTAATTTTTTATCACTTTTGTCTTTACGATTTTTAGCTAAAATTGAAAATGGCCGAGTTATTAAAGAAAAACCATTTTTCATAAAATTCAAAAGCAAATGCAGGATTTGGTCGACTTTTTTGAATGAAGACTACCAGTGAATTATTATATGTTCAAAAGTACAAACTGACTTAACAATAATTGTAGTTAAAAGTTTCCTTCCCCAGAACAACATTTTTTTGACTAACCTTTAGGTATATGCTATATAAGCTTTAATTTTATGGAATTGTCATATTTTAACCCCGAGACCTCCGCAGAAATCAAGATAAATTTCTGATTTTTTGACAACTAGTTGATTTAGTGACAGATGAAAAAAACAATGAAAATTACCTGTTTTTTTAATGCGGCCACCTTAATAAAATGTATCATTTTATATCTTATGTACACGTTCATTTGTTTTCCCCGATAATCTTACCCCGTATATAATGTTTAAATTCCACAAGCGATTAATTCAAACTTTGATTGCCATTATACATTTAACAATTAGGAGCTGGTGATTATGGATTTCGAGATCTTTGTTTGGCTTTTAGTGCTATTACAAATGCGCAATTCTGATTGCTTAAATTAAATTACTAATACCCAATTATGATTATATTCGGTAAGTGCAACGTGAATACCTTTAACTAAAAATGTTTCCAAATCAACTTCATAGTTTAGTATTTTTTAAAATTTAAGTAGAAAATATAAAATACTTATTTAAGTGAAGTTTAAAGTATTATTTTACTTACTATATTTTATATTACTTTTCATTATGTAAAAATAGTGTCCCGAAAATTACATCACATCTTGATAGCATGAGCTGAAGGCACCGAATCGTTATGTCAAATAAAAGAACGATTCCGAAAATCACGTTGCGGTATGATGTGGATAACTATTACCTATTGTTTTTATAATAAAATTTCCCTGTAAGAAGTAAGTTACTGCTTCTCGCTCCTTGCCGCCGTAATAAGTGAACGGTAAAGCAGGGATATAAAACCCCACTGAGATCAAGATTTACATCTGTTGTCATGCTACAATACAAAAATTTAGAAACAACGTCAAATATATGGAACATTCATAATATAACAATATGACTTGCAAGGAGTTGGAAGCAATTGTAATGCAATTGTAAAATAAACAAATTTAAAACTTTTATGATACAACGCTGCACAGTTTTTACAACCGCCAATCATCTACGATGAAGAAATTCCCGTTTGCTACTGTCATCCAAGTGATACAATTTAATATAATTTACAAGACACACACTCGTAGTAATTTCAAAAAATAAACTTACAGTAATAATAATTGATAGATCTTGAGCATTACATAGTAACGATGTTTCTACACGTGTGGCATACGAAATTTTATTTTCTACTGCATTTTTATAAAAATCATTGATTGTTTATATTATTATAATATATTTAATTAATAAAATAATCTGATTAACTATTTAAATATTCAAATATTTATATTTCTATCGATTTACAATTGACAAGTAATGTCAAGAAATGTAAGGTTAAAACAAATAAAAATCAGTACCCAGTGTGTACTGGTATCTATACTGAGATACTGTACAGTATCTATGAAATTTCAACTAAGTAATATATCGAGATTTTGTTGAAATTTTTAGGTATGTCGGCTACATTGCTACATAATGTGCAACGTTGTCTAACGTATACATCATAATAAAGTGATAATTTGTTATCATAATTAAATTTAAAAAAATTCTTACCACAAGTGTATTTTCAATTTTCAGTTGAATTAGCACTGTATGCCTATATTAAACTGCAAAATTCAAAAACCCGCTTTGTCGAGCAATACCTAAGTTTAGTAATAGAAGTGAATGCATTGTATTGCGCTCGACACCGATTAAAGTTTTGAATTGAAAACTTACACAATGAGTCGTGGAAAATAAAAAAGTGTAAGTCATTCTTATACCCCATCTTGTACTAAAATATGATAACGCAAGTTATTGAGATGGAAAAGTTACGGTTTTAAGTGATTTGCTTTAATAAATAGTTACTGGGTTAGTTTAACGAACCTGAAGAGTTCTAAAAAATAATTCCGGAAGTTCAAATGTAGATCCTCCATACTTCATACGCAATACTTAAAAAAAAACAAAAAAACAATTGTTAGGGGGGTAGTAACCTACGCCCCCCTTTTCCCATCTTTCCAATCTGATTACTTCGTGGCAGATAATAATAAAAAATTTGTTTACATTTCTTTTCTATTCTACATAGAAACATTTTTTACATTAGGGCCCGGGCCTGCCTGCAAAATGCCTTTTTGTGATTAATAGTAGATTAACCCGTAGAATTATTTTTATCGTTCGTAATCCAATTTTTCATAAGATTTAGATGTTTCTTGTAACTTTTCCCAGATTTCAGGATTTCCATTTAAATCTGGGCCAGGGTGGAATCACCG
Source organism: Cantharis rufa (assembly GCA_947369205.1). Classification (NCBI taxonomy): domain Eukaryota; kingdom Metazoa; phylum Arthropoda; class Insecta; order Coleoptera; family Cantharidae; genus Cantharis; species Cantharis rufa. Next base: position 17,927,530 of record OX376307.1, on the reverse strand, counting down.
CCGACTCCCCTTCTTGAAGGGGTTGGTTGTGTTACTAATAAATAAATGTTTTTATTAGCTACCTTTTAGCTAATGGATATGTTACGGTCAATGATGACAACTCGGCCATTAACGTCAATGGCCGGACAATGACGTTAATGCCCTGCTTAACTGGGACATTGACGTTAACGTCCGGATAATAACGTCACTGACCGTGCACTTTGGACGATGTCGACATTTAAAATTTCATATGTGGTTTTTACATCATTATCCGGAGAATGACTTCATTGCCCAATACAGAGTGGGCGATGATGAAATTATACTCTTTTATAAATGTATGTGTCGCGCCTGCAAACAAATTTGCAATACGAAATATCATGGATCACTCTCATGCCAGAATAAAAATTTTGATTATTTTTTAATTTAATTATTTTTTAAATTTTTGTTAATTTTTATTATTTTTGTTAATCAATGATTGTAATACATTAAAATACTGTCTAATTCTGTCTAATTCTGAAAAACTGTCTAATTCAAATCGCCAATTTACTGTTCCTTATAGTATTTATTTTATAAATTATCATTGTCCAATCCTTTTTGGTCAATATCGACATTGACCGGCCAAAGACGTAAATATTACAAACAGCTGAAAATATTTACATCATTATCCACCGCTAACTGGCAATCACGTCAATGGCCGTCCAATGACGTTAACATAAATGGGCATCGACGTTATTGTCCTGCCATTGACGTCAATTCCCAATTTACATCATTGACCGTAACATATATATATATCTTCTCTAATTACACTGGTCTGTATGAAAATCGACTCTGACACTATTCCTGCTGATTCTTATGTAAAATGATCTACTGAATTGACATTATTTATTATGACAATTGACATAATACAATGACCACCCGAAGGGTAAATCTCCTGACAAAAATACGTACACCACATCTTCTTTTCTTCAAAACCCCACATTTCTTCACATCTCTTCTCACAACTTCCCTATATCTCCTCTTGTAATCTCACACTAATCTCCCGACATTTTTCCTGTTTTCTCACTATCTCATCACATGAAAAAACAAAATAATCTTCAACTGTCCGGACATCGTTTGCTTTAGGCCATTGAAATTAGCTGAAAGATTCACGTAAAATTTTGACTTCATAATTATGATCTTGAATTGAATTTAAAGAATTAATACTTTTAATTTAGTTTTGATCTTTTGGAAAAGGTTATTCATTTGAAGATAAAAGGTTAACGCATTCTTGCCAGTATAAATTTTAAAATTTAAGAAATAAAACACAATTAAGTAAGAGCGACAGACACACACTGCTTCATCGACTATCAAGCCATCATACCACGTATGTGTTTCTGACTCATTAGTCGTCATCAGTGCCGCATACTTTGTTGAAAAACACTTAATTGTGTGCACTAAGATAACACTGTTGTTATTCATTTTGTTCGACGGTTTAATAATTAATCTTAAATAATGTATACTTTACTAACAAACAGTGGAGTACTTAGGGATGGGCAAAGGGACAATCCCCTCCCATAAGGATGACTCGAATTGTATTCCTGAAGCCCTCGCTGATAAAAATAATGTGTATCATGAGGTTTTGAAATTTAAATTTTGTTTGTATAAACTTAGTCAGTTCTCTTTATCGCTAACGCGCATGAATGGATTAACGTAAATCTGAAAAATAACCTGTTTGTCCCCCCCCCCAATAAGCATTTTCTAAACACGCCATTGCTAACACGAAAACAGATTGAAGCGTAAACAATACGGGGTCATTCCATATCAAGTGGTCCAATCTTGTCGCTCGACCATTCTAAAAAAAATTGATTTTTTTTGTGAAGCCATTCGAACATGTTAGTAGTACTAAATGGCCATTATTTTAATTATATTGTCATTCATTTTTGTGTGAGGACCATATTTGCTTTGTAATGGGCGGCATTTTTTGCAATTTTAAGGGTTTACGGCAACTGAAATATTTCAGCTCCCATTTGTCTTATCGAGATGGGGAAAAATGAAATTGTTTAAAAAGAAACAGACTACAATATTGCTCTTTACATATTTTTACTTAAAAACAATCCTAAGGGGTAAAATTTCAGCGTCAATTCTTATCAGGTTTTTCAAGAAAATGCAATTTTTGAAGGGAAGTTTATGCATGAAGGGAAAAAATCTCAATGTTAAATTTTTTTTACCAAGAGATGGTAACTAGATGGTAACAAGATTTACTCCCCTTTTCTTTTAAAAATTTTGAAAGTTTGAAAATTTAACAAAACGGCGATTTTTGGTAGAAAAAATCTCTGGTGGGGGACCAGATAAAAATCTGAAATTTTATGTTATAAGAGCAGTGCCGTAACTAGAACTTTTGGCGCCTATGGCCAACTACAAAAAATGCGCCTTAACGGAAGGGGGATACCCCCTTCAAGAGGGGTCAGGGGTTTCCCCGAATTTTTTTTTATTCTCTACAAAATGGCGAATTTTGAGACATACTCTCAGTTAAAATTTATCAAATTTCAGAAAATTTATTAAAAATTATTTTCATTAGCAACAGAACTTTCTTCATTCTTTTTGAACCAATTGCCCAATGCAAATATTTTGATTTTATTAAATATTTAAAGCAAGGCGCCTGTTTAAAAAACGAAGGTGCTTAATTTTTATATTATTTTGCTGTTATAATAAAAAAAATTAACGGATGCATGATAGATTAAATAATAAAATATTTGTAATTTGAACTTCTGAATTTGAGCACCCTATTGTCGAGCTCACACGACCGTATTCGCTAACGAATCATCATATTCTAACCAATCAAAGAATAAGAATGAAGAATTTGATTCTTGAATGATGATTCGTGTGCGAATACAGTCGAGTGAGCTTGAGAATAGGGCCCCTGGCGCCTATATTAAATACAATATTTTAATTTGAATTTTTAAATTTCGGCGCCTTTAATCAATCGGCGCCTATGGCCGGCGCCATATTAGCCATACCCTAGTTACGGCACTGTATAAGAGTACTGTATAATGGCATTACGTACAAAAAAAATTGACTTTGAGATTTGACTACAAGTCCGAGATATTACAATCACAAAATGTCAAAAAAAGTACACATTTCAGTAAACTTAATTGCTTTTTTCAAGGATGGTGTTGTCCGGACACAGATGATATGCATAAGCATATTATGTTCTTCTACCATAGGCTCTACTGGTTTATTGTACTGTTATTATCCACAAAGGAAAGTAGGCATAAGCAGGCTACTGTTCACCCGTATGAATATTATTATAAACAAATTAATGAATTATCTTCTATTAGCTTCTGCTGTTTAACAGATAAACATCTGTTTATGTATTATCAGTGACCACCTACAACATAACACCATTGCAGTTTTGCAGTCCACACATTCCACATTCCATGTCATTGATAAATGACTTTAGAGATATTGCTTCGCCTGTAACTAAGGTCATTTATTTTATAGATGCAGCTGCTAGCCAATATAAAAATTAAAAAATTTTGTTCATTTATGTTACCGTCAACGAGATTTTGGCGGTCAAGCAGAGTGGCACTTCTTCACTTTAACCACGGAAAAAACGCATGCGATGGAATAGGAGGAACTACAAAAAGAGCGGTAACCAAGAAAAGTTTGCAGATGTTTGCTAATAACCACATTTTGACCCCAGAAGACATGTTTAACTTTTGCGATAAAAACTTTCCTAGAATTAAATATTTTTAAGTAAAAAGTGAGGATGAGGTTGCGAATGGAATTGAGTTAAATAAGCGCTTTGATAACTGCTTGCCTGTTCCCAAAACAAGATCATATCATAAATATGTTCCAATGAATGACATCATGATAAAGTGTTACCGTACCTCATTTTCTGAGGTTTTTGAGGAGGTGCAGATGTCAAAAGCCTCAAGAAATTCGAGAAATCACTCAGGTTTTTAACATCACAGCTATACCTAGTTGAATAATATTTGCTTACCTACCTACACATTTTAGGAAGAAATTTCTGTTTTACATTTATATTATTTGAGTTTTTGTTCCTATTTATGTGTTTTTATGTTTTATGTAATACGAGTATTAATTGATTTTAATTGCTATAAAAATTATTAATTTCTTTGCCTTTTTTTGATTGTAATATCTCGGACTTGTAGTCAAATCTCAAACTCAATTTTTTTTGTACGTAATGCCATTATGCAGTACTTACTCTTACAACATAAATTTTCAGATTTTTATCTGGTCCCCCACCAGAGATATTTACTATCAAAAATCACCGTTTTGTTAAAATTTCAAACTTTGAAAATTTTTAAAAGAAAAGGGGAGTAAATCCTGGGGTTGATATTTGGTGTGTGCATTCATTTAGTTACCATCTCTTTGTAAAAAAAATTTTAACATTGAGATTTTTTCCCTTTATGCATAAACTTCCCTTCAAAAATGGCATTTTATTACAAAACCTGATAAGAATTGACGCTGCAATTTCACCCTTTAGGGTTGTTTTTAAGTAAAAATATGTAAAGAGCAATATTGTAGTCTGTTTCTTTTTAAACAACTTCATTTTTTCCCCATTTAGATAGGACTAATGGGAGCTGAAATATTTCAGTTGCCGTAAACCCTTAAAATTACAAAAAATGCCGCATGAAAATCATTAAAAAAGTGAAATCATTAATAAATTTTCGTGCCAAAATATAAACATAATATCAAATTTACAAAATAAATATCAAAACTAAAAGAAAGAATTTTGGAACACCACATTTTATATGTTCTTTAGTATTTTCTTCTGTTTTTGTCTTATTACAAATGCAACCCCCTCTTTAACTGCGTTCAACTGCTTGACAAACGCTTCATTGACTCCCACATCTCACTCACAACTTCCCGACATCTCACCTACATCTCTGTATTTCTCACATGTCCCCCACATCTTCTTACATTTCTTCGCAATTTCTTTCTTCGCATTTCTCTTCACACCTTTTCATATCTCCCACACATTTCTGGCCCCATGTCCACCAAATCTCCTGGGTAATTTATCCCACGTGACCACCGTTTTCGTGGGAGACTCTCACTTTTCGATTATTTGGAGGGAAGAAAAAGATTATTTTAGCCTTTGCATTTCTTCTGAAGGTTTGAAGAGGTGAAAAATTCTAAAACATGAACATTTGTAGCAAGGAGGTAGATTTGAGGGGGAGGATTAGCCCACTTAAATTGTAAAAAATTCATTAAAAACTATCTAGTTTTCACTTATTATCTACATATTTCATCTTCCAGCCTCCCTTATTCTACCTCAGACACCACCAAATAATAAAAATACATAGAAACAATAGCACCAAATGAAGATACTTATTTGTTATTCTTTCTTCTTCTTCTTAAATATGTCGTGCCCTCAATGGCCCTTGGCGATCAAACTTGTCTAAAGCCAAGATGACGTACTAGGGAATTTAATAAAAAAATCCTAGGGCTTTAGATCAGAGCAGTGTATTCGAGGCGGCTAGGATTTGAACCGTGCGCTGTCACCCGCTTCCTAGTCGGCTGGTGGAGGGTTTACGCGATACTGTTGGTCATAATTATTTAATTATTATTTACATTTATTATTTTACTTTTTACTTATTTTACTTTGCTGAAAGCTCAAAATTATTATTGTATTTTATAAGTTTAATTAACTTGTTATATTGAAGTTTTGATATATTTCTGTACAGCTAAAAAATTACTTTTTACCTCTCTAATGCCCAGTTTCTTCACTAAAATAATCCTATAGATATCTGATAGATAGTAAATAAGTATAGATAAATATGACAGAACTACAATACAACAACAATGCGTTATGTCATGTTTATCTATACTTATTTCCTATCTATCGGATATCTATAGGATCATTTTAGTGAAAAAACTGGGCATAAATCAAATTCATGGTCATAAAATTATTTTTGAAAAGTGATAAAAATAGAAGGGGGGTTCCCCGAAAACGACTGGTGATAGGGGAAATCGTGGGTTATATTCGGATTAGGGAAACCATTTTACATTCAAGAATCAGCAGGAATGTTGTCAGGGCTCGAAAAAAAAAATTATTTTTACACACCAGTGTTATAAGAACACATAAAATATTATACAAACTTATTTTATCAATAAATTCGATATTAAAAAAATTTCAAAATGAAAATGGTTTTGTAAATTTTCAATTTTATACGTCTTTATCAAACGTGTTCTTATCATCAACCACTTATCGTCTCTGCAAAATACCAATTTCAAATCAAATATGTAGATTAACTTCCAAATTTAAAATCCATTTCAATTTTTTTTAAATTTCATCCGTTGTTTCATAACAATATCCTCACTTTATTCTTACTTAAATTAAAATTTTTTATTATAGCTAATATCACTGGCATTCAGAAATATATTAAAAAAATGCATTTAAAAATGCACATTGGTCTTCTTACTGTATAGTTATTAGGTACTTCAAGAAATTACTTTACATTTTTTACGCAATTAACAAAATCCGACAAATTCTCAGTTTCTATAGATTTACTCAGCTTGACGTGAAAATTTATACAATTTTTATGGCTCTCCTGTTACGTAAAAATGTTTGTAATTTTTCATGGCACTGTTGTATCATTTTGTAAATTATATTCTTAATTCAAAGGATAGAATTAGCGAAAATTGTCATTTTAATAATTCGTAATGTGATTTTCAATAGTTCATAATAAGAGTACAGAGCCTGTAAGGGAATTCATCTATTTTCATAGATCTAATCTGAAGTTCTGAATTTAAACAAATTTTGGATAAACAATAATAACTTTGTAATTATGTATTTAATTTAAACTCTTTTTCTAAATTTCGTTGCAATATTGTAAGCTATTTTTACAAGGGGACATAAGTTCTTGGATTGTCACTATATTCGAAGTAATACACCCACCATTTTATTTATCCTTTACAAGAAAATTATTACACTCCCCATCAGATAAAGGATATCTCCGTTGTCGGACTCTGTATAAGAAAAGTATTATACGATAAACAATTTTTTTTTTAATTTACGGATTATTGTAAAAGATAGGTGCATGATTAAATATTTGCTGAATTGGCATTATTTACTCGTAGAATTATTAGCGTTCCGCTGCTTTCCTTTGTACTTCTCTGTCAAGATTAGTTTGGTGGCGCATAAATATTATTATTCATGAGTAACATAGGACCAACTTCGAATCGGTTATCAATAGAAATGCTCTGGTACCTCGGTATTATAAAACAATAATGTCTTATAAGTTTATTTACGTGGCATTAACAAAATTCCATTAAAATGGGAAATTGAGTTTGGTGCAAGCACACGTTTGAAACTCTATATCTACCAAAAGCGTTAATTTAGGTTTACAGTGTTTACGTGAACAAAACAATCTTTTAAAAATAAATTATTGTGCTTTAATTATTATAAGGCAAAAGAATATAAACAATTTTAATTTCTAAAATAAAAAGTTTTTAAACAAATATATTTGGAATATTATGGAATATATAGAAATATCATTAAGCTGTTATCATCAGAAGAAGCTTTATCTATTATCTAGGTATTTATTTTACAAACATGAAGACGTAGTGTGAAATTTTGAAAAACATGTAATTTACGATTCGTTTGACCCACGTCACAATCGAACCCAAAATTTAATGTTTTCCAATTTTGGAAAATCAATAATGGATTAGCATTAAACCATTAAGGTGTTAGGTTCCTTAATTCAAAAATTTGGATCGCATTAATGGCCTAACTTCGTGACTTTCATATAAATTTAATTGAAAATCCACTGGACGTGTCTTGTGTTAAGAATATTTTAGTTTTATGGGTTTTATCATGCCATACACTGTAAATAACCGTTTAAAAGGCAACAATAAATTTGAAATATCCAAGTGCCACAAAAACATCCTATTGGAAATTTTATCTCTTCAATTTGAAATAGCATAAAGACTGGAATGTCCGTTAAAATTTATAATTAATTTATAAATTGAAATCGATACCATTACGCTGCATGTACCTAGTTGTCATTATTGTTACTTTTATCACCAATAAATAATTGAATTAAATAATTGTTTAATTAAAAAGATGAAACAATAATATAATATATCAAACAAGTGGCGGACGTCACAGAGTCCACACAGAAAAAATTTAATTTGTTTTATAATATTGAATTATATTTTAGTATAATATTATCATGTTTGGGAAAACCAGAGAGGATTAAAAAATTAATTTGATATTATTTACAAAAGCCAATGAGAAAAATCAAGTCGTTGTTAGTCGTTTTCTAGTATACAGCTTTATTAGACGAAAAAAGTATCAAAATAGAAGAGTAGGAGTAGAAAATTTAATGACCTACGAAGTGATTGAAAATCGATGACGATATCGTATTCGTGTTGAGATGAAGTTCTAGCAAAACGGTATCAGCGTTTATAGAAGCTAAACACTTTATGGATGTACATTACTTATAAATACATCAATTTTCGACATTTCATCTTCATATCGAATTTTTTTGGATAAAAAAACAGATTTTAAAATATTCGTAATAAACAAAACATTTGAAAATTTATTCTAAAATTGAATCTCGTATTTGGGTACTTGGAGCACAATTTAAAATTGTGCTGTTATTTATGAGAACCACAAAGTGATTTTTATTTGCAAAAACGCAGTAAAAGCGATCGTAGGGTGAATACAAATATTCAAAATGTTTTTTTCAAGTTATGAATCAAGTTTAGATTTATATTCACATTACAAGTCGTATATTAAATATGCACATTTTAAAATGCTTATCGCAAGTAGGTATAATATGCTGAATTTAAAAAAATAAAGTTTGAAATATTTGATTCCATGGGTTTTTTAATCACACAAACACAACTTTATTTTTGTAATTCACAGTCGCTATTGTAAGTTTGCATAAAAATTATTTTTATGCCCGGTAGGCACTAGAAGACAGCTATAGAAATTGTCGCGCCTATCTTAGCGTTTAGTTGACGAACATCGTTAAAGTTGTCAAATTCTTTTTTTTAAACGTTTGGAAAGTAGAAATTAAAATTTCTGGATGCTCCAAAATACCTCATTTGTTAATAAATTGAAAATCACATAATTTAGTTAGAAACGGTTACATTTTAATTCTTTTACGCTTTAAAAACTAAGCGAAATGGCGAACAACGAACAAAAAATAAGAATATATTTTGTAAAGTATAAAATTCTATGCCGATTTCATCAATTTCAATATCGATGATGTTTTATTCAATCATAAAACTGACATGAGTGCCATTCGAAGTTTTGCCTTTCAGATACAACAACTTTTAAATATAAATTACCTTATAAAGTATGTTTTAGTCCATAAAATAATTTTTATTCTAAAAATTTGTATCACATTTTATGCGTAAATCAATTCTTAAATCCAAAACGTGTTGATGTACACCGGGAGGCCGACCTAAGAGAATCCGTCAAGTCCTAGATTTGCTCCCAGAATTTTCGCTCAGTACATAACTCAACCAGCGATCAACCAATCCACTGTTGTACTTTTAAATAATAAACAAAAACAACGGACCTCAATGCTAGAAAATAAAATACCCAGCGTTGAGCAGTGGCGGCTCGTGGCGTTTTCATTAGAGGAGGCTAAATTATAAAGTACTGTTTACAGGTCGACAAAGATGCAAGATGACGCTCAACTAAGTCATTAAAGACATATCTAGATATGTTGCAATACCCCGTTTAATCGATAGTGGCATAGCAAAAGTGGGGGTTTTACCGCGTTAATCTATACCGGATGATGAAAAATCTTTTTGAAGTAATCTCGGAACCATCAGTAAACCTTAAAACCATTAAGTCCATGTGATGGTTAAATCACCTGCATATAGTACGCTTTAGCAGGCTAAAGATACTACTTCTGCGGTAGCCTAAAATTATTTTTTTATTATGTAATGTGGAAGAAGTATCTACCTATTGACGGATTTCATTATCAAATTCTATTTTCTACATTCTTAAAAATTTTAATAGTTTAATAGTCCAGAATTTCAGGGGAGGCTAAGCCTCCTTGCTTCTTCTAACGAGCCGCCGCTGGTGTTCAGTCAGACATGAAAAGAAACAACATTATAATAAAATTAATAGATAACCTGTAATGGGGATTTTGGACTCTGCAAAAACGTTGATTGAATTGGTTGTTTAATTTGCAGAGTCCACAATCCACATTACAGGTTATCTATTAATAATTGCGGACGTGAGTGAAGAACGGAATTATAATAAAACGTGTGAACTTTAGTAAAGACAAACTAACACAGGTTTCCTGAAATCTGAATAGAAAGTAAATGTAAATATTACCAAACCCGTAATAATTATAAAACCAAATACAACACCTTTTCTTGTGGTAGCCACAATAAAATCATAGCAGTAAAAAATGGAGGCAATGAAGAGCAAAAAAATAAACTAATGAGGAGAACCCTATAAAAATGATAACTGTTGATTGTAATGATAGAAAAATTTTGCTTACACACAGAATGTAAAGAAAAAAGAGTAGTTTCCTGATTGATGAATATAATTGGGATATTCTGCCAAAACAGAGAAATTCACGAAAGAACATGAACACACCAAAGTGAAGGAAAGTGAACGAAATAGATCAAGGGTTTCCAAAGTTATTTATGTCACGACTCCTTTCTACAAAAAAAAATCCCCCCCCCCCAAAAGCTTGATGATTCGTTTTTCTAAAAATAGTATTACTTGTTACTTACCCACCCAAACTAACCGCTCGCTGCGGTTCCTTTTCTTTTCTCCAAAAATGCCTTTATGTACTTTATCGATCTCTCCCAGGCCTTTGACAAGGTAAGGCTGTCAGAGGTAGTCAAAATTCTACATCGAAAGGAGGTAAACCCAAGAATTGTAACCATTATCGACGAATTCAATACGAGCATTTGCACCAAAATTGGAATCAAAAATCAGAAATGTTTAAAATCGTGGACCCGGTTAGGATACTATTCGTCAAAGAATCAGTATTCCAACAACCGACCGAATCAAAGCACAAAATTAAGAATGACATGATTTTGGTTGTGAGTATGAAATAAAAAAAAACATGAAAACGACAGAAATACAAGAAATTATGCTATGTAAAAATACAATGAAGTAATTAGTATTACCAAGTAGTAACAAGTATTACTTTACACAAAAGAATAACAACAATAGAAGAATTTAGGAGACAAAACATTTTTTGAAAAACAGTTTTCAAAATAACATGATTTATTTAATAACCTTTTAATAAAGTAATTATAGCATAATATTTTTTCTACTGGTGCTTGAAAAAGTGTAATATTTCGATATTCGTTTGAGTAAGGTAATACTATTATATTAAGAAACTAGTTTTATAAGTGTCATTTTTAACGCACGGGGAGTTTTCTAAACGATAAGTGCGATAAAATGCCTTATGAAACGATTTTCTTATATTATTTTTTTTATTTTACGCTTTATACGCCCTCAAATTTAAAAAATGTGCGTTTTATTAAATAATAGTAAATATAAGTTGGCAACAAAACATTTACAGGGTAGGACATTACAGAAAAGTTCAAATAAAAAAATTATACCTGCAGTTTACAATTATTTTGTTTATTAACAGGAGTATTAATTATTTTACAGACAATTAACATTATTTTGCACCAATTTATAGGTTTATAATTTTATTTATAGTGACATCATCAGTTTTAATTTTCACTGACGTTTAGTTACCAACCTCTTCATCAACCTCATCACCTCATCAACCTCAAAACAAAAAATTGCGTTTCGAAAAATTGTCCATTTCGATATCCGATTGGATTTCGAAATAACTTTGTTTTAGACGCAAAATAGAAAAAATAAGTTTTTTCACGCACTAGTGCGGAAAAGTAATTTTTCAGGCACTAGTGCGATTTACTTTTTCTATTTATTGTTACTGCAAGTAACAACATTTTTTATTTAATATTATAAATATTTACAGTTATTATGTTTGAAAAATCGGAGACCACTACACCACCGTCGGCATATTTCTGCGTTGAAGCAGAGGTTATTGACAGCATTAACCACATAATATTTTTCAACGGAAGTACAGCTATTTACATTGGTAATTTCAGTTTACCAAATATGTTAGAAACCACTTGCAATTAGTGAATCTTGAAAATACCCCTTTGCTATACTTGTTGACTTTCATCCACCATGTCTTTTTTAGCGAAATGATGGTCCTACCCGCATCAGCTAATAGGTAGCAGAAGTTCGCTTAAAACAATGGCGCATAATATAATATAAATTTTGTAACAAAATTAAATTTAGAGATAAAATTGAAATGTATAAAATAATATCTAATTATTATTTTTATTTACTTCAATTTATGTAATCAAGCAGTAAAACAATTAACAACTATTTGCTGTTACTTACTTGCGTCCGAACAGGTCGATGGTTCAAATTAAAGTGAAAAGAATTTTTTATTCATAAGTAAATTCTGGTAAAACCAAATTCTATTGTATTCTAAACCTTTACATTTTTAAATTTATAAGATGGCAAAATTTGGAAAACCTCAGAGATTATTATGATGTTGTTGGTGCCTGCCTGATTCAGGTAGGTCGTAGGTAGGCTATAATTTACTCTAGTATAGGGAAAAGAAATTAAGATTACAGCGCTAGTATGGTAAGAATCGTAACTAAAACCTCCGATATACTTTCACTTGCTTATTGTGCTTCATATGAAAGAATTGTGAAAATTCATTCTTTATACTCGTTTATAGGCCTTTTAATTTTTAATACTCAAAATACTCAATTTTAAGATTTAGTTTTAGTTTCAACATAAACTTTGCCTTTTCCGGTTTCAGGAAAAACATAAAAATTTGTAAAGCTGAACAACAGGCACTTTATCTATTCTATCTATTACAAATGAAGTCGTCGAATATACACTAACACCTGCTTTGACAACCAGTACAATATATGATGTTTTAGTTCTGCTGGTGGGCGCTTGGTGGCGTATCTCTTATATTATTTTACCTATAGAACATCTTATTATTGCATATTTACTTGTTTCGTATTCAAACAATACTAGAAACAATATTATGTGAAACAGGTATAAAAAGCTTATTATTCCGTACACGGCGTGCTTTTTATCTCGGCTAAAGCATCGACACAAAAGTTCACGCCTAGTACGAAAAAATGGTACTTTGCATTACTTGTTGCCTAAATAGTTATAACAAAACTAAACAAACCGTAAAAATAATATAATGCTTCTAAGGCCTTCTGTCGCGATTATTTTCGATCTTTTAAATGAAAAAAAATAGGAAAAATTTGAAAAATAATATCTTATGTTACTTATTATTGCAATCCTTTCTTTTGACAGTAAATTTTAAATTTTAAATCTTACAAGTCATTAGATTATATTTTTTACTATTATTAGTACCTGGTACATATTATATGCTTCCTATTTCAGGCATCGTTACACTTCAAACTTACTCCTCGTTACAGTCTGTAGTTATATAGTTAGTGTGTTTTATGCAACCTGACCTTTTTACATGGTTAAGCAATTTGTTTTCCTGGGCAATTTTTTTGGTGTAAAACAAAGAAGGATATTGTTACGAGTCTATTAATGAGAAAAAAATTGAATATTAATTGGACTGATAGTGCTTTGTATACTAGTTTTATTTTTGTACATTTTTATTCTCTAATTTATTAATATTTTGAAAGCCGGATTGCAGTTTTTGAATTACTGCATTTAATGCAATAAAAAAGAAAGCATTCCAGTGAGCTGTAGTATTTATGGATTACAGAGCACGGAGCGCAATTTGTTGCCGTTGTTTATCTGAATTCGTACAATTTTTAAAATGTACCTAATAATAATAATAATTTATAGTAAGTATTTGACTACGTAACTAAATGTTGTATTTTAATTATAAATTTGTAAACGTTAATGCGTGAATGTTAAAATATTTTTGAATAATTAACGATGCCGCTAGGCGGTTACGTAATCCTTAAGTAAGTCGGTACACCCAAATCACGGTTAAATTTGCACAAAACTTTGTAATCTATAGAGAACTTAAACTTTGGGCGATTTGGGAATTTTTATTATTAGAAATAATCTTGAAATTTAATCTTGAAGCCAGGTGAAAACTCTTGAACGGTTTGCATCAAGTAAACGTGGGCCGAAGAAAGGGTGCCGATAAATAATAAAAATCCTTTTGTAACATTGGAATGATTTTGGGGAACGAAACTAAACGCTGCCGCCGAGCGAATTGGAATCCACATCCAGGGCTCAACAAGTGACTTCCGTAGGTACATAGCTAAATCCCGAAAACATTGTTTTACGTGCTGACAGAATAATAATTGAAAAAGTTTAAACACTTTTAGCTCGATCCTTAAATGGTGCTACTGTTTAAGGAGATAGTAGGTAATTTTGTTCATCTGTTACCATTTAAAACTTTGCTATATAACTAAATTAATTAAGGCATCTGGTATCGAAAATAAAGGAAATTAAAAGATCGAGATATCCATTTTTAATTTATTTACTTTCAGAAACTGTTAATTTATTTGAAAAGTTTTACGGAAAAAAAATTTACGAAATATTACGCTCAATATTCAAATCGACCCAAATCCAAATTATCCACATTAAATTTCAGAAAGGAAACATTTAGTAAAGCGCATGACTGGTTAATAAACATTGGTATTACGATATCATTGATTCTTGTATTTAGGAATTTGGCTGACCCACACAATTAATTTATAACCTCTATCGCATACTTCGACCTGTTTAAAGATTAACAAATACGAGGTACAGAATTAATAGCAAATAAATATTAAGTACCGAATCTATAAAGTTAGAATATTATAGGTATTTTAATGACGTATGAACTGTTTAACTTTGCGTCCTAGAGGCCCACTATAGGCACTATTTTTTAATATCCATAAGTTATATAATATTACCTTTTTTCGTATTTTTACGATTTACTACTATACACTGAAATATCTCATTACTGCTCGAATGGTCAACAATAACATTATTTATATTTCGCCGATATTAATTTTTTTATATTATTTTGAAAAAAGCAAAAACAATTTTTAGTACCCACTTAGACGAAAACAAACAAAATTCATAATGCTTATAACAGCCAATATAGCCGACGCTAAATCTTAAAAGTTTCGCGAATGTAAGTCTTATCCGATAAAGCTTATTAAACGTTTTTAAAGCAGTTTTACACAGAAAGGATATTTCTGTTCGTTCTTCAAGTTACTTTAAAGTGACTTTCAAATACCTCTACAGTTTCGCGTACAGGCTTTTAAACTGTAAGCTTAACACAGAAAGAATTTTTTGCTAGAAACAGATAAAGTTCTTGGCAACTTTGTTGATATGTGACCTAGTTGTGCCACAAGCAATATAAGGTATGAGCTGCTATGATAAAATTTAAAGTAATCGCGGTTTTAATATTGAACATTAAAAACAAGGTTTTCTTTATTTTCTACACCGAAAAAGATATGTTGCAATAAAGTTAAAAATACTGAAGATAGTATCAAGCCAAACTACAAATCAAATTTAAAAAATGTAATTTTTACCAAGTTTTGATTATAGCATTACTAGCTGGATACTCAGCTTCGCGTGGCAGAAAATGTGTTAGATGATATTATTATTATAGATCGGATAAAAAAAAATGAAAGATAAATTTATACAAAC
Organism: Cantharis rufa; assembly: GCA_947369205.1. Classification (NCBI taxonomy): domain Eukaryota; kingdom Metazoa; phylum Arthropoda; class Insecta; order Coleoptera; family Cantharidae; genus Cantharis; species Cantharis rufa. The sequence continues at coordinate 17,911,902 of OX376307.1, read as the reverse complement.
AATAATGGTTAATTGTATGATGACTCATTATATGGTGATTCACCGAGATGACTTATCGTCGTGACTCATCCATTAGAGTCATATTATGATAACCTTGGTAGTTATTATACAAATATGACGACTATACTGATGACTTTCAGATTGGATATTTCTAGAAGCATACTAAAAGTTCTGGAAGTTTCTAAAAAGTTGCAATTGGGTATAAATAGCAGAGTGATTTACTATAAGAAACAGTACTAGTACTGACTTGCAAGAGTTAACATAAATACAGATTTATTGTTTAGTGATTGTTACTAATGGTAGTTTGTTATACTTAGTATAAAAATAAAAAAAGGATACCGAGTCGGTCATTTGACCCGATTCAAATCCGGAAAAGTCTTGTTTCTTTCTTTTCATGATCTTAGCGGTTGAAGTTAGCGGTTGGCTATGTAATTCCTAGCTTTATTGGGCATTCGAGCCGGGTGGCAAAACTACACTTCAAGCTTCGTACACAACCGAGCATGTTTGCTTCTGAAAGTCTAATTTAAAATACCAAGTTTACATGCGGAAGTACTTTTTTGCGGTATACTTTACCTTTTAAGAGGGCTTTGAGCATTTGTGAGCTCAAAATGCTCAAAAGTGTACAAAGCTTAAGACTACATAATATGCTTGTCGAAGCAGAAATTTAAAATGCTTGTCTTGGTAAATAAAACGACTAACCGTTCGTTGTGTTGTCATCGAATATACACAATTACGCAAAATTTCATAGCTAATGCTCATCTGGAAGTGATTGAAAAATCGATTATAAAGCAAACCAACATCCAAGCGAAGTTTAACAAAAGATTTTAACAGGAACCTATTTTTGATCTCCAATTCCTTAGTTATCTTCGAGTATTATTTGTTTTAAGAGCATTACAGTAATATTGCTTTACTTTGCAATTTTAGTATTTTTAAAATTATTATCAATGCCTAATTTTTGAATTGCAAGTACGTAAATTGTATGGTATTGACAAATATATAGGGTGTTCCGGAGTAAAGTGTTTATGTAAAGTATACTTTACATAACTTAGATGGTCATAGTGGACACTTTTAACAAAACATTTTTAACAAAAATTATTTTCGAAATTCAAGCCCTCGAGAGTTAGGCCACTTTTAAGCATTTTTTTAAATTTTCACTTTCACGTGGCCATAGCCCGGAAAATATTGATTTTTTAGTAAAAATGAATGAGTCTTTTTTTAAAGAGCTTGAAGTAATCTACAAATTAGATTCAAACATTTTTTGTCTAAAATTAACCGCTTTCGAGTTATGAATTAACATAAGTAAACAAATGTTGAAAAATTAAAGTTTTTTTTTATTTTGGTTTTTTTAAAAATTCTGTATCTTTTAAACGAAACATTTTATAAAAATTCTGACGCCCTATCTCGGATAGGAAATTTAACGGACTACGATTTCTGTCTGGTAACGAATTTTTAAAAAACCAATCCCTTTCACAGAAAATCAGATAATAGTAAACAAGACAGCTAAAAACAAAAAATTTTTATTTTTGAAATATATTGCATATCTAGTTTTCCCGCTAACTATTGTTGAGGTGGCAACAGCTCCGTGGGAAAACCAGGTCATTTGAGCGGTAGAGATTGAATTTTGTTTTCGATTATGATGTTGCGATTTTATATTTTAGTTTTGAAGTTGTCCCAAATGTTGGATCAAGATTGGAGATTTTAGAAAAATAATTAATATTTGGATGGATTTTGATTTAAGAATAATTGATATTTAGATGAATTTTGATAGGAGAAATCTTAACTTAGAAAATTTTGAATCATAATTATAATTTATTTGATTATTGATTTGGCACCATCAACAATGACTACGCACAGCATGCACTGCACGCACGCATGCAGACGGATGAAGTTCAAACTTTGAATTTCTATAGTAGCGTTTATGTGCGTATTTACATGGACGCGCTTGGACACAGCCCCAATCGGCACAGCCCTTGCGGCGTAGCCGTTTTGTCGCAGGCGTTTCGGCCCGACTCCAGTTCGGCGGGAGTCCAGTTCGGCGCGAGTCCAGTTCGGCGCGGGAATATTTTCTTTTCTGTTTTTTCTTTCTATCTAACACTGGTGGAGGATTTTATTAACCGCAATATCATCTACTTTTTACGCAGATCAGCGCATGATTATGCTATGCTCTACTAATTTTTTTAAAATGGTTTTTTAGGATTATTGTTTTTTTATTTACTTCTTTAATAAAATTTATTTTTTTAAATAAACTTAAAATTAGAATTAGAACAAGATTAAAAATATAGTAACTGTTCCTGCGCCGAACTGGGCTCACGCCGAATCGGGTCTGCACCAAACTGTACTTGCGCTACACCAGTTTTGAGTTTTTGTTAAAAATTTTTGTTAAAAATGTTTCTTAGATAAGTGTCCTCTATCACCACCTAAGTTATGTGAAGTGTATCCCGGGACACCCCGAATACAGGGTATAAAATAGTCGAAGAGAAAATTTTCAATTTCTTTATTATGATGCTTCCCTTTGTTTTGAGCTAACAGAGAACATCTTCTGTCTACTAACTGCGGCATGGATGGCTATTGAAATATAAAAAACATTTTCCAGCAGATCGCAAAGACGTCGCCGACGATCGACACAGATGTAACTGAACTACTACATTTTGTGTGTCACCAAGACTTAACGTAAGACCAGCTTTATTCAAATTTCTACCTAGAAGTTTCAACTTGTAATTTGACCTATTTTGTTGTAAAGGTTACGGGTCTGTAAATTATTTATTCATGTGCACTCCATTTAACCAACTTTCAACAGACGTTAAAAAATTAAAAAGATTATTGGAAAAATTACTTAGACTAGATCAATCACAGTTTCAAATGCCGAGTCCAGCAATATTTTCGCGCTCCGTAGGTTATATTAACAGAAAAAATTCCAATCGATATCGGGCTATTATAAAGAAGCACACAAATACTTGCCAATCAATCAATCAAAATAATCTTTTTAAAAACAAGAGCGAGTTACTAATAGTAACGTTACAGTGTGCGAGCTTTTTATGAAGATTATGCAGCAAGCATATCCATCTCCTGCTTATATAAAATGAAATTATGTAAATAAAAGATAATAACACTTCAATAATAAAATTACTTAATAACTGAAAATTTTTCAAGCTGCATGGTGTGCTTGATGTCGTGTCGCGACTGGTAGACGATAAACGAATGACTAACTAACATAAAAACTATTCCTTCGCTAAGATAAAAGAAATTTTATCTTTGTTCCAACATTTTCCATGCAATTTATTTGTTCAGCTTTTGAAAAATAAACCGTTACTATTTTTTCATGTTGACTTAGACGTGGTATATTATACAATAGTTCCTTCCACTAGGTTTCTTTGACTTAATTTTGGTCTTCTATCCTGTATGCACTAGACGTAGAATTTACATTTTTATGTTGTAAGTTATTACTCAATAGTAGCAGCTTTGATGTAATAATTTATCTGTGACGTAATTATCGCAAGCATCTTTTCCATTATTTGGTCGGTTGAAAGGGTGGCTGAAAATGAGGAAAACTCATTGTGATTTGCATAATGAAACTGATGTAAAGGATTTTTACAGCTGATTTAAAACAAAAATGAGTTTGTGGAATCATAATCAATACCAACACGAGACTCGTAAATTTGAAAATATTCCATTTTAAACGGCGATTCCACTACCTGGGCCCTTAACCTGTGGCAAAGTTTGTTAATGGACGAAGTTATTTTTGATTACGAGCATAAAATATTTTTGTTTACATCGCCATTTAATAGCGAGAAAGCTTTATCAGCTTTTCGAGTATATGTAGTTTTATGCTTTCGATCGATCGGTATAAAATTCGAAAATATTACGTAAGTTATTTGTTGTCAATTTTGACGGACATACATATAGTGTTCGGTCACCTTAAAATGCGAAAACTTACTTTAACCCTCGCGCACCCTCACCACTTTTAGTTATATTAAAAAATAATTGGAGACTAAGGAAACGATCGAACATTATTTTACAAATATACTCGTATTTGTAATGCTCCGGATTGAAACCAACGAGAAAATTAAATTACGAAACTCAGGTGTTCTTAATGTATTGGATAGAAAATGTAAAACGCATCAAGGGCCTCATCGTAACAATTCTAGTGATACTTGACTAATTTTAGTACCTACAGAAAATAAGCTCTTATCGGCAATCAAATACTCAAATTTCTCTAAAAGCTGCATTAAACATGCCCGAGTAAACGGAAACTCGACACCAAAGCAAAATTTAAAAAAAGTAAATTTGTATCAAACGTAAAATTTTTATTTCATTTATTAAACTGTCTTTCTATTATTTAAAGTAGATAACGATAATAAGCAAAGTTTCCATTTTGCTTATCAAAATGTTATAGTTTGTTTGTAGAGGCATGAAGCTTTCAGAGTTTTGTAGTTAATTTTCCAGCCTGAATGTACATTTAATTCAATTGTAAATAGGGGTTGGTAAACAAGCCGCATTATCCGAATATTTTTAAATGAATTAATTAGTTAAACATGTCGGCCTCCATTTTTGGTCATACAAAATCAATTTTGTGTGGTTTGATGTTTAAATAATATTTTTAAAGCAACTATTTATTTTATACATTTCCAATTTATATATTTACTGCATTAAATAATTACATTGTACCACTAACACTATATCCGTACACTTAAGGTAAAGTTAGTTTAAAGCTGGAAAATACGAAAAAACCTAGCCGAAGAAAGTGTTTTGAATTTTGATATTCATAATATGTATTGATATGTATTTTTTTTATAAAAAAAATACAAATCTTTAAATTTTGCACGGTCGACTCAAAAAATTTCATTGCAGAATACAAATTGCAATTGGGAACACCAAAAAATACAAAATCTCGATTTGCCCAATATAATTTAATTTATAATAGTTTCATATGTAAAGTTTCCATACAAAATGGAAAGCAAAATCAAACAAGGTAGCCTCTGTTCATATGCGCACCATATCAATGTCATTTACGTTGCCTTCAAATTTAATTTTTCAAATTTCACCATTAAAATCAATATTAATTTATAATACCAATTGTCCAAATTACTTTCTCTTATCTTCAAATTCAACTTTCGATTACCAAAAATAAAAGCATTATTTTCAAAAATAATCCAAGCTTTGTCCAAAATTTTACCAATTAATTTTCAAATCAATCGAAACACTTTACGTATAAAAATAAGTGATTTTTAATCTCAAAATCACTCAAAATGCAATCAAAAACTCGGTCACAAAATTATCCGTAGGTTATGTCGATCAGTAGATATACTAAGCGGAAACTGGATTACTTTTAAATTCCAAGTATCTAAATTATTCATAAATTTTAATCGAAATTTAATTGAATAAACTTCCGCCTTGCGGTTTTTGATAATCATAAGGTATTTTTTTGAATATTATGTGACCCTATAATTTTAAAAATAATTTATTTGCCATGTTGCTAGTGGTAATATTTGGAATCTGCATGTTTTATAACGTAGGTTGGCCACACTGGTATAGCTTTTTGAGTTTCAGAGAAGTTTAATGTTTTTTTTTAAATAAAATACGATTTTTTGAATATCATTTACTTTTAATGTGATAAATTTTGTTCTGGGGAAACATGGCTTTGGTTCAGAGCAAGTAAGCTGCATTTAAACACATTTTTTAAGATGTGGAGCAATGTCACCCCTAGCTCGGATGAGATTGCTTCAAAATTTAATTACTTTTGTGTGAAAAAGTAGAAGACAAGAAATTTCAAAAATATTTATTTATTCATTTATTTATTTATTGATAAGTACGGGCAAGCCCAATATACAGTACGTAAAATTATACAAAATCAAAAATACTCGTACAATACCGACAATAAACACAATCATTTTAACACAATTTTACACAATTCGTTACAAATTCGATTTCAGAAAAAAAATACTATTCAAAAAACAGTCCGAGATGCAGGTTTGCATTACGGGAAATTGTGTTGATTGCCGAGTTCATAAGATAAAGTCGATTATAATGCTGAATGCTGAAAACCGAAACATTCCTCGTATTTCTAGGAAGAACATGAAAGGCAATCCGCGCAAGCAACTGGGGGCAATCAACAGAACCCCCAACCAACCTTGACAATAACTTAGCATCCGCCAATACCCTTCTCTCCGTAAGAGGTGGCTTTTATCACTAAAAGTGGATATTGCCCTTATGATCACCTACGACCACCAAAGAAATAATTAGAATTGCGTTATTTGATAACAACAAAGAAAAAAGTAGAAACTGTCAATTTTCATCTAACAAAAAACATATCTTTATTCAAATATCTAAAAAAAAAATAAACATCGTATTTTGAAAGCATTAAATGGAAACAGTAAACAAATAACAAAAGAACGTATGGAAAAAATTTGATGTTTGTAAACCAAACAGAAAAAAACTTTCGCTGTCTGAATTCTGACAATTTTGGCAACTTATTATGGCATGTTCCAGACACAATAACGACTTGCAGTTCATGCAGGAATACTTGGTTTTGCGATCTCGCCTCCTAGGACATACGAAACATCTTCCTGACAACTTCGAAATTTTAGCAGGTGGATCTGTAGAATCATCATGAACGAAATTTTCAATTTTCTGGCGAATTTTCCTATTACCCGAATTATCCTTTCTTGCTGTGATATAATTTTGGATTAGTTCAAGTCCCAATGCTTTGATAAACAATCTTCTGGGGAGTTTGAAATCTTGATTATTTTCTCTGTATATCACAAGAGCATTTATGGCGGCAGTGTTCAACAGCAAAAACTCGACAGTGAGAGACCATCTTCGTGAATTTCTCAAAAATGTCTCAAATTTCCAGTTGTCGGGTTACTCGGGCGCGAGTTTAGAAATTTGAACTTTATGATCGTGAAAAGGCCAAGCGGCGCGGCGCAGCGAAGTGAAAAGCTTATTAATTTTATCCGCAAGGATACAATGCAATAAACAGATAAGTTCATTTTTTGAGTAATTTTTTTTTATAATTATGTTTCAAAAAGTGTCACTTTGTGACATTCAAAAGTGTGCGGAAAAGTACTATTTTTTCGCCCTAGTGCGGAAAAGTATGCATTTGGATTGCAAAATGGATTTTCAAACGTCGGGATTTACCACAACCCACATATGTAACGGTGGGTTAACCCTTAACTGCCACACTTCACGAGAATAACACAACTTCCATAGCGGGCGTTTCATACCCCACCGTTAAAAAATTGTTTTGGGAAGCGGCTATTGATTTTAGGGTTTAGGTTTAGGATTGGAAGTGGAGAGCATGCCGAAGTTTGTAAGCACTCAGGCCACATATATCGGGCCCATTATGCTACCTCTGATGTTGAGGCCACAAGCCTCTCAGCGATCACACCAATCCACGGCTGTGGTTGGCTATTGACGTTTTCAACGTACAAAAGCTTTTCTAATAATTGTTGAGAACTCTCTTAGAAGACGTCACAGGTACATTAATGAAAAAATAATAGTTAGTTGTTAAAAAAAATGATAAAATGTAAAAAAATGCAAAAAATCACCAGTTTTACAAAAGAAATTTACAATAAAAATTGAATGGGTTACTCTGAAATATACAGCTAGAAGGAAAAAATCATTTGCTGGACAGCGTTAAAAAAAGGTATTTATTTTTAATGAGCAGTTGTTAAAAATAAATTTTTTAAATTTTACTATTTATTCATAATATATGAGAGGATTATAGGTTAAAGCCCAACACAAGTATGACAAAAATAAAATAAAATAGGTGATTATCGCAAACGAAATTAAATAATACATAAATAATAAATTTAAAAAAAATTAAATTAAAAAAAAATTATACATAATCTAATTAATAACTATGAAATTTAGACCAACCACAATGTTTTCTTCACAACAAAACTGAAACACAGCCTTAAAAAAATTACAAAAAAAATCGGGTAAATAACTATAACTGCATCACTGGGGTCTCTGAGGGCACCACTCTACTTTACATAATTGCCAATGCTTAACTAATGTTTTCAAAATAATGATTTTGCGTCGGGAAGGAAGAGGCATCTTTAAACTAAAGACGGATGTGTTCGTAAGTACAAATTTCGTCCAGTAAAAGTATTTAAATTGGACTTGATTACGGCTGGACTCAAATTGTAGTTAAAGGGTACTGCAACTATTTTTTGTTCAACATTTGCTTTATTTTACTTGGCGCTGTAACAATTGAAAAATCAAAAAAAAATAAAACTGAATCAATCTCACCCCCGGTGTCGGTAGGATTCTTTGTAATACATAGATCAATTGAGAATTTGGAATTTATTGGAATTGGTCATAATTATTTAATGTTCGAATTCTTTAATGCAAGGAAAACAGTTTATTAAATATAGATGAAAACTTCCTTATATAATATTAAGGGATATTTCAGATTAGCCAATGAACCAATTTTTGACATTATCTAAAAATGTTCTTAAGATTTCTTTATATCAAAGTAACAATTCTTTGTCACGGTGAAATATCAGTTAAAAATTCGAAAAAAGTTCGTTAAAGTACTATATATTATTTTCAGTGATTAGAAAATATAAAGATATAATAAAATAACACAGAAAATAAATTTCTTTTTTAATTCCTTCTTTTCATTATAACGGATAGATTGAGAATGGTATCAACTTAAACAAATTTTTTTTGTTTCTAAAGATACCCAACACTTGATATTTTGTTTTTTAATTATTGTTCAAAACTCAATATTGTAATGAAAATATAGCGCTTTTAATAAAACTTTAGTAACCTGGCTTGAATTTGGTTTTATTGAATTTTTATTTTATTTATTATAGACTTTTGAACAATAATTAAAGAATAAAATATAAAGTGTTGGGTATCTGTAGACGCGGAAAAAAATCTCTTTAAATTAATACCTTTCTCATTCTTATCCGCTAGAATGGGAAGCATGAATTAAAAAAATTAAAAAAAAAAAAAATTAAAGTCTCCATGTTATTTCCCTATGTTCGGATGAACGGTTGGTCACCCGGTATGTATTATTATCTGATTTCTTTATTGAATATCTATACAGAACAGCATATTCACTTGCGAAAAGTATCAAAAGCTTTGCTTAATATGCTGATGACTTGGTATAGTCGGTGATCAAACATCACAACATTTGAAATGAAGGAAAATCATCTTACCGAGTTACAGAGATAACCCTTCAGAACGTTCACCTGGGGGTGTCCCAGAATTGCAATTCTTCGAGTAACATTAACGGTTTACTTTACCAAGAACTCAACTGTGTAATTGCGCAAAATTACAAGTACCACATAAACATATCAACAAATGTACAGATTTAAATATGTAGATCGTAAACTCCACTGTGATTGAATATACATCCAGTGACTCATAATAAAATCTGGATACTCCTATGTTAACAATGATAATTGCCGGTTTTGAATCCGCTTTTTCCCATATAAAAATCAATTTTACAGCAAAGCTTGTTAGACATTTTTTGTTGTAAATTTCATAGCCTTCAATATTGTTTAAATACATTTCTCTATTTGGTTGCACCGTTTCCGAGCTTAGTAGATGAGAATATTTTTCGTATTTTACCGAGTCTTGTTTAAATTACTGTAAGTCAGAAACGGTGCGACAAAATAAAAAAATGTATAGTATAAATATAATCGAAGGCAATGAAATTTTCAACAAAAAACGTCTAATAAGTTTTGATGTAAAATGGATTTTTATATGCCAAAATGGCATATAATTTCCATTACAGCAAATCACTCTGCTATTTATACACAAAAATACATATTTCTAGAAACTTCTATAAACTTCAAGTAAGATCTAGACCGCAAGTCAGCGGTTTTGTATAAGAACTACCGAAGTTATCATATATGACTCATCACGATGACTTATCATTATACATGACTAACCATTATTGTTTCGTAGCAATATTATATTAACTTCTCCGAAATGATGAGTATCTGAGGATATCAAGATGGAATAGATAGATTAGAGACTGCCCAAGTCGAATATCCAATTTCATTTGTTATCCCATTTTATTTATCTGTACAACAATGTGGTTGTACGTATCATATATTTACATTATACCTTTGATCAAATAAATTGTTAATACTTATTGCGAACTTATACAAAAGAACTTCAATATTATAATAATAAGTAAATTTCTACCAAATATTATTGTTACTACTTTTTTATATTGCGTCAAGTGACATAAGATGTTTTTTGATAAACGATCCAAACCGTGTTAGGACAATAAATCATTTAAAAAAATAATAAATTATTCTTACATTCTCCGATGCTTATTTTATTATCCGTTTTAAGAATCGACATCATTAATTTTACGTATAGATAATTTAAATCGATTACAATAAATTTAAAATTAGAAAAGTTTTAACGTTGAGATATTAGGCTTCTTTTGCATTTTGAGAAACTTATACACTTAAGCCCTTTTACCAAATTAATTATAGTTAGAAAAAAAAGTTGAAAAATCATTTTTCCAATCTCGTCTTACGGTATAGTACTTAAATCTAAATGACAGCATCCAATTAGAATCGATTGCGTTTCTCAAGTTTTATTGAAATGAATGTCTACCGAGAGTAACTTTTAGTTTTCAACTACATTAATTAAGCCTCACCAAAGTAGTTTCGACAACAACAATTGACAGAAAATAAATTACCCATTGTATAGTGAAATGGTAATGGCTCTATTTGCACATGCTAAAGCTTAAAACACACCAAGAAAATACAAAATACATTATGTGTTATATTGTTGTACTATATAATATGTAATATATCTATATATATACATAGGAAGTACAAAATCATGTAAGCAACGGATTGAATTTCGCAAATCAACATGATTGTGATGTCAGTTATTTAAAATTTTCCGGACTTCGCCACACCTGCTGTATACCATACATAAAATAAACTTTATGCTTTGTTAATTAGCGATGTTTACTTTTACTATCAAATTTCAAATAAGTTCATTTTCAGACCACCAAATAGTATAATTAATCAAGCTTCGTAATAAAAATTTTATTACGAGGAATACTTTGGGTTTAGGGAACATAGTTTGTATAGTCCCAGCTGTTGCATTCTGCTCCTATATTATGTCCATAATAAAAAAAATTGTAATTTAGCTAGAACATCGGTATAATTTTGCAAAGTACAAAATTTATTAGTTATTTTTCTGTGGAAGGTGTCTTACTGGATAAAACAAAAAAGGAGTTAAAAGATATGGGGTTTCTTGCAGACGTGTCACTCTTGTGAATAATTTATACATGGCTCTCTTCCTAATTTTGCATATTATTTGAGAATTTATTTTAAGATTCTCATTTAAAACGAACTAACCCAGAACAAGTCTAAAAGCTGTCTGCCTGTTGTAGCAGTTGTCTACTGAAATACCATACAAATGAAAATTATGATTATCTGTAAGAATAATACAATTGCAAAAATTTACAAATAACATTATTGTTAATTCAGTGGGGGAAATATAGAAATAGCCGCATTTGTGTTTTTTAAGAAAAATCAAATTATTTAATTAAACAGACACATTAATTCATAATTATAATATTTTTAAATCTCTAGGAAAATTTTTCTCCTAACTTCAACAGGATTCTGCTTTTCAACAGAGGCGCAATAATGGGGTGTTTAAAAAATACGGGCCCCTAAAACCAACGGGTCCCGAAGGGACCCCCCGTAAGTTTCTATTATAAATTTATTAAATGCATTTTTTAAGTAAATAATAAAATTAAATTATTAAAGAGTCGTTCTTAAAAGACGCCCGCAATTTTTTACGATTTTTTGAGCCCCCCTCATCTCTTGTCGCAGTTAGTCATAATTTTCGGTTCCTCCCAAAAATATCCGCAGCATCTTAAAATGTGTATTACTTTCATACGTCATAAGTTAACTAAAATAATTAATTGTTGGGTAATGCCCAATTTTTAAGAGGTTTGGAAAATCTTATTCCTATTGTTCTTTGTCTGGCAAACGACTCGGTGCTTTGGATAAATGCACAAATTATGCGGTAGTTTTCCGGCGAAGGTAAAAGTTTAAAAAGATATTAGCAAATGTGCTAATATTTTTAAAGTTACGTTTTTTTTATTATTTAGTAATTTATGCACTATTTTAACTTAGAAGCCTCCCGTGCCATGAATACGGGCAATAATCAAAAATGTTACGCCACTGCTTTTTAACTCTGCAATTGATTGAAACTGTATGCCAATTTGGTAAGCTTATTTTAAAATAAGCCTACCCTACAGGTTTTCTATGAGATTGAACCAGCAGCAGGCTGGCCATACTTCAATACTTCAATATTTTATCTAAATTATTCCTTGGACCTGTTGCATAGTGAATGGTAGTCAAGAGAAATTATCAAGTTACAAATTATAAGTTTAATTACACAAACTTGTAAAAGTACGAAAAAGAAACTATGCAGTTAGTTCATCACTGATTTTCCAATTAAAACTTGAGAAAAACATTAGAAAACACACTATAATCATGTATTATGTCAGTCATAGGTCAACGATTTAAATGATTCATCATCTTAAAGTAGTACTAAATTTATGAAAGCTCACTCGGCCTCTAAGAGGGAAACTTAAAAATTTAGGTGTGCAAAAGTTTTCAGCGGTTAACTTTAATTTTTCATTTTTAAAATTTATATGGGAGTTATTAAAACCCATTACTTGTGTTGTAATAGCAATAAATTTTATTAACTGCGGAGAGAACCTTGAAGATGTCTTTATCAATAAACGAGTATAATATAGAGCAAGTCGAAAACGGGAAAAAATAGTTTACAAGAGAGATCTCCCTGTACAATAATAATTATTGTTAATTAAAGCTTACAAACTTTCACAATAATTACTATGCCTTTAAAAAGTTAATAAAACATAGTTTGACTTTTAGGATAAGATTATTATTTAGGTTCAGAATCTCATGAAAAGCAGATGCATGCATTGAAGTTGATTAATTATAGCATATAAAGCATAGACGAGTTTTCAACTTTATTATGGTCAAAGGTTCTGAATCCCGAAAGACACTTTTAATGTATTTTATGAATAGTAGAAAAGCAGCAAAAATTTATGATATTACAAAATGTGTATAGCAGTCGTAGGTCGCCGCCGAACTTTAAAATTTGAATTCGATTGCAAAATCGTTACGTCGCGTCCGAAGCGGATTGCGCATTAATTTTTGAATTCAAAAAGTCACTCGATGCAACCCTCTTTGTCTGGCAGAAAAGCAGGAATTTCAAAAAAATTCATAAATCATTATCTTTCGACCACATATTTTAGTGTGAAATATGAAAGAGACTAATTAGTATCTTAATTAACTCTGCAGAAACAAAGAGTTTGCTTTTTAACTTATAAATACAAAAGACGTTAACACCAATATTATTACTGCACCAAATGCTGGAGATAGATATACGAAGCTAAACGGAGCCCAGACGTTAAAGGAAAAACAATGTTGAATACACATGGTAAATTAGAAATTTTCGAAAATCAATTTAATGCAATCTAGGTGAATTTTTACGTAATGCAGTTTCTATTTTTAATAATTTAAAATAAAAAGTGGGTTATAACAACACATTTCGAGATATAAATTGACGGATATCTTTAAATAGCACATTTTTTGATTCGAGTTTTCATCAGTCACCAAACATTGTTTGCTTATTCAATTAAATGGTCAAGTGTGGGTAGTAAATATATAGGGGGTTTAGATATTTCAAAACGTGACAACCACTAATACAATAACGTGGCTTTAACTTTAGGCGTTACTGTTACGTTAAAATAGTTTGATGTGTATCATAATCGAATTAATTCGGGTCATTATGCATTGAACGACCCAAGCAATAAATTGCCAACACTTCCGTCAACATCAAATTTGAATTTAGAACCAAAAATCAAGTTAATAAACCACGATCTAATTAGTATTACTAAACGAATTACCATTGGTTTACCAGCTAAATAATATTTTAAGTTTCGTGAATTTTTATTAAACTTAACTCAATTCGAAACTGTCCAGAAAGAGCCTATCCACGAACTAAGTATGTAAATTATTAACAAAATATCCAGATTTATTTAAAAATAAAAAATTTAATTATAATTGGAAGAAGCTATGGACAGTATCAGCTTTTTAACAATTTCATGGGCAATCCACTTTTTTTTAAATATATGGTCAAGTATTTCACTGTAAAGAGATAGACAGCTTGACTGCTGACCTAAATATACCAAGTACCATGTTTGCTTCTGCATAAAACAGTAGCAGAAATTTAAAATCTGTAACATTTTATTGTTAATAATTGTTCGAGCGCCCCATATGTCCTTGGTTCCGTGCCGCTAATGGAAGGATAGTTTCATAGCGCCAATTCTATTGCAGTGGACGCTCGCTAGAATTAAACTAGTCTTTGGCTGGAGTTGTTAGAAGGGTTCTCTTGGCAAATACCTCGGTGGTTTGCCGTTGCCTGCCGTGGGAAGACGGTCAGAGCACAATTTTTGCTTCGCCCGGGATTGAACCAGGGATTCCAGTTTAGCAATCGACGCACTTAAGCGCCAGACCGTGACCGTCTTCACTCGGTAGGCAACGGCAAACCACCGAGGTATTTGCCAAGAGAACCCTTCTAACAACTCCAACCCAAGACTAGTTTAATTCTAGCGAGCGTCTACTGCAATAGAATTGGCGCTATGAAACTATCCTTCCATTAGCGGCACGGAGCAAAGAGCTAATGGCAATTGCCCCCCCTGCATCCCCCACGCTACGCCACTGACTTGTTATAAAATATACTAATCTATTATCAAATTCATTATATTTATTATAGCGTTTTATTTATTTTAATTATTATATTTGTGTCCTTTTTGAATTATTATTTATCAACATTAATAAATTCAAATAGTTTGATTAATTTATTATATAAGTAATTACTTTATGTCGTTATTGACTGTCGTTTCTATGTACATATTGAGTAATTTCTTTAATTAAACCCTTTATATAATATTTTTTATGAATAATTTTTGTTTTAAATAATAGTTATTCAAACGATCATTGCGAATACATTGTAATAAAAACTACAAAAAACTTCTAAAACAAACAATAAAAATTATAAACTAAAAAAATTTGATTAACTTACGAACTTGTCAGGTTGTCAGCGATAAAACTTGTACTTTTATCAATCCAACTTTTGTGAAACTTACGAAAACTTGCCAAGGAGTTACGTTTCAACAACTTAACATGATATACATGTAGTAAATTAAATTAACTTTTTTATTCTGATTTTTTCGTATTTTAAAATATTATCATTAATTTGTATTTTTGAAATAATATTTTATTACGTGTAAAGTAGTAGTTGTAAAATTTCAGGAGCCGAAGGAAACTGGGATATAAAGCCCAAGGCAAAATAAACTTTTCTCCATATTTTAAACGAATAATTTACTTTATTGCTTATTAAAATTATTTAAAGTATACGCAAACCTTTTATTTTAAATTAAAAAAAAAATTTTGATTGAATTGAAATTTTTATTCTTGATATTTAGTTCAGAAAAGCTTTGAGCCACGTCAGACGAGAGAGAGGGGGTCGGGGAGTCATTTCCCGAGCGTAAACGAGCGTTTATACGTAAAATCGTAAACAGTAGATTATACACAATCAGTTGTCGGTGGGTGAAAATAAGGCCTTTATTGTTGGCCCTTTATGCACTACAATTTTTTTTATCATAACTTCGGTATTTGAATTTTTACATTTTACTGATCTAACTCTAATAAATAAAAACTTAATATCAATTGACTATCGTGTGTAGGTAATTTAATATGTAATCGTAAACGTTAACGTTTTTATTGTAACAATACGAAATTAATAATAAAAAAGCCAACACGAGTTTGGTGTGTATTTTTTGACACTAATTAGTGCGAACGATAGTCAATTAATCATCCACGTGAAGTTTGTCAAACCAAATTGAACGTTTTAGTATTTTTAAACGCTTCCCAAGCAAAATTTTACTACTACTTTGAGTAAATACAAAACTAATCGATTTTTGATTGTGTTTTCTAATAGATCAATACAATTAATTACATAAGTTTACTTTCTTTCCTAAAGGTAAAATTTAATCTTAAGAAAATATATTATATATTGATATTTTGGCTTTATTGACCATACCCCGAATGTATAAACCTGAAATTAATTACAACTTTATTAATGATTTTCAACTATATAACAGGAGTCTGCGGTTTAATCGCGTGACCACACATACGGTCATAAGGTTCCTGAATTTCATTGGAAATAGCAGATATAGGCACTTATTAATTTTTCCTGTACCTTTTTTTGTTCATTTACGATTCATCAATAAAAACTCGTTTTAATTTTAGCCATTGCAGTTAAAAGTGTTGCATTAAATGTAGGTATAATTAAAATTCAATGTTTGCAGCTTACGTATGCAATCGATGTGTCTGTGATTCCTATTTACATGTAAATCGTATTTATATTGAACATTATATTATAATACATTTATTATATAACATAATACACAATTGGAGTAATGTACTTTTGGTGTAATTGCACTCAATATACATTGTATAATTATATTATTCAGGTTTCTATAATCGTATTTTCATATTATTCATATGAATTAGCTTGATTATTGTGGTAAACCAAAGGATTACCAGATATTTTTTAAAAGAGGTGAGAGATGTAAATGGCCAAATTTAAATAAAGCTCATTCTTTTTACTCAATGAAAAAACTATATACCGAAAGCAACATTAATCAAGAATACTTACACTTACAGACAAAAGTCTACATACACTTACAGTAAAGAGTAAAAATTAAAATAGTTTTACAAACGGTTAGAAGGGTGTAGTAGCATTTCCCTTTGCTTTACAACCGCTCTCATTCTAGCTGGCACAAAATCAACCAGTTTTTTTAGAATTTTCAGTTCAATATCTCTCCAAATTTCCATTATACCTTGTTGTAGACCTTTTTCATTCTTTAATGACTTTTCTGGAAGCCTTCGAGAAACTTCGGCCCATAGATGTCCTATAGGATTCATGTCGGAGGACTGCGCTGGTGTACGAAGTTGATTTGCATCTTTTTATAACAACCATTCTTGAACTTTAAAGTTAGATAATCTTCATAAATGTCTCCCGAAGTTAGTCGTTTGTACTAGTAAATCAATTAAAAACGGATTAAGTTGTTTAGATCAATTTAGTCAAGTGATAAATTGACATAAAAGATTTTCAACACGCAAAACTTCGGAGTTAGGAAGTGCAGCAAAAGTTTTTGTGCGGTTCAGTGTAAATTAAAACAGGGAATCTCCTTGTAGGCGGCCGATCGGAAGAATAAAAAAGAGAAAGGTTAACAAATTGTTTAATACTTTTACTTTTTGTCACGATTTTATGTTTCAAATTTGTTTTATAAGTACACGAACAGTACACTGCGCCACAAACAACAAATTAATTTCTAGGGAAATTTGTTGATTTGTAAACTGTGTTATTTAAATTAATATTTATAAACAAATTTTTTAATTGCGTCAATAAGAAAGAAAAGTTTTAAAAAAAATTAAATAATTACAATAATCATTAGATTTGGTGTCCAACAACTGAGTTTAAACTGAACGAATCGGAGGGAGCATATTAGATCCTGCAGGTATTGTATATGCTAGCGGAGAAGGTCGTAACAATACATAAGATACTATTCTTCGGTAGTAATTCAAATCTCGGTATACTGCCAAAACTTGGTAAGTCCAATTTGTAGGTAAATTGAGTTAGCGATGAATTGTGTATCTTTACGTCAATATCTATGTCTGGAAGAAGTTTTTTAAGTTCTATGTACTTTCTAAAGCAATTTTATAATTTGCCAGGAGCAGACTACAAATTTTTTTATTATAAATATATTTAAAACATAAGTTTTATTTCAGTTAATTAAAAAATAAGTGGAATACCTAAATTGTTCTAAATGCTGATTTCTGAGAGCATTTCAAATTTTAGAATTGTGATATCTCTATAATGTAATTATTATTATAGGATTCGTCGGTATACTGCCAAAATGTAATATTATATTAATTTTCAATAATATTTTAGTTATGTGGAGTAGAATTCACTGCATTTGCATTAAAACCCATCAATTGCATAATGTAATAATAATAAGGTTTAAATCGCTACACAGATTTGTTTAAGAACATTCCCCTGTGCAGTTCGTCATTTTACACCTTGTAAACGTAATTTCACCAATACTGCGTTTATTCTTGAGCGAAATAATAAATTAGCGTTATTTAAAACGAATCTCAGCGATTTTTTGGGAGTGGAAATACAAAATTATTCGTATACATTGTTAAAAAAATTTGGCAAACGCAGCCAATTTTACCATTTCGCTGAGCTGTAGCACATTTTTATATCCTGTATAGCATGCAATTTTATATTTAAGCTAATGTAAGTAACCGAAAACCATCGGCAAAATTTATTTTATATTTATAAGAAAATTCAAGATTTCCGAAATGGTTTCAATTTCCATTGGTTATGCAATTTAGTATGAGATAAATTTTTAGTCTATAAGCAGATAATAAATGCACTTTTATGTATTTCCATTACTCCAGTTTTATACATATTATGTACGTTTGAATACACGGTGATGGATCTAGCAATCATTTCTCACATTTAACTAGAAAGATAAAATCTAAATGGTAAATAGGATTTACTTAGAGAAAAGTTAAAAAATCGAAACTCGAAGGAGGAAATTTTCTTAGGAAAATTTTTGCTGATTCAAAAATTGATTGATAACTACGTGCTTGACTTACTTGGGTTGACTTAATGAAATAGAAATACCTGTATTAATTTTGTATTAAGTTTATTAGTTGGATTTTCTTTTTTATTACATGGATTTGTTATGTTTTATTCGAATTTTATAGTACGAGCAACAGCTGGTAATTTTGGTGGGGTGGATAGGCGCAGGAGGCTATATAACGGTATAGCGCGACCCGGCAAACTTGCATGTATGTTTAATGTGCCTATATATAGGGCACAGCGCAGGTGAGCGATCAATATTTCCCCACCTGTTCGCAACATCTCTTACAGTTTTTCCTTACAACAATGAGAAAATCGTGTTCTTTGGCTTGCCCTCACCAGTTACGCAACCGCTAGACTTGATAATGTTCCAGGTGTAAATTGATTCAGCTTTATCTTCTCCTAATACACTTAATACTTCACCATACAATAAATATCTCGTTGAAAATTAATTTCAGAATTTTAATGGGATTATTTTCAAATTATTTTTTTTTTATTAAATAGCAACATTTTTTTTTTGGTTTTCGTTTTACAAAAATTAAAGGTTTAAACGAAAATAGCGAAGCAACATTCTTACCTTAAAACAATAATACCCCATCAATACAAATTTAATATAAAACTGGTTTCTTCATATTTGAATAAATTTAATATTAAATCATAAAGTTTGAATTTTTCCCAATTTTAAGGTAAATTCGATTTAAAAGATTTTCCTTCACTGTTATAAAATAACTTATACTTCCGATTCAAATTTTTCCATTTTCCGACCTCATATTGTGATTTTTTTATTGTAAATAAAAATACATTAGTATAGCATTAGTTGTATTCATTAGTGACGGATCGCTTAGTGCTTTTCTTTAATTTTCCGGAAAATAACTAATTTTATATCTTTTAAGGTTTTTGTTCATTGGGAAACAAAGAAATCTAGGAAATATCGAAAAAACGCAATACACTTAATGAAGCTTTTGCTTTTTTTTATCAATCACTGTAGGTATAATAGATTAATTTGGAAGAATCACATGAAAGTTTGTTGAATTTTTTTTTAATCGAATTACTCCGGTGGCGTCCAAGAATAATATTTAAAATTGTTTTTTATGCATTTAGTTGAGAAATAATAAAACAAGCCACAATACAAAACACTGTAATAAATTTTGTCAAGATTATCCTTTTGGAAAATTTATAAGGCTATATTTTTGTGTTTAAGAAGTTTTTTTGGATACTCTAAATACCCATGCGGAATTAAGAATTTAAGTGGATTATAAAAATAATTATTAACAAAAAGTGACGGGGTCGCTTTGTTTGTGGGATGCCCGGATAATCGTATAACCAGATAAGACAATTTGTCATTAATGAATTGAATTGCACAAAAATAATGCAAATTAAATCGATTCCG
Source organism: Cantharis rufa (assembly GCA_947369205.1). Classification (NCBI taxonomy): domain Eukaryota; kingdom Metazoa; phylum Arthropoda; class Insecta; order Coleoptera; family Cantharidae; genus Cantharis; species Cantharis rufa. The sequence continues at coordinate 17,891,759 of OX376307.1, read as the reverse complement.
CGTCGATGGAGGTAGTAAGGTAATATAAAATTCAGAAAGAAAAATCGCATTACGAGCTAAAATTATATAAACGACATGAGTTAACTTCTGCTCAAATGAAGCAAAGCACCAGGTAAAATGGATGTGAGTAAATAATAAAAAGTAATCAGATACAACAGACTGGGGTGCGTGTATGGCAAGGGAAACTTGCATAATCCAGCGTGTTGTGGTTTTCTCTTCGTTTGCTTTGCACAACACGATAAATTACATTCGCTTCTGCATTGTTAATAACAATTAACTACTTTTGCAACAGGCCAATTTATTATTCTTCTTCTTTTCTATTATTATTTAAATTTTTCCGAAGCTCTCTTTCGACACAAATTTGCAAGAAAGCGATTATCCTCGGCTTTGAAATAAAAATGTCGTTCATAATTTAGAGATTTTAAATTCACAACATTTTTTTAAAATAAACTATAAAAGAATGAATGGGTCGTAGATTTGCGTGACGTTGATTCGAATTTAACTGTCAGAAGGAGACAAAAATAAAAATTTAATCAAATTCGATGAACGGGAGTCTTTCACTTCAAATTTTTATCTAAATTTTGTTTATTATATTATTAATATGTAAGCCCCCCAACTAAAAGTTTACATCTAATTGCGCCATATAAAATTTCAAAGGACGATTTTACGATTTTCTTGCGTAACTTACTCGGAGCTATCACATAATTATTATATTTTGCTACCATATTTTTTATTTTGCGCACGTTAATTCTGCTTAGCTGAAAGTATGAAACTAAAATATTAAAAACTTTCATCGTAAATCCCTAATAAGACCGAATGTCCCTATTGAGATAAATAAATTGACTTTATGGTTATGGCAAAAAAGCGGAAATGAAAACCGCTCTTAAAATATGACTGCATTTATTTTATTAACTTTTTAATTATTTTATTGCTTGCATAGCTCATAAACCCAAAAAAGTGAGTTTTATAATTTTATTGCTGGAGAAAATCTAATAATCCATTTAAGTATTCAATTTATTAGGATATCACTCGCTTGGCCGACTTATATTTGCCAATGTTTGTTGCAAAGTTGTCGGTTTCATAATATGGGAATATTTTGATGCAATTGTATTGCTTCATACAATTTCATATTGGATGCAAATAGTACAATCTGAAGCTTTCTGTAAACTAATATTAGATTTTGCTGCTTTCAATTGCAGTTTGGTTTCGTACAAACTGCAAAACATGCAACGGTGGTACAACTGCATTACTATTGTTCATAGTTTTGATTGAAAGCCGAAAGCTAAATCCTTAATTTATTGCGCAAGACAACAATAAGTATAATAATTGTTTTAAATTTGAAATATCAACACTGAAACAGTATGGCTCGCTATACTTTTGCAAGTTTGAATTTTTGGTCGATTTAACAAAATTAATATTTCACGTTCCGTGATAATACATAATCGTGAAGTGAATAAATTTTGTCGATAAATTTAATTTTTCATTTAAATAGCTTGTGGCTCCCACATCCAAAGACTCTCGGAATTGGACAAACAAGTTGAGAAAATTAAATACGCAAAATTCTTACGATACCTTTAAGCACAAAAACTTTGCATAATTTTATTTAATAAGGGATTTTAATATTAAAACATAAAAACATACTTAATTTTCTTTTTCTCTTCCTAACTGTTAGGCCTAAAACAGTATTAAATATTCAGAAACTGAAATAAGATTGTGAAATAATAATGAAGGACTTAAATTGCAAAACTTAAAAAAAATTTAATATGAAATCCAAAAGTAAAATATCTTCTTATATTGCCGAGGTTTTCAATTGTAATACATAATAAAGGATAAGTTCGAAAAATTTCCATTAATTAAAATTTAATTTAATTTAATTCAATTCATGATGGTAGCTAAATATACCTCTAGCTATACTCCAGCTAAAAGGACGACACACGTGATATGTTCTGAGCTTTTATAAATTTCTTTAATTATCACATGTACTACATGCTTTTATTTTTGTGCGGTTGGGACGAATAAAAAGCTTTTCTAGGGACTACCCCGATGTCCTGCGGTCCTAATCTTAAACCCACATAGGGTTTTTGAATACAACAATCCGTATGCAAATTTAGTCGAGAAAGTTCGAACACAGGTCCCCTGAGATGGTACTGTGGGATTTTATATTATTGTCTTTATGAAGTCAACCATAGCTTCTTAGAACAATAACGTTATTAAAAAATGGTTTTGGGGGACCCAAATATTTTAGAATCTTTTTAATCCATTCTTGCGCGTCAGTGGTAAAACTACCGAAAAGTTCCAGAAATAAAAAAAAATCAATTTATAGGTTTAGTACACAAACAGAATTTTATCCAAAAAAACATTACTTTTTATCAGGGAGGGCTTCAGGGATACAATCCGAGTCATCCTTGGGGGGCAATTGCCCCTTTGCCCTCCTGTAAATACGTCACTGGCTTAGAACTTTTGATTTTTTTAATACAAAATTTTCTTTTATAATAAAATAACACTTTTTGTTCAAAAAAATCAAAACCCAATATCACGTGGCAGAGGCAGTTGATTGGAGTGCGAATTTGCGCCCACTAATTTTAAAATGCTGGCGCCGTCACTGCGTAGCAAATTCTTTTATATGAAACGAATTATAGAAGTACATTATATAGTATATGTAAAGCAGTGCACGATGCTGTATAATATTATAAGGGTTATTAAAAAATGTATGAGATTTAGCATCTGCAAAAAGGGTAAAAACTTTTGAAACGTTAAATGTGTTTTAGAATGAAATACTTTAATGCCATTTTTATAAAATCCAAATGCAGAAATTTAAATTTTCTATCTGAACTTACAAACTAACTTGTTCGTGGGGTATTTTTCTGTTCTGAAAACGCATTCAACAACGTATCATTCTTTTTTAAATCCGTTCAAAGCTTTTATCTCGCTAACTTTCAACAAAAGTTTTATACATATTTTGTTACGATTAAATTTTGCATCCCGTGGTAGGCATATTATACATAATATGTATCTACATAATATCAGGTGCTTTAAGGTTATTTAGCAATAAAGTCAGCATATTATAGAAAAAACTGTTAACAATTATTGTAGTTTCAAGTGAAATTTATAAAACATTCAATGATATCGACTTTCCGTATACTATGTACATTTAAAATTTATTATTATTGCCGAAAAAAATTTATTCGGTGCATTTCCTTTACATAAACAAACAAAAATTTATGTACAGTGTATGTAATTACTATTTGGATATGAAAAAATTTCGTGGTATTCAGTAAGAGCTTTTAATTAAATATGTGACGAAAAGCTCACGTACAGGGCTATATGCAAATTATAATAAATTCATTATTCCATTGCAGCAAGCTTCAGTGACGGTTTGTCTTAAAGGGCACTGAGGATGTAGATCTAGTCAACGAAAATAGCCTCGCTACCGTTTGCTATCGGTGCAGGTGCACAAGTGCTTTTAAAAGCCAGTAAACTATAGTCTTGAACTTAAAAGCCAGTTAAGATACCAACGTAACTTTTTACGTAATTATTATCTAATAACGAAAACCTTCTATCAAAATCATAAGAATTCATTTTGAAATCTTATCGTCGCGTAATCGGAACGTATCATATCATATTATTATTTATTTTAGTGCATTGGGCTAGCAACATGAATATGAGTAGTCCTCTTATAAAATAATATTTTTAATCTTTTTCTTTTTAAAATTTTGTGCCCTCTCATAGAAAAAAGTCACGAGCCACCACTGACTAACCAATGTTGGCAATTTTTCTTTTTACATAATAAACCATTTAGTAAGCCCGAGATTCGAGGTGGTATAAAAATTAGCAATTCCTCGATAAAAACTTTTCTGTTATTCTAAGATTACAGTGTAGCAATAGATATATCATACGCACACATCTAGTTATGTAATGATTGCTATAGAAACTTAGCAGAATGAAAAAATGAATTACTAGAGAATATAGTTAATGAGGTGGATTCTCGTTGTCTTGAAATCGCAGAAGTGTATTACTAACAAAAACCTTAAATAGGACAAAACGAAGAAAATTGTATGAGCCAAGTAGGAAAATAAAATAAAGGAAACATTTAATACTGAGTTTAATTATAAGAACTGTACACCACAAATTTATTACAAGTTTAATAAAAAGTATTTAATCAGAAGGAGAAAAAATTTAAGGAACACATTAAATTATTTTGAGTAATTAAGGTGGCAATTTTAAGTTATTTGGTCTAATCCAATAAGTATAAATCGTATTAAGCTTTACTGGTTTAATTAATATTAATTCTGCGTCAGGAACTTGCGTTAACTTTACAACTTAAACAATAATAATTTACAACAAGGAGCAAATTTTCGAGTTGTGGTCATTGAGTATAAAATTAGGACCACCTATTAGGATGAACTTCGCCGTGTGTAATGAATCGTAGAAATATATTATTATTATTATTGTGTTTATATGTATGTGTTATATTCCGAAGTAACTACAAAATATTATAACTAAAATGTTTATCAAATTAATACACAGGTATTACAAGAAAATTACAAAAAAATTTTCAATTTATCACTTCTTCTACTTGAATATCTATCAGAGTTACTAAATGATCGATTATTGTTTCACAACAAAACTTATTTGTTATCTCATTGCCTAAGCACAAGTCAAGTTGTCTCGTTCTTACTCTCAACCCTAAAGTTTCCGATGTGTTGAATATTTGTTTTGACAAGCCTTAATTTGAGCATTAATAAATAAGGCAGAAAAATAGTGGAAAGTGGAAACCGATAATTTCTAAAATTACCCCAAAGTTTGCGGTTTAACCACTCGACCACGCTGTCAGCTTAATCTGGTTCAATTTTCAATAATTACATTATTTTGCTCAAAAATGAGAAAATAATTCTAAAAGTATTGTTTTGGGACGGTTTACTGTCGATAGATATTTTTCACTTTCGTAATTTTTATTTTGTGAATCCTATATAGTGTTGCATTTCGCTCACGATCCAACACGATCCCATTAACACATTTTTAAATTTATATACTGGTCGTATTGATAATCAAAAATCAGCACAATTATGCACATCATAATAATTATGCCCATTTCAGTGAGCTTTTGCATTTCATTGCTTTATAATATTCTTCTACTTCTTCCTAATTTAGAACTGCATCCTGTTATTACCATACCAAATTTTCACTTGGCATTCATGGTTCTTTGAACGTTTGCATATATTCTAGTAGAGTGCTAACCTTACCCATAAGATGAAATCTAAGCTTTAGATCACAACAGCGGGTCTAGGACTTTTTGGCGTAACCAATCCAGTTAAGCTTTCGGCGCAAGGACGATTCGCCCGCAGTATTCCGATTCGCAGTATTCCAATTCGACGCAAAACAATTCTTTTTATTTTGTAAGAACATAGAATTTTAAAACTGAAATTTAAAAAAGGTAATAATTATCGCTTAAATAAAAAGTCTACCCTCGTGTAAGGCAGCAAATAGAATTTTGTAGTTTTATCAATATTTTAGAAAACCCAAAAAATGCACACACACTTTTTAGAACTAAAATATTTTTAAGTTATCACAAATAAAATACACTGGAATTTAAAAAATATTTAATTACTTCTCATTGATAACCTAATAAATTTATGCAAATTATCAATATTATACTCGTAACATATTTCTCCAAATTGAACATTGAAAATTGAATTTAAAAAAATTGATATATTAAACAATTTTAGCGTAATATTAAAACTTTTGATATGTGATTAAAATTCTGTGCATAAGCGACAAATTAGAAATAGCAGGTATATAACAGCACAAACGAATCCGAATCAATTGACATCATATTGAAAAACAAAGTTTAAATTTTTACAAAAAAAAACTAGGTTGCACCTGAGTTTACTCGGAACTCCAAATGAAAGCTCTAGTAGTAATGAGAATATAAAGACATTGGAGCAAAAACTTATTTTTACCTCCTTCCCTTTCATTAAATTTTAATTAATATTTTTATAACCTTTGATGTAGGTACACGTTACGAGAAAGGATGCGCATTCAAGCATAGATGATTGATACAAATTTTATTTTAAAGATGTCATTATGAAGGAGCAACTCGGTCCTGATATAATAGCTTATAATATTTTGTGTATAACATTTTAAATTTGAAAATTGTAAAAGCCAAATTAGATATAGTTTGGTATTCACGGTGTACGTAAATTTTTATTCATATCTACAATCAGACAGTGGCGATCGTGGCTTTTTCATTTGAGGAGGCTAATAAAAAATTACAGATTTCTCAATATTTCTTTGGTTTTTTTCAAATTTTCCCGGATTTTCTCAGATTTGCTTAGCGATTCCCCCTTCGGTCCCATCTATACTAATACTATTTATAGGTACAATCAACCCTCTTCTAATGAGCTTAATTCGTAGCGCGAATAATTTCTCCGCGTTATATTAAAACCGCATTGTAAGAATATCAGAATTAGCATTAAAAATTTCAGGGTCGGTTTAACGGCAATATGTAATGCTAATTCCGGCCATTTTTACAATACAAATTAACGAATTAACCGTGTTATAGGAGAGTTGAGTGTATACGAAAGAGCATGATTCACAAAAAAGCTAACACTGAACTGCGAAAAGCTACTTTAGATACACAATAAAGAAGTTTGCTTTTCTTATGCCCTAGATATTTTGCAATATCTATTTATCTATCTATCGTATAGTAGTCCTTACAATCAAAATTCTACTTTTTTAATAATTTAATTATTAATAGTTTAAACTTTCGGGGGAGGCTAAGCCTCCTTTTTCTTCTCTGGCAAGCCGCCGCTGCAATCAGATCAATAATTACTTTCACCAAATGTAATATTGTAATAAATATTATCCCTAGCTACGTTCTTCGAGGGTTATGATTGTCTCTAATTGTAAGTTCATATTATGCTAGTGTCGGCTATTGTAAATTCCTAATTATATTGTAATTGTAATTACTGTAGAGATAGCAAACCCTGTCCACGATATACCGTACAAAAGCTACAATATTGCATTGAACATTACACAAAATATTTGTAACCAGTGCAGTGGGTCTATAACAAACTCTATAACACTCTATATACACTATAACACATATAATTAGTATCAGTTGGCAGTGGCAGGGTTAATGGTAAGCGGTCGCGTGAATCCCCGGGATACCAGAGGACCCAGATTTTTGCAATTTCTTGCAACTTATATTTTTAACTTGAGTTTGCAGGCTCCAAAATTTTTATCGCTTGGGGCCTCTATTTTGCTTGACCCGCCGCTGTTTGTAAATATACAGAATCAAATTCAAAACGACATCAAGAATACGTAATAGAACTTCATGTTGTTAAGGTAAATCGCGAATAAGGGCCTACGCTTTTATATAATGGTAATGTTATTTGATTTGCTTGTTCCAGTTTGGTACAGGCAATGATAAATTTTAACTGGTAGCTAACAGTTATGCATACACAGTACTGAGAGATGGTTTTAATTAACCGAAACATATAATGTTATTAAAAGGATAATCAAGTGATTGTTTATTTAGTAAAAATTTGAACTATAATATAGTTTATTTATAAACATAATTTAAATAATTAACATCTCACAAAGAAAAATTCAAATTTTAACTAATTTTTCTAAATTTTATTTCTGCTTTTACTAAAATGTAATTTTCGAGAGAGAATTCGAAATGAATCAAGAATCAACGATTACGAAAGCTCTCATTTAATGTACAAAACCGTTCTAATCATATTAAGTTCATTAGCAGCAAATAAGCAAGCACTATGAAAAATTTGGGAAGCTAAATTCATTCTAAGTGCCACTATCGATGAATTATTTTAAAATGCTGATTGTTGTTTGATGTTTGGTAGAAATAAACCTACCATGTAGGGTATCACTAAAATTGCTTCAACTTCCCAAATACATACTCGCTAACAGACTTGATAAAATTGAAAATGCATGAATATTTAAATTTAATTTAAAAACACTTTGTAGCAATAGGTATTGTACTTTTTATACCACGTAATAATACCTGTCTGCCTTTTTGCAATTTCGAGTAATAATACCTAATGCCAACGCAATGATTTTAATTTCAAAAATATTTTCACTCATTACTATACATAATATCAAACAAAATTCAACATTGACGTTTTTAGTCATTAAGAAATACGTAGTCCCAGAGCTGTAAAATATTTTAGGCTTTAGTCGACAAGAATAATAATAAAGTTACCCAATATACCTTCGGCATATCAAGTAGTCTTCGGGACTGAATATTCTGTAGGTATAATTTTATTATAACTTTTTTTCTGTAAATAGGTCGATGCAATACTGTCATGACATTTTAGGAAATACGGTGTCTATTATTTTCTTTATATTATGCCTTTATAAAATAGCTTCAGAGAAATATTTGTTGCTGTTCATTCCAATCTTATATTTTCAGTTTTGTGGACATGTGTCAAAACTTCTGCAATTTAAATCGAAATTTCGTTATTGAACAGCAACAAGTTTCACTGTTTGCTCACAATTTATAAACCAATTTAACAGAGGGTTGAAAATTACTTTGTCAATAAATTATAAAGGATTTGATAAAAATGTATCAAAGAAATAATTTTTATTACAAAAAAATACATAAATTTTATTTTGCGTTTATTTTAATTTAAATTCGCTAATAGGTATCTGCGTGCACACATATATATAGTATTAATATGTAAATATAATTCAACTTCAAAAAATGTATTATTTCTCAGTCAATTAAAAGTTAAAATAAATAAAACACTGAAACTTTGAACCCACCAATATTGTGATAAAACTAACAAATGTTTTAACAAATTGAAATTGAATCACGAAAGTCGAAATCAGTCACCGTGCAATGATTAATGATTAAGAACTTTCAATAAAATTTAATGTAAATTCGATTACACTAAATCAAATAATTCTCTTTGGCGTTAATATTTTGAAGAACAATAAAACTAGAGATTTGGTAATATTCTTACAAACAAAATAACCACATCATTAGTTGAATTCCATAAAAATATATTATAAATATACATAATATAACATTTTCAAAATTATCGTAACGATGTGCTATGTTCAGGTAGAGATTGTATAATACTGAATAAATAAAACTACACTTTCCTTGAGTATTTATTTTAAATATACAAACTATTAGATTTATAAACCTATAATATAGGTCCATTTAGGTCTGGGCCCAGATGAAAAATTCAAGTTTTCGATGTAGGGAGAGCTCTCTTGTTTTTTTTTAAATAATTCTTTAAAGGTTGATCCTGCAACAAAAATATTAAATGCAAACTTGAAGAAGATAAAATTTTCTACATTTTTTGTATAAACATTATTTTTCTAAATCTCATGTGTAACGAGTTACAGTGACGACAACGTGAACATTTTTCATAATACAGCGAACGGGAAACTGCAGATCTAAGTTTTGTACACCAGATTTTTGGTTATGAGACTTTCTTGGATGTTCTCGGATTTCTTAAAATTTTCTCAGATTTCCTTGGATTGTTTCAAGATTTCTTTTGGAAAAAGTTTCAACAAGTAAAAGAAAAAAGTTGTCTGAAATATTCCTAAAATATCCTCAAATTTCCAAATATTTTCAGGACATTCTCAGATTTCTTTGGATTGCTTCAAGATTTTGTTTAAAAAATGTTGAAAAAGTGAAAAAATAATTTTCTGGAATATTTTGAAAATTTCCTAAGATTTCCAACTTCCTAAGATTTTTTTGGATTCTCTCAAATTTCCCCCAACGGTATTCCCTCGTAATACAGTTAAGCAGGCTAAAAAAGATGTCTACATATGTGTTTATGTGTTACGTTACTTTTTCTTTAGCACAATGTTTATTAACCTACAAAACAGCTGATACTTAATCTTTGACAATGACTAAGTCATTATATCCCCCACTTGTCCATCCGTATGAACGTGTTTTAATTCGAATTTCTTGTCTTTGAATTTCTCACGGATAATGTGATATCGCGCATTTATGTGCTTCGTTAGTTTGTGAAATTCTGGATTTTTTTACTAGCCTTATTGCACTCTGGTTGTCCATGTAGAAAGTTGATGTAACTTTTAACTATACCAATTCCATGTTAGCATACGATGCGGCCATGTATTCAGATTCCGTTGTCGATAATGCTACCGATTTTAGTCGCTCTAAACCCCAACTGATGATACCATTTCCAAACATAAAAACGTATCCAGATGTTGATCAACCACCTTGTTTGTCACCCGCATAATCAGTATCGCTGTATCGGTAGAAAACCAAATTATTTCCACCTTCAAATTAAATGCCTATGTCAGTTGGGGTGTAGCACGATAACCGGGCCCACAGGTTTTTAGAGTTATTACTAAAATTCTTGCAGAATTTGAAAGAGGACATTAAAATGAAGTGATTAAACTATAGATGAACTTCAAATATCGATTAATTTAAGAATTAATTGATTTTAAAGTTTCGATTTTTTGCATAGAAAGTACGTTAGCAATGTTTTTTGTTGGCGATGCGTGTGCTCCGAGTGGGTCTACGGAGACTGAGAATTGTAAGGGGCGTGGCTAGCGTCAGTTGACTTGCACCCGCTCGGTGATTAACATCGTTAGAGATCCGTCATTTTCGAGTTCTGTCGCGCCCGGGGGTAGTGTTGCCAGTTTGGACGGCTTATCGCCAAATGGGCGAAATTGGGCTTGACTGAAAATTTAGTATTGGCGACGAAATGGGCGACTTCATATTTGAACCTCAATTTGAATTTGAATTTACATTTTTCTTTTAAAAAAATGTTGAAAAAAAAATATTCACTTCCTGAGACGCCCCTGAACTGAAATTTGAATTATTTATTTGTGGTGCCAACCTATGCATGAAAATTTGTGCTATACAGGGCCGTCACTGATTTTTGCCACCCTGTGCCGCCTTTAACGGGCGACGTAACGGAAAAAGCTCGCCGCCGCGGCTAAGTAGCATTTGATTTTTTGAATTTAGGACAGCTTATAAGGTCAACATCCCACTTTGCGCCGCAGACGAAATTTTTTTTTAAGGAGCGCGGGTATGGCCGTCATTTTATGGCTTTCATAGGAATTCTCGTGAATTACTTAACTGTTGGATGGATGATGGAGAAACAAACGGGTTGTCCAAAATAAACAGAAGCAACAAAGATATAGAATAAAATGACATTTATTAAAAATAAAAATATCCAAAATTTCATATGCGAAAAAACGAAAATTTGCCACCCCAAAAATCTGCCGCCCTGTGCAAAGGACCGTTTGCATATGTGGTAACGCCGGCCCTGGTGCTATATTATATCAATGCATTTGGGTATTAAATTATTATTTAAAAAAATGCCAGCGGCGCTTGCTGTGGGGTCACCCCCCTCTCTCCGATGCGTGAAAATTTCATAACATAACAGTGCGATGGCGACATTGAGCGACATCTGTTCTCGGTATGGGCGACCAGTGTGGAATAAAAACTGGCAACACTGCCCGGGTGATGTTTTTAATGAGGTTTGTGATGACAAAACGGGCCGGAGTGCTCGAACGTAGCGAAAGTACGGAGGCCGAAGTTTTGACAAATACACGCTAACACATATTACAATAATAAAAAAAAACTCTAATTTTATACATTTTGAGCCCTAATAAGGACCGAAGAATTTATATTATCCGAAGCGTTAAAAATGTCGTAGCTACATAACCCAGCCATGACGAGATGAGTACTGAAAATAATTTCCATTGCACGGACTCCTATATATAAACTAAGAGATGGGCGGAGCCAACTTTATGAGAGTAACCAATCGCATAGATGGTTCCAGTTTTGCGTGATTTTTGACCGTATTTTTGAATGATCCATAAAATTTAATTTTTATATTTGTAATTTACGCCCTAAACTACCATAAAGTCATTCGGAAATTTCTAAAATCGTTGACCCGGTTAGCGTACTGTTCCCAGTCAGTTGTCCATTTGATGTATTTAAGAATGCATTTGACAGCGTTTGTCCAGATAATGACTAACAATAATATTAAAAATTCAAATTAACAAGTTAATTAAACGACAAAATCAAAATATTATTTTGAGCTTTCGGCGAATATGTATAATATTTTGATTTTGTCGTTTAATTAACTTGGTAATTTGAATTTTTAATATTATTATTATTTCACAAGTTAAAAAATTTATATATTTAGATAATGACTGACGTTACCAACCGCAAAACTAATATCTGGTCGCGTTCCCACAGCCACATATCGCAGACTGCCAACTTGTGTACTTTCCGATGATGTTGATACCGCTTTTTCAATTTTCTATGCAAAACACGGTTGAGTACCTTGGTGCATATGCTCGTTGATTGATATGTATCGATCCGACAGATCGTTGATTAATTTTGAGTCCCAAAAAACCGTTTTGCATCGAAAACCTTGATTTCGACTTCCTTTCTCAAATATTCAGTAACAGATAAAATGCATTTCTCTTTCTCTGCAGCAATTAAACCATCGTCAACGTAAACTGCTAGCACTATCATACCAATTTTACCATTGCATATTTCGTTATAAACGACGTGAACTTCTTATTCCAGCTGCGTGATGCCTGCTTTAGACCATACAAGCTTTTTTACAACTTTTGACGAATTTCTTTAATTCGACGAATGACCTTCGCCTCTTCCTCAATACCGAGTGCCAGTCTAGATGGTTGATAGATTGGTTTGGGGGGATGGGAAGGAAGGCCTTTACTAGCTGCCAAGCTGTGAAGGAATTTTGAAGGAGAGATTCTCCAGCTTGTCACCCCAACTCTTTTGTTTTATTTCGGTGATTCGGACTTTTATCTCCGTTTTGAGGGAATTGTGGATGATCCTGTTGTTGGAGTGGCATGTGCTTTGAGAGCGAAGTCGTTCCTGATTTATTTTATGTGAACATCTTTTTGAACATATCTGTAACGTAGGCCTACTGAATATTATATACCACAATTCAAAAAAACGCCCCGTTTACTCTACCTCGTGACAAGGGAGAATACAAGAGTAGGGGAGGAGGTAACGGGGTATCATTCTACCAACTCCCAAGACCCATAAAAAACAGACAAATCTCAACATTTTGTCATCATGAGTATCTTTTCTAAGATTTCACAGTTTTTTCTACTCTACCTGTTGTAGGGCAAAGGTCGTTTTTCCCTACAGACTAGGCTGAAAGTTTAGTTTTATTTATTCAATTAGTATTAACCCGGAGAGGATTTTTACCTAAAATAATATTGAACATTGAAATTCTCTTTTCTTTCTTCTTCTTTCTTTCTATAAATACCCTCAATATTTTCCGCTATTTTGGAATTTTCTTCATTTTTCTTCAATTACTGAGTTGAACATTTCAAGTTTCCTACTCTACACTCCACACTTTGCATTCTATACAGCTCCTTGTTAGGTTCACAGGAGTTCCGGCATATATTTGTTATAACTCCCCATTAGTAGTATATCATGAAATCAGCAATGAAATCTCTATTTGTTGTTATTGTAAATTGTTGCACAAGTTGCATCTGTTTGTTTTCCTCTAGGAAACCAATTTAACGGTATTCAATTTTGTCTTAAGACAACTGTTACGGTGTGTTAATACTGTTTCCGTCAGGTGAGGTTCTCCAAATTTTAATAGTTTATCTCGACATTTCCTTCACCTGTTGCTATTTAATTTTTCATTCCTTTCAGAATAAATTCTAATATTTCCTATTTAAGTGATTTTTATAAACCACCATAAATTCAGTTACTACTGTTACTATAATAAAGAATAAAGAAAAACATTGAGAAAATATTTTACCTTAAAAATGAAAGTAAAAAACTTACTTTTCATAATGACCAACATTTTTCATTCATTATGGATTGTCAGGGACTCGAGAGAGTACATACAACGAAAGGAAAATATAAATGTTGAAATATTCCATCGAAAAATTTGTTGATACACAATTATTTTAAACTTATATCTCGGATTCTCTTGTGTATACAAAAAATTGAAAGATATACTTGAATATAGTTTACACATCCCTGCATCCAAATAATTGGCTGAAGGCTTTATTCGTCCTATTTGATAACATCAACATTAAAAAAGTTCAAAAAACACAAAGAACTCCAATTTATCAAAGATATTGCGTAATTACGGGTTGCGTTTTGTTGAAACTTAGTTAACTAATCCCTTTTTGTGCCAAAATTTAAAATCGATCTACCTATTAATTTATTGTTAATTTATCCGTATGTAATAAAAATATTTAGTATTCCCTGGTTACACCAATTTTATCCGCCGAAAATTCTCGTATTGCAGCAACAAGTTTCCAAATCCAATTTTTATGATTCTATATATCTTTTTATCTTTCTGCCGGTGTTGTTTTATTTTGCTTATTTAAATATTATGTTAATTATTGCATGTTTACTTATTTATGTAAAAATAATAGCAGTTTGTTATATAAAAATAAATTTAAAAAAAGCTTATTGACAGTTAATTAAAATTTAAAATGTATATAAGTAAAGACGACTACAAACTTAAGCGCTTAGTTCGTTTAAAGCCAAAAAATGTATTTTTCATTTACTGCATAATATTATTATTTGAATTTATCGAGAGATAATTAAAATTAGACAATATATTATTGCGGCCATATAATTCTTCAAGAGAAACGGTTTCTTTTAACAATTAGGTTAAATTTATGGTTCACAAAGATGCATTCTCTAGTCTTATTGCTTCAAAAAGATACCTACCAGAAGTGGCTAAAACTTATTTGCTTTGTATAAATAGTCTAATTTTGCATTTTCTCATTACTGCTAGTGTTAGACGTTTTACTCAAAGTAAATATAAAACAGTTATAACGATTTCCAATGTCATGAAACCCAACAATTTGCAAAGCAAAATAAGCATTACCCAAAGTTCTATTTTGATAATTAAAACATGTTCATTTAAACATTTTTTTAATGTACTATGTAGTTTACACAAAATATTTTTTATGCAGTTTAATAAAAAGCTTTCCATTTGTGAAAGCAAATTGAACATTCATTGGCATGATTAAACGGGATTCCTACGTAATTGTACTAATTTTTACAATTGATCACAAATTTTAAAAAGCAATAAATGTAAAACGATTCGGGTAGGTATATTACAATAATTATTGAATAATTGTGTTCAAAAATTTAAATAGAACGCCTAAATTAAAAAAATTAGCAGCCAATTAAAATAAAAATGTTTCAAGTTTATAATAGGTAGATACCTTTACAGGATACAATAATAATAAATTATTAAGTTATTATTTAATTAAATAATCAGCGATGAGCTACATAATATTTATTCGAAGAGAAAACGTTTTAAATTGAAATTAGTTTGTAATTAAAATTAAAAGTTTTTTCGATTACTTTCCACTTTAAAATTTATAATTAAATTTATTTAATTAAAAGTAAGCGCAAAATAAATCGACCAATTTTTCTAGTTTTTTTCTAGTTACAAACTCCTTGTGGGAAGTAGTATACATTTCTAGGATCAAAGTTTTGTTGCAAAAGTAAACCTAAGTATTGCAGGAATCGCTAGTTTTATTAATTCCAAGAGAACTCTAATTGACTATAAAAATTAATTTCTGATCGATTTCCTCGTCTCTTCAAAATTATTCTTCTCATCGTTATTGCAAACCTGTTTTTGTCCTTATTATATCAAATTTTTGTAATTATAAAGTTTATGCTTATATACAAACTAAAATACACAAATCGTGACAAATATGGTATATTAGTAGATAAACATTTAATTATACAATTATTAACTTGCAAAATATACAATGCTGTTTCTGTACTAGGATCTATACCCATGGAACCACATTTTCTTTAAATTTACTGAATAATTTTATTTTTATTTTACATTTAACAATTAATTACCACCACATAAATAAAGTATGAATGGGCAAAACTGAGTATTGCTCATTTTTAAACTGACCGAAAATTGCAGGAAAAAAAATATTAGCCTCAACAATCAAAAGTCTTTTTACCACTTTTGTATAGCGAAAAGGTACACAATATACTATTTCAAATCAATTTCCTGTGACGCTTTAGAACATCTTCCGAGTCAAATTATATTCTTATTTTTTCAAATAGTCGCGATTAGTTTTATATATCTATAAATAGTTTATTAAAAAAAAAATTTTTGATTTAAATTTGAAAATTAGAAAAAATTATTTCGGCAGTAGCAAAATTGTTTGGATTGTTTCTTTATTAAGCAAGGAAACTCTAATTTTCCAAAGTTTTTGTAATTATTTATCAAGAAAACAACTTTTCGACTTAGAGCAAATAAAAAAACAAAACGCATTTTCAACTTTACATAAAACGGAAAATTGTTTTAAAAGTAAATATTTGTTTTTTAATAGCGCTGAAAATTCCAATGAAGTTTTCAGAAACTTTCTTGACTACACCGCATAAATCATAACTTTGCTTTTATGCGAACCTAAAACGAAAATTGAAATAATTTTGATAATTATTGTTGCATTTTCGTTGACGTGCTAATTTTGACAAAAAAGCTTTAATTAATATCAATTTAATACTTGAAATAATAATTCACCAAAGGAAAATTGACATAGATTTCACTCGTAGGGAGAATATAAAATCTGCTAAGTAGAAAATAGGTGATAAATCACGAAAGTAGAAGGAAATATTAACAGAACGCAAAATTTCGTTAAAACAAAATCCTGTGAATTCCAAATCTACAAATTAATAATGCTTATGTGGGTTTCCCGCTGAGGGAATATTTGAAATTACATTATTTCGGATTTTTTATTAAATTAGAAACTTTTAATCGCTTCATTTAATTTATATAAGTAGGTATAAGTTTCTATTTGCCGTTTCTCTTTGCGATATTGTGATGACTTAAATCAACTAAAAGTAAAAAAATTTATATAATTTGTATTATTTCAATGAAATAATAATAATTGTATTAGTAGATACGTAGGTATTATTAAAAATGTTAAAAATAATTTAATTATAATAAAAGTTTCAAGTTTACAAAGCTACAGATCATATTAAAAGGTTTCATGTGTAATTATAATACGCCGATAGGTAATTATGCCGACTGTAAATACGTAAATATACGTTTTTGAGTTAATCTCTGCTTTAATTAACTATTAAGTAAATTTATATGTTGTTAACAGCTACACAGCTAGAAGTAGACTGCCGGTAGCTAACCCACTAAATTATAATCAAATTATGAAGCTTTTGTGAATACCAAGGGCCCACTAAAGCACACCATTGCATCTATTTACTTCGAGCACACGTACAGTCAACAGAATGAACTATTCACCAACTTTTACGAGAAAATTCGAAACTTCAAAATCGATTATTTTGAAAATTAAAAGAAAATTTGGGATCTATCAGTCAATCAATTCCACGAATTGAACTTTTTCCTATAGACTATTAGAAAGGGGACAATTTTCCTAGCATTTAAAATAATTATGGCGGATTATCCATTAGTTTTCGAGAAAACGGAATTTAAAAAACAAAATTTTCCGTGCCTTTTACTAGCTAAAAACATTCCCTCTGGGAGGGGGTTATAATTTTGGTTTGAAAATTTTTGAAAACTTCCAAAAAGTAATTTCCGAAAATTGATTCAAAAATTAACAGGGGGTTAACGGCTTAACTGCTGTGATGTATAGACCTTCGAGGCACGACGCAGGTCAACTTAGTTCACTACTTAGCCCGCTTCTGCACTTTGCAGTGCGTAGGCGATCAACTTTCCTAATGCCAAAAGACTTAGCCCACAAGTTGACCTTAGACTTTAGATCACCACAGCACGAGATACAGAAGAAGATTTTAGTTGTGAAAATAATAGGAATATTGATTGCGCAATATAAAGTTTAGGTTGCAAAACAACTACTGCAAGTTTTATTTCCGCCCTAAGGATTTTCATGCTATGAGCAGTAAACATAACTTATTGCCTTGAAAACAGGGCGATTGAACCCACGAAAATGTCAGGAAGGGTAAAAAATTATTTTAATATTAAAGATATGCTGTACAAACGAATAAATTTTAAATGAATATTAAAAGCGTTGAAAGGAGCTATCAAATTTAGCCCAGAGAGCTTTGACTAAATCGGTATATACAAAGAATACAAAGAAGCTTTGACAGAACGTGTAGAAAACTTTGGACACGACCGATGGCTTTTAACTTCAAAAGCTGCTGTTAGATCTCTTTGTACATACAATAAAACGAATAGTAATTGACCGTGGGTCCTTACCATTAGTGCGATTCAACAAATCATAATTTTCATCGCTAATTATTTTGTAAGCAAATTTTAGTTACTTCCGTTTGTTTATTTTTTTTAAATTTTGCTAATTAAAAGTTTGATGTTTTAAAATTATAAATTATATTTGTATTAAAAAATAAAACAGGAAAGCTAATTACGTATTTTGTTTGTTAAATAAAAATGGCTAATAAACTGCACACGACCAAAAAATTACATTTCAATGTCGAGTCTTAATCAAATCATACCTCTGGGTCGAATTTGAAATGCGTGTTCATTTTGTCGACGCGAATATAAAGGCTAGAATGGCACTTACACCTAGTAGATGATATATGGGTTTTCCATTGTCTAGGGAAGGCAGTTTAACGTGATAGATTGCTATGTTAAATCAAAAATAGATTCACAAATTTAGATAGCTTTGTCTATTCTTTAATCAATTTACTTAATCGAGTTTGTTAACGTTCACACATTATTCCTTTCATATTTCAACGAATAATAATTGAAATATTTTTCGTGCGTCGCGTCGTAAGCTGTTCGTATTCGGAGCTCAATAAAACTATTTTCAAATTCGATAGTAAAATTTGTATAATTTAGAAAGGCTTGGTTAGACCAAAAATTAGGGATGATGTGTAAAAGAACATAAATTTTAAATAAGTTTCCAAATTAACTACGACAATGAAATGCGATATTTGGCGTAATGCTGGGTACTTCAATTTTACATTTTAAAATATGTAAACCCACACGTAAACGTACATTTTCAATTGTGACTAAACATACCTATCAATCAAGTCAAATTTAACTCGCATCAAATAAATAATGCTATGGTATATTTAGAATTCCGGTTTTAAAGTTACAAATTTAAGTAAGAATGGTTATTAAATATTATTATTCGTTCTTTTGTGAAGATTTTTGATTGCTCTCTATATAACGTGCAATTCGGTTATTCATTAGGAATTACCAAATTACCTGCTGTAATTTTACAGAAAATACTTATTATTACATAACATTAGATTTAATTGAATACAATGAAAACTATTTTATTAAATTTAAAAATTTCAAGATTGGTGAAAATTTTCACCTGAAATGGCCATTGAAAATTAAAAATTTAATTTAATGAAGCTGCGATGACTTAGCCAACTTTAATCGATAAAAATACATTGTAGGAAGATTAAAAAATGAAATTTAAGAATATTGCCCGGAGGAGCATGATCTCGCTTAAAAAATTAATTAATAATTACGTTGCAAACGTTTAAAAATATTTAGCCGAGTTAACTTTTTTACTTTATAATTCTGCAAATCTTCTTTGAAATATAATCGTGATTGATCAGTGGGAGTAGTGTGTTTGGTTAAATGGTATCTGTCGTTGGATAATTTGCCTTAAGAGCTATAGAACTGCCGGGGTTTCCTTCATCTTAGAGCAAATAATTGACTAAAAGCTAGTTCGTGATCAAACAAATATCAAGTTACATGTCAGACAAGCAAATGTATTTACAGATATACCTTGTGATAAACCAATCGATCGCAGTCAAAATGCATTTTATACGCGACATACAGGATGAAAGAACAATGTGCTAACTTAATAGCTCTGTTACCGTTGACAATACCGTAAAATTTTAGATTAATTGTTATATATTGACTTGCGTAACTTAATAGTATATTTTACAACAAAGAAGAAAAGTAACTACTCGCGAGTTATAAATATGTTATTTCCAATCTCGAATTTTGAAATAGAAACTTTTAAATCTTTAAATATGAATTCAAAAATGTCACTTGAAATTTTTCATTTGGTTTTAATTTATAATTTATAATATAATAAAACAAATTGTAGTTTCTAAATTTCAAGTAAAGATCAATTAATTAATCGGAAGATTATAACCTAAAACGTAAAATTATATGACAGATAATTTCAATTAATCATCACTACAAACTTTAACCGGGCGCTAATGTCACTTTTTGGCATATTAATTGTTATTTTCACTTGTTTTTGACGTTTGTCAATTATATTTTTCTTGAAAACAATATCAAACGTTCATTTATTTGTCAATCTTAATGTGTCACTTAAACGCAATTGTTTCAAAGCAAAAAGATGGCGAGCGGCAGTAAAGTAATATTAAGTAAATATTTAAAGTTTTGAAAAAACGAATATGTTTTATTTGAAGTCGCCTAGTATATTTATTATGTAACTCCCTATAGATCAAAAAAATAAAAAAACATCGATAATATTCTATTTATCATTAAGAACTGAGTTTTAAAAAAATTAACGTTTTTTTTTCAGTTGAAACATTATATTATATACTTATAGTAGCAATTTAATACATCACACTTAACCGATAGTTAAAAAAAGTATTGATTATATAACGATTGTTTCACACTCTAATTTGCTGTAATTTCATTGTCGAATTCAATTGTCACATTATCCTTAGAAGTCAGCAAATACAATTCAGTTAGGAATGTAATCACGTATTAGTTCCAGAAGGAAGTCCTCTATAGCCTATACAATTACTTAAATTTATATTTGAAAAACTAGTTAAATTTTACGGGGTGTCCAGAGAGACAATCTAATATTACAATTCTGTTTTATATTTTCTATGTAAATATTGTCATGTTATGTAAAGCGACCTTTATTTTGAATAATAGTTAATTTGAAAATAGAATTAAAAAGTAATTTTAGATAAATTAGATTTATTTAGTTTAGGAATATTTTGGTGTTGAATATTGAAGATTTCTTGAAAAGTGGTTTAAATAAATTAATGAAGAAGAAGAAGAAGACATCACTTCAATATAATATAAATTCTTAACTTGAAAATGTAATAAATTAAAACTTCAATATAAGAAGTTAATTTCACATTTTTCTGTTAACTACAGAGTTTCTAACTTAAAAAGTAAAATTGATTTTTAGTAATGTTTAATTAACTTGCTGTATAGAAGTTTTAATTAATTATATTTTATTATTTAATAAATTAGATTATATTTAAGTGTTTACACTGAATTACTGTTCTATGCTATATAAAGCTTAAGTGGATATTTTTTCTCCAATAAATCTATGTTACATCAAGTACACACTTTTTGAAATGGTGCAATATAATGTACACCTCGTAATAAAAAAAGATTTGGTGGTGTCAATTTCACCTTAAGTATATAAAGAGTTTTTATTTGTTTTTCCATTTTAAAAAATAAATTTCCTTTAAATGAATTGGTCAAAATACTGACTATGCATGAAAGCTCTCGAACAAAAACGTAGTTTTAGCTCACAAGAAATACAATAAATTTTGAAATAAGTAAACCATGAATAATTTAAACCGGAATTTTCGTAAATTTCCCGGTTTTTGCCTACCTCGGTGCTAACTTGAAAAATACCGAGTGTATTTAAAAGTATGTTTAGAAATCCTAAAAGTTTAATTATCAGAAACTTGCTAGAAGGTCATTTGGGTAATAAGTTTTTCGCATCTCAAACGTAAATCCATTACAGTGTATTAAAAATAAATTGCAAATATTTCAAACATAAATTCTCGAACTTCATGTTCCACTTTAGTTTTAGCATCTTGTAATGGTTTATAGACTCTTGAAAACTGTAGCACCACCTCTTGATCGCATATCATCTACACATTTACGATCGATGTGGAAATACCGACATTAACGTTACACGTGTCTTAAGACTTTTACAGCGTTTAACGAAAACATGGTAAATATAACAGCCATTAAATTTACACCAAACGATCAATTTTATTAACTGTTTGTGTTTCGTTTAAAAAAATATTTTGTTACCAATTTTTTTGCGTGCTTCCCCCGATTTACACCAAAAAAAGATTTGGACACATATAATATTTTTACACGTATGCCAGAATACAGTAATTTTTAAAAAATTCAGTCAGCCATCACTTCACACCACATAACTCCATGTTATAATAGAGGTTCTTGTGTAAATGAATGGGATCGACTTCAGCTTAGTACCGGAAATTTTGTTACTTAACATATCCGCTCGGGTTAAAATGGGACATAATGGAGATGGTTAATGCATTTCTCATCAAAATTATCTTCTTTCAATATTAATGATTCCATGTCTGCAGAAATTACAAGTTATTGTATGGCGATGAACGACGATAATTCGTATTTTTTTCTCTAGTAGTACTAAAACGAAAAGTAGTAATTCAATATGTTAGGAAAATCCTACACTTTAATGATGCTTTATACGCGAGAAATAGAATAACGAAAAGTCTAAATTGTGTGAACTAAATCTGTGTTGTTAAATCATTAATAGAAAATCGCGGAGATGTAGGCCCTCCGACTTTTCAAGTTCATACTGTCGTGTTGAGCTATAATTTAATATTCTAGTCATTCAGTTTAATTAAAATGTTGTTTTTAATACTTGAAATTATTTTGTACGACCTACTGAAGAACACTGAAAATTGTTTAAGTTTGAAGTGCAGGTTTTATGAAAGGTGGCTTCAAGAAAAGCAGACGTGCAAATAACAATGCCACAGCAACAATGGGGAATGAAAACAAATTTTAACAGGAAATTTTACCTAGGATAATTAGTTTTCGTTGTTACTGTTCAGAAATCTAGTGTGGCGTTAATATTTTAATCCAAATATATTGTGGATTAAGCATTCTGATAGTATCAAGTGTATATAAACCGATTTGAAGAGTACTTTTCGTGGTAGGACTATCATAATCCTTGTTTAATGATTGTTAGTTTTGAGAAGAGCTTTTCATATAATGCAATAGAAGCAAAATAAGTTATCTATTTAACCATTAGCAAAATCCGTAATATACAGTTTTCTTTGCACAATTTATTATTAACAAAAATATTAATAAGAGATTTAATTCATTCGCTAGTCAAGATGCACATAATATTATTATTATAAGGCACATTTTTCAGCTTAACTTAAGAAATTGCACAGAAAGTTATTTTATGTTGGCAACCTGGATGCTACAGTCGAAAAAGCAGTTTAGCATTAATGGTAGTCATTCATTGTTTTAGAACAGGCAGAGGCGGATTAAGATCGGTTGAGGTCCCGGGTGCAGAAGAAAATATTGGGCCACTTCATACGTCTTTAAACATCTTTCGTGGTCGGCAACGACAAGCAACGGTTTTGCTTTTTTTTTGAAAACTTTCTTTAGATTTAGAAAAACTTACAGCTTTTAAGCACAAATAAAACTTCAATAAAAGACAGTTGGTTAACAAAGTAAAATTCTTAAACCGTGTATATTGAAGGTTTCCAACCTTCCTTACACACGGGGTGTACGTTTTAGGCTTCTATACAACGTATAGGAAGAAGCCTTATGATCTAGCTCCGTGTCCGTCTGTCCGTCTGTCCGTCTGTCCGCATAATTCAAAACCAATCAGAACGCACGTTCTTAAAACAATTTTACTTCATATAGAATATTTTTAGATTGGTATTAATTATTCAGATTATTTACATATATATTTTTTAATCCGATATTCTTATTTTGTATTTTTAGAGTAGGTATTTTACGTGTTTCTAATACGGTATTCGGTACGTGTTTCGGGTATTTTAATATTTCATTATGAATTGTGTTTTATTTGTGGTTTGTAAATTGCAAATATTTACCTATAAAGGTCGAAATAAAAAAAAAATATTAATATGTTAGCGTTTTCCTTATATAGTAAAAAAATCTACCTAATTAAAAGATTAACGCATTAAAAATTGGAATAAAATAAAGCCCAAATAATTTAACCTACCGAAAAAGTAGATGTATAGAAGCCTAAGAACTGTCGCAAAAGCGAGTTCCACCTTGTTTTAGATTGTTGTGTTTTTTAGATCGTCAGTTTTTTTAGATCGTCAAATTTTTTAGATTATTGGTTGAAAATTTAATACCAATCTAAAATTCAGTACCAAATAGACCAATCAAGTTGCATATCTTATTAATAAAAAAACGACATTTTAAATTGGTAATCATTGCTCAACGCAAATCTGTTTAAGTCTATCAGCTCCTGATGAAGGTTGGAAACTTTTTTTTAATAACTTCGAATCTCCTTATCTAGGAATACGAGGTATACCAGGAGGGTATTCCATACCAGAATGGTATTCCATTCCAATTCAGTACCAACAAATTGTTCCAATCAGATTATCGCGATTGAAAAGTGCATTTAAGTCCTTTCGTGAAATCTTCAGTTCTAAAACACAATTACGACTACGTCGACGTCACGGTTTTATAATATATTGAACGTTATCACATAACCAATTAAATTGGGAATAATTAGCAAAATTTCTAAAATCATTACAATATCATTACTATCGTAAACACCATATCAATTTCATAAAATTACCACCTGTTGTTAATTAATATGGAAAGTCTGATTGGTTTATTTGGTAATTATTAAAACGAACACCTAACTTATTTTAATCACAAGAGCTATACCGAATTACATTTGCGCATCTGTTTAGGCATAGAGTGTAGTTCCTACTAACCTATGACGTATCTTTGGATAATTTTTATTACAAAATCTGCTTTAGTCATTGTTTTCGAACTTTTAGTCGATTCCCGGTTTTAATTTTGTATTCAAATCCTATATTCAGGACTAAAGTTTAAAATTTTTCCTTTAATAAAATTATTAAATATCCATTAAAACTTTTATACTTCCAGTTCTATTTAGTTTTGTTAATTTTTAATTGCAGATTTATCTTTGTATTTATGTTTGTTTGTGGGTAATTTCCTCATTTAATATTATATTAATACTTTTTCTGCTTTATAACAATATAAAAAGTCGTCAAACTAGTCACGAAGCTAGCCCTGCTACACTGGGCTGTAAGGAGGGGGGGGGGTCAAGACTAATAGCAAATGTAATGATTTGATTATCTTAAAAATGAATACCTAAAATATTTTACATTTAAAGAAATAGCTAAAAATAAATCACGAAATTATTAGAACCAAATTCTTGATTTGTCAGAGGGGGGGGGCACAAAACTGAACCAACATAATTTTGCTGACCCCACTGTAGTTCCGTGCCTGTGCGGTGTAACTTGAATTCAGATTTTTATTAAAATTTAAAATTCAAAATTCGATAGGCTGTAAATATGTATTTGTTTTTGTCTTTTTTGATAGAAGTTCGATAAAGAAGCAAGCAAAGAATATATTGTAGTAGGTACTATTAAAATTACTTTAAAATGACATTTTATAAAATATTGCTTGTTTAAAATTTATCTTAAAAATCCTCGCAATTTAACTTCAAAACAAAAAATTTAAAGTAGTAAAATAACGACAATTTAATGTTAAAATATAAAGTAGCATCATTTATAGCTAATGAGTTTTTTATCTGCCGCTCACTTATTCAAGTATTGCTGAACATATAAAGCGGCTTTATTAAAATTCCAAAAATATATAACTTCTTTGTTTATTGACTGTATAAATTCAATTATTTTACATATTTGCCTTTATATAATTTTATAATTTAAAAATCTTCAAATCTGTTTTGTAATAATTTATTAGCTGCAAATATTAGGTATAAAAAAAATGGTTCTTGTATCGAGGTTGGGAAGAAGGTCGAAATGAAAGAAACTCGAAACCAAGCAGAATTTTTACATTTTCATGACGAATTTTTAATTACCCAACTGAGATCTAATTATGTATTTTTAATTAATGAATTTTATTTTAAATTCCGAACTTTTTATCTGGATTAAAATTTTATTTATTTTAATGAAATTTTTAATACTTGGACAAATTTAAGTAATCGAAAATTTTTCCCCAAAATTAATTAAAGTGACATCGTTAATATCAAAACTTCGTTACAAATTTTATTTAAAATTAAAACCTACTACAGCAATTATTGTACCTGAAATTGACAAACCGGTTAATGATACAATTTTGTTATCTTCGCAAAACTTTTAATGAAACTAACGAAGTAATTATAGAAGGACAAAATGTTTACAAATTACTAACGCTTTTGTGTGTATAAATTAATTACTACATTAATTTTTATCAACCTACACGAGTGTTTTTGAAACCTACAATCTCGAGCCAAACAAGATAACAAGGAGGGGGGGGGGGAATTTTGTTAAGCTATATTTACATAATATCTTAAACATCTTATACTTAAAAATACATAATATGTTTAATTATAATGGGACGTAGGTTTGTTGCTAGAATCAGACGAAATCGATAACGGTCTTGACTTATAAGCTCCCGATGCAAGCCTTCAACGACAAGAAAAGCTTTTTGTCGCGACGTGGTCGTAAAATCGTACGACTTATTATTTTCTTATGCAAACTGCATTTTAATATGTATTTTTAAGATTGAAATTTTCAATGTCGTCGAGAAAGTTACGTAGAATTTTAAACGGAGTTGTATGGATATTGAGATTAATTAAGAAAAGTGAACAACTTTTCCTACTGAAAGAGTTTGCGTAACTTTTCAAACTTAATAGTAATAAATATAAGAAGTCTGTAATTTAGAGCCTCAAGATTTTGCGTTAGCTCGGAATTTTTTATATAGCTCTTGAGGTATTATTTACTTCCCAAATATCACAGGTAGTAATTTAGAAATAGATGGATAATAAATAGAAACACATAAAAATTTTAAAAACAAAAGAGTGCAAATTATTTTCAATTTATTTTGTTTATTTTTATAAAATTTAAAATTTATTTGGTTCACACTACCGGTAAACGGCGGTCTACGACGTTTCGGCGCAGCCGATTCGGCGCAGCCGGTTCGGCGCGAAGACGTTTCGGCGCGAAGACGTTTCGGCGCGAAGACGT
This sequence comes from Cantharis rufa, assembly GCA_947369205.1. Lineage (NCBI taxonomy): Eukaryota > Metazoa > Arthropoda > Insecta > Coleoptera > Cantharidae > Cantharis > Cantharis rufa. The sequence goes on along the minus strand of OX376307.1, from coordinate 17,864,830 downwards.
TTCGGCGCGAAGACGGTTCGGCGCGAGCCGATTCGGCGCAAAGACTTTTCGGCGCAAGAATAAAATATTTTAAAAAGAAATAAAAAGAAAAATAATGTGGAAAATTTAAACATTAATAGATAAATAATATATAATAAATTTATTAAAATTAATACACATGTATAAAAAATAAAAAAATGTTAAGGATTCATTTCGTAATTATACGATAATCCTCGCAGATAGTCGATTATATTATAATATAATAAAACACCTTCACAACAAATTATTTACTTAATACAGTGTTGGGTACAATTATTATAAACAATATTAGATAATATAATTTAAATTAACAAGTTTGTATAGTACAATAAAAAGATAAAAAATGTAATAATTTCATTAAATTCCAAATAACTAAATTAGTATTAATTATAATCATTATACAGTATAATCTTATAATTATAATACTGTTGGTGGCGGCACTTGCTCACCACCCTCACCACTGAGTTTGTTGGCTAAGAGGCAGTGGGGTGTTGAAATACCTGATATGGGAGGATAAGCAACAATTTCCTATTGCATTGCGTATCTTTACTATTTATCAATCAACGATATAATGTATTTAATTCTTAAACGGTACCAACCGAGGAATTTTAAACTGTAATCCTTTGTAAAATGTGTCGTTTAAAAGATACGAGGTTTTCAAAATAATAAAAAGAAAAATCTTGATTTGTTAAATATTTTTTTACTAACTTTAATTCATAACTCGAAAGCCAATAAAATTAAATAAAAAGAATTTGGTAACACAATAGTTACATTAACTTATTTTCTATACATGTATAGTTTTAATATATTTATTATTTATATTACTTATCTATTAATGTATCAATTTAAAGTAGATCAAAAATTTTAAAATATTTTATTCTCGCGCCGAAAAGTCTTCGCGCCGAATCGGCTCGCGCCGAACTGGATTGCGCCGAATCGGCTCGCGCCGAAACGTCTTCGCGCCGAAACGTCTTCGCGCCGAAACGTCTTCGCGCCGAAACGTCTTCGCGCCGAACCGGCTGCGCCGAACCGGCTGCGCCGAATCGGCTGCGCCGAAACGCCCCATCCCGGGTAAACGGCGCCAATGCCAACAAATAGAGGTAACCACAATTAAATACGGTTAAAATAGTCTGTTGTGTGTACAAGGGCTTATTTAACTATTAGATTGTTAAATAAAACCTTCCTTTAATTGATCGTTTAAAATTTGCATATTTAAAACTCTTTATATTTAAATGAAGATTTATCCATAAGTGAGATTAATTAAATCGCAAATGGATCAAATTAAAGTTTAAATTTAAAATGGCGGTTGATTGTGTGACACAACAACAATTTGTCACACCTCCATCAAATCTATTAAATTTTAAATATCTAAATCTGACCAAATAGTTTAAATATTTGATCTAAATCAGGTTGCTGTCATGTAGTTGTATTTTTAAGATCTGTCTATTCAGTCTTCCATTTCAACTTAAAAAATACAATATACAAGAAAAACTTCGTGAAAATTTATAAACTTTAAACGCGATTCCGTTATAAAAGTCTTTCTACTGTTAAAAACTTGGTACCACTTACAATAAATTATTATTTTTATAGGGGTTAAAACGGCGGTGGTCCTGGTGTCCCTGATCCTTGACTCCTGCGTTCAGCAACAGGTTGGAGCACAATAAAAAATTAATTTGTAATTTTTTGACAACAATAGTAATTTGAAATTGTTTTTGTAAACGGCTTTTTAGTTTCTTCAAAAATATTAGACTGTAATTCTTGTTTTGTTTATTGTAATTAACTTATGCAGCTATCCAGTTTTAGTTACGAGGGCAGAATAGTTCTCGTGGAGATGTAAAATTATGAATAAAAACAATTAAATAATTAGTTAGATACATAATAGAATAAAAGTTAAGGTTTGCTTCGTCGAATTGCAAAACTGGAAGCGGCCAGGCGGTTTCAAAATTCTCATTAAAAAGTGTAGTTTTTTATTACAAAAAAGGAAAATTGATGTTTAACACAATTTTCAACAAGCACGAGAATTTAGTGGAAAGAATGACAGTAATTAGAAAATGAGTTTAAAGCAATGCAAGAATTTTAATGTGGAAAATCAAATTTTAACCGACCATTTGCCGAAACTGTGTCGTCAAAAATAGTTCTAACGGAAATTAATGTCGTTGCCTATATCGGCCAAATCACATACTAATTAAAGACCGGAAGCAAATGGAAATTATAGATATAACTTCTCCTGCAATACAGGACTGTAATTAAACTCGAAGTAAAAAGTTAATTAATAAAATTTAAAAAGTTAACGAAGAAAATTTTACAATTTCTGGTGTAATGTTTAAGGTTAATTAAGTTTCAGTGCTAAAAAATTAACAGAAATGTAAGAAATTGACAAGAAGCTGTGCTATGTAACTCTTAAATTAATAAATTAATATGTGGATGGAATGCGATGATAGAGAAAGAGAGAGAGAGAGAGAGAGCAGCATTAAGTAAAAACTTTCGACTTCTAAAAATGTCAACTTGGTTTATTTTGCTTTTAGCTTATAAATATTTATTAATTATTTACATTACTTTTTTCTTCCATTTGTCGTGATTGGTTTGTTTGATTTGTATTGTATTAACAAATCAAGTTTCCGTGCAATTAATTATTAATGTTAATCTTATTTTTGGGTTTCATTATATGAAATACATACCTTGTTCTGTATGTGCCACAGAAAAGTTTGAACGAAATATATATTGAGATGAACCGGTGATATCAATTTGTAAAAAAATTAATTTTCAACAGCCCACAAATCAGGCTGAATTTGAGCGATGGCATGGGTGATGTTGGTTTTGAGGAGAATGGTGGTTTAAGGCTTGTTGGCAAGTCTAACGGGGTCAAATCGCAGGATCTTGGTGGCCAATTCACGTCACCTCTGATTTTGACTGAAATTGACTGCCTTGGGTTCTCCTGTACACTCTCACGGAGAGTGGCTATGCTTTAGGTAGATCTTGTGTTTCGTCGACGTGATGCGGATGTTGGATGATTGCTTACTAAACCGGTCGACTAAAATTTGGCCACCAAACGTTGAATAGTCGTATGAGAAGGACGACCATGTACACCGTAAAATGAAATGAGAAGATCCAATTTGATAATAAAATTTTATCATTTGCACATGTTGGCCGTCATGAACTATCAAAATCCACCCGTCCCTATTGGAAAACCCTCTAGTACAGTACAATTAGATGTGAACCGCCGAAATCTAAAAAACAAAAGATTTGATTGTCACAAAATGTTTATTACTTGTTGCTCTGTAAGTACCAAATAGTTTTTCGCTTTAAAGCGGATACTCTATGTCACTTCTCTTCTCCATCACTTTCATCAGTATCTTGATCAATCTCTGTTACTTCCTCTATATTCTCATCGTCTTGATATAAGTAATTTATCTTCTTCATTCAAATCTGCTTCTATGTTCTTACTTCTTCTAAACTCACAGTCAGCGGCGGTTCATCAGAGGAGGCAAAAGAGGCAGCCTCCGCTTAAGTTCTGTACTATTAATTAAACTGCCGAAATTTTTAAAACTATATAAAAGTAGATTTTTGATTGTAAGAACTATCAAAAGATAGTTTGTATCAAAAGATACTCTTTCCACAGTACTTATTCAAAAAATAAAGTGATGTTACCGTAGAAGCATAATCGTTGACCTAGAACGGCCTATAGATGATGTAGCCATCACATGGACTGCAAACTGAAAGTGTACTACTACTACTACCCCAACTTAAATTTTTGATAAAAATAAAATGAAGCTACCTTCATTTTCGTGTGACATTTTGTTTTTTTTTTTGCTTTTTTCACTGCTTTGAGCTTTCTTTTGCGTCTCTTTCTCCATTGTTTCCAGGGCAACCGCAGCAGTCGTCCACCCTAGTTACGGCACTGCTACTTGTGATTTCAAGATTACTCCGCAGTAATCAATTCATCAACTGAAATCTCCAATGTATCCAATGTAACTCTTTAAAGACGTAGTTCAGCGTCAGCCTCTCTCGTAAATCGTGGCTCTTTCCTATACCTATAAACAGCATCATCAGAGTTTTTTTTAAATTTAAATATGTTGGGATAGAACCAAGAGGAAGAGTCGCTAAGGAAATCTAGTATACAAGTAAAGGAAAATCTGAGAAAATTTTGGAAAAATTTGAGAAAATCTTAGGACATTCAAGGAAATGTTGGGAAATTGTAAAAATTAAGAAATTTGAGAAAATTCAAAGATATCTCAAAAAAATCTATATTTTATGAATAGTCTCCTCAAATGATGAAGACACGAGCCATCACTGCTCAAAGTTGACTTGACAGTCAGGTGCATGAGCAGGAAACCAGTTGTAGCAAATGCTTTGAAGCAGCAGCTAGAGAGGTTGTTGTCAGGCGCATCAGACCAGAAACATTTTTCTAGCCCTATTTCAGTGGGTCCAACTTTTCACCATGCCACTGCTGAACTGAATTCTCACTGAGTGCTCCTTTACAGTTGCTGTAGTTGGTGGCAGAGTTTCTAACATGAACTCTCCTTGCAGTGATTGCTTAGCATCCGTTAATAAATACAGTTAAACAGTATTCATTTTTGTATCCATATATTGATAAAAAAAATTATTTCCATCATCAGCTGTTGCCTCTATTTGGACTGTAGTCACTGAAGGCCATTACATTTTTTCTAAGGTCTTTATCAGGTTGTACTTTTTTAAAACGTGCTGTTTTACCTTTCCTGTATATTGAGAAAACTGAATCACAGCCTCTAAAGCAGTGGTTCCCAACCTGGGGGTAATTCCCCCCGCGGGGGTAAAAGTAAAGATATTTATATTTGCTTGTATGGTTTGTATTAATAATAATATTTAAAAAGATACAACAGAGGTGCCATGCCCTGACATAATTTCTGGTCTGGTATGGCCAGAATCAGTGACACTCCGCCTGCCAACATATTCGAGTTTATCCTGGAGACGGGATGGCTTGGCATCAGAGGTAGTACAGTGGGACCGATTTTACTGGCTTAAGTGTGCGTAATTGTCTTTTAAAAAATAATGCTTAGTCTATTTTTAATCACAGAAACAGCAATAGGTTGGTATTTAAAGTGATTACAACAAATAAATGTTATAGCTTTAGAAAATTTTCTTTAGAAAACACTCTTTCGTAGTATAATTTTCCAGCTCTGCATTAAAATACATAACATCAAAGATATTTCTCGTGGTATACCAATTACACAAAGCAGTTTCAGTTATTTCGTTTTAAACATTACAATTTTTGGGATTCTAAAGAGTAAACATTAAACAATCCCAAATAAAATCTTTCAAAATTGTACATTCTCTGAATAGCTTAAATTTTTGTACCTACTGGAAGGTTGCTCGGTTAATTCATTCGCCAGAGTTTGGGTGAAGCTTTCCACAACATAGTTTGAAATAATAAAAAAAACAGCTGACCGCAAAAGTCAACTTTTATATAGACTTTCTTTCAAAAATTACTTGTTGACGTTGCAGATTTAATTTTCCGATTTCGTCAAAAATCTTTAAATAACTTTCTTTGCTTCCACTACACGTTTTATTGAAGTTGTAGTTAATTTCCCACATTCTCTCTAGAATGTGCTTATTAGAGAGAAGCGTACACATACCAAAAACCTGAGCTTCTGTTTGAACTATAACCGTAACTGTCACCTGTTGACACGAGATAACCGGCTTTGCTTGGCGTAGCTTTTCTTTCGCGCAAAAAATTTACAAATACTAAAAACAAAATTAATTTCAGTTTTATCGATCGATCAGTTTTCTCTTTAAAAATTTTTTTCGCAATTTATAGTCGAGGTGAATAATGAATTTTTCATATTATAATTTTAACCTTTTTCTTATTATGACTCCGGCATCGATTGTAAACTTGGGTTAAATGCTCAACCTTATTTTGAGTTTTATATCATAATAAATTTATCTAAAAATATTTACGAAAATTGCAAAATAAGGTTTAGCTACATTTATTCTAGCTATACATATACCGATTGCTCTACCGATTTCCGGAGAGTATTTGAAAATCTGAATGCGTCTTCACAATTATTTGGGTGCAAACACCTATAAGGTTACGTATCCTTTTAAAATTTCTAATCTAAAGAAACAAATTTTTATTTCGCGTTTTAACTCTTTAATTTAATTATTTCAATTTAAAAATAATTTTTTAATTAAGAATTTTAATGTATATCGATGTTTTCTTCCTCAGATTTTGTTAATTAGATCTCTAAAAGATTCACCTAAGTGCTTTTCACCAATTATAGGATTAATCGGCCTGAAAAGCTTGTCGTTCTACATGGAAATAAATAACAATTAGGAATAATTAAGTGTTACGGTGTTTTACTTCCAATTAGTTGAAAAGGTTTTTTTAGAACCCGAAGCAATAACTTAATTATTTTGATCTTATTAGAGATTACAGATTATATATTATGTAAAGTTGGGAATAATTAATTTTTTTTATAAATTTTTGATAACAGAAAATCATTGAAAAGGAAAAGATTGATCTCAAGTAATTACTTTTGATCTAAAATGTCTAAAATGTTATTTTGTTATTATGAAAAAAGCTTTTGTTGCTGCGATGTGATTGATATTTGCATGCAAAAAAAGGTACTGAAAAGTTTCAGTGCGTTTGTCATGTAAATAATTATTTTTACTTTGAGTTTCCTTTACTTCTGTTAATGATGCTGAACATTAAAGCTAGAAAATGTGTAATTACATTAAAAGCTTTGTAACAAAGTTGTTTTCTGTAAAGTCATATTTGATTAAACTCGAAACTTGAGTGTTTAGCTAAATAAACAGATAGTTCCTTTAAACATCTAATTTATTTATAAATAATAAACACGTTTTATGAAACACTTGGTTAGGTAAAAATTTAAGCACAAAGAAAATTTTTTATTCATCATTTAATTTTTTAAATTCTGATTCCAAACCCACGCTAATACTCGACCATATCGTAGGAATCTCCCAAATTTGAGTTATTTAAAGTCGAATTAATCCAGTAAGTATAATTTAATTAACTTGTTTAATTAAAAGCGCAACTGTAAATTACCGCTTTTGCGTTAATCATCAAAACAAAGCTTATAATTTTAATATTGATAATAAACATTAATTATTCAGTGATTTGAAGTGTTTAATCTGATAAAAAGAAGTATAAATTAAAATAATATCACAAAACGGTAAATAAAGAGGTGAGTTAATTAATTATTAATTAACTGGAAAATTCCTTTGAATTCAAAGTCGACATTTTTTCTTAGCTCAGCACTAATTTGTTTCTAATTAATCAATACTAAACAAATCATTAAAATGTCGAAAGCAGCATTTCTCTTAAGAGTTGATGGTGATAAAATATAATTGAAAAGAAAATTGGTAGGTACATATATACCAAGGTTGATCAGGAAATCAGTCGATGAAAAATTAATATCTTTAAAAATATGGCTTATAATAATAAGCGGTAAGAAAACAAACTCTTAAATTGTTCGTTATTTTTACTCGCAAAACGGAATTGAAACGATCAATTAGCTCGTTTAACACTGAGTGCAATTTATTATAGTTATTACACGTTTATTAAAAAAGTCTCGTTAATTCCCTTATAAATTAGAAAAATGTATTTAAAAAAAAATAAGGATGTATCGAAATATTTCCAATGTTTGGAAAAACTTGACTAGCTTTTATGGGATACACATTTTTGAATTTATAGCCGATCATGAACTATTTTTCCAATAAATCTTAAATTATTATTTTTATAAACAAAATTTGTAAAAACTAAAATCGTCTAAAAACAATTTAATACAGACAATTACAGACTTCGTTTATCTATAGTCAATATTAAAGGTCCTACGCCAAAAAACCCAAATTGAGGGCGGACTTCAGAATAGCTGTATTCACCGGCAGGTTTTAAGTAAGAAGAAGCTATAGCTGAACACATTTTATTTCTGCATGCCATTAGTGGATGCAACACCACGCCATCTATATTCAATGTTGGCAAAATAAAATTCTTTAATAGATTCATCTCTTAACTTTATGAACGCTGATACCACACTAGTGCTAATTTGCACCGCGTCTCACTTTATACACTGCTAGAACTTTGATTTCGGAACAAATGATGCCGAGACACTGTTCAAGTTGTAGTTAAAGATGGCAATATATTTGTTGAGGTGCAGAAAACCGTTAGAAAAAGTCGTTGAGAAGAGCCACGAACAAAAATGTTTAAGTGGTGCTAATTTGCACTTGTGTGGTGTTTACGGCGATACGAGTTTAAAAATTAAGTTTCATTTGTAAAATGAAATAATATAAATGCGTTTTTTATTAGTTATTTACTGCCAAGTATGATAAGATTGTTTTTAAATAATTTATACCAATTTGTTAAATTTTAAATTATTATAAAATACTACACATTGCTTCTAACCTTTGTATAGAATTTAGAGTTAAGTCATAGCAACATAGACAGTAGCGGTCATGGAAATAGAAATAGATAAAAAGTTAAATTTTTGGTTTGAAACTCACAAGTTCAATAATACATTTTCTTTTCTAATAGAAAAAATTCTTGTCCAAATGTTAATTAAGTTGAAAGGTAATTGGGTATAGTGGACACAAATCAAACAATATTGTCACTTCATCGACGTTTCGAAGACTTTATGCCTTCATCTTCAGGGACTACAATAGAATACAACATATGAAACATCGGCAAAAAATTCCAATTATAAAACATCTCACCTTAGTGACGCGTTGGCATGTGTTTGACAAAAATTGATGGGCAACAGGCATGGACGGACGATTTTTTTTTTTAATTTTCTTTTTTGAACACAATCACAAAGCTAGGCTTTTCAAACCGGGGGTCTGGGGGGGAATAGCCCCAACAGAAAAAGATATTGCGATATTGAATTTCAATTCGGAAATCTTAGATTTTAGATTTTTGGAAGTTAGATTCCTGGTTTGAAACCCATCAGCTCACTAACACATTTTTTTGCGCACAATTTCTGGTGGGAATACTGGGGGTATTTCATTACCCCCAGACCCCTCCCCGGTTTGAATACCTAGCTTTTATTGTGTGCGGTTATTAAAATTTCATTGGAAATTGTTATTTTAATTCGGAAATAATAATAAATTATCGATGCAATTTCCATGACTACTACTGTAAATATAATATTTCTAAATACACAAAGTGGTCAACGGATTCATACATAAATGATGCCAAGATATAGAAACAATATTCCATTCGTCTTACAGAACAAGTGCCATACACTCGCAGGCGATCACTTTTTTTTGCGAGCAATGGGAGTGGGGAAATCCTCAAAAGACACCACCCTGATGGACAAGGGTGGTAGTGCCGGATTCTTAGCGACTAAAACCCCACTACTCAGAGGTGTTTCTTGCGTTCAGTCTCGCTTCTGTTCTTTCGGGACATATCTCTTCATTGTGTTTCTTCATCCTGGAGTTTGATTTTGGTGGAGATTATTTCCACCAGCATCTTCTCTATTACCTGCCAGAGCTCTTCGCTAACAAGCATCAACTCTACGATTCGAAGGAGTCAGGTCTTGATCCAACTGCGTTCGGGCGGCTGATCTGTGGTCCGTCCATTTGATTCTGAAAAAGGTGATATGTTCTGCATCATCCTCTTCCCCACAGAAGAGGCAGTTAGGGGTATTGTAAGCCCTGCATATTGGCAGTGCACTTCTTCTCTGGGTTGTTTCTAACAGGCGCCTGTACGTAACCTTTTCAAGGGCCGAAACCCATATCGGAGCAGCGTACAGCATGACCGACTTCGCCACGGTACATAGAAGTTTTCTCTTCAGACTCAAGCAGCCCTGTCTGCAACTCTCTTGATGCGGAGCTTAAAGGGTAGACTTCTGTCTATATTCATGCTCAGCACCCTGACCTGGTCGCACGTTGAAATGGTGTCTGGAGGATCCTCCTCTTCCCCGAGACCACGACTGCCTCGGTCTTCTCCTGCTGCCATCTTCTACGAGCTGTAGTCCCCTAACTGTCATCCATTTGAAAATATCAGCCACCGCACTGTTGAAATGCCTCTCCAATTTGTCCTCCGTCTTGGCTTCGACCACGACATTGATGTCGTCCTAAAAGCACATAATGCTCACCCTGGGTAGTGTGGGGAGCCTAAGGACGCCGTCGTATGTTTTTACGAACAACGGGCCAAGCACAGAACCCTGTGGAACTAAACACCGGCAGGGTTTGCTGCCAGAGTTTCTCGTCCACTTACCAGTGTTCTACAGTGGAAGCAGTCTTTCATAATCAGCTTCCATCTCGCGGAGTTGAACGCATTCTTGACGTAGAGTTTTTCGCTGCTCTGATCTTGTGGACCAACCAAACGAAGCCAAATTACCTATCCGACAGGCTCCTGGTCTTATCGATCTCCTGCAGCACTCTGTGCAGCATTTGTCTTTCAAATAGCTTTCCCGCATTATCCAGTAACCAAATCAGTCTGTAAGAGTATCTTCCTTCCCGTAGACATCCAGTAGAATGTAGCCTCCGCGAAATCTCGGACGATTATCAACGGCACTCCGTCGTGATCAGTAAAGTCATGAAGTGGGGGATCACTTGGCTAAAGCCAAGATGACGTACAAGGAAATTTAATTAATGGGGTGGTTTCCGATTGCCTTTCCAAATATATTACAATATATTATTTCATATTACGTATAATATACGTATATCTACGTATAATAAAATAAAAAAAGAATTATTTAATAGCAATCTAATAATCGATTAAAAAACTCATTAATGAAATTGTGGAAAATGCTATGCATGTTTTATTCAATATTTTGAAACAATTTCGTAATAGCAAAATAAAGTAAATTTGAAATGCAAAATTATACTGTAGTTTTTTAACTGTACCTATCTATTAATATTTTATCGGCGCATTATCCCTTAAAGAGTTATTTAAAAAAAATTAAATAAAAGTTGAGTAGAAGTTTAGATTTAACTTGTAGTCATACTTGTTGATAACATCGCGCAGTGTTTTGACATTAATTGGGAAAAACTGTTAAAAAGTGTCACACGTATATATCATTTAAATCAACTGAAAGCTAAACCACAAATGTCGATTTTTTGTTATCGATCTATTAATTTTCTATTAATATCGATAATTGTATCCCCTTCTAATATTATAATATAATTTATAATAATGAGATCGTTACGAGATTAATTCGTTTTGCGGTACCATAATAGGCTGCCGTTTTCAGAATGCTTTTCTCGATGCTAATCGAAATAACAACAAACCGCTATTGCAAATATTATCCCATTTATAATAAATTTTAGAATTTTTATAATTGTGACCAGACTGTAGATGAATTAATTTTGTAATGGTAAAATTATAACGAAGTAAAATGTTGAACTAAAAAAAATATTACGAAGTAGATACTTTTTAAAAATTAATTTTGTATAAATTTTCTCTATAAAATCACTTTCCACGGTAATATAATATATAATTTTCATATAACAATAAAGTTTCTGTAAACACAAAAGGTAATAAAATACCTTTTAGAATAAATCCATAATGTTTATAAATTATTGAGTTATTTTAAGACTTGCTTTAAAAGATGGACAAAAGAGATTTTTAAAATAATTTTGATAGCAAAAACGATAACGCAGTCAATGTGATTTTAGCTTTTTGGCATGACAACAATGTTGTGGGTGGCTTTCAACCTTAACTTTGTTTAACGATTTCTGTTTTTGAGTTATGACAGAATAAGTAAAATCAATCATGTAATGATATATGCTGGTACATAAATCTAGCGTGTCCGGAAAATGTGTTGTTCAGAAAAGAAGCAACTTTCAGAAATTTGTTTTATTCATATCTGCAAAATGTTCTGAAACAATTTACGGTAGGTAACTGCAAATTTGGACACATTTATTTTTTAAAGCATCAAGAGTACCCTAAAAGTAGAGTAAGGCAAAAAAAATACGTAGCTTTTGATGTCGTAATTTACTTTCGACCGACAAAAACGCATTTCAATTTATGTTCGTACAAACGTTTTTATTCGTAGGGTTCGGCTGGCTTAAGCCAATCCTGACCTAACTAAATCATTTTATCGAGTAAGGAGAAAGAACACAAAATTACACAAAATTACACCAAGTTACTTTACTTTCACAGTCAATTCTATTTTATTCTCTTTCTCCGGTGGTTTTTTTAATTTTTTACTCTGCATTGTAAGTTTAAAGAGTCAAATTTTTTGAAAACAAAAAATCTTGTGCCGGCATCATGCAACATAACAAATTGCCACAATTTGTCGAGTATAAATTGCAGAAAATAAACTACATTTTATAACAAACTTAAAATTTACTCCTATCACAAAATTTTCTCTGAAAACAACTTGTTTTATTTTCTTTATACCAAGTAAATTAGGTTGTGGTTCGACAAAGCCACTTAATTTTTTTTTACTTCTCTCTTCGTTTGTCACTACTTCCTAATGCTTTTCCAACATTTTATATGACCATATTTTGAATTTTCCGTCTACTTCCATTATGCACGATTGATGGCAACATATAAAATAAAATTTATGATCAATAAACATAAGTGCAAATTTCAATGGGTGAAAATTGAAAAACTAAACCAAAAAACATAATTAATGCGGACTTATAATAAATAAATATGAATTGGTCTCGCCAAAAAAAAGCAGACCTTTTTATACCGAAAGAGGCTCGTTAAATCAATAAGTTTGTTTTTCAAGTCATTCTGAAGGAAAAATTTTACATATTATACGGTTATACGTGCATTATACAATATTGGTATTCATGGAGTATGAGAAAGCCGAATTTACTAGTATTTGGCATTTAAATAGGAAATTCGGAGGCAATAAATCAAAGAAAATGCACTTACACCTTATCGTATTAACAGAATAAGTTTTCCAACTTAAAAAACTGCTTTAACATTTTTTATTTCTAAAATTTAAATTCTCTGCAGGATATAAATCTCGAAATTGGTAAAAAAATTTGCTCTTAACAAAATGATACCATTATTTTCGATGCTGTAATAATTTCTATTATTTTTCCGGCTCGCATTTGTTGGATGGTCGGGTAATTTATGCGACTATGAATTTGAAAAACTCAAACGGTTGCGTAAAGAATACAGAATGACCTTATTAATCTGTTATTATTGGACAAAAAATATTTTTGCAATAAATAAAATAATTATTTGGCGCTGTTAAAATGAGGAGGATAAATCAATTCGTTGTTGACACTACATGGGTGTGAGGCTGACCAGTAAAAACCCTCTTGCGAGTTCATTTTCTGTACTTAATACCTGGTGAGCTTTTATTGGCGTTCGATTATTAAGACATAATCGTCAGGAAAACATAAGCTTTCATAAGTTAGTTTCAATTATATTTTCTATTTATACTAAATTGATTAAGCGACGCCAAAAATCACTTAATGTTGATTGAATTTTCCACTTCATATTAAACACATCGGGATATTTAACGTGTAAACAACTTAATTGCATATTTTTAGGCAAATTGATTTTAGGGGGGAAGTTTAAAAAAAATTAACTTGAGTTGAAAAATTCCACTTCTGTGTTGTCATCTTATTCGAGGATTGCAAAGTGAAGCAAAAGTAAGAAATCGTTTCGGATATTTTTAAACTTTTGTCAAGCTTGGATTTTCTCTCTTCATACATAAAACGTAAATGTTTTCTATAAATTTCACGCATCTTGAAAAACAAATATTTATGTTTAAGCTACTCAAAATATTGATAACGTATACATATTATTGTTTATTTATCCAAGTATTTATTGCCTAGGCTACTAGCATCTTCAAGAAACGCAAAAAGAAGTTTCGGTAAACATCGGCGTCGTTTAAAAAAAATTTAACCATAAACAAAACCAAAATATATTTTAATTTGATAATCGGTTTAATTTCATTTGCATCGAACTTTCAATTAATAATAATTGATCCTAATAATAATACTGACTTTCCACTGTAAACATTATTTGGACTGGAAATACAACAACGAGGAAAATGTTCAGGTATGTAGACATTAGCTCTGGTCCAACATCATCGAGATCTAGCACAAATTTTTGATTTGGATGAAACAGTAATATTAGTTCGGGAAAGCACAGATCTACTGTGAGACTTTTACTCACTAAAAAACCCCTTCCTAGGTAGTGTTTCGCACCGATTCACGGTTCACTATCGGAATTGCCATGAGACTAAGGTCCCCTATGCCCTATCTTCAGCGTATTCTCCTCTCTTCATCTTCCTTTGCTCGCATCATCTCATTAATTGAGTTCCAATTTTGTTCAGAAGCGAGACTAGTGGACACCAGATTTTGAGCTGTTAACTTTTTTTTTTTTTTTAAATATTTTTTATGTTTTCAATGATTTGTGTTGTTCCATTCCACCCATGCGACATTTGTGGAATATGCTAATTTACATATTTGCAAATAAGTATAGCATATTATGCGTGTGAACCTGGCACCTCACTTTTTTAAATCGACCATTTTAAGGTCAGTTTCATTAGCACCCAAGAAAGTTCTACAGTTCCTGATGATTAAAAAAAAAAGTTCCGGTACCGGTCAACGGGAAATTGATTTTGAAAAATATGCGGTGCTAACTTTCCGTAGCACCGCAAAATCGTAAAGTTCTCGAAGAGTTCTATAGTTCTAGATAAAATTTAAAAAAAGTTCCGAGTCGGAAATATGTTTTTCGAATTTTTGAAAATTAGGAACCAACACCGCATCTCCGGAAAACTCGGGGTGCTGACGTAAAACCTGGGATTTTCGCCAATTCTCCACAGTTCTAACATAGTTTTATCTCCTATAACTCGATTACAAAATAGTTCTAGTCAGTACGAATATTTTTTGAATTACTGAAAACTACAAACCAGCACCGCATTTCGGAAACTCCGGGTGCTGACTGCGGACCTTGTTTTTTTGATAGTTCAGGTATAGTTCTACACTCTTTAATGCGAATCGATAATAGTTTTGACCAGCACTTATTTTTTTTGAATTTCTGAACACTATAAACAAGCACCGCATTTCGGAAACTTCGGGTGCTGATTGAAGACCTAATTTTTTCGATAGTTCTGGTATAATTCTACACTCTCTAATGCGAATCGATAATAGTTCTGGCCATCACATATTTTTTTTTAATATCTGAATACTACAAACCAGCACCGCAATTCGGAAACTCCGGGTGCTGACTGCGGACCTTGTTTTTTCGATAGTTCTGGTATAATTCTACACTCTCTAATGCGAATCGATAATAGTTCTGGCCATAAAATATTTTTTTTGAATTTCTGAAAACTACAAACCAGCACCGCATTTCGAAAACTCCGGGTGCTGACTGCGGACCTTGTTTTTTCGATAGTTCTGGTATAATTCTACACTCTTTAATGCGAATCGATAATAGTTCTGGCCAGCACATATTTTTTTGAATTTCTGAAAACTACAAACCAGCACCGCATTGTAGAACTATACCAGCACTATCGAAAAAACTAGGTCCGCAATCAGCACCCGAAGTTTCCGAAATGCGGTGCTGGTTTGCAGTGTCCAGAAATTCAAAAAAATATGTGCTGGCCGGAACTATTATCGATTCGCATTGGAGAGTGTAGAACTATACCAGAACTATCGAAAAAACAAGGTCCGCAGTCAGCACCCGGAGTTTTCGAAATGGGGTGCTGGTTTGTAGTGTTCAGAAATTCAAAAAAAATAAGTGCTGGTCAGAACTATTATCGATTCGCATTAGAGAGTGTAGAACTATATCAGAACTATTGAAAAAACTATATCCGCAGCAGCACCCGGAGTTTCCGAAATGCGGTGCTGGTTTGTAGTTTTCAGAAATTCAAAAAATATACGTACTGACTAGAACTATTCTGTAATCGAGTAATAAGAGATAAAACTATGTTAGAACTGTGGAGAATTGTCGAAAATCCCAGGTTTTACGTCAGCACCCCGAGTTTTCCGGAGATGCGGTGCTGGTTCCTAATTTTCAAAAATTCGAAAAACATATTTCCGACTCGGAACTTTTTTTAAATTTTATCTAGAACTATAGAACTCTTCGAGATCTTTCGAAAGCCGTCAGAAAAATATTCGTTTTACGATTTTGCGGTGCTACGGGAAGTTAGCACCGCATATTTTTCAAAATCAATTTTCTGTTGACCGGTACCGGAACTTTTTTTTTTAATCATCATGAACTGTAGAACTTTCTTGGGTGCTAATGAAACTGACCTTAAAATGGTCGATTTAAAAAAGTGAGGTGCCCGGTTCACACAAATTAGCATATTGTAGTCCTGAAGAGGCTCACAATAAATTTGGGCGAAACGTCGACCATTTAAATTAGTTATTTTATTTAATTCCAAAATCAAATTTATTTATTACAAAAAATCTGCTCTCACACGTGGTGTTTCTGTACTTCCCCGTTAGTCAATCACTAACAATATTAATCACTTACTTTCATTGTTTACATTTTTCCGTTAGTTTTACAGTCTGATTCGTGTATTATGATTAAGTATTATGATTTTTGAAAACTAAAAAAATATGTCAAAATATTGCGTGTGTGGACCTATAAATTGAAATGATATAAAAAGCATTTCACACCAAATTTGCGTATAACGAAAGAAATGGAAACATAAACGCTAAATATGATAAATGAAGAATTTAAAAAACAAAAATAAAAGTGAACCTATCACAGTGGTTGTCATCTCTCAAAATTGAAAAGAGTAATGTAAATCGATAGAAGAAGAACCCGCGACATTGTAATCCGACCATTTGTTACCAAAATGTTGGGAAGCACATCTGCTACAATGGAAATTGTAATATTTCTTTATAAAATATTATTATTCTTTTGTTTATGTGCCATTATACTAAAATAAATTAACCGAAATTCTAAGAAACACATCAACTTTTATTTCATACAGTAGATACCAACTCTACCTACTTACATTTTTCATTTACCATAAATTTGGCTTAAAACTTTTTTCAATTTCGTTTTGTAAATAACACAAACACATTCGAAACTATGGAATAATAGTAAAGTTTGTTGAAAGAAAACTAAATTTGATTGTAATGCTCTCTACGCCTTTTTGGCAAACTTCCAAATAATAAAACTTGTCTGAATATTGTAATAGGAATTAATAAATAAGAATACAATAATACAGCAATAGCTATTTATTATTATTTATTGCGTGCAATAAAATAAAGTGAAGAAGCATTAAAAACGGAAATTCTGTTTGGTTCAAGTGGAAGTGTTCGTAACAACTACACATATAGCATTAGGAGCAATTTTATTATTTTCTGGATTCTATCTCATTGATCAAGTTAAACAATACTTGTAGCTTTTTCCCAAAATTTTTGCAACCCCTGAAAATTCCTGAAATAACGACAAACAAAGAAAATGAATAATTAAAGAATTTAAATAATTAAACGTAAAATGTACGTACTATGTAGCTGTGAATATTTTTAAGACAACTCAGTTTGTCGTACAAAATTCGTTAAAATTAAGCAAACGTCGGTAAGCTATAGCCGAATTTATAACGTAGACGCTCGTTAATCAAATAACGCATTTAAATATATTAATGTTTGAGCTTGTTCAAATATAAAGTACAATAGCGAAAGGGAATTATTTCCATGTAATGTGTGCTCATTGGTTTCCAGAAGACTTCTCATACAATTTTCCGACTATTGTAGGTCAGGTTGAGTACACTTCACAATGTTATTTTGGTTATACAGTGCACAAGAAAATTTACTACTGTTTATATTCTACATAAAGAAGTTTCGCCTACAAAGATAATGTTGCTCGATAAAAAAAAATTAAATGTGACAGTTTTCCTTAACTTAAGATTACATGGTTTGAGCGAATATCAATGATCGTCATTTTACTCAACTGCGTTACCTTAGGAATGTATCAGCCTTGCGTCGATGATGAATGTAATAGTAATAGATGTAAAATACTTCAGGTGAGTCGGAAATTTATAATAGTTTAGTACAACTAATCCAAGCTCACGAAATCATTATGGCAGCCTCGACAACTCCCCTAGTATGTTCTGAAACATAGATGGCGTTAGTGATTATTGCAATTGTTTAAGATGGTTTTGGGAATACCCAACTGTATATCTTCTGTAAAGCGTATGTGATTATAGAATTATGAAATACCATAAAAATTAACGTCATCTTTGTCTCGGAACATCATACACTGAAAAACGTTAATGTAAATTTACCGTGTACCGTGTACACAGTGTACCGATTATTGTCGCTTTTTCATTTTTTTATTTTTCTAATTTCTAATTCTGTAGGAATCCGTTTACCTTAAAAATCCTCTTAATTAACTCACCACAATGTCACAGCAATCGCTTTCCATTGATTTTGTTTTGTATGTATATGTAGCAGTAGGTAACCTTACCTCAACTTTCCAAACTTAATGTAATTTGTGGGTTACCTTACATTTACCATACTCGTACGTAATTGGGTAGGTAGTTTTTAGCAAGATAACTTGGAAGCAGAGCACTCAAGTCTTTACTGTTTTTTGCTTCATTAACTGTAGCAATAAATTCAACTAGCACTTGATGTCTTTTTATTATACGGAATCTTTTAGGTGTGCCTCCAGTTGGATTTATTGCTGCAGGTGTATATTGTATACAAAATCTGTAAATTATACTGCCTTTTTGTTTTAGGTGTTCGATGATTTTATATTTGCCTTTTTTACTTTGGAGATGACTATCAAAATGGTAGCCATGGGCGTTTGGGGTACCGGATCATATCTTGCCGATTCGTGGAATAGATTAGATTTATTTATAGTATTTGCTGGTGCAATAGAATACTGTTTAAACGTTGAAAATATGAATCTATCTGCAATCAGAACTATTCGTGTTCTTAGGCCACTGCGAGCAATTAATAGGATACCTAGTAAGTAGAACTTTTTTTTCGAAATTTAACATTTCACATTGACTTAACGGTCTCCCAATATTGGTAATATTTTTAATACAAAATTGGGTTGATGGGGTACATACTGTTTTGCAGTTCATTTATTATAAATGGTATTATTAACATTAGTACCTTAAGTTTGGACCAATTGTTAAATTTTAATTTTATATTTTTTATGTAAAAGTTGTAATTATTTATTATAATTTTATTTATGTATTTAGTATAAATATTTAAATAGTATTTATCTTAATTAAGTACCGTCTACAGCTTTATTCTGTAATTACGATTTTCGGTTCTTTAAATTTTTTCTATAATAATTATGTCTTCGAGATAAATGGGATGTCTTCGTAAATATAAAACAAACTTATAAATATTTCTATCGCCAAATTAAATCATTTTTCCCAAAATAATACACATCTTACATTTTCAGCAAGCCGGGTTGCGCTCCAGTTTCCAGTATATTGCTACAAAATATAACCAAACCGTCAATTTAGGAGGGGGAAATAGTCCTGAATTTGCCAACTTTTTTGCTCTTCGCTTCATACCACTCAGCATTTTTTTTAGCGTTTTTCGCTTCTTGTTAAACTAATGATTTTGCCAATTGCCAAAAATATGGGGGGGGGAAGCTCTAATGTTGTGTCCTTATAGTTTTACAGTACTGGTTATGTTTTTCTAACTTTTATATTTCACTTTATTTCAAATCGATTTTATGTTCGAATATAAAATAGTTAAATTTTTATTGCAATGCCATTGAAACGCAAACGCTTATCACTACACCTATATTCCACTACAAATATTCAATTTTCTCTTCATACTTTTATTTG
The DNA here is from genome assembly GCA_947369205.1 of Cantharis rufa. Taxonomy (NCBI): domain Eukaryota; kingdom Metazoa; phylum Arthropoda; class Insecta; order Coleoptera; family Cantharidae; genus Cantharis; species Cantharis rufa. The sequence goes on along the minus strand of OX376307.1, from coordinate 17,845,127 downwards.
TAATAAAAATTCCAATTTTTTCAAAATTCCCATTTTCGCTTTTTATCAAATATTGCGGCTTATAAAAATATCTTCCTTCCAATCAGCATCAAATAAATTTTTTACTGAAACTTACTTTGAGTTTTGATTATATAGAAATTTTATTTTTAAATTACATATGTAACTCTACAGGTTAAAAAATCAGCAGAAAAAAATATTAAAAAATATTCTTGGGACTTTATACTCCCGAAGTTATACAGACTATAGTTTCGACTATTCAGTGTTCTTCTGTGTATCCTTCTTGATTTTGTTTTTTTTTGTAAAAAAGATAATTTTGACGGAAATATCCGTTTTGTCCTTTCCTGAATCCATTTTGACTAATTTTGTCGTGACGTCTGTACGTACGTATGTATTATGTTATATACGGACGTCTGTATGTGGCATAACTCAAATAAGGTCGTAGAAAGTTGAAATTTTGCATTTGAGACTCTTATAGCATCTAATTGCGCACCTTTTATTTTTTGTTGCAATTATCCGGGCAAAAAGTAATAGAAAAAAGAAAGGAACCATGTAAAGCGATACATGACGCGCACGAATGGATTAACGAGATTCTAACAACAAAATAATTATTCTACGTTTTAGTAAAAGCCTGAAAAATTTTAAATCATAAAAGAGAGCGGTGTAAAAGAAAAAAAAATTTTTGCTTCGGCGAAAATCATGCTAATTAATAATAACGTCGCAATAGTGAACTTTACGAAGAATTTGATAATAATGACATACCCAAAGAAAAGTTTCGCTTTACCGGTACACTATCTAATGATCATTTCGATGTATAGGAAATTCTGACACCATCACTTTCTGAGAGCAAGAAACCAGTTAAAAAGTGACGTTCGAAGTATAGTGATTCAACACGCAAACAGCAACTAAAGTCAGCTACAAAAACAATTTTGGAAAACAATCTCCTTGCGCGTCAGGTGGTTAGTACTAATTACCATCAAAATCATAGGGGAGCAGCAGCAAAATACTGAGGTTCATAGAGCAGGTTCAAAATCGTTATGAAACAAATACACCTGGAGTTCGAGAAGAGATACGGAAACGTCGATGGACAATAAAAATTCGTGCAGTGATGAAGTATAAAGTAGAAATCAATTATGAAACAGCAATAGTTATCTATTCAACTACCAACGAAGCTGCTTTATAGCTTAAGACTGTTGTTGTACGAAGTTCAAAAACCTAAATCAAAGTACTTCACACAAAGGCAAGATATTTTATTTTTATTGAGATTTCGGACGGAGCCGGGTATTCAGCTAATTTAAATTTATTTAACAAAATTCTTGTAAATAATATAAAAATTAAATTAACCTAATTAATTAAACAGCAAATAAACTGTATAAATCCACTACGCCAAGAGGGAAAATGACAAAAACTTAGATTATTTACAAATTAATAAAAAAAATTAGTTAAAAAGGACACATTAATAAGGAAAAATAAAGGAATCTAGAAAAAGTTATTTTATTTATTCTATTAGAATCAAACTCAAGAAGGCCTATAACCAATAAGTTCTTCTCTATTGGAAATAGGGAAATCCATGTAAAATGCAAAAAAAAATATAGTTCTTTATCAATTTTTGGTAACTAGACGATAAAACGAAGCATTCGACATCAAAAATAGTATATTACGTTCCGATAACCGTAAGTGTAATTTTTGTGACCGAGTATGCAGTTTGGAAAATCGAGGCGCAGCCGAGATTTTCTAAGCATTCGAGGGCACAAAAACACTTACGGTAAAAGGCACGTACGCTATTTTTTCAACCGCCTGCGAAAAAGATCAGAAAAAATCGAAAAAAATTAATAAAATAAATGTGTCATAATGACATTTACCAAATATTTCTTTTGTTTTTCTGCGCTCATTGCGTTTAGTAGGTGTATGGTGTTGGTTGCTACGTAATATAACAAAATATTCGTAAAATAAACAAACGTAAATAGTAGTACATTGGGTTTTGAATTTCTCAAAATAATAGAAGAAAATGAATAATTTTGAAGATTCAGATGTTCCTGTGGAAATTGAAGAGGCTGCAAGTATTGCTTGTTTGTCAATTCTGCCAGAAAAATCAATGAAGAGATACCAATTAACATATACCACGTTTAAAAACTGGTGCAACACAAGGAATGTTACCGATACTACCGAAAAGGTTATGCTGGCTTATTTTCTAGGAAGAGGTAATGTTTTGCAGTCCCCTTCTAGCTTATGGTGTGAATATTCTATGATGAAGACAACCATATATTTAAACGAAAATATTGATATTTCAAAATATCAGAAACTTAAAGCTTTTCTAAAACGAAAGAACGTGGGTTATCGCCCCAAGAAGTCCTTAGTTTTCACCAGGGAAGAAATCATCAAGTTTCTTACCCATGCACCTGATGAAGTGTATCTTATGAAAAAGGTAACTTAATGCAAAGTTTATTTTTTGCTTTTTATAAAATAAATAAAATTATGATTTGTCTATCATTTTTAAATTTTTAAATATTTAAATTCTTAAATAAAATATAAATAAAATTATTTTTTTAGGTGGTGGCCATTATAGGAATAGCAAGCGCATGTCGAAAAGATGAATTATGTAAAATGACAGTAAATGATATTGAAGACAAAGGCTCTTTAATACTAATTAAAATACCAGACTCGAAAAATCATCTTCCACGAAGTTTTATTATTAAAAATGAAATGGAAAACATTAATTGCATTAGTTTGTTTAAAAAGTATGCCAGTTGTAGGCCAAAAGACGCAGAAAATAGTAGATTTTTTTTAAGGTGTCAAAATGGTCGATGTTTTAAACAAGTGGTGGGCAAACATACTTTTGCCAAAATTGCTTCTGAGATAGCAACATTTCTTAAACTCGAAAATGCTTCAGCATACACCGGACATTCTTTTAGAAGGACTTCAGCTACATTGCTGGCCAATACAGGAATTGATATGCTTGGGCTGAAACAACACGGAGACTGGAAATCCTCCACTGTAGCTGAGGGGTACGTTGCAGATTCGTTAATTCGTAAAGAAGAAATAGCCAATAGGATTTTATGCAATAATAAAATTGTTCAAGAATTCTCTGCTGGTCCATCTTCAGATCAAAGGATTAACATTGCATATGGAAGCTTTGAAAAACCTGCTGCAGGTCCATCCGAAGTTCAAACAAATGTTAATATTCAACTGGAAACTGATAAAAAAATAATTTCTGACTCTGTAGAAAAGAAAATTGCTTCTGTTTTTAACATTAATAATATGTCTAATTGTAATTTTAATATTTCAGTAAGTAAAGTTTAAAGTAAACATATTATTTTATTAGTTGACAATTTATAGAAGAATGTAATATTTTGTAAGCGGAGCATAATATTACTTACGCGTCCTAGGACGGTAAGTAATATTATAGTCCTGCTAAAACTTTGACAACAGTTTGACATACAAATGGAATTAACAAACGGTAACTTCTACTTACTTAGATACATTTTTATTAATAATGGTCGACTTACTATGCAGGCGGTTAAAAATATATTTTTTTTAACTCCATAATTTTTATATCTACGAAACAACAACGCTAACTGACTTTCTGAAGTCCTCGGCTTCGAACTTGTAAATTTGGAGGCACGAGTGTACCTTCAATCCTCAACCAAAAGATAATTACAAAACTTTTTTAGTTTTGTTATAAGTTTTTATTGTCGATGAACCTAAAATCTGGTAAATAATGTTAAATTAGTGAAAATAACCGAAACTGAAAACAAAAATTGAGATTTACAGGATAATTTTAGATTTTATTGCGCTGTAATTTTTGTAGATTTGTATTGTGCACTCGAATTCGCAAAGTTCATTTTGATCGCTTTTCTGGTTTTTGAGGAATCATTTACAGTAGTTTTATGTTACCGTGTTATTTTTGATTAATGTAGTAAACCCTCCGCTTTCTTGTATATAGAAGCTGCTTGCGAGCCTCTTTTGATCTACTTTTGGTATGTCGCTCCTGTAGTGTTAATGGCTGCATATTTTGATTTTCAGATAAAATTTTGCACTACTGGCTGATCCTTATACTCGGGTATTCAATATAATTTGAAATAGCCTTTATTAAAAGACACCAGAAATTATTTTATATATTATGTGGGTTTAAAAAAAAGATATTTCAAATTTCACTTGGAAACTAGAAAACATATTTTTCATATACTCAATCAAATCACATAGTGATTTAATTGTAATACAATTTTATTATTCGATTCTTTTCACAATTTTCAAGCTGCTAGATGGGTTTCCCCCTTTAATTCCAAATGTAAAATAAACAAAACGTTTCTTCCTTCGACAAAGCAACGATGCCACCAACTGAATAGTTGCTGAGTAAAAAAAAAATTTTTTTAATTAAAATTTTACAAGAAATGCACAGCCGATGGTAAACGTAACAGAAAATACAGCATAATATACAACTCTCAACTATGCTTGGAGGAACTAGTCCTTATATTCATCGTCAAATCATTCCTATTTAAAATTACATCATGATCTAATGCTAAGTTTTGAAGAATCAAAATGTTTTCACGCCGTAACGTCAACGCTATTTTGCCTCTGATGGTTGAGTATATAGAACGTTCAGGTAGAGTTCTAATCGTAATTGCTGAATGCTTAAATTCGGCAGTTTTTCTAACTTTATTTATTATTTCTTTTCTCTTTTTTTTAACATTCGAAACGTATTATTAAAAGAACAACGTCTTATCGGCTTCATTAATTCAAAACCACGTTTAGCTGAACGTTTACGTGGTTCATTATTTTTTAGTATATGGGTTAAAACACTATCTCAACGTTGAAACTATTAACCAAGTAATATATTTGTGGAAAAGTAAACAATCGATTTTTCACCAGTTCTTCTGAATGAACAATGAAAAGTCTATACAATGCGGCTACCGAAGGTATTCACCAGCTCAAAAAATGAGTTTTATTAAAAAGAATGTTGGAATAAAATATTTGCTATCGCACATTTTAATTTGGAAACTTTTTGGAAATATTATTGTAATAATAATATAATGTGGTTTACTAAAATGCAGATGTTTTTGCAAGTAATCTGTAATATTATAAAATGAAAGTATGTTTGATTTCAATCAAACTTGGCACATTTACTCAGTACGACTTGGGGAAGGTTTTTGTGCAAGAATATATTTAAAAATGTGAGAGGAGAGAGAGATCGTATTAAATTCGCAAAATAAAATACAAATTACTAGACGTCGTCAGGTGGCGCAACAATAGAAAAATTATATTTGGATTAAATTGTAAGTTAGTAATAAACTTTTACTACATAAACAAAACTGCCCCACATTTTCGAAATGTGACGAATTCGAAAAATACCCAATAATTGCTCACTATAGGTGAGTATAGTGATTCAACACGTAAACAGCAACTAAAATCGGCTATGAAAAGAATTTTGGTATGCGCATCAGGTTACTAATACTAATTAATTAAAATCATCGCAAAGCCCATAAGAGAGTAGCAGCTAAATAATATCAGCAGGAAAATACTGGGATTCATAAAGTAACTCAAATTCGTTATGAAACAAATTTACCTGGAGTTCAAGAAGATAATGTATGTATCAATGGGTTTAAAGTAGAAATCAATTATGAAACAGATCCATGTGTAGCCATAGGTTAGATGCCTTTTATATTTAAGAATGTTACTGCACGAATTCCAAGAGCTTAAATCGAAGTACTTCAGACAAAGGCGAAGTTTTTTATTTTTAGTGCGACCCCGTACAAAGCCGGGTATCCAGCTAATATTAAAATATAAAGCACAAAATGTTGTCATGTCGAAAATGCATTGGCCAAACAAAATCGATGTGAAGCATAGCATAACATTGAGATTATAATTGTTAAGCTCTTTCTGCTAGGTAGGATTATGAAGTCTAAATTAGCTCTAAGACAAACACTCGGTTATTTTAAAAATTTTTATTTGTCTGCTCACGTCTTTGCTCACCGTATACTGTATCTCAAGTGAGTTAGAAGATTTTTGATCTCCGCTTGACTGAAAAAAGTAATTCCTTATGCTGCAAGCACCGTCGAGACGCGAGCAGCGGCGTACCAGAGGCTTTAGATTGCCAATAGAGATTTTAACGAAAGTGTAGCATGGACTTGCGTTACTTAAATTAATAAATTTAACTTTTTCAATTTTTTGCCTTTATGCAAACTTTCACTCTCACGTCAAGTTGTCATAATAGTTTAAATTTCCTTGTTACAAACTTTTACGACAATTGCCTATACTTAACGGGTTCATTGATTAGAGTAAACGTTTATTTCACCCGTTGCAATTTGAATAGGGAAGTCATGTGTGCAGAATTGCGATCGCTTCACAGCTCGTAGTTACCATGAAATATATTATTTTAACCAAAAAGCCAAATTGCGTTAGTTTCACAAGAGTCTTAAAATTTATGAAAACTTTGCAGAAATTCGAAAAATTAACATTATAATAAAAGCGAAATTGTTTTCTGCTGTATTACTTTGGATTATCAATATGTAGTTGGTACACGAAGTCTGCTAAGTAAATTGTTAAGAAAACTCTTGGGGATTTACGACCTTTCCTTGATGCCATAATGTGATATTCAGCATTATATCTAGAGTTTTTTTTTAAATGCAAAGAAATTTAAATTAACCAATTTGGGAGCATATTGAAATTAAATTCTCACCAATGCTAATTACCTAAAATATTTATATTTTGTCATTGTTTTAAAATTTATTTGGGTCAGTCAATTTAGTTTTAAAAATTAATGGTTTGCTTACAATAATTGATTGCAACAATTTTGAAAATCGATAAATGATAAATGAAAAATATTAATTATTTAAAAAATGGAGATAAAAAACTGTCAAATTTCAGAAAAATTACTTTCATTTTTTTGGATTTTTAAAGTTTTAAAAGTCAAGTACAAATCAAATTTATTAAATTAGCATCAATTTTTCTTAAGCTGTATAATATTGAATTTTTGAAAATACATTCTAGTTATATTTCGAATTCAATCCCGCTATCGGGCGTCAGGACTATTTTTAGGATGAAAAAAAATATGGATTTCTTCATTTTTGGATAAACAACAATATTATTTCAGCGAAAACGAATTCAGGAACATTAGCTCCGCTAGCCTGCATGATTTGAAATGGATTCAGTCAGGTGCAATACGGATGATTGTTACATTAATTAAAAACATAAACTCAAAAAAACAGTTTTACTCAAAAATTAAAATCAACAGTCAAGTATAAATTTTCAGAACGTTGCAGCTTTGTGATGCATTTTAACTTTATGTTAGTGACATATCAAATGAAATTTTCAACCACTCCTTTTATTAAAAATAAAACTGGATAATCTTAACGAAATACTTTTTTTTATTTTTAGCAATTGCGGGGATGAAAATGAAACAGTTGCAAGTTGTCATGTTCAGTTGATATTGTGTCGAGCTTGAAACAATTAACGTTTCTTTTTCGCATCGCAGACTAGGGTGGATTGATGTACCCACTAATGAGCTGGTATTGTTTTAGAAATACACGAGACCAGTACAAGTTTTCATAATGCTGAATTTTCTTTGTGTTACTGGTATTTAAGACGTGTTTTCTAATTATTTTTCATTTCCCACAACTTTATTTAGAAAGATAAATTTTAATTGATAAGTCGAGCGTTAACTTTTTTAGTTTTTAGTTGTTATTTATTTTATTATAATTATATTAAATTATATTTTATGAATAATATAAACTCCAAAAGTTTTAACGATGTTACAGTTGATTATAAATTAAAATTTAGGAATTATCAAATTATTTTAAACTTTTTTATTATTAGGGTATTATTGTGAACTAGTGAAATTCTAATATTTTTATAAATTTAATCGATCACTAAAACAGGGTTGAATTTTGGTTATTTTGGTAGAAAAGAAAATTTCTGATAATTACCTACAAAGTGCAATTTTTTTGCAAATATTCAAAAAAGTAAAATCTACAAACAGTGAATTTTCGACAGTGCAGATCTATCTATGATACGATAGATACTCTTTTCACAATACGTTTCTAATGAGTAACATGGGGCTACCACAAAATCAGATTCCCCAACCAAAAACATACATCCACCATTGCATCAACTTTTAAAAATGTATTGCACTACCCACGGTTTCAAGATTACTCCGAAGAGATCTCTTCATCAGATACGAATATCCTACAAGTGCTAATGCATAAGCATACGTGACAAAATAAATGCTGCCTTAATCTCTTATACATCTGGTGAAATGAATTAACTGGCATGAATAATTTTAAGGGATTACTTAACCCGTTGTGGCATCAAGTATGTCAAATCAAAAATTTCAATAAATTGAAGGTGGGTGAAGATTGGGGACTAAGATTTGATGGGGAGAAAGTAGAGGTGGAACTTGGGGAAATAGAGTTACAGAACTGAGCTAACTAATAAATTATTATGCAATTACGCTCGAACTCGAATAGTCTGTCAGTGCATTTGTAGAAATTAGAAGTTGAAATCGATTGTTTGGAGTTTAAATTGGATGTCTGAAGGTTTGAGTTTGAATTATTCTGGGTTGGAAAATGGAAATAAACTTACAGTAATGCCGGGTGTAGTGATGGCTGAGACACAAGAAGTCTCGCAAGACTTCTTGTCTTGTTGCTCACGCAAGACAAGAATTTATAGATTTATAGACAATATATTTATATTATATTAAATTATAGAATTTAATAGACAAGACCTTGTCTACAATTTGTCTACAAGTCTTGTCTACTAGACAAGACAAGACAAAAACAAGAAATAGCAAGACAAGAGCAAGACAAGACTGCCAACACTAGCCGGGTGAGAGAAAAAAGTAACGAAACACCGAAAGTGAGAAAAATAAAATAAAAGTGATGTGATTGAGCTGATAAAAATAAAAATTTTGAAATAAGATAAAGTAAAAATAGAACCTGGTCTGGAGGTAGGCGAGACGATCGCTAGGTTCTTGGTGCAACCCTTCATAACACCTCGTGCAATGAATCATATCTATTCACTTATATAGCCATTGATTATTATTGCTGTGTTAATTAACGCACACTATTCTCGGTCACTGGTAGTCTTCATTCAAAAAGTCGGCCAAATCCTGCATTTGCTTATGTCCGCCATTTTGAATTTTATGAAAAATGGTTTTTCTTGAATAACTCGGCCATTTTCTATTTTAACGAAAAATCGAAACCTTTGGCTTCCGAATATTTTTTCTGTAACCGATATTTTTCAAATTTTCAAGCGGCAAAATAAATAACTTGTATTATCTCATTTATTTTGAACTTTAGGGCATAAATCAACTTAAACAAACTTGTAGGGAATTAAATTTCAAACAATTTTGGTCTTTACCTTTTTTTCCTACAGTTAATATTTAAGATTCTATGCCGATGGCAAAGAAAAATTTTCTTTGCCAAAAAAAGATCAAAATTTTGTTTATATAAGTTGTTTATGATGAGCTTTTGTTTTTGTCGGTTGTTTTGCATGGCCTCGTACGAATGCGGCGTTCGAAACGATATGTAAACACTATGTTTCATACATAAAGCGACACTTCGTAAAATATGTTGTTTTCGACGGTTACCTTAAAGATACATAAACAGTTGTTTTGAAAGGTTGGAAGCTGAGAAGACGCACCGTCAAGCATGATTCTGCAGACTTCGTTGCCAATGAAACGTCTTTCCCTAGCACAAAACAGGAGAAATTTTTGGAAAATGACAAGAACAAATCAAGCCTTATCAACCTTCTGAAAAGAACTTTGCTAGATGCACCAGCAAACGCGGATTCTTCTATAGTTAGAACGGCTTATTATAAGGAAGTGTCCATCATCGGCAAAGACATCGACGTTCTCGTATTTTTAACTGAATTAACCAAAATTGATCAAAATTTAATTCCCTAAAAGTTTTTTGTTCATTTATGCCTTCAAGTTAAAAATAAATGAGATAAGACAAGAGTTTTACTTCGCCGCTTTTTTCAGGTTTAATTTGAAAACTATCGATTTCAGAAAAAAAATGCAGAAACCGAAGTTGTACAAAATTGAATTTCCTACAACTTTTGTCTTCACGATTTTTTGTTAAAATTGAAAATGGCCGAGTTATTCAAAACCCATTTTGCATAAAATTCAAAATGGCGGACATAAGCAAATGCAGGATTTAGTCTACTTTTTGAATGAAGACTACCAGTGAATCCCCCAACGGTTAAAACAAGAAAGAGCGACAACGGAATTATTGAGTGTTCAACGGGATTATTTGGACATAATGACCGTACTAATTACTTAAGACAAACGTTTTATTTTATTACGCTCGGATAGTTTTTAGGTATGACTCATACTCGAGCTCTCGTGGAACCGACTATATAAACAAATATTCACCAGTTTAGCCAATCTCATAGACAAAGAAGCTTAGATCTCAAAGCTACTTTGCCTACTTGATTATCGGTGCATCTGAAAAAGAAAATGGGTAAGTAGATGTCGCGAACTTTATGGATACTTCGCGCAACTATAAAGTTATGGATGAAAAGTGTAAAGGGGTGAAAAAAAAGTCTGACAAATAAAAGGAGACTTGAAGAACCGGTGGAGTTAGGATACTCAGTGGATCTTCTATGGAGCGGAAAATCTTCGAGGTTGTATTGCCCCAGGCTGGAAACTAAGGAGTTAGCGATATCGTGACTTCTGTCATAGAGTTTCTCCATCTGCTTTTTGATGAATTCGCTTAGTAGTTTTGCCTTGGCTTCTACTTGAATGTAGCGGTTTGGCTGCATAAAAAAGGCGCCTGATGCAAATAAATGTTTTAAATGACCTGAATGCCGGTGCTGCATACATGGGGATTGGTCTGATGAAGGCTTTAGGCTTCGTGCTCTATTGTTAACTGAAGCAATGTGTTTAATCCAAAAGATGTTCTTGTTCATGATGCCTCGAAGATACTTCCTATGTGACGTTCCATGAGACGTTACCCAGGGAATTTTTTGACTGAACTTAGTCACATCTTCGGGTTCCCAAAACCGTGTAAACATGACAGCCGTATTCTTGTCAGAATTGATTCCAATACGCCAGGTTTCCAGAACGTTCAGGGCTCTAATGCGTCTGATGGCAATGTGGGGGCTCAGAGAACTGGCCGAAGTGGTGTTAACTGATGACAGGTGGAACTCAATCTAGACCTACGTACTATCAACTCTAACCCAAGACTAACTTAATTCTAGCGAGCGCCCGCCGCAATAAAAGTGGCGCTACAAAGCGATTCTTTCATTAGCGGCACGGAGCAAAGGGAAAATGGGGCGCTCCAACAATTATTAGCAATAAATTGTTACAACATATAATAATAGTTATTATATGCTGAAATTTTCATGAAGGACTTTGAAGATCGTTTATTTGCCACCAACCATTGGCTCCTGAGTTATATTGAATTTTGGTCCGGTTACGTAGATGATGTGTTTTGCATATGGAAAGGATCAGCCCGCCAACTATGTTTATTCCTTGCTTTCCTAAATTCACTAAACGAAAAAATCCAATTTACGATGAAAGAAGAAAAAGACAATAGCCTGAATTTCCTGAAGGTAACCATAACCAAAATAACAGATCGTCTAGACTCTAGACATTAATAAAATATACAGAAAACCCACCACGACTGACACCATTATTTCACGATCTTCCAATAAATCATGGACAACAAAGTTGGCTGCGTTTTACAGTTTGATTGATAGATTGTTCAAAATTCCGATGTCCACAGAAAATTTTTTAATAGAATCAAATATTATCCGGTTAATAGCTGTAAATAATGGGTACACTATAAACTTAGTTGATAACCTCATTAAGAAAAAAGAAAAATCGATTGAAAGGGGTCTGGTCACTGCTTCACTCGTTTCTCCAATTGAAGAGCAGGCTCCCAATTAGGAGGTTATCAACTACGTGGCAGGATGCAGCAATCACATTAAAAACCATTTACAGAAGTTGTAAATGGTTATTCGATCTTTTGCATTTCTTCAAAGGTAACCGATTTGTTAGCACTTGCGGCTTAACTGATGTTTAAGCGTGTAATCTCAAAACCGTTAATAGTGCCTTAAACTTAGCAGTCCATGTAATGGTGGGTACCAATCTGCATGTATGTCTGAATTTGCGTTAGCCCCACGTGACCCATTGGTAACATATTGTAAGAGGAGTATCTATCTTATGATAGATCTTCACGGCCAAAAATTCAGGGTTTGGAGGTTTTACTTGTTTTAATTATCTGTACGGTCGTTTTTATGTGTTAACATTTGTGTTCTTACTATATTGTTTCAATTAAAACAAACATAATATTAACAACTTTTTATTTAATTTCAGGTATGCGTATCTTAGTGATGTTACTATTAGACACACTTCCCATGTTGGGCAACGTGTTGTTATTGTGTTTTTTCGTCTTTTTTATTTTTGGAATAGTTGGAGTACAACTATGGCAGGGTATACTTCGTCAAAGGTGCTATTTTCCAAAAGGAAGCAATTTAACCATTCCTGGGTAAGATCTTTTAACTTTATTTTACTTGTTTAGTGCGAGAGTTAATCAAAATACCAAAGTTAAATTTATGATAAAATTAAGATACTAACTTGATAACGTCATTAGTGAAAATTACACTTCGTTACAACTTATAAGCCATCCGATATGAATCAAACAATATTCTCCAACAGGAACTACCGAAAATTCCAAAATTTAACTTTACGTTCCTCTTTGCAAAACATAAATTTAATAACTTAACGACTAATTAGTGTATTGCAACTTATTCGAGTGCAAATTAAAAGCAAATTAGTTTTCTCTCAACACTTTCATTACGGAACAAACGGTCCCCAAGTTGAACGGTTTCAAAATTGACAACGCCGACGTTTTGCAAAAAGGGACGAGTTAATTTAAAAAAAATATATAATAAATAAATAAAATAGTTACAATAAAATAATAATAATATGCTGATGCAAATTCATTCATCAACACACTCAACGCAACTAAAATATTTACATCATACTTTGTGCTTGAAATTGAAGTGAATCGTTAAGCTTCTTGTGCTTTATCATGGTAATTTCATGCCCCTAATTAATAATAACTCTTAAACAGAAGTTGTAATTTTTAACCCTAATGTACTGAACTTTGTTTTATATTTTTAGTATGAGCATGAATTACAAATAACATTTTTGAGTTAGCTAGAAACGTGTAAATGCTTCGAGTTTATTGAGTGTTAGTCCCAAAACCAGGAAGGAGCCTGGTACAAAGCCATATGTGGTGCGCTTTAGAAAAATTAGAAACAGAATTTTGCCCCCGTCGATTATTTATACAAGAAAAACAATTAAAATATTTGATGCACGTTTTTAGTTATTTCAAGAGCAACATTTTGCCCCCTAATGATATAATTTAATTACCTTATTTTTACGGTAAATTTATTGTAGTGTAGCAGTAAGTATGATGGATGCCTACAATTTTTCGACAAGAACGTGGTGCAATAAATTACTCACGTAATTTTTGTAAAATAAATAACATTTTAATCCAAATTTTTTTTTGTAAGTTATTGTCGAAATTTTCTGGGACTAATAGTAAAGCAGTTTACCACATTGCATGACTTTTTGATCATGCAGACCCTGTTTGAATGGAGCGGCTTCGTTTTTTTGTTACAGAAACCTGTCAGAAGAGTACATTGTGCGAGTGCCTGTTACGTAAGATTTTGTGCCAAAAACTGCTTTTTGTGCTTTGCGTTTTGTGTTCGTATTATAGATTGCATTTTCGAATTGCCTCATTAAGAACCAATCTATCTTAATTACCGAAATAGTTTAATAAAAAAATTTTGCAGGCCGTTTACCACAAAAATTTGTTTAAATATATTATTGAAACGTGTAATCACGTTGTAATGTGTAATTGTAATCGACTTTTAAAAAGTTTCCTTTACAACCCTTTATTGGATAATTTTTTAAGTTTTTCGCCATAAATGTCACGGATACAAATTAATGCGCATCGTAATTCATTTTTGCGTAATATAAAAATTATTAATTGTATAACCGCCGCGCGCCGTAGACGATAATCCCACGATTCACTTTTGATCGTGGAAATTAAATTATCCCCATCGGGTACCAAATTTTTAATACCTAAAATAATCCACGAAACATAAGTTTGGAATACAAATAAACGCAGTTGTATGGAGTAGGAAGATTAAAAATTACTTTCAACTTACCCTTCGGTTATTTAATCGCATTTGAAGTTTAGCTTTGTAATCATTTAACTTAATTTTGACCGTGTTTGGGGGCGGTTTAACTTAATTCGCAAATTGTATTGCAGTTTAAATGATACGAAATGTAATTTTCAGATATTAACGGCGCCATTTAACAATTTTTCTTTTAATTAATATTGGTAATCGTATATAATCGAGTTATACGAGATGCAAAGAAAAAACTGACAGAAAAATGATCAAATAATTATTTAGCATAATAATATTTAAGGGAGAGGTCAGCAAAATAAAAATTTGAAATATGAAAAATAAAAAGTAAAAGTAATTATAAAAATTAAATTATTTTTTGTTTAGTAATAAATTTTAAAAAATCGCCCCCGTCGCCCTTCTCTGGGTCTGCCACTGCTAGACAGAGAAAGATTAGGCACTGAATTCGGGTTGTTCCATTATGCTGGTCTATCTACGCCTGACTTCCCGCAAAAATTTGACTAGTAAGCCATTTTTACGTTGCAATTTTTCACATCCGAAGTGGAGCGGCAAAAATTCCTCATCAACTAAACTCTTCAGAAATGATCGACAAACTGTACTTAATTCGGATTACTGCGTTGTTTCATTGTTCAGGAAGTCTGCAACTAAACCGCGTGACTGTTTATTGATAAATTTGAAAGTAATATGTGCGGGTACAATGCTTTGTATAATTTATAATATAATCTTGATTTAGACAACTTTAAAATGTAATTTTACATTTACCGAGAACTGATGAGGGCATGATTGTAGTGCATGACGTTATTTAGTAAAAGTTGCCATTATTACTTTTCCATTATTACTACATTTTTACTTTAAATGAAGGATATTCTTTTCGGTTCATTGTTGAGTTGATTAATCGATTCGGTTGGTTAAACAATGCAAAAGCTTTAAATTTCAGTATTATACTTGCCAGGTTTGACTTTTTAGAAGAATATACTCTTAGTCAAAATCTGAGATTGAAAGTTTTTTCAAATTCCTTATCAAATCGAAATTCCAGCATTGATAGATCCGGACGATGTAAAGTAAAAAGTTTATCCAGCATTTAAAAAAATATGAATGAATATGCTCTACCTACTAATTTCTTAATGTCTCTCTAACTAAATTGGTGTTTCTAATAAAAATATTCTAACTTTTTCTATCGCTCACTTTAAAAACAAAAATAACGAACAAATTTTATTAATAACATTTTTTTACTAAATTCATTGCAATCAATCTAACGACGTATTAATGACACGATTGTTGGTAATATGGTGTACGTTTCAAAGGAACGAAGTTTCTTATTGTTCCATATTGAAACTCGAGGTACCTACTACGTAATCTGTTGTCGATTAAACTTTCAAACTTAAAAATAAAGTTCGAGTTTGCCGAAAAAATAATGAAAACCTTAACTGATTTTTTCAAAAATTTTAATTTTTACTTTGTTGTTGTTTTACCAAGGGCAACAAGAATTTGCATTGTGAGGCAAGAAGTGATTCGAGCGAATAGGAACTATAAAATTAATGTATTAAGCAATTTTTAATTATATCCGTTAATATAATAAATTGTATCATAAAACTTCAATTTTTCATTTCATTTTGCCCTCACTAAGAAATAAAATTTCTATTATTACAAAGTCTGAATCAACTCATTTTTATAACAAAATCCATAATACAAGTCTTTTTGTGCTCAAACTGAATGCTTGGCTTAATTGCGTTAATAATACTGAAATATCAAATTAATTTTTGGAAAAATAGTAACTTTTTCGTCCTTCATTAAAATTATTGGAAATTGAAATCATTTTATATGATTTAAAAAGCTTTAATTTGTTTTTCGCGTCGCGAAAGAAGTAATTTCTCATTAAATTCTCCACATTCAGTTTGGAAAAAAATTAAATATTTTTTTTATTAATATTATTTTCGATATTATTAATACCTCGTCGATAAGTACATGTCAAAAACTTCAAATGGAATCCTTAGTGAATGACGCTTATTGGTTTCCTTTTTGCACATAATAACCGTATTCTACGCTTGAATAATGAAAAACTGGGTCGAAATCTTTTATAACTTTTAGTTTCAACTGTAAGCTCAATTTTATTACTACATAGGAAAAACTTACTTTAAAATGTATGCTGTTAAAAATTAATATCAACTCGTTTCTCCACGTTATGTTCCTTTCTGTGGTTGTTAAAATACATACAACAAAAACAGCCAAGTGGCGCTCGGGATTAGTATTTGGAACATTTCAAAAGTCTCTTTCTGCTCGTCCTTACAGCAAAAACCCAATAAATAAAAAAGTACAAACGTACTTAAGTATTTAAATTGGCACGTAATAAATGCACGAGAATTATAATTGCGTTTGTACATCACAATCGTTTTCTAGACAATTTTTGACGATTGTAATTTTCCAGACCGATGACCGAAAGATTTAATTTTAACTTCGAATGTAATGAAAATTTAAGCAAATTAATTTTTGTTTTATCAAATCAAGGGACTACAGGATAATACTGTTATCTGCATGTCCTACAATTAGGGCAATTTCTTTATGTTTCGCTTAATTCTAATTAAATCTCCAAGTGGACCAATTAGTAAAATAATTAATTGAGATAGCTGAAGTGAGTTAAATGAGAAATATTCATGCGAATGTTTCTAAAATTTTTAAAGGAATTCGTTCCTTAAGGACCAATTGCACTGTTCGAGGAGGTATTGCTATATTAAATTTTCATCAGCTGATTTCCTCAAAACAGATTAAATTGTTACATTTCAAGATTTATAGATTCGCTGTTGTATCCGACGCTTTCCTTCACAAATTTTACCGAAATTAAAAGGCGTCAGATTAATTTTACTAATCATTGATGTATACCTAATTTAACAATAAATTTGCTTTTTAGCAAAAATATGTATACAATCAAAAGTCCTTGAAGGCCCTTGATATCACCATATTAAGGATATGCTTGATGAAGAACCAGCTTTTAAATTATCCAGCATAGACAGCGCTTCGAGTGCTTATCTCTCAGATGACTCTTCTTTTGTTGAGCACCAGGTAAAGTTAATAAAACTTAAGGAGAGAATACAGCGACTTTATTTCAGCACAAAAATAAAATATTTCAGATGCGGATGACGTATTTTCATTTCTAAAATTTAACGAAAGTTTAATTACGAAGACAAACAAAAAGTTGAAACCACGCAACAAAAATAACAATTGGGATGCTGTGATGAGACAAATCCAACGAAATACTCTTGAATTATTAAAATATAAAAGAGCTACAAAAACAGAAATTGTTATTCTCAAAATCAATTACCTGATACTTTTACATCTCAGAACAACAAGATATAAATTATTAGAAAAACTTCAAAAAAATGAAAACTAATTATTTAAGAAATTCAAAATTGGAGTTTAGCTCTTCGAAAAAATGTGCATCAGCCAACTGATAAAATTTAGATTAAGATAAAAGATAGCTTTAAAGATAATAACGAAAAAAAGTGAAGAAAATACGAATATGCAAAATAAAATAAAGTAAATAGCGATTACCTGAAAATTCGGTTTAAAATACTCCCTTGACACCTGGGAGTCTTATAAAACGTCGAGAGTAAATAATTTCTTTTTTAGTATACAAGGTGATGCATAATATAATAAAACTAACAATGGTATCGGTGCACTTCTGGCCCTATCGTGGTGTTTTACTGTGTGTTTTTGCATCTTTCTGTATTTCAAGTCTTGTATCAAAATTCGACATCGTCGTTCACCACTGATGAGATTACGATAGGACCATGACACGCAAACAAAAACTGATCGCTGTGTGAGTCGATATAGTTCAGGCTTATGTTTGTTATTATTAGAATAAAAGTAATATATTTTCTTACACTTTCAATATTTCTTTAAAATAAAGATAAATAAATATACCGTCAAATTTCGAAGTACCTATGCCCAACTTTAATTATTGCATCTATTAATATAAACAAATAAGCCATCTATAAAAGCACACTTGAATTATCCCACATTTAGTGAAAAACACGCTACTTCATAAATCAAAAATTTAAGTAATCTGAGCTAAGCAAACAGCTTAATTTCAAAATTATTTAACTTCATTAATTTGTTGAGTTAAGAAACTTAACCAAGTGTACATTGTACGCTACGTAAATCATTAATATCTCGTGAAGCTAAATTGTAATCTCTTTTAGTTAATTTTTCCGTCAGTGAATGACACAAATAATAATTCTTTATTTTTGTTATTAGTAAATATTAAAAAAAAATCAAATTAAAAGTTAAAGTATAAAATCGACGAATCAGCAAAAATTAATAGCGCGTTGGTAAGCTAACTAATTTTACATTGCTCAATGAGCATCGGTTCGGCCAGTTTTAATAAATTAACCTTCATTTTTATTTACAATTATTTTTATAAAAATAATAATCAAGATATTTTCTCAAATAAACATTTTAAAAATATTTTAATCAAACTTGGCGAAAAGCCTTGAAATTTTTTTTTTAGATTTCGATTCGTACAGCCCCACCGAGATTCAAGCAAAAGCTACTTGGTAAAGTCACCTAGCGGCGATTTAAAAATATAAATTTTGTACAACTAAAAAGTAATAAAAAAGTTTTTGAACTCAAATTTAAGCCAATATTGAAAAACAACCATTAATACAGGAAGGCATTCGGAATTTTAATAAAAATGATTTATGTTACAACTTGGAAACTAATAATAGCGGATAGTACAAATTTATAAACAACCAAAATTATATCAAAATCAATATAACTTCAGGCTAACTTGGTATAATAATTATATTTAGCAAAGGTGCAATACAGGGTGGTCGTGGACGTGCATTAATAACCCGAAATCAAAAAATAAAATTTTTATTTTAAATTTAACGTTTTACAATTTAATAAACTCATTTTTATACACCAGGAACGTACTGTCTAATAAAATCGAGGTGTTTGCTTACTTTTGTGTAAACAGATGGAGCAGTACAAGTTCCGCATGGATTTAAAGTCCACGAGGCAACTCCCATAAGCAATCCATTCTGGACCACGGGGCCACCGCTGTCTCCTTGACACACACCTTCGCATTGCGTATTATATCCCACAAAACAAATCATAGTGTAATCCAAAGGTCTAGAACTACCAATCAATCTTATCAAATTGTTTGAACAATCTAGAACAAGCAAAATGTTAGCACGTTATAAAATTCAACTGAAAACTGCTACCATTCAAAGACTGGATACGAAGTTGAATATATTGCAATGTCGTAGGTGTAATTGGATTGGCAGAAGTTAAATAACCCCATCCGGAAACCCACCCTAATCCTCCAAATTCTTGATTATCAACGGGCAAACGAATACGATTTACGGCCAAGGTATATCGTAGCGGTGTTGCAAGTTCAAGCAACGCAATGTCGTTAGCGGCCACACCGCTGTAAAACAAAAGTATACCCAGCAAATTTTTTAATAATTAGTTGACTTACCCTGGAAATCTTGGATGAATAATTTGGCGTGCAATTCTGACCCTTTGTACATCTGGATGATTTTCGCCTTGGTTTAACAAACCTGCTATCACCAAGGTGTTGGCAGGTGATCCTAGAATGCAATGTCCTGCTGTAACAACCCAATATTGGGTCAAAATTGACCCGCCACATATGTGTTGCCCATTCAGATGATAGGAGACTTGGTAGGGAAATTGATTCCTCGCGGCCGGTCTTCCTCGTACTATTCTTCCCTGCTGTCTTGATAACGTAACATTTTTGAGAACACTCGGTTCTAGACACTCCGCCAAGGCTAAAATAAGATTTTTATGATTTTTATTATGTTCAAATTTTGGCTTAAACGTAATTACCCGAAAAACCTACTAATATCAACACAATTAAAAAGTTAGCCTTCATTGCGGTCGCTTATTAATTGCCAAAATATATTTTCAAATCTAATTTATATAATTTTATTTATTATCTGAATCTTGCAATCTTATCTTAGCAATGTTATCTAAATTTTTATTCAAACTACAATAATAAAAAATATACTGTCGTCTTATTTAAAAACATATTATTTTCGCTTTACTAGTGAGGCGTCAAATCAACATTTCGCATTCGTCGGAAGATCTCAAAGCGAAAATGTTTGATCAGCGAAGTTTTCCTAAAAAAACTCACATGTTTTGGCCGATTCTTGTTTATTTGCATCTGGTGTCGTAAAAATATAAAATAATCTTGCGTTATAAAACTTGGCAATCTTATCTTGACACTTTAAGAAGTGGCTCTTTAAGATTGAAAAAACAAAAATGACGTGTAGAATTTCCTGCCTTAGAAATGTTTAAATCCGGCATAAAAATTGATTGACCTTTGTTACCACTAGCGATAATGGAAGAAAGTTGCCTCTTCTGATAAAGAAAAAGATGTATCGATGTTGTGTTAAAAACATGTTCCGGGGGTCCATTTTTCCAAAATCGTGTTACTAATGCAAGTTAACATTTAAACCAAAGTTAACCAATACTGCTTGATTAAATAAATAATATTACTAAAAATTGATCATACTGTATATAACATCTCACACCACACTGTCGTTCCCACACAAAAATTTATTATTCTTACACAAATTCGGTCGTGTAGGTATGTACTCTCTATGTGCGCTTAGCAAAGGGCTTATTTCAGTAGTAAAATCGTCCAATTACAGAGATGTTTCCCATTACTACACAATTTCTCAAGAACAGGAGTACATATGCAGTAAAAGAGATCACTCAGGAATGCATCAGTGCAGCGATTTACCACCTTACAAGGAAGGAAACAAAACTTGTAATTTAACGTACGAACAATTTCAAGACAGCAATAATGTTGGCTGTATTAACTGGAATCTTTACTACGAAAGTTGTTTGGAAGGTGGGCAAAATCCATTCCAAGGCACCATTTCGTTTGATAACATCGGTCTCGCCTGGGTAGCCATTTTTTTGGTAAGTACAACCATTAGCAATTAATCCCAAAAAAGAAAATAGTGGAAAAATCACTTTGAAATAATCTATATTTTTTTAAAAGCTTTTTACCTATCCACAAAAAGAAATAAGTTTTATAAGAAATAGAGAATATTTAAGAAAATTTTCAATGACGATCGCGTTTTTGCTAAGCCTCAAAGAAATCGGCATGCAGAAAATTTGCGTTATTGTCGTACGAAAATTAATTTTATTGAGGTATATTTAGGTCTGTTAAACCAATTTTTAATTTTCCAACGTTTCGGGCTATTTAAGTGGTCCATTTTCAATGCTATGTATGATCTTTGGGCTTATGTGGATGACCGCCCCATAAATAAAAATTCCCTGGGAAGTCATCTTGGCTTAATAGTCATACTTCCTAAATCTGATAAGGCATTTGAAGAAGAAGTTGTTATATTATTGTAAAACTTTAATCGCAGATTAAAATCTAACTCACCGTTATGAAACTGGGCATTAATGTTCCGGTTTAAGACTAAACCATCCCGTATAAGCGGCGAACATAATTAAAATTTATAACCGATTATCTAAAAATAAACAAGATAAGTCAACACTATAAAATTCAAATTATTTCATAAACTATTAGCAACATTTAAAGTAGGCAATAACAAATTGATAAACCGTGAAGATCCTTTAAATTTTAAAGTAATTTAGTAGAACTGCAAAGGATAACAAAACGACTAGTTTCGAGAAATCACTCTAGATAATTTTCTGAAGGATCTATTGACTTTCTCGAGAATCTGTTTTGTGAGGAATTGCTGCTTATTTAATTTCCAACAAAAAATTAGTTTAAAAAATTGACGTGTTTTGAAAATAAGAGCATACCATTTATAAAAATTAACGATTATATATTTGGGTTATTTAACATCAAATGGTACAATCTGGTTTTTTGACTTGGAAAATTCATGTTAGGTAAAACCTTATCTAATTTTACCTAGATAAATTTTTAATTAATTTAATTAAGAAAATAAGTTAATCTCGTGGTGCTTTGGCAAGGGAAAAGCATAAAATCTAGCTTGAATTGACCTTTTTCCTACAGACTATTGGAAAGAGGACAGTTTTTTAAGTATATTTTTTTAAATTCAAGGTGAATTATTCATTACTTTTCGAGAAAACGGCATTTAAAAATCGAAATTTTACATGCATTTTAGATAGGGATTAAACGATGATTTCTACACGGGTATTCTGTTACCGGTACGTGCCCACGTATACTATTACAGCTGTATTCACAAAAATATTGTAAAACGCTCTCTAAATCTATTTTAGTTAGAACGTGTTTTAAGACTTAGAGAGCGTTTTAACTTTTGTTCATTCATAAACGGTTTCTAAAGCTATTTTAACTAGAATGGTGTTAAAATACCGATTTTAGTGAATTTGGTGTCTTCGAATTATATGAAGTACTAACTGAATAAGTGAACTAAAGTATAACCTAAAAGTTGTTTTATTGTATGTATGAATGTATAGCACGGGTAGGCAACTCCTGTATAAAATTTGTGGCGAAACGCCACCTGGTGTTACATTTTGTATATTTGAATATTTCTATTTAGAAGGTTGTAGCAATAACTAAATGTGTCTTCATTTTTTATAATTATAGTGTCAACTTTCCTTAAAATAGGTTTAAAATTGGTTTAAAGAAGGCACCATCCATTTTTAAATAATGTCAAATTAAAATACCGTTAGCGAAGGTTTGTTAAGCTAAAATACGTTTATGAATAGTGTTTTTTGACGTTTACCATAAATAGGTTTAGAGAGTTTTTTAAGTCTATTCTAAATTTTTATGAATACAGCTGTTATTATAGTCTTTGCCATTGAACTAGTATTTAATGAACAGAGTTTTTATTTAGACAAACGCATAACTAAATTTTAAGGTGGATCCGTGATTTGTCGTGGTTGCTTTACGCTTACTCGCTAAAAACATTCCTGAATGTAGCTCGCCAAAGGTGCTACTCGAAAGAGATAAATCTCATTTTAGAGTGCATCCGAGATTTGCCTAAAACGCACAAAACATATCCCCCTACTCTGCTGCAACTCTGTAAATGTGCTGTT
Organism: Cantharis rufa; assembly: GCA_947369205.1. NCBI lineage: Eukaryota > Metazoa > Arthropoda > Insecta > Coleoptera > Cantharidae > Cantharis > Cantharis rufa. Next base: position 17,821,943 of record OX376307.1, on the reverse strand, counting down.
ACTAGCAAGGCCTTCTTCATGCACGATGTGCACTCGACAGAGTAACAATCTCGTCTCCAGTCCCAGTCCAGTCTATAAATTTCTTAGAGTATGTGAAGATGACGTTGAGTAATTTCAGGGATTTACTAACCCGTGATGCATTGTAGCAAATCTTGAAGCGGGTGGGGTGAGTGGTGAGGGAAGGAGTAAGGAGGTGGGAAATTGGGGTTTACTTGCAGATTACAAAGATAAACGATGACTGGCCGTTTCGATGTGTTGATTATCTTGACGGTGAGCTTAAGAACATGTTTAGCGGGTGCTACAGGTGATTTTGAAGTTCTTGACAAATTCGTCGATTGTGTCTTGATCGATACTGTTTCTAGTGAGGCTGGCTAGGATGAATGCAAGTGCTCTTGGTGTCACTTCCACTTGGTCCTCTTGATTTGGTTGCGGGATGGGTATTTTTTCTTCGTATGTACATATGAGGCTCAGTTATCCTGTGCGGTTTGAATCTTGGGTAAAAGTCGGGTTTGCTTCTTTGGTATCTCCTGAGTGGCGAGGGAACGTATTTGTCCATTTGTCATTCGGTTTTGCTAGCTACGGTATCCCTGGTAGTTGTCGGGGTAGTTTGCGCATGTGGCCGGTTCCTCCCTGGGTATTGCGCAAGTCGAGGTGAGATGCGCTTCTGCTCATTTCATGCAGCAGGGACCTGTGTGGCAACATATTTGTGCGTGTCCGAACGATTGACACTTGTGGCATTGACCAATCTTGGGTTTCACGCTCTCCAGGAGCGTGATGTTGAAAATTCTCTTTGCGTCTTCGCTTTTCCTTAGAGTTACGCGGTGCATTCCTGCCGCGAACTCGAACTGAAAACCTCGTCTTAGTAGGTCGTTTTTAACTGCGACCAGGAGCACATTCGGTGAGATACCTCTGACCACTACCTTCAGTGGTTTGTCCTCATTGAGTTGGTAGAAAAAGAATCCACCTCCTTCTGAGTTAAGTGCGTCTTCGAACAGTTTCAGCATATACCGGTGATCTTTTTGGAATGCCGGGGTGATTGCGAGTTCACTCGCAACATTCCTAACCTTGGTGAACTTGATTGCACAATCATCCATTCCTTGGCAGAGCATAGGTTATTTGCCTGCATCCCTCAGCGTGATTGGGGGATCCTGGATCTTCTCGCAGGTTGTCTGGTGGGGGTGTTTCCATGACTCCTTTGTTGACTACTCCGTAATGCAGCGGAGCTTGATCTGCTGCTCGGTATGTTTCGGTAGTATGCAGGGTCGTCTTCTTCGGCGTCTGTGTCGGCATCCATTTCATCAGAATGGTTTTCGCGGGTTCCGTCATCAAACTTGTTTCTGGACCTGATGTCCTCGGTTGACGAGCTTGATGGGTTTGATTGAGTGAACGATCGAGTGATTGACCCCTCTTGTTCGTGACCTCCACGAATTCCATTTTGTCTTGATCTATTGAGGGCTCAATGATGACGATTTTGAATTCCTGCTGGGTCGGTGCGGTTTCTGCCGTTGTGGTACCTTGGAGTGTATATTGTCCTGTTCCAAAATCACTTCTTTAATTTTGAATTTTAAATTTATTTTTGTATTTAAATTTTATTTTAATTTTGTAAATTTGAAAATTTTATTTCATTGTGTTGTGAATTTAAATTTAATTTGTGTAAATATGTCAAGTTGTAAATATTTTAAATTTTGTTCGTGCCAATATTTTTTATTATTTTATGTTGGTACGAAAAATGTATTATAACTAGGTTTTTGGCCAGGTCCGTGAGAGCGATAGCCGCGTTACGGAGGGTCTCCGTTAAACGTTTTGATTTTCCGTCTCTATTTGAGATTTTTGATTTTAATTATTAGTAAGAATAAAGTTTCTTGTTTGCGTAAGTAAAGTTTTTATTATAAATGTGGAAAAAGAGTCTCGTGTTCGGAAAAATGGGTGACCCGCGAAAAAATTAAGTTTTTTCAGGAAGAATTAGTTATTTTATAAATTAGAAGGAGCCGGATCATCTCAATATGTATTCATCTATTCTTTGTTGAAGTTCAGCAGTAATTCTATTGTTCTCTGCACGTTGTAGTGCATACTTCCTCTGAACTTTGGTGATTGCTGTCTTCCTCTCGCATTCTTACTGCTTCTGGTATAGCATGAGGGCTTCCAGTTCTTGTACTGATGGTACTCCTGCCATTGCCTTGCTTATTGTATTATGAAATAAAAATTTCAAATTGTTTGTTACAAAATAAGCTCTTTTCGGATGCCAAAAATTTTCAAATAGCAGTTAAGCGGGTCAACTGAATTGTTAGACGAAAACTTGGAAGCTGAAATGTAAACTGTTAGTAAATCGGCAAAAAAAAACTTTTAAAAATTCGTAAAGAATTAGTAGTCAGTAGGTGGTCGTGTGCAACTATGTGCAATCGTATCTGATCGCTATCACTACGAGTATATCTGAGCACACGTACCGGTAACAGAAATCGTGGTTTAATCGATTGTTAAATACCGTTTTCTCGAAAACTAATGGATAATCCACCTTGAATTTTTTTTAAATGTTTAGAAAATTGTTCTCCTTCCAATAGTCTATAGGAAAAAGTTGAATTCGTGAGATCAATTAACTGATAGTAACCCGCGTTTTTATCTCAAGTAGCCATAACTTGGGTTTACATTTGGCATCACAAATAAAACGCGCTGTATCAAACATTATTTCCTATAAATTAGTATTCACGATTCAAAATTATTTTTCCTGCAGTGAAGTCAAGAATACATTATGTATTATCATGAAAAAACTCTTACGTCCTGAATTACTTAAAATTTCATCATTACATCACTCTAATGGCAATAACTTCTGCAATTTTAAAACTTGTTAGATAAATCTTAGGTATAAGATATTCGTAAGCAATTCCATGTTGAAATGATTAATTTTTGTGCCATTACCAGTAAAATTTCAAAAAGTTTAAAAAATCCAATTTTTATTATTTCTATAATTTATAATTTTTAAAACACCAACAATCCTCAAACACAAACAAGGGAGCCCCATCAAAACTTTAGCACCCCTGCTTCCCGAGAACGTAAAAAAAGTTTTGATTGAATTCGACCACATTACTAAACAAAATTTGGTTAAATGTTCATTTTAGTGCAAGTGGCAGACGGTAATGTTCAGACATATAGAACGAAAATTAGCAATGCTAAATTTACGACAGTTTCAGCAAACGTCAATTAGAATCTGTTTATAATTGTTTGTGTAAATTTTAATTAAAGCTTATGGCTATCACAGCTATTAAAGCTTATGTGCTACCTCCTATCATTTACTAAATTTCTCTACCTAATTTCTAATCGAATCAATTAGATACTACCTAACGACGTGGTTGTCTAATACACATTTTGATATCTCCGTTTTCCTTTTATATTAAAAAAAAAAATCCATTTTAATTGTTTACGTTTTAGGTAATTTCCCTAGAAGGATGGACAGATATTATGTACTACGTGCAAGACGCTCACAGTTTCTGGGATTGGATATATTTTGTACTTTTAATAGTGGTAAGGCTATAAATTTTAGTTTTTATAAATATATAGGATATCTAAGAAAAGAAATCGAGAAACTCATTAGGATTGTTTCGTTCTAGATCGGTTCCTTCTTTATGATAAACCTGTGCTTGGTAGTTATAGCGACTCAATTTTCGGAAACCAAAAAGCGAGAGATGGAAAGAATGCGATTAGAACGTGCCAGATTTCAAAGCACAAGTACTTTAGCTTCATCAACTAATAACAGCGAACCGACGACGTGTTACGCTGAAATAGTGAAGTACATAGCGCACCTCTGGAGAAGGAGTAAAAGGAGAATAATAAAAAAAGTACGGCTGTTCAGATATCGCAGGGAGCAGCGAAGAGAAAGAAAAATAATTGCAGGAGAGACAATAAGACTCAACTTTAATAAAAGACACCATCCATGCTGTCCAAGATTAAAACAAATAGTAAGAAAATAATTTAAAAATTTTGTCAACTTAATATTAATTTATTATCCACTTATTATATTATTCAAGCTGGCATTTCAATTTGCAAATTTTCTTACAAGAATTTCTTATAATTTTCTTTGTAGCAGCTATCCTCGAGTGTTTCCAGTACTCAAGTAGTGTCAAGAACTGGCTCAATTTGTATTCCCGAGAGCACTTCTAAAGAACAAAAGGGCGATGAAACAGAAACTGCAACAACAAAACGGCCCAGCTTGTTAAGAGTACCATCGATTTCTAATCAAAGCGTAGGATCGAATAATAACGACGTAAGTCCACAAAATTTTGTCTAAATTTTATTATTATTCATTTTCGTTTCAGAGTCCGACCAATCTGTTATCTCCGCCATTGATCCAAACCCACCGTCGCCGTTCCTCGGTTATGTTTAGCGACGTAGTCGTCCGGCACGGAGAAGAAGAATCGCCCACAACTCCGAGTGCGTCTTCGAATATACTCAACTCCAATTCGGAACTGCTCGACAAACGGAACGTGTGTTCCAGCGAAAAGATGACGCAAACTGGTGAGTTTTCGTTATTTCTACAGAACAGAATAATAATTATATGTTGCGATAGGCGACGGAAATATTTGGCAAATATCGACCATAGCAAATCAGCAACAAATTTTACAAACGCAACAACAAATAGCAACGGATTGTTGCGAACTGTTAAACGGAGAAGCGATGACTTGTCAAGAACTTTTAGCACTTGGAGCGATCAACGCGGCGCTTCCGACTGGCCAAATAACGCTCGACACGTTTTTGGGATCTCTCTCCAAAGGTTTAACCAACAGGCCCAGTAATATAGACGACGTCGGTGGCCAACAAGGAATGGACGACGATTACTCCTGTTGTCAAGATATGTGGCACTGCGAGTCGGAATACCAAAACGAAAAGCGATCGAGATGTTATGTGATTTTTTGTACCACGATTAAAGGGATCTTCAAGTTGTTTAGATGCGGGCGAAGATACGTCCAACGATTGGTCGAGCATAAATACTTTCAGCAGGGAATTTTGTTGGCAATTTTGGTGAACACGTTGTCGATGGGAATCGAGTATCACCAGCAGCCTGCAGAACTAACCACGATCGTCGAAATGAGCAACGTGGTCTTTTCGGCAATATTTGCCATCGAAATGTTGTTGAAAGTGATTGCGGAGGGTCCATTCGGCTACATAGCTAACGGATTCAACGTGTTCGACGGTGTGATTGTAATATTGAGGTAATTTCGCTCGCGTCTCGAATCAAACTTGTTTTATAATATTTCGGCTTTTTTTAGTGGAGTCGAATTGGTCCAAAAATATTGGGGTAATTTCCAAGGAGATTCTGGATTGTCTGTTTTGAGAACTTTTCGTCTCTTGCGGATTTTGAAGTTAGTAAGGTTTATGCCAAATTTGAGAAGGCAACTTTTCGTGATGCTTCGAACCATGGATAATGTCGCCATTTTCTTTTCTTTACTTATTCTCTTCATTTTTATTTTTAGGTAAGTTTTCGATTAACTTTTTCACATAACGGGAAATTGAACAAAAATGAACACATTTTGTAACAATTTTAAACAAAACAAATTAAAAATGTAGCATTTTCGAGTCTGGTCGTCGAGCAAAATTGTGTGGATTATTAAAATACATAATGGATACAATAAAATAGTTTTGGCAACTTCCCTCAAGGTAGGGGTGGCAATTGATATTAGATATTTATTGTGTCCTAGGACGTTGTGTTGATAAAATAATTGATATAAAAAAAAAATATTTGAATGTTTAGAATAGAAAAATTGATGTTTTATGTTCATATTTGCAAAATTTTGGTTTGAACGTATATCTATCACTCAACATCACTACTTATACTACTTCTCATACACTCTTTTCTTTTATCTATTCGACACTACTTCTCAAAAAGTCATCCTGCCTTTTGGGCTGCACCTATAATACCTAAACAGCACTTTGTACATAATCACTACCTACCTATATATTATTATTATTATTATCAAGCTGTATATAAAGCTTACTATTTACTATATTATATACCTAGTTTACTTATTTACTATTAATTTACTAAATGATGTCAATTTTTAAGTGATTATACCGACGACTCTCGATTTATTAGTGATATTAATGTCGTTCTATGAGCACCTAGTACACCATAAGCAAAATTTAAAGGGACATTCTTAGTGGCGTCTCGTCTGCCAGGTTTGTTCTTCCGAAAGCCTGGCTGCCGAGACACACCGAGATTGTCGCTTGGCTTTTGCCCAAAGCATCAAAACACTTAAAACAAAAATTTGTATAAATTCAAATTGTACTTAATTAAAGCCATTTTGGCTGTTCTAGTATCCTTGGTATGAACCTTTTTGGGTGCAAGTTTTGTGATGTCAAAACCGATGGCAAATGCCCATCTACGGATGATGAAGAGAAAGATAGAAAAAACTTTGACTCGTTATTGTGGGCCATAGTTACAGTTTTTCAGGTATTTTCAACCGGTTAATAAAAATGCACACTCAGGTCAATGTGAGATCTCCGATTATCTATTTAAGTAAATCTTGGATCTCGCATGTCATTATAATCGACTTAAAAATGTGATTATCACTCGGTGATACTTTTGCCAAAAATATTTGCGAGAAATTTCTGATAGCCCATTCGAAATATAACTCAAACTTTTCGTGTGCTATGAAAATTTCGACTCTAGCTTTTATACCAGTTAGTTTGATTGCCGCGAATTGACTATCATAAATTTTTTTCTACAATAACAAGGTAAGTAATTTGGGCTTATATTTTTATTCTAACGTTTCGGCATGCTTCCTTTTTACTTCACACGCTTTTGTATTTTTTTTTACTCAAGTTTCTGCTTGCAGTTTATACAATTTTGAGCAAATGACAAATTATTGCTATATAAACAATAGACAATTTGTTGTTGCACTCGTTTTTAATTTTCAATCTGTCACCCCTACCATTGAAACATAAAGCTACACATTTTTTGTAGTTAAAAGTTATGATTTTGAATGGTAGAATAATTTCACTTATAAGTAGTAAAATCATTATAATTTGAAATCATTGACCCTAAAAATTTTTTGATTTAGTAAAAATTAGTGGATTAACCAATGACGGATCCATTCCAAATACTTTGCATCAAAAAAGATGGATGGATCCGCCTGTGGGATTAACGAATTTACTAACACTTGTAGTCTTTTGATCCGTAGAGTTAATTAAAATTTTGATAACCTAATCCAATAGATTTAAATTTGTTCAATAATTAGCACTTTGTTGATTGTATGACTTACGGTAAATTAGCAACGAGGTGTGACTAAAAAGCTTTTTTAGAATTCACCACGAGTTCTGCTGAGACATTTTGGCAGTTCTTCAGATTTAAGCTATTCGCAATCTTAAAATTAATAAATTTATGATTTATTTTTGTACATCAATATTTGTCCTTTAATAATTTAAATTTTCATTAAGAGATGGTATCATGGGTCATGAATAAATTCCGTAAACATCTAAATTTTGATTTGAATTTAGTTTTTAAATTTTCACTACAATTTTTGGCATACGAAATTCGCCTTAAAACTTTTTTGTCACATCTCGTAGAACATTGCGAATCCTTACCCTGCAGATCGATTATTATTTTTGATGATAGTTATGGTAAAGCATAATGTTTTTCAATTTGAGAACGACGTGAACATGCTTCGTTTATCCAAAGAATAGCGAAACAAAAAATTCTTGACGCTTCTCAGTATACACTTGCCACACAAAATATTCACAGAAAATTTGCACATCCTCGACTACACTTCGCGAAACAACATAAAAGTTATTTAATCTACATAAATATCAATTAATCAAGTACCGCGAAGTTCTTCTGCAGTTGGCAGTGACTAAATTCGACTATTGCAAGTACTCTCATTACAATGATTAAGTACTCCATTATTGCTGCAATCACATAACTTCAAAACCAACTCCACTTGAAATTTCAAACAGTGATTACGTACTTAGCTACGATTAATGAAGTTTTTAGTTAAAAAAAAATCTAATGTTTCATCTGTAGGAAGCAAAATTTATAATCCTTTAGACGCACTAAACACTTCGAGCTTACACTAACAAACAGCTACACAACACACCAAATTTTTTAACTCACAATTGCAATAAGAATCAGCATATTTTGGATTTTGGCAGCATTCTGGGTATGTACCTGTTCGGTGGTAAGTTTTGCAAGTACACAGATACGCAAGGAATATCTCGAGAGTGTACCTGCACCATGATTGTGACCCACGACAAAAGATGCGAATGTGACAGAAAGCACTTCAACAACATCCTTTGGGCCACAGTTACAGTCTTTCAAGTGAGCTATTTACAATCTTTTTAATTTTTTTATTATAAAAGCGTTGACTAAACTTGCAGTTTTGATCATTGTTTTGTTATCTTAAAGCCGCACATTCTAAGAAATTTTACTTTCGTGTAGATTTTAACCCAAGAAGATTGGAACATGGTGCTCTCCAACGGAATGGCCAAGACGTCGCATTGGGCAGCTTTGTATTTTGTAGCTTTAATGACTTTCGGCAACTACGTCCTGTTTAACCTACTTGTTGCGATTTTAGTAGAAGGATTTAGTTCGGAAAGAAACGAACGAAGGGAACGGGAGCAACGAGAGATGGTACGAAAAATGTCTTGCAGATTGGAGCGTTACAAGAGAGACGCCTCGGACGATGGAAGCAAATCGATATCCAGTTCCACCGACAGTTGCGTTCATGTAAGTTACCAACCTACATAGTTCGAACAATTGTTAATTTAATTCCCCAAGGATGTAAAAAACAGTTGGAGATCTGCAGAGGAGCTGCGAAAATTAAATAGTTTCAACGAGCACAGATCCTCGTATGGATGCAGTCATTGCGATTGTCACGAAAGTGATCTCTCGCGAGAATGTTACTTCACCAAATTACTAGATCTTCACAGCATCAGCGATCCAAAGTGTAACATTCAGAAAGAATCCTATATGTTAAAATTACCGTCCAGGCAGGTAAGTTTAAACTTTCTATTTATATTGAAACATTTTCTCCACTCATCTTTTAGACGTCGCCGCCAATAATTACACATACCGCTGCCACTCCTCAAGACTCTCCCAGCACGACGCTCGACGATTTTCCAGAATTTCGTTATAGCGTCAGCGGACCATGCGAGCCGCCATTCTGTGATAACAATGTATGTAATTCTAGCAAAATATCTCTCGGCGATAACATATACACGGTAATTTTTAATTTCCCGATTTTCAAAGCACACATAACCGCAATTGTAATAATTTCAGTCGAGCAACATGGAACTCCTCAAACCTCCTCTATTGTCGCCACCTCCTTGCACGTTCAGACAATATGAGAAACCGCCTGAAGAAACCAGGCAATCGCTATCCACTAAATTGATTACACATAATGAACGAATCGGATCGAAGACGACTACGTATTCCGAAAAAGTAAGTGACTGCTACGGTAATATTTTCTTTCTACCGCCAAGTTCTAGGTTGCCGTGACGAATCAAGGAAATAAGCAAGAAAATTTAGAAGGTCTAGAGAAATCCAAGTTTCAGAGAGGCTACTCTTGGAAATTGCCTTCCCGATCCAGCTTGAGAAAGAAAAAAAGTAGAAGTGGATCCGATTCGGATGCAGTTCCGTTAAATAACGGACGAGATCATTCTCAATGTAACGGCGGAAGTATATCGAGACACGTAAGAGGACTGCCGAAACTATAATATCCCTACTTTTAACCAATTTTTCTATGTTAACAGGCAAGTTTGAGAAACGACTCGTTACTTCAATCGTCTATTAGAATACAAAATGATACGCAAAAGGACGCCCCAAACAATCGTAGTCTAAAAGGTGTTAGTCCTCAAAATTCGTTAAGAAACAGTTCGACGACCTACAGTTCCGTACCTCAAGTAAGCTATCAACTCAATGTTAAAAATAAAAGTATTCAAATGGAACGTTTTAGGTGACTTGGACATCCACGGTTTCGCGTCAAAACTCTCTAACTTCTCACATATCTTCCCAATCCAAAATTTGTTCGATAAAATCTCAATTTACGAAAAACAACAGTCCAACAATGTCGAGAAAACAAGGATGTCCTCAGCCGAAGTCGATCAACACGATAAAAGATGCATCCGAAAAGTCACTACCAAAAATAAATTTAGAAGAATATTCCACAACAGTGCAGCCCGAAAAAATGTCAAAACTAAAAAATTTTATGTTGATGATAGAGCCAAAAGGATACATGAAAGAAAGGGACGAATTTTCTTTATATGTTTTTCCACCCAACAACAGATTTCGAAAGCTTTGCCATTGGATAGTCGATCAAAAGTGGTTCGATAATGTCGTTTTACTATTTATAGCAATGAATTGCATTACTTTAGCCATGGAACGACCCAATATACCACCCGATAGCACCGAAAGATTTTTTCTTTCCAGCACAAACTATTTGTTTACCGTGGTTTTTGGAATTGAGATGTTCATCAAGGTTGCTATTTCAACACATAATAATAAAAAAGAAATTGAAATTTTGATTTATACTTTTCAGGTAGTGGCGTGGGGAATGTGTTACGGTCCGGATGCTTATTTCACATCGGGCTGGAATATTATGGATGGTTCCTTGGTCATAATATCGACAGTGGATTTACTTATGTCCTTAATCAGTGAATCCAGTCCTAGAATTTTCGGAATTTTACGAGTAATGAACTACGTGATTTTTTTAGTCCAAATTGTAACGAATCTTTTCTTACAGGTCTTCAGACTACTCCGCTCGTTACGCCCACTTCGTGTAATTAATAGAGCGCCAGGTTTAAAGTTAGTAGTACAAACTCTTCTGTCTTCCTTGAGGCCCATCGGAAATATAGTCCTCATTTGCTGCACCTTCTTCATTATTTTTGGAATCTTAGGGGTTCAGGTAAAATTTTAATATCAAAAACCGAACCAACATAAGTTTTAACTTTTGCAGCTCTTCAAAGGCGCATTTTATCATTGCAAAGGAGATAATTCCAGAGGCGTCAGAAATAAAACTGAATGTTTAGAGCAGCCTGGTAATCTGTGGGTTAATCAAAAATATAACTTCGACGATTTGGGAAAAGCGCTGATGTCACTATTCGTGTTAAGTTCGCGGGACGGATGGGTTAACATAATGTATACCGGCTTGGATGCGGTCGGAGAAGACCAACAAGTAAATTTTTGAAAATTAAATCAAACCCAAAATCAAAACTTGTTTTTCAGCCTGTTGTCAATTACTCCGAGTGGAGGTTACTCTACTTCATATCTTTCATTCTCCTAGTTGGATTTTTTGTGCTCAACATGTTCGTTGGAGTTGTTGTGGAAAACTTTCACAGGTGTCGCGAAGAACAAGAAAAAGAAGAAAGAGTTCGAAGAGCTGCCAAAAGGGCATTACAGATGGAAAAAAGAAGGCGAAGTGAGTAGTTTTGGCCAAATCGGTTATATTATGTAAATAATATATAACCGTTTTGATTTCAGAAATGAACGAACCCCCGTACTATATCAACTACTCTCATTGGAGACTATTTATTCATAACGTGGTTACTTCGAAATATTTCGATTTGGCCATTGCTGCCGTGATTGGTTTAAACGTGGTGACAATGGCAACAGAAAGTTACAAGATGCCCGAAATTCTCAATTACATTTTAAAGATTTTTAATTATTTTTTCACGGCGGTTTTTATTTTGGAAAGCACTATGAAGCTGATTGCGTTGGGTTTTCTTTTATATTTAAAAGACAAATGGAATCAGTTAGACGTGGCGATTGTAATATTATCCGTCGTCGGAATAATTTTGGAAGAACTGAAATCAAATATAATTCCCATTAATCCGACGGTATTGCGCGTTATGAGAGTCATGAGAATTGCTCGAGTTTTAAAACTGCTAAAAATGGCTAAAGGTATCAGGGCGCTGCTGGACACGGTAATGCAGGCTTTACCTCAAGTTGGAAACTTGGGTTTGTTGTTTTTTCTTTTGTTTTTTATTTTTGCCGCGCTTGGAGTTGAATTGTTCGGCCGGCTCGAATGTTCGGACGATCATCCCTGTCAAGGTAAGACACAAAATCGTGTGTTCCAAAGTTTACCTTTAATCCTTACAGGTTTGGGAGAGCATGCGCATTTCTCCAATTTTGGCATGGCTTTTCTTACGCTATTTCGAGTTGCCACTGGTGATAATTGGAACGGAATAATGAAAGACACTTTGCGAGATGATTGTGACGATGCGGCCGACTGTGTCAGAAATTGTTGCGTATCTCCTGTTATAGCACCAATTTTCTTTGTTATATTCGTCCTAATGGCACAGTTCGTTCTTGTTAATGTTGTGGTGGCCGTAAGTTTTAAACTATTTTGTAAAAATTTAATTACTATTCTCGTTACCTAGGTATTGATGAAACATTTAGAAGAATCGCACAAACATTTAGAAGATGAACACGATATGGACACTCAATTGGAACGCGAATTTCAAGAAAAGCAAGAAATGGAAGAGCAAAGAGAGTTGTGTTTGGCTCTTCAAATGGATTCCGAGTGCTTACAAACTAGAAAACCACTAACCAAGGTAAGAGCGTCTAATTTTTGTATAGGAAAAGAAAGTGACGCGTGTTTTAGGTCTTATCACTGCCATCAAATTTTACCTATAACCCGCCTGGTTCAAAACGTCCGGCAGATCGCCAAACATCTTTACGTATCAAAAGTCGCCGACAAACTCTTCACAGTCAACAACCTATAACGTTGTCGCACTTGGACGACATTAAAAACATCGACGAGTCGATTTCCGATATTTACAACATAAGAGAGATGTCGGATTACAACAACTACGATAGCTCGGAGAAAAATCGAGGCTACATGCAGGTCCAAACAAATTTAGACGATATCATCAGCGTTGCCCAGCACGAAAAGTTATTAAAGCTTCCACAAATTGAAGAAAAATATTCGCCCAAAAATATTAACGAAAGCAGCGGTATAAATGCACTCCTTCGTCTTCCATCCGAACAAAAACCAATCCACAAGTTATACGGAAGCACTAAACATTTATTTTCAAAACAAATGTCGTTTGATTTTCCTAAAGAAAATCCATCTTTGCTGTCCACTACGACGGCTTACTTAACGCCCACGTCGAAATCGTTGGACCTGGACGACACCTACGAGAACGAAGAACAAGAGTTGAAAATTCCCATGTTACCGAAACAGGATTCTCAAGAAAGTGTGCAGCGAATCATCATCGAAAGAAGAAAACTGGATGAAAATTTGAAAGATATAAACCGATTCGATATTTTTGATATATCACATAGTAGTGAGGAAAATTTAGTGAAAACTGACTTTAACGAGGAAACGGAACAATGTGAAATTAGTCAAATAGCACAAGAACTTAAAAGTGACGACTGTTAAATATTTTTTTGAAATATATTTTTATACTTAGCGTTTAGCCTTAAAGATTTAACTTTATCATCATGGTAGGTGTACTCGAGGGAAATCGATAGTATTAAAATACTTTGACCTTTTTTGAGCGCTGGAAGAGTATATTTTATTTTCTGGATGTCAAAGATTAATACTTATGGAAGGAAATATACTTTCCAGATTCCTAAACCGTTATTTAAAATTTAGGATAAATCGCAACTGTTGAACTTGTTAATACGTATTTAGTTAGATCTGTTAAATTTTCCGATGTTTAATCCATAAAAACGAACTGAACATTTCATTCAACGTCAACACTGGATCATGCGTAATTATTGGAGGATTTAAAAGGTAAAACTACAAAATTGGGCGAAATTCCTCCAACAATTACGATTGGAAATAATTAAATTATTTGTTAGAAAAGCAAACTACTTGAATGGTAAATCTATTAGATAGGATATTGTAGAGTAAATTACTCTTAATGTAAATTAAAAGGCCTCGATAATTTAAAAATTTAATTCTTAATATCGTTATTAAAAAAATTTTAATAATTATTTAATATTTTACGTGACCTATACATTCATATTTTTTAATAATTAATTATGTAAGATAAGTGCATTATTAGCTACAATTTCCTAGCCACCTTAAATAATTATTTAAATTGCGGCAGGTACTTCCCCGACTCAACTATTTTTTTAATATCGTTACGATTGCAAAAAAGAAAAGAGGCTGCTAGGAAATCGTAGTTTTTGCCAATTTTGTAATTGCAAAAGCGAGTTTATTAGTATAAAGTAATTATAAAACTGGCATCAGCTGTGAATAAATATTTTTAGGTCGACTCTTACTGTCTATGTAAGTATATCTAATGACTGCAACTATAAACGAATATGTCAATATTAAAACGAAACTTCCCTCATAGACATTAAATTTTATTAGTACAATTTAAAAAAAAATGTATACTAAAACGGTATGTAAAAAATGGGAAACAAGTTAACTTGAATGACAATCGTAAACAGCCTTCGGCTTAGAAACATGTCAACTATTTAATATTTGTAAAATTTTAATTATTTAGTCTTAATTAGACCATCGTTACCTAACAATATTGCTTGCAAAGTATTTTATAAATTAATAATAATTAAAACAAAAATCTTGTCTTAAAAAAACTGATAATAAAATTTCCATTTCTCTTTGAGGTCATCTGTGATATTCATATTATTAATTCCACGGTCTATTTAGTGAATTTCCGAATTAAACTGTAGGTAGTAGTAGATAAAGTAAAAATAAAAATTATTCTGTTGTTAATTTTAAAGTTTAACCCTTAACATAGATCTGCCTGAAACAAACTTTTTCTAAAACTAGCAAGGGGGTTGTCCCCCCAATGTATGTAAATGAATTTATTTCAGTCGATTTGGAAGAGTCAACGGTGTGATTAATTTGAATTTTTCAATTCTTTTATGTTATTTTATATGATATTATTTATCAACCACTATGTACTTTGCTTTTACAGGTTTTCTCATGTTTTGTTACCTAGTTATGCGCCATTACTGATTTTCTAGCATATCTATTTAAATTCGTCGTTTCTACCTATTCAAATTTAAATGTAGCCCCCTATATTCGTCTTATAATTGAAAACAGTTCCAAGTGTTGTCTATTTTTATAGAATCAAAACGAAACATGCTTTTTGGAAATAAGTTCAACAAAAGTTATGAACATAATGAATTCAAGCTATTGGTACGGTATGGTGCAATTCTTTCTAGTTCTCAAAATAAAAATAAAGACAAGCAAAATTGAAAATTTCAACAAAAACCAGAAAACGTTGAATTTTTTTTATACACAAATGAGTCTGGTTATAACAAACCCGGTTATGACAAACTTTGTTCTATAGTAAACTAAGGTAAAAGTCAAGTCAAAAAGTCTAAATGACAAAGGTAAACATTTTCCAGTATAAGAAACTCTCGATTATAATGAATCAAATTTTGCATTTAAAATTAACTTTTTTTTCATTATTAGCAAATTACCTCTTCCATCTGTTTATAATCTTTCAGCATATCTCCTGAACTCATCCACCAATTGACGTGTGTGCAATGTTTCGATTTTAAAATCCGTCCATTTTGATTTGATTAATTTTTTTAATTAAATTTATCTTTTTGCATTTAATATATTTATTTTAAAAACTTTAAACAACTACAATCGATATTCCGTTTTTTTTAATTCATCTGTTCAGTGTAACGTTAGTGGGTTTATTAAAAAACATACGTAGGTATGGGCATTGGGCGCTTTATTTATTATTACCAGCATAGTAAGAAATATACGTCAGTCATAAAGAACTAAATCGGTTCCTTTACACTTACACTTACAAGCAAATGTTTTTCAATTTATTTTACGTTTGCTTCGCTTGTTTTGTAATTATTAAATTTAGAAATAATAAACATGATGAATTTCGAAAAAAGAAAGAAATAATGACGCATAACTTGGTAGCTACATGTGATAACCGAAATCGTTTTAAGCAATCTACTTATGTCGGGCTCATTCAAGGACGCTCAGTGGCTAAGTAATTGAGAACTTTGACTTCAGATATTGCAAACGACTAATATAGCGTCGTTTATACTAAGCACACTATACTCTAAGGTTAGCTAAGAACTGCCTTATGTATTTTGTGCTTTGAAATAATATTAATTATATCAAAATTAGAAGTAGGTACTAAGCTGCTGAACAGCTCTGAATTAGCCCATTGAAA
Source organism: Cantharis rufa (assembly GCA_947369205.1). Taxonomy (NCBI): domain Eukaryota; kingdom Metazoa; phylum Arthropoda; class Insecta; order Coleoptera; family Cantharidae; genus Cantharis; species Cantharis rufa. Next base: position 17,805,836 of record OX376307.1, on the reverse strand, counting down.
CAATTAACTAAGCTCCAAGTTCGATAACATTTAAACAAGCTAACAAAAAACTGGCCACCTTGTAAGTCCAAATAAAAACATTTCGATTTCTCAAAATTTTAATTGTGACGATTTGAAAGTATGCTAGTGGCTTAGTTGATTAAATTGTAACATTTGACCTTAAAATTTTCCACTATTTATTTGTGATAGACGAAAACTAAGCCAATGTTATAAAGAAAAGTGGTAATCAAATCAAAGTGCTTGTAGTAGGTTCGAGTCTATTAGAACTTTCTTCTACCTGTGCCTTTAACTTTCTTATAGGAGAATTATGACTTCTTCTGATTTCAAATAATTGTAGTAAATAAAAAAAACTGTAATTATTGTAAGTAGCATAGGTTAAGACTATCGAGTTAGACATTTAAAAAATAAAATAAACACAAATTACTGCATTGCTTTGCTATTTATTACGAAATTCATTCCAATACAACAACTTATCCATTAAGTTTACCTATTATACAAAAAAAAACTACTTTATATTGCATTTTGTGACGCAACATCGCCATATAATTTAAATTAATCCTCTTGCTAATAAAGGTTACGAATTAGGTACGTCAAAATAAGTTAAAGAAAGTAGTTGTCACCTCATTCAATTTAGATGAAATAATAATCCAGCTCCAACTTGAAGACGATGGTAAATCCATTTGGTGAAATTTGACCACGTAACTTGATAGGCTCACCTGTTTTGTTGGTAACTGCAAAGATCCAAGTGTGATAATTTTCAAGTCACATCTGTGCCACCCGAGTATGGGAAGGGAAAAGCTAAACATGTTCCTGCGAATATGCTTTCAATGCAATCACAAAAACGACGAGCGCAATTTCGCTCCTCGGAATTTAAATTAATATCAATTAAAAGCATATTCTTTTATGTGTGATATAAATACCTCAATTTTAAGGTAGAAATGCAACAGGAAGAATACAAAAAATGAGTAATGTCTTATGACTATAAATACCTCATTCAAGACACGTACGTAACTAAGAATCGAATAACCGTCTGGCCAGATTCAACCAACTGCGTCAATGTGCTGAAAGATCAACTGAAAATGGTGTCAAACCATATGTTCAACCTTCTTTACGTTTAAAAATAACAACGTTCAGCATACATTGCAAATAATTCAATGAACAAAATTTAAATAAAAAAATCACCCAATGATTGCTATTCGGGACCTCAAAATATACTTTGCAAGGTAATGCACAAATATGTGGCAAATATTCGTACCTACGTACTACGGAGTTCCCACTAAATTCTCCAACAAATATATCAAATTTTCCTCACAAGAAATAATCATTTTTAAAATAATTGCCTTGAAATATTTTGTTAAAAATTTAAATTTTAACAAATTTCCGTTCTGGATATCATGAGGATACACAAAAAAGTGGGAACCTTATTGCCACAATATTGGTTACAATTACCATGTTCCAACACCTAGGTATAAACCAATGATACAACCGAGTCACATCAGTAGTGGTGGACATTTTATAAATAACAGAAATTGTATAAGTAGTGGACAACGCAGAGGTCATCAAGTGGATTTAAAAAAATAATTGCAACAATTTTATAATTTTTTTTCACACGGTAACTATTGAATCTGAACGAATAAACCATCTAAATCAGTAACAAACTGATAAACTTAAAAACAATATTGTAATATAAGTAACACTTCAATTTCACTCAAAAAGATGTTTTAAACAGGTAGGTGGTACTAGACTTTGTGGGAATAATGGCGACAATTAATGTATCTGATTTTGTATTGACTGCAATCTTTTGTTTATACAATATACACAGTTCAAGTTGGAGTGAAAATAATAAAATGTTAATTATTGGTGTATTTTATTAGCATGAGAAACAGTCAATGTTTTAATTTAAAAAATGTCATAATTAGAGCAAATGTATTTCTTGATTGAATTTCCTTCAACCTGGGTCGAGTAAGGGATTTATAATATTTTATTTCTTTTCAGAGTAAAAATCCCGAGCTGATCAAAGTTATTGTTGCCAGCACTCCCTCTAGTATATAGTTGCTGTATGTAGTACTAATGAGCGTTCCACTGACCACCGAAATTTTTTTTATTGCAATATTTAATTCTTAATCTTTTGACTTACAACTATCTTGACTTACAAAAAAATATACAAAAGCAAATTGTTTTATTGAAAATATTGAACATTAAGAAACATAGTACGTCAAGCCAAGTTATTGCTAATATAAATAATTCAGGTATTTCTTTACAAAATATTTTGCAATTAAAAAATATATTACAGTCAACTCGATCTCAAAATTTTCTAGGGAATGCAAAACAAATTCAAGATAGAGAAATTATTATGTGATATAATATTATATTCAGATGAAGTTGAAAATGAAAGTTTCTCTTATTTTTATATCAGCGATATTTTGTGATAAAATTTCGATACACAGTTTTGAAATGGAGAAATTTAAGATCAATGAAACCCTGATAAAACAAAAATTTTATTTTGAAATACAATTTATAGAAATACTGTCTTTCAGATCAAGAAGAGATTTGACTATCTATATTATTATGCATAGGTATTTTTCAATAGGTTTTTTAATATTACTTCCTTCTTATAAAGTTTTATCCGACAAAGAATATAACAATAATCCTTACTGAATGCAATTTTAAATTTGTGTCTACAGTGCCACCATGCTAAGAAAAACCCCGAAAAATATGTCAACTAATTTGATAAAAATTTGAATGAACCAATGAACATCGAGTTATTTCTCAAGTACTTTCTGTTGTAAAAGTTACAAATCATTGTGTGTCAATTATTGTCATTGTGTTGGTTTTTTGTCTTGTTCGTTTTCGTGTTATTCATATTTGAGCTTTATAGGTTTGTTCCAACATCGTCAAAAACCGTTCACTGTATGATCCCGCGCATGCGCAATCGTAAAAACTCGTGTTGTTGTGTTGGAAACGAGTGTTGTTGGAACGACTTTTAACGATTGCGCATGCGCGGGATCGTACAGTGAACAGTTTTTGACGATGTTGGAACAAACCTATTGTCTACAGAAAAGTGTTCTTTTTAGAACAAATCTTCATAGCTATGTATATTTAATAAATCAATTTAATTAAGCATTATTTGGCAAGTACTTTTTTTAGGTTAGAATGCACTAAGTTTTTTTTTGAGTATACAAATTTAAATACACCAGCGCCAGCCACGCCCCTTCAGTCTTTCTTAGTGTGGTCAAACTGTATTGAAAACTAAAAAAATATATGAGACTTGGAGTTGGTTACTAGCATTTAAATTTTAAAAACTTTAAAACGCGAATTTAAAAATAATGTTTATTTATGTATAAAAAAACAAATTATTTGTTTGTACACAAATCTTTTTTCTGCAATTCAAAATTTTGAAATTAGTCAATTAGGCCAAGAACCATCTTGGAAAATCAAAATCTTACAAGCTGTGAGATTATTATTCTGTACAATATTATTCTCTTCTGTTAATTTTGATGTTATCTGTGGCAGGGGCAAAGTGGCACACAAAACAGTATGCAATACTTTTAAGAGTCCGATTTGTTGAGTCTTCTATAGAATCTAATAAAAAAAGAAAAATAATTAAACCTCTTTAATAGCATCAAAGAATAGGATTTTATCCGTAAGAAAATTTCAATTTTTGAAAATATTATAAGGTGTATTTTCCCTCATATTAAGCTAATTAGGAGCTATGTCGCCACTGCCTCAATCAAGTCTTGATCATTGCAAGCAAAAAAATCCAAATATCAACTTTAAGATTTAGGATATACAAAACTAAGTGTGAAATTAATTAAAAGGAGCAGTATGTCCATGCTAGACGAGTACAGAATAACTGTTTTAAGAACCAGGTACTTATGCTTTTGCTTTTTTGATATATTGCTGCATTCAAGCATATGTTCGAAATTAACTTCAGGCATAAGAAAAATACATAAGATATAATAAGAGTATCGAATCGTGTTGAAAACTTAACTAACAGTATTATTGAATACTCAATTAAACTTTTCTTTGTATTTCTTACGTTTTTCTTGTCTTTTCTTTTTAGAGATTATTAGCAATAAAATTAATTGCAAGCAAATAAATTGCGATAAAAGCAATTTCATATTAGATGAGAATTAATTGGTTACTTCCAGCATACGTAGGTCAAGTGGTAGTAAGTCGAATCTTGGGTAAATTGAAATAAGTATAACATATACTGCATTGACCAGAAGTATTAGGTCACTCACAGTTTCATTAGTAATTTTAGAAGAGTCCGGAATTTTTTAAATTATTTTATTAAATGTACAACTGGCAACCTTTAGGAGGATTCAGCGCAAATTTTTTCCAAATTTGTGGTTCTTCAATTTTAATTTAAGCAATTTTATTAATTGTTAATTAAATATCAATTTAATTTAATTGAAATCGAACGATATTTTAAATTACTGTAAGGGAGTAATTCATTTTCATTCTACTGTAAAAGTTAGTGTAAGAAACAACATCATGCCTAAAACATCCAAGTCAAATTGTATTATTTGATTTAATTTAAAAAACAATTAATGTCCCTTACGTGCAGTGCAAACCACTTTTAAATGCCAGCATGATATCGGTTCTCTGGATAATTGACTAAAAACAGGATGAAAATGAGTCACAACCGTGAAACAAGATTGAATTTTAGAGAACAGATTGTTGAAAACAGGAAGAATTGCAATTACTGACAGAACAGTTAGAAGCCACTTTTGAACCCGAGTCAAATTAAAAAGTGTCTTTTACTTTTTCAATACACATTAAATTATGTAGTGACCTACTACTTTTGGCCAAGACTGTATATAGGTAATGTAAAGGTATAATATACCACCGCTTCACCTGCCAGAGTGAATTGGTTTCAGGTTTTCTCCAACTAATTTCCTAACTATCATGATGCAACCGCTATTAATTATTTAATACGCAAACATATAATCTGCAAAATATATGGCGCCCACTACTAAACATTTTGGATCTCAAAATTTAAAATTTATTAGTCTGGAAACCAAATAAATTTTAGGGGTGTCCACCACTAGTGCTGTAATCCCACAGAGAAAATAACACAAATTGCTTAATTAAATAAATCATTGACAGTGTTAAATCCTCAAAAAATTATTAGGTACTAAACACAATAATTTAATAGATCTACGTAGACAATCACTAACCTGTTCTAGCCCTGTAAAAGAAGAGAGTAAATGCAAGAATATCACCTACCTGGCACGAGCAGCCTTACTGCTCAAAGAGAAAGGGTAATTTATCGGCGGTGGTGGGAATGTCGGAAATTTCTCGAATCTCTTCCTGTAATTTAAAATCACAAAATTATCATTTCATTAAAACTTGATCCAATCTTATTTAAAATTTGTTTTCAAGCCCTCAGGTCTCATAATCAATGCACATGTGGCAACGACTCATTCGTAAATCACACAATCAATGTTTGTGTGCAGAACTAACTGTACAAACAAGACTCCCTTAGCGATATCAGTTCTCATCACGGGGCAACTAAATTTAGAAGTTTTGTTTAAACAATAATTTTTACCTGTATCACGTTCACGGTCCCTGTCACGATGTCGTCTTTCACGATCACGTTCCCTATATTTGTCACGATCTCTATCCCTTTCTCTACGATCATCCTTCTCTTTACGATCCCAATCTTTTTTTTCTCTTTCTTTTTCTCTTCGATCTCCCGACGACCTAATAAAGTAAATTTAGAAAATATGATTAAATTTAGATATAGCCAACTCAATGTTGAAAAATGGATCTCGTAATGCAACAGTAGATCTTCAAAATTCACAATTTAAACTACACAATTCTGTGTTGATTGCTTGGCAAATATTGACTGAAGCACTTTTTTGCAGTAAATACAGAATTTCTTCTACAACAATTTATGTTTTTCTAAGAAACTGAAATCTACTCTTATATGAAATTCAATTCACTACAAAAATGTCTATAAAATAATATTATGTAATTTTTTTCAATTCCCAACAGTTTATTGTCATTGAGAATATACTATTTCAAATAATTGAAAAATCAAATACGAAGTAAGCAAATATCAATGAAAAATTTAATAAAAGCTTTTAAAAATAAACTTCTATTACCTGTCACGATAATCTCTGTGCATTCTATTATCCGGTTCTCTTTTACGTTCAATTCTTTCTTTCTCTTTTGAGGAATCTTTGCTTTTGTCTTTTTCTCTATCACTTCTACTTCCACGTCTTTCATCACGTGCAGCTTGTACTTCAGCAGTAACTTCATCGATTGCTAGTTTCAGTCTTGCATAACTAAAAAACGAATGTTATTAGACACTTGTCTTACTTTTTACAATTATTACAAATACAAATGAGATTTCAAGAAAATGCCCTCAGCTCTCATAATCTACGCACATATTGCAAGAACTTGTCCATAAATCACATAACCACTGACTATGTGCAGAACTAACTGTACAAACAAGCACGGATGTATAATATAAGAGGTGAGCTTACAACAGTAGATCGCATGGCCTTCGAAAGCGCCCTGCTGTATTAAACAGAGACAGACAACTAGCTGCTCGTAGTAATAGAGGTTTTATGTATAATAATATAAGAAATATTATTTTAGAGACCTACAAGTAATAAATAAAGAAATTATTTATTTAATTGCAGTCTTAGGTACAATTATAATCAATATTATGTATAATTTTGAACTTAACAAGTTCGTAAGGACTTTAAATAAAAATACATAAGAAATATAATAATTTTATTAAATTCAAAATAACTAAATTCTAAGTGAATTAACTATAATAATTATTAGTTTCAAGATTTAATGTAATTTTGTCTATTTATGAAATGTCAAACAGAATAAAAAATGAAAAACTGAGAAAATGAGAGAAAGAAAAAATCTTCAAATGAGAAAAAATTACTAAAAAGCTGAAACTAATACAAAAGTTGTTTTGAAATTATAGAAAATTTATTTTAGGCGACTTTTGATAAGTAATAATTTAAATATTTCAGTCATTATGACCTATGCATTTTGATTTTTTCTTATCAACGGCTGACTTTTTTTAATTTTCCTTGCTCTTGTCTGTAAATATTGCGTAACTCGCATACATGTATAATAAAAATAACCTCTTTTGATACAATTTCGTCCCGATGTAGTACTTGGCAACCAGACTTTATTAATTTGTTTTGTTTAATTGAAAAAAAACTTCGATTGTGTTTTCAAACACGTCAACTGAAGTAATATGCTTAAACAAAACATTTTGTAAATTTGTTTTTGGGTACTTTAAACAAGGAAACTTCGTCTCTATTGCCACCCACCCACTGTGGCAATCAGGTGTAAAACAATGTATTCGAGCCATTTCCAAAAATTAACACAAGTACTTCAGTAATTAAGCTTTTATCCTAAAAAGTGCATTGTAACGCATGCATTTCTTATGCACAATGCTGTTTCGCGCCTAGCTAGTTGTCTATCTCTGTCACTACCTCTCTCTCCCACAGTGAGTACGTTCGCGACCCGCTACTATAGTGATAGAAGCATAGGTCGTCAGATCACCTCTTTAATAATACATCCGTGCAAACAAGCCTCACCTCTGCGGTACGAGTTTCATCATTGGGCAACTGCACTGATGTAATTTGAAAAGTGAAACTAAACAGCAACTTACCCTACATGTTGTTTTCCCATGAGATGATCGTCAATTCGTTGTTGAGCATCACCGACAATTAAAAAGGCTCCACACACTTCACAAACTTCCATTTGCTTTTCTTGTGCAGCGGCCAATTCAGCTGTCGCACTCCAATGGCTGAAAATTTACAAAATTTACGTTGACAAGGCAAAACATAAATATAAATTACAAAAACATACCCATTTTCGTTTTGTTTCTTTAATACATCACGTTCCTCTTTTAACTGATCACACAGTTTCATCAAACCTTGTGCTTGCTCTACATTTCCTTCATTTCCAGCTTCTTCGGCTTCTTTTTCTAGCCCATTTATCCTTTCGTTTAATATATTAATTTGTTCTTGATTACGTTGTATTTGAGCCGGATTAGCCGGCGTAATTTCTTGTTTACTATTTAAAGCTAATCGTTGTCTACCTTTGGTTATTTTTCTATCAACTTCGTTCACCATCGATGAACAAAATCTGATGAATTCTTCTTGATACTGTATTTTTCGTATACCACGAGCCTTTTCAAATAACTTGCGAACTTCCTCATCGTGAACTTTTGGACAGATACCCAAATCCGCCCTGGTGTTAACGAATAAGTCGTGCGGACAAAATTTTACCAAAAAATATTTACAATACTGAAAAGCGAAGGCACGTGTTAAAATTTTTGGAAAAAGATTGGCAGGAAACAACAAAATCTGTCGTCTAGTGACGCTTCACTTTAAAAATAATATTTAATTTCAAAACTTCACTATTCTTACCTCTGAATCCTCCCAATTTAATTCTTTAACTTTCTCGTTGGGAAGCACGTTTCGATTTCTTCCCATCAATTCATCTAACAAAGCCGCCGCTGCCAGGACAGCCATCTTGGAAGCCTGCAGTAATGGACGTACCAACAGTTCATAAATAAAGTTACTAAACGGAACTAAAAGAATATTTTATATCATTTTTTCATTTTAGGTAATTTTAGAGCCAGTTTCATAATAAAATAAATTAAAGAAAGCTTTAATTTTAAAGCCAGCTTTGAGAACAAACTTATGATTTTTATTGGTCTGTTATATAATACAAAATTAATCCATTTGAAGCAATGAATATTAAACGAATTTACCGGAATTTACATTCAATTTTTCATTCAAAAAAAAAAAAAAGGCCATGATGCGTTTGGCTGTTAGCGGTTATCTCAAAATTTAAAAAAGTTAATGACCACACTGAACAGTGGGGTGTGGTCGGTATGGTCCATTGTCCATTTATTACAGTTTCCTTTGAACAGTTGGTAACACAACACCATTGACAACACCCACTATTAAAAAAAAGAATAAGGCAAGAAATTCACACAAGGTTATCTAAAAGAGAGCTAGAAAACATAAAAAAGAGTCTTCAGATTTATCTGGCTTATGAATTAATTTTTTTGTATTTATTTATAGAACATTTTAAATTTTGAGTAAATCTTAGGAAAATTGAGGAATTTTGGTGACATTTTATTGAGGAATATTTTACTGATGAGGTATTGGCATCACTGAAAGTACATTTTGTATTCGGATAGTGGTGATTGGTAGAGATTTTTTGCAAGAGATCCAGCAGCAGAGCTTTTTGCTCTGCACATTTTGACAAAAAGGCTCATTTTTGCCGCACTTGATATTAGACATGGGCGTGCATACTCGAACATGTTCCGGTCTACCTGTGATCACTCGCACTCGGTGACCAAAGCACTAGCGCATCACTTACAAATCCTATATTTTTCTATATGGAAGGAATCGAGGAGCGATCCAAAAGAATTCGAAATTTATACGCACCATTACTGCTGACGTCACAGTATTGAGGTAGGTCAACAGTTGGACTAAAACAAACTTTTTTCTTATGGGATTTTACACAGTACAAGTTTTGATTTCATGTTTTAAGTTAATATTTCAACACTAGTACAAGTTTTATACAGTTCAGCTAAGCTTATTTTTAATACATTTTGGTATAATAAAGTTATTTTGAAATTAATTGGTAAATTACTTAATATAATAATTTCAAAATAACTTTATTATACCAAAATGTATTAAAAATAAGCTTAGCTGAACTGTATAAAACTTGTACTAGTGTTGAAATATTAACTTAACAAGGTGTAACTCGCTTTTGCGACAGTTCTTAGGCTTCTATACATCTACTTTTTCGGTAGGTTAAATTATTTGGGCTTTATTTTATTCCAATTTTTAATGCCTTAATCTTTTAATTAGGTAGATTTTTTTACTATATAAGGAAAACGCTAACATTTTAATATTTTTTTTTTATTTCGACCTTTATAGGTAAATATTTGCAATTTACAAACCACAAATAAAACACAATTCATAATGAAATATTAAAATACCCGAAACACGTACCGAATACCGTATTAGAAACACGTAAAATACCTACTCTAAAAATACAAAATAAGAATATCGGATTAAAAAATATATATGTAAATAATCTGAATAATTAATACCAATCTAAAAATATTCTATATGAAGTAAAATTGTTTTAAGAACGTGCGTTCTGATTGGTTTTGAATTATGCGGACAGACGGACAGACGGACACGGAGCTAGATCATAAGGCTTCTTCCTATACGTTGTATAGAAGCCTAAAACATGAAATCAAAACTTGTACTGTGTAAAATCCCATAAGAAAAAAGTTTGTTTTAGTCCAACTGCTGACCTACCTCAATACTGTGACGTCACAGTAATGGTGCGCATTACAATGAAGAGTTTGGACTTATACCTCACTTGAACACTTTCTGCGCCGCTACTGCATTGCAATATTAAATTCGAGTGTTTGAACGTGGAACGTCAAAATTTGCAAATTTTTTAGGTTATATTTCTACGAATTGTAGTCTTGAATGTTGAACTCGGCTCCAATTGCAATGTTTTACGTTTACATAATTTGTGCAAAAATCTTAAACACTTAAAAACTGTAAACTAATGAAATCGACGTTTGGTGAATTGTGTTTCGCGTACGAATGACGTTGGAAGATAATCAAATGGTGGTGACTAAAGATTGGCGAAAGGCCTTGCGTACTCCACCAGGTTATAGAATAATCAACAAGACTCTCCGCAGTCAAACTCAGTTTATATCCGGAGTGGCACTAATTGGACTTGTAGTATTAATTTTGTTGTACATTTTTCCTAAGAAACCAGTTGCTGGTCAAGTGTTTTCAAGTAAAATTTTTTATAACTCGACGTATCCTTTAACGACTCCAATTAAAACTAATAATATGCATACATATCGAATAGGTGCGTGGTTGTTTTTCGTTTCCCAGGTGGATAATCTAAACTTTGAACTTATTTTAGGAATTATTGCTGATTTAGATACGAATTCCAAGAATAGGATAGATAAACATACGTGGAATTCGTATTTAAAGAAAGGATATCTTAGCTATAGTCCCACCAAACAGACGGTGGTTGTTAGTTGGGATCATTCAGATCCTATAAAACTTAGTACAAATTTTGCACTTAAAGACCGGGGCATGGAGCTGTCCGAGTTGGTGGTTTTTGATGGAAGATTGCTAACTTTTGATGATCGCACAGGAATGGTGTACGAAATTGTTAATGATAAGGCAGTTCCGTGGATTATCCTCTTGGATGGCGATGGTCGGTGAGTTAACTGCAGTTTTATGTTAAAATTGTGTAAGCTCAAGTTTATAGAAGCACGAAAGGATTTAAAGGGGAGTGGGCCACTGTAAAAGATGAGCAATTAATTGTTGGTTCAATGGGAAAGGAGTGGACAACTGCTGCAGGAGCTTTTGTCAATAGTAATCCTCAATACGTGAAAGTAATCGATACGAAAGGAACGGTAAGACAGAAAAAAGTGTAAATCACTTTTGTGAAAGTGTGATTTATTTTAGGTAACACACCTTCACTGGGTTGAAGAATATAAACGAATAAGAGAAGTATTGGGTATTTATTGGCCTGGCTATATGATTCACGAGAGTGGTGTTTGGTCCAATATTCACCAAAAGTGGTTCTTTTTACCACGAAGGTGTAGTAAAGACAACTACAATGAAACTTTAGATGAACTTCGGGGTTGTTCTTGGCTAATCACAGCAGATTCAGGTGTAAAATCTGTCGATGCAACCAAAGTAAGTCTTCAACTTGGGAATAAACAAATTAGAAATTTGACTTTTTCTCTATATCTATATTTTAGAATCACCAAAAAATTTACAAATAAAAGTATTTTTAAGTATATTTTATAACGTTTCCATCACATTATAGATCAAAGCTGGGAATAATTTGTACTTTTCAAAAAATATTATTTTAAATGCCCGTACTAATAGTTATGGATTGATCCGAGTATTGCAGGCCTGTAGCTAGGATTTCATTTAGGGGGAGGCACTCATAAAAATTCTCTTGTAAAAAGTAACATTTTTGGGAGATCCCCTTCCGGGGATTTTTATTATTATAAACAAATGTTGTTTTATTAACATTTGGGGGGGGGGGCAGGTGCCCCCTTAGCTTCTCGAAATAACAGCTGTTGCTACGATACGGTCTAAATTCTAGTAATCTTATTGGTAAATAATTCTAGGTTTATTTTGAGTTTCGGATTGATCTGTGACCATTACTACGGGCATAAATCAAACATTATAAAGAATTTGCTTATTCTGTAATTAAATTTATGTACTGAAGATCTGTATATTTAGTATTTCGATGGCCTAATTAGAAAACCACGTAACAGCCAATAAGCGTTTTTTACAGGAGAGACATAAAACTACATCATTTGCGCATGTCAACGTATGTAAACGTGTTTTTTTATACGCTATTTAGAAGGCTAAATAATTTTTTGGGATTTACGAAGTTTTCAGGGTAGGTACGCAACACTATTAACAATCATTCTCCATCAAAATCTCAAAAATGGAATTTTTGGAGTTACATGGTTTTCTAATTAAGCCATCGATTTGGCAGATGTATACACCTCTAACTTGATGTTGAAAAATATTTTTCCAAAAATAATTTTCAAGGGGTAAATATCCCGAAAATTTTGTGTACATTTGTTTGGAAAGCCCTGGAATTCCTTGGAATTCTTTAGAAATCACTGGAATTCTTTGGAAATCCTTAGAATTCTCTGGAATTCCTAGGAAATCGTTGGAATTCATAGGAAATCGTTGGAATTCATAGGAAATCCTTGGAATTCATAGGAAATCCTTGGAATTTTTTGGAAATCCCTAGAATTCTTTGAAAATTACTGAAATTCTTTAGATTGCACTTTGATTTGAACTCATTGGAATTCCTTGAAATTCTTTGGAATTCCTTCGAAAGCCCTGGAATTCCTTGGAACTCCCTAGAATTCTTTGGAAATTACTGAAATTCTTTAGATTGCACTTTGATTTTAACTCATTGGAATTCCTTGAAATTCTTTGGAATTCTTTGGAAATCCTTGGAATTCCTTCGAAAGCCCTGGAATTCCTTGGAACTCCCTAGAATTCTTTGGAAATTACTGAAATTCTTTAGATTGCACTTTGATTTTAACTCATTGGAATTCTTTGGAAGTCTTTTAGTCCAGTCAATGAGGGTATTTGGGTCCGAATTCTGTCCTAAAGCATCAATTTACTTGAAATTTTTACAGTAGGTAGGAAATAGCTCACAAAGCAAAGTCTACCCTATTGTGCTTTTATCTTGGGGACGGTTCCCACCTCTTCTCAGGGGTGGAAAATTTTTTGGTCAAAATAACCACGGGCAGTAGCGCAGCCAAGGGGGGGGCTATAGCCCCTCCCCAGACACTTCCTTCTTTTTAATGATAATCTTTTTTTTAATGATCATAGTCGCTTTTTTACCGGTACAATGAAAAATTTTTTAAAACAAAAAAATTATTGTGTTCGACTTTTAATTTAAAGTAGGTAACAGTGGTAACACAATAATTATACTCAAAAATAAGATAACCACGCCCCTTTTTCGGAAAAATTTTTGCCTGCAGCGCGCGCTTTTCGTGCGGTTCGTATCCCTTAGGCCCCCCCCATAACAAAATCCTGGCTGCGCCACTGACCACGGGAGTCGATAAAGGATCTAATTTTAAGCAAAAAATGTTCTATAAAGGTTTTTCTAAAACTCAATACTGTTTGAGTTATTCAAGATTGAAAACTTGCCATTTTTATTGAAAAATTACCTTTTTGAACGGTTTTTTTGGAATAACTCAAAAACTATGTGTCTAATAAGAAAAAGTGTTAGAAACATAATTGTAGCTTATAAAAAAACAAAGAGATTAGTTTTTTTAGAAATACAGTAGAATCCGCTTAATGTGATCACTTTGGGCCAAGAGCATTTTGATAACATTAACCGGCTGATAACAATAAGCAAATTTTGGAACTTATTTTAGTAACGAAAAATAAGAGAATCTTAATTTACAGTGATTTTCGATAATTTCCACCTTCTGTTTTACCAAGAGATCTTTCGCTTTTTCGTCAACATCGTAAGAAAAGCAAGAATAAACTAAACTTATAAATTAAAATGCATACAGCAAAGTCCTCTTTTAACAAAAGAAAAATAGAAACACCCCATGAAACGGGAAACCTGATTAATTTTTGTATAGAAATTAAAATGAGTGACATGTTTTGTAAAAATGTATAAAATTTCAATGACAAATCAGAAAAAGATACTTAGAAAAAGAGATTATTGTGTTGGTAATTCCTTGAAAGTGATAATAATAAGCGACTTTTTGATCACATTATCCGGTGGTTTTTGTATGTAAACTAATTAAATAAAGCGGCCGGTTCCCAGTCAAAATGATCACAATAACCGTCTGATAATATTATCCGTGATCACATTAAGCGGATTCTACTATATCCTAGATATAATACAAAGCGAGATATGGTTGACAAAAGGAGACTTTGTTCTTTGTGAAATCAAATTGATGCATTCAACTTAAAATAACGGAAAAACGACCGATTTTACGGGTATAATGCTAAGAACAGTTTTTGTAGTACTTGAAAAAACCTTTGAAATGAGCATTATTAAAAGTCGATTCCGTTTAAACTAAGAGAGATACAATTCAAAAAAGACTGACCTCTCAAATTTTTAAAGAAAAAATGAGCAGTATAATTAACCCCACGTTCACCATAATTGCAGTACATCGTTTTCCTTCTACAGTACCTTTTATTTTAGTGTTATGTATAGGCTGAAAAAGTTAGACTGGCTTAAAATGCATACTTTTTGTAAAAAATACGATCAAAGTGTAGAGCGCATTTTTCGATTTTCTGAAAAATCTGCCTTTCTCTTCGTGTAACTCAGAAATGATAAGAGATACGTAAAAAATTATTCAGTACAAAAATGTTGTGTTTTTTTTTAACAAATATGTTGCTTTTTATTTTTGTAGCATAAAAACTGATGGAGATATCCACACTTTTAGTTGGGTAGATAGCGCGAGTACCACCTTTCTTGCGCTCTTTCACCCTTTACGTTTTAAAAACTGAAGGTTTTGAAATAATGCAATCAACATGATTTTGTAGCCCTTGAAATTTCCTTTAAAATGGTTTTTGAATGGATACTGTATCTTTAAAATGATGGAAGTTATTGTAAAAAATGTCCCCCCTCTCTCTTTCTCTCTCTGCAGTTGTTGGTGAAAGGTGGAATTTATATATACATTCGTGCACGCATGTGTGTGGGGTGTTAGCATGTGTACAATTCCTGTTGTAAAATTCACGTGTCGTGCCTCGTTTCTTTTTATACATGAATTCATAAGTATTTGTACGTAAATTGTTGAGCAGTTCAGATTTAAATATTGAAGAATAAAATTGTTTTGACCATCTATAATAGTGGACCAAGTTAGAGCAGGTTTCAGTGCTGATAATTCTGATGTTAGTGAGTGCGGCATATGCAATGCAATAACGGACGAATTTGGCGTTAACCAGTGGCGTAGCCAGGAATTTGGTTCGGGGGGGGGGGCACGAGCAAAGCGAGTTTCGTAATAGGGTCGCAGACGAACGCTTAAAAGAAAGTTTAAAAATTACAATACAAAGAAAATTTCGGGGCCGCCCCCCCCTTGAATAGGCCACTGGCGTTAACTGCCAAAACAGTGCGCCAATCTCTGACAAAGACGACGAAGGAAATACTCTATTTTTGCCCTCATTGACTGGACTATTTGAGATTCCTTGGAAGTCTTGGAATTCTTTAGAATTCCGAATCTTGTGTACAGAAATTTTACTGGATATTTATCCTTTGATAATTTTTATTTAAATTCAAATCCTAGGAAGTTACAACCAAGTTTTACGATTGAGCTATAGTGCTATAGTACAAGTGCTCTATATAAAAATACATAATATTAAACATGTTTTATATAAATATGTGTCGGAAGGATTATTTTAAAACAAAATATATATTTTTAAAATTTTATGCATGTTTGGTGATTCTAGAGTGATACAGATACATAATATGGTTATTAGATGATTAATATCAAGTTTTATAACTTAACTACAAATCAATTTATCTTTAACTTCTTTTAGATTTCCAGTTCATTACCCAGCAGAGGATTTTCTTCATTTAAATTTATACCAAGTTCAGAAGATAATATAATCGTAGCCTTGAGGACAGAAGAATTAGAAGGTAAAACTGCCACATACATCACAGCCTTTAGTATAAACGGAAATGTCTTATTGGAAGATACACTAATATCGGACTTGAAATACGAAGGATTAGAATTTATATAACATTCCTACGTTAGTATAATTTTAAATCAATTTTTGAAAATTAGACTGTTATTGTTATTAATTTTAAAATAAACGAATTGACTTTTTGAATACTTTTGCTTTTCTGCTGAAAATCAATACTTGCTTTGAAGGAATGAGTCACCTCATGGCAATGACATTTGACATATTTATCAAAAGTGAAATTCCAGTGAAACTAATAATGTAGACAAACAGATTTAAAATTTTATTATTTTGGTGATAATAAAAAAAAAAGTTGTTTAAATATGATTTTATAATGGCAAATTTAGAAAATTCAAGTAAAGAAAACTTGGATGAGAAAATTCCACAGTGGAAATTAGCTAAGCAAGGCCTTCAATTAATTTTAAATAATAAATTTAGTGAAGGTGAAGCCGTGTTAAAAAATGATCCGAACAGCATACACCTTTTTGCCGGATACACGTTTGCTGTTTTTATGGTGAGATAATTGAATTTTTGTGTTTTAAATTTTTTTGCTGACGTTGATTTTGCGATTATTTCCCGTAGGATGCGTTGATGACTTTTGAAGATGACAAGTTAAATTTAGCATTAGCGACGTTAAAAGAAATTGAAGGGCGGTGCGCTTTCGAAGCAGGTTGGTTGAGAAGCGTCAAAACGAAAATTTTAGGTGCAAACGCGGTTCTTTCGCTTGAAGACCAACTGGAACATCAAATAATACTCGCCGACTCACAAGTTTGCATAGCTATATTAACATTTTTGCAACAGGATTTTACTGGATACTTCAAAGGAAGTTGGGTTCTTCGAAAAGCTTGGAAGATTTATCAGCAAACTTATATCGATATTAAAACCTTGTACAACGAAATTGTAGGAGATTTACCGGGTAGGTGCATACATAAACACGGCAGACACGAATTCTGATAATACAATTTTACATTTTTCCACCTAAATGCCACACATAATTTTATTTTATTAAATTGAAATTCAAGTATAAAAGCTCTGTTCACAACTGGAAAATATCTTTGCATGATCGACTGAAGAATCTCCTAGCTAAAGAGTTATGGCCGGTGTTTTTACCACACTTATAAAAATGTAAAGCATTTGAGTGGCGGGACAATTTAAGTGAGAAGGGCCAATTCTAGGGCATTTGTAAAATTGATTTATCGGAATTCGTGTACACTTACGATTAGAAATATAAAAATAGATGAAAGATGCAAATTATTTTTTACGCTTTTAGAAGAAATCAACATTCCCCACACTCATCAAAGCTTTAGCGTATCTGACGAAAATGCCGAATCGACTTCCGACGAATGGGACTTTCCGACCCAAACTACATCCAACTCTCCGTCCAATGGGTATATCCAAACAAATAATCCTAACTTACCTCTGTCCAATTCTTATCCAAATAATCTAAAAGTTGACAAATGTAAAAATGTAACTAATAAGTGCAATTGCTTGCGTAACAATAATTTATGTGCAACACAAAACACCAATAATACTCAATGCCGTTTATTAAACTATCAAAATACCGGGAATGTCTGTTCTGAATGTACCAACGTAAGTCTTAAAAAATCGATATCTGTAAATAGCGCACTATATAATGCTTCCAATCGAGATAAACGATCCAACGGTTTCTTTTCTCAATTGTCACCTTTTCACAGTACACTTTCCTTATCTTACTTTACCTCGGCTTTCAATATTTTTTCGACAGAAAAGCCGTAAGTTAAAATCCGACCGATAATAATTCTTGTATTATTTAAATTATTTATAGAAAACCTTGCACAATAGATAAAGAAACGATAATGAGACTCATGGGTGCTGTGTCTTTTGGGTTTGGATTATTTCAATTAGGAATTTCCTTATTGCCTCCTTCGCTATTGAGATTGACTAATTTTCTTGGATTTGGAGGAAATCGACAAACCGGTCTTGTTAATTTAATGTACGCCAGAGAGGGCACGGATATGCGGGCACCACTCGCAACGTGAGATGAAAACCGGCGGATTTATAACCCAACTGTATATTTCTTCACAGGTTGTCTCTTCTTTGGTATCACACGATTGTTAGACCGTTTTATGCTCTTGATGGAAGTAACGTTCAAGCAGGAGTAGAAGTTGCATCTCAATTGATTGAAGAGTCTGAGGAAGAGTATGGCGAATCGGCACTATTTCTGTTTTTCAAAGGACGGGTTTATCGATTAAAAGTAATTTAAATATGTTGCAATGTGAAAACCTAAACCAATCTCGTTTCTTTTTCAGTCGGACATTCCAAACGCGTTACAATCGTTCCAAGCTTCCGTCAATAATTCCTGCCAACGAGAAATCAAAATTTTGTCTCTACACGAAGTCGGATGGTGTAATTTGATTAAAAACGACTACGTAGCAGCAGAACAAACTTTTCAGGTTCTTAAAATGTCTAGTCGATGGTCACGTGCCTTTTACGGATACTTGGCCACAATTTGTGCTGGTTCTTGTGGTAAAATTACGGACATCAAGCAATTGGAAGAAATGAAAAGCCTTATTGATAGTTCGTCCAAAGGCACCCAACTTGAGTTGTTTTTGTCAAGGAGATTTAACTGGTGCCCAAGTGATAGTAACATGTTGTCGGAAACTACAGAGATATTTTGGAAAATGTTTGTTTACGAGTTGTTATATTTATGGAACACTTTAGCCAGTTGCAATACGGAAAGCATTTACCAGATTATTGAAGGTAAAATATTTTTTATTGTTATAAAGCATTCAAAGCATGCATTTTTCTGGAACTCACAAACCAAATTTCTATTCTTTTGTCGCCTTGAGTTGGCTGTTCCATATTAGATGTTTTTTTTTACTGTGGTTAACACATCAAATTTATTTTACAGACTGTAAAAGTGTATCGAAATATGAAAAACCTGAACCTATGGTTGGGTTATCGTACTTAATAGAAGGAAACTGCTACTTCATTTTGAACAACGTCGACGATGCCGTTGCAAGTTTTAGAAGATGTTTGGAAATTAGACATTTTAAACCTCCCAATGCTCCAGATGCTCATATATCCGCTTTTGCCCAATATGAGTTAGGAACAGTTCTGATGAGAAATTCTGATGTAAGTTTGTGTCAAAATCTTAGCCACTTTTATATTTTTTTCTGAATTTTAGACGAAGGAAGAAGGCAAACAATTATTGAGCAAGATGTCCACATACAAAGATTACGATTTTGAGCAAAGGTTGACGGTTCGGGTTCATTCGATTTTGAAAAACTCTTAGAGGTAATTTTTAAAGGGACTCCTGCCAAAATTTATTTTTGCAAGTTAAAATGAGTATACGTATGTACTCTTAATGTAGCTGTTCATGCTTAGAATGTAGAGAAAATTAAAGCAGTTTCATGTTTAATGGACTTTCCATGACTGTAACGTGTGTGATAAATTGATGAGGTTCCACTTAGCACAAACTGAAAGGTCTGCGGTAGGGGAATTTATTTAAATATTTTATAATCTTATTCAATCCTAATGTGTATAATCACCACGCACACGATATAAACGAAAGCAAACGTGTAGGTTTTGTTAGGATATTGAAACGTGTACCTTTTTTCTGTATTTTGTATAACGGGTATTTCCCCTAGTTTTACCAACGCTTGTTTAAATGGAACCATTATCTATTAAGCAAATGGATTTGTTGGTATTTAAATTTTATTAAAATAGTAAGGAAAAGGAAGAAAATGTTATGCACATTTTTATATTGTGTTATAGTAGATGTTAACTGTTTGAAAGAAAATATATTCTATAATATTCCCACAAATATACATTAACTTTGCACTGTTAAGAAATAAACAGGTAGCATAGAAATAATTTGAAATAGAGAGCAATTTAATTTTTACACGAAAAAGTATTTTTCACTGCAATAAAATTAATAAATAATATAAACTGAATCGTGAGAGTAAGTTAAACGGATATACTGACTGTATTGAAACAAATATGATAATGTCTCGACTATTTATTATTTCTTTAAAGAACACAATTTATTGGTGAATTATTATTGCAATAAAACCTTGGTAAAAATTCTTACTCCGCGATTCAAATAATGCATTTTTTGTTTGACACTTACCTATTGTAACTCGAACACAATCACTCGTATGTTAAAATTGAAGGAGACGTAATTTGTAGCAAATTAAATTTTTTCTGAGAAATGTTGGATACATAATATTATTTCCAACTATGGTTTGAATGATAGTCAGCGCAAGTTTGGTTAACCACAGTTTTGGAGTTGCTTTAAAGGAATTGCCACATAAACTTACATCACTAATAAGATGAATGTTTTTGGATGCTATCTATATTTATTATATTATGTTAAACATGAATTGTTTTAAATTTTATCAATAATTTATCAGATAAGTTACATCAAACTATTATAATAATTTTATTAATTAAAAAAATTGCTGAGCTGCAGGTTTATTTAAACAATTTTATTGTTCGACGTTTCAAGTTTTAATTAATAAAATAAATTCACATTTAACTATCTGATACAAGGTAATATATTTATATTAAACTTATCGTTAGAGAAGTTGGTATATAAATGCTAAAAATGAAAATACCACAGAGAACTAGAACCACCTCTGTAGTCATGGGCGTACCCGGGGGGGGGGGCAGCTGCCCCTCCCTGGATTCTTCCTGTCTCCCATGTAGTACCTGTAATAAATGCACCTTTCTATTTATGTTGAATTATTTATCAACAGAAAATTCCTGATTTGCCCCCCCCCTTAGGCCAAAAGCTGGGTACGCCCATGTCTGTAGTTAAGTAACTTGAAGTAGAGTTCTAATTTGACAAGCGCATAAAACCATTATATAGGTTACAACTTTGATGCTTATTATCTACCAAACAAAAATTATTAACTATGTTTACCTTCATAGAAAATTTAATTCCATATATAAATTATGTCTATTTCATTTTAACCTAGGAAGTTCCGAGTTATAAGCGAAAATACGATTGCAGTCGGGCTTGGGCAGCAATTTTTAGTCAAAATTGTGATGATAATAAAACTCTTGAGTAAAACAGTTGCTCATTAAAATCGATAGATTTGTGGTTTAAATAGTGAAATTCAATACTGGTAATCATATCGGTATCGATATTTTAGAATAAACAAAAAATGTACCGCTTGGACTTTTTAATTTATCGTCTGAAGATGCTATGGTATGGTGAAAACGTTTGCGAAATTTTTGCTTTGTGTAAACTCGATGCATTGTGGTAATTTTAAAAAATGTGTAGTGCTTTCTGGTTATTCTAAAATATCGATTTGGTAGCCGATTATGTTACCAATAGAGAATAATTTTGAATTTTTTTTTCTTTTTTCAAAATTCATCAAATAATTATGTAGTAAAATTAATAATTAAAGCTTTGATTTAAATATTTTTGTAATGTAGTAAACAGTCAAAATTGTATAAAATACAAGAAACGGTAACAAATTTATAAAAATATATAATAATAATAATATTTTATTCTTCTTATTAAACCATTGAATCTAACTGACCATGTACACGCAATCTAGAAAATATTTATAAAATTTTAACAAGTTAGTCATAAATATTTTTATATTTGAGTAGCTGTAACTTGTGTAGCTTAGGAAATAAATTCCAAAAAATGCATTAAAATATCGAATTATTTGTGTTTACTTTACTCACCTATAGACACAGGTATATATTGGATTACCATGATTTGATAGGACTTTTAACTCTACATATTCGTACGCATCATTTGAGCCGATGAAAAAAAATTGTATTGGGGGTCCGTTGATATCATACGAAAATTCTCCTAATTTTCGACCACGAACATCATCGCTATCTTGCAATCCCTTTTAAAATAATAAGTTTCAAGAATGTCGCTCAAATATTTCGTTTCGAATAAATCTCTTACCCAGATGCTGAAGTCCTTAGGGGCGGAATCAAGTTCTCCCGATGGTGAAATCGTTCTCGAAATGTGTTCTATGCTAACACAATGAATGATTACGGGACCCAAAAGTCGAATTACGGCACTTCCTTGCGATCCTTTGAATGCCCAGCATTCTCCAGGTAACGAAGATGCCTTAGATAAGAACAAAAGTATTAAATGTTGACAACAAAAGTGATTTTCTCAGTTCAAAGTTCGACAGTAGACAAACAAGAATATTGAGAAAAAAATGTATCGGTTATGAAGAAAAACCTAATTTTTTATCTTACTTGTATGATCGCTCTTGGACCATGTAACGACGAACATAATGGAATTCCAAATAATGTTATAGACGACCCGGTGGGTGTATACGGTTCGGTATTGCCAGAACTTACGATACTTCCGCCTAAATAACAAATATAATTTTTCAGTTTTCACAAGTAATACTGAAGAGTTTTGTTGATTTTGAAATTATGTACCTGCTGATTCAAGTGCAAAATCTACTTTTCCTGTTTTGTCGGCATCGTATTCTTGCAGTAACTGTCGTACCATGTGATAAACAGGATCGTCTTTGTTGATATTTAGCATAGGCGATGCTGGAGAATCTAAACGAAACGTGAAATTTGTATAATATTAATAAAAATATTAAAATCCTACGAAAAGGTAACCGATAAAAGAATTGGATGCGAAAAATTTTCCCTTGCGGAAAAACCAAAGTAAGACGAACAGATATAATATCATTTATACAATATTTCAATGTTTGCTTGCTCCTGGTGCGAGCATAAATTTTGCTTATGAGAGATGAAGGGTGGAAATTTTCAACAATTCGTAAGGAATACTTTTTTGTGTAGAAGAATAACTATTGATGTTGCCTTCCTTCGAATCATCAACATTGGCATATCTTTTTAATCCCTTTTGCTTTCAAGTGTCAAATCGAGAGATTTATGTTTTGCTATTCTACAGTTAGCATATTTCTATTTGACTTGGTCCCACCCAAAAAATTCGCCTTACTTTAAATTTTAATAATTATATTTCATCATTAATTACGATTACATATAGGAAAAATATAAAAATCTGAAGAAAATTACATTCCGAAACTATAATACCTAGCAAGCCGTGTGATTTACAGCTGAAAACATCCTAATAAGGAAAAGGTTCTACAAAAATTAAGAAAACAAGAATTTACTTAAAATATTTTTCAAAAACGCATCAATAACTCACCATC
Source organism: Cantharis rufa (assembly GCA_947369205.1). Lineage (NCBI taxonomy): Eukaryota > Metazoa > Arthropoda > Insecta > Coleoptera > Cantharidae > Cantharis > Cantharis rufa. The sequence goes on along the minus strand of OX376307.1, from coordinate 17,782,438 downwards.
TCCAATAGAACCATCAGCAGGTCGAGCTGGATGAGCCTGCTGATTTTTCTTAATTTCATTTAGCAAGTTTTCTATAGTTTCCAGTTTATGTTGCGTGTCCTTTTGCATAACAGATATTCTTTGTTTCGTATCTTTTTCGTAGCCATTCTAAAAATGACGATTTTTACATTTTTTTATACAACGAAAACAATGGCGCCAAGTTACTTGTATAACGCTCATTTGAGATTTCATATCGCACAAATCGGTATGAAAGTCATCTATGTTTCCTCTAGATTCTTCAATCCGCCCATTGACGTACCATAAAACTATCAAACCTAATACTGAAAAATAAAAATAGTTTTACTTTACGAAATGCAAATTTTGACAGAACTTACATATATAAAAGAGATATTTCATCCAACCGGAATATGAAGAACGACGAGAACGACTACAAATTTGTTCATAATCCATTGTGGAATGGAAATCGCTTACAAAACGTTCTAAAGTCGAGCAGGATTGATTTAATCTGGATTCCGGTGGAGCGAGGCTTAGATCTTTGGGAAGGCAGCTGCTCGAAAAACTTTTAAATGGGTTAAAATTATTATAATTTCTAGTTAGGGTACAAGATTCTAAATTTGCGGCGTGTCGGGCTAAGAAAAAATTTTACTTGTAATTTGTATTTCAGATAGATATTGGATAGGTCCTACCTGATAAACGCGTAAAATGCGGATGTGGATTCGGAATTCGGTATGTCACTAAAATGAAATATTCTGTCTAAATTATGAAAATATCATCGGAAAGAAGACCTTACATGTAAATCTGATTTCTTCGGAGTCATCACTACCTGAAACGGGAAAAATGTGATTAAAGTCGTGCAAAAGGAACAGTTCTTGTTTTACAAAAATAATTTTGTCTGGATTCTGGATGCCACTAGTATGTTTTTTAAAACACAATGCCGTAGCTAGGCGTAAGGCCAAGAGGGGCTTAAATTAGAATTTCACTTAAAGAAAAACTAAAAAGTTTAAGTCGCGCCTGGCGTATAACGTAGACTAGTTACAGCAGTGTTAAAACGCTTACCGAAATTGTCACGTTTATGATTTAAAGACATTATTAAACTTGAGATATATTATTTATACGTCTATCAACCCAAATTTTTATGGCTAAGGTTACTTGCTATAATTCTGTTAATTTAAAAAAAAACGCACTTACGTGTGAAATTTTCCTAATAATGAATTAATAATGTTGCATAAAACTAAAATTTTTTAAATTCCAAAATTGTTTATGAAATATGATTCATTTTTCAAGTAAAAGCAGAAATTTTAAACAATTTGATTATTTTATAAGACAGTGTGCTACTTGATTACACATTTAAATGCGTTTTGACACTGACATGGTATAGTATTTGATTCTAACCATAATTATGTATACATGCTGGACCTAGGTAGCAGTGTTTCCGTTATAGTAATGATTCCTAAAATTAGGGAGGCGGCACGAAGGGCTGAGTAGATAATAGATAATGCATAGTTTTATAATACTCTTAAATTATGGCTTTAAAATTACTAATAGCTACTATAGTAAGTGGTATTGTAATTATTATAGTATAGCTACTAAATTGTTGGTTGTTGTTTTAACCTTCAAGCAGTCGCGCGGCGTCGAATCGACCGCACTTGATACATTTTTGATTATATTGTTGATTATTACCGTCAGAAGTATTTCTTATCTTAAGTAGCTTCTTCTAAGTGCAGTACAAGCAATAACAACTATAATATAAAATATACCCCCCTGATCCGCGTTTCACCTTTTGCAAAAATAGCTTTTGTTTCAATTGTCCCGTCGAAGTCGAAAAGACTACGCGCGCCTATCATCTAAATGATAGCCGCGTTACGCGCGACGCTATATTTGAAAAAACTTTTTCTTGCCTTTTCAATAAGGTTCATATTTTCTTTGTATTTTTTATATAAAATGGCTTGTAGACCTATTAACAATTCCGAGATAATTGCGCTAATGCAAGAAGAAGATAAGGTAGTGCAAAATCGAAAAAATTTAACAACAGTAGAGTGTTCATTTGTTCAGTATCATTTTAGATTTTAAGGATTTTAATTCCTATTATTTAGATTTAAGTAATATTTTTTATAACTAAAAATTTTCCTAACCGAATGATAATTGTTATAATTGTAAATTATAAATAGTTATTTCATTATTTGGAGCTTTGAATCCCTAAAATTTACAATAGGTCTTTAAGGTTACGCGCGACCGCTGCCGTTCCAAATGACCGCGCGCCTGCTTGAAGGAATAAGAATAAGAAAGTTAGTATCATTTTAGTTAGTAGACTATTAAAATAACATTTTATTTGGAAACACTTTAAAATATCAGCTGTTAACCTACCAATATTACGCAATGACCAATGAGAAATATGTGCAAGGAGAAATATCCACACAATTCTGCAGAAAAATAAATTGCACAATTTTGTACTTTTCCTGCCTATGTAAAGTAAGTATTAAATTTTATAATGCACTTCCAGTGCATATGAAATATTTGTTACAAGTTCAGTTTCGTAAGAAATTGTTAAATCTTTTGGAAAGGCTGCGTTTTATTCTGCAGATGAATATAATGAAATTTAATTTTCAGACTTATTCTAGAGTTTGATTAATAATGTAATATCATGAATGGAAAATGTCTTCAATTTTTTTTACTAGTGAAATATAGCGGAAAGTCGTCTAATTTTTGATACTTTTTTTAATTTAATATTTTTGGTAATTATTTTTTAAATTTTGTATTTATTTTTTTTTGTACATAAGGAAGATCTTCTGGACAACTGGCCCTGGCGACAATGCCTGGACCTGTATCTAAAAAATGTCCAAATCAACTTCAGAACTAGCCCCCCCCCCCATCCATCCAGACACACAAACACCTTCCTCCGCAGAAGTATAGCCAAGATGCAAAACTTGATGAAACTGCAGAGAGGAAACGAACCCAATTTTCCATCAAAATCATATCGAAAATTTTGTATTATTCGTAATGATTTGTAAAATCTTTTATTATAAAGGGTGGAGCGCGGTAAATTGCTTTTTTAAAATTCGAGCTGTTTGTCAAAGAGATAGGAAGGTGGCCGTGGTTTATAGTGACAAATGGGAAGTTTGTATTCATCTGGTATTTCTAAACTGCAAGATTTTTCCCAGCCGGCTATGGAGGCAATGCAGTTACAGGATACCTGGTTTCAACAAGACGATGCTACTGCACACACAGCTGCCATTACCATGAATTTTTTTGAGGCAAACGTTTCCTGGAAGGCTTATCTCTCGGATGTCCCAACACCCTGGAAAAACCTACAAAACAATATTGAGGCAGAAATTGCAAGAATACCAGAAGACATTCTTAAAAGAGTGCATGACAATTTCGGAAAATGACTGCAGCAGTGTGTGGATTGTGAAGGTAGACATTTATGGCAGATACGCTGTTTAAAACTATATAATTAAAAACTTCCATTATTGCCCAATAATGATAAAAATAAAAATGTAAGTTTCTAATGCCCGTAATAGTCATGGATTGAACCGAGTATCGAGATCAATTCTCGAAATAACAGCTGTTGCTACGATACGGTCTAAATTCCAGTAATCTCATTGGTAAATTCTAGGATCATTTTGAGTCTCGGATTGATCCGTGACTATAAGTACGGGCATAAATATTCATTATGTTCATTATTATACAGCCTGTATAACCGAAGCTCAGGGCCGGATTAAACATCTGTGGGCCCCTAGGCAGTTACAATTTTCGGGGCCCCCTAGAAAATTGTTACTTGCATATAGGGTTAGTGAGCATTTTTCATTTTTTAACTTTTTCGATTTTTTTGTAGCGTCTCATGTCAACAGCAAAAATGCCGCCTTAAAAAATCTGTTGTTTTCACGGGGCCCCTACAATAAGTGGGGTCCCTAGGCAGCTGCCTTTTTTGCCTTATGGCTAATCCGGCACTGCCGAAGCTTGGCGGTCAACGAGCTTCAAAAAAAATTAAAAAAATATAGGGTTGCGATGAACGAATCTTAAAACTCGCAGCAACGTGTAAATGGCAGATCTCCTTTTAGCCGTACTACCTTCTTCTTCTTCCTTTCAAGGTTTAGGCATTGCTGCCTGTTTCGACTTCACAAGTCTTGCCATCGTTTTCTAGGGCGTCCAATGTACTACCTATTAATTATAAAAATATCTTTTCCTAACACTGACCACTCGACCGGTGGATCTGTCTTTTAACGAGCCTATTAAAAAATGTCGTTTTCCAACAAGAGCTTGTTCGGCGCCGAGTTATCCTAGTGCCGAAATGACCTGGCGTCGAGTTGGCTGGTACCAAAGAGTACCGCCGGTACCGAGCTGGCAGCGCCGATTCCGTCGGCGAGTTGTTCTATCCCGGGGTTTGAATCGTGCATATAATTGGGTTCCTAATTTTGGATATCCAATTTTAAGACACCGTTTCTATCCAAAGTTAGGCAATCTTCGTGTATCGTGTTCAAGATTGTGATTAAAACAAAGAAACTATTCTAATACATCCGTGCCAAATTTCACTTGTTCACAAATAACAGTTTTTAGCCCGGAAAACAAAAAACTCTGGGTCTCAAATAAGTAATAAGTATGTAATTAAACGGTGTCACTTAGTAGTGGAACAACTGAACTATACATAAGGGTTTACACAGAATTATTTTATGTTATAAACCTTTAGTTTTGTGCACTCAATTACAGAAAAATGTTAATAGGTTTTGAGATAATGCAGTATCCCAAATTAGGCAACTATCCAATATTAGCCAACTTTCCCTCTATTATGTATTATGTGTAGAAGCTCAAATTAATAAATTAAGAAAAAACTTTAAAAATAGTATATTATACAATCATTACCTACTTTTTTTAAAGTAAGATCTAAAAAATGACTGGATGCAGATTCTTTCATGATACAGTAAAATCTGTAGATATAACTTGTTTTGTGCGCTTGGGGATGAATAACTTACGAATGTAGATGCGGTACTGAGAACGGCTATAAGCCAGAAACATAGTGTCTATCGCTCGTGCTTTAATTATGCGAAAGTCATTGAAATGAATGCATTAATATCTATTAATATAAATGCGAAAACATTATTAATAAATAATTAATGTAGTAATATCATTGAATTGAAAGTATAAGGAACATTATAGATCTTATATTTGTGAGGGGGAGGGGTTTAAAATAAATCAACGTTAGATCTTTATTCAAAAAGTAAAAATATATCAACAATTTGTACAATCAAACAATTAATGTCTTAAAAAATGTATGCTTATATAATAATTATTGTATATTTAATATATCACAATTTATTAACAATTTCTTATGGAACCCAAAGCGATGCTGTAAACTCGGACCCGGGTACATTCAGTTCTTGTTCCAATTTTAAGATCTCAAGTTTGGTACGGTGATTTCTTAATTTAAAATATTCAATCTCCAATTGAAGTTTTTTGTTTTTTGCCGAAATTTCTCTCGAAAATTTGGCAAGTTTGTCTATACTTGGCCGCTTTCTCTTTCCTGCAATGATTTGTGTTTTATTGTTATAGAATTATAAAAATAAAGATTGCTTTACTGTTATTACTACTGTTTCCCACGTATTTTGCTGAAGTAGATGATGTACTTTCAATAGTTGTGTTTGAGTTATTTGGCGTTGAATCGGCGCTACTGGGCGGTTCCAAAGATTCAGCTGCTCTAAAGTCGCCGAATGCTGAAGATTTTTTTCCAATGATATCGATAACTAAGTCGTCGATTTCTGTTAATTTACCTGTACCACTTTTTCTTGCTTTCTCAATTTTAAACTAAAATGTAAACAATTTGATGTCTTATTTACATTTAAAAAAATTAGGTATAGCTATATTTTCGTAAAACTATAATATCGTAAGCGTTTACGAGAAGTTCGTGAGATAGTGAAAGTTATTGATTTTTTTATTTTAAATTGACTTTTATATTTGTAATTTTTATTAATTATTTAAAATTGTGTCAATATAAAGCAGGGTTTATAGGTAGTCGATGAAAGCGTAGTACTAAAGTCGATGAACTATACGTCCATGGTACTATTATAATAGTACCATGTATACGTCTAATGTAGGTGGCGCATCGAATGCAAAACCACATTTACAAAGGGAAACGTCATTAAAAAATTAAAATCTAATGTGTTATGTGTTTCCATAATTTAGAATGTTTACAAGTTATTGTAATACTTTTACAAAACGTATTTTCACAAATTTATTTCAATACTAATGCGGCTTTGATAAAATAAATAAAAAAATATTGCATATTAAAACACATGAATTTGGCTAGCGTTAAAACGCCTAATTTCAAACCAATTTCATTGGTTAATATTTCGACGTAATCGGTTTAATACAAATTTTTACTTGATTCTTGAAAAGTATATAATCGATTCGCCTCTCCTTTATACAGGCCCTAAGCGAGATAAAACGAATAACTCTTATAAATTTCCTCTCTATTTTTTTCATTATTTACATTATTTATAAATAAAATAATTTTGATGGACTGTACTATACTGTATACTGTTTAATATTAAAGCACTGGAGAGTCGAGAATGGAGACATCTCCATATATAAAGTTAACTTCTCCTGAACTTATAAATATAAGACTTATAAACTTACCATTGTGGTTTTCTTGAAATTTTGCCACAATGTGTCTCTCACATACGTCCAATCTCTCTGTGAGGATACTAACCCAAGGTTTCGAGCCATAGCCGCCATCTCTTTCCACTTAATGACCTTATCACTTTTTTTTAATTTGTCTGAAAACGCACCAAAGAGTATTTGTTTACATTCTTTAATTTTAATTAAGAATTTTATTTTGCGATGATATACAATTTGTCTAGAAGTCATAATATTTAACGTTTCAATATAAAATGTACACTAGAAATTCGCCGAGATATAAACTTCTACAATTGTAGAACACGTGCACGGTTTTACAATTGTAGCAAATTTATAAATAGTGTTAAATGTAATTTAGTCGAACTTGTACATACTGGTAAATTACTTATTACGTGCAATTTGAAAACTTGTTACAATTGTAAGGTTTATGTTATACAGGTCCTTGTTTGAAAGCCATTGAACTATTATTATACTACGTAACTGGAAGGGGCACGCGGTAAGACTAATCGGCTCTCTGCTCTCTCTCCTCTGTACTATACATATAGTATATACAGCGAATAACAAAAGTTTCTGCACACAGTCCTATAATGGAATTTTAAATAAATTGTACTTTTTGAATACTTTTTATCAATTAAAAACAGCTTTTACAGCAATACTAATATTTTGTTGAATATATTTCATTCCTTTTATTTTTGTTTATATACATTTTTCTCTATCGTCACGCCGGCCGTTTTCGAGTTACAATAACTTAAAAAAAACTTCGTAAAATTTTTGATAAAATCCTCATAAAAAGCAATGCTTATTTTATTAAATTTTTACAATCTTTTTTATGCCACTTATTGTAATGACGATCTTTTGTTTTAATTGAAAAGTATATAGTATTTCTACGGCTAAAAGAAACTAATAAAATACACCGATGGTCGTGATTTGATTAATTAGAAAAAAATAACTACAATAAATTTATTATAAATGATTACGAAAACAAAACACAAAAAGAAACTACGGATAATAACTAAAATAAAAATACAATTACTACAAACAATAAAATCTTAAATTTACCTAAACATTAAAGTCTTGGTAATCCTAATAGGTAGTTTTTCACTATATTTTCACTTCCTTTGGTAATACCATTGTTTATATATACTTTACATCTCTTTCCTTTAACCATCTTTTTATATTCCAACAATTGCAAGAGACATTAAAACTCACAGTAAAATTATCATTTGCCAATCTCTTCAAATTGCACATGCCTGCAATGTCTCTAGGTAACATCTTAATACATAAAATGCCAGCTCGCTGCTACGGCGTGTCATTTTTTACCAACCAAAAAATATTAAAGTACCGACGACGGTACTCCCCCTGGGACGAGTTGCACATCAATCGAGTTTCCAACCAATCGGGTTTAGGTGCCCGTCCGTGGACGGGCTTTCCAGCTAGTATTTAATAAATTTTTACCAGATATATTATAAAGTATGAGATATGGCATAATTCCCAAATCTGGCAGCGTTTCGAGCTCGTTGAAAGCTATATCAAATCGTTCCAGAGGACTGGTGATATATAAAATACGGATTGCCACGTCCCGTGATAAGCTATCAATTCACTTGAAATAAGATTGCCCGTTACACTACCTAAGCGCGATCCTGTGGTAATAACGGAACCTAGCAGACTACGTTCTAGTGGTGGAGCCCATTTTGCTAATATCGTTAGAGCGGCTGGATACATCATACCCTGAAAAAGTTTTTTGTTATTAAGGACAAAAAAACGGGAAGAACACGATATTCCAATATTGGAAATATTCCACGTTTTCAAATTTTAAAAAAGGTTCAAAAACCGTAGAAATGTAATGCGACTACCGTATTGGTTGTTTTCATACGATAGTCCCGTCCAAAATAAAATCTGAACCAAACGATTTGCAGTATCCCTCCTAGAAAGATGAAACGTAATTAAGGTCTCTATTCCTGTACGGAGGTTCGAAAATGGCTTGGGGAGGGACAGGACCAGACGACAATCTCAATACTTCACAGGTCCGTAGCCAGCATTTAATTTTGGGGAGGGCACTCAAGAAAAGTCGTGTAAAAAGTAACATTTTTGGGAGATCCCCTTCCGGAAAATTTTATTATTAGAAACAAATGTTGTTTTTTTTAACATCCCCCCCCCTTATATATCCCCCCAAGCAATATCACCGTGGATGACTGCAAGGGGTTTGTAACTGGTCCCGGAGAAGACGGATAGAGTCGTGGTCTCGGGAAAGAAAGGTCTGGGTGTCGACATAGACCGGTACCTATCGTTCAAACCCCACATTTCAAGAATTGCAACCAGAGCAGCGGCAACATCTGAGGCCCTGAGCAGGAGGTCCGAACTTGGGCGGACCCGATCAACAGAAGAAAAGACTCCTGAGCGCTGTGGCTGAGTCCATCATGCTGTACGCCGCCCCGGTATGGATCTTGGTCCTTCAATGAGTGATATACAGGCGCCTCCTGGAGTAAACCCAGAGGAAGTGCGCCATAAGGATATGCAGAGTCTACAGAACTATATCCACTGAGGCGGTACTCGTGTTGGCGTCTTTTCTGCCAATCCGCCTTAAGGAGGAGATGAGAGACGCCAAATACAGATCTGGAAACAAGATCGTCTTTATAAACAGGTGCACGAATATCCAGGAGAAGTGGCAGGCTACCTGGACGGCGTCCGATAAAGGTAGATGGACCCATCGCCTGATTCCAATCATAGCGCCATGTGAAAACAAGAGGCATGGCGAGCTTTCTTACGATGCCACCCAAGCCCTGAGTGGGTACGGCTGTTTCAGGAGCTACCTACATCGCTTCAAGAGAGGAGAGAAGAGTCTTTTCGTGCATTAAATAGACGGACCATCGACTAGCCGCCCAAACGCAGTTGGGGCAGAACCTGTCCCCATCTAACATAGTTAGCGAAGAAAGTTGGAAAACCATCGACAAGATGCTAGTGGATCTCTACCAAAGCCAAACTGCAGGATGAATCCCCCTTAATGAAGAAAAAAGTCCCGAAAGGGTGAAAACGGTCGGAAGCAAGAGAGTGTACGGAAGAAATGCCTAGGAGATTACCGACACCTCTAAGAGTGAGGTTTTTGTCGGTAAAAATCCGACACTACCGCCCTACACATCTGGGTGGTGCCTTTTGAAGATTTCCCCACTCCCAACGCTTACAAAAAAAAAAGTGTCTTTCTTTGGCTACGAGCCTGATACTTCAACTAATTAAAAGACTCAAAATGAAAAAGGTACCCGTACCCAATGGTGTTTCACAAAAAATTTTTACCTATGTTTAGGTAACCTGGGCAAAATCAGTGAAATCCTACTTCATGCAGATCTATCAGCCTGATGCTGTCAGCTCTCGACAAACTTGGCAAACAAAATGGGGTTCCCAAGGCTCAATGGTTATTTCCATCTTGTACATTATCCATATCACCATACCATTGTTAATATATATAAACAATGGTAATACTTATTTCGTGTCACTACAATAATAATAATTGATGTGATGTTGAAGAAAGTCGAAAATATTTGAAAACCCATACAATGGCTTGATGGCTAATAGCTCCTTTTCCATGCTTGAATATCTTGTTTCGCTTTCATTTAATGTTCTGGATGTATACGCGACGGGTTTATCGTTGGAACGCTTCCTTGGGATAAAATCGCTCCAGTAGCATAGTTGCTGGTGTCTGTTGTTAATATGAATGTTTTGAAGAAATCAAGTTATTGCAAGATTGATTAATTAGTCAGAAGGGTGAAAATTAATTTATCTTTGTTTGTGTTTTTGGAATTGGAAAATTTTGCACCGCTGAAATTTTGTCGGGATAGGGTTTTACTCCACTGGGTGTTATGACTTATGATATGTCCAAGGTATTAAACTTCTTTTCTTACAAATTTCAGATTTACTATTATTCTATCATATAAATTCTGAAATTACTATGGTTGTCTAGATACACACTACACAAATTTTGTACTTTCAAAATGTTATTCATGACTCTCTGAAATGTGAGAGGAGAATTCTTAAATCCTAATGACATTCGTATGAATTCGAAATGTCTAGTTTTCGTTAAAAATGCAAATTTTGAAATGTCATTCGAGTCCATTTCGATTTTATGAAACCCATTGACCAAATCTAAGGTTGTAAAATACTGAATTTTTACTAACTTATTTTAAAGTGTGGGTTATATTCGGCAAGGGATATTTATCGTCGATCGTTTCTTCGGTGAGCTTCCGGTAGTCGATAACGATGCGCTATTTGCGTTTTCCAGAAGTATCGGAGTTTTTCGGTGCAATTCAAATTATTCTAGTAATAGTATTTATAATTTATACAAATATATGAGTGGCCGGTATTACCCCAAACAATGGGGTAATAGCCGGGGGCTGTAGTTAGCCACAATTTTGTTCATATGTAGGAATAATTGTTATATGTAAAGCCGTTATTTTTTTCTTCATTGGTACATTTACTGTGAGCCCATTTAGAACAGCGGAATAAAGTTCTCGGTTTTTTCCAAATTTTCCGCAAGTAATGCAAATGTCCCCAGTTCTTCGTCACAGTTATGTTATTTTTGTACAGTATTGGTATTTTTTTTTCACCAAAACGCTGGTATTATTACGGTTACCAAAAACTTGTTTTTACTCTTATTATTGTTGACTGTTCTACCTTCTGCAGCTTTTTTTGTTTTGCAGTTTCTGTTTCTTCGAGATTGTTTTTCATGGAAGTAGGAGTAGACGTAAATATAATATTAGAGTGTTGCTTTCTTCCACCTCATTTTCCATTTTAGTTATTAATTCCAGAACATCTAGGAACTAGTATTATTTCTCGAAATGATAGGTTCTGTCTTATTTCTTTTTCGTTTGTGTCTACCTCCATTCTTTGCTCTCTTATAAATCTTTTTCCCTTTTATTTTTCCTTATTCTCTATTATTTGTTTATTTCTGGGAATCGGCTCATTTAAGTTTTTAAGTTGTAAGTTTTTAACAGGGGCAAAATCTTGTGCAATGAACACATCAGGGTTGACAGGAAATATTTCAGTTACCTCAAAACCTTTAGTAGTTTTTTCGATAGTTACCCTACTTAACTTTGTTAAACATAAATCGGCGACGATATTTGTTGTAATAAAAAAAGAATAAAAACAGAAAAGAAAAGACCAAAAGAAAAGTCCGTGCCAAGACGTCTTATAGTCTATTCTGTAGGTTAAAGTAAGTTTAAGCAAAGGTTTAAGTTATTTTTTTAGCAAAAAGCTATCGTTAAAAGAGAGTTACCTGAGAAGACACAGGTTTCTTCTGGAAATTAGAAACTTGAAGTCGAAACTTGCAGCAATTTATTTTAAAAGTCCATTTTAATTTTATCATCCTGTACAACAGATAAATATGCCTGTATCAAGTTACTGAAACGTCATTGACAGATGTATGATAATGTGAATTTTTAGGTTACATTTTTATCTGTCATTAAATTCAGTGTAAATTTTATTAAAGTTTTATATTGTTGTTAGTTTAAAACATTTCGGAGCAAATTTTATGCTGCTGAATTTATCGCCTCTTTTTATAATTTGTCGTTTAATAGTTTTAAGTTTGTTTAAAATAACATAATGGATAGTACCACAAGATTTTTTTATTCAAATAACTTTTATAGTCCGCCCTTTCGTACTTCAGAGCGCCATCCCAATCATGTACCGTTGGAAAACAATCAACCTTTTAGTAATAGTGTAGCAGGAGTAAGCAATCGAGTTATTAATAATGCACCCGTCCCTTTGATGAACTTGAATGTTGTGCGTCCGAGAATGCATTTCAGATCGCAAGAATCCAGCCCCACATTGCACTTTCCGACGCCAATTCATCTAAATCCACAAGCCAGTTTAAATAATGGTGCTTCACCCACTATGCTGCCCAATAATGGGAACAGTAACAGACGACAACGTAGGGGCAGTCGTGGAAAAAAAAAGAAGAGTCCGGAAAAGTTACAGAGAAGAGAGAGCCGGGAAAGTAATCATCCAGAAGACGTAGACGAAAGTGTTATTTGCGCGTTAGTTGCTTTGGCAGGAAAAATGAAAATCACACCAATTTTTGATCAAACAAATGCAACAATTTATAGAATTAAAAATGAAGGATGCAGACATGTCAATTTGCAATTGGAACAAAATTACTTTCATAGTGTAGACGGTCGTTACAGAATTACAAATGATCCTGCTGTTCAGGCTATCGGTTCGTTCTCTGATCAAATTTATAATGGTACCATGCCGCGTGAAGGTTTAGTTAATGTTAGCACTTCCAACTTGCAGAATGCAAGTGTTGGTCTACCAAATAATTCGACTAAAAAAGGCAAAAAGAAGAAAGGTAAGAAATCGCGGGTATTTCCCGAATATTGGAGTAGGGCTGCAGTCGAAGATGGTCTGAAAGCTAAAACCGTAATTAAAGGTGTCATTAGAATTAATGCTAAAAATCCTAACGAATCATATGTGAGTAACGAAGACGTTTCTCAACATGATTATTATATTCAAACCCTGCTCGAAAGAAACCAAGCTTTAGAAGGGGATATTGTTGCAATTCATATTAAACCTCAAAGTGAGTGGACGGAGAAATTGAAGACTGCTGTCGTTGTCTACATTTTTGAAATGGTAATTAAAGTTCCTTCTAGTTATGGGAATCATCCCTTCTCTTGTTTACTTTTATTTTATTAATTTTATATAAAATTATACATTTATCATGATTTACTCATAACCTCCGCTCGACTTTATTTATACGGGTGCCCATTATATATAAGGCCGGATTCACTTGTATGACTCAAGTTGAATCCTGACAATTTGGACTGCTAAAGAAACAAAGCTATTATTAACACTAGAAGGTGTTCTGTTTGGAAATTAAGTATAGTTTTGCTAATCTGTGGATCACTTTTGCATCAGTTGAATAATAACAAAGCCCCATCGTAAACCGAGATTTTCTTTCTGATTACCCATGACATTGTGGATAATAATCGGGATGCTATTAAACTAATTACCAATTATTTTATTCTTTAATCTGTTTACTCCAAGATTTGCCCATAATCAATAAGTTTATTTTTTCAGGTGCACTCGAGGATTGCAGTTGGGTTTTTACAGTTAGTACCGGAATCACGACAAGGTGCTGTTTTCGTTCCACGCGACTCTCGTGTGCCTAACCTTAAAATTCCTTTCAACCTTTGTCCCGAAAATTTTAGAGAAAATTCTAGTCAATATGTAAACATTTTGTACCGAGCTAGGCTGTCTAAATGGGAAGAGGTGACCGACGCTGTTGGGGTCATCGTAGAAGAAATTGGTCCGATCGGGGACATAGATGTAGAAACAGTGGCCTTACTGGCTGAACATAATTTAGATGTAACCCCATTTCCACCAGAAATACTGACGCAGTCGGGCGTCGTGATGGATGAAGAAATTCCCGAAGTAGAATTTAGTTATCGGGAAGACTTGCGTAGTGAATGTATTTTTACGATTGATCCACTTACTGCTCGCGATTTAGACGACGCTGTTTCGTGCAAAGAACTGCCCAACGGTAATTTAGAAGTGGGCGTTCATATTTCCGACGTAGCTTTTTATTTAAAAGAGAATACCATGTTAGACGACTTGGTTAGTAGGAAAGCTACAACGATTTATTTAGTAAACAACGTTTATCATATGTTACCCAGGGAGTTATGCGTATACTGTTCCCTTTTGCCAGGAAAAGACAAGTTAGCATTTTCTGTGTTTTGGGAAATGACAAAAGAAGGCACCATAATTAATCGCCGTACGAGTCGTACAATAATAAATTCGTGTGTCCAACTTTCGTACGAGCACGCGCAAGTAATGATAGAGGATCCTTATTTTACAGGCGGCGCGGAGTTTCCGAACATTTTCGGAGATTTTACTTATGTAGATTTAAGTAAGCGAGTGAATCATCTACAAAAAATTGCAGTAAATCTGCGTCAGAAGCGTTTTGAAAATGGTAGTTTAAGAATCAATCAAACAAAATTGCTCTTCAGATTGGATCCAAACACTATTCTTCCGACGGACGTTTTCGTTTACGAAAATAAAGAAGCTCACAGACTAATTGAAGAGTTCATGTTGTTGGCTAATATGTACGTTGCTGAAACGATACGCAGTAATTTTCCTGAGTTGGCATTTTTGAGGCGGCACACTGAACCAAACAGTACTATGTTGAAGGAATTGGTCAAATCGTTACAATCTTTTAGTCTTCATTTGGATATATCGAATTCCAAGTCCATTCAAAGATCTCTTTTAGACATACAACAAAATTTTCAAGGTGAGCACGGCCATCTGCCTTTAATTTGTTTTATCTGCAATTTCTTACTTGTGGATTCTACCATTTTGTCTATTGTGCAACTGCACAATAGTGCAACTCCGGAAAAAGATAAATTATATATCGAAATTGTAGGTGAAGAAGGAATGCTAGCCATGTACCACTTGTTGGCTAAACCAATGAAGAGGGCGGAGTACTTTTGCGCTGCTAATTCCGAAAATCCAGAAGATTTTCACCACTACGCTCTAAGCGTTCCGCTTTATACCCATTTTACGTCACCGATCAGGAGATATGCTGACATTATGGTTCACAGACTTTTGTCTGCTACATTAGGTAAACTTGTTATAAAAAAATTATTTGTGATGACACACGGAAATTTTAGGATACTCTACAAATCCAAAGTGGACTCGTAGTTACGTAAATACCATTGCTAATACTTGTAACACTCAAAAATATAACGCAAAACTGGCGGGCGAATCGAGCAGCGATTTATTCTTATCGCAGTACGTTGCAGCTAATCAACCGTTTATTAAAACCGCCATCGTTGTCGACATAAAAAATTCCTTCTTTGATATTTTAGTTGTAGAAACTGGTACAACAATTCGTTTGCATCCAAATGTAAGTATGAGGCTTTTAAAGAACACTGGTTGTACTCATAAAACTTTCAGAATTTAATCGGAAACGTCGCATGCAAAGAGGATCCAAATAACAACTCTTCGAAGAGAAAGTATTTATTGGTTTTCCTGAGAACAAATGAACATCCCGAACTGGTTTTTAACTTAGAATTGTTCACTATATTAAAAGTAAGTTTGCATCCAAAGCCAAAATCAAACAAGTTGGACGCCGAGCTTTTATGTCCGACACAAGAATAATTTTCTGTAATGTACAAATTTTGGTATAATAATCAAAATTATAATTTTTATATGTGCTTTTGCTATTTGCAAACACACCACCAGAGAGCTATTTGAAAATGCTGAAAAATCAATCAATTTTTGTTATCGTGACGAAATTGAGGACATTTTTTATTTTATTAAATTTCTGTAAATAATTGAAAGTGCAAAGAGAATGTAAAATTATTACAAGTACTATTATTTTTATGACTTGTACGTATATTACATTATAAATTATGATTATTAACCATTCTTTTTAGCTGTGATGAAAAGCAACAAATATTTGTACTTTGTGACAATGAAATTAAATAAATTTAATATTTCTATTTTTAATATAAGATTTTAATTTTTGTACTATAAAAATTACTGAGAATTTCACTTTCCCTTCCCGAGGTAGCAGTTATTATCAAAAATCTCATCTATGATTTGACATCATCAATTATCTACGGCAAGCCTTTTTAATGTAGGTCTCCATGCGCTTACCCATTAATGTGTAACCCTTTCCCTAATTATTAAGTCCTAAATCGAATCGCAAATTATTACTAAATTATAGAATTTCCCAATAACTTCGTGTAATTCGTATAATTAATTTAAATTTTGCAAGTACTTTCACTAAGACAGTGGCGTAGCGTAATGCCCCGGGCGGCACGTCTGGGAGGGCGGCAGGGAATGACCGTGCTGATGATGGATAGATGGCGCGAAATAGTTAAAAATAATAGAATTAATAATAAAAAGTTGGTAAATTGCGGTAATGACTATTGGGGTCATACCATATCAAACCAACAAGTCACTCAAATTGACCATCACAGATTTCTTTGAAGCTCTGGTTAATTATACTATTTAACATCATGAATTCGGAGAGTTACTCGAGAAAATCGGCGCAACTCATCACCGACCAAAGAAGCGCGTCAAGAGGAACTTTTTAAGAAAAATGAGTTGTATGAGGATACAGAAGGACTATTATATGGCGATAGAATGGCTGATTAATAGATAACTCACCACAGTCATTTAATTTTTATGTACCTAAACTTTAAACGCGTTTTATGCAGAACAACATTTTTCAAATTGGCGTGACCGATAACTCAAAGAGTTTTTTATCAATCGCGCTGAAATTTTGTACAGTTCTTTTCAATGATATTACTTTCTATGTGAGCCTGCTTGTTTTGAAAAATTTGTTGAAGAAACTAGTTTTTCAAGCAAAATAAATTGAAAAATTTGGTTGAAAATTCAAATTTTTTTTTATCGAGTGTTGCAATCCGCGAATTTTTTATTTTTTTTCATTTTTTTTAGGTTCATCTACAAAATATAACATGAATAAACACTCAGAATTTTTCTGTTTCGTTTTAGATGAATATTACAGAAGCTACAAGTCACGCCAATCAACAACTCCCGTTGCGACTTTCGCCGAAGACTTAACTATCATTCAGCTATTTTAAAATTAAAATATAAAAAAAATTTTTTTCTAATGGTTAAATATACAAATGAATCATATGGCCAAGTTTCAAAAACATCGAACGATTTATTCTTTAGAAAAAAAAATTGATCAAAATCGAGCAAAATTAACGCGTCTATATGTATTTCCCCCCCTTAAATTAAATAGAACTTAAATGCATTAGACCAATCTGATTTAGAGCTCATTAAAGGCACTGAATTTTTGAACTAGCATTTAATTTAAATGTATTAAAATCGATAAACGTATAAACATTATTGGTGCAATTGCATCTTAACCAGCTTACAGTGAATTATTTTACTGAAAGCCAGGTTTTTGATCTCCAGGTATCGTTAATCAAAGGCATAGGTTTGCTTTTATAAAAATAATTGCATCTACGAAAGTAAATCTTTAGTTAGGATAGCCAGAGATTACAAAAATCGCAACAAAGCTCTCCTTTATACGTTGTGCATAATAAATTAAAATTAAAATTTTTCAAATAAATTGAAGAGATGCCAAAAATGAGCGATTTAAATCAGATTCTCTTTCAAATAAGCACTCGAAATAAATAATAAATATTTACTAGTATTATAAAATATTTACAATTAATTTACATAAAATAATTTACTCATAATAAATTTGAGCACTCCATAGGTAATAAAGAGCAACGATGCATTTTTATTATAGTAACTGTTTTATTTATGATGTTACTTAACAAAAATATAGAAATCCATTACTTATACAAATTTAATATTAATATCACCCAAATATATTTTTAAAATACACCCAAGGCCCTAACGATACGATTGCAATAAAGTGCATTTTTTAAATTTTCAAATTAAAAATGTTTTCACTTATTTTTAAATTGCATTATACTAGATGAAAAATGTGAAAGTGACCTTATTGTAACTTAAAGTATGTGGCCAAAATCATCCCTGCCTACCCCCTAAATAATAAAACAAAAATTAAAATGCGACCAATTATTATTTTTGGCTTAATAAAAGATCGACACTGAAAAAAAACAAGTTTTACTTGAAAATATAAATTTCAAACCATTACAACAAATCAAATTTCTTATTTACAAATCAGTTTATACAAAAAGAGTGTTCAATAAAAATAAATTAGAGTTACATTTATTTTGTAAGCATTAAGAAGAGCTACTCTTTAATTTGGAACGCCTATGATCGTAGTTAACAAGTCTTTGACCAACTAAATATTTATCATTTTTAATGTGTTCGTACAACTTCTTGAATTGTTTTATTTGTAAAGTAATTAGCACGGTGGCTATTATAATTAACAACAGAAGTGGGTATATCCTACGGGCTATTAAATTGCGAAGATGCATACTGCTAACAAATAGTGGAACTATCGAATAAGCAATTATGTAGGGAATTGCTAGTGAAAGACCAAAACAAATAATTACAGGTGTAGCAACTTCTTTTATAATAAATTTAAGATTCATGTCTCTGATGCCATCTCTGTAAATCCGTTCTATTGCGGTACGTAGGAACCACTCGGGTCCCATCATAGTGACGGCGCATGCAATTTTTGTATATAAGACACCTAAAGCCCAATCTTGCCAAATAAAGACAATTGGGGTTTGATAAATTGGCACACGTAGCGGTACAATAATGACAACTTCCAATAATAAACCCGACAATAATGGGATAACACCGATTAACAATAAACTTGCCACTAAAGTTTTAATACCCACGATACACCATTGCTTGAATCGTTGAATCATAGCGGCGCGACCTTGCGGTAACCAACCGAGTATAATTGATGCACCTCTTGCCAACATCCAACAAATGTAGGTTCCACATGCTGCGGTGTATAATTCGTGAATTTTACCGACAGCGGGAGCTGGTGTGGCGATTATTTGAGTGTTGGCTGGTAAAGACCCCATCAACCATATTACCATGACACGTCGGCCCAACCATACGGGTATCGTTAATGCAGCCAAACTAGCAGCAACCAGCGAAGCACAAACAAAGGCCAGCAGGGCAACAATTCGAGCAGGAAAGAAACGAGGTTTGTCATAAGGCTGAAAACCTGTAAACAAATGTGTAAAATATGAATAAGGTTCTCAACAATATTTTCAAAACACATTTTCTGACTTTTCCAGACTCGCTCTTATTGAAATAAGTTTTAAAAGTATATGGTTTAAATTTTGTCTACTTTCTATTTTATATTAATACTAAAAATTGATAAAAGGAGCCTAATGATAACGCAGATTAAAATTTATTAAATTAAAAGTTTACCTGTTGGTCCTTCTCGCATAACTAAAGCCTGATGAGCAGCGGCCAAACCTCCTGCAGGTTCAGCAGCCGGTGCAGCGGGTGGTCCATCCACATCTTGCAAACCGTTCCCCAATAAATAGGAATGTATATTTAAGATCCAAGCAACTCCACGACACCAAGATCTGATTAGTCCTTTTAGCCATATGCGGGTGTGCGATTGTTCTAACAAAGCTGGAATAATAACTTGCAACAGCAGCAGTTCCAACGATAACTCGTTCACTTGAGCGTCGCTACTAACGCTGACCGTGTACGGTAAAAACGAAGGAACCAAGGAACGTAAAATACGCACCGGTAACCACAACATGAGAAGCACAGCAGTACCAAAAATGATGGCAGATAAGAGCAAGCGACGAATGTGTCTCAAGATTGGTAAATGAATCATTTCCTGAATTGGACTAAAGTCGGGATCATTCAAGTTCCTTAAAAACCACAAAACACCCGGTCTTAGAATTTCCCTTAAAAGTAAAACAAAGGAAGCAAAATAGTAGACGTACACCATACCGACAAGCCAGTGAATGAAAATGGAGGTACCAGGTGCAAGTTTAAAATTAACTTCTCTATCTTTTAAGCTCGCATCGAACATGGCTAAAGAGCAAATGTCCAACCACCATCCACAAACCAGCGGAAGAATTCCGATTTCAACAACAGATAACATAGCAACCTTAACCACCACGTAACATAATCCCAAAATTCGGCGGGCCTTAGCTAACCCAAACAGAGCTGCAATGCGATGAAGGACCACCAAGAACATTCCTACCATACAGTAACCCATCAGCGTTGTTAGAAGACCTTCAAAATGACTAGAAGCAGCCGGTTCTCTCAAACCAAATACAGAAAGAACTACCAAACCCATATGATACGGACAAAACGCAAAAATCAGAATAAAAAGCGCATTGAGCGAAATAACCCAAAAAACGTGTTCCAAAAAAACCAAAGAACCGTCAAGTCCCAGCAATCGTTCCCAAGTTAATTCTTCGGCAGCTCTGTCCCATTCCATAGGAATCCAATTATTTTCTTCTCCTCCATTACCATCTCCATCGTCTTGTTGTTCGACCGGATTAGCCACAACATTTGGAAGAGGCTGTTGTTGCACGTTGTTATTTTCAACTACAGGTGGTTCTTCTGGTTCTGGAGGTTCTTGGGCTGGAATGTTAGCGCCGGCGGCGGCTGCTGCAGCAGCCGCTACTAAATTTTCGCGTTCCAGCCAATCGGGTCCACCGCCATGCAAAATTTGTTCTCTCAACCACACCAGACCGATAAAAGCAAATAAAGTGCACGTTACCACAAAACAACCGTGAAAAACGTCGGCAGCTAAGTGGTCGGTGGATAACATATCAAAAGGTAAAGAAAAAAATGAGTCTAGAGATCCGGCAAACAAGCACCTATAAATACGACATGCCGTTAAAGGCACAATTCCTAACCATGCAATAGCAACTAAAGTATAATGCAACCAATATTTAACGGCAGTCGCTATCGAAGATACCAAGCCTCCCACTACATCTTTCAAAGGCAATCGTCTGGGCATGTCGGGCGAATAAATAGGAGTGAAAGAAAATCGATGCCCACACAACTCGCAATATTCCTTCCGCGAATAACGCATCCATTGTAACAAACATTCTTGATGTATATATTTAATACTTCCCGTACAAATGCAGGGATGAAACAACAGTCTGTCACTTGCACCTTCACACCGACAAACTCGACATATATCCACGCCAGACAAATCGGGATCCATTATATTTGATCTGAAATTAATAAAATGAGATGAACGTAAATAATTTTAGAAAGAAGATAACCCTTACGTGTCCTTATGGTTTCATTAAAATGAAACGAAAATGTCAAATGTTCATGATAGACGCAACAAGGTTATTTTAAAATATTGTGCTACGAAAATTTTATTCAACTAATTAGGTCGCTTTTAGTTGTATCGAAAATAATGTTATCGGGTTGTATAATCAATTGATAAATATTTCCATCAAATCAATCACTTAATTTGTGTATTTTAAGTTCAGATGTACTTTGACAATTCGATGTCAAAAATAATCAAATCAATAAAGCTGCGTTCACGAAATATTTCCAGATCTAATGGCCCCTTCACACCACGCCGAACATTCGTTATATTTCAGTCTGCTGTCAGAGGTTTGAAATCCAAAATATTAAATGGAAAATTGTAAACTGTGAAACCCATCATAAAAGTTGGGTTAAAATGCTAAAATGCGCTGGTTTGAAGGGTGCCTGGCTCCGCGCTTTGCTAAACTAGAAACATTTAATTTGAATCATTTATTTATATTTATGATAAAAGAGACATGTGATACCGTTTTTGAAAAAATAAGCCAAAAGTACCGTTTTTTGATTATTTATCTTTTGGAGAAACAGTTGGATCCCTTAAATCACTGGTTGGGAATCACTGGAATACTTGTAAGCGCGGGCGCACTTAAACGTCATTGTAAATTGGCGCCATAAAATGGTTATGATTTTTATTTATTTTTGATGGTTTTTCAAATATTTTAATTTAAAGTGTTTTAAATATTGCAATAATTCAACGTGGCGTATAAGGAAATATTGTTTTCAGTGCATTTGCTGAAGACGTGGTGCTGAAAGTTAACTTTTTCATGAAGTTTTAGGTTATTTTAACGTTAATTTTATTTAATTGATGCCGCCTTTTGGATATAATTCAAGTTTAGTTTAACAGTTTGACAAGGAATTTTATTAATATGCCGTCCAATATTTCTAAAGGTTAGTATTAGGTTTTTCAAATTGAGTGTCAAGTAAACGAGTAAGTTTTTAGAAAACGAATGCGAGGAGGTGGATTCGGAAAATCGCAGATCGAAAAGAATTGTGGCGAACGGTTCGTCCACAGTATGTTACGAAGAGGAAGATGACGACTTTATCGAAGAAAAACTACACTCAAAACGTAAAAGAAAGTCCAAATCAAACTGCAAGGAGGGGAGTCAATCCAGTATAATTTCATTTTTTCAAACAAAGTCTTTTAATGAACAGGAATTGAAATTACCTCAAGATAAATCAAAAAATGAGAAAGAAGTGAGTCCTAAGGATAAGCCGAAGAAAAAGGTGAAGCGCCGAACGAAAGCCAAACCAGTTGATTCCGAATTAAATGATGACGAAAATTTGGAAGTACAAGGTGAAATTGCAGATAACAAAAAGGTGAGATTTTCTAATGACATAATGGAGTATTCTCCTGAAGTAGTTAAACATAAAGTTACAAGTGGTGAAAGTTGTGAAGAAAATCTAAATGAAAATAATTCGAATGAGAAGCAAATTTCCATTAAAAATGCTTTTACTTTTATGATGGACAGCAGACATAAAGTAATTGGTCAAAATTTGTCGGGGAAAGAATTGGAAAAAGATGAGCCAAGTCGGGATAAGACTGATTTGTCAGTTAGAAAATTGTTGCTTCAAGAATGGGCCGACACAAAAGGAGCCAAAAAAAGAAGATGCGAATATGAAGAAACAGGTGCAATTATCGAAAGCAAATTGAAGAAAAGGGCCAAACGGTTGAAACAGATGTTAAAGCAAGAAGACAGAGAAGATGAAGATAAAAATAAAATTTTTGTAAAGAATCGAAAACTTCAAGTTATTCAATCGGATTTGGATTCCGAAGAAGATGAAACTTCAAAACCAGTTTCAACTTTTCAAAAAGATGAAGCTTCTGTTGAAATTTTAACCAATACAGCCACTTTTGAGGCTAAAAATTTAAAATTAGATAGCACCAATTCAAAAAAAATTAAATTGAATTTAAAGAACAAAAATCAAAGCATTTCCAATGATGCAGAGGAAAATCAAAAATCACCAAGAGATTTGGACGAAAAATCCAACGGCCATTTGTCTAGTATGACTCCTAATACCATGAAAAAATGGAAAATGCGTATAAAAGTGTCCCTATCAGATGAAGAAGTTCCCAAGTCAGATGAAGCAGTTGAACTTTTGGAAGATTTCAAAAAAAAGATTGAATCTAAAACTGAAACAAAACCAAAGAAAAACTTGAATTGTGATTCCGACTCCAACAAAGATTGTGCAACTAAAAAGGTTGCCTCCATATTTGTGAAAGCAAAAAGAATGAGCGCAGAAGCTAAAGAAGCACGAAAAAAGTTTTTACGCAGTGGAATGCCAGATGCCTTGAAGAAACGATTTGAAAGTGAAAAGTAAGATTTTAAATTTTATTATTACCTATAAAACAGTTCAAAATTGACAAAACGAAAACTTTTTTAAATTAATTAAGTACTGCCAATTTCCTATTTAATAAATTGTTAAATTTTTAGAGTGGAAGAACTTGAGGTACAACTTTTTCCTACAATTAGTCACGTGATGGTTAAACCCACCGAAGAGGAAATAAATAACAGTCAAATCAACTATTGGAACTTACCTTTAGTTGATTTGAATTATTCAAATGTTCAGGTTGTCATGCCGGATCTACCCACTTTGAAGTTTGGTTCCATCACGCACTCTACTTTACCAGATAACACTTCTCCTGACCTCGAAAATTACAAAATTTCAAACGTAAAATACCACCTGCATAAAATAAAAGCAGAACATCCGAACTATCCTGTGTTTAAAGTTTTTAACACTTTTCATCAAATACATTTAAACGAAAGACAAAAAATTATGGAAACACAGAAGCTTGAGCCTCCTAAACGGAAAAGGGGTAGAAAGAAGGTGGTGAAAGAGCAGAAAGAAATGCCTAAAGTGCATTTCAGTCAAATGTGGACGGAAGTCTATAAACCTTCTAAATCGGATGACATATTTGGGAACCGGGCCAGTGTGTCTTATGTTAAAAAGTGGTTACAGAAATGGTTAGAATCTGTAGAAATGGAATATGATACCAAGTTGAAATATCGTAGAAATTCAGATAGTAGCTCAGATTTTGAACACTATGAGAGAGAAGACTCTCGTCGTCTACTCAATAACACTCTGATTTTGAGCGGACCCCACGGTTCTGGTAAGACGTCGGTGGTGTACACAATATGCAACGAACTTGCAATAAACGTATTAGAGGTCAATGCTTCTAGTAAGAGAACAGGTAAGTTTTCTAATAGCTTTTATTTCACGTTTTAAAAATTTTTTGCGATTAGGTAAACGACTTCTTAATGATCTTCAAGAAGCAACTCAATCTCAACAAGTGAGAAAAGCCGAAAAAAGTGCTCTGAATTTATTTTTATCCAGAGACTCGACAAAGTCTTCATCTCAAAGCAGTAGCAGTTTGACGCCTACGCCTAGTCAAAGAATGTGTGTTTTACTGATTGAAGATGTGGACGTGGTGTTTGATCAGGACGAAAATTTTCTTTCTTCCTTAGCTGAATTGATTAACACAAGTAAAAGACCTCTTGTTCTTACATTGACTGATAAAAATTGTCTGCACTTAAAGCGCTTTTTAAGTGACCACAAAATTGTGACCTTCAAGTTGTTTGAACCGAAAATTTTATCAACTTGGTTACAAGTGCTTTGCTTGAAGGAAAACTTGTTGGCAAATAATCGGGCCTTGTCAGAGTTGTTGGAGAATAATGGAGGTGACATTCGTAGAACTCTGCTTCAGCTACAATTTTGGGTGCAAACCGGTGGACATTCGAAAATTTTTCAACCATTTTTAAAAAGTACAGTTGATGGGGTGGAAGATGTAGATGTGGTTGCAGATGAAAGTTCTAATATGTCGTGGCTTAATGACGGAGAAGGAAATATTTCCAAGGAAGATGTTACTAAAGAATGTACGGCAATTTGTAGTTACAAAAGTTTACTTACATATCCTTTAGATTTGGGTAAAATTTGGTGGAATTTACCAGGGATGTTGGGTTTGCAATCTTTGTTAGCTAAAACAAAAGAATGTGAAAGCAAAAATTCTACTGATTTGAAAAAACTGGAAGATATTGCAAATGTGCTCGACACCATGGCACTTACAGATGTGTGGTATACAGAATCAAAAATCGATAGTGATTTAGAACCAGTGTGCGGGTCCAAATGTGCTAAAACGAAAGACAGCTTAAGTTTAGACGAATCGTTTCTTAACTACTTGGCAGGAAAAGATTTTTGTTATGAAGTTTCCCACACGCTGTTAAGTAGTTACATTCAAATTGCTAATAATTCAGATTCTGTTCCAAGAAGTTCTATTTCTGATATAAAATGGTAATATTTGTGCAATTTAATTTTATCTATTTAACTCTTTTTTTTTAGTTGGTACCAAAAGCAGAAAAAGAGCACGAAACCGTTTTATGACATTACTCCTCTTGATTGTTGCTTAAATCATCACGCCATTAAAGTTGATTATTTTTCAGCGTTACGCCAAATTGCCAGGTCAGAACAAATTCGATATTTTGGTAACATTAAAAGAAACAATCGTTTCTATCATTATTTACGTAACTTGGGAATGTCTTATAAGAGTTCTGACTTGGAAGGTGCTTGTAAAGTGTTAAATTGTGGGGAATTATAATTTTACTTTTTATTCGGGAAATTTTTAAACAAAAAACTGTGATGTGGTTGTTGTATTTTATGTATGGGCTAGAATATATTTTATAATATAAGATTTTGAGAAAATATAGGTAAATTCACTCAAGGAGGATTCACAGTTGATCTGTAACTAAAATGGGAATGGTAAAAATGTTCAAATTCGTATTTTCGAATTGTTTCGTGCATAATAAATCAAAACTGACCATAAAAGGAACAGAAACACCTATTTTAACATTTTTACTCTTTCTGTGTTAGAGATCAATTATATATCTGATTTTAAAAAACTGTGCCACAAGTAAAAACTGTTTATTTAAGTACGATGTGGATTTTAAAATATGTGGAACTTCTTCAAAAAGTTCTGTTGTAAGAAAGAAAAACATTAGTTTGACAAATTAGAAAAGGTATTAAATTTTTATAAAACCAAACTGCAGTTTATTTTAATTGGATTTACATAGAAATATTATAACCACACTGTTAAGGACTAATGGTGTTTTGATTGGTCAGAACTTGCTTGTCCTAGGTCACCAAATAATAATGTACTAATGGTATTTCAATGAGTAGAAAGTTTTTAATGCTTTCTTAATTTTTTATGTAACAACTCGAAATAATATTATTTTAATTCAGATAATTATGCTATGAATTGCTTACAGTATTAATTAAACAGTATATGTGTGTTTTGCACAAGTATTTCATGGGAGAGTACTATCTCTGGCAGAACTCAGCCTGTCCTTTGTACAGAAATCCCAGCTCGATCGTAAAAAATTAAATATTTATTATAAAAATGAATAATAAAACAATTTTAGTATTATTTTTTATATTTTAAAATTAGGAAGAAATATATAAATCATCATTATTATCAATACATTTTGGTTTAAGGCGCATGCACAATTGATCTGTAACAGGAACAGGAAAAGGGAGCAGGAAAATTTTTATTATGTAGAATTACTAATATAATTAATTAGTAAAATAACCAGTGATTTACATTTGAAATTTAAAATTCAAATTTATTTTTGAAATTAAAACTTTTAAAACACACTTCAAAAGTTTCCTGTTCTCGTTGCTTCTTGCTTATTGTGAATGGAGCCAGCTGAATACCTGCATTTTAACTTTTTACCGTTCTCGCTGCTACAGATTAATTATGTAGGCACCTTTAGGTTAAAGCTAGATTTGGCGTTTCCTCGGTCGACCAACGTCTTCTTTCCCTCTAAGGTGGATATCTCGGCATCTGTTTTTCTGGTCAAAGACTGTTGAAACATTGCAAGTAGGCCAAAAATGAAAAGATGATTAAAAATTTGGATTAGCCTTAACTCTTTCCAGTACATGGTTCAAAAATTTGAACCATGTACTGGTTTGAAAATTTGAACCCTAAGTTTGTGACAAGTACTGCACAGAGGTTCACAAAATGTAATACTTCCAACTGATCTTCTCAAGTTACAGAACCATAAAATATAAACCATCTCTGCCCAAGGGATAATATCCAGTAAAATTTCTGTACACAAGACTCGGAATTTCAAATAATTCCAAAGATTTCCTAGGAATTCCAAGCAATTCCACAGAATTCCAGTGATTTCCAAGGAATTCCAATGGTTTAAAATCAAAGTGCAATCTAAATAATCCAGTGATTTCCAAAGATTTCTAATGAATTCCAAGAATTCCAGGGATGTCCAACGATTTCCACAAAATTCCAGTGATTTCCAAGGGATTCCAATGGTTTCAAATCAAAGTGCAATCTAAATAATTCCAGTAATTTCCAAAGAATTCCAGGGATTTCCAAGTGAATTCCAAACGAGTGTACACAAAATTTTTGAGATATTTACCCCTTGTCTCTGCCAGTTAAAAAAAATATTCCTGCAATCAACCGTGCAGAAAGAGTTAATAGCTTAGAAATTACTTATATTTATAATAACGAAAAAAACCAAAAGTATGTAGGTTGTTTTCGTAAGTTGTCCAAATGGTAGTGTTAACAGGAGTACCCAAATTAAAAATTACATAATAATATTTTAAAATATTAAAAATTACAAGGGTTTCTTCCTATCCTATATTAAAACCTATCCAAATCTGCATTTTTTTTTTAAATTAAAATTTATTTTAATAATCAATTTGCTCTATTTCGAGTGAATATTGAAAAAAATAATGTAAGAGTTATTTTTGAGAGTAAACTTTTTTTGACTTTGTTGATGCTTTTCTGATGTTGCGTCTCTACTGTGTTTTTGGCTCGTTTTTATGCTGGGATTTGCCAAGTGCAAATATTTGTTTTAAAAAATGGTTCCGAATTCAAAATTAAATATCAAACAAATGAATGTAAAAACTTGTTTTTTACAAAACTTTGTTAATTAATAAATCGGCGATTTGAAATAACCAATTTTTCATTGTTTGTTAGCTTTTACAATGTTTAACTTGGTTTTAAACTTCAGAGCGATTTTATTGAATTATTTTTAATTTTCTCTAAAAAAATAATTTATTCTTGAAATGACGGAAATTTTCATTATAGCACTAATTCTATTTTTTATTTGGAAAAGAGGAAAAACACTCGCCTCCCGACAGGCGTTATGTTTTTATTCTGAAAGTTTGATATTTTTGCAAGCTAGCAGCTACATCATATCATCACTTACATTACTATCGACAACTTTATGATTTGTAACTTCACAAGAGTTTGCTCTCGAGCGTACACAAATCTCAAAAGTACTCACAGTCGAATATA
Source organism: Cantharis rufa (assembly GCA_947369205.1). Lineage (NCBI taxonomy): Eukaryota > Metazoa > Arthropoda > Insecta > Coleoptera > Cantharidae > Cantharis > Cantharis rufa. The sequence goes on along the minus strand of OX376307.1, from coordinate 17,753,766 downwards.
TTCTTTCTGTTATTTCCTTTTGTACAAAACTTTATAAATTTTTTTACCGTTCGCATCGACTAAATTCTTTTACAGTAGAGGTTTTTCAAATTAAAAATTGATTTCTCGAATAAATCGCGGTTACCTACAAACATAAAAATTTGCGTCGAGTATGGTCTAATGTCTTTAAAATTGTGATTGATTAAATTTACGAGACAAGTGAAGAAAAATTGACTTTTATGGTGAAAACCTGTAAATCAAGTGTATGGTTATGTACGAGGGAATCCTGATAAATTGTTCGCCTAATATAGCGAGAGTGAAATTATAACTGCATCTTTATGTTTGTAATGATTCCTGGAGTATCCGAAAGTGATTAATAGACGAATTTATACCTGTTTTCTTCTCATAGCGGCACAGCGAATTGAAAATATTCGTATTCTTTTGCGATAGAGCAATTAAGAAATCCTCGTCTTTACTTTTTCACCTTTATCTGATGATATCGATGGCGATAACAGTAAGGCCCGTACGTACGATACGTAGAAATTGTTGCACTAAATTGTCAACAAGTTCTGCGCAAAACAAATTGCGTACTGTGCAAACACTCTAAACTGGTTTTTACGCAGAACTTGTTAACAATTTATTATGAATAATTGCTCAGTGTCGTACAGTTTTAAGGTTTAAATATCTGGAAAAGCGTAACACAGAAAAGAGAGGCTCTCCAAAATTCAATTAATTGAATCAAAAAAATTAGGAAAGTTACCTTCAATGTTCAGCTAAGAGGAAGCATCGCCATAAATGATGATCAGTTTTATGCCATTACAATACACTATAGGTACTTCACTATTTAACTCAAGAGCGAGGATATTGTTCGGTCGTTGTTCAGGAAAGATTCCATCTCGTTGTTGACTTGGGCCTTCAATTTTGTAGCTCTTATTTTATCGTTTTATCAAAGGACCACTAAACTTGGTCTACTATGAAACCAAAAAGAGTAGATTAGAAAATCGACGAATTTGGTTTGAATTTTTAATGCTCGAGAAACTTGACCACGAGTTGATAGAAGGGCATTGGGTAAAATTTAAATCAACATACAAGAAATAAAATATTAATTCATTAAATGACTGGACTCGAAAGTTTCAAACTGCCAACGTTGACTTTACAGTAAATTGATTAATAAAGTATTTAGCAACGAAATGAGGGAGCTAGTGTAAAACTACGAGGAATACTCGGTTTCATTACAATAGTGGAAGTAGAATAAGAAAAATAGAAATTTACGAGATTGTTTCTAAAAAAATCAGCTACCCGAGTATACGATGTTTCCGGAAAGTTGGATCGTTACAAACCGCCAAGTAATCAATTCGTATTCAACTGCTGATAACCCTTCAACATGTCTTTATATTTGCATTGCTGGCCGCTTAGGACCACCACGTGTCTCTGCACCCTTTACTAACGTCTACTGGCCAAGCGTAGTAGGTGTATGGCTAAATCTGCTCCGTTACATTACGTGAGATCTAAGTTGAGTAATGGACCAGAAAGATAAAGAGAAGGGAAGAGAACATGACCAAGATGTTCCGTGGGTGATATAATTATTATTATTATTGAAATTTAAGTTGTTCTGATGGTGAATTAAAAATAACCCAAAGTAAGAATTTATTTATGTCGCTCTGAGCAAATCCATAAAGCACAATTTTTATGCCATTTCTACGACCAACTTTAATGGATAATTCAACAAAGAGCAAATCGATATCATGAAATATAAAAGTTGGATCGTAAAGTGGCATTAAAACCAAGGTGTAAAGTATCGAGAGTATCCAGAATAAGAAAAAGAGTTGGAAAGGTGTGTGTATAAATATTAAAGCCAAGTCGCGGTTTAGCAAAACACGAATGTGGGACAGTAAACAATTTGTGTATCCCCAGGGCTTCGCTTTCGGCTATGCGGCGGATTGGCCACACCTGGGTCAACCACAACGACAAATGCATTCTTGTATTCAATATGTAAACACCGACTTCACAATCCTCAAAACACGTATCAAACGCTCTGTCGAGTTTTATAAATTGTTGGCTTTCTGCCAGAAAAAAAAAACGGAATTTAGTTTCTATTATTTTGATAATAAAAATAAATGGAAAAAATTGCTTCAGATACCTTAAATTCCTTCTTAGGAAATTTTAAATTGCTTTTGATTCGAATTTTTTTTTTAAATTTGGGCGACTTTATTTTGGTGCGGACTGCTGTTGTACGATACAGGATGTTTAAAAATCGAGACTTTAGTTGTGGATAAGATTTGGAATCAAATTTCGTCTCGAAATGATTTTATAATGATGCGCAGATCTACTATTATGATTTTCAAATCGAAATGTAATTTGGTATTCAGATTTTCGACAGCTCTCTCTCTATCGCTTTTATCAAATCTTTGTATCGTTTGTAATAATTTCAATCTATAAAAAAATTTATTACTTATTTAGATTTCTCATGAAACCTGTATTTTCTTTCAGAACGAGCAAAACATCATCAAATGAATTGAATTGTAAAGCTTGGTTCCGTACGATTAGCGTAAAAAGCGTTTTATTGACTTTAGGTGTTGGATATATTTACTCGAAATAGGAATCTTAGATGGTGATAATTTAGGATTGTCTCCACTAATCTTCCCTAGGCAAAACATTAACGCGTCCCAAATTAATTAGTGTAATACAGGATTAACTATACAAACGGGCGCGACGTTGTAGCACCACATCCGCTTGAATATCGCACTAATCCGATACTATGAACTAAATAAAATTTACTTATGTAACCACAAGTCTAATTACATTTACAATTTACTTATGTATATTCTGTAACAGTTCGGTTGATCCAAGTAGTGATTAATCAAAAGGAATTTTTGATTGTATTGCTGAAAGATATTAATGTTAAGGATCAAAAGTTGAAATTATTACATGTCTAGACGGTATATAGGTATTTGAAACTATATGACGATCGAAGCGATTCAATATGTGGAAAGACGATTTTGTTTAATCTTATATCTTAGATTTTCAGTACAATAAAGTATAAGTACTTATTGATCAATTTATTACACAACTGATTTTGCAATAAATCAAAATTATTGAAGACATAAAATTTCAAACTTTCGTATCGCAATAAGAAATCTAATGCTGGTGAAGTTTGTTTTTTTTAAATAATATCTGATGAGTTGTTTGTTGAAAACTTTCTATACCTACTATTTATAGCTCTATCTTAGAATCTTTTTGCATACTCTATTAGCGAATCCTTTATTTGTTTGTAAAAATTCAGTTTTAAATTGTACATAATTTTTTTTACAGCAATAATATATCAGGCAGTTTTTGTTGTAAATTTTATTTTTTTGATTTTTGTTTTATATGTACATTTTCCTACTTTGTCGCACCGTTTCTGAAATACAGTGACTTAAAAAGGCCGGGAATACATGCCAAAGTGTACCCACGAAATTGAAATCCAAAAATAACTATCCAAAGTTTTGGACAAAGAGGCCTAAAAATATTCGATTGGCACACACTCAAAAATGGCGGAGCTACTCTTAGGCAGTGAAACTTTGAGCCGGGTTGATTTTGGCTTTAGGCTACTGTATGAAGTATAGTAAGAAGCCTTATGTTCTGGTCCCGTGTCCGTCCGCCCGAATGTTTCAAATTTAAGAACTACTATCATCTTTTTTTCAATCAATTTTTCAATGATTTTCAATCAATCAATCAATCAACTTTTTTATTTATGAGTAATGTAACTACTTGTTTCATTATAAATGGTCTAATGAAAGATCAGCAAGTTCTCAATTTTTAGACAGTTTCGTGTAAATTCTTTGGTGATGCAGAAGGCGATGGCGTCCGGTATTTTATTTTGGTCTGTTGGCCAATAAGTAGGGTTTCCGGAGAATATTCGTTGAAGATTATTGTTTACTAGCGGCTGATATAGTTGCATGTTCCGCGGAGTGACCAATCTGGAACTCCAGTAAAAGTGCTTTGCATGCAAGTCACCCCCAGCCGCAAATCTACAATCAAGAGTTTCAAAAAAAGGATTCAAAGTGCTCTTTTTTAATAGCTAAATTAGGTGAGCAGCACACTGCTGCTAGTGCAAGTTTACCATGCCAGTCCTAGATTTCTACTGCTATTGTCTGAAGATTGCCTAGACTGCATTTGATAATTTCGTGGCCTTTGCTCTCAGGATCAGAAGTATACTTATTGAATATTTTGTGTGTTTCAGATATAAGAATTAAATCAAGATTATGGTTCAAGATAAAATGTTTCAGTTCTTGGCATTGTGAGACTAAGCCATTGCAATTCCAGACGGTTATCTTAAGTTGTGTATTGTGCATTATTTGATCTAAGTTCCCAAATCAAAGCTTCTGCCTACTAAAACAATTACTATACCTATTTACGTTGAGTACAAGTTTCTGCCAGCAGAACGAGCTAATCATCGACTTTTACTTAAGTGAAAAATTAAAACTTTGAAATCGATTATTTGCTAAATTAATCGATATTTGGAATTCGCCTATAGTTTATTCGCTTCATTTTAATGTTTTCTATCAAATTCTGCAGCAATTTTACTTATATAACTATAGTTAGGATTACCGATCAATTGTTTATCGATTATCAAAGAACCGATAGAAAAAGAAATACGGATATAAGAAACGAGCTAAGCATATACAGATGAAATCTTAATACATAAAATCCCAGCACTCTGCTGCTCTGGCTCCGGCTCCTCCAACGTGTCATTTTATAGCGAAAAAAGAAACAATCTGATTGGTCGATTTTTTTACCAACCGAAAAATATATTAAACCACCGCCGGTACTCCCCTTGGGACGAGTTGCACATCAATCAAGTTTCCAACCAATCGGGTCTAGATGCCCGTCCATGGACGGGCTTTTTGCTAGTGAAAGAATAAAAGAATACAGAAATGCATGGAGGGAACATCTGAATAGAATGGATTACTCCAGAATACCAAAGAAACTACCAATACAAACCCAGAGGAAGAAGATCCGTAGGTCGCTTCAGGAAGAGATGGCAAGATCAGTTTTGAGTGACATAACGGACCGCGGTCTTACACGTGTAGATGACGATGAACGTGATAGACGTTGATGATGATTTTAATTAATATTTTTCGATTATGATACATAATCGATTACAACCAAACATTGATTTTATTATGAACCAATGCCAGGAAGCTGCTGCTATTGCATCGTGTCATTTTCTGGTAACTTTTTACCAACCAAAAAATAAGCACTCTGCTTGGTTGACTACTTCAGCAACAAAAAAATATATCAAACCACCGGTAAAAACTCCGTGTCTCTGTAAAGAGTTGCACATCAAGTGAGTTTCCAACCAATCGATCTGCACATCAATTGAGTCTCAAACAATCAAGTTGCACCACCAATCGAGTTTCACAGTCCACAATAAATAAACTAATAAAAACAATTTTTTTTTTCAATTTATTAAGTGCTTTAAGTGCCTTAATTCTATAAAAAGCTATAAAAATTTTTAAAATTAGAGAGTTTTGAAACGTAACTAGAATTCATTGGCAATAAAATTATTATATTATTATAAAATTAAAAGAATTTCTGAAGCAGCGGCAGCTTCTCAGAGGAAGCAAGGGAGGCTTGTAGCCTTCCTTGAAATTTTGAATTATTATAGAATTAGAATTTATCTATTTTATAAAGAGATTTATCAAAAGATAGACTCCTTCCACAATACATATCCAAAATATAACTCGAAGCTACTGCAGAAGCAGTATAGTTATAAACCAGTTACATACAGGTCGACGCGCTCATAGAGTGCTGTAATCAAGTAAACATCATAAAAAATGGTGGTTCATGGTCAGGATTGCTGTCAAAAGTTGATATTTCTGATAAATGTTCGATCACGTCCATACTTTAATTGATATGTGGAATTATGGGTAAATTGGACAAATGAAACACATAAACTATTTATTTATTTATTTATTTTGTTTTACTATTGTCGACGTTTCGCCGTATCTCTCGGCTTCTTCAGGACTCTAGATTACAATAAGGGTTTCCAGAAAATATCATAAGAGCAGGAGAACGCAATTCCAATGTCATCGTCGATCTTACAAAAATTATTTACAAAAATTCTCTTTCAACAATAATCAATAATTAAAAACAATTTCGCTAGCCGCGGTAAAAATAGCAACCAACAAACGTCCAAATTAAAACTATTTAAAATGTCAAACCAATAAAAAACCATATTGATATTTCTATATTCTATCCGCCTGGATATAGATTTATACTCTTGTACACTATACTTTACGATTAGCTTCATAGAATAAACAAATCACAAGCCGCCACTGTTCTGAAGTCTGAAGCTACACTTGTGCCTTGAATGCATAAATATTTTTTGCCAAAACTGCCAGTGCAGGAAATGTTCTTGAATAAGACTTACACCACTCGAGGGGATTTTCTTCAAAATCGAGTTCTGGTAAAGCTAAATATCTCGCCATTTCTGGCAAAGTCTAAAAAGGGGACAATTGAAGGAAAGGTAAATCAATATATTTTGATAAGAATTTAGATATATTTTTCAAATTATAACAAAATTTGAAAGTCAAGCATTATTTGAGAGATTAAGGGTTTTTAAGAAAAACGAAAATAATTAAAAACTTTTAATCTTCTAATTTTTCTTTTAAAATTTAAAATACAGTAGAACTTCTTTATAACGAGAACTCAAGGGATAAGCCTACTTACTCGTTATAACAGATTTTTCGCTATAAACAATCATAAAAACATATACATACAAACCGGCAAGGGGCCAAACGATGTACTCGTTATAGCCGATTTTTCGTTATAACGGGACTCGTTATAGAGAGGTTCAACTGTAATATAGTTTCGTGCTTTTGAAAAAATAGCCAAAACCCAACCATTTTAATTGAAAAATCGTTGATTTCTATAATCGGCTATTTTATTTTGTCGTATAAATAATAATTAACTATTTTCATAATCGATTATACCGTAATCAACTATTTACATAATTGGTTATTTGAATCGCTTCGTTTTCATAATTATTTCCATAATCGATTATTTTCACAATTTTGATTGAAAGATTGTTATTTTAACAATCAATTATTTTCTAATTGATAATGGAATATGGTAAATATTAAATGGAGAACTACTGGGAGCATTGTTTGGCATTTTGTTCCAAAAAGTCCCCCCCCCCGCCAAAACAGTGCAAAACTAAATATTTTAAATCTATACGATGCATTTGCTTTATCTTGGGTATTATTGTAAACCATTAAGTATCATTAACTATCAGTATCGGGTCTGTGTTTTAAGAGCATGCAATTACACTACAAGAGAAAAGTTTGAATGCAGTAGAATAAAACTACAAAGTAAGTAAAAAACAATTAACAATTAAATTGCATTAACTTAACAACAAATTTCATTTGACTTTTCAACAAAATTGTTCATAATATTACTTTATAAGTTAAATCAACAATTTTCAAGACAACAACAATGATAGACATGTATCGACCTTATTAGGTCTCCTCAGTATCACATACTTGAAGCCTTGAAAAAATTGATTTGATTGTTTCTTTTATATAGAAAGCATTTTATTGCTGAAATAAATTGAATTATCCAGATTAAATTCAAATCAATGATATAGATCCAGCTGCGGCGGCGGCTCGTCAGAGGAGGCAAGAGAGGCTTATAGCCTCTCCTGATATTTTGGAATATTAATTAAACTAATATAAATTTTTCAAAAATGAAAAAAAGAGAAATTTTCATTGTAAGAACAATTATCAAAAGATAGATACTCCTTTCACAATACATATCCAAAAAGTAAAGTTAGGCTACCGCAGAAGCAAAATTCTCGGCCTAAAACATACATTCAGGTCATGTAGCCATCACAAGAACCTCAAGGTTTAACTGTGACTACTGATGATTTGGAAATTAATCCGTACTGACTATGCATCGACTGAAAATCCGCATAACTACTTCTATGACATAGATATTGTAATATAAAGGCACACGAAAAACACACTTCCTTATTGTATAGCCTCTTACAAAAGCACAAGTAAATTGTGCGCTTTCTTATACCTATAAGTAGCATCATCAAGGAACCTAAGGGGATGTGATGCGCTATACAAGAATATCAATAAGATAGATATTCTATAGCCTCTCCATCTCAACTCCACTCTTATCTTCTCGATGGTATAGGTCCCGACACGCTATGAGCAACTCTGTCGAAGATTGTAGTTTTAATTCCAACGGAAAACATACGAGAGAAGGAGGTTCTAATACTGATGCCACTTTACATTAAGCGAAGGAAGGGCTCAAAAGGATGGGTATCTTCTGAAATTGAAGGATATCTTGGATGGGTGGTGGAAGAATCCAAATCCAAATGGATCAATTGCAGCGACCACAGTCAGGGAAATATGACTACCAAATCCTCTATAATATGTTGAATTTTAAAATGAAATTACGCTAGGTGTGGAGCTCCAAATTCGGAAAACTGGGCTAAAAGAAAGCATAAAGAAGCGTGAGAAGATTCCAGAAGAAGAAGGTTCGAGGTCTTGATGCGAATAGTAGAACTGGAGTGGCTTCAAAAAAGCAGCGGATAGCAAAGCGTGGAGAGAAATGAGAGAGCCCTACGTTCAGGAATGGATGAACACAGGCTAAGAAGCAAGAAAAAGAAGAGCATCATCAAAGTTAGTTTTTTTTTAATTTAAAAAAGTTAGTATGGGACCCAAGATTTTCAAAATCTTAGACAATTCTAGGAAATCTTAGGAAATCCAAAGACATCAGAAATATTCGATACTTTATTATTAGGTTTCTCGAATGAAAATGTCACGAGCCGCCACTGCATAGATCACAACTATGTGATACTGAGGAGACCTAATAAGGTCGAAACATGTCTATCATTGCTGTTGTCTAGAAAATAATGATTGATTTAACTTTTTAATTCAGTAGCTGGATAAGCTACACTGTGATAACCCGAATGGGTTATGCTTGATGTTTTATCCTCAACACCCCTCTGTACCGTCGTAATGACAGGTTATATTTGATGTTATTAAAATTAACATTTAAATTTTGATGATGTGATGACCAATTTTTTTTCAGCTTCCAAAAAGATCTCTTGCTGTTGTTGGAACAGTTGATCGGTCACCGATTAGAGTCAACTTGAAAAAATAAAGCTAAAATAAGAAAATGTTTGTCTCGACATTTAATCCAATGCAATTTACTTTCAGATACGATTATTGGATTATTCTGTTTATAACTTTTAAATCAAGCATCGCGCCGTATAAAATATATTCACAAGACACTGATATAAAAACTTACCTTTATTTAGAATCCAAAAACGAAACAATTAGTGAAAATGTCAGCTTTCTAAAATGGAAAACATTTTGAGGGTGTAGAATTTTTTTTAATTCTTTAAATTCTAAAATTTCGTTAATTAATCTGTTTTTTTTTAAATTAAATCGGCTTTTCCTGCAATACACACCGTGGTTGTTAAAAGTATCCAAGGATTATTTTCGATCGAGTTAAATGAGTTAAAAAACAAAGTGATGTGTTTGAACGTTTAATCGACGTTTCAGTGACGGACTTCAAAACTTTCAAGTATACAAATAATGTAGAAATACAAAAAAATTACATTTTAAGCGGCGGCGTTAATATACAACGAACATAACATCGACAATATCGAAATTGAATTACGTAATGGGGAAACGGTGAGCGAAGACCTGTGTCCTTACGAAGGAAACAAAAATTAGTTGGTGTTATAATTATTTATTTTATTTATGGTAGTGGGTGATTGCTTTCTTTTATATGTGTAAAGTGCAAGTCTATCTACTTACAATGCTCAATCAATAATTGAAGTAATGTCCTACATGATTATCATATTTATCATATTTACAACGTCCTTTTTTATAATATTATAAATTTTGACTTTGCAATGAAATGATTCGCACAAAATATTTTCAAACGACTCAGGATTAAATTGCAACATAAAAATGTTTTTTTATAGATATATTCTAATAAATAAAACCCGATCCTTTTCAAAAATTATGTCCTAATAAAGATCCTTGTTTTTTTAAGAGCTCGTCACTGCATCGCGAAAGTTAGCCTTTGAAGCTAGAACAACATTGTTAGACATGACAAAAATTTTGACCCAAGGAAATAATTAAAACGAGTAGCGTCGGTTAAATTTTAACAACTTCTGCACAATGACTAATTTATTTTAGCTTGTAATGCTCGAGAGAATTATTTTTAGTTGCGTTACCTTCCACAGTCTTTTGAAAATGTACAAAATTTATAGAAACTCTGAATAATATATTTGCGAAGAAACCTTTTCAATTTAGATAATTTATTGTTCGAATTGAAACGATATTGTGCTATACGAAAGTAAAATATGCCCAATGTCAAAATGAAATATAATTAAAATGAATTTCATAATTAAGCGTTCAATCATTTCATTATAAAGCCTTTGAATGAATTTCTAATTTGGCAGTTTTAGTGTTTACTATCCAACACATGCTTAATATGCTGTTAATTTAAAATCTAACATTTAACAGAAAACAACGTTTTTGATTACATAAAAGGTAAAATGTTTTATACAAAAGCAATTTTTTTTATCAAAACTTCGCACTTTATCTCTCTGGTGTAGTATATAAGACGAAGAAAATCAAGAAACAAATCCTCATTTTGGGTAGAGCTTTTAAGGCAAAATTCCGAGCAGAAAACAATAGTGCGCGTTACCCAAACGGAGACATCTTCGAGGAAAGAAACACAATTTACGAAACGATAATAATAAATTATTACTACAATAATTTATTGGAAAGTGCGTAATTTTTATGAAAAAAATTGCAATTTAAAATATTATTGCTCAAAAGTCTTTACAAAAACAATTATTATAAGCGCAAACGACGATGTTTAATATTGTCGACAGAACCAGACTAAACGTTGCAAAGTTAAAACGCTTGATATTAAAATATGTTAAGTGAATCCCCTATTGACGTAACATAACCTCAAAAACATCTACATAGTTCGTCTGAACGCGAATACACATACTTTAGAAACAAATAGGCTGGTTCTGGTGTTATACAAAATACATAAACAATTTAACTAAATATAAACTCGAACTATAATATTAAATATTTTATACATTGTCTTTAACAGTTCCATAATTTCCTAGCCACTTTCGCACACTTTAGCACTAAATTTTTTAACAACTCAACGATTATTATAATATTTAGTTCATATTTTGAATTTTTTAAATTTACATTTCCTACTATCTTTTATTATTTTGAAGTTTGTAACGAACACCAATGGATAATCTTGTCGAAAATTAATTACAATAAATTTAGCATTGCATAAGAAGAAGTTCTTGAATCACCTGGGGGGAAATTCGTTAGTTTAAAACCGAACGATATTCAAATTTCAAACGTAATCCAGAAATTGTGCTTCAGCGACCACCACAATTTGCATACCATTATCCATATTTTAAATTTAAATGCACTGCAAATCGACACACAAATTCAGTGGAGGTCGCTAAAAGTTTACCTTTCTATTAATGGCATATTCTCGGTGAAAGCTTTTGAGTTTAAATTAATATTTAGAAGGTTTAGTAGATTTCCGACACAACGAACTTGCTTAGCAGATGCTATGCTTATAATTAATGTTAAGCTTTTGAAAACTTTTCTTTAATTTATAGCCGAAAATTGCAGAAAGTCATGAAAGAAATAAATATTCCAGGTTTAAAAATTCGCCCATTTTAGTTCACCGAAAGCTTACCCATGGCCTTGTTTATTTCATCGAGTTTTCCAAGTTAGTGCAAGAACAAAACATTTCTAATAAATATTTTTGATTAGCGACTTTCAGAAAAGCTTTAACACTTCTTTAATGCATTGGAAACTTTCGCAACATTTTCAAAAATAATTTTCCGCCAACTCTTACGAATTATCGAAAATGTCATAAAAATTTTGACCATTCAAGGAACTAACAAACACGTTATGATTTTGGTCATCTGCCAAATACCATCTACGGAGAGATGAAATAGATTTGGTCCGAACTTTATCCAGTTATAACGTAAAGTTTAGTATGACAAGACCGTCTTGAAAATAAAGAATATTTTCAAATTGTTTATATTAATTTATTAAAGGTACGTATGGATTCACAACCAACATAAGCATAAGAAATACGAATAAAAACGTCATCAAGTTTTTCATCATTATTCAGCTTTAGATTTCAATATTATTTAATATTTTATTAAACATTTATTTGCATTTTTATTTCTTATGTCTTACGTATTTCTTATGTTTATGTCCATTGTAAATATGTGCGTGACGTTAGCCTCACCATTTTTGATAATGTAAAAACTGAATATTGTGGCGGCTGGGCCCGATATGTGCCACGTTGTGTCGTATATATTTTTATTAAATAAATTCAAATTGAATTTTATAAAGATTGCTTATTTTGAGGTAGAAGTTAGCCCAGCCATTTTCGATGATTCTAAAAATAAAAGTTGTATTGGATTCTACTCGACGTGTGTAGTGTCGTAATAAGTCGATAATTAAATTTTTTGTAGGTTGGTAATCTAATTTTACAATATAAGTAAATTTCTAATAAATTTACGTGATACTGTTTCAAGATTTTATTAATTAAATATTTAGGAGATTATTTATTTTAATTTGATTATCTATTAATTCGATAATTTAATGGTTTACGGAACACATCACAACACAAAAATAGCAAGCCTCACTTCTATGGATAAAATAGTGTTTGCCCCAAAAAGTATTTATTTATCAAAATAAAAAGTTACGATTTACGGCATATAACGGCACATGTCGAGTATAATCCAATACACTCTAAAAAATGGGGGTAATTTTACCGGTGGAATTTTAACCACTTAAAAAGGAATTTTAACCACTTAAAAAGAGTAAAATTAATTTTAGATCTGAAAATTACCCTGTTAAAAATAGTAAGTTTACCCTAAAATTAAGGTAATTTCATTTTTTACTCTAAAACAATGTAATATTACTCTGAAAATAGGGTAAATTCACCCTGAAAAATGGTGGTAATAAAGTTGCCTCCATTTAATAGGGGAAATTTACTATAAGTTATTAGTAAATATCATTTACAACATTCTTGTGAAAATTACCCGGTTTAATAAGGGTGAATTTACCTTAAAAATTGTTGACTTTTGTTCCACTATTTTCAAGGTAAATTCACTCTTATAAAATTACCCCTGGTATGCGAATTTACTTTGACAATAGGAGGTAATATAGTTGCCTCCTTTTTCTGGGTAATTTTCCCCAATTTTTATTTTTAGAATCATCGGAAATGGCGGGGCTAACTTCTATACTAAAATAAGCAATATCTATAAAATCCAAAATAAATTTTAATAAATAAAAATATATATGGCACAACGTGACGCACATGGGGCACAATACGTCACAATACTCAGTTTTTAAAATTTTAGAAATGGTGGGGCTAACTTCACGCGAATATTATGAATAACACCAAGTATCTAAAAACAGGATTTAAGAAATTTTAGGCCGTTAAAACTCTGGAGCATCCACACAAGAAAGGTCGCCATGCATTATTTCTAGATTTCAAAACAAAAATATTAAAAAAAAGTAAATAGCAAATACAAAAAAATCGATCATTATCATCGATCATTATCATCGATCATTATCATTATGTTTGTCCAATCAAAAATAAAAAAAAAATATAATTTTTTAAGGAAAATTGGGAACATATTTTGTTTTTTCTTATTTCTCTGTATTTCTCATGCACTTTATTTTTGTAATCTTTACATTATTTATCTTTCAATGGTTAACCAATATCATAATCATCAAACAGCCCTATTATTCATTCATCATCGCAAGTTGGCTCATAAAGTGGTCACCCATTTAAGAAGAAGCCTCGCTCAATAGCCTTAATAATAATAATAATACTATATTAAGTACCATTACACCTTTGGTTTATAATAAAGTGAGCCGAAGAGAAGACATTTAGTTACTAACGGTGCTAGTAGTGGCCGTTAATGTTTGAACTAATTTTAATGCTATTACCTAATATTAAAGACGACCGTAGTTTTGATACCTCTAAAAAAAATTTTAGTGGCCTAAGTCGCAAAAACTATCATATGAGATAGGAATAGTAATGATATTATGGTAGTTTAGGGCGTAAATTACAAATATAGAAATTAAATTTTATGGATCATTCAAAATTACGGCCAAAATTCATGAAAAACTGGAACGAACTATTCGATTGGCTACCCTCATAAAGTTGGCTCCGCCCATCCCTTAAAATTATAAAATATAAGGTTAAAATTAGGGTTTTTTATTATTGTAATACTCAAACGTGTTAGCATGTATTTTAGGTTGGATGCGTATTTTGCCCTGAGGATGTTTGTCAAAACGGGCCGCAGCGCCCGAGCGAAGCGAGTGTACCGAAGGTACCTATCTAATATGAGAGTTTTTGCGACTGATGCCACTAAGAAACTTGAAACTCTCGTTTAAATCATTAATATAATTAGTTCTACATATTGAAGTAAGTTGTAATAGCACCTTTCTGTCAGCAGCTTTAGCACCAAATTTTCAACAAGGAAGATTTTTCTATTTTATAGGTTCTATTTTTTGTTATCTTACAATAAATTAGATATACATATATATTATGTAAATTACACAATAATTTCATACCAATTTACTTTACAAAAGTATAATTTTATTTTAAGTAATTAAATAAAAGTTAATAGTTTAAACTATTTATTGCAGAATATCGCTGACCTTCAATCGAACCTGTAATAAGAAATTCTGTTCAAGAAGTGATAAGGTAAGTTAGTAGCAATATTTCAAGGCAGCTGTTTACTTAGGTTCTATTAAATTACTATAACATGATGTGTCGGTTTTTAAGTGTCACTACATGTGAAAATTATTGTAGGCTCGAATACGATTATTAGTTTGTTTTTGGACAGCGACATCGTGCAATGCAAACAATACTTCACTTTCATCAAATTGTGAAATTGAAACAGTACAACTCGAGCTTTCTATTTAGATGGGTGACCGCTTTAAGGACACTTTGTTGCTGTCTACTTAGAGGTTGAGACTTTAAGCTTAACTTTTCTCGACGGATTCACCCGACTTTTTGGTATATATCCCGCACTAACCAACAAAATGTGAAGTATCGCGTCTACCGGTTATATATTATTCCTTGTTCACTACTGACTGCTGAGAATTTAATAATAAATGCAGTGGATTTCCATTGTTTTCCACGTAGCCCGTAGATCGATCTTTGACCAGAATTTGAACTGCGGTTTCTCGCCTCGGAGTAGTTACGCGAAACTGCTAGTTTACATATTTCTATTACAATGTACATAACTTATTGAAGATTGTATGTAATTAACATAGACAAAAGAAGGAATTTTCCTAACTTACACAACATACATATCTGTCACTAGCCTCGATACTGACTGAATAAATAGTCGAAACGTCAGACGAAACAATATTTTATATGTGGAAAGTATTGTTATCCACTCAAATATCAAAAATAGTATAAGAAAATCGTTTTATAAACTAGTTTCTTAATATACTATTTCATAGTGACATTAGTTTTGATTTTTACTGATGTTTAGTTACCAACCTCTTAAAACAAAAAAATGCGTTTCGTAATATTGTCCATTTTTCCACTGTCCAAACTTTGTTTTAGACGCAAAATATAAAAAATTATTTTTCAGGGTGTAGCGATATTGCTATTTCGATCCTTGTTCGAGGATTTTATACTTATATATTTTTTAAATTCTAAACGTCTAATTTATTTTTGTTGAGTCTGTAATTACCGACATTAATGCAAATATCACCCCTTTGATGCTTTAAGACCCAAATTAAAAAAAAATAGATTTTCAAGGATTTAAAATTGTATAGTAGGTACCTGTTTTCTTTAGACTTGATTCGACTCTTTCTATACATTTAGTAAAGAAAAGTTTAATTTTGAGTGGAAAGTTGAAAGAATTTATCAACGTCTATCGCGAAATTTTTCAAGAACTTAATAACCGTGCCCAACATGTTTAATTTAATTTTAAAGAAAGATTTGGATTAAATTAAGCAGCTTTTATGCCATCCAAAATAAAAACTTAAAAAGTTTGCTTCTTAATTAAATAATGCCATGGACAAATTTTTTAAGTGCCTACCCAAGTCCGACGTTGGAAAATTAATTTAAAAAACTACGCGTATGTATGTTTAGAGATTGGGTTTTTTTTCTGAAATGGAACTTTTCGAATAACTTAAAAGTGAATGCTCACAGTTAACCTCCATTACATTTTTAACTTTCTTAAGTTTCGCTTTTCTTTGCCGAAGATTTATCAGGTGAATTTTATGTCATGCAAATGCAGACTTAAAAAGTGGCTGATTTGAATTAAAAGCGTGGAGAAAAATAAGGGAAGTAAGATAAAACTATTACCGGAGCTATCAATACAGCGAAATGCAAATTAATAAATTAAATGTAAAATTAAGGAAATTAAAGGAAACTTTTAACTTTTTACTTCTTTAAAGGGTTCATTTGAGCATTTTTGGGAAATCGATACCGGTAGGAATAAATTCCCAGGGATGGATCTGTGGAGTTACACGGCGATGACCCCGACGTGCGGGCTTTAAAAAATTTAATTAAGTGCCAGAAGAGATCTTCCTTCTCTCTTGTCAGTTTCTATAAAAGGTTTTTGCATTTCGTGCACGAAATTTGCTAATGACGAAAGAATTTGTCGTTGTTTGTTCTTGTAGTTGTTTATAATTTCTTAAATTTAATTAGAATATTAAAAAGAAATTGTCAACAATAAAATAAACTCTAAATGTAAGCAATTATAAAATAACTCAAGTAAAATTTAACATCTAAAATTTAGATTGTATTTTATTCTCATTTTCTCTTTTCTCATATTTCGAGAGTCGCTTCTGTTTATGTCTACAGAGATTTGCCCCTTTGTTTAAACGAAACTCGACGTGGGTGCAATGGGAATACGGGTTCATTACTTAATTATTACCCTTCTATATCTTTTTATTGTTTTACTTTGTCAAGCTGTTTTGAAAACGGCTTAACTTTTAAAAGAAATTATCTAATAAGAGATAACAACCAAAAGGAGACTATCACACCGAAAAAAACACTCGAATTTTTGTTATTTTTTATTTGCCACTTCTTTTTTTTTTAAATGTTTCACAATGTGATAACCAAACCCGATGGCGATTATTCTCTTTTTGGAGTTTATCTGTGTAGTAGTAGTAGGTAGGCTATTATTATAAAGTTACAAGAAAAACTTTTTCAATTTATTTTTGTGGATATACGGCCATTATTAAAAGCTTAAAAACATAAAAACTGTCAACGTAAGCACTAAATTTTACCAACATAAAAAATATTTCTAACCATAAATTAACATATAGCAATTGTTATATTCCAAACTGGTAGCCATTTTGACCGTTATTACCTACTTATACAAAATAAATTAGATGAGTGTAAATTGTGTTTCTAACGATTGGCTATCATATTTCACTTGTTAAGTGCCCGAACGGCCGTTACCTGTATTTCCGTTATTTATTTTAATGCTTCAGTTCAATAATATATAAATTTTCGACGACTTTCACGAAACCAGCCCTCGGATTGTCAAAATTGACAATCGCAGCATATTGACAATCTCACGGCGAAGAGAAACTTTTATCCAGTTTTGGAAACTGGAAAATTTATAGTGCGAAGGTCACAAGTAGTAGGTATGCAATGTTATTTACAGTTTGTCTTGGTCAAAAGAACGTAAACTACATACTAGTAAATTTCGTAAAAGAACAGCTTACGGAATGTCAAATTATTAGACGGACATAAATTTGATAATCCTTTTTATTGCAATTTCGTTGCCAAAATAAATAAAATTTATTTAAGCGCTATTGAATTAAGGTTAATGTTAAAATATCGGTGCACTAGTAATTTTTCAGAATTAAGCTTTTCTAGTGATTAATTTCCCGTGATGCTGGTGCACTCCGTGACCCATTAAAATTTTAAGTGAAATAAACAAAATAAAAAATGTTCGTTCAAACAGATCCGATGCTATTTCTTTTTTTTTTAAACTAATCATCGAAATTTATTTTAAGAGCAAGCGCACGAAATACGCCAACATATTTCAGGGATGTTTCGAGCATATTTAAGCTCTATACTGCTGAGCTTCGTTAAAGAATGACGAATGAGCCCATTGCTCAAGTTTTTGATAGCCACCACATTATCTGCACTTTTATTGCGGACCACGCAAAATTAGTACCGGGGTTTTTTGGTTTTACGCGATTATTAAATTCAGTTTTCATACAGGGCGAACGTCCCCACTCTTTCGGCTCTCTTTCTCTCTCACAACAGATAGCGTACTGACGTTATGATGTACCTGTGCACTCAAAAACTGCTGTTCTAATATATTTTTCTTTATAATGTAGATTGTAGAGTAACGTTTGTGTATCTTACCTATTACATAATACAAAAGCACTCGAAGAAACGACGATGCATGTGGTATTCATTAAAGTTGCAAATGTAGAACCAACAAGCACTTCCTAATGATCGAGTTTTTATTGAAAGAAACATTAGGTAGCAATTGTTGCTTCTCCATTGGTGAGATAATGACATACGGATTATTTTTACGACAAAAACCCGTGCGATATGACGGAATATAAACGTGATGGCTTTTCACATTGTGCTACATTGTGTTCGTGCATTAGGAGCGATTAAACTATTTGAATCGAAACTTTAGTGAAAATACAAACATCTAAAGTAGGTTTTTCATTGATTAAAAAGACTCCGACAAAAAAATAAAAATCTTGCTATAGGGGAATTACCGTTACCCATCTATCGATGAAACCGACTCGAATACGAAGAATTGAGCAAGCGGAGCAAAAAAATTTGTAAACAAATTCCGGGACAACTATAATACCCTGTGCAACAAATACAAGTTTTTCGGTTGACGTTTCCTTTTAGAAAATGTAATGGAAAATTCTTAAAGGAAATCGTTCTTCAAAACCGTTTGTATAATAACTGTAAAACGTTTCCCGCATTTTATTTTTTATTGGAAACTATACGAGTACATCTGGAATAACTTAAAAAATTATCGTACGGAAACTAAAAAGCGATGAACCGCAAATAAATGAAAAATCGGCAGCCAATCAATTTTAATTGAGTTTCAATCCCTCTGGCCTCACTTACACTGCCAACTTACTGGTTTATTAAAATATTTCGTAGGTAGGTATATTTACCTCATCGATTTGGCAGCGCATCGAAAATTTGAAAATAGGATTATAAAATTTCGAATTCGAGTTTTGGATTTTAATTGCTCGTAATTTGAGTGGTCAATTATTAATTATTGCAAAATAATTATTTTGTAGTTTCCTGTGCAGCAGATAATATTTCCGATAGATATGCGAAAATAATTTTTGAATTTTGGAACCGACCGTTACAATATTAATAAATTTAATGACAGAATAAAAAAGGAAATCGTTAATGATTCGCTAATTAATTTAATTATCTACGCCGTTAGATTGGATAGCAAAAAGGGTTGACTGACAATTATTTTTTTAAGAATCCTTCCCTTTTGCCAGATAAATAAAATTAACAAACAATAAAATCTTTTATTATTCGGATTATTGATTTTGCAAAAAAGTGAAGGGGGAATTTCTTTTGTTAAAAAAAAATGTAATTGTTTTTGCCGAA
Source organism: Cantharis rufa (assembly GCA_947369205.1). Lineage (NCBI taxonomy): Eukaryota > Metazoa > Arthropoda > Insecta > Coleoptera > Cantharidae > Cantharis > Cantharis rufa. The sequence goes on along the minus strand of OX376307.1, from coordinate 17,734,101 downwards.
TTTTTTGTCTCGGCAATATAACATCACGTTACAACTGTTTCGTGGGTTCAAACCGGATAAATCAATCCTACCATTTCGTTCTTAACTTCTCACTCCGAAACCGTTATCAAATATTTATGGCGACACTAACTTGGTGGTAGAAATGCCAAGTTTAATATGCGACAAAGAAAAAACTAATACCAAAATCTCTGGTGTTGAATAGAATCTCACATAAAAGAAGATTCTTGATAAAAGTAAATGAATGAGACTGCTAAGAGGCTGACATATTATTTTACGATACAATTTTAATTTTCAATTTTTTCTTTTATCTCCAAGATAAGCGCTTCAATCACGTTGCGAGAAAATTTAGTTTTAAATACTTTCAAATATACAATTCCTTTGTGGATTTCTTATTTTTAACACATAAATTTTTAACGACGAAAGGATTTTTAAAAGTATTTTAGTAAACAAAAAATGGATTTCAATCCGAGATTTAAATAATGCGATAAGGTAATGCAAGATTTTTCTTTACTGTTTGAGATTTAGAAAATATATATAAAATTGATTTTACTTTAACATTTATCCAAAAGGGAATTTTGTGATGTAAGCAATTGAAAGAAGAGATTCGACTGTGGTAGAGGTTCAAGAGTCTCTCACCGACGTTTATTATTCGAGATCGTTTGTGACATAGTACGTTACCGTTTACACTTTTTTTTTAGTTAATATATGGATCGTTGTTCTAAGCTGATCTTGGTTTTCCTATTCCATTCTTAAAATTACTTGTTTTTTAGACACAAGTTTCAGAAGTTTCCTCTTTCTTCCCCGAAACTTTATTATGGAAGTAAAACCGAATCTTTGGTCGGGAGTTATCCTTATATGGAAAATATAACGAAAAAAATCGATTGGAAAGAGACTCTTTGGATGACACAGACTATGGACTATTCTATAGGATCTCCATAAAATATATAGTGATATATGGGGTGCCCCAAATATACTTTATATAACTTAGGTGGTGATAGAGGACACTTTTCTAACAATCATCGAGAGTTAGGCCTCTTTAAAACTTTTTTTTATAATTTCCTCCTTCAAGTGACCGTAGCCCAGAAAATATTAATTTTTCGGTAAAAATGAATCAATGCTTTTTTATAAAGAGCGTGTAATAATCGACAAACTAGATTTAAACCTTTTATTGTTTAAAATCAACGGCTTTCGAGTTATTAAATAAAGTATAAGTAAAAAAATGTTAAAAAACTCGAGATTTTTCTTATTTTGGATGTTTTCAAAACCCGGTATTTTTTAAACAAAACATTTTACAAAATTTTTTACGCCCCATTCAGGATAGGAAATTTAACGGATTACAAGTTCTGTTTAGTAAAAATTTTTGAAAAATTCAATTCTTTGTTTAGTAGCTTGTAGTTTTTCTGATTATCTGTGAAAGGGATTGGTTTTTCAAAAATTTTTACTAGACAGAAGTTGTAGTCCGTTAAATTTCCTATGTGGAATGGGACGTCAGAATTTTTGTAAAATGTTTTGTTTAAAAGATACAGGGTGTAGAAAAATGCCAAAATAAAAAAGCTCCTATTTTTCAATATTTTTTTATTTACTTTTTTTCATAACTTGAAAGCCGTTGATTTAAGACAAAAAATGTTTAAATCTAAATTTTAGATTACTTCATGCTTTTTAAAAAGGCACTAAGCCAGTTTTACTAAAAAATTAATATTTTTTGGGCCATGACCACTTGAATGTGGAAATTAAAAAAAGTGCTATAAAGAGGCCTAACTCTCGAGGGCTTGAATTTAGAAAAAAATGTTTCTTAGAAACAACAACAAACAAACTTTGTTTTAACAAATGTAGGACTTAGAGGCAAAGCACGAAAGGATACAATTTACGATATAAATTACAGAGTCAATTTTTAATTGACTACACCTCAGAGGTTTGCCGTTATCTTCCAAAGGGAAATAAGGTTTTTACTTCACCCAAAATCAAATCGGGTACTCGACAACAGCAAATTTTCCTTTTCCTTTTTATTAATTGAATTATTTTAATTCGGCAATTGTTAAACTTAATTGCTCTATTGACAGACGCGGATGCAGGGGGAGGGAGGGCAGGCAATGGGTTTATATGTCCAAATTTTGAAATTTTGAAATTGTCGTAAATAACAAACTAAAATTAAATTTTCGAGAAGATAGGTTAGATCATACAAAAATTACCCCCCCCTCTCTAAACGAAATCTGTATCCGTGACTAAGCAGACACAATCGGGGCAATTTAATTATATTTATTTTGAATTTTAATATTTATTTTATTGTAAATTTGAAGTTTTGTTTTCATTGTTTTTGAATTTAAATTTAATTTTGTTGTAAATATTCTGTAATTTATAAATAATTTACAAACGTAAGTGGTACATTTGTCATTGATTTGGATTGATTAAAATAATTATAAGATTGGGATAAATTGTTTAATTAATAAAGTTGTAAATTGGAAGGCGACGCGAATTGGAGTGATAAGTGTGGAACGTATGGTCAAGTTATCTTGCACAATTTGTTAAAAATGAAATTGGAAGGCGTTGTTCAAAATTTATTATTAATATTTGGATTAGTTGAAAAAAAAAATAAGAGTCTCATGTTCAAAAAATTGGATGGCCCGAAGAAATATTAACATTTCTTTAAAAATAAAATTATTTTATATTTTGAGACCGGGTCATCTCAATATATTTATATGTAGTTAAATAGTTTATATACAGTATTTCTTTATTTAGTTTATCAAAATTGCATTAAAATTGAAATAAAGTTATGAAAATACGTTTTGCAAAAGTATGACGTTACCTTGTAAATATTCTAAATTAGGCAACACACATAACACATTTAACTTTAATTTTTTATGACGTTTTCCTTTGTAAATGTGGTTTTGCATTCGATGCGCCACCTACATTAGACTTATAGTTGATCGACTAGGGTACGTCAGGATTTCGAGATCTTATCTTAAAATATCTTAAATATCTTAAGTAGAAATGATCGTAAAAATTCGCTGTTCTCGAAACATAACCTTAAATATCTCCGAAAATCCTGTTTTTACCACTTTGAGTTTAGGAGGATATCTCGAAATCCCGACGTGTTAGAGCTATTCTGCTGCCGGATTCAGCGTCAAAAAATCTGCAAGTTTCACTCAGGTGGTAAAATTTTATTGAACTGTGTTATTCAATAATATTTCCTCTACATTTCTATAAATAAAACTCTTCTGTTGTTATTGTAGGGTTCGTGCCAATTCCAAAGATTATAAAATGAGCGAAAATGAGCACATAATATTTTCATGTCGATATTGGTTATATTTCCATCCTTGTCGATTCGGTTTATTTGTCTTATAAGTTCTTCAATATTGTATAAAACAGCTTTGTCTTATCTTTGGCGTTAGTTTCGATTCCCTTATCCCTTTTCCTATTTTTCCTTTGCGGATAATTATACTTATTAAATTTGTCAAGGAATTGATCTATTCCGGTTTGAAAATTTTAAAATGAATCGGCTTGTGTATTTAATTTATCAAGTGTTGCAGATATCAAAGACATTTGTTTCAAAAATTAAAAAGTTATTGGTTTTATTTATGCTTCGGAGTCATCAAAAAAATTCTGATAAAAGTTTATAAATTACGACAACTTCAAAAGTTGGCAAAACTTACTGCTACAAAATATTTGTGTTGACTAGACTAAATGAATTATTGCTAGAAACTTACAGTGGTTTTCTATAGTTTCTGCATTTAACAACAATAAGTATAAATTATCCACAATAAAATACTGGCCAATAAATTTTGATTAGTTTCAAGATTTGAACATTTTAAACTATGGCAGTAGGTAGGTAGGTACATCCAACTATAAAATTGGAAAAAATAATTGGAATTTGAAAATTTACAGCGGGAGCGCGCAATAATTGAACAAAATTGATTTTTTGATCTGGTCGGTATCGCATAACCATACTTCTCATCAGAAGTGGGATTATTGTTTCAAGCGCGAGAACCACGTTCTGGCGGTTTTGATTGAATTTATAAAATCACAATGACGTTTTGCATAGATGTGTTTTTAAAAAAAACCTAATTTTTGTACTTGTTCGAAAGTATCACGAACGAACAAGCGAGTTTTAAATTATTGTGATTGTGAAGTAGTCCGGAGTTGAAATTATAAATGCGGTACGTGTAGTGGCACTTAGAGCTTGCAATTCTGTTATCGTATCCGGTTTTACCTGATGCTGCTATCCTAATGTTACACTTGTCTTGTTTTGCATTACCTATTGTCGTTGTCTAAATTTCGTTCATGTGTAAAGCAGAATATACTACTGAGCTGGCTCATTTTTGTAAAAGATAGGGCGAAGATAATGCAAGCCAAAGAGAATGGAGCTGCACATTTTATTAGACAACATATAAAATAGAGAACTGTCTGAATGAATATTATTGTAGCCATCTTTACAAAAGCACTCACAAAAAGGTTTATTTTAAGGTTGAAGTTTACTGCTGAAAACGCTTGCATGCAACGAATTTTGATTTTTTTTTTGTTTCACAACTTTGTTTATTATTAGAAAATAGCAAATTTTATAAGTCTATAGAAAACTACGTGCCTACTTTTTTATGTTTTATTTTTTTAGTGCGAAAATAAAAAACTCAAAACGCCAAATGTAGGATCGAACAATTTGTAATTTATAACTTCACCCGAACGAACGTTTCCCTTTTCTCCAAAATCGAAACGAATATAGAATTACAACAAATAATATTAAATAAATGAATTCTCACTTTTTAATTTCAAAAATTTGCACACAAAATAATTAAAAGTTCGCAGGAGTTTTCAAAAAAATTTCGTTTAGCTAATTTTCTCGTCAATTTTAGTATCAAATCGCACGAAACATAAATTATTGATTTTTAAGTGTAACAAAATTAATGTCAAAAGTTACTTTTACATTTTCAATTTTAAGGGTGCAACCAGAAGTAAAATTTGATAATAAAAATAACTGTCACAAACATTGAAATGAAAATTGATAACCAGCAAAGGGAAAGTGACAAATTTTTAAAAAGCATCAGTGACCTTTGACATGAAAGCTTTTATTTAAATTGTTGTAAGTTTATTGTATGTTAAAATAAAATTTTTTAATACTTTTGTTAACTTCCCGAGCAATCTTAAAACAAAATCTTTAATATTTAATACTTTTGAGTTCAGTATCGATTTTATTTAATGTCATTTTAATATTCTTGTACGTCATAAAAGTAAGTAAGTATGGAAATAAATTGTAACCACTCAAATTTTAAGGTTTGAATCCCCAAAAGACATCGTACGAAGTAAGGCCTTGCTTCTGATATGCAAAAAACATTAAATTACGAGGTCACAACTAGATTCGAAGTTTGTTTGGTTTTTGGTCAATTACAAAATTTTGTCTAACGCAAGTTTAAATAGTAAGGTTCTGGCAGGTATTTGGGACAAAAACTTAACTGAAATACATATAATTGTAACGTTGCAAATCAATTTTGAATTTAATTTTTTAAATTTTTATTATTTAAGATTTTTTTAAGAATTCAAGAGCTGCGGGTCATAGCAATATAATATACTATAATAAACTGTAAATTAAAGTTTTAATTATAAAAATAAATAAAAATTTAATTTCTTATAAAATAAGGGTTTACATTATTTTTATCTGCATTCAGTTTGTTGTAGTATTGACGCTTAGTAAAAACTTCTTTGATTTTTGTAATTATTTAATTTAATTTCATTAGTACAATATGTGAAACGGCTCCACACATGGAGTTACTTGAGTACACTGCCGGGCGTGGGGATGCGATGCAAGTCCCCTCTTCGACGCGAAATTGCATTTGCAGTGGCGTCGCACACATACAAAAATTAAGACATGCCTGAACATGCCGGCCGCCTTGAAACTAGTAAAGATTCAAAATAAAAACAAGAATGTAAATGAAAAATACAATTCGTAAAGAGTAAATAATGTGTAAATAAATTTCAACAATGAGTAATTAAAGTTCACTTTCCATAGGAAGAACGCACACCTTTGTTACACACTGTCTCATAACGTGGCCACTTGATGTGCAGATGGACACTACCCGAATGATGTCATCCTTCCCTGGGTGTAGTTTGGTAACTCTTCCTAGTCGCCACTTGAGAGGTGGCAAGTTGTCATCTTTGATGATGACCATGGTTCCAATTTTTAGAAGTTGTTGGTTATTACGCTTCCACTTCGTTCTTTGCTGTAATTCACTAACGTACTCCTTGGACCACCTATTCCAAAAATGCTGAGTCATGGCTTGTAATCGTTGAAAACGTGACAAACGATTTTCTGGTAATTCGAGCACATTTGAATCTGGTAAATTGGTAAGTTTCCTTCCGATGAGGAAATGAGAAGGTGTCAGGACATTAAGATCTGAAGGATCAGGTGACATAGGATATAGAGGACGAGAGTTGAGTACCGCCTCTATCTGAGTAAGCACAGTGTAAAAATCCTCAAAAGTTAATGTAGCGCAACCTAAAACACGTTTAAGATGTGACTTTGTTGATTTAACCCCGGCTTCCCATAAGCCTCCAAAATGAGGAGAATGCGATGGTATAAACTGCCAATCAATGCCGTGACCGGCGCATGATTCTTGTAAACAAATTCGATTTTGCATAAAAAATTGATTTAAATATTTTAATTCGTTATTGCACCCAACAAAATTTGTGCCATTATCGGAATAAATCTTGCTAGGCTTGCCCCTGCGCGAAGTAAACCTTCTGAGGGTTGCTAAGAATGAAGGTGTACTCAAAGCGGACACCAATTCAAGATGAATCGCTTTGGTGACAAAACAGATGAATAAACTAACGTAACATTTGGTTACCTTACAACCGCGACCTAAACGGTCCTTGATCATGAAAGGACCCGCGAAATCTACTCCTGTAATATCAAATGGAGGTTTTGGTTGTAACCTTGTACTTGGTAAATTACCCATAAGAGGTTTAATAATTCTTGGAGAGACGCGAAAACAAGTAATACACTCGCGTACGATTTTCTTTGAAAGATTTCTCCCTGCCATAGGCCAATATCGCTCTCTAATAGATGATAAAAGCATTTGAGGCCCCGCATGGAGCAGCCGTTTGTGCTCATCGCGAAATATTAATGTGGTAAGAGGGTGTTTTGAAGGTAACAGAATAGGATGTTTTTTCTCGTATTCAAAGTTTGATTGACCTAATCTGCCTCCCACTCTTATAATACCCATTCCGTCGATAAAGGGGTTTAATGACAGTAATACGCCTTTTAATTTTGATAGCTTGATTGAAACTATCTCATTTGAAAAACTGTCGCCTTGGGCGATTTTTATTAGCTTTAATAGTGATTCATTGAGCTCATGTAATGTCAATGGACCAAATTGCCTTTTTGGTTTGACCAATTTTGTATTGTTTTTAAATCGTAAACAGTATGCCAATACACGTTGAAGTTTGCACAACCTTGAAAATTTTGAAAATAAAGTGAATTCAATTGCTGTCGCATGACAAGATTCAATTTGACGTTTTTCTGGTACCTCGTCCACATTTAGAATATTAATAGAATGTGGCCACTCTGACTTGTCGAATGCTAGCCAGGGTGGGCCGTTCCACCACAATTGACAATTTTTTAGATTCTCTGGGCTAAGACCACGGGATAATACATCTGCAGGATTGTCGTGTGTACCTACGTGATGCCAGGAATCTGAATTAGTTAAAATTTGAATTTGATTAACTCTGTTGGCAACAAAGGTTTTTAATAGATTCGATGGTGTGCTTATCCAGGTTAATGCAATCGTAGAATCGCACCAGAGAAATTGTTGATGGAAGTTAATGTGCATCGAATGTTTAACTTTGTAAACTAATTGCGATAAAGCAAGAGCTCCGCATAACTCTAAGCGAGGTATCGTAACAAATTTTAAGGGTGCTACCTTAGTTTTAGCACAAAGAAGACGTATGCATATGTTTCCGTGACTATCGGTAGTCCGTATGTAAATACAGCATCCGTATGCCTTTTCTGATGAATCAGAAAAGCCGTGTAGTTCTATCGTAATGTAATTGCTCAAGGTTACACGCCGTGGTACGTTTATTGAATTTAATAGATGTAGATTATCTCGTAATTTTTGCCACTGAAAATGAATTGCCATTGGCACGGATTCATCCCAGGACAACTTAAGTAGCCACAAGCTTTGAAGTAAGATTTTTGCTAGAACAGTACATGGACTGACTAAGCCTAACGGATCGAAAATTTGTGCAACCGTTGATAAAATTGTGCGTTTAGTAATGATACTTGAAGTTTGATTAGTTGGAATGTTATAAATTAACTCGTCCCTGGAACAAGACCAATGAAGTCCCAGAGTCTTCGCGTTTTCGTGTGAACTAAAATCTAAAACACTTAAGGGTTCTGAGCCTTGAAATGTTTTCAATAATTCAGGACTATTTGAGGCCCATTTGCGTAATTCAAAACCTGCCCCGCTCAAGATATCCTTAACTTGAGAACATATTAATTTAGCATCTTCAAGATTATCGAAACTTGTTAAAAGGTCGTCAACGTAAAAATTTTCTTCTATCACGCGAGATGCTTCTGGATATTGCAGTTGATTTTGTTTTGCTAATGTTGATAAGCATTTGATTGCTAAATATGATGCAGCTGTGGTTCCGTATGTTACCGTGTTCAATTCGTAGGTGTTAAGTGGATCGGAAGGGTTTTCACGCCAAACGATTCTTTGTAAACAACGCTGATGCTGAGCTATTTTTACCTGACGGTACATTTTAGCTATATCTGATGCAATAGCGAACTTATGTAGCCGAAAACGCAAAATTATTGATACTAAATCTTGTTGCAATACAGGACCTGTCATTTGTAAACTATTAATTGATACCCCTGTTGAAGTATTTGCGCTCCCGTCGAAGACCACGCGTAATTTAGATGTTAAACTGTCTTCTTTTTGTACGCCATGATGTGGCAAGTAATAGCAATTTTCTGTGGTGTGACACTCATCAGAAATCTTTGACATATGCCCTAAGCTTAAATATTCGCGCATAAACTGTATGTAAAGTTTTTTTAAATTTGGATTGGCTGATAATCGCCGCTCTAATCCGAAAAAATGTTTTGTAGCAAATACTAATGAATCTCCTAGTTTGTTTAAGGAATCCTTGAACGGTATAGTAACCAAAAATCTACCATTTTCGTCCCGCTTTACGGTTTCGTGAAAATGAGATTCGCAATCTTGCTCTTCGCGAGAAAATACCCTTTTTTCTGAAATTTCTTCTATCTCCCAAAAACGTTGTAATTGCCTTTGCATTTGATCGAATTCGTATGATTCTACCGAGAGATTGCAGTTTACGGTGGATTACAATGCTAATGTATTTTTTCCCAGTGAGAATGTCGATCCTGAAACTACCCAACCGAATAAGGTTTTTTGTAATATAGGTCCATTTTTGCTAACTGACTTTTGACCTATGCAAGCTAATTTCCAGAATAGATCTGCGCCTATTAGTAAATCTACTGGCCTCGATTCATTAAAGTATGGATCGGCCAATTGAATATTTTGTGGTATGTTTATTTGAGATTTTGAAACGTGAAAATTTGGAATATTGCCGGAAATGCTTGGTACGATTAAACAAGAAATTTCTGCTGTAAATGAATTTAGTCTAGATTTAATTGTAGTTAGAGTTTTATAATTTATTAAAGACGAAATTTGATCAATTCCCCTGACAGAACATTGTATTTCAGTTTTTGATAATTGCAATTTATTAAATAGGTTTTTTGACATGAAGTGAGATTCCGACCCCGAATCAAGAAGTGCCCTACAACTGTGGCTGTTGCCTTTCCCATCTTTAATTAAGATAAGCACTGTGGGTAGTAACACCTGAGTATTATTATAAAATGAATTTGTAGTTGTTAAAGTCGTTGTAGTTGGAGTCTCATTTAAGCCTGAATCTTGTTTTTGTTCGAAATGTAATAAAGTGTTGTGTTTTCTATTACACTTTTTGCAATTTGAAAACGTACAATTTGCTGGAATGTGACCAGCTCGCAAACAATTAAAACAAAGATGTAATTTCTTTGCATGCTCTATTCGTTCGTTTATAGATAGAGCCGTAAACTTAGAACAATTGTAGATTTGATGCTTGGCATCGTTGCAAATAACGCAAGGATTACTTGCCGCGTAGAATGAGTTGAATTGTTTAGTAGGTTTTTTAACAAAATGACCCTTTTTTGAGCTGGAGACTGTAGCGGTATTGCTACCTTCTAAGGTTTCCAACAAATCAGCCCTGCTCTTTAGAAACGCAATGAATTCTGTGAACGTTGGAAATTCCCCGTTAATTTTATGCTCTTCCCATTTTCTTAATGTAATGTTATCAATTTTATCGTGTAGAATAAATATTATAAGAGTGTCCCAACTGTCCGTTGGTTGCCCCAAGCTTTTGAGTGACCTCAAATGCTTTAAAGTATTGTCAATAAGGGTTCGTAATTCAGATGATGATTCTTTTGTGATATGTTTTACATTGAAAAGCGATTTCACATGATTGTGAACTAGTAATCTGTTATTGTCGTAACGATTGCAGAGTAATTGCCAGGCAATCTCGTAGTTGCTGGCTGAAAATTCAATGGAATGTACAACTTGTGCCGCGCCTCCCGCGAGCGCTGCTCGTAAGTAATGAAATTTTTGTATATCGTCTACGGTTGAATTTTCATGTATCAAGGATTGGAAAGTATCGCGAAACTCAAGCCAGCCTTCATAGCAACCCTCAAATTTGGGCAATTGAATTTGAGGTAGTTTTATGTTTGATAATTGACCCGATTTCCGCACCGGCATCGGTACCGATGGCAGTTGACACACATTCGCATTTTGCTCTAAAATTGTTTTTGCAATTGATATTGAGCTATAGTATAATGATTCAAAATTATTCATTTCTTCTAGGTGTTCGTTAACATTTTCGCATACTTCTTGAATTTGATATTGAATGTTATTGAATTCAGTTATTAATGGAACAATAGAATCAATTCGTAGTTGTAGTTCAGATATATTGTAATTTGTAATTGTTTTATCAATCACACCTTTTTGAAAATTTAAAACATAAATTTTAAACGATTCAATTCTGGATGTTAAAGCAATGCGATTTGAAAGTAAAATTTCGATTTTCTTCTTCATTTTTACACTGTGCGTTATTAAATAAAAGGCGATAAACAAATGAAGGAAATGCAATAAAAATTAAGGATAATAGGAACGAAAGTGTCTTACTCTTTTTTAATGTAGGTGCTTGGTTGATACCAGCTGTAATTTGTTATCGTTATCGTACTTGGGAAGAATGCAACTCCAGTCGACCAGTTAACCATTGGATGGTAATCTATGCGCATGAGCTTGTAATTGGCTTGGTCCACTATTGTATGCGCGACCAGCTGTAGCTTTCTTGTATTTCTACGCCGAGTTTTGATTTCGCGCGCAAAAATAAACACAAATAGCACTTTGTAATTTTGAATATTTTTTAAATATCCAAACATCCGAATCGAAGGACCATGTTGTAGTATTGACGCTTAGTAAAAACTTCTTTGATTTTTGTAATTATTTAATTTAATTTCATTAGTACAATATGTGAAACGGCTCCACACATGGAGTTACTTGAGTACACTGCCGGGCGTGGGGATGCGATGCAAGTCCCCTCTTCGACGCGAAATTGCATTTGCAGTGGCGTCGCACACATACAAAAATTAAGACATGCCTGAACACAGTTTTAGACAATTTTTAAATGCAAAATTTAAAGTAAATAAATAGTCTAATTAAAAGAAAACACCTACAAGTGCATTACTATTTATGCTCATGTTAAGTGTTAAGAGTGATACTTTTAGCCTTTTTATGAATTTTTCTTTGAAATTTGTCTTTTGATTCAAAAATGAGATCGACGACGTCGCGTCGTCTGAATATAGAATTGAGTTCAGTTTTGTTGTTCTGTCCAGTACTATCTCCTTGTCTAACGTAAATTTCCATTCGAGTATAGCATCATCTAAGTAAATATTAAATAAGGTAGGGAATAAACTGCAACTTTCTTTGCAGATTTGCAAAGACAAGACAAATTCTTGTAGATATATTACGTAATAATAACAATATATAGATAATACACAAGATACATATCCGCATATAATACAAGTTTCAAACATTTTTCATTTTTACCTACAACTTATCAAAATGTAGCAGGGGGAAATATTATTAAATCATTTAATTTAATAATAAAATAAATTTCGCAAAAAAAAACAAAATTTCCGAAGTTGTAATATGAAATAATTTCCCATCACACTGATTTTCTAATTAATATTTCAAATATGTATTAAAAAAATTTTTTTTTGACGTTTTGTGAACTGACCGGAGGTCTATCCGAGATATTCTGTACAATATATGTTTTAAATTTTTGTTGTATTAAATAAAAGCACAGACTAAACAATAAACTTAAGATTATAGTTTAGTAACTTTTGGGTTATTTAGTCTACGATAAAAGTTAGTAAATCTAAGCATCAGCACTTTATTATTAAATTCTACTACGTTTTCGGCTTTTAACTACTTGAAGACTGGAAGTCTTTATACTGCAGATTCTCTTTGATTTCAAGAATCGTCGAGATAGAAATTCAGTTTTTCACTGTAAAAGTTTCTGACTCTTGGGACATTTTTCAAACTAATTTCATTCTGGAGAACTAAGCAGAAAACTAAGACTATGCACGGTACTAAATATAATACCAATCTAAAATAAATAAAGTCTGACTTCCTCAAATGTATATCCGCAGGGCCGTCCTAAGATATTCGGTGCCCGCGGGTTACTAAAAATAATGCGCCCGGGGCTGTAGCCCATTTAGTCCTGCGGTTAGAGCTGCCCTGTGTATCCGCAGACATGGACTAGAACTAAAGTTTTGGTATAGAAAGATTCTAATTGTTGGCTTTAATAAATTAAAAGGACAATAATGTCCTTAACATGATGTTAACATTTAAAAATTCATATGTGGTTTTTACAGCATTGTCCGGGCAATGACGTCATTTCCCGATACAGAATGGGCGATGAGTTGGCTATTTTTGTTTCTATTTCATCAGAAAGAAACATATTAAAGGTGCCTTTGCAATTATAGTACTACAGTTGTACTATTACCAACCTAAGAATTTATCGATAAATATCAATAAAGAAGTAATTTCTATATATAAAAAAATATTTATATTTCGACTAAATTTCGGCAGATCAAATTTTAATAGTTTTCGAAAACTCGAGCCGCATAAAATATTTACAAAATGTTTTTGTGTAACTATATAGGAGATGGCATGATATGCAAAAATTTGAACCGGGCTAAGCCTGGTACGAAAGCTAGTATGCTTATAAAATCAGCATCATAATTTTTCGAAAATTAACTCGGAAATAAAGCTGGCCTTGTAAAACTGTGAAAATCTATTGTTTGTTCGAGTGTTTCGTTAGTATTTAAATGACAAAAAAAAGAAAATTGTATAAAACCCGATTAAATTTCTAATTTTTAAATAATTCCTGATATAGTTATTTTTATCTTGTGGTTTGGTAACAATTTCTAAAATTAAAGACAAGTGAAAATGCACTGCGATTTCACGAAAAGTTCATTTAAGGAAAAATACATTACATAAGTCGCTGCTTTTAAGAATTTCAAAAACGTCCTTGCGCGGAAAACTCATTTGCAGAGAGCGTGACGTGATTTTTACTTTCCACATGTTTATCTAATATCAATTTAAACGGAATAATCAAATCTTTGTAGTGCATTTTTTCCCTTTTTTGTTTTTGAAATTTCTTTCGCAATTTTCATTTTATTTTTTTCCGATATTTTTACATAAATTACTCATAGGCGAGATAACAGATGGTTATAAATGAAACTAAAGTTTGTAACCATTACTTGTTTATCGTCCAAGTACACAAAATAAACGTGTAGTACATGTTTTGCTTTTTCCCGCAATAATAATTTATCAATTATTGATATTTCAAAAGTAATTGTAAAGTAACTGCCTTGCAAAAATAAACAACATAAGGAGGAAATTACTCGTGTAAAATAAATTAAAAAGTGCAATATATCTGCAATGAGTCGATAAGAAGTGGACAAATATATTTTTTAAACTTTAGAAGTGTGTGTGACAAGACAAAGCTTAAATAATACTGATTTTCCAGCAAAAGTAATAAATGGGAAAACTTTGTCGGAAACATTAAACTAAATTCAACTTAGTCGAAATGTAGCTTGATATATCTATGATAAAAAAAACTCAAACGAAACATTTTCGAACACAAAGAATTGAAAACTGGCGCTTTCAAAAATAATACAAAATATAATGCTACAAAAAAATTGCTCCATATTTCCTATTTTTCAACTCTTATTACGCTCATCTACGTACGCTCCGACGTAAATATTCGCAATTGAGACAAAAATTTAAATTTTTGTTCAAAGAAGAATCGGAAAATTATTTTTTCATGTCCAAATTAAGTTAATAAATCATGTGGAAAAGAGAAGATATAACATTTTTCGGGTTAATTTATATTTTATGACCCAAACAAAACAATAAATTTGAAATAAAATTTTGTATTATAATTAATAAATTTGCAAATTAAATTGTACTATCCCAAGATTATCCATTTATTAACTTGTTCGTTATAATTTTCAGTGCCGGATTAATAAAATTTATTGGCGGCATTATAAAATTATATGTTGGTAATCTTATCACATCGCGGGTATAACAAGGAAAACTTTTAGAATCGGCGTATAAATATTCAAACAGTGCCACCTGCGTAAAGTTATGGTAATCTTCGGAGATTTAAAAACTCATCAATGCGGTTCTTTAAAATATTTTGAGAAAATTAAAATTACCCAAGAGAACCGAACAAAAATAATCTTTAACGGAAAAATGTTGCTGTAACGATTACTACCAAACTTCCAAGTTACTTTAGTTCAAAAGAAACTTTGTTTATATATTTTATTGGCACATTCTATCCTATTATACGTATACGAACCATTTTTTAAAACGATTGTCCGGTCAAAGGTTAACGTAGCACACTGTATATAGTATACCTATATAAATTAATCTTGTATAATAATGAGAAAGTTCGTTTATTAACTGAGCACTTAATTATTAACGATTTAAATATCCAACTTACTTGTCATCACATTCCTGGATTCTGTTGAGCACAATAAAGTGTCAGAAACCCGCATATCACAGAAAGGCACCAATAGATAAGAAGTGAGCAAGGGGACGGACGAACCGGAAAAAAGCTGACCTCATACGGTCGTTTCCCGATCTACGTGTATAAATTCTACAGGAAGCGCTTTGTGTCAGGAATTTAAACTTGGATCGAGTAACCGTGGTCCTGTTAATAGCTTCTTTTTCGCTAACTTTCTTTTACGCTTAACCCTGATCCGATGTGCGGTTAAACATAATAATAAAAGTAACGACGCCGCCACCGCTCCACCGGCAGCAATAGTCGCTCCAGGCAGAGACGTCAAAAGTCTAGAAGCCGAACCGCACTGGGATTCGGACTCGTCCCATCCCGACGGACAATGATCTTTTCCGTCGCACCAAAGCGACGGATTAATGCATGCGTCTAACTCTGGACAACGATGAAAACATTCCAACTCCGTGTCGTTAGTACTCGTGTTGACTGGCACCTGCAACTGTTGCAATAACGACGATCTAGAACGCGATATTTCTAACCAACTGAAAGCTGCTATTCCTGGTTCCATTCCAATCCATTCCACTAGAAAGCTAGGTATCTGCAATTGAGCTTGGTAGACATTTTCACCCCACCATTCTTCACTAAAAACGTGCACAGCAAGAGGTCGTGCTCCGGGTTCTGCCGGACATAAAGCACGAATGAGTTTGGGTGGTCTACCAGTGTAAATTAAAACCCTGTTAATGGTAGGACAACGAGTAGGTTCTTCCAATCGCGGTTTTAAGGGCAAAAAAGCGCCCCAAGATAACATAAAC
The DNA here is from genome assembly GCA_947369205.1 of Cantharis rufa. Lineage (NCBI taxonomy): Eukaryota > Metazoa > Arthropoda > Insecta > Coleoptera > Cantharidae > Cantharis > Cantharis rufa. Next base: position 17,718,160 of record OX376307.1, on the reverse strand, counting down.
AAGCTTCTGTTATTTCGGGCTTCGACGAGCCACGGTAGCCCAGAACATAAAAGTTCCGAACGTTCCAGCGGTGGACTTGCAAAGTGAACGTCTCCACCGTAACCTCGTAATCTTTGTTTTCGAGGACACTCGGGCATTTTTACCAACTCAAATGTGGCGTGAAAGTATAAATTTGTAAAGTCTTCTGTTATATTCATATCTTTGGCAGTGAAGTGTAATTCTAAAGTTTTGGATGAAGATAGGAACACCATTGGTTTATTGGTTAATGTAGTGTTATCACATAAGCACGCTCTAGGCATTCTAACGTCTCGCCACGGTAGTTCCCATATAGTGAGCTCCGTTCCGAACAAACCTTCAGAAGTATACTCGCAAATATGTCGAGCGCTGTGAGGGTCCGTCGAGGTAGCGCATATAGTATTTATACCGAACGATGCATTGTGCAAAGTAAGACGAACCCTTTCACCAGCGCCAGCCTCTAACCTATATACACAGTGTAAGTTATTCGCACCTCCTCTTCCAAACAAGAACACGTTATGCGGTGAAATCAGATCTCCCGTGTGAGATTTCCTAAACACCCGATGACAGGGACCCGGCGACTCACGCGCGGGCCACGGTTCACCTCCAATTCTAGTATCTACAAACTCGTATTTTAATTTAAACGAGGCAGGATGCAAAGCGGTGCCGTCTTCCGTGTGATGCTGCAACACCAGACTCTTTCCAGTCGATAAATAACTTTCGGAAGAAGCACATGGTCTCGTGAATCTAGTTAAATTACTTAAAGCGCTATGATCACACAAACGCGGAGGTTCGTCACATTTATCTTCTAATAAAACGTTACCATCGAATATTCTAAGTTTTGTAGCACACCCCCCACTTGAAGAACTATTTCCTAATAAAACGTGCGCACTTTCTCCTATTAGGAGAGCCCTTTGACTGTACGATATAAAACTAAGCCAGATTAAATCACCGGGAAAGCCTTTAAACTTGTAAGTGCAAGTCGTGTTTGGTGGTAAGGAATGTCGGGGGCTGATAATCCGTCCCCTTCGACCTCTTCCCGTCCAAATATCGTCGGTATCGGGATCGGTTCCGTTCACGTCAAAGACACATCCAGACATTTCTCTTGCGAAGTCTAACGAATCCGAGTCGGCAAAAATAACGTCGATGTCCAATTCGAAACCTCGCAGAGGTGATTGGGAGGGAGGCGAATGTAAAGGAATGCTGAATGGTGACGAATGAAATGCTACCAACATTTCGGGTCCTCGCGAAACAACTCTTGGCAACCAATCGCCTCCACAGTATTTTGCCAAAACGGGGTCGTTCGTGGAACCACCGTCGTAAAAAATTAAGTGATCGCGTTCTCCAGTGCAATCCCGCCAGGCTTTTAACGCTCGAACAGTTTTATTGAGTCCCAAAACATTCACCGATCGTTTCATGTGCATTTTATGAGCCGCCTCTTGTCGTACCGCTATCATCGCGTGTTTGCACGTCGGAACAACTTTTTGGCGTAAACTCCAATAACAGGACACGTTCCTTGGATACATTCCCGGATAGTTGGGAGATTGCAGCCTACACGACTTACGATAACATTCTTCGAACTGTCTGGTGCAGTAGGTTCCGGGTGCTACCTGACCTCTTTCGAGAGGCGAAGTTGGAGATCCGAATCTTACGATAGCTTCGCGACGCGACACGAACCGAAATCTTAACCGAAACTGAAAAGGCTGTTGAGGGGAACCGAATAATTTGATGGAAACGGTAACCGTTGAAGTTTCGCTGTAGTAGGCCGCGGGACCCGAAGATGATCCGCACCAGGAACCGCCGGTGAAAGGTCTTCCCAACTCGCTGAGCTGCATGTAACCATCTGGACATCCATCTAACGCTTGCGCCTCGTAGCGACCCACTTTAAATTCGTCAAATATTAGCTGAAACAAATAAAAAAATTAAAATGGATATTTTTTAAGATATGATTGATTGTACTACCCGCGTTCTGAGACTTTTGCATAATTGTTGCGTCATTTATCAAGGATAATGGCTCAAATACCGCTCCGGGTTACAAATTATAATCCACTAATCTTACCTAATGTATCTGTGTACCTTCAAAAAATATTATAAAGCACGTTGCGTTACTTAATTTAGCCGTTTTAACTTTATTATGCAAAAAATTTTGAATTGTAAAAAAGTGTGATGTCAAAATTGAAAAATCAATATTTGCTATATTTAACAAGAAAGTTTAGGGTTTAATTTATAATTTAATTTATTATCTTCCCTCTTACTTGCGAGGGTAGTTTAAAACATTGATTAGATTTGTACTGGAGATGGTTAATTGAATTTTATGTAATTTACCTTATTACATTTTTATTTAAATTTTTTTTTGAATAATTTACATAAATTTCACCTTTAGTCATTTCATATATAATTTGAATATTAGGTAACAAAAGACATCATTAGACGTTACCCTACTATCAAATGAACTGGGCGTAGCTATTAAGTTTACGTATGTATGTTGTTATTTTCGGAGTTATTATCCGAGTTTATGTTATATTTTTAAATTTTTCAATGTGAAAATTATGATTTTCTAGTTTTATAAATTTTCTACTTTCTTATTAGATCAAAACTATGCAAACTGGTTGATATAATTTGCGACACCTGACACTTACAGACGTTACAATACGTAAACACCAACCTATTGATTATATTTGAATTTAAAAATATTATACTAAATGACAACTAGTAGTTGACGTGATAAAAAAAACTAAAAAAAAATTGTATTTAATAACTTAAAATTACAGAATAATAAAATATTTATTTAACCCTAATTTTTCGGCACTAGGTCTATAAAGTGTAAATTTCCCATCCCATTTGCAGACAAACAGCCCCAAACCATACAATTTCCCCCACCGTGTTTATTTTTATTTTTTTATTTTATTATTATTATTTATTTATTTATTTTTTTTAATTGTAAAAGATTTACAAAACTTTGTTTAACAATAACTAATATTATATCACTCAGGTGCTTAACTGGAGTTAAAGAATTTACGGACCGCGCTCTCGATGCTGAATGTAAAGCTAGCCGGCCAATGGTCTTCGAGTCATAAAATAGACGATTTACCGCAAACCAGTCCTTATAAATATGTCTCGAGTCGCGAAATATTCAAAATTAAATGTTAAACTCCATTGAAAAACAATTACTCATGCTAAGTAAATATTTATGAAACAGAGGACTGTATTAACACTCTGCCGAAAAGTTTTGGTTATTACTCAAGAGAGTATAATTAATGAGTGTAATTACGACTTTATTAAGTAAAGCTTAGTAAGATAATTTACTTTAAGTTAATATGTTTGTAGTAGAGTATAATAAGTAATAACTTAGTTTTGTAATGATTAAATTTCTCATAGCGACATCTGCAACAGAAACCAGAAAATCAACTAAAATTATTTACGGCCACCATAATAAAAAATTTCACATTAATAAATTTAATAGAACATTTCTGCGCGTATAATTTATAACTTTTGATGTAAAAATAGTTTAACGCTCTTAGTTCTGTAGGAGCATGGAACACGGGCGCACTGCAGGAGGGATTTAACTTTACGAAACCGCAAAACTTTGGGCTCGATTTTGTTAGCACTCCAGCTTGACATCAAAAATCGCAAGATTTTATTAATTTCGAAAAATATTTTTTTTTAATACTAGGAAAATATTTTCTTTTGCTTTAGAAAAGCTTTACGATATGATAACGGTGTTTTCGATTGTACTTTAAAGCGCGTTTTGAAAAGTCGATCAATAGGGTAAGTTATGCCGTGTTATCACATTTTTGTTAGCTGGAAAGCTATCTGTATTGGAAATTCATTGTTAGCAATTTTATGGGCTAAATGTTCTGACTCAAAGACAACTTTTCTACCTAACAAATACGAAAATGGTGAGAAAGTTTGCGCTAGAAATGTCTTGGCTCCATTGAAGTGCTTCTTTCGAAGCAAAAAACTGTTCTCTATGTAACGATCGATAACGTCAGATAAAAGATAACTATCCGAAGAGAATACTTGTTAACGTTAAAGGGTCTTTAGTGTCCTAATCGTTATTCCCGATGGCAAAACCTATCTAATGACGATAACTGTCGAAATTAGGAAAAATAAAATAAAATTTCGATCTAATCAATTACACCTTTCATCGGTGCGTTATGCCTAACGAGACCATATTTTTTCCATCAAGGTTGAAGGAAATTAAATTGTTTCTTTTCTAATACTCACTAAAGATTGCCCTGAAAGAAATTCTCTTCCAGACATCAACATAAAGAATTGCTTCTATTGTGCTAAAATAGTCCGTATCAGATGAGACATAATACTTCATGTCAAACAACAGTCAGTGTTCATTCATTCATTTCCAAGCCGTTCACACCGTTTACAACATTTTCTAAATTTTCACGACTGCTAAAAGCTCATATAGATTTGAAAGTTACTCACAAAGGTAGAACATTCCGTGCATTAGAGGTTTTTTAAAATTAATATTATACTTTGCCATTTAAAAGGAAAACTATTTTTAAAACTGATAAAAGAGCATTTCCTCGAAGCACATTTTAGTTGTTAAAAAAATGGCATTAAAATAAACGTGGATTAAAAAACATGAAGTGCTCTTAGCAATAGCATTATAATAATGCCATAAAACCTAATTTCAAAAATTAAAAGGAATTCCTTAAGCCGTTTCCAGATAAAATAAAAAATGCGAAAGCACTACCTGCGGTTTTTGTGGCACACAATTAATAATATAAAAAAAGTAAAATTAATAAAGTAAACAGGAATAATTTCTTTATGAATTATTCAATTAAACACTTGACCTACATTCATTAAAATTACTAAAATGTAAATAAACGTCCAAACTTAGTTTAATATCTCGAAAGTACTCAAGGATTTTTTTTAAATACTTTTTGTTAAAATTAGGAGTCTCGCAATTAATTTGGCGAAGGAAAATTATTAAGATTTGGTGCTCCAATTTTTCTATCGGTTCCTGAACAATGCTAACCGTATTAGCAGTAATCTTGCTTTTAAGTTTCTCAATCCGGCGTAAATTATTCCTGTAGACGTCCTTTAGGAAACCTCATAAATAATAAATTCCCTAATAATCACAACGACCCAGATCTGACAAATAGGATCATCAGATCTAACCAAATTTATCTAATTGGTTTGCTTGAGCGACCAGAGATTACTGTGATGAGGAAATTAATGAAATAGGAGACTGGTTTTGCCATTCATTTTTCCCGATAATAAAAGAAATGCAAGTTTTATGACACGGATATCAATTTCCCCATTGCCGTTCTATTTTATGAAAATTGGGGAAATCTCATTGTAACCCAGTGTTTACAAACAAATAAAACTTATTTGAATTTTAAACAGCGGCGCTTCTCGTTTAAAGGCAAAAAGGTGATTGGCAAAAATTGTAAATAGAATAATATAATTAAAACTATTGAAGACTTGAAAATTCTTCTTTTAAATTGTAATAACAATAATTATTGTAAAAAATTACTTACCCTAGAGGTACGATAAATTTGGAAAATTTCTACTTGCAGATTTTACTTCCACTACAATTAAAATTTTATTTTACGTACGAAGTTCACTTTGTAATGTTCCAGGGTGGAGAAATTATATTATTATTAAATTTTCAAATCAAATATTCAAAAATCTATAGCCTTGTTTGCAAAAAACATGCTTTGATGAACGTGAAAAAAGTAAAAATTCTCGAGGCCTTAAATATTGCATTCGAACGAAAACAAAATTTTATTTTAGTGGAAAAGCTGCACGCGCTAATCAGAAATAGCAGAGATTTAGTGTTCCCAATTGGGAAACACGCGAATATTTTTAGTTATTTAATAACCGTAGATCATTTTTAAATTGATCTGTTTGTTGAAATGACCGTTCCCATATCATTCACCCGGAAAATTTTACATATTATCTACCCCGAGCTTTTCCTAATTTTTTATCTTTCTATGTTAATAAACGCATACGCAATTAATGAACGTTTAAATTGAATAACATAAAGGATTTTCAGAAAATAAATTAAAATTTTGAGCTTTATAGAGTAGATCTTCACTTCATTAAAATTCGAGTTTTAATTGGAGTACATTTCTTTATATATTTAATTGAAATACACAGAGCATTTTAATTTGACTATTATAGCGTCACAATTGCTAAAATACATAATGACTGTTTGCAAGCATAAAAAGAAGCAATTACTTTTCCTTTCTGCCAGCTTCAAGATCGGATTAAGAGATCTGATAAATTGGTAGTTCTCTCTGTTTTGTTATAAAACCAGGAAATAAAGCAGGTTTTAAGTGACATCATCAATTTAAAAACTTTTTTTAAATATTTTATTCAAATGACGCCCTCGCATTTTACTCGAGCATTTGCTAAAATATACGAAAGCTTAGGTACTTTCAACTAAATTAAAAAATGCATCAAGTACATCGTGTTTTAATTTGATAGAGAAAATGTTTCGTCTTTGTCTATTTTAATTAATTACGTCTTTCGTAACTGGATATTTTTGCCAAAGAAGTAATTTACGGATTTTAGATAATAATACGAAAATGCACTATCGTGACTTGCCGGTGTGTGTTGGAGTTGGACTCTCGGTTCCATCGAAATTGGGCTAACAAAGAAAATTGTGTTCAAAGGTAAAACCTTGTAAGCAAATATAATTATTTGTGAAAATTTAATAAAATACATAAGCACCTATCGCGGTTGGAAGGTAAAAGCATGTGCAAGAAGGGGTAAAGGTAAACTTGTCGCTCGAAGGATTTATGTTAGCCACAATTTAGTCATGACTTAATTGGTTTAATAATATATGCAAGCTAAATGGCTCAAAACTGAGAATATCACAGCCAACCCCGGAAAGTAAAATCGATAACTTTCTGAGCTCTTGGCCTCGCAATTAGTCGTAAATTTTAATATAAATAAAAGTTTAAAAAATGGAAATCGAACTGTGGATATTCCATTAATCAGGATAAAGCAAGAGCGCACTTAAGAAAAATTTGCTTATATCACAAAAAGCTTTGTAGAACATCAACGATAGCAAAAAATGTGTGGTGATCACGAATACAGCAGAGACTAGTAGTTCTTGCTGGTCTAACAAACCGTAAAAAATCGCACGTCAAAGGCAACCATCTTTCTTTCACTTAAACGGATAAAAGGGCCAAAAGCTGCTAGATATATCACAATTGACAAATTCTTCTCACAGATTCCGGTGGTTTTTGGTCATTGACAACTATTCAAGAGATTTACAACTGAAAACCAAGTGGAATGTACTTTCATCCACTTATGACAGTCAGCCGAAAAAATTCTTTTGGCAAAAGAAAAAATTAATTAACATATTTTACACATAAACACAATTTTTCTTAGTTTCTCTGTGATTTATTCAACTTTTTTTCTGTTTATAAATTTACTCATCGATTTTGTGTTTTAAATGTATAACATTAACGGGACGACACTCTTTCCGACCACTAATTGAGACATCCAGTTACTCCAAGTTAACGAAAGCTTTTTGTTGTGCTTTTCTAATCTATTATTAAATAATTAAATAAATTGTAGCTTTTAAGTAATTGTTTTTGTTAAAAAAGTTTAATTCTAACTTCAAATTCCAAAAATAGAAGACATTATTTTATTTCTCCTGAAAAATATTGGAATTAATTATAAAAAATGAAAAAAGCGAATGCAGAACTATGGTTTATTGATTTTCAAGAGTGTAGCAAATTTTCTTAAATAAGTAAATAATCTAAATCAGTCATAAAAGTACGACAACAAATTGAAATTTTCCGCTTTATTCTGATTCTTCGAAAATATTCGTTCTATCGAAGAAGCTTAAAAATACAATGACAGGGAATATAAGGAGCTTTCCATTTTAATACTAATTTATTTACACCTTAAAAAACAAAACGAAATTCGGGCTAAGGTAAATTTTTATTTCAGTTTTAAATAATTTTTTGTTGATTTAGGCAATTGAAAATTTGTTTAAGTGTCTAATGACCAAAAAAATAAGGGACGTTCAAGTACAAGACCAGTTATAGATGTGATATGAAAAATAACGAAAAAGAAAAAATAATCTAAATTCTCTGAAATGTGCGTTGTTTTAATTTATAAATTATTTTTGACAACTAAACGTCATACGTAATAATGTGGTAAATCTCCAAACACATAGCGAAAATCCTAATAGGAAATGTCTACGAAATATGAAGTTTAAAAATATCTCAAGTTTATTTTGAGTTAAAAATTCTTGACATAATTAACTTTTTCCAAAGAGTAGTACAATATACAGGGCAAAAAAAGGGTTTTTCTTCATTAACCACCCAAATACATAATTTATTATATCAAATATTTTTACGTGATTTAACATTTTTGTTTTGGGTAGAATAAATCGAAAGTACAAATAAATAATTTTGAAAACAAACAAGTCCAAGTTTTAGCTACAGGGTGTATCCCAAATATCATGAAATATATTTTTTTAATATACATACTTATTATTAATTGGGAACTCGATTAAAGTACAACTCAATTGATAAGTAATTCGACTGAAGAGAAACTTGATTAGTTATGAACTGGATTGACGTGCAAGTCGATTAATTGTTAACTTGACTAATGTGCAACTCGATTGGTTGGGAAATCGACTGATGTTCAACTTGATTGGTTTGGAAATCGATTGATGTGCAACTCGGTTAATATGCAACCCAATTGGCTCGGAATTCGGTTGTTGTGAAATTGGATTAGTTTGGAATTCGTTTGATGTGTAACTCGATTGGTTTGTCAAGTTGGAAATTCGATCCATGTGCAAGTCGTTACAGAGATATGCAAATCCGTTTTTGGGAACTGTCAGTTAAATGGGCCTTTTCTAAAGACTTTTTTTCAAAAAAACTATTGAAAAGAGGACATTTTCCGAGATTTAAAAAAATTATTGCGGATTATTTATTAGTTTTCGAGAAAACGGCATTTAAAATCAAAATTTTTCATGCATTTTAGAGAGGGATCAAACCATGATTTCTATACGGGTAATCTGTTACCAGCACGTGTGCTCAGATATACTCTTAATATTTGCCGGTGAATTAGTATTTTATGAACAGTTTTTATTTAGACAGACGTAAAACTAGTTTTAAGGGTGAATCTGTGATTTTCCGTGGTTGCAGTAACCGACAATCCGCAACCCCTTGCTTCGCTTGCGGCGCTCCGCGCTGTTTTGACAAACTATGCTCGCTAAAAACATGCCTGAAGGTCGCTCGAACTCACCAGAGGTGGTACTCAAGAAAGGTGAATCTCATTTTAGGGTGGATCCGTGATTGCGATTACTAGTAAGGATAGATCGCACGATATGCACACGATGGAGTAATAATCGCATGTGACAGTAATCTTTAATATTAAAGTACAGGTAGCGACAATAGCAAATCCGTGTAGAAATTGTGATTTGATCCCTATCTAAAATGCATGAAGAATTTTGATTTTCAGATGCCATTTTCTAGAAAACTAATGGATAATCCGCAATAATTTTTTTTAAATACTCAAAAATTGTCCTCTTTCTAATGGTTTTTTAGATAATGGCCTTAGGAAAAAGTTAAATTCGTGGGCTCATGTAACTGACAGTAACCCCGTTTTTTAAAAAATAATTTTTAAAAATATTGTATATCTTCACTTGACTATTATTTTAACTTAGCATAACGTAAGTACATAGGTACTAAATACCACAAATCTACTGGAAATCTTATTTTAAGTTTATTTCTATTTTAATTTTTCAATGAAAACATGTTTTTGCTCTTTCGCCCCACCGTGCGGAGGTTGTATTTAATATATTCTTAGGTTGGTAAAAATAATCGACTAATCAGAGTGTATTATTTTCAGTTGGTAAAAGGTTACCAAAAAAATGACACGCTATAGAAGTAGCAGAAATCTTATATTTTTAAAAATTAGATTTCCGGTTTGAAACTTATAAGTTGAATAACACTTTTTTGCGCACAATCTCTGGTGCACTGAAGGATATTCCATACCTCCTAAACCCCCAGGTTTGAGACACCTAGCTTTGTGTACGTATGGTGTTTATATTGTGTACGGTTATTGAAATTTTATTGGAAATTGTTATTTTAATTCGGAAATATTCATCGATGCAATTTCCATGACTGCTACTGTAGTCTAATTTATTCGTGTATCCGTTAATTGGTTGAGGAATGACTGATATACTTATGTATCAGTGTATCAGTAAATATTCACAAAACTTTTAACGAACCGTTAAATTTAACGAATGATTTCTATAAGCTTGCTTGTACCAAGCGGTAATTTCCATTGGTCTGTTAAATTTAACGGCCCGTTAAAAGTTTTATGAACGTTTGTGAATATGGTCATTAGCCTCTTAGATAACATCGGTTATCAATATTAGTCCAATATTGCACCAAACTACAGCCAATATTAATGCAATATTGATTTCCTGTATCGATGCAATATTGAATAACAATATATTGGGCATATATTGGCAGAATCTTGCTATATTGTATCTACCAATATTAGTGTACAACATGGGTTGTTTCGAGAACTCGTCACCATGCGTCATAGCGGATACTTCCGAACAACGTTGGGTGATCAAACTTTGCATAAAACTTGACGAAAAAGTTGTTGAATCTCACGAATTGTTCAAGCAACCCTACGGGGAATCTGCTTTATTGTATGTTCAAGTTTCAAGGATGGGGAATGAGTCCAAAAAGAGCTAAGAAGGGGTGGAAGATGAGCTTCGCTCTAGCTCTGGAGGGACAACAACATCCGTGCATCATCGAATTTTGCGATTGTGCATCGCATCGTTAAGGACGAATTGAACATGCGGAAGGTGATCCAAACAAAAGGTTCCAAGCTTCCAAGCTTTGGAACCAAGCTGGTTTAACTGATAGAACTGGTAGTAGGTAATGCATTTTGTGCGGAGCATCTTGTAAATTAATGAAAACAAACAAAATGATATTTACAAGATTACAACAAGATATTCAAGATTTATCTTGCAAATATCATTTTGCTGGTGTTGATTAAGTTATCCTGATTCTACTGATGCTCGCAGCCCTTGCAGCAGACTGAACTTTAGTTCGCTGTAAAGCTTAGGGTTCCCCCTCCCCCGCCTCATCCAATCGGTTCGAACACGCTGCGACCAGTAGGGGTGCGGCAAAATATATATTTAGTGTCTTTTGGGGCACATCCTGTATAATAGAGAAATTAATCGTATAGTTCCACTAGTTTCTGTTGATATAAAGGGTAGCCCGTGTACGGTAAATTCTTTCGAAGATCTCTTAATATAAAAATTTGAAGAAAATGTTTAAAATTTTATTTTGGATTGTACAAGTATGTATTATCTTAAAGCGTGGTAATCCTAGACAAAGTTGAGAAACTTTCAATTTTAACGACCGATAAAGTATAAGAAAAGTTTCCAAACAAATATATTTGGAGAAATAATTTTACTTAGTCCATTTGATATATCTAGATATTTGTAATCCCAATTGGATTCTTTAAGACTTGAAATTGATTGGTTGATATAACCCTGTTTGGTCTGTAGCAATGCCTGGTGAGTTCTTTAGGCAGTGTTGCATAGTCTTTTTGTCTAAATAGAATTAATAATTCAGAAATAACCTTTAATTGAAAACTACGGGGGGTAAAAAAGCTGTGATATATGGTGTACTCATACAGTGTACACCTTCCAAAATTTGCAAGGATTTACAGATATTCAAAGAAATTCAGATGGGTTTAAAACCGAGTTAAAGAATTTCTAAAGAATGCACAAGGATTTCAGATGATTTACATGCATTTAAAAGGATTTATTCGTTGATTTCTGAGAACTTACGTAAAATTATAGAGTATTAAAATCGGGGGAGTTTCCGAGAATTTAATTTATATTTATCACCTACTGCGTCTGCGTACCACGTGAGTCACGTGACCTTAATATTTAGTTTTGTGAAATTTTTGTTTTGAGAAGGGTTCCTGAAGAAAAGAAGTGTTTCTGACGAAAAATATTTAGTATATCATAAGAAATAAATAGTAAATAATACCAAAAAAATGTCATCAGGGTTTATTAAAAATTTTGAAGATTTATTGGTGTTTATTGAAGATTTATAAAGCATATTTGATGAAAAGAGCCGAACTAACAAAAGGTTGTTTGTTCCTCAAAAACTATTTAAAATTGTTAGAGTCCACTGCCGAAGTTTTTCTTGAAAATTCTCATTGAAATTAGTATTTTCGCCGTTAATACTTATTTATTATTATTTATTATTCTCATTATTATCATTATTTATGAGCAATAGAAGGCAGCCGACGGTTATTTTTATAACAGAAATTTGCCATTTGAAAATTCCTAATGCTTGACCGATCGTTGACTACCAGATATTGGCCGATCAACGGAATTTTTTTTCATTAACGACGACTTTGTATGGGAAAAACAATTTTTATATTTTGGATAGAACATTTTTCGTTCAACTTTATTCAATAGCGTTATAAGGTTTCCTATAATGCTGGAGTAAGCAGTTTCGTTAAAAGCTATTTTTTTTGGGAATTTTACACATTAAAGTCATCGAGGAGATTTTCACATCGTCGTTAAAGATAACTAGATGTAGCAAACATGGAATTGGACTAAAGGCTGTACTTTTATGCGTTAGATTCCCAGTCGTTCCTAGATTAATGTATACATATAAATTAATCAACATCCTATTATAAGGTCACCATTACCTTACCTATGAATTACAATTTGGTCATGCAAATTTATCTCGAGTTGAACATCTGAAGCTTTCATATATTATGGTAGATTATTATAATAATTATGATGTAGTATAATCATTAGAAATATATGTACCTACTCATTTAATTTACGCCAATTTAGTCATTTGTTATGAAAGGTTTAAAAGTGAGATTATGTCAATATAAGATTATCGTAATTAGTGATAAAAGCTAAACAAAAATCAATAAAATTTAGACCAAAAAATATTGTCAAAAAAATGTGGTCTAGGATTCACATTGTTATACTACTTATATATATTTTTTTCTGAATATCGTAAAGTAAAATGGATTATCTGCAAATAAACAAAAGATACTATTTTGTAATATAATATATTATGAATGAATATGTAATGGTCCTTTTTCCGAAAATTAAAAAAGAATATTTTTTTTTAAATGAACAGACATTTTCAAATAAATAAATTTTCTGACGAAAGCTATATATTTCGAAGAACTAAGAAAAAATTAGCATATTATAGTAAATTTTTTTACTACGAATTCGATAAAAATTTCAGAAAACGTGAGTAACCTCTAAAAAAGTCAATTGCGTGAAAGTTATTTAAAAAAATGAATTCGGTTAGATTGTACCTGCGATCGTTCATCAAACTCAGCGATCAAAAGGAAATAGCATTTTCAGAAAATTTTTATCGCTAATATTATAACGACTATATGTCATGTGGTTTAAACAAACCGAAGCTCGTTTGTTTTTTTCTAATTATGGCTTGTGAAGTTTTCTCTCTACTTAAAATTATCTCGAATCGCTATAGTTATTCGGTTGTGCTTTTTCTGCTGCTAAGGAAAAATTTTATTTTCGTATTTATAAATTGCTTAATAGACAAAACTTTTTCATTTTATTCCTGTTGAAATTACTCAGTAGATCAGTAAAAGAAAGTTTTCCATAAAAGTGGAGTTATCGACGAAGAAAAGTTAAAATTACCTTAATAAAAAATATTTTTGTAAATTAAACGTGCCATGTTGTAAACATGTTGGAGTACAGAGTTGAAAATTATTTTGAGGAGGCATCATTTATCAATCTTCTAGTTTTCTCAATAACTCGTGCTTTTTACTGTGATCGATGAGAAGGAAGTCGTGCGCGCTGCGTTATTCGAATAACATTTTAACTAAAAGCGCTTTAAAAACCCATAGAATATGCTCCAGTCAAAAGTTTGTTTTTCTAAGTAGATCGTTGGTGAGATGAATGTTACGATAGTTTTTAGGAAGTTAAGCCAACTCTAATTGTCGAGGAACATCTTCTACTTTAATAGGTAAAGTTGCTTAACATGCTTTTAGTCAAGTTATTTCCCTAATAAAGTTTTTTGGCTTTTACCGACCCGAGTAAAAGATTTAAGAAAGCCACAAAGTTGCGGCTAATTTATTTTCAATTTGAATTAAAATTGCGCTTGTTTTTTTCTCCACTTTCAAACGAGAGGGTTTATCGTATAATCAAGTCCAATACATTTCTTTGGGAAATTTTTATAAAATATACGTTTCGAAAAAATGAAGATAAGGGAAAAACTAATAAAGTAGATTGATGAGCGGTCGCTTCGTATGAAGCGCTTCGCATATTTCATATTTCCTATATTATTCGTTATTCGGGCACCGGATCCGACTGTCTTTCAAAATTAACAAAATAATATTTACCTGTACGATATCTCCATGATTGTGACCGTTGGCGGTAAACGTGAGGTGGCATAAAAAAGGAATTCGGGTTTCCACTTGTTTATTAACGTGCAAGTCGTACGTTTTTCCTATGTCTCCGTAATACGTTCTGTTACACACTGAAAAAAAAAAGAAAATTAATTTATGTTTTTCTAGATACCTAATTAACATAATTTAGACATAAAAATGTTAACTCCAACGTATTTTCGAAAAAAAAATTATGCTTGGAGGTTTTCCGATGATGCAATAAAAAACTTAGAAGAGCTTAAAGTCGTTTTTCTTTTTTATGTGCATTAGCAGCAGATTATTTGCCTCAGATTATTTACACTTAACCGAAATCGATGTATTTCCTTTTGAAAATAAATTGCTTTTTAATTTAATTATTTTATTTAAGATCGAATTTGAAGATTAAATTCACGAACCATAATTAAAATCGATTATTTCTATACTCGGATTATCAAATGCGACGTCGTATTTGCGATTTACTTTTGTATAAAACTCGATCAAGTTTTCATTCGTCAGTGTCAATATGGGATAGTGGAAAGTTTGTCGTTGTTTACTACTAATTGGCGTCCAACGCGCGGAAGCACGTTTTATTTTGACACAACTAAAAATATGAAATAAAACCTCTCGTGAAATTGTTACAAGAAATTATAATAATTGATTTTGGTATTTCACACTGCAACTAATACTAATGAACACGGTAGGTAACTATCTACATTCAATTTATGTTAGTTCTAACAATTAGATTCATAATTGCAATGAAAATTGTTAGCGAAACCATTGTAGAGAGACTAGTAATTGTACAATTAGTGAAAGCTGAATGCTAAGTTTATCAAGCAATTAATAATTATGTATATACTCTAGCTTTCCTTTCAATGAAAGGAAATCGTGTCCTTCGTATTTGATGCTAGTTGGGACAAAAATCCTTCCATTTAAAAAGTTTCAAGATTAAAAACTGAAAAAGTTCAAGTTGCGGTGTCGTAAAATTATTCTCCCTGACGAGCACAGTGGCGTCCTGATTGTTAAAATCGTGGCAACCCTTCTAGGGTCATTGCTTAAAAATAAATTTAGATACAAGTTATTATTTTTATCTTAGGGAATTCAATTCTTTAATTATATAATTATATTATTTATATTTTTATTTTAAATAATTTTTAATATTATTTATATTATTTATATATATTATTTAAATTATATAAAATAATAACTTTAATTCTATTTGAAATATACTGCTTTGTTTCTCCACAAAGTCTTTACGATCTGTTTTCCGCAGTGGATCAATCCTCTTCACTCTCCGTTTATTTTACGACTTAAATCCATAGTGTGTCAATATTTTTACCGGAGGGTTGAGCCGAGAAGTTTCGTAACGTCTGCGAATCGAACTCAAAATCTTTGCTCCGTAATTCAGCTGGCAATCACACCAATCCACTTATGTAAATTGTGTTTATATATGTATCTTACACTAACACCTCATTGTGATTAATTATGTGATATCAGTGCCGAAGTATAAATTATATTATGGAAGAGAATTGGGCATAGGAACAGAACATATTTCTGAATCAAGCAAAATTATTGCTTTATTTTATAAATTCTCAAGTTAGTGGTAATTCAAGAGGAAAATTGTTTTCAATTCTTCATCATCAATAAGTACCAGTTGCAAATATTTACAAGTTTTGTGCGAATCTTGTTTGGAAAGTTTAGTCGCAGACTGCGATATTAATTTTATCATTCTGAGACACTATTTGTAAAGACTATTATTTAGTTGGATAAATAATTATTACATTGTACATTTGGAGACGATCTAATTTAAATTTCTCGTGTACTGCAAGAAATATAAAAAAAACACAGTACAAGCCATTTTTCTAAAGGGATGTAAAAAATATATTAATTCTCTAGGGAGAGTGTTTTTTGTTTTCTTTTTCTTCAAGTGCCATACACTACGCAGTGCGTAGGCGATAATTTGACTAAAGTCAGAGTGTGCAATTCGGCGCAAGGACTATTTGCCGTATCCTACTTCAGCGCAAAAAAGATTCGGCGCAAAACAATTCTTTTTATTGTGTCAAATAGTCTCTGCGCCTAATTGGGTTAACTAAACCAGCTCCGTCTAACTGGCTGCGCCGAACCAGCAGCGCCGAAAAGTCTCATTCCCTGTTGCGACTAGGATCTTACCAAAATCGTCATTGCAAAATTTAGTATGTGATTTGGGAGTTTTAAAATTATTTTGTAAACATTTAATTTTTATTTATTTTTGTTTATAATTTATAAACTTGTTAAGGTGGCAGTGGTGAGCGGTGAAAACCAGGCTTTTTGCCAAGATGACCGCTGGAAGCGAAATATAAAATTTTGGTTTCCTAGGTTTATTTGAGATTTTGATTTTGAAAAGCTTTATCATCATCAAACTTACTAGATTAGGCTAAAGTCTGTTCCGGCATCCATCGTTTCCTCGGGCGTCCAATTTCTCTTTTCCCTTTAGGATGGTATCCCATTGTCAGTTTTAGTGGTTTACTATTACCCATTCTGTCTTAATGTTTACACCATCGTTGTCGATAAGTCTTAATAGACTTCATCAGTGGTTCAATCTCAAGTTCTTGTCGTATTTCTTCGTTTTGTATTCTGTCAGTTCTAGTGCAGCTTTTTGTAGCTCTAAGGAATTGCATCTCTGCTCTTTGAATTCTGTATTATAAAAGTTTTATTTGAGAATAAATTAATTTACACTCTTGAGTTAGAGATTTAGTTTGGACGTGGTTTAAGGTTTTTGGATGTTTTGGAAATGATTTGAGAAAAAAATTGGAGATTTGGATTTTCTGAGAGTTAATTGATTTGGATTGATGAGATTCAAAATAAAAATTTGTCAATTGGGTATTTTAAGAATTATAATTTTAAAGTTTAATTTCGAGGTGCCGTAATTTTGGATTCGATAGTGCGACGTGTGGTCTAAGATGTCTTATATATTGTTGTTCCATTTTAAATTGGAAAGCTTAGGACCATAGATTAGCAATATTCATTGTGCTGTTTGCCCAATTAACCCATAATCCGTTTAATATCAGCTGAAAGCAATATTCGTATTTATTATGAAACAAAGATTGGTCTACTTATACCCAATTTTGTTACTTTAAAATATCTATCAAATAAGTATAACCAATCAAATTTTTGATTTGTTACTTTGAAGTTGAAATGCGGTTGTCTAATTGGTTACTTCATTAATTTGATTAATAAATTATACTTATACTTATCCGATAGATATCGCAAGGTGAGGTAATCAGGCATTAGAGAAAATATATTTTCTCTATTGTAATAGATCGAGGCAAGGACACCGTAAGCAGGGCCGGATTAAGACTACTTGATGCCCTAAGCAATCCACGCCTGTGGGCCCCCTATCCATAAGTGAACTAGTATCGGACTTAAAAAAAACAGCACAGCGTCGGCGGGGCAGAGGTGGTGATCGGCTAATCGCAAATCGGGCATTCGAATTTCAGAATGCTGCGCAGGATGTACGAGCGAGCAAGCAGGATCGGGGTTATGACTCCGAACGTCAACGTTCTAGTCAATTTAAAACTTTTCATGTGCTAGCAAATATTTTTTTGTGCTGTTTCTGGTGTGCGGTGCCCCTCCAAGACGTGGTGCCCTAAACCATTGCTTAATTTGCTTATGGGTTAATCCGGCACTGACCGTAAGTGGGGGCGATTGTGCTGGTGCTGTGTAAAACTAAACAATACATCAAGCTTTAGCAATAGAAGATATGTCAGTCGGTCGCTATGTTTTTCGCTGAAATTTGATTTAAATATATTGCTGTGAAATAATTTATTGTTTGTTTAATAAAAATTTATTGAAACATTGTTCTTTTTTGTTTATGAGGGTCTTAATCCGATAAGTCACTTTTGCGGTACATCAAATTTCAGTTTAGGTATTAACAATTAACGTTTTGCGATTTTCATTTGAAGATTTCTAAATAATTGACAAACCTGAATTACAATGGACGATTTCTGAATATCAATTGTTAGTTTTTTATTTTTGATTTTACATTATTAATGTTTGTAACGTAAAATTGTTGATTTCGAACCAATAGAGGTGGTGGTCCCTGATGCAATATCATCACAATAAATTGTTTATATCGAAAAAGTTTTGAAAGGATAAGTCAAGGACAAAAATTTGATGTTCGGTTGGTATACAAACAATTTTACCGATTTCGTGTTTTGAATACATATTTTAAGTTGAGACTAGCTCATACAACATCTGAGTATTATGTAAGAATTTCAGTTTTTAACCATTTATGATATGTAACAATCCTAGCTCTCGAGAACTGTGTATTACATCTCAAACGTTAGTTTTCGCGTGTGACATCATCCAGTTTTTGCCACACTTCTATATTTTTTCCGTTAGTATTCTTACCTGAGGTAAAATATTCGACTCAATAAACTGTTGAATTTTCGCTGAAACTATGTATAATTAATTAATTGCTAAATAATTAGCAAAAATTGAACATCAAAAGCAGAGGCGAATCAAGGAGATATTGGGGGGGGGGCAAATTATGTGAAGCACATTCTACAAAAAAAATAAGTGGCAGTTCCAGGGTAATAAATTTTAAAATGATATTAGAAGCACACCACGTTTGCTAGAAAAGTTGTGTGTCTGCATATAAAAAAATAAGCAAATGTAAATAGGAACCGTGTGACTTAAATCCAGCAACTTGCGGCGCTTAGAATGCGCGATTAGTCGCGTTTGTGTGTGTGTGTCACAATCTAAAACTTTTAGAATTTTATAATATAAAATATCATCAAATAATTTAAAAAATAATTGTAATAAATTTTGCGCCCCTGTAATTCTGGCGCCCGAAGCTTCTTTCGCTTCTTGGTTAATCCGCCTCTGATCAAAAGGGTATAGTACCCTAACCGGACTTAGAGGTGTTTATAGATATCACTAAAATTCCTGTAGAATTTGAAAGACGACATTATAAAATGAAGCGATTAAACTACATATATGGGTGAACCCCAAATATTGACTTATTTAGGAATTAATTGATTTTAAAGTTTTGATTTTTGTATAGAAATTACGTTAACAATTGAATCTATTGACGGTGCGTGTGCTCCGAGTGGGTCTACAGAGGACTGAGAATTGTACGGGGTATGGCTCACGTCAGTTGACTTGCACCCGCTCGGTTATTAACTTCGTTGAATAATTTCTAATTTTTCGAGTTCCATCTTTTCCGTCATTTTCGAGTTTTGTTGCGCTACGGGGAATTTTTTTAATAAGGTTTGTGCTCAGAGCAAGATACGCATTCAACCTAAAATACACACTGAAAATCCTAATTTTATATTTTATAATAATTTTAAAGGATGATCGGAGCTAAATTGGTTCCAGTTTTTCGTGAATGTTGGCCATAGTTTTGTACCAAAGTACCATAATATCATTCGGAAGTTTTTAAAATCGTAAGCCCGGTTAGGGTACTATTCCCGAACATAATTGTTACAACCGACCGCACACGATTTCCCAACCTGGTGCAAACAGTCCTAATACGATATTTTGAATATTTTTCTTCGCAATTTGAATTTTGAACTATAGAACTTCTCTAGTCAATCTTACCTCCGAGAAGAGTACCTACGTGGCAGAGAGAGTAGCAGTTCATTAAGGAAATTTTTATAAATGAACCTCAATTTTAATTATTATATCGTAATACAGTGGTGATATAGTGTATTAAAATTCTTGTGTTCACAATGCCAACAAAGATGATCCTTCAGCAAATTTCAGAAGTTCTCATTAGGGATTGTGCAAACATCTATTTGTAAGACGGTTTATGCTTCAAGTGAATATTCTCGAGTTTGCACACACACGCAGCGCTACGAGATTAAATTGCTTGAGTAAACATAAATTAAGTTTGTGACATTTTATGTTATAGAATTGAATATAGGTATAAAAGTATTTTCTAATAACTTGACGTATTTTGATTAAGTTAGAGATTGGCTGCGGGCTATATTTTACAAGATGAGGGAAAATGCAATTTAATATTTTGAAAGTTGCACATTAGTTAACCTTGCGGTTACAATTGAAGACATTTAATTACAAATAGGTTTTTGATTAATGTTCAATTTTGAAGATAGTATATTAATGGCCGAGTGGAAGTCTTGCACACTTTTTAATTAGCTTTCAAGAGAATGATGTACAGCTTTGCGTTTTAATCACAATTTTGATAAATAATCCGAATTATTTTCTCTATTATTATTAACTTCAACCGAAAATATTTTGGCGATCGGAGAGGTTTAACATTTTTTCTCTTTTAAATAAAAAAAAATGCCTGTGTAGAGGTCACACAGAGGTGCACAAATAAAGCAAAGTACGGCTCGGTAGACCAAAACAAATTGGCCTGAAGATGTTCCCAAGGGAGAAATCGGACGCTCGAGACAATAAAAAATAGAGATATATCGCAAGAAAAAGTACATTTTTCAAAATCAAGGTGTTCAAATATCTCTGAAATTTATTGGAAAATAACGCCGCGCAAAAAACTTAATCAAAAACGAATATTTGCTTATTAAGTAGCTGATCGAGACGAAAAAGGTTAGCGGGTAAATTGCCAAAAAAAAGTAGAAAACTTTTTGTATGCATGGCTGAAAATGTATTACTTTGGCTATGACGATGGCGGCACTCATATACCTCAATCTCGACGACCCTCGAGAGTAAACTTGCAATTCTCCAGCGGATATCCGCGAATTGTCGCGGGTACCCACCAATCCTGAATATGTTAGTAGAGCGTAAATTTTTTGTGACCTTCCGAGAGCAAAAGTTCGATCAGTTGAACGCATATAACTTTGAATAATAGAACGCTTCTATGTATTACCTTTTCACAATTTTGTAACGACCCAAATTTTCTTTTGCTTTTTATCGGAATTGTCGCAAACTTGTCTAAAATAAACATATAATATTTATATTATTATGTTGTGTGTTTTAACTAAATTACAAAATAATATAATATAATTTTTATTTATATTTGAGGTTTTACATTGTTTTAATGCCGATGTAGGCCGAACCGCAAGTTAACTCAATAAAGCTTTGTCCTGAAATATTGAATGTGAGAAGAGATATTTTAATTCTGCCAAATTTCTATACAAAGGCTTTTGTTTCACATTTTAGTAAAAAAAAGTTCGTAAGGGTGTAGTATCGCACACTTGAGCTTAATTATAAGCAGCAATTATAATAAAAGGTTTTCTGAATTTGCAAAAAGAAAATTAAAAGTATAATTAGGTATTTCAATGGTAGATCTGGTAGTATTTAGATAGCACAGTTTAGAAAACAGAAGGCACTTTAGCAAATTACAAAAGCTCCACTATTTATCACTACCACAACATTTTCTTTTGTAAAAAGCGGTGTTGCATTGCGATACAGTTTTGTGCCAATGCAGTTTATTGTATGGTAGATTAATGTTACAAAATTATATCGCTACATAATCCAAAAAGTTGGCAATGCTTTATGATGGATATTCGATAAAATCATCAAATCAATTCGCAAACTAATTAATGGACATGAAAATATACGATTTATGTGGATTGTGCACGTTTTAATGCTGATATAGACAAATTTCCGACTTGTGTGTCAGTAATTTTCTAATTAGTATTTAACAATTACCACCAAAACACAAATTAGTTACACTTAATTTACAACGCGTACATGTACCTACACAGAATCAATTTTATCACTTAGGTTTTGCTTCATTGCCTAATAATTGTCAACGTGCATGTTAACATTAACGAAGCGCACATTCATCACGAAAGGAAAACGACCATGGCAACAGCAAAACAATCGCACGTTTAGACCTCTTAACAAATTGTTGTAAGCATTTCTTAGGCTTGATTAAGTCGAGTTTATGCACGACGCCGTTCGACGGTGCAAATTATAAACGCCGACACCACGAGTTAAAGGGAACTTAACTGCACAATTTTATCTAAGTTGACTTTGAAATTATAATTATTTTGGCTTCATTTCAGTAATTTCATTTTAATAATTAACATTTTTACTGTGGTTTCTAGAGCATTCACACTTTAAAATTTTTGACGTTGGGTCCGAAGATGACCGTTTGAGGTCGAAACGCGTCACCCTAGTGATAATAAATTGTGGAAACCTAGCAACAATACAGATTAAACATTTATTGCTAGTCGTTCAAAAGCTATAGAATAATTTGTATAACAAAATAATGGATAATTTGTTAAGTTTTTCGGTATTATAAAAATTTATAAAAGATATAAAGAAAAGATTGGATAGAGAATACCAACTTCATCAGTGCTAAGTTTCCGATTCTAGAGTAGGTAGCCGATTGAGATTTTTAAATTTTATCTCTGAGAATTTTCAATTCGACACGAAAGAAAAAAGTATTCCTGGAGAGAATAGAAGATGAAACTAAAAAACTGATGAGTGAGTGTATCATGGAACGAAGGATAAACGAAAGCACGAGACATGCGGTAGCAGATGACATTAATCAATAACCAACGACTCACCTCACCCAACCTGCATCGACCTCAACACCGAAAAGTATAATCAGACCGGATTACGTAGTCGCGTGTCATTTATGCAAAAAATAACTCCGAAATTTAAAAAGCATTTCTATTAAAAACATTTAAACTCCGAGTACAGTTTTGTTGCATTAAGTTTATCACGTATACATAAATTTATTCAGGCATGCCAATCTTAACTTTTTTCTTCAAACGCTATTATGCAAAATATAGTTAAATAAAATACATAATAAAAAAGTATATAACATAATATAATTCATGCAGACTTGTTTTAATATGCAAAACAGATATTATTTTCAAATCTTAAATTTTAAAGTAGGTTAATGCAACTTTTAAAATCTGTAAATACGAATTTTGATGTTTCTAAATACCTTCTTAAATTGAATATTTATGGATTCAAATTTTTTATTTTATATTCAAAAGAATATTTTTGTTCATATTTAAGGCAGTTACAAATTAATCATTAAACAACTGCTTTCACAGTCGAAAATTGGAAACGATGGTTCTGGGTCGCAGTGGAACACAAAAATGCCCTGTCGGATTACAGTAACCACCTTTTCATTCCAGGTTTATATCTTGACATTCAGTTATTTCAATTACATTACGATTTCGTAGGTGCAATGATATTCTTATGCAAACCTTAACGTCCTCCGAGACTTAGCTATCCATTTGCGAGCTTATTAACTTTGTCAGGTGAGTTGTTACATCTTCCTTGGAGTATTCCGACTTCAATGGTCACTATTCTGATGAATTCTGAGGAACAGTTAACTATCAGCATAACCATACAGATCCATTATTTAGTATATTTTCACCTGAACATTGTGAAGACATTTTCACGATTTAGGTTGTCACTCTTTGATGAATATGAAAAATAGACAGGAAAATTTAGAACTAAGATCACTTGTTGGTACAAATATAAGAAAATTTGGAATTAATATCCACTATACAGTTTCTCATGTTATCTGAGTTTCCATTCCATGTTTCAGAATCTGCAATAATTTATATAGTCGGAAATCACTGCCCCAGATTCACAAATTGTCGTCTAATGGCCAATGACAATATTGACATAATATAAATGCATTACAATTATTAGATTTTTGTTGAGGTTTAGGTCTTTATTTTAACAAGCTATGTTGTCCAACGTTTCGAGTCGTTAATGACTCATTTTCAAGGCTACAAAATAAACTATTAATAATATATTAAATTTAAAATTTTTTAAAATATTTTACCTAAAATGACAAATTATGTCAAATTGTTAACAAGCAACATAAAAAATTGACAATATAGCCATCATAAATAAAACATTTTTAAAAAATTTTTTACAAATAAATAATTTAACCAAAAAGAATGTCTTATGTTATACGTTGCATTAAATTAAGAATATGTTTATACCCTCCATGAAAATAAAGGACATCTCTTTTATCATTCATTGTTTTGTCATTTAAATGAATATTGATGGCCTCTTTAATTTTTCGTTTTTTGTCTATTTTCTCCCTTGCCAGTATTGTGATATCTTCACGTTTTATGGAATGAGAGTTCTCTGTCATGTGTTTGCATAAGGCAGTATAGGTGTTTTCGTCTTCTTCTCGTAAGAAAACGCGAGCTTTCTTAACATCTCTAATATGTTCCTTTATGCGAACACCTAACTTTCTCGAACTCTCACCTACGTAAACAGAATCACAATCCTTGCAAGGGACAAGATAGACTAACCCGCTTTCATCATCTATGGGGGTCGGATCTTTAATTTTGGAGAAGAATTTTAAATTTTTATTAGGGCATTTTAGACCAAATTTAATGTTGCAGATAGGTTTAAATATAGAAATTAATTTGTCAGAAAGGCCTTTAATATAAGTTAAGCTATGGAAAATTGGAATTGAAGGGGGATCTAATATTGATGAAGTAGTTATAGTATTTTTTACAGAGTTAATATTTTTTGTCTTTAAAAATGAATTTATAATGAAATTTGGAAAGTTATTAGCCGAAAGGATCAAATTTATAGTGGTGTAATTTTCGGAATGAAATTTCGGATGAGAAAGGGAGACTACTTTATTTATAAAATTTTTTGCTACATTGAAAATTTGATGTTTAGGATGACTGGAGAAAAAATTTAATAAACGTCCTGAATATGTTGGTTTGTGATACCAGGAAGTAATAAGTTTACTCTCAAAGGTATCTCTATAAATTCGGATGTCAAGAAAAGGAAGACTTTTATTAATTTCTATTTCCATTGTGAATTGAAGATCTTGATGGAAGTTGTTAAAATGATCAAGGATGTATGGGAGACAGTCTTTATCAATAATGAAAAAAAGGTCGTCTACGTATTTTTTAATTAGTCGAATACCATTAAAGTGATTAGCATTAAAGGAAGAAATTCTATCATCAAGCAGAATGTTCATACAGATATTAGCTAAATCAACTGATATGCTTCCAACCATAGGAACACCCTTCTTTTGATGGTAGGACTTTCCATTTGCTATAAAATAATTGTTGTAAGTAATTAGTCTGAGTGCTTGAATTAAAGTATCGTCAGGTATGTTAGTCTGAGTATGTAATTGGGAAATGTTGTTTTCGATATGTGCGATGACCAAGTCTACAGGAACGTTAGTGAATAAAGAAGTAACATCAAGAGAAATAAGTATGTCATTAGGATTTGGAACGAAATTGGATAGAAGATTTTTCATTTCCATGGAGTTTTTAACGTCATAGGGATTGTCTGCATAAAAGGGTTTAAGAAAGGGAGCAATGAATTTAGATAGGGGTTTGAGAGGTCCATTAAGGTCTGAAATAATTGGTCTGAGGGGGTGTCCTTCTTTGTGAACTTTGGGTAAACCATAGGCTTTTGGAGAAATTTCGGTGTTTTTTCTCCAATATAGGGATTGTGGTCGAGTTATATAGCCTCCTTTTTCTAAAAAGATGAATATATCGTTTGCTTTCGATTTTAAAGAAAAAATAGGGCATTTTTTAACATTGGTATAAGTGTTTTTATCTGAAAATAATAAGTCAAGTTTGTTATAATAGTCTGATTTGTTTAGGGCAATGGTGTTATTTCCTTTGTCAGATCTAGTAATAATAAGTTTGTCTTTATTATTATTTAAAAAAGGGTGTTCCTATGGGTGGAAGCATATCAGTTGATTTAGCTAATATCTGTATGAACATTCTGCTTGATGATAGAATTTCTTCCTTTAATGCTAATCACTTTAATGGTATTCGACTAATTAAAAAATACGTAGACGACCTTTTTTTCATTATTGATAAAGACTGTCTCCCATACATCCTTGATCATTTTAACAACTTCCATCAAGATCTTCAATTCACAATGGAAATAGAAATTAATAAAAGTCTTCCTTTTCTTGACATCCGAATTTATAGAGATACCTTTGAGAGTAAACTTATTACTTCCTGGTATCACAAACCAACATATTCAGGACGTTTATTAAATTTTTTCTCCAGTCATCCTAAACATCAAATTTTCAATGTAGCAAAAAATTTTATAAATAAAGTAGTCTCCCTTTCTCATCCGAAATTTCATTCCGAAAATTACACCACTATAAATTTGATCCTTTCGGCTAATAACTTTCCAAATTTCATTATAAATTCATTTTTAAAGACAAAAAATATTAACTCTGTAAAAAATACTATAACTACTTCATCAATATTAGATCCCCCTTCAATTCCAATTTTCCATAGCTTAACTTATATTAAAGGCCTTTCTGACAAATTAATTTCTATATTTAAACCTATCTGCAACATTAAATTTGGTCTAAAATGCCCTAATAAAAATTTAAAATTCTTCTCCAAAATTAAAGATCCGACCCCCATAGATGATGAAAGCGGGTTAGTCTATCTTGTCCCTTGCAAGGATTGTGATTCTGTTTACGTAGGTGAGAGTTCGAGAAAGTTAGGTGTTCGCATAAAGGAACATAATTAGAGATGTTAAGAAAGCTCGCGTTTTCTTACGAGAAGAAGACGAAAACACCTATACTGCCTTATGCAAACACATGACAGAGAACTCTCATTCCATAAAACGTGAAGATATCACAATACTGGCAAGGGAGAAAATAGACAAAAAACGAAAAATTAAAGAGGCCATCAATATTCATTTAAATGACAAAACAATGAATGATAAAAGAGATGTCCTTTATTTTCATGGAGGGTATAAACATATTCTTAATTTAATGCAACGTATAACATAAGACATTCTTTTTGGTTAAATTATTTATTTGTAAAAAATTTTTTAAAAATGTTTTATTTATGATGGCTATATTGTCAATTTTTTATGTTGCTTGTTAACAATTTGACATAATTTGTCATTTTAGGTAAAATATTTTAAAAAATTTTAAATTTAATATATTATTAATAGTTTATTTTGTAGCCTTGAAAATGAGTCATTAACGACTCGAAACGTTGGACAACATAGCTTGTTAAAATAAAGACCTAAACCTCAACAAAAATCTAATAATTTTAATTTTAATAAAGGTCAACAATAATTTATAAATTAAATGCATTACAATATAAATACCACATAATCGGATGTACGGCGTTTACATTGCCGTCAGAAAAAGATATTATATTATATCTTGAAATATTTTGCAATATATTAATTTTTAATATTATAATTTATAAACAGTAATAGAAAAAATAAAAGCTAGCCGCTTTGTTTGCAATACTTTTGGTTTACCGTGTAGGGTTACACTAAACAATTGTGTATTATTAATTAATGTAACATCGGCAAAGTAGTCGTTGTTATGAAAATTCGGATATTATACTATTTTTCCAAAATTCCTTTTACTATGTGGATAGTTTTCTCCATTTAGGCCAGGCAGCCCTTAATATTACGTTTCATGTTAATTTTTATATCTCTGCACTGAGTGCCTTTGTTGTCGAATTTTGTTACATATAATAGAATCTCGTTTATATGTTACATTTTCTTAATAAGTGAATACAGTGAAACTTGACTGATGTGCAACACTCGATTGGTTGAGACTCGATTAGCTGTTGATCCGATCATCTTAGCCCGACAAACACTTTCTTATTATTGTCGTGTTCCAAAATCACCTTTTTTAATTTTTAATTTTAAAATTTAATTTTTGTATTTGAACTTTGTTTTAATTGTAAATATAATATTTAAATTGTTGTTCACGCCAATAATTTTATGTTGGCACGAAAATTTGTTTACAACTTTGCTTTTGCCAGGTCCGTCGAGGTGGACGAAGGGTCTCCGTTAAATTTTAAATTTTGGGCCTCTAATTGAAAAATTGATTGATTTTATGCGAATAAAAAGTTGTTCATTGCGTGGGTAATTAATTTTATTATTGAAATTGGAAGTTTTGTCCGCAATTCCAACGTTTAAGAAGAGAATTTTGGATATAAAAAAAGTAATTTTAAAGCTGACTTTACTTACCTTTTACTGACCTTGTTAAAAGTGACTTCTGCATTGCCATTGCTTTTCATCTTTGATGCTTACATCAAACAAACTCCACCTTATATGGTTATTGTGAGTAATTTACTATATGTACTTTCGGAACTAATTTTTGCCCTTTTTTCCATCTAGTCCTGAAGATGGAGTAATATATAATCTCCGAAACGTTGACAATCTTAATATAGTGTTTGATTTGCATCCCATTCAATCTAAGACCTTTTTTTGTACTTTATCAATATTACTATGGGAGCGAATTTTGGTTTATTCTATTTATTATTATACTACCAATCTTCTTTCTTTTTCTTCCATAGCTATTTCAGCCACTTTTGGATATAAGCCTCTTCAAGTTCCTTTTCCGCCG
Organism: Cantharis rufa; assembly: GCA_947369205.1. Classification (NCBI taxonomy): domain Eukaryota; kingdom Metazoa; phylum Arthropoda; class Insecta; order Coleoptera; family Cantharidae; genus Cantharis; species Cantharis rufa. The sequence continues at coordinate 17,689,470 of OX376307.1, read as the reverse complement.
TTGTCTGTTTGATGCTATCTGCAGCCAGTTCACCTGTTGGTCTATCTCTCGGTCTTTTACTTGCGTAGGATCTCCAGTGCAGTAATTGTCGGTTTCGCCGCTCAACATACGTCCAGCGTATTTTCTTTTTAAAATTAAAAAAAAAGTGACTTATATTTGTGTATTACTTCATCTATTTTAGACTGCTGCCGACTATCCAGATGATTCATTGAAATGTTAAAATCGGCTACCTTTATGTGTTCATTAAAATTTACTTCATATTCATTATTTATTTCATTTTTAGTTTTTCCTGAAAAGTCAGGAATTATTTCTTCCTTATTGTCTTCCTTTAAGTTTTTAATCTTTTGTGTAATTTCCAATTTTTCATTTCGAATCAAATGAAATTCCCTGATGCAATCCAATCCAATCAAAAATTCGTAATCAAAATTCTCTTCATCTATCACAAAAACATTAATATTTTTTTCAACATTAAAAATCTTAATCCTTAGATTTACCATTCCTATAGTTTTTTTCACGCCATTAATCGTTTTCAGCTTTACATTTTTTTTCCTAATTTGTTTATTTTTCAAACATAATAGTTTTGAGCTTATTAAAGAAATACTTGAACCCGAATCATAAATTCCTAAAACCTTCATTGTGTTATTCAGCAATATTTCAATTTTGATTAATGGCGTGATTACTAGTTTTTTGGATCCATCTCATTAAAATCTACTTCCAATTCGCAATTGTTAACGTTTTTTATGTGATCTATTTTTGGCCTATCACCAATTTTCTCTTTAAACCAGCATAAAGACTCCGAATGGTAACGAATACCTTCGTTTTTCTTTTCACAAATTCTGCATGGTTTATCCCTTCCAACTTTGCCTCCAATTCTACTATCCAAAGCTGTATTTTCTTTTCAGAATTCTTCTTATTTACTAAATGCTCCAAACCTCTGATTTCACGAAATAAATCACTTGCTCCAGCCAAACTATCTCTATCAATCCTATCAGATACAAAATTCGGCAGTCCCGTAGCAATGAGATCAATCAAAGTTGGTTTATCTATTGAGCTATTTATCTCTAATAATAGTCTTTCTTTTTTTAAAGCGTATTCCAATAATGAGCCCTGTTAGCCATTCAGAGTTTATTCCATGTTTTATGAGCATGGAACTGTACCAGTCAAGACCCTGATCTTCCAAAAACAACTTTTTTAATATCTTCTTCTATTCCCAAACGCTTACATTCGTCTTCGAAAGTATTCATCCATTGAGACACGTTTGAAGTTTTCCTCGTAAACTTTTCAATTACAAATTCAGAAGACAAATTTCTTACATTGTGGTACACAGGAGTATTTTTTTTTTCAGCAAAATTTTCCATGATTCTCGTCAATGCCTGTTCCGAGACTCCAGCGATTAGAGCCTCTTGTTGTATTTGTTCCTCCAGAAAATAATCCTTAAACTGCATATTTCCATATTCATCCATATAAGCTTTTTTTAGTTCTTCTGTCATCGAAATCCATATTTGTCTTTTTTCGTGTCTCCTTTGAAATGTAGTTTTTACTTTCTGGTAAGCTTGAGTTTTTATAAGTTCTTCATGCATTTTTGCCGGTTGGAATCGTTCCGGAATTAAGAAAGTCTGTTTATCGATTGTCGTAATGGAGGTTAGATAAATTATATTTGTTTTTGGATCATCAGACGATTTTACTACAAATTCAAATTTCAATCTATCCATCTCTCTCTTCAAAAGCTACTTTTGAAAATGTCATTTTATAATTGAAATCCCCACCGTGGTTCGCTCTATGGCATGATGTGCTACGTGCAAGGTATTCATATTTTTCTTCGTCGTAGTCCAGTTCTCAGCTTCGTAGCTCATAACCGGAAGAACACACATATCAACACTCTTGTCTTTAAATGCAATAGAATCTTTATGTTATTTAAAATATAGCTACGTTTTCTGAAAGCAGCCCAAGATTATCCCACTCGTCTTTTAAATTTCGCATATTGGTTTTCTCTACCCAAAGTAACAGCAATCCCGTCTCCATGAAACATAGTTTTCGCATTGGTTTTCTTGAGATTCATCTTCAAAACAACCTTTTTTGACTTGTTGTTCAGCTGAGTTAGCATTTCTTGGAGGTTCTACAGATTTTCAGCTATTACAATAATATCTTCCGTGCACCGTAGGTTATTAAGATATCTTCCGCTAACATTAATACTGCTTTTTGTCCAGGGCAGTTTTTAAACACGTTCTCCAAAATAAGAATGAACAATTTCGGCGATAGACTATCCCCCTGTCTAACTCTTCTATATAAGTTGATGAGTTTAGTTTTCTATGCAAATTATATGTAGCTGTGGCTTTAGATGCGATGTTTTCAAATATGTAGTAGCAAATAAAACATTGCCTGTTGTATAATAGCCCAAGACTCCAAGGAGTCATATGCCATTTCATATTCCAAAAGGATGTAATTATTTTAGTGAGCAATTTATAAAAATGTGATATAAGACTTATTGGGTCTGCAGTTATACAAACTTATTCGTATAGTAACATCACATTTACATTATTCATCCGCTGGGAATTTTTCATTAGTTCAAGCACTCGTTAAGTTGAGTTGCAATTCATCAAATCGACCCCCCCCCTCTAAAATCATATCAGAAGTCACTCTGTCGTCACTGGGGGTTTGGTTTGCTTTCATATCCTTTAATGACATTTCTATCTTATCCACGTTTACTTCGGGGAGTTTTTGCGATCCTTCATTCATAATTTTTCGACTTGCTTGTGCATCATTTTCTTCCTAAGGTTCCGGTCCCGTAGAATGGGGTGAAGTGAATCACTTTTTACGGTTTTTTTTTTCATTTACAGCTCTGTTTTACTAAGAATTTACTTCTAATTAAGGATAGGCAATGTGTCATCCTTCCTTGACCTCTCAATTTAAAAAAATCGGTAAAATTTGCAGTGGAATCGGAGTAACGGCCATCAAAAGTCTGATTCATGAGTCACCTCATGGGGTCACACATTCAAGTCATTTACTTATTCGTTTTAAAACCTCTGCGAGGTGAAATGAATTATATTATTATACTCAGGAGTCTGTTAGCATTATCATATAGTTCAATATTGGCTCTTAGGGGAAAACCAAGGTAGCGGAGAATTTAGCTTAGCACTTCGTCTCAAAAATATAATTAAAATCATAAAACACAGTGGCATAATAATCCGTACGTAAAATAGGGGCAGTTGTTTGGGGGGGGGGAGGCAAATCTTGGCTACCGTTACGTGGGGGGGGGGGGTAAAAATTACAAAATTCGTCCTTACGTAATTAATGGATGGCCAATTTAAAAAAATTTTTTCTGACATTGGTACTGTGTAAAGGAAAACCCCATTCTGAGCAAGCGAGCAGTGCCTCTTGCAGTCTGTCCTCTTTTTCGATTTTAATTTAACGACCAGTTGACCTCGGTATGATTTCCCAGGCCCCTTTATTACTACCGTTCTCAATTTTGAGTTAGGAATTCCGTAGGATTCCGCAGCTTTGTGAATTGCCATTCCTCCCTTTACCGCTTTAACAACGTCGTCGAGAAATTTTTGAGAAAAATTTCTCTTTCCTTCCAGGGCTACCTTTTTTTCTAAACACGCGGCATCTCTAGAACAAAAATTAAAAACAGTAAATACGTAGGGCTGAGTATTTTTTATAACAAAACCGTGATTCACTTCACCCACGGGTGCATTCCCAATGCATTTTCCATGGCCGCTACTGTATAATTGAGTTATAATTTTTTTTCTAATGCAGGTATATGTAATGTAACTGAGAGTACAAATGAGCGAGATTCGACTGTAATTTTAATAAAAAGCGACATTAACAAATCACGAAAGATGCGATTATAAATTTATAGTTTTTATATCGCGTTTCGCTAGTTTGCAAAAAAATTTTAATGGCTTTTAGAAGCTCCGCATAAGTTTCTCAAATTAAACGTCTATTTCTATATTTTTGGGATCCACCATAACAAAAAATGTATTACTTGAGCTAACAAGATTAGGAAGAAGCAAATTTAAGATAATTAACCAAACAGTTGTAATTAATTAAAGCTTTTAGTAAAAACTTGATTTACGCATTTTCTTAACTTACTTCTTATTATAAAAGCTTTATAAACGCAATGGCTGTTTTTCTAATATAAAGGAAAAATAAAGCTTTTGATTTTCTTTCATTAATTGGAACTTTGATTTTATTTTTATTCACTTAAGGATAATAAATTGGATGTTTGTATCGAGAATCCAAACAAATTAAATTATTATTCATTTGTGAGGTTTTTCAAATAATATATTATTTCATTATAATATTTGTTTTCGTGTTTTCTGATGACTTTTTTAAATTTAATGTTAGCTGTACGGGTGCATGTGACAAAATTGGGGTCTGCTTTTAAAATTTAAAAAGTTGCAATTATTTGAAATTGCCGATGGCAAATAGATTGACAGCATTAACCAACATTCTTTTTTTGCCACAGTCTATCATTTATTGACACGTTTGTTTATAAAATAATGAAAAGAATAATTTATTTTAAATTCGTTTTTTGTAACTATTAGTTTTTATTTTAGGGGATCACACAAATAGGGGTTCTGAACAATATTTCAAGTTTACCCCTCCTCGGCATATGGTTTGAGTATGAAATTTTGAAATTATAGCGGTTAAACTGATGTTTTGTGCAATATCTCCCCTACCGCACAGCATAGAGCAAATATAGTGCTTATGAATAATGTAGAGGAGATTGTTTTATAATTTTTGTCGTCAACAATTTTTTTTGCAAAAACAATTTTGATTATCTCCTAGTGTCCTAGTAAGTTCACAGTAACCCCGACTAACTAATTTATATACGTACTTATTTTGACAGAATTATGAGCATTTAAACAGCGTTTTCTAACAATTTACCCAGCTCAGAGTCGATTTATAAATAAAACACGTCGGTAGATAGATGATCTAGTAAATTCGATATAATCAGTTTTATTTTTTTAGATTATTCTTGTATTCGGCGAAGGAAGTATTTTGTGAGATATTTAGCGAATGCTTGTAACTCCATTATTTTTTAAAATCAAACATATATCAACCCTCGCTATTTATAAAGTATGATAACACAAGTTTCGAGTTGGAACAATCACGTATTTTTGACTACGTGATACGTGTTGCTTCAAAGAATTTGAATCTTTAATGCCGAGGTATGTATGAGTATCAAGCAGTAAAACGTTTCAGGCGGTAATAACGTATATCACCGTCGACGGTAATATATACGTCTTGACCATTTTTATCAATTTTTTATTTTATGGAAGTGCAATTTACCAAAAACAAATTTTAAATAAAACGTTTATTGAATAACAGATCGAGGAAAACATTCAATAATCCAACGTCTGCCAATTCTGTAATGCCGATTGCAGAGTAAAAGAAAAATAAGTTGTTTGGAGGGAAGGTTACGTGATCACAGATATGGTGGAGTAATGTCCCAATTTTAGCAAATAAGTTAATTCGAGGACTCGAAGAGATAGCAGTGCATAGCGAATCATAAGCTCCCCCCCCCCACGAAATTGAATTAAATCCCATAAAATGTAACAGCGATTCAATATATTATAATAATGTAAATTAAGTCGTTAATTTATGAAAATTGCTTTATGTTAAATATAATTAACGACTAACGAACCAATCAGGCCCCCGAAAGTTTAAAATTAACAATAAATAATCCCACTAGCGCGATAATAATAATTGTTGCGTATGTTTGTCTTGTCGAACTGTGACATAATCATATTAGTACATAACGTTAGCTGAATATAAATTATTTTGTTTTATTTGGAAATGATGTACCAGTACTTTATCGCAAAGGAAAATTAATTTACATGACACGTAAATTTGTTAGTATAATAAAGGTTAGTTAATCTAAAGTTTTAATTAAAATATTTTTGGAATGAAGTTTTATTTATCTTTATATTTGGATGGATCGTCATTTATTTTGTATGATTTTATGAATATTTATGTATAAGTAATTATGAAAAAGCAATTAAAGCGGGAAGTCAAAACTTTATAATATAATAGTTGAAAATTTAAATTATTATTTTAGGCTTAGACACGCTAATTACTTCCACACATACACAGATTCTTAAAAGGCGGGATTTGAAGTTTAAAATAAATCAGCTTCAATTAAGCAATATAAACAAGCGTAAAAGTGAATCCCAGAAAGAACAACATTACTTAAAACGCATTTTTTTAAACACGAAAATTTGCGTATTTAAAAATTCAAGAAGATAAAAATAAAACCTGCAAATAAATTGTAAGGCTTAATTTTATTATTAAAATACATGCAAAGGTATAATTTTGCATTCATTCTTAAATTACGGAAATAATCTTAATGTAAAATTTGAATGACAAAATATAAAAATGATAAACTCGGTTTTTGTGTACAAAACCACTAAAAACGTTAAGATAAAACATCTATAAAGAAAAATAAAAATAATTGAGTATCATAAAACGAACGCTCATCTGTTGTAATGTAACTTTTTAAGAAAAATTTTATTTCTAAAAAATTACCGGTACATCTTGCAGAAAATTGATCTTTAAATTCTAAAAACAAGTCGGCAAGAACATTTACGAACATTGAACGAGCAATACGTAGGTACCTAAATACAGGATAAAATAAATAGGTACGAAGTGAGTTAAAAATGTACGCTCGTTAAAATAATTTAGAAGATGTAACTTGGAAGATTACACCTTCGATACTTCTTCCCAGCTTACAAGGTTTGTTTTACAGACACTCAACAATTGTTATCTTTTATTACATTCAATTTCAATCATAAAGAATTCTTAAAGTTATAAATGTTGATGTGATAATAAATTACAGCGGATTATGAATAAAATCTAAAGCTGTTAAGTAGTGGAGACCGATAAGCAACATAGAAGACTAAAAAAATAAATTCAATAGGAATAATGCAAAATAATAATTATTATACTTCAGGTGATCCGGATTTAAAATTTTCAAAGTAATCATCGTCTAACAAAATTGTTAAAGTATCATCGCGAATTTATTATGCAGAATACGATAGCGATTACATAATTTTCAATAACATTAAATTATAACATTAAATTACCACAAAAATATTCATTATTATCGGGAAAATTAATACGTTAAAGCTGCATTCACATAGGGCATTGCAGGGGCATGGTAGGTGGATGGTAGAATTATTGCAACAGATTCTTGCACAAGGTCAACATACCATTCACATAAACTTAAAAGCTGGTGTAAAACCAACAGCTTACGTAAAAATAGCTTACGTCGAATATTAATTTCATCATCTTCAAAGGGGTCCATGCTACACGCACAGTAAATTAGCGTTTTAAAAAAATCGTCTCAAGTATTTCCGGATTGAATTTATTTAAATTATTTACGAAACCAAAACAGAATTAGGTTATGTTACAAAATATATAAACTGACAGTCACAAGCACCGCCCTTCGACGCTGCCGATTGGCGCTTGTAAAAATTCTTGCACCGTGTATTGTAAAAGTTTAAAGTTTGGTAACTTTTCCACAGGCCGTTACACCGCTTCTTCCACCGTGCAAGAAATTAAGTCTATCTGAACGCCTCCACTTGTGCCCATGCTTTGTAACTCTTACATATTCTACCATCCAAATACAATACCCTATGTGAATGCTGCTTTAAGCCGCAGTGAAAATCTGAATAAAGCAAAAAACGTTTTCACATTTATACAATAAATTACAACTTTTTTGGTTGGCACAAATTGAGATAAATAATAAATTATTAATTTATTAGAATTTAAGAAATTTACAATAATCAGTAATTTTGAATATTGATTGACTACACGCTTGTGAAACATCCTGTAAACAACTTTAGATGTTCTGTGAAAACATGATGAAAGCAATTTTGACGGGTAATATTTCAAATTTTAATTTTAAAATGTAAATTTATTTATGATTCGACAACCAGAGAAACACAATTTTTCAAAACATAACTTTCGATATATTTAATTGCGGCAAGAAAAAATGCTATTGGATTATCGATTGAATAAAAAAATACATAATTCATTCATGTAATGAATTAGATTTCAAACTGCAGCCCCTAAGCTGTATAGATCATCCGACGAGAGTTAATTAATTTAGAAGAAAAAGAAATAATAAATTTCAAAATTTTTAGGTAAGCTAGAAAATAAGGAAAAACGTTTTACTAATTTGAGTAGCAACTCGGAATGAACCCGAAGTACCTAATTTATTTTGTACCCTACATTTCCCTCATTAAAATTAAAATCAAGGTAAGGAAAAGTTGCAAACCGTTCCACCACATACATTTTCGTTTAATTATATCAAAAAATTTTAAAATCAAAGTATAGTTTTTGCAACTTAATTTAATTATTTTTTCTAATTTAAACCCCTAATTCGGTCTAATGGAATTTTTAATTTGACGAGATTAACACGCAAACATTAAAATAAATCGCGTTATTAAAATTACTTTTTTATTTGAGTTAAATCTTCAACAATTTGATTTTAAATGTATTCAAATATTGTCGTTAAGCAAATTTTGCTATGTACTTAGTAATTACGACTAATTTCGTTAATTTGTTTCTGATAAAATGTTTAGAAAATTATTCTCGAAGTACAGAATTGTATTTCATCGTGTCGTTTTCTTGAATACCAACAAACTTCTGTGATTGTTTATGCTCGAGTATTTTCAAAACAATTTTTCCTCGTGGATTTATTATATCTATTTATTTTAAAAACACTTGTAATAATCACAACGTGGACTCCAAGACGACGCTAAGACGAAGAAATAGTAAGGGAGGTAGTAAATTCAGTTGCTTACAAAATCTATTATTGTTCTTAAATTAATGTTATTGATAATTTTGACCAACTGACTTCTTCAGTGTTTTCTACAAACAATAATGCCAGAATGCCTAGCACTAGGAATTGTGGAAATAAGCTGCGCCGCCGTGGTCAATTAAGATATATTTAACAAAATTCACAACTCTGGATTAAAATAAAATTTTTAGTACAAAAACAATTCCTTAGTTAGCTAAATAATTTAATTTAAACAAAAATTTTAAATTAAATAAAGAATTAAATAAGTTCTTACTATGTTTTCTATTTTTCCTCTCATTTCATGTCTAAACTGCTTATCGAAATCCATAAAGTATTGCAGTCGATTAAACTATTTGGATTTCATTGCGTTGTTACTCTTAAAGTCGACCACAACTTCTTTATTAAATTAAATCTATCTCGTATGATAGATCTTCACGATCGAAAATCCACTTACACCTCCTTTTTTTGAATTATTTTTATTTCGTTGCTTTTATTTTGTTATTTAATTTATTAATTTCGCTCCGGTTAGCTTTATAAGCACAAGACTAGAATAATTAAATTTATTTATTTAATGGATATAAATAAGATTTTTCAAAATATTTTAAAACATATTAATTTCATCAAAAGTTAAATTTTTTTACCATTTTATACAATTTTTATCCCATATTTAATCCAAATTACATGAATTAAAGCTTACAAACTTTCAGTAAAAATTTTAATCAAGTATTTAGTTAACGACATTACAAATTGAATATTGAAATTACTGGTTTTCATTCCTGATGGAATAATATAATCACTTCTTTGATGTATTCCCAATTCATTTGATAAGGTGGGTTACTCCTCTATTCAGATAATCCTCGAGCCGCGTATAGCCGTTAATCAAGTATAAAGTTAGCAGCATTACAATTATTTGTCTATTAAATAAACTATGAATATCCATTCTATTGCATGTGTTAAAAGCGGTATTTTACTAAATAATTATTAGGATATGCAATAATGCGATCTGGTAGTTGGAAGTAATTTATACAAATTATTTCGTATTTTTGTGTATTTTATGTTTTTATTATGTCAGAACGTTATTATTTTGGTTTTATAACGTAAGTTTTACTAAATAATGAATAAAACTAATATTTTGTTACCATAATTTATTAGATATTTAATTATTTAAAATGCTAAGATTCGATAATTTTCTTTGAATAGCAACATTAAAAAAACCTTAGTTCTAGCGCTTCTTAATCGCTTTAATGTCCCATTAAATTATAACAACAATATGTAATTTAACCGTTTAATTAAATTTTCTAATAAACAATTAATTATGGAATTTCTATAAGCTATAAGATTACGTCGAATACGTGAAAAATTTCATCAAGAATGACAGTCTCTTTGTTGCTCTAATTAATGATTCTCTAAAGATAACTCCCATTCACTCTGTTAACGTCGATACATGATCGAACTATATATCAAGCTTACAATAAATTTATTTCCTTAATGCAAAATTTATTTAAACCACTTCAAATTTACATAATATTCACATCAAATACATCACTAAGTTAATTTTTGATTAATTAAAAAAATTCTGTTAATTGCTGATTACACTGCCTCGGCATGAATTCTAAAAAAAATAAATGACGTAAATGAAAGCAGGATAATTTTATTTTATCAAAGATATTTTGAATAATTAGCCGGGGTCATTAAATTGCCTAATTTGTTTATTAAAAATATTTCCCTTTGTATTAAAAATTTGCCTACTAAATCCTATTGTATTTTACCTTTTATGTACTAAGTAACTCAAAAAGCTTTTACAAGAGTTTCTCGTGCTCGTGCATTATTGTTTAATCTTTATTATAAAATGTTTATTTGATGCTCATTTTCATTATAACATAAATTAAGTAATTGGAAAATCTATAAAATTTTCGAGAGCACAATATTACCTTACAAAGAGAATTTAGTTCCGCAAACGAAAATTTAGATAAAGGAAAGCAAATTTTTAAATTTTACCCAGATTTAATTTTTTGGAATAAAATTTTCCAATCGGGAAAAACAAATATCATATCATTTACTCGATAAGATTATCCTAGTCAGCTAGCCAAAAGTAAATAGTTGAATAGGGTAACAGAGCTTCTGTGTTTTTGACACTTTGTGTGCTTTGAATAATAATAATCTTAGGATATCTAAGCTTTTAACCCAAAGGTGAAATCGTAACCATAAAAGATTGAAAAGGTTTCATCGTGAAATACAAAAAAATAGTTAATCTGTTCTGTCATATTATGAAAATTTTGAAAAATTACTTAGGAAACTTTAAATAAATTATGTCTGAAATATTTATTGATTAACAATTTTTGTTTTTATAATTATTTATTTTAACTATTGATTTTAAGTTCATTATTTGTCGTTTTTACTGATAAATGTATATTTCTGAAAAATATGAATTTTCCAAATCGACTTAAGCCCTGGCCCTGATAATGCACGAAACTGGTCAGCTTTAATAAACAATACACCTCCTGTAGAAGTGTGTTTGCTTTCAATTAATTCAAATGTTGATACAAAATCCAAAAATCAGTAAAAAAATCGGTTTGCTATTTTACAGTAATTTTCGTTTTTTTATTAAATGTAATCATATTATTATTAAATTAATATAGTGTAATGTAGTATAGTGTAATGTAAAAGCTTCCGAGTTTTTTCAATATTTTCTTTTATTTATGTTTTTTCTTCTAATTTTTTCTTTTGTAATTTTCTTCTTTCCTTTAATGTGTTTTTCAGAAATTAAAGAAAAGTTCTTTCTTTGGATATAGAACCCGAAACGTCGGACAATTTTGTTTTTTATGACTGCGAACTCATCCATTCATCCAATATTTTATATTATTATTGTTTTAAATGATGAGTAATTATAATCCCTGAATTTTTCTGCTTTCGCAGTTTAAAAGGAAAATTTTCTACTTGAACTACTAGGACTTTGTCAAAGCTATGCAAACTTGATTTTATCTGATTTTACCGTTAGAAGTAGTATTATTATCATAAATAATACGAACGCTTCATTTCAAGTTTTCCATAAAATAAAATAAAATTGCTGTTTTAATGATTTACGATTAATTTCACTCGACAACTATAAAGCCGATTTCATTCAGTTTAATAATATAATTTTAATGGAAACACAAATACAAAAAATAAAATAGCTGGTTTGAAAACTATTTTTGGAATATCTTTCCGAATTTATGATTCTAATTAATTAAATTGTAGGAACCTTACCTGTGCAATAGGTAGGCTCATCCGATTTATCTCCACAGTCATCGTTTCCATTACAATAATGATCTAATCGAATACATCGGTCATTACGACATGGATATTCGCTAATTCGACAGGCGGGTCCAGGACTAGCGTTCTGCAGTGTTCCAAAAAGAAGAACGGTGGGATAAAACCACCACCACATCCTGAAACAATATATTATTACAGCGCAAATCCATTTACTTTAATAAATTGATAATAAAACAAAAGGTTGTTGGCTATTTATAGTAAAGTGCGGTGCGTTTTAATGCAGACAATTTTATTGACACGTATTAAGTAAGATAGTTTACGACGGGGTAAATAATAATATATATAATACATATTCAAGTAAAGTTCGAAACAATGTTTCGCCACCACAACAATACTGGCAACTCTATACATGTCCGTCCTGTTCGATGTCAACATCACTCAGTTAACCGTCGGCGTCGGATTTGTAATAGATTTTCCTCGGTCTATTTTTACCTTTATTTTAATTTCGCTCTTAGAACAATATGTTTAGAAAATAATCGGGAAAATGCCCATCGATTTTCGATGAGGAAGTCAATTTAACGCTTAATTTAAACATCATCAATATTAATCCTGTTCATATTTTTTTTATTCAGAAATGTAATACTACGAAAGAAATTTGTCAAAGTTGTTATTACTACAATCTTGTCAGTTGACGAGATTATATAGGAAATGATAGAATTTCCGCCAGTAAATTGTTATTGCCTTGTTACTATCGATAACATAATGTATACTATCTCGTCTACACGATGTGTCATGTAGCAATTATTTAACAGAGCAATTGTATCTTACCAGTTCGTGTAAAATTTCGATCGAGGTAAACTGTAATCTAAGCGGTCGAGGGTGGACTACCTTATACTATATACTCGAATAATTAATTACAGTAGCATTAATAAATGATCAGAACCGTCTTAGAAATTTCACCGAATGAAAGGGCAAACTGCTTTTGACTGGTTTCATTGAAATAAATTTACACAAGATTTGGGTTGTTGACCATTATTTCGTAACAGCCTTAAACCCATTTCCGACGATCGACTACCTCAATCAATGGAGTGCAACGACACTCCACACCAAGTATTAGGTGCATGCAATAGCGGCATCATTCAATGTCCGCCTGTCTCAGGATGGAAGCAGACGAATAGCTGGTAAATAGTTAAAAAGTAGGAAACGAATTTATCTCTTTCAGATTGCACCCCGTACACTTGTTCTTCACCGATGACAACTTGGCTAACTTTGGAATAAAAATAGACCTTTCCACCTCCCAAGGCACTCACTTAACTTAATTATTCTTGTTATTTTCTCGAGATTACATTAAGAAGATCGTTGATTTTGAAATTAACTTGGGATGTGAAATATCCAAAGAGCCGACTACACATTGCCACAACTTGTAGATGGTTTTTCTGAATGTAGAATACGCGCTTCGGGGTTCCACAGAGCCAGCATTAAAATTATCGACGAGCGTCGTTAGGGAAACGGAGTAGTCGTGATGAATGGAGTAAAAGAAACGGAATTTTTTGAAATTTACGACGAGAGGCTGTAATTAATGGGGGGTTGTATTGCAGGATACTTTTGATAGGATATTTTTTAACACTTTGACGCTGTTGTGCAGATACCGAAAGTTGATGAGGTTGGCCAGCCTGGAGACAGGAGTAATTCGACTCGGCGCTGCACGTCCTTGTTTAATTCCGTACCCGACGTTTTGAAAAATTGTAATTGCTTTATCTTGTTAGGATGAATTGGCCACTTGAGATTTTTTACGTGCAAAGATTTATAACGTAATATTATATCTCTATTTGGTTAGGAAAACGTTGAGGTTTTGCACGGTAACGAACGCTTCTTGCAAAAGTTCAGTGGATAAGTAATGTGGAGAGTATTTAAGATAGGCAACCGTGTGCTTCCTTGAAAATATAAAAATATTTCCAACTCAATTTTATTACTTATCATATTTTAAATTTAAATTACGTTTATCTAAATTGCCCAGATACCTATCTACAATAAAATATTCTCATACCAACAGCATTTGGTCTGCATCTGAAATTATCAATTAAGAAAATTTTGCCTTTATGCCAAAGAAACTGCCGGATTCAATTTTCTCGTATCGCGAGTACTTCAATTAATTTTGTTAAATTAAAAGCGATTGTTAATTAGAAATTATTGTTACATTTTATCGATCATTATTAATAATTTATTAGGAACCTTTAATCGGATTTATTCGTATTAAAATGAGGATTCCCACCGCACAATTATTGAAGCAATGCAAAATTAATAAAGACCCCAAGATTAAGGGAAAACAATAGGCACAAATGAAGGATTACGTAAGGTATGTTGCGCATCATCCATTTCCTTTCAGTTATGCTTAGCAGACTGAATTAAGATTTCAAAAATCAATTATTTTCTCGCATACAACCAAACACACAAAAATTTTAATTTCATTTAGGCTTTCTTTTATATTTTGAATTTGGTTTCTACGCGTTTACCAAACTAACCCGCTCTTGATAAGCTAGCTTGATTGGACTTACTCGGAATGCTGGGATCCAAGCTGATTTTAATTAGATGTAATTTTAGTTCCTTAATTTTTGATTCGCTAGTTTTGTTACTTTGCACACGTTCAATTTAAAGCCCATAAAATGAAGTAGAAAGGAAATAGACAAAACTTTTGGTTACAGCTCCTTCAAAAAAGTGATTGATTTATTCAAACTGTCGTTCTATCCTTCGACCGAATCATAAATCACTTTCTTTGTGTACATTTTGTTACACTTTTGCTTAAAAATCATAAAAATTTCGACGTGTTCTTATTTTTGTGCTTCTATATAAATCTCAGTAGTCATCGGGGTATATAATATAGTATAGTAAGTAGTATTGGTTTTATATTATGTTTCTTATATGTATTATTAAAAATATATTTAAAAATTCTGTGAGCAATTTTTCAGCAACATTCAGTTTGAAAATGTTTGAAATTCAAATTTGATGAGAAGAAGTGATTTAAATGCAATTTTGATAAAATATTAACTGAAAACATCGGCCTAATCCTGATTTGTAAAATCATTGCTTTCAAAATGGATATGCCTTGGTAACACCGATAATAGAAAATTCCGCAGGTGTGGACCTAATTTTAACTGCTTTGCGAAGAAACCGTAAAATCTGTAGGGAGTACTTTGTAATGCTTTTCAAAAAGTTTAGTAACAAATTTGTTTTATTGAAATTGTTAACTATTAAAGTGTTTCGTTTACACAAATATCGATAATACGTCGTCTCTAATCAAATTTAAATATTTTGCCTGCATGTTAAAGCAGTTTTGCAGATAATATTAGTAGGACATTAAATAAACACGATAATTAGGAAGGAGGACAAATAAGTAAAAAGTAGTTTAATTTGATTCCGAACGGAAAAACAATTGGAAAATCATTAAACTGTGAAAAATATTTACTGTAGCTAGAAATAAATGGAAAATAAAGGTTGAACACCTGACAACCCTTTTCGGATAGAAAGTCTAAATTAACTAGAAAGTGATAGAAAGGACAATCTAGTTTATCACCAATCATGATGGCTTGGTGCTTACCTACTTGACTCGACGTTACAATAGATCACTTGAGGCAAATGCGAAAAAGCGTAACATGACTTGGATTTTCCCAGTATTTTTTTATTATATTTAAATAAAAAGAATTCGATTAAAAAACCCCACAAAAGGAAAATTATGTACCGGGCAAGTACGTTTATATTTTGCTTTAACATGGTCGGAAATAATAATTACGTTATAACTTTTAACGTTTAAAATTTCAAAGGTTTTAGCTCCCATGTGATATGGCACAACAAAATAAAAAATTTAAGGGTTCACCGGCAGAAATCTCGAAGTTGCGTTAAATGCAATACAACATAACCTACCTAACTTATTCTGGCTTAACCTAATCAAAACTACGATTTGCCTTTTCAATTTAGCTCGTCGAAAAATATCGATTCCAACACCCCTTCTATAAATGCTATTAAAACTTTAAGGGTTGTTTCCCGCATTTTCAAATGCTTTATTTCGGCTGAGTTTGTCAAGCCGTTTCTAAATTTTTCATGAAACCAATAACTTGTCTTTTTTCCGCCTGCAGTTTCAAAGTTTAACTTATTAAATTTGCTTACTAAAGTTACTGGTTTTTAAACTTTTTATTTATATTTTGAGCTGTTCGTTATTTTTATTTATATACATATATACATATTCAATAAAACAACATGTGCTTACTTTTTTTGAACCTTTAACAATTTACTACATTATTTCTAACTCTAACTTTGAATATTTGCAGTGAAGTTATATCATAGATAATAATTAAACAAAATATTAAAATAATTAGATGTAAGACATCAAAATAACCGGTGTTACAATATTGAATTAATACTGTGACAAATTAAAAGCGAGTATTAACTCGTAAACACCACACCAGTGCAAATTCGCACCACCTAAACTTTCTCATTCTGTAACGGTCTCACTGCATCCCAAAAAATATATAGGGGAAATAAATCGTTTGTACCTTTCTTATTTTCGTTTGTACCAATTTTGATTTTAAATTATTTCAAAATTTTTAATAATGACATTTTGCTAATTCCCCCCCCCCCCCGGATTTCGATTTAGAATAAAAATAGATAAAAAGTTAAATTTTTGGTTTGCAACTCATAGGCTCAAAAATACATTTTCTTTTTTGAACACAACCACAAAGCTAGGCTTGTCAAACCGGGAGGTCTGGATGGTATGGAATACCCCCCAGCACATTAGTGATTATATTAAAAAAAAGAAAATATTTATTGAACTTCAAATCAGAAATCTTAGATTTTTAGAAATTAAATTTGCGGTTTAAACTTTATAAGTTCAATAACACTCGTTTACGCACAATCTCTGGTGTACTGGAAGGTATTCCATACCCCCCAGACCCCCCGGTTTGAAAAGCCTAGCTTTGTGTGCATATTGTGTTTATATTATGTATAAATGATGACAATCCATGACTGCTACTGTATATTCAAGATATTGACAATTAACTGTCTAAAGGTACGATTTTTTTATGGGAGTCGCAAGCAATAGTTGCATGCGACGATCGCTTTCTAATGAAACACTTCCATAAGAAAGCATGGAGAGTAGTAATTGCGACTGTAGTTGCACGGCCCCAGCCGTAGCTAAGGAATCACACCTTAAGATAGACAGTTGATCATGATGAACAATAATAATATCACAATACTGAACTAGACGAAATATTTGGTAATAATGACAATCCCACTAAAATATTTTGCTTTTCCGGTGGACTATCTCATGGCCATTTTGACGTATATGAAACCAGTTAAATGAAATCAAGAAATCAAACCAGTTAACAATAAGCGACGTGCGCGGTGAGTATAGTGATTCAAAACGTAAACAGCAACTAAAATCGGCTATGAAAACAATTTTGGTGTTCGCGTCAGGTTAGTAAAACTAATTACCAGCAAAATCATCATACAATTCAAAAGAGAGCAGCAGCTAGATATCAGCAATAAAATACCGAGATTCATAGAACAGCTCAAAATTGTTATGGAACAAATACACCTGGAGTTCAAGAAGAGACACGAAAACGTCAATGTACTGTATGTAATCAATTATGAAAGAGGTCTATGTGTAGTCATAGATTTGATGAATTCTGAATGACAATACTTAACTCTTAGCTCTTAAACTGAAAAATGCAACTGTTACCTAACCAACCTCCACTGAAGCCTCTTTATATTTAAGAATGTACGCATTTCAAGAGCCTAAATTGAAGTACTTCAGGCAAAGGCAAAGTATTTTATTTTTAGTTCAATTTCGTGCGAAACCGGGTATCCAGCTAATTATCAATAACTAGCTGACCCGGCGAACTTCGTATCGCCTCAGAACTTGAACCATATAAATTATTTGTAAAATTCTAGAACATCGTACCGCCTCAGAATTAATATACCAAGTGACTCGGCGAACGTTCTGCCATATAAATTATAGCTGGATACCCGGCTTCGCCCGGGGTCTCTTTAAAAATAAAATACTTTGCATTAGTCTACGTACTCGTACGTTTTCCAATCTTGCTTTCCGTTACTCGTTTGTTTCATACGAACGGACTTCAGCAATGCGTACACACAACAAAACAGTAATTTTGGTTTTTCTTTTGTCTATCTATATATAGTTATGGATACCCGGCTTCACTCGGGGTGTTATTAAAAATAAAACGCTTTGTTTATGCCTGAAGTATTTTGATGTAGGCTCTTGGACTTCGTGCAGCAACATTCTGAAAAAGAATTAAAACGGGTAGAATGGATGATAAAATTTATTTAAACCAAAGTAACAATATTTAGGTACACTCTGTAGATATATTTATCATAGCTGACCCAACGGACGTTGTCTATTATTATTTTATCGTAATGCTAAAGGATACACAATATTTTTGGTAGTTCCATTCGGTGAATAAATGTACAAATTTTTTGGTGTGCCAACTCGGGAGCAAGCAACATACAATTGGCCGTGTGAAAAACACGAATTCTCCAAATTCAAGCCCGCAATAGTTAATGATTGCCCTTGTGCTTTGTTGATTGTAATCGCGAAGGCAAGACGCAAGGGAAATTGAAGCCGCTTGAACTGGAATGGTAAATCGTTGGTAATCATCGGTATGCGGGGAATCAACACATCTTCCCCTTTGAATTTGCCACTGATGATTGTTGCCTCGATCAAATTTGGTGTCAATTTTTTTATGGCCAGTCTGGTTCCGTTGCACAGTTTTGGCGCGTTCAAGTTTCTAATGAGTATAACCGGTGACCCAACTTTCAATCTCAATGTGTGTGGTGGCATTTCAGGTGGCTCTAGTGAATTTAGAAATTCGGTAGGATAATTGACTGCTTGTTCTTGCTCCATCAGTGTATCTATTGATTTGTATTTGACTGATTGTCCGGGCAATTTCAATTGAATTTGTTCATTCAGCTTGTTCACATCGTCATTTTTGGGGGCTAAAATTGCACGTTCGCACAGCCAATCAGGATTTTTGTAGTTGCTTTTACATTTGGGTAATGTCCTATATATAGGGAAATTAATCCAATTATCCGTTGATCCGTCGATCCGTCGATCTGTTGATCCGATGAATAGGCACTATTTGCCACATATTTTATTAAAGTTTGTTGAAAGCCGTTCTAAAGTAGCCTATCTTCTTCGCAGCATCGTAATTAGCTTATACACCAAATTTCATAAAGATTGGTCAAGCGGTCTAGGAGTCTATAAGGAACATAGGAGTCTATAAGGAACATTTGCCACATATTTTATTAAAGTTTGTTGAAAGCCGTTCTAAAGTAGCCTATCTTCTTCGCAGCATCGTAATTAGCTTATACACCAAATTTCATAAAGATTGGTCAAGCGGTCTAGGAGTCTATAAGGAACATACATACATACATACATACATCCATTTTTATATATATAGATTATAAAAATAAAGTATTTGCAATCTACTCGCATAGTTTTGTTAATTTTTGATGTAATATTTATTTATTCAAATTTAAATTACTATTTATTTTAGCATAAAATTTCAACTTAGAATCTAGAAAGACTTTCAAATCATATCTAAGATTTCAGAATAACCTCTTTTTCTCTTTTTCTCTTAATCTCATAATTAGCCAAAAATTTACCTATTTTCTGTATATCTCAAAAGAAAATGTGGTACAACCAAATTTTAGGAAGGTACACACATTTTATATCCAAAATTTGAAATTCGGGGCGAGGGGGAGGGATTTAGCGAAATGTCATTATTAGAATTTTTAAATATTTTAAGATCAAAATTGATATAAACTAAAATAAAAAAGGTACAAACAGGTACAAACGATGTACAAACAATCAAAACTATTTTTGATCCAAAATTCAAAATGGGAGGGGGCAAAATGTCCATTTTAGATATTTAAAAATATTTGACAAACAAAATGGGTACAAACGGAAATAAGAATGGTACAAACGATTTTGACTATTTTAGATTCAAACTTAGAAATGGGGGGAGGGCAAAACCGAGTTTTAGAGACGAGGTGCAAATTAGCACTAGTGTGGTATCAGCGTCTATAAATTTTAGTATAATATAGATTGAGATACACAAACATACAAAAATTTTTTGAGTTTTTTTACTTTTTTCTAACAAATAAATACTTTTTGTCATCATAAACCAACCATGTGCTGATTTTTCAAATATACATCAATGGTCTGGAATGTTTATGTAATATCTTTTTTGACAAAGTACAATATTTTATAACAATAAAGCTATATTGCTTTGAAAATTCAATATCCCAAATCGCACAAGTATCGCTTGTATGTATCCTCGATCGAAGTGGGGTTACTACGGGTTAATTAATCTAAAAATATACCTAAGTACTTAATAAATATTGTGGATTTGAACTTATCTAGTAGTACTCATCATATTAATCTGAAGTTCGGCGGTAAACATTTAACTTAAACTTGATGCAGTTTCAATCGAATTTCAAATAAATTGTAATCTAGCGGTGTACCACGTTTTAGATATAATACAAAATAAATATTTGCTTTTCTTCATAATGCAAGCAAGTTCTTTAATAATTATAAAAGCCAACTCGATTTACTTTAACTTTCCTTTGCGATTCAAAAGTGTAGCCAATATGTTAATTGAAAAACAGGTAAAAAGAAAAAATATATTTTAATGTTTCAGACAAACGTGTGACAAAAATGAATACTTTTAATAACTTAATAGCTTAATTTCTGACTTGGTGTATATTTTCAAAGCCAGAACCGTCTAAGATATAAAAATAATAAAGGGTTTACCAATACGATGTTTTTTTTTAAATTTTAAAGGAAACACATACTTCGGATGAAAATTCTATGGATTTTTATTGATATGTAAAGTAGAAGGTCTGCCATTTATCAATGTAAAATAAAATCTTTCAAATGTCCACCACGACCACGCTTACAGACATCGATTCTTTCATCAAAATTTTCATTCATATTTTGGCATAATTGAAGCTCTATCTCTCCAATGACACGTTCGATGTTGACTTTTAAGCCCTCAATGGCTTGTGGATTATCCGCATAGACTTGATCTTTCACATAGACCCACAAGAAATAGTCAAACGGTGTAAAATCGCACGATCTGGGGGGCAATTTATTGCTGAATTACGCGAAATTATTCGATCTGGAAATTTGTTTTGCAATAAAGCCATTGTTTCTCTGGCTGTGTGACAAGTGGCGCCATCCTGTTAAAACCACATATCACTCACATCCATATCATCGATAATAGGCCAAAAATAATTTGTCAACATGTCCCCAAATGTGGAGAATGTCGTGGAATCGATAAATTTGGACGTTCTTCGACACTTTCACTTACAGCAGCGATATTTTCCGCTGAACGACCCAAACGAATATGTGTTGTTGTTGGTATATTATATACCAAACCAGTAAACTTAAATTTATCCACCAAATTCTCGATAGCGGTTTCAGAAGACCGATCATGACGACCAAAAATATCGTGAATTTTACGAAATGTGGTTTTCACACATCAACTATTTTCGTAATAGGCTTCAATGATTTTAATACAATTTTCAATTGAAATTGAAAACATTTTCACAAATGGCACAGCTTCTGCTGTACATAGGTCAAAAAACTAAATGCAAGAACTGTCAAAATATCCGAATATGCCCCTATTGAAAAACAAACGTCTTATTGGTAAACCCTGTATAAACCTGTAACAGAAATATAAAAGCCATGTTGAATTCAACTGATGTTTTCTCGGAATGCCAATTTCAATTGCCAAATTTCCCTGCAGTTTAAGGTTTCCATATAAAACGGTACTAATTAACCGCGTTATAGGAGGGTTGACTGTATTAGGAAATTTGCTATAACTTATAAGTACAACTAAACATTGCTAAAAAAAATTAGTTTCAATATTTTCATTAAAATTGAGTACCTGACATGATACTTGAGAGACTACAGGCCAGGTAGGGCAACTGATAAATTTTTAATTGGCCATATAGACTATAGAGGATGTTAAGTTTTCCACTTAATTTTAAGATTTTGTAAAACAATATTAGCAATAATAATTATTACTACCTTTTTAGTAAACTAAGCTAAAACTTGTTGAAGTTTATTTTCAAATTTATAAATTTTAAAACTTTCGAATATCAAGTAGTTGTAAAGGTTTATTTCCATTTTACCTTGAACAAATATTATTTTAAATAGCACGGTTTTGATTAAAACAAGTAAGCAAACGTTAAAGTTTAACTTACAAAATTAATGAAGTAAATTCTCTAATTATATCAGCGTCAAAAGTAGAAAATTTTACCGAAGATGCGAGAGCGAGTGAACATTTTCAAATATGTACCTACTTAAATTTTTCCAAATTAAAGCTCGCAAAGTAAATTAAACGTGATTTTGTTGAAATTAACCGAAATTATCTATAATCTCGTTTAAAAATGTGGGAGCGTGTAGTTACGCTTAACAAACTGTTAAAACTCGATAAAATCTCTAAGATATCCATGCTCTTACATCTCAATTTACAATTTGAACATCTAAAGAGTAGCTTTCCATTTAATCAAATTTTAACAATTTGGAATTCGCAATATCGTCATCTCACGCAATTACGTTCAAATTTGCTAAAGTTTTAGTTCAAAATTTTGATTAATGAGATTTCAGAAATTTTTAATTAATAATTATATCAATTTAAGTTTTAATTGTTAAAGTTATTTTAAGACATTGTTAATAAGAAATTTAAAACACATTTTTCTCAACCGCTCAGACCTACCGAATCTGCTGTGCAACAAACTCAAGATTGGACGGAGGAAAAAGGAGACAAGTTTCTTTTTACCATTTTTTTTTAGTTGCGAGATTCCAACTTGGTATTTTATTAATCATCTTCATTGTGGTCGACAGTAGTAGATTTGTTGTAGACGGCTTTAAAGTTTGAATGGAAAAGAAGGAAATTGTACATTGTCCTACTTCAAATCAATATAATAAATTTTAAAGTAGTTTGAGCAATATTCCGAATTCAATACAACGAAAAGATCTGTTCAATTGTAATTTTCTCCTTTTTTCAACAGACCAACCAGGCAGTTTTTTGTTTTTACTAAAATTTTTATTCCTTTTCGAGGTTACTTTGAAGTTATAGCGAGGAAGACAATCCGTACCTGTGCATTTTTATTAAAACTATCTGTTCGGGATTAATTCGGTCGTAATTTATTGAAGCAATTTCGCAGAATGAAATAATAAAATATAATTTTATCCGACAACGAATGCAAAAATGATTTTTTTGTAGCGAATACACAAAGAGCATAAGCGGTTGTTTAAACCAGACAATAGTGACAAATTGGCAGCGACTGGACAATGAGCTTAGTGACTCGTGGTTTAAATCTTTTGTCATCCGCGTTAGAGATGGTAGATTGCTGTAAATTTGATGCATTATCTAAAATTGAAGTTTTTTTTAACATGGCATTAAAGTTTCGGAGGGCATGGATAAGTTATGCTTAGCATAAAAGTAGAAGAAAAGATAATACCTTGTTTCCTTATAAAATTATAATATACCCTACAATATATCAACATAATAGCTCATGAAATTTTAAGGGTCATAAACTAAAAAGTATTATAGAATTTTTTAGCATGCAACTTTGGCCAAGTAAATTTAAAATTAAAGCTGCTTTACAAAATCAACGGAACGGGTAATTAAATAACAATTTTAAATTAACAAATTAATAAATCATTTAACTAATTCGTTTCGGTATTAAGTGGGCATTTAATAATTTCATAATGAAATCGTTCAGGCAAAATTTGTATATTTGAACTTTAAAGCTCAAAACATTAAACATATCT
This sequence comes from Cantharis rufa, assembly GCA_947369205.1. Taxonomy (NCBI): domain Eukaryota; kingdom Metazoa; phylum Arthropoda; class Insecta; order Coleoptera; family Cantharidae; genus Cantharis; species Cantharis rufa. The sequence goes on along the minus strand of OX376307.1, from coordinate 17,665,552 downwards.
CAAAATTAAAATTTTCAAACCGACCCTCGGTTGGTCATTTCGTGTAAGAGGATTCCGCCTGGTTCAATAAAAGTTGCAATTCCAAGACAATTTCTAAAATGGCTATCGATACTTCTATTACGTAGTTCCTGTTTTACTCTTATTCTGAAAATAAGTCGTTTGTAGATGTACGTGCTACTAAAAAAAGGGGCACACGAAATGGCCATGTTTGTAATTGAGATGCTTTCCTTGCAATTTATGAAAATGTATCGCAATAATTTAAAGAACTTTTTTCAAAACTCCTTGAGTTCATTATTGCTTCATGTGGCAAGTATTATATAATATAAGCTACAAAATACTAAAATCAGAATAAACGGCCGCTGCTTATACAAAGCTAACCTAAGCTGCTGAGTTTTATATTTTACCATAATCCTGTATATTTTCGGTCTAAGGGAGGTTTTTAGATTCATAATAGATTGCTGACGATTTTTTACTTGATTATAATTTCTACTAATAATTCAGCTTTATTTTGATTATAAGATCGTCACACCAATGAAAACTTTCGATTCGAAGTCACACAAACAAGAAATTTAACGAATATGCACATATCAAGTGTTGCATTTGTAAATTTAGATATAATCCAGTCAAATTGTGTTTTTACCAAGAAAGTTGTGAGATAATTATGATTTCTTCCATTTCATTTGTATTTTAAAGCGCTGAATCCAAATCTAATGCTTGCTATAATAAATTTTCGGGAAAAAATGAAAAAAAACGTCATTTTCTGGTGGATTTTTGCTTATAACTCAAAAACTATCCACTTTTCGTAAATGACCTTTTTATTCAAAATGAAAGTACATAAAATTTCCTATAAATTTCATTAATTAGGTTTTTATCTCCGACGAATCGTTCGGACTCGAGCGGTAGTTGAAAATTGGCGTATTTTTTCTGTCTCCACAAAAACCCACTTTTTCTACTCCAAAACTGCAATTTATCATTAAAAGCTGTCATTAAGTGAATTTCTTCCAGTTTTCTGCACATACCTTGTCTAGATCGTATATGTGCAGATACAGGTCAATTTTTCAAAAATGACATAATATTCAAGTTATTTAATGAAATCCGAAGTTGTAAAAATTCAGTTACAAAAAGTTGAAATTTTAACAAAAAATGAGAAAAAATATGAGCCGTTGTGTAAGCGTTTTCTTTTTTTCAGTCTTTTTCCGGTTTCTTTCTTCAGTTTTTTCTTTGTTTATGGCAATACTGTCTTCTGGGAGCTAAAAACGTTTTCACACAGCCCCAAATCGGGGAGCAATTGCGTTGGCAGCTATTTTTACATTTATAAGAAATGTACCGGAAAATGAAATCCGGTCAGGGTTCAAAGTTGTTGGCACTGGCATGAGACCGCTTCTTGTCCCCCCCAACTGTCGTTTGGGTGTCTTTTGTTGCTCATCGAGTGTGGTTTGATCGGATAACTGCTGCACCCAAAAGTAAACTCCACGTTTTTTGTTTAGTACAATTGTTTCAGAAATGAGGCCCTCATTTCCTTCCAGCCAGTGAGTGAGGGATACTTTCTGTCTCGTAAACCTGGCTCCGGATATCCTCAACAATAATTGTAGCAGCTGTCTTAACAATTTGTGGTCTTTCCTCAGTTCATTTTTTAACGCCTGCTGTTACTAAGCATCATTCAAAATTTTATATCCTATGTTGTTGAAACACACTATTGTCTTCTTGTTTGGAGATAAGGTAGTTTTGTCAGGATGATAATCATCCTTGATTTGGTCCATTAACTCGTCGAGCGAAAACTGGCACTCTCTATCACTATTCTCAAGATCATTGGCGAATAAACTGCCTTTGCTCTTCTCTAGAGTTTTTGAGCGATTGTACAGTTTTCTCCTATATAAACTATGATAATGACAATCAGAGGCCACCAAGTTTCACACAGGCAAAAGACAATTAATTAAGGCTTAACCATAATCATCAAAAACTCAGCAAAAAACAAAAAAAAAACAGCTTTTTGGAGGGGGGAGAAGGGGGGGCACTCCACGTAAAGAAAAATTGCTTTTAAACCAGACGGGCAGTAATAAAATCATTTGAGGAGGCCGGGAGAGAATAATTAAAATGAAAAGACGTACAATACGGAATTACATAGTCCTACCATAAGTTCTGTCCTATGTTAACGACGCTGTATTTAAGTTTAAAAATAAAAAATTCCAAATTTTTTAAATACATTTTATTAAGTATATTATAAACAACTAATTAAAATTAAAATTACTCAAAATGTCTTTTTTTTTTACTTTACACATTCCTTTAAAAGTTTAAACGGTGCGGCGTGGGAAATCTTCTATTGCGGCACACACAGTTGGGCTTACAACAAGCCATGTCTTCAAGCACAGACCATAATTTGTAATCCAGGAGATTGAAATCGGGACTCCCCAAGTACTTTCAAAATTACCGTAAACAACTCCAAACCTTATACCTGGGACAGAACCTGACAGCCCTTAATAATAAATTAGAGTTTTGGAGTGGAAAAAGTGGGTTTTTGAGAGACAGACAAAATTCGCTAGTTTTCAACTAGCGCATGAGTCCGAACAGTTCGTCTGAGAAGAAAACCTAATCAATAAAATTTGTAGAAAATGGTATATACTTTTATTTTGAATAGGAAGGTCATTTACGAAAAGTTGATGGTTTTTGAGTTATAAGCAAAAAACAGCCAGGAAATGAGATTTATCACTTTTTTGCATTTTTCTCTGTTTTGGAATCAGCGCTCTAAAACCATATAAAATGGTATAAATCATAATTACTCCCACAACTTTCTCCTTAGAGACCCATTTAAGCAGGGTCCCAGAGTATAAATTGATTGTCTATTATAGGGGTTCCCAATAAAAGGTAAAAAAGTACCATTTGTAATATTGCACTTTAAACTATTAAAAAATCGCCTACAGCGCTAATTATACCAATATCTTCTACAAAGAAGATCAGACCATTTTTTCAACATTTCAACATTTTAGATGTCATGGTTTTTTTATTAGACCCATATTCTGAAAACGGCACTTATAGAAGATTCAATTATTATTTTAAAAGTAAAATAAACCACATAATGCTAAATTACCTAATTTTTGAAATTCAAATGTTAATACTTTTTATTATTATATATTTAATTGAATGTTATTTGCATGGTTGGTTTCGTTCCGCGTTAAAATTTAAAACTTTTAAAGATATTAACCATTAAATTAGAAAGCCTACAAACTTAAAAATTTATAATCTTCATTGTTCCATATCCTTTTATTTACAAAGTTAAGGGTGGAATGAATTAGTGGCTAATTGAAAAGTTTGTACAAGTTGCAATAAAAAGTGTTTAATTGGATGGTTGCATGTTTTCGGCTGAAAATTTGTATAGGTAAATTAGGTTTTACTTAAGAGCATTTTTTACAATATCACAAAATGGTAATCACTTATATACCGGATGAGAACACAAAGTACAGAAATCGTTCAAACGTTTCTTACGTTATTTATTTTACTAGACGGCAATTAAAAATAATAAATTTTCCAATGGAGCACAATAAGTACAAATTAAGCTTTCTTCAGGATTAGGAAGGAAAAAAGGACAATAAATTGCATTTTCTAAATGAGATCGGTTAGTAATCCTACAAGTAATCAAAGGAAGTTCTTAACGCACTTTTAAAACAAAAGAACCGCGTTTTTATAATAAAGCGAGTAAAGAAATAAACCGGATAAAATAAAAAATTGTAAAAATTTGAAAATTTCGTTACACGATTTCTCAAATCCAAAAAAAATCATTGTTTTTATTTTATTTTACATTGCGAATGTAACATTTATTAACGACACAAAGAGTTGACTTTATTGCTGTTCAAGCTTTCTTATGACTTTAGACTCGAGACTTTTTGGGTTTTGAATCTCACACAAGAGACACTTTAGTTTGAATTTCTAAATAGTTGGTTGTGAGGTTAAAACATGGAACCTTTTAATGTTAAACCAGAACCTTTTAATATTAATGTGTAGGGTACGGATTTTGATGTTGTAAGCAAATTTTCTGAAACATCCTTTAAGTTCATTTCTTTTGTAAACTGAGAGACCAGAAAAATTGTAGAACATTGGGAGAAACGAAAAGTGGGTATTCTATAAATAGGAGCATCATCTTTCAAATTTGTTAGTTTCAGTTTTCGCTTTGTTTGTTGTGTTAATCACGAGTCTCGACTAATGAGATCCCCTGCATTCAGATCATTCCAAAACGACCTCAAATTCACTTGTCTCAACAAGGACTGACCTCAGAATACCCTGCAACCCAAACACTAAAGGCAATTTCAGCAAACTTGATTATTTAGTCAACGATTTTTCACAAATATTATAATTTATAAAATCGATATAATATATATTCAGCCTGTGTGGCTTTTTCTTAGAATTTTGAATAGCACCGGTTACTTTAATTTAAAATTCTAAAGAGGATTTTAGGCTAAAGTAAATAAATAGTGATTTAAAACTTCTTATGTAGGTAGTGAATTGAATCATTGTCAGGTTAAAATGTCCGAATTTATGGTGGGTGCTTTTAGTTTAACGAAATAATTTAAATGAGTTTGATTTTAAGGTCGATGATGTGGACATGCAAACATATTCGAATACGAAACAAAAGGAGAATAAAATTTTAAATTGTAAAACACAGCTAAACCTTCCGATAATATGGTATACCATTTCAGCACTGATATTACATGGTTTTGTTTTAAGAGGAAGTTTTATAAGAATCTGATTTAATCTAAATATCAACAAATAAAAATTATTACAATTATGTACTATACATATCTGAAAACAATGCATTACATGTACAGTGAATAATAAGAAATGATCCGGACAATCCCATGTTTTCAATGTAAATTTTGCATTTTGAAGCCTTCATTTGTCAAACAAAAATCGATTTTACAGGAAAACTTATTAGACATTTTTTGTTGTAAATTTCATTGCCATAAATTTTGTTTATATAATTTTTTTATTTTGTTTTACTGTTTCTGACTTACAGCAACTTAGAACTATCCGAATCATTTTTTAATTAACTGGTATGTATGTATGTATGTATTAAAAGACAAGAAATGTTGGTTTTACGACTAATAAAGCTGTATTTCGTTTAAAAAAACGACATATTAAAAATCATGCATACCCACTATAAATTTTAAAGTTTTTAAAATTATCATGTTTAACATAAAAAAAGCCTTTGAAAATAAGTTTACAGTTTAATCTAGTAATAAGGTTCTTAACACAAATATTCTGTAAAGGCAGCAGTATTTAAAAGTTTGATGCACGAAAATGCTTGGTTGCTTTAACTAAAAAGCAACTTTTCTAACAAGTCTGTTAGCGTATAATTTACAATTAATAGACTTTGTTTTAGCGTCTATATTAAATAGATTGGTTAAAATTTTATTAATAATTATATTAATGCAAAGGGAAACCAGACCACCTATTTTGTAAAGGAATAAAGCGAATTTAATGAAAGTTAATTGAATAAAGGCACAGTTTGACATCAATAATGAGGTCGGTTTCGTGAAGAGTGTCTGAGACTAAAAATGTTTTCGCTTTTAATTAAAAACAAAAAATCATTTGCTTACGGTTTTGCTTTCGTTCCTGCGAGAAATTAAACATTTGTGCAAGTGGATTAAAAATTTTGCTTAATCAAATAAGACTTTTCTTTCCAACATTTGTATAATTGAAGTTTAGTGTTGCACTTTATTAAAAGCTTTTTAGGCACTTGTGTGCAGCAGTAAACTTGTAGTAAATTAAATTTTAATTAAAATTAAATTACGAACGCTAAGCAATTAACATTTTTATAGCTGTCGCGTTATAAGAAATCTCAAGTAAAATATTAAATCTTAAATCAACACTTGCTTTTTAAATTTTTTGCATTACCCGAACAGACTTGCTGATGTTGATTAAATGTTGCTCGAGATTGCAATAATGGATGTTGTATTAAAGGAAAACTTAGTTTTAATCTATTAATAATGGCTGGGTACAAGAGGTGATACTGTTATTGCATGTTCTTAACTTGTAGACGAGCAACAACTGCATTGTTTCAGATTATACAACAGCACGCTTTACATTGTTGTTTCATAATTTGTTTGAATCTCGACAGTGCAATTTGCTATCGTTATTATCCTAGCTACAATTTTACATGTCGTTTGTAAGATTTTCATCCATTAAATTGAATATTCAAAACGAAACTGTAGGGAGAGCATTGTTTCCAGTTATCTCCAGAATAAACTCTCTTATCTGCAATTCATTCGCGAGAAATTGATTTAAGCACGTCAAACAAGTCAGTATATTCCAGTCCTATCGGTTAATAGCTTCCTATTATAATATAAAAAGACTAGACGTCGCAAATAAATAAAGTATGCATAATTGAATTGTATAACGACTTCTATGCGTCGCGACGGCGAAATACGTATACATGAATGTCTACCTATAACAAAACTTTAAATTTTTTACGACGTGAATTATTATTAATAAAATCAGTAATAAATCTTATTGTGGTTTTGTACACAACACAGTGTATAGTGTGACTCGAGAACCTAATGTTCATTGTTGTAAATTTAACTGGTACATTTGGAAGGTTTAACCACCTTTTTATTTAAAAAATGTTATCTTCAAATGTATTGAAATAGAAGGGACCCTCACTTGTACGCAACCTATAAGGGCATTACATTTTGCTTTGTATACTGCATTTTGAATTTTTAATCTTACCGAGCACTTTGCTAATGTCCTTTGCCTTTATTAAGACTAAGCTCAGAGAAAGCATGTATGCGGGTAGTTGTATTATAGGACTGCACACCAAAGAGATCGACTGTTGTGACATTAAGGATCAGGTATTTAGGATTACTTGAAAAATAATTTAAAAATATTCCTGAATGCGTTTCTTAAATGACTTATGCTGGAAGCCAACATCTGTACGAACACAACAACAGCATAGAATTAAATATAATTTTTTGGGTTTAAGGTGGAATACTAACAACTGGTAGTATAATACTACAAAAGTTAAATTCTCATTCCGAAAAGTTTCGCACCGAATCGGCCGCACCGAATCGGCCGCACCGAATCGGCCGCACCGAATCAGCCGCTCCGAATTGGGCGCGCCAAATCTGCCGAATCAATACTATAAACGACTTAAACTGACCTGGAAAGCGGTTAATTCAGATTGAAAAGCTTTCTAATGATTTTTGTTAAATATTTGAAATAAATAAAAAAATAAGTAATCTTCATTATTTAAATTTGTAATATTTAGCTTTGATAAGGAGTCAATAAATGAACTCGAAACGTCGGACAATATTATTTGTTTATTTTGATCGCTGCCTCAATTATTTCTTTACTACTTTAACATATTAATTAATAGTATATTCGAGCTTTTGAACAGTTTGCACCTTTCTCTCTTCCTCCTCTCTGAATAAATAACTTGAATAAATATTATAATTTTATATTAATCACAGTACCGTAATGTCATAAATACTGTATTTAAAATCTGGTTTTATGAAAGTCACCGCACGTTATATCAATTTGTGCAAAATTGATAATAACTGCATACTTGCTATGTCAATAAATTTGATGATTGCAAATATACGAGGATTTAGATACCAATAAACAGTGATCCTAATCAAAGATTATTTGACTTGCGCCAACATTATTTATAATCAACTAGGTAATTGACTAGTTTTACTACTAACAAGTGTATTTAACCAAAGGGTTTTAAACTGTTAAACCGCAGACATAGTGTAACCAATTCATTTCAAGATGAGTAAACCACTTTACAAATAATTTGATTTCAAAAGCAATATTTTTTAATTGGTAGTTATGTACATATGACATCACTTCTGGCATTCACTCGTCACCTCACGAGTTAAAGCTTTCTTCGAAAATTTAGTTAAATTATTTTTGTTCAAAATATTACTCCCATATAAATTTTTTGAGAAAACTTTGGATTGGCCAGATGACCAATTAACAAACCGAGTCGTTACGTTGCGTTACGTTGCGGCATCTGAATCAACTTAGCTTTAGCATAAAAACTTGCCTCGACTTAATTGGCAATATCAGGCAGAATCCGGAATTAAAAGTTGTAATTCATTACGCGTCGATGGGAGTAATTTCAAGAGATTGTGACTGCACCTGGGCTCTTCAAGTAATAGACTTTCATGTGATTGCTGGATATTTATTCAATGTTTTGAATTTTGAACTTCAAGCGTCAAGAAGTTTCTTAGCCAAGCTTAGTTAATGGACAAAGACACTTTGTGATAGCGAGTTTTGACAAAATAAGAACGAAATTTTTGTTTAAAAACTTTTTCCTGTATTTTTATTTATTTCCCTGTATAATAATGATAACTTAAAAAATTGAGTTAAATTTAATTTCTATCCGATGGAGCAATTTTAAATTAATTCTCCAAAATGCTATTAATTAATTATAAACAAGGACTTTTCAAGAGTCAAATGACTTATTTATTAATGACCCAATTTGCAATCTTGTTAATTCCAGTGAATTACGTTTTACAAATTATTGGTATTTGTAAACTTAACCAAGATTGTTGCAACTCATAAAATAAATGATTACAAAGTCGTAGAGAAATGTTATAAGGAAATTTGCGTAATTATCACTTAAACCCTATTTTAATGAAGTTCGTACAATTTAAGCTTATTGGGAAGCGGTTTCAAAACATATAATTATTTGAAATCCATAAATTTAAGCTGCACAACCGTAAGTAATTGTATTTGCGTCGAATGCAGCCACATTTCCTTTTTTTTTGTATTACATAAATAATTCGCAATTCAATTCGTATGATAAGAAGGAGCGGGATAAATTCTACAAAAATTCTTAAGTAGTATTTTTAATTAACGCGCCAAGTTTCTTAAAAACAATTAAAATTTTATATAGGAAAATGTAAGTGAAAACTTTCTTTTACATGGAAAAGGAAGAAAGGCCCCGAAAAACTTTGTATTTTCTTTTTTGTACTCAAATTTAAGCAAAGAATAGCTTGAAAAATAAAAGTTTATGCATTGTACTTTAGATAATTTATTATCGTCAGTTAAGTTTACTAAAATTATGTCGAGGAATCCTTTTAAATAAAATTTTGTGTTTTATAAAATTTTAATAAATTAAAAATGAAATGTGTCTTTTTAAATAAATCGCAAGTGTGGTAATCAAATTTTATAGTTTAATTTTAAATTATAAGTTGTAAACTTTTATTTAACCATGATTTATCTGGGAAATGTTATTTTCATTCAGGACTTGACTTTTATGTCGTCTAATTTACCCTCGGTATTACGGTTTTAAAATTACAACAATTTGCAGTAAATTCTTGAGAAAAATTCTGCATGGTATAGTTTGTTTTGTCACGTGACAGGGTTTCCACGTCCGAACGTAATTACCTACTTTCTTTTAATTTACAAATCAAAATTGGTCGGTTAAAAATAGAAAAAACATTTAAAATTTTCAATTTTACTTTTCTGTGCTGTTTTTATTGCCTTCGTGTCTGGTTCGGTTTAGAGTAAACGTTTTCAATTGAAGAGGAAAATCGAGACAGCTTTCCAGTTTGATTATATGCGGTTTGCTGTAGAAATTAGGCAGAACATGTAAGCCATCGAGTGCTTGTAAATGTAATATCTTGTTTGGGAAACTGCGGTAAGGACATTATATTTTGCAGACATGTACAAATTTGATTAAATTTTGCAGCGGTACAATTTCTAAAATTTTCCGACCACTTTTGCAAATTATTTGTAAATTGATTATTTTTCTGTATTTATTTTTATATCCCATCGATAAAGATCGCTTATAAAAAAAATGCAAAATTCAACCCGCACCCTTTTATTTATTTAAGCTCCAACTTCCTATTACAGGGATTGCGGTTTGTACACCTCTTCTAATTTTAAAGCCGGTGCATTAGTAAATTTTAGTTATTGTCTTTTGTTGTAATCTGTTTAATTCCGCATAAACCTGAAATTTTCAGAAAACAAAAGTTTTATTCAATTTTACCGAGGTTCAGTTCCATCTACTTTCCAAATAATTGTAAAATGTAATGCTAGTTAAGTTATTGAGTACTAATGGTGTGTCGCTCTATTTTGAATAATATTAAAAGCTTTTAATTAACTTCTCTTGGATGTTTACTTGTAATCATTTTATAGTAACCCACTTTTTAAAAAAAATAAATTAAAAAGTGCCGATTGGGGTAATATGGGGATAAAGTTGGGATTGTTCCCAATCAAACAATATTGCACTGCTGTAAGCACCGCAGTATTTAGTTTCCTGTCATAACATAATTAAGCGTTGGTTTTGTTAATTAATTTGTTATGTTGTTATTTAATTAAATTTGACATCTTATTATTAGAAAGATTAGCTTGAGATATTGAGTTCCGCTTGATTTAAAATGCTTATAGCTTGACCGATTATTTCAATACTAAATAAAAAACGCAACTAAAAATAGCAAATTTTCTATGTGTAAAATTCGATTTGCGTGGTCTCTTTGAACTTAAAAAATTCCGAAAGGCAGGAACCTCAATCAGTGATTAAATCGTAAAATTTAAAAATCGACGGTTTTGTAAACCGAGTGTTAAATGTAGAGCATTGTTTACATTAAAACAAAAATTAAAAGTAAAAGCAATCACAATATTTGCTATTAGATCATTATTTAGTTTTGTTTCGATGGATATTTTCAGTAATGAAATTACGATATGCAGTATTGTAAATAATAAAGAAAGAAAAATATATAATGTTAACATTGTTTGATAAACCGATCATACTTTTTAGTGTTCTTCATCCATCACTTCAAGTAAAGCTCACGTTGAAGTTTCGCCGTATACATCATTTAGAGCATGCTTTTCTCTTTATTAATGCTTTAGCTTTTCATTTGCGATCGTTAACTTTTAATTTCGCGACCTTTACGAATATGAAATAAAAATCGCAAGTTTTCGCCGGTTGATTTTATATGGCTAAATTTAAGTCTGTCGAAAGTGTAATTTGCATACACCTTGAAAATTTGAAATAAAGCAATTCAAATACAGGACATAAAAGTAATGAAGACTGTTCGAACTCTTTCAAGCGCATTGTTAGAATACGGCTGCCAACTGGGCGCAATCAAAATAACGAGCTGCAGTCGTTGAATCTTTCAGAATCTTAACGAGCCGTGACGAATTGAAAAGAAAGATAAGGTTTTACTGCATAAATAACAATGAAAAAAATTGGCAAAGTCAAAATATTAGAATTTGCGTTATCTTGTATTTTTACAACAAATTAATTCCGCCATATTAAAATATTTTTTTGAAGCGGCGTTTTCTATTGTATTTAATTTAATGGAATCGATGATTAAATATTTTATGGAGTATTCATCAACAATTATGGGTAATTTCAAAGGATCGTGACTTGTCTAAAATATAAATAAAGATGCACATCCCGAGCTCTATATGTTTGTGAGTACAAAATTGTTTCACTAAGCACGTTTTCCAGATAAGACACGCAGAATAAGATCCCAAAACCATAATGCATAACATTAATTTAACACAAAAGAAAAATTATCTTCCCTCGATGTGATAATACCAAGCCAAAATATTTTCCACTAAAGACCATTTAAAATTGCAACCGCGCTTTTATGTGTCGCCACTATTTTTAAATAATATTTTTGAAAGTTTGAGTTGCGAAAAAGGAAAAATTCTTCGACTTTTCAAATAACATAAAATGTAGTGACTAAAGAATTGTTAAAACGAAAAACATTTTCTTAAAGATGTTGTTATGAACACAAGCCATTCGTTTCCACTTGTATGATCATCTTTTGTATTATTTTATTGCAGCTTATTCGCCTTATATTTTTACGATTATTACTTGTCCAGCTCTGGATACTTTTGGAGTGGTCGAGGAAATGTGTGAAATTGGGAAACAACTCTGCTTATAACGGAACTTAATAGTACCATTTCTCTTAATATCAAGAATATTTTAGTAGAAAACAAATTAATTTGCCATGTAAAAGAAAAACCAAACATTCGAATGTAGCTGCGGTTATTTACGTTATTAGCGACTTTTTCTTATTCCACAAGATATTTCCTGATACCTAATGAAATATTAACTTAAAAAGTAATTTTCAAGTAATTAGTAAAAACAGAAGTTTTAACAAAATGCTAAAATATTTGAATTTTAACTTCAAATTTTATTTTATTCATACGAAGATATTTTATTCAAAGCACTTTGTAAGACATTTATTTACCCCTGTTGACAGGATTAATTTTTTATACTCATTTTTTTTTAAATTTATGACATTTTTATTAATAATTCTTCATCAAAATTATTTTGTCTCCTATTTTTGCGATACTTGCAAGCGATAGCATTAGAAACGACCACGAAGTAGTATTTAATTTTATTAATTACATTCTATATAATAACCTTTGAGATATTTTACATTGTCCCTAACTTATTCACCTTTTAAATAAAATATTTAGGCCCGACCCTATCACAAAGGATAAATAAACGACTTAAGAAGTGTCGTTTGAATAAAATATCTTTTTGTCTGTATATCAAACATGCAGTTGAAATTTAAATATTTTAGCATTTAGTTTTTTGTTAAAATTTCTAGATATTATTTTCTGAATGTTGCTAAAACTCTTAATTCAAATATCTATCTACTTACCTACTGGTTCAGTGCCTTCAGAATAATTATCATTTTTATTCTGCAAAAAAAAGTAAAAAAAAATGACTTTTTTAATGAACCCAGATTTATTTTTGAATCATCGGAAATTTTGACAAAGTTTACAAAAAAAGTGTGTAAATACAAATTATAACATCATTTTTACTTTTTTATTACTATTACTAAAAAATGTATCAATTTTAGCACAGAAAACTTGACGTTTCGGAGTGCAAGCCCTGAACTAAAAAAATACTATGATTTTGATGGTATGTACGGATTTATAATACTGCTTGGGTGCGGGTATTGTAATTTACAAGATAATTGGTAACTATTTTGAAACCCCAACCTACTACAAGTTGCCACTTTCATGACAACTTGCACTTGATATAGGAATTACAGTTTTTCTTAAAATTTCGTTTCTTTAAAAAAGTTCCAAGAACTAGGTACCATTTGAGTTTCTATTGAACCCCAACCTACTAGCAAGCTTTACACTTTCGTGCAAGCTTGCGAGCAAAGTATAGGTTTGATAGTTTCACATTACTAATATATTCAAGGGTTTTTAGAGGCAGAGAGTAATAGTTTTTTTCTTTTCAATATTTTCATGGAGGTTTTTTTTACGTATTCATATATTTTTTAGGTTCGCCAAGCCCCGAGGTATTCCTTACCATTACATCGACGAAGGCGCTATAATGGTAAGGCTCCTCGGTAGCCGGGTGGAGCTTAGCACGGCCCGCAGACCATGTCACTTCAGGCCCTCCAACGATGTCAAGAAACGCCACCAAAAGATGTTTTCCACTATTATTTGTTTATGAGGTAGTTGATCCCAATTTTTAAAAAATCCATGCGGTGACAGACGTCTTGTTCAAACCAAAATGTTGTTTTATAAATCTAAAAGTTTTGTAGAAAATTAGATAAAAAGCTGAAAACCCCTTACAAATATTTCTTATTTAATTAAAATTTAAAAATTATCCGATTAAATCAAAATCGAAAAAAAAATTTTAACTGGAAAGTGAAAATTTTAATTATAAATTTATTTAAAAATCACTCTGGAGACGATGATGGTTTATCATTCTTAGACAGAGCAACATTAATTAAATATATTTACAAAAGCGGAAGTCATGATAATAGTGTATTTTCTGAAAAACCGTAAATTTATAATTATAATTAAATAAATATAAACTAAGACTTGATAATGAAAATGGTATATTAGTCCACGCGCCAGAGCAAAAATGGTGCTGCAAAACATAAAATCCTGGTAAGGGATTTTTCAATTGTGTAAAACCGGGTTTTCGGCATCAGATAGCAGTCCCTTCAGCCGCCATCTTGAAAAACACGTTTTCGTTATTATCTCGTAAACGGTGCGCCGGATGATAAAAATGAGAATAACCTTTTTGGTAGGAAATTAAACTTCCTATGATTTTTGTTGGAAAATTTTTTCTCGAAAGTCAATTTTTTTCAAGATATAGTCAGTTGAAAAATTCAAAATGTGTTCTATAAGTTCAATTGCTATATTTTATTTTGTATCTGCAACTGTCAACGAAAAATTTAACAAAATATGAAGCTGGGACTAATCTTTTACGAGATGAGAAAAAACATCTTTTTAAGGAGAGACTGCGATTTCCTTACCTCCTCTAACGAGTCGGCGCTGTTTTCGAATATTTTCAATCATTCTTTACTTAATTTAATCCATAACTTCAAATTTGTTGATGTTAGATAAAAAGAGTTAGAATCGAGTTTGTAGGTAATTTTACGTGCTTAAAAATGAACTGAACTATTTGTACTGAAAAATTGACGGTTTTATTGCTATGACCGTTTAGAACGTAAAATTTGATAAATAAAATTTATCATTTAAAATTTAAAATTTTAAATCATAAATTTTGAAATCTCAACATTTTTTGACTTAATTAAGATAATAATAAAAACGCGTTTTTAAGATGGCGGCTGATGCGAGTGCTATCCGACGCCAAAAACCCGGTTTTACACTTAGGAGCCATCCACTAACATAATCCAATTGAAAAATTCCTTACCAGGATTTTATGTTTTAAAATTCACGTGGCGCCTGGATAAATATAGAAATTTCACGATTATTAACAATATGAATCTGAATCGTAAGGGCGTAAGTTAGTTTTCAAATTTTAATTTAATTTAGCTGAAAGAGTTTTGATAAATTCAAAAACAAAATAAAAATTTTCTTTTAAATATAAAAAATTAAAAAAAAGTTTTCTGCTAATTGTTACCGTTATTTACGTAAAAATATTTTGATTTTCAAATTTTGAATTTGAATATGTTTTGGTTAATTATTGTTAAAAAAAATTTTAACTGGAAAGTGAAAATTTTAATTCAAAATTTATGTAAAAATCACTCTCGAGGCATTGGTTTATCGCTGTTTGATAGAGCAAAATTAAAAATATTTACAAGAGCGGAAGTCACGATTATAGTGAATTTTCTGAAAAACGATAAAATAGATAGTAATTATAATTAAATAAATTTAAACCAAGGCTTGATAATGAAATATGGTATAGTTATTATATTATTATTATATAAAAATATAGAAATTTTACAATTATTATTATCAACTTGAATCTTAAGTTAATTTAGAGTTGAAATTGAAGTAATTTGTGTGTAAGGGCATAAGTTAGTTTTCAAATTTTAATTTAATTTAGCTGAAAGAGCTTTGATAATTTCAAAAACAAAATAATAATTTTCGTTTAAAAAAAAAAGTTTTTTGATATCTTTAATTCGTTATTTGAGTTACGTTACGTAAAATTATTTTGGTTTTGATTTTGTTTTGGTTGATTATGATTAAAAATAAATTTTAACTGAAAAGTGAAAATTCTAATTATAAATTTATTTAAAAATCACTCTCGGGACATTAGTTTATCACTGTTTGACAGAGCAAAATTAAAAATATTTAAAAAAGCGGAAGTCATGATAATAGTGAATTTTCTGAAAAACGATAAAATAAATAATATAGTAATTATAATTAAATAAATTTAAACCAACGTTTGATAATAAAATGGTATAGTTATTATATTCTAATATAAATTATATTTAATTAAATTATTAAATATAAAAATTTCATGATTTTATTTTCAATTTGAATCTTAAGTAATTTCGAGTTAAAATTGAAGTATTTTGTGCGTAAGGGCATAAGTTATAGTTTTCAAATTTTAATTTAATTGACCCGAAAAAACAAAATAATAATTTTCTTTTAAATAAAATCAAAAATTAAAAAAAAAGTATTTTGTTAAAATTATTTTGATTTTCAAATTTTGATATTGACATCAAAATTCCAACATCCGCAAGGAACTACCAGAGAGAAAGTTTTCGAAAACCATACATTTTCATTGTAAATATTTAAAATTATGTTTTAGTGTTAGAATTTGAAAATATAATAGAAATTTAAATAAATAACTCACCAATAAAAAAATAAAAATGCTGCCTGGATTCATGAACACTAAACATTTTACATTCGACTGCAAAACGACTAATGTTAATGAATTCAAATTAATAATTGCTTTTATAGAATGCACAAAACCTACCACGCGACGACATGCGCAATATTTTTTGCTCCGATGAATCACTGAAAAATAAACTTGTTCTCTGGTGACTGTACTAATGTAAGGCGGGAAACCACCTCAACATCCACCATTTCGAAATTAACTAAATCAAAAACACAATACAACTGCAACACATTTTAAAGCACAATACATAATATTTTAAAATTCTTTACGTTTCCCCCTTCGCAATTTATTATCTAGTTTGCTCATGGTATTTTAATAGTCCTTACAGAAATTATGAAAATGGATCGAAAATGCCTAAAATGGAATTAGCAGCACACCTGGTATCAGCAACGATCATTAAGAACTTGAGAGAAGGAGACCGTTGTCACTAATTACGAAGATTACGATTAATTTTCAAAAATAACAAAGAATTAAAATTTCTAATCAAGTATTTACAAAAACATCTACAGAAATTGTGTTGTTTTGTTTTAATTATATCAAATAATAAGAAACAACTATACATTTATGGGAAGTCCAGGTAAAGAAACTATTAATTTTAAAATTCGTTTTTACAGAAATACATTTATTAATTTGTAACCATTAGATTTCTAAAACTGAAAATTTTGTTATCCAGAAAATTGTTTCCATCATAGAATACGTCGCTATCGCGTAAATTAGAAATAAACCTAAATAAACTGAAGTATTGCTCAGCGTCCAGTAGCTTTTCAATAAATTATTTACTGATAACAATGACGGTTAAATTAGAGACCGTATCCGTAAATACTTCAAATAATAGTTGGTATGTAAAATTTTTATGCTGTATAAATTTATTCCAAGTATTTGCATTAGCTTTGATGTTAATTGCGAAAACTTATATCAAAATATCGAAATATTAATTAAAAAATCCTTCTAAGTCTTGTAATTATTATTTCTGTATGGCATTAAACTTGAAAAAAGACTTGTGAATAATTTCATTTTCCCACGTTCTTTTATTTTGAAAGTTCACACTTGAACCACTCCAATAAAAACAATGCGATCCAAGTTAAGTGGATATATTCTACACAGCACCTCGCCCTCGATTTACAGTCTATTTACAATCACCAGCCATTTGGTCGAAAAACTCCCCTGCAGTACTCGAAAACTTTGCAAAAATATTTTTCTGTGATTTGAAGCAGAACTTTTGTAAATAAAATGATAATAATCGTTGCAAAAGTTTAAAAATTCCTTGTAATTAACTGAAGATATAGCTTTTTCATTTATTTATAAGAAAAACTCAATTTTTTACTAAAAAAATTAAATTGTAAAAAATTCCTCTTTTGCTACAGAAATTATTTATTTAAAAAAAATTTGGAATAGTAATACGTTGAAATTGAAAAGCATTTTTTCGTCGGAATAAATTAATTAAGTAAGAAAAAAATTATATAACAAAAAGACAAATTTAATTAAATTTTTATGTATTATTTTCATAAAGAAAATTCCATTTAACTTACAGAAAAGCACACCACTATAAAAATGCTTCTATCCAAAAATAGTGAAATTTAAATAATATTTAAAACATATGGGACTGCTTATATTTATAGAGTCGATGTCGAAAAGTCACTTCTGTACCGAAGCATTGTTGGTCGTTCTTTTTTAAACTAAACCTGGGAAACATAAATTTAAAAATACAATTAAGGCAAACACAATACATTATTATGTTTTTCGCAATAAACATTAGCATATCGTTATTTTTTATAATATGGAGGTACGAATATAATACGTATAATATAAAAAATCCATAAAACAATAAATTTTCTCCTCGTTCGGAAAATGCAAATTTTAAATTTCTTGGTTTTATGAAAAATCATTAATACTTGCTATATGTATTAAAAATATCTCTATTATCTTAATTAGTTCTTTATGAATACTCAACATGCAAACCATAATAAAATACATGTTTTAACGTTTTTTGATCTTTTTCTAGTACAAACGGTTCGAGGTAAATATACTACGGTAATGGTAATCTGCAAGGCTTCGTAAATTACAAAATACTTAAAAACAATATCTTAAAATTTCAAGATTGGAATAAACGACGAAGAAGAGATATTTATATTACCTTCCAAGCTTTCAGTCGCATAAAAATTGTAACCGGTCTCTTAGCAATCAGATTGAATTTTCCAACATCGACGAATTAACATTTTATGTAATTTAACTATTCAAATTTCTAGTGCAATACCAGAATATACTTTTTTATTACTTAAGGGGCAATTTTGCAATAAAGCTCAACAAAATGTAGAAGAAATAGTTACTACTATTTTTACCTGTTTTGTTGTTAATAACTCTAAAATTCGTTGAGCATTAGTTTTGCTGAACTTAAGAGCTGAACTTAAGAGTTAAGAGCTGTGTTATTATAAAATTGAGCCTTGCAGAGCTTTAAAAACTCATCAAAACTACAACTTTATAATTTTGAAAGTTTATTTCAGAATAGGTAAAATAATCCTGCTTTCCGCTCATTCATAGTTAAATAAGAAAAGATATACTTAGTGGTTACCGCAAATCGTATTATTCAAATTCCGACTTATTTTGTAGATTATTTGATATTTTGAAATTATTGTTTTTACAATTATAAGTATTTTTTGGAAATTTTGACTGATTTTAATCCCTAGATTAAACCCTTACTTATATCTTCTAAAATTCATCTTGGGAATACTATAAAAATTCCCGAAATGAATATTTTAGTCCAATATTGGAAATATAAGTTTTAATATTACATACTAGCAATTTATTATACTTATTAGATAGAATAATAATTTTAATTGCTAATTTTTGCAAATAATTCTAATAAATTGCGACGATAAACAAATTCTATAAGCAATAATGTTTTAAAAAATTATCCTAAAAAAAAGAGCTGATTATTTGTTTATTTAAAAAAGTTAAATTAACATCATTAAAAATATTGACACCGATAGTGTCGAGTCGGATAAGCAGGAAAAGATTAAGATTATTTAAAAATATAATTACGCAATAATTGATTCTGAGAAACGGGCTATCAAAAGCAGAAATATTAATTATGAATAACAAAAATATTGCTTAATTTCAAATTATAAGTAGGTACATAAGTAATATGTATACTTCCAAACAAAATTAAAATAGTAATTATTTTTATTTTAATTTCAAAAACGAAAAACTGAGTAAAACGAAGGGCAAGGCTCGAGCAGTGTCAAATTCGTTCTTGTTTTAACTGATATGAACTACATCACGTGTGATGGAAACAAGTCACAAAAAAATATCAAAATAACAGCTAACAAAGAGCTTCGAAAAGTAGAAAGTAATCTATTCGAGAATTTTTGTAAAAAACACTAGGTATTTCCGTTCTTTTAATAAATTTACATATTTGAAATGAGTCACACCGTGTGTCACGTTTAACATTACGCTTGCATGATGTGGTTCCCCGACTTTTAAGTACAAACTCTTGCGTACTTATTCAAGTATTCTACCTATAAATGTAAGTTATGACCGAAATATATCAACATTTCTCGTGGTGCAGTCGGTTTGTGCACGAATGCAAAATGAATTTGTTCATGAACCATACAGCATTTCTCCTATTTTATTGCAGCAAGTAAATTTTGCTCTTTTTGCTTTCATTGCATTATTTGTATCCAAACCATAACACTAATAATTATAATTCGTCATATTTTGTACTACCTTTATGTGCACGAACACCAAAAGTGTTAATTAGATTTAAAAATTATATCAAATTTTAATTATTTGAAATAACGAAAACTATTGTGTTCATTTCTTACCGAAATAAAGCATTCGTAATCAATGACTTTACAATTTGCAATTTTATCAGATTTTCACCCAATTTTCTTTTTCAGTTCAATTCTTTTTGGAAATTAATCGGTAATTCTGTAAAATTTTCAGTAAAAAGTCAAATTTAGAAAACCTCTATATTACCCCAAAATCGTTGTAGAGCCTGAAGTGATTTGAAAAAAAACACAAATCCAAACATCTAAGCTCGTCAATTATAGTTAGTGCCAAACTGTATTTTTGCAACTTCAAATGTTTCTAGAAAATTTCGAGCTCAGACTCAATGTTCCTAAAATTTTGAAATGAAACTTAAAATTTTTGTTCTAGAAATACAATTATATTTATCTTAAAATTACATCTTGCGAAGGCCCCAATTTTTTGTAAAAGTTTTTACCTATTTTGTGATAGTTTTATACTGCTGAGTCGATTTCGCTTTATTTAGATTTTTGGGATATCGTATATGCTACTCGATATGCTAGCAGATATCCCAAAAATTTAATTAAAGTCAAATCGACTCAAGAGTATAAAACTATCACAAAATTAAAAAATTAATTTTTTAAGAATAAGAGTTAAACTAATCAAAACAAGCTAAAATTATAATTTTTAAAAATAATTTAAGAGCTCCTTGCTACTCGGCGCCCCTAGGCAGTTACCTATAGTTTGCCTATTGAATAATCCGGCCCTGCGTATTATGATTACACAATCTACAAAGTATGTTTTTATTTCAGGGCTTGCACAGTATTTTTACATTTTTACAGTAATTTTTAATTATGTAAATTCTATAAGAGATATAGCAATGTAAGTAAATAAAAATGTTGACATGCAATCAATATATTTTGGATTTAATTTTTTCAACATTTTATGATGAATAAAGGATTCATTAAAATAAATATTTATGCAAAGAGGCTTTAGCCGAGTTAAAAAACACGCCGTGTACGGAATAATAAGCTTCTCATACGTGTTTCACCCAATATTTTTCCTATTATTGTTAGAATAAGAAACAAACAAATTTATTATGGATTTTTATTATTTTGGAATTAGTCCTTCTATATTAGGTAATATTATATTGCCTATCTACCAGTGGCGGCATGTGCCCGTTTTATTTAAGGAGGCTAATTACTACAGTAGAACCAGGGGTTGGCAAAATACATGAAAATATGTATTTGAAATACAAAATACATTTTTTGTTTTGGGTATTTGAAATACAAAATACAAATACATTTTGTTCCGAGTATTTAAAATACAAAATATATAATACAGTATTTCAAATACAAAATATAGCATTTAAAATACAAAATGCATAATTTCAAATACAGTACATTTTTATTATTACAAAATATTTATTAAAAAAAGCGGTTTTTTATTTAACAGTAATATCATCATATAATATAAGAATTTAAATATAAATTATTAACTTGTGAGAATAATAATAAGATAAAACTTTAAAATATAACAAGTTAAATAAACTTCAATAATTGGAAATTCAATATGATGAATATTGAATTTTAGGTTTAATCTAGGTTCTTCAAGTAAAATGGAAAAAATAGTTAACAATTTCTATCAAGCAATACTGATGGAGAAAATTGCTGAATGTCTAAAAAACATTAGTTATAACATGAAGAAAATAGATTATCTTAAACATAAATTAACATTCCATCTACCTAATAATATATATAATGAGTTTTTAGATAGACAAGAACAAAAACATAATCGTGAATTTCTTAAAATAAAAGAAAGACACATTAAGAAAATATCCAAATTAATGAATATAATCAAACCCATTCAATCCAAAGACAAAATTGAAAAGAAATGGATAAACAATTTAACAAACGTTGCCATACCACATGAAGTCGAAAGGACTCTACAATTTGGACAGAAGTATGCGATTCCCTTTACACAGAAGAATTTCCCCACTGACGACATCATCGTGGGAATCGAAAATGCTATTAAAAACCTAGATTATGATACTAAAAACTTACTCAGAATTGAATTTACTAATTCTATTAAAACTTTTAGCCAACTCCAAGAAAAAAACAAAAAATCATCCAACATACAAGACTTCATTAAAATAAAAAAATTTATTAATGAGCATCCAGAACTACTTATTATTAAAGCTGATAAAGGAAACACAACGGTTATCATGAATAAAAAAGACTACGAAGATAAAATGAATGATTTAGTTGATGATAACACCACTTATAAAGTTCTTAACAAGGATCCAACTAACAACTTACAGATAAAAAATAATCAGATGATATCGGATTGGGCTAAATATGAATATATTGACAAAGCGACTGCCATGAGACTTAAAATCAACAGTGCCGTACCACCTAAAATATATGGATTGCCAAAAATACATAAAGTTGGAATACCACTCAGACCAATTGTGGCTAGCATAAAATCGCCAACCTATAAATTATCTAAACACTTATCTAAAATAATCTATAACATTTTAGGTAATACCGAACACTACACTAAAGACTCTTGGTCTTTTATCGAAGATGTAAAGAAGTTCAGAATACCTAACGACTACATGTTGATTTCGTTAGATGTAAAATCCCTTTTCACCAACATTCCAGTTGATTTGGCTATTAATGCTGTTGATGGGAAATGGGAAGCAATTAAGAACCACACGAATATCCCTAAAGAAAAATTTTTAAGTGCCTTAAAGCTATGTTTGGAAACAACATATTTTCAATATAATGGAAATATATACCAACAGATTTTTGGAACCGCTATGGGTAGTCCAATATCTGCTACAATTTCTAACTTGGTAATGGAAATTCTGGAAGAAGACCGCATAGCCAAACTGCCTTTCAAATTACCATTTTTCAAACGCTATGTCGACGACATCATAACAGCTATTCCTAAACAACATGAAGATTTTATCGTTAACCATTTTAATGGATTTCATCCACGACTTCAATTTACTCTTGAAAAAGAAAATAACAAGGAAATAACTTTTCTGGACATACAGTTAATCCACGACAACAACTGCCTGAAATATAAATGGACACAAAAAACTACTTGGTCTGGAAGATATTTAAACTATAGCTCTTATCACCACAAAAGCCAAGCTATAAGCACAGCTATAGGGATTATTGACAGATCCATTAAACTAACTCATGGCGACTTCAGGAAGGAAACTCTAAAAATTGCCCAAGAAACTTTGTTCAAGAATGGTTATCCCGCACTTCTGGTGAAGAAACTCGTCAAAGATCGTGTTAATAAACTCTACAATGGTAACACAATGAAAAGAGAAATGTCTAATTTTACAGTTATGCCGTATGTTCGAGGATTAAGCGAAAAACTCAAAAGGATATTAAAACAACACAATATTAATATGACCTTTAAATCCTCTAACAACATTGGCCAACTTTATACTAAATTGAAAGACACGGTACCACTTGAGAAGAAATCAGATTTAGTATATAAAGTTCAATGTAATAACTGTAATTTAGTTTATATTGGCCAAACTAATCAATATCTTCACAAAAGAATGAGTGGACATATTTCAAGTATACGCTGCAATAAACCAGAATCTACAGCTATTGCTAAACATATTCTGGTTGATGGACATGATGCTGATTTTAAGAATGCAAAAATCATCAAATCCGTTACCAACTATAAGGATAGACTTCTTCATGAAATGATCAGCATTAGAAGAGAGAAGAACGCTATGAACAGAAAAACTGATATAGACGGCCTAAGTAACATCTACAGCCATTTACTAGTCTAATTTTGTCACGCATTGGAGTTAAGTTTTTCCTTTTTTGACGGAAACTCATTTTAGGTTGTTCCTTAACTCACGATCATATATCAAGACCACTTTCTTTGGATCATAGATCGTATCAAATGACAATGCGTTTATTTCGGTTTCCATGTATATATTTTATGTCACTAATAAACATTCTGACGAAGGCGATTACCATCGCTGAAAGCTCAAATTGAATTTCCAATTATTGAAGTTTATTTAACTTGTTATATTTTAAAGTTTTATCTTATTATAATATAAGAAAGCACAATTTCTAATTTCTAAATAATTTACTACCTTTTAGAAACACAAGAGTTTCGAGTTACAAAAAGTAACATCGTCGAATGAAAAGCATTACAAACAAAAATATTTTACGTTACTGTTACTGAATACGACCCTGTCTATTTGATGTTTGAAACTTTAAAGTATTTTGCATTTTGTACAGTATTTTGTAATTTGTATTTGAAATACAAAATTCAAAATACGAAATGTATTTCAAAAACAGGTATTTCAAATACTGCTCAGCCCTGAGAACCCCTCTATAACAAGAATGATGCAGGTAGGGCCATCGTTTCGCTAAAAATAAGACACGGTGGATGAAAATTAACAGGTATAGCAGAGAAGTATCTTGAAGATTCAATAATTGCAAGTAGCTTCTAAAATACTCGGTATAACTGAAATAAACAATATAAACAGCTGTACTTCGGTTTAAAAAATTATTATAGCTATAATGTTGTTGATACGCAGAAATTTGTCGATGTATGCGATGTAGTGATCTCCAGAACAAACATAACTGTGAATATTTATAAAAAAATAAAAAATTTTGTTCTTTGAATGCGCATGTGCAAAAACGTAAACCACACTAGTGCGTAAAAAATTACTTTTCTCACTAGTGCGCAAATTTATTTTACTTTACTCAAACTAATATCGAAAAGTTACACTTTTTCAACCACTAGTAGACTAAATATATTTGCTGTTATTACTTAGTCCTTAATAGTTTTTTGAAAAAAAAACTATTAGGTCATTATTTTTGTTCATTTTTAATTAATTAAACAATTAAAAACAAGATTTATAAAGATTTGGATAGGTATAGGTGCACGGCTTTTTGTTATCCTTTAAGTTATTTAAAACGTTATTTTCCATGTTATTCAAAGTTGAAAATCACATTGTCTAAATAAACATGTACTACAAAATTTGTTGTTTGTTAAAAGTTTAATTTTTATGTTAGTTTTAAATTTTAATGCGAAATTGTTGGAAAATTTGTTTGCGTTTTCGAGTTATACAATTCTGCGCGGTACTTTTGCATATATTTATATTTTATACCGTCAAATTAAAAAACGCAATAATTTAACACTGTTACGCGCTTTTAAAGTTTGGATAAATAATATGTAGAACCAAGCCAATTGGATTAGGGAAAGATGTGATCGTTTGAATAAATAAACGCAATTATTTATTTTTATTATTTATGCTATGTGCGGGATAAAAAATTAAACGGTAAACAAAATTACTTAAATCATCCTCGGTTATTGAAATTAAATCCAAAATTTATTTAATTGATTTTCTGGTGTTTTTAATTCGTCAGCGTGTGGAGAGTGGAAAGAATAAAACGTAAAATTTTTATATATAACATTTTCGAATAACCAGTTGCAAATTTATTTGCCTTTCAATAGCGCTGTGCGGAATAACCCAAATAAAAGTAATAAAAGATCAATTTGCACGTCAAAAGCTTTTCCTCTTTGTTTAGCTGTAGTAGTAAAAGTATGAAAATACAGGCACCATTCTTTTATACATTTTATATGAACTGAAAATTGCTTTTTATTTATTTTGAGAATTTTTATTCTAATAGTATATTTTTTTAATATTTAGCCAACTAAAACGTAACACAAATTAGAAATTATTAAACTCATTTCTATAGCTTCAGTATGTACCTTGAAATTAATTGTACAATAAAACATCAATAATCTGTGATCGTCCAAAACTGACAAATTTTGGGTAGATCTGTTACGTCAGACAGAAAGACGTTTACACTATTTTAGTTATAAATTTTTATGGATTTTCGGTTGCACGAACAAATTTAATTTATCTTTTAATTTGCATTGCATTTGTATTGATAAATTATGTTGCAATATAAAAGCTGAAAGGCATTAAATCAAACGAAAGCAGTCACATGAGATTTATGACTTCAAATGCACTTTTTCAAGTTAACAAACTCAAAATTTTATTTTAGCAACCACAAATTACCGACGATAATTATGACACAACAAAATAAATTTTAACTTTCGCATTTATACTTAAACTTTAAGCTTTTACGTTTAAAAAATTTTAGCTCACGATTCTTCGGTTGTTTCAAAAATTAATTATACAGCAATTATTTGTACAACACAAGCAATGCAATATCATATTGCCATTACCGTTTTATATCAGTTATGCGTGTCAGTTGATTGATTTTTCTTGTTATTCTGATACATTTTGTTTATTTTTGATTAGGTACAAAACCGTCTTTCGGGAAAATTAAATCGTAACAAAAAATATGTAATATAATATTATGTAAATGTATTTTTTAAAATAGAAAACATAATTAAACAAAATTAATTTTATTTATGCCGATGGCGTTTTTTGTGAACGATGTATTTTGATTGAAACTCTTAGATTTTCTTACGGAAAAATGGCGCCCAATGTCGGGTATTTTCTACTTTTGTTTTTGAAGCGATTTTGAAGAATTACGAACCAATTACTATTATAATACTAATTATATGGCTCTTCGCAAATTAAATTTTAAAAAATTACAGAACAGATCTTTCCAGTCACTAAACCTCTCAAATTTTTTTCTTTTTTATTGAAGAGGAAAAGTTACAGAAGTAAAGTCTTTTTCTATACTTGTTAATGTTTTAATTGGAATACTTTAATGAGATTATAATTTCAAAATTATTAGTTTTAATTGCTTGTAATTGAATCGAATAACAGGTGTTATACGAGTAAAAACTTAATAAGAACAGATATGTCTTTGATTGCAATGCTGAAGACAAACGACTTGGCTACCCTCAACCTCGCTTTAACTTGCCAACTTTAATGTCAGTAATTGGATTTATGTACCATTTTCTGCACTTTTTTCTATTACGATTTAAACGTATTTTATAATTTACTTACTCTTAAAGTTCTAACACGAAATACACAAGCGACAGAAACTTTTGTAATTGTAATAAGTGAAAAAATTAAAAAGAATTCTACATTAATTTTTTATAATTAAAAAAATTAATTAACAAATGTTTCGTACTCTAATATTAGATGGTACAATTGCATCTGGTGAAACTTGATTAGTTTTACTATTTCACCAAGATGTCTGAATTTGTCGCTAATGTGGGGCTGTTACAACTCAAGACGATTTAATTTAAACTAAACTTGAAATTCCCTGTCTGTAATACATAAGGACATTTTAATTACAAAGTACTTAATGCGTAGGTTCAATTAATTAAGTGATGAAATTATCAAAGAGTTATTACGATTAAATAACTATAAATATTTGTTTAATGTTATAAAATAAATATCTCGTTTAAAATTGGGTCGCTTTTAAAAATAATAAATATTTAAAATTTAAACTTGAAGAACTTGGGTCTCATTATAACATTAAATTAAATTAATTTGGATTACCTACCTACCCTGGCATACGTGTACTACCTAATCAAACTACACAAGAAATTAATATTTTAATGAAATCCGTAGCGTATAACCTAAGCTTACGACGATAATAATAATTGGCCATATTATTTAGCCGTTTGAAGTTACATACAAAGACAAATTTTGAAGATAATATATTTGAAATATTTTTTTGGGGTGCGACGTACCTACCCATATACTTACATATTAATGCAATCACGAAAGAAATTTAATACGTTATAATCCATTAGCGAACAGAAAATCTGTAATGATGAAAATGAGATGGCAAGCAAGCAAGCAAGCAAGTCTGTTTAATATTAAATTACTGAAGTATAAACCTTATTTAGTTTATGTTTTCGACAGTTTGACAAAAACGACGCCATCTAAATGTAATCAAGTCTTGCAGATTATTCATTATTTAGGTTTCTCCTTTAAAAAATATTCTAAACAATTCGCTTGTGGTTACATCACATTCTTCCACAATATGGATTCCCGAATTTTTTGTTTAAAAAATTTATTTCGTAGCAGTTAATTTCAATTCAAGCCCAGCTGACGGAATATACGTAACTCATCCCTAAGTTGATCCATAAATCTAATCTCATTATTCTGCAATAGTAGTGACTGTTTACATGTTTGATTGCTTGACGAGAAAGGAAATCTTAACAAAGGAAGTAAATTAAGTGCTAACTAGAACTCTGAAATCTAAATTATTGTTACTTATAATTGAAAAGCAGACACGCAAATCTAATAAATAACTTTTCAAAACTTTTCAAGTTTCAAGTTGTAGAGTTGCTTGTTGAGTAGCTGATAATTTTCTCGATGATACAGAATACTAAATATATACATTGTATTTAGTTTAGTTAATTCAAATTTTATTGTTCGCAAACTTGAATTTATGTTCACCGAACATCACCACAATAGTGCGAGGTAGACTAATTCAGCCAATAGCAAACAGACTTGAGAACGGAGAAAATAAATTTATTTTTCTCTATGGTTAATCAATCAGAATTACTGAGATCGGGGAAATTTTTGATATTATCCTGGGACATCCTTTGAGATATTGTATTCCTATAACAAATGAAAATTCAATAATACAACAATTATGCGCGACAATCAATTTAGTTATGTCTAGAGCTGAAGTGGAATTACTTTTTAACTATGGAATTCGATTAAAATTGAAAACGCAAACATAACAATTGTACCGGATCCATTCACTCCAAATACGTAACAACCGAACCGTAAGAAATGCGACAAAATACCGAGTATATTATTTTGTTACTATTAACAGGTGACTTTAACAACTTAACAAATAAACTTCCTTGTTTCTTCTTTGATTACATCTGTGACAATTTTCAGATCAATAAACCAAAATTTATTTAAAATAAATCAGTTTTTATTTTTAATTTGCACCTTGAAGATTTGTTTCAGTTATGAAACATGTCCTCGACGTCTCACGGTCTCAAAAACTATCTATCAGAAGATTTAAATGGCATAAGAGGTATTTTCAGTGTTGAAAACTACAGGTAGGTAGTCGTTAATATCGTAATTAACGAAAACTTGTATTGTTTAGAAGGAATGCTCTTGGTAAGAACTCAAATTTTGACTACAAAAAGAACGTTGGAAAGTAAGCCGTGTGTCAAGCGTAAACCAATGAGCCATTTACGTTGATACTCTACTCAATCTCCAGCATCGTTAAGGCTCATTCAGATTTGCGTAAATTATTTGATTATTATTGTAAAACTATTAAATTCGTTGTGACTTTTGTTTATTGTATTTAAAATTAATTTTTCGTTCGAAATAAATTATATTTAAAACTTGAATTTAATTGGCATACAAAATAGCGATAATAAATTTATAATATAATTTTGCTCATCATATCGTGAAAATTTACTTTTTGCATGATAGATTAGTTATTGTAACACAATGAAAATGTTGGAATCAAGGTAAATGTTGACATTTAATTTTAAAATTGCAGTAAAAATGTACAAAAAATATGCAAACAAATTTATATTAACACTGTCAACATATTTTCGCTGTAAACTCAGCTGAAAATTTTCATACGAAGCAATATAAAATTTAATATTACTGTTATTACGTAGGTGAAGTTGAACTACTGCTCTTAAAGACCATACGTTTGTCAAAATTACTTTGGCCGAGGTTTTGAATCCACGTCAGATAAGGTTAGCTTTGTATCTTGTGCATCGCACCTCTTAATTTTAAAAGCTATCCTGCAGCAGGATAATAACAATAAATTTATAAAACTTAGACTTTACTGAAATAGTACAGTCAGTAAGTACTTTTGAATATACAATAATTCCGTTGCCGCTCTTCCTTGTTTTAACCGTTAGGGGGGGGGGGGTGTCACTGCTAGTTTAGAATTTAGAGATAAAAGTTGCAAGAAATTCAATTTCCTACAACTTTGGTTCCCGTATTTCTTTTCTGAAATCGATATTTTTCAAATTAAACCTGAAAAACGCGGCGAAGTAAAACTCTTGCATTATCTCATTTGTTTTTAACTTTAGGGCATAAATGAACAAGAACAAATTTGCAGGGAATTAAATTTTGAACAATATTATTTTGTCTTAAAGTCGGCTGTAAATTTAAAGCTTCCTTTAAAAGTTATTATAAAATTGGCCCTAATTCTCCACAAGTTGTATATGTTCACTTATGCCCTCAAGTTAAAAATAAATTAAATAATACAAGAGCTTTACTTTGTCGCGTTTGAGTTTTAATTTAAAAAATAACGATTTCAAAAAAAAATGTGGAAATTGATGTTTCCTACAACTTTTGTCTTTAGGTTTTTCGTTAAAATTGAAATTGGCCAGGTTATTCAAGAAAAACTATTTTTTATAAAATTCAAAATGGCGCCGTTTTTTCAGGTTTAATTTGAAAAATATCGATTTAAAAAAACTGCGGGAATTGAATTTCCTACAACTTTTGTCTTTCGATTTTTCGTTAAAATTGAAATTGGCCGAGTTATTAAAGAAAATCCATTTTTCATAAAATTCAAAATGGCGCCGATTTTTTCAGTTTTAATTTGAAAAAACTATTATCTAATCAATTTATCAATCAATTTATCTAATTATTATAGAACCAATTTATCTTGACGATTTTTCATTAAAATTGGCGCCGCTTTTTTCCGGATTAATTTAAAAATTATCGATTTCAGAAAGACAATTTGGCAACCAAAATTGTAGCAAATTGAATTTCCTACAAAGTTGTAGCAAATTGAATTTCCTATAACTGTCGTATTTAGGATTTTCGTTAAAATTAAAATTGGTAAAGTTATATCAGCCATTCAAAAAAGGAATGACTATTAGGATGCGAGAAATGGCCTGAGCTGTAAAAAAATCGCAAAATAAATATATACAAGAAAAGCCATTCTTCATAAAATTCAAAATGGCGCCATTTTTTCAGGTTTAATTTGAAAAATATTGATTTCAGTAAAAATATGCGGGAACCAAAGTTGTAGAAAATTCAATTTCCTTTGTTTTTTCCATTTGTCTTAAAATTTATTTCGTTCAAATTGAAATTAGTCGAGTTATTCAAGAAAAAACATTTTTCATAAAATTCAAAATGGGGCCGCTTTTTTCAGGTTTAATTTGAAAAATATCGATTTCAAAATAAAATGCGGGAATTGAATTTCCTACAACTTTTGTCTTTAGATTTTTCTTTAAAATTGAAGTTGGCCAAGTTGTACATGAAAATCCATTTTTCATAAAATTCAAAATGGCGCCGCTTTTTTCAGGTTTGATTTGAAAAATATCGATTTAAAAATAAAATGCGGGAATTTAATTTCCTACAACTTTTGTCTTTAGATTTTTTGTTAAAATTGAAATTGGCCTAAAAATATCCCTTTTTCATAAAATTCAAAATGGTGCCGCTTTTTTCAGGTTTAATAATATCTATTAAAAAAAATATCTATTTCAGAAAAGAAATTTGGGAACCAAAGTTGTAGGGAATTGAATTTTCTGCAACTTTTGTCTTCAGGATATTTTGTAAAAATTGAAAATGGTTAAGTTCTTCAAGTTAAGCCTCAAGTTAAATCCTCAAGTTAAAAATAATTGAAATAAGTAATACAAGAGATTTCATTGCTGCTTTTTCAGGTTTAATTTGAAAAATATTGATTTCAGAAAAAAATGCGTTAACCAAAGTTGTAGAAAATTCAATTTCCTTTGCTTTCACCATTTTTTGTCTTAAGATTTTTCGTTCAAATTGAAATTAGCCGAGTTATTAAAAAAAAACCATTTTTCATAAAATTCGAAAGGGCGCCGCATTTTTAGGTTTAATTTGAAAAATATCGATTTAAGAAAAAAAATGTGGAAACCAAAGTTGTAGGAAATTGAATTTTCTACAACTTTTGTCTTAAGAATTTTCGTCCAAATTGAAATTAGCCGAGTTATTCAAGAAAAACTATTTTTCATAAAATTCAAAATAGGGCCGCTTCTTTCAGGTTTAATTTGAAAAATATCAATTTCAGAAACAAAAATGCTGAACTAAAGTTGTAGAAAATTGAATTTCCTACAACTTTTGCCTTAAAAATGTTCGTTCAGATTGAAATTGGCCGAATTATAAAAAAAACATTTTTCATAAAATTCAAAATGGCGAACATAAGCTAATGCAAGATTTGGTCGACTTTTTAAATGAAGACTACCAGTGGAACCTTCCAACCCAACGGTTAAAACAAGAAAGAGCAACAACGGAATTATTATATGTTTAGCGGGTTTATTTGGACATAAATAGACCGTACTATAATAATTAAGTAGTTTGTGCATGTCACAAAGAAAGTAAAACGTCAACAACAAAATTTTTAGTGTTTGTTCATAAAAAGTATGAAAATTAAAAAATCGATCTTCATTTTATTCTAAAATCGAATACCAGCGAAGACGATGATAGTTCAACTCGGTACTTCTGAAAAAGACTTAAATTCAACAGTCGATGACGAAGAAGGCCATCAGGATGAAGAAATAAACAACAAAATACAAGATATTTTAAGTCTAGGTGAAAGATACCAGAAAGAAGAAATGACTAAGGAACTTGCAGATTTGATAGTAGATACGAAGACATTTCTAACTTCAATTCCTAAAAATAAGGCAGCTAAATTGTTGTCTTCTTTAGTGGATCTTTTTCTGGATTTAGAACCCGGTGTCAGCATGGGAGTTCATTTATGCCAAGATTGCATCGATTGGGCCAAAGACCACAATATGATCTACTTGAGGCGAAGATTAGAATTTAAACTTCTTGTTTTATATTTCGACTGTGGAATGCATACAGCCGCGTCAAAACTGAACACAAATATGTTGCAAGAATTGGAACAATTAGACGACAAAAACTTACTGATAGAAGTCAAATTGCTAGAGAGTAGAACTTTCCATGCGTTAGGTAATATTCCCAAAGCACGCTCCTCGTATACTTCGGCACGAATTATTGCAAATTCGATTTATTGTCATCCCAAAATACTGGCATTGTTAGACTTACAGTCTGGAGTTTTATTCGCATCCGAACAAAATTTTGAAACTGCCTTTTCCTATTTTTATGAAGCGTTTCAAAGTTTCGATAACCTTGAATCGCCTAAGGCGTTAACCGCTCTCAAATATATGTTGCTATCGAAACTTATGCTGCAGAGTCCGGAAGAAATGGAAAAAAGTATTCCAAACATGAAATATTCTGGACGACATATCGATGCAATGAAAGGTTTAGCACGAGCTTTTCGGGAACGCTCTTTGTCCAAGTTTATGGAAACGTTGCAGCAGTTCAAACACGAATTACAAGACGATATAATCGTCAAGCCTCATCTGGACGCGTTGTACAATACCATGTTCGAACAAAATTTGTGCAAAATTATCGAACCATATTCCAGAGTTGAAATCGATTATATTGCTAAAACCATCAATTTGCCAAAGGAAATGGTGCAATCGAAGCTGTGCCAAATGATTTTGGATAAGCAAATTAACGGATCTGTGCGTCAAGAAGAGGAAGTTTTAATCGTCGAAAATGCTTGACTTAATAAGAAATGAAAAAGTAGCTGTTGAATATGTAAACCGTGCTTTAGTTATAAAGATTTCTAATTATTTTAATTTGATTTAACAATTTAATTTTCTCCAAGATTTTAAAGTTGAAAATTTAATCCTCTTAACTTGAAATTTTTTAATTTATTCACGAAAAATGATTTGATTAAATTTTACTTTGCTTGTATTTTGTGCTAACGAAAATGACCGGCAAAAAGACTTACGGCATGCTCAGACAGGTTTTAAACTAAACAAGAAGCAAAGTTAGTTCAAGTTGCAACACCTGCTACTGTATAAGAACTTGCTGAAAATAACCTTTATAGTAGTTGATCGTAACAAATTAAACGATCACTACATTTGTCAAGGGTTGAAAGTTACTCGGGTGCATTATTTTTGTACAACTAAATTTGCACACATGTGGCCCGAAATAATAAAAATCAACCCCGAACGGGGCAAGGTTGGGCAACCAACACTTGGAGTTCGCTTCACGAGACTACCTGTCACCTCAGGTGAACTGTTCTATTGGTCTGCCGATTTACTTTGCGCATCAACGATCCTGATTAGTTTTCTCTTCCACATGTCCCTTAAAATAATTCCGTACAGCCCTCCTATAATAGGAAATTCAATTTTTCATTTCCAAGTTAGCGCCTATGTACAGCATCAAATAATAATTAATCATCTTTAATTTGCAAAAAGTTTCTCGTTTTCGTCTTATAAAATTTACATTTTTTTATTGCCGTTAATGTGATACATTTGAAAACTAAGTGGTACTGATGAAGCATGACCATAAAAAAATAAAGCTGAAAGCGTGCTATGCAAATAAATTAGCAATTCGTGTACAATTTTCTTCCCTCTGCCAATTTCAAAATTGGAAAAAAAATTAAGACATTCGTTTGTTCATCGTGAGAGAAATTTCTTAAATTATTGCAAAATTTATCCGGTATAAAATTTGAAAAGTCTGATTATTATCTCACCAACTTTCGCATCATTTAAAATAAAAAGATTTAGTTTTAACAAAAACAGGAAAATTTGTTTATCTAATTAGGAATATACTAATTTTTATTGTGGGAAATGTTCGAAAGGATCATCATTTGGGTGATTTTCCTTCTGAATGTAATTGAAGTTATTTGCTTCGTCGTTAATTAATTATTTTATTTTAATTAACAGTTAGCACACATCTGAACTTAAATTATGTACATTCATTGCGATAAAACTTTATTCATACTTTCTTAAATTTATGTTTTAATTACATTTATGCTTAACAAATTTGTAGCCAAACTGCAAACTTTAAAGTATGCTTCATAATTAAATTGATTAATTATCTACCCTGAGGATTTTTAATAAATGGGAAAACTAATATTTAACATATTATAATATCCATCTCGTCTAGACCAATCGATTTCGTCGATCAAGCTTGGTAAGAAAAAATATGGACCGGATGAACCTCATCTGCGCAAAATTTCCACTTGTAATTACGACTCAAATTAGATTGGAAGCAAAATAAAGCAAAAATGAGAATAAGGGTTGCTACTACATAATATAATCGAACTAACCAAATTACCTTGCAATCAAGCAATCGTATGATGCGTAAAACAACTAACAAACGCCAGCAATTTCCGGAATGCGTCACCAGCAATGCGATCTCTTCTATATTCTCTCTTTTAGGGTTGCTTCATGTGTGTCTGTCAGCGACGTATAAACGGGAAAGTCGATTTTATCCAACTGAATAAACATTGGTATTGGTTTATTGAAACTGGAATATGTTTTAAAAAAAGCAACGAGACATTTTAAGTTCAAATAAAATACTGATCGTGCGAGGTGCTTCTAAATGGAAAACGTTAAAACCGTAGAATATAAAAGAATCGATACTTTCTAACGCTTTTCCAATATCGCGAATGAACGAATATTCAAAAATGAATATCTATTATTTATACAACTATTTACCGAATAGCTGGTCAACTACATTTTCTCAAAAGACGGCGAGATAAATCCACACGGCCAATCGAACAGCTCCCCCGTGTCGTCACCATCGTAATTAAGGACTTGACTTATTTACTTTACTTTATTAGTTACTCAGGCATTTTTTAAACTGAGGTTATCCTAATCTTGTTGCGGTACCAACAATGCTATTATTTAATCTTTTTACATAAATATATCAAACTTTCCTCACGTTCTACCAATTTACCAATTTAATTTAAAGTAAGTAAATTTTGCAAGCCCCCCCCCTCCATTTGGAATTTTTGATCAAAATCAGTCTAAATCATTTGTACCTGTTTGTAACTTTTTTATTTTCGTTTGTATCAATTTTGTTTTGGAGATATTTCAAAATGTCTAATAATGGCATTCCGCCAAACCCAATTTTGGATCGAAAATTATTTAAATCGTTTGTACCTAGTTGGTACCTATTTTATTTTCGTTTGTACCAATTTTTGTTTTCGAAATATTTAAAAATGTCTAGTAATAGTATTTCGCTAGACGACCTCCTCCTCTTGAATTTTGAATTGAAAATGATCTAAATTGCTTGTACCTTGATATCTGTTGGTATCTTTTTTATTTTCGTTTGTACCTAGATTATTTTCGAATTTTTTTTATCGAACATAGACTATCATTATCATTATTAAAAATAAAATAATGAGTAAAATCTTGGGGGTCCCAAAGGAACGTCAATGATCGGGAGCCCTATGCTATAGGGCTAAGCAGCCCTATAAATTCGCCACTGATCACTTTGGAATTCAATAGTAGGATTTATAAGGTTATTTGGAAATGCATCAGCTGCTGTTTTCTTTAAACGAGCAATTTGTTTTTACGTTTCTTTTCTCGCTTTCCCAGCTCAAATCAACTCCAAGTAAATAAAATGAATCTTAATATTATCTGCAAAATCATCTGTAGCTCTTAGTCGGGTACACATTTCTTTTATGTTTATGGGGGGAGATCTGCCAATTTAAACAGATTTAAAAATGTAAATATTTATAATCAAAATAAGTATTCAAATATAAAATCAACTTTGCAGAAAAATTAGCAGTAAAATACCTATTTCTTGCACTAATTTTAAAATTATTTTATTAATTTTGAATAAATAGAATTTCAGATATATTTAGGATTTTATCTTTGAAATATTTCAAAATATCTAAGGAAGTTTCCCCCCCCCCATTTTTATTTAGGATCCAAACAAAATAAGAGTGCAAATGATTTAGATTATTTTCGATCCAATCGAAATGGGGGGAAATTTTGTATTAGAAATTTAAATTTACAAATTAATTTTAGACATGCGATCGGGATCATTGGGGAAAGTGTAGATGCTCGTTTTAAATGAAAATGTACATTGAAAGTATGAAAAATGTAAAAAACTGTAGTCGGATAATTAAGAGTTAATGGTAACATTTTAAATGAAGGATAAATTATGAAAGAAGTAATGTGTTTTTATTTCATTACACCTTTTTCTGCAAGATGTATTTGCTCGACCCTAAAAAAATAATTACTTTCTACATTACCTATAGTCGTATTATATATATCCTACACGTGGTTTCCACAGTAAAAATCGTTTTTTTTTAAATCAATTTTTAATAATAATTATTATATTTAAATATTCATTTAATTTTAATACTATTGGTATTTTAATAGTATTACATAGGTTTATTAGTAGTATAAACACTATAATACATATTATTATTTTAATATTTTAGCCAATCAGAATCAAGAATTTTGTTAACGATGAAATTTTTCTTCATTCTGATTGGTTAAAATTGTTAATAAATATCTTAGAGATTTATTGAAAATTTATATTAAATTTAAATTATTTAATTTTATCTTTTTTTTATTCTAATTTTCTCAATATGACAAATAAATTAATTAAATATAATAATAATTATTAAAAATTGGTAGAAAAAAGACGATTTTTACTGTAGAAACCACGTGTACTTGTTGTACACGACTACTTGTCTTAAAGAAAGATAGTCCTATATGTTTATTACATAGATCTGCATGGGATTCGAGATATTTCATAATAATTTTATTACTTTATTAAAACAAAGTAAATAAATTTTTTTTTAATTAAAATATTTAATATATTTTACACAGGGCCGTAACCAAAATTATGACAAATAAATATTGCTGAATAAGTGCAATATTGAAAAATGGTAGAAAAAATACAATTTTTAAAACCTGCTATTAGTATTGTAGGTTTATAAGTATCAACACTATAATGCTTATTAGTTATTACTATAATATTTTAACCAATCAGAATCTAGAATTTTGTTAACGATGAAATTTTTCGTCATTCTGATTGGTTAAAATTGTTAATAAAAGTCTTAAAAGATTTAAATTTAAATTATTTATAATTTTCCCTGTATATTAATGCATTATACCAACTACATAAATACATTTTTTTATTATATCTAGACTTGATGATTAAAGGCTTGATATTGAAGTTAGTGTTTATAGTTAGTTAGTATATTTCGTTAGTGTTTTAGTTGCGTTTTGGTTGCGATTACGTTAGTGTTTCAGTTGCGTTTGGGTTGCGATTGTGTTAGTGTTTGATAGCAAAATATGTCTTTTAAAGTTGTGCAAACAATATAATGCTATAACAGTTTTCGACAAAGCTGCTATCATCGTCATCCGAGTTGCCACTATCATCGTCATCCGAGTCGCCGCCATCATCGTCATCGAATAAATTAGATTCATTATTTCTGTCAAGGTCGTTTCTTATTGGTGTACTTTCTTGTCCAACTATTGGTAGTTGTTTTATATTTTTATGTGATGATGCAATCGTATCATTGGTTAATTGGGATTCAACAATTTGTGCAGAAACATGATCGCGCCGTTGTAGCATAATAGTATTTAAACGCCTTTTGTACGTACCACTTTTTTTAAATTTACGCATTACATCTATGAAATCATTATTAGACCACTTGGATTTTTTAATACCAATATTTTTCAAATTATAGTTTTCCATTTTTACTTCAACTGCTGGATAATAATAATTTATTCTCATAGCAGATCACTTATATACACAAAAATGTGACCATCATGATACCAATCGTAAAATAATATATAATAAGTATAAGGGTCCGTAGGTTAGTGGTTACAGCAAGAAGTTACGAAGCAATCAATGGATGACGGTATAGGTTCGAATCCAGGTAGGGTAAAAAAAAATTTAATTTAAATCTTTCTTTCAGATAGGTAGCAGGGAAGCAGTATCGACAGAATGGAATTTAGCCAATAATAGGTACAAAATAATAAAAATTATAAACAAAATTAATAAAACATAGATAAATAATTTAAATTGTAATCACCAGAATTTGATTAGTTCAATACGGAATATTAACGAACTCAAGTGGATTACAAGAAATATAAAAAATGAAATAAATATTTATATAATATCAAAAAAATTTATTATTTTGAATAAATTTCATATTTTTTTATAGTTGTAACCTATGATAAAATTTAACTCTGTAAAACACCTGTAACATCTTCCTAGTAGGACCCTAACAGAAAGACCTGGTAGGTCTCTGGCAGATAGCTTGGGTAGGTCTCTATATAATGAGGTCTCCAACAGAGAGACCTGGCAGGCCTTTAACAGAGAGACCTGGCAGGTCTCTAACAGAGAGACCTAGTTGGTCTCTAACAGGTGCCTAACAGGTACCTAACAGATACCTAACAAGTACCCTAGTAGGTCTCTAAAAGCTTTGCGACAAACTTGCTACAGACGGTTTACAGGGTCCATTTTCTCTGTGTCATATTATGTCGCAGAGCCCTTTTAGACCCTGTCGCAGAGACAGGGCCCTGTAAGATTTCCCTACTAGAGATCTAACAGATATCTCTCAGATTAAAATTGTTACTTGGGCTTCCATTTACTAGTACACTTTTTTATTATCCTTAAATCAAATTTAATTTTTATATCAACTGCAAAAATTTTTTATTAAATAAATTTCACTGGTGTGCTAAATCACTAAACAAATGTTCATGAAATTGCGTCTTAAGCAGATATTTCTTTAAGCTCGTTATCTGTTTTTGAGAGGCAACTCCTCGTTAAACTTTATAAAAATATTAAATAATTTTATGCGTAAATTTTTGTGAAATTACCATATTATTATCTACTTAAAAATATTTAAACACTACATTTTCTTTTAGTTGTCTATGATTTTGTATTCGGAAAATAAAGGTTTCATGCCGAAGCGATCGTCTTTGAAGTGGATTATACGTAGAATAAGCACGAAAGTTAATTGTTAATTTGTATAACCGAATTTTATAATTTTAAACGAACCAGGAAATTTATCGATTGCTTCAAATTAATTATTATTAGGTTGAGGGCATGGTACACATAAATTTTTTTTATTTTCCTAAGAAAATTCGACTTACTATGCTTAAATTTTTTAATGCGAAACCTACATAATTATACATCCGATGTCGACTATTTGTTATAAAAGACGCAAGCAAGGACAGTGATTTAAATTTTTTCATTACTAAAGTTATCGAGAATATTTTATTATTTGATAAAAAAAGTTTCCTATTTACAATAATCTAACCAGTGGGTAGAGGAAAAGCAAAATTAGAAATCCATCGATGTTCTTTAAGTTTATATTTAAGGGTAGATAAATATTTTCAGTAGTCGTGACTTGAATAAGACGTAAAATATTGAGCGAACGGAGATATTAACAAAAAATACTATATATAAGTGACCGCGAGCAGTTTAATGTTGTAACACAATATTTAGCTGTACCTAGTTAATTTATACTACAAAATTTCTTTTTGGTATTAATTACAGAAAAACAATTAAAAGAATTTTTGAAAAATTCTATTTTCGCAAAACACACTCAATGCTTGATCAGTTTTGTAATATCAACATCGACATTTCTCAATGGAAAACCCAACGGGCACACTTAATCATTCTACTTATAGCTACCAAGTAAAAATGGAAAGTAAACTTTTAACTAAAACGAATTAAAGCAATATCAGGTTAAATAGGTTATAAAGGCATTCCATGTAGGCAGATGTTATAAAAAATAATGGCCATGGGGATTAGGAAAGTATGATAGAACAAACTGTGTCCTACAATAAAAATGGTTTTCAAGAACCTAATCATAGATTGTTGGACTTTATTTTTAGTGAGGTTTTCGAATGTCTCTCTTCCAGAATTGGAACTTTTTTGCAGCTTCGGTTGGTGATAAACCACGGGATGTAGAATGGTCTCCCGATGCAGATGTATTGAATTACCGCAAGAAGATTTATGTGTGTCGGAGTGGTATATCCTTACATTGTGGATGTACTAGTAGTTTTAGATTAATATACACCGATTTTATCAAATTCAATGATTAGTATTTTATTCTTACATATAAAATGGTGTCGTTCGGCAATAACAAAAATTTTCGACAATAAAACATCATGTAAGTGCTACTCTAACGCGATCTATTAGTACTTTCGCTTTCGTGGTAAAAACTGAAAAAAAATAAAAATACAAAAACGATTTGGAAATATATAGGCATCAGACACCAATAAAAAGTAGAACAACCGCAAAAAACTTAAAGATAAAACTTTATTTAATTTTTTTAGTAAAAATAATCGACGTTCGATTAAAATTCGAAATGTTGCCGACTCGGCAGTATCGTGAGGATAAAATTTTGATAAAACAAAAAAATTGGAACAAGCCTGTTATCGAGATGTTTTACTTGTACTAGCAGTGTTGAAAAGGTTATATATATATAGAGTGGCAAAGACATAACGACATAAAAAAATTTCAAGAGTTGTTTTTGTTACTTCTAAAGCCTTTCTTACACGCAGTTTTTCGTACTTTTATCAGTTTCGCGTAAGTTATATTTTATCTAAGAGTTATAACCCAAAGACTAATGTCTGGAAACTAATCTCTGACCTTATAAATAACCTAAACCATTAGTTTTACAAATCAACCGCAAACGTCTCGAAAGTTTAGAACATTCATTCCTTATCACTAAGTTTGCTTGGTGACATTCTTTGTATTTTGAGATCGACGTGGAATACATTGAATTGGTTATCGAAAACTCATAAACCAATTATTTAAAAATAAAAAATAACTTTTCATATAAAAACTTATTCTTTATACGGAAGTACATACTTCGAAAGTTATTAAAACGGAAAAATTGGGTTCTTTTATTTACTAATTGATTATGGTATCAATATAAATTAATTTAAGAGTTTCTATGAGGAAAGTAGTAGAATTATTTCTTTTTGTTATATTTACACCATAAATTCACCTTATTTCAATTAATACTATAAAATCTTGCATACAATTATATTTTTCTATTTTGCGTCTAAAACAGCCATTTTAAAATCCAATCGCGTATCGAAGTGAACATTATTATGAAATGCAATTTTTTGTTTTCAGAGGTTGATAACCAAAAGTCAGTTAAAATAATAAACAAAATTGTAAACTTCAGGTATAATTTTGTTTATTTAAATTTATATGATTGTGATGTCTTAATCTGCAAAATTTTATATTAGTCCCAACTATCACAAAAATACAAAACAAAATCAAATTTATTATTATTTAATAAAACGCACATTTTTAAATATTAACAAAATATTATTTATTATTTTAATATTATATTTATATTATTATTATTATTAAATACTATTTTTTTAAATGTGCGTTTCATAATATTTTTTATCTACTTTGATTTTGTAATGTACCGTATTTCATAATTTTTTTTAGTATCGTAATGATAGTTTTTACCGCACTAGTGCGGTAATAAAGCAGTAGTGCCGTAATTTTGTAAAAGAAGTGAATTTTTCAAAAAAATGTTTATAACTATTTATTAATATAAATTACACAGTTTGAAACATTTTCAAAATGAACTCCAGACGCTGTTTCCAAGTTGAAGCTGAGTTGTTCCACCGTTAATTTACTTGTTGAAGCCACAGTAACCGAAGAGCCCATTATTTTTGTCGCAATTATTATTTTTTTATTTTCTATTGATGTTTCAACATATCCTTCTGCAACACTATCAGACTTCCAGCCTCCATGACGCTTGAGAGTATGCATATCTGCCCCTGCATCGGCTAACAATGATGTCGAGGATCTCCGGAAACAATGTCCTGTATAGTTTACCGGTTCAGATAATCCTAGTGCAGTAGCGATTTTCTTTGGAATTCCTTCGATTGCATTAACTCCAACAGGCTGCTGGGTACATTCCCGCATAATTTTAGTTTTTGAATTTGGCAAAGTGATCTTGATATATTTTTTCTTCGTCTTGAACGTCTCGTGTCATCAAATTTGTAATCTTCTCGCGTCGGCAAGCACCAAAAACTCCAATTATCAAAATGACCTAAAAGCATAATAAGTTTGAGATTGTATTTTTATTATTTAAGCTCTAATTTACCTTTAAAAATAAGAAATCCTTATAATTCATTTCCTTAAGAAATTGATGTATTTCTTCTTTACGAAAAATACAAGATTTCTTGAGGCGGTATCCGTCTGATTTCCTCTTCAAGAAAGCCACAACCTGATGATATTGACTAATATAAATTTTTTTCTTAATCGAGACTAAGGTTCGCAACATAGAATACCGGCACCATAACGAAGATGGTTTTAATTTCCCTGCTTGTTCCGTAAAATAGGCAAGAACTACCTTTTCAGAGATTTCACGAATTTTCTTCACTTCCATCCATTCTTCAAAATATTTGTACACCATCTCGTAACGCTTTTTAGATTTGGCAGGAATTAATGTATCTATAGCAGATATAGCAGCCAATTCTACATCAAGGCAAACTTTCCTCTGAATTACACATTTTTCACTTGCTAATACACTGCCGCTTGTTGTCACTTAAATGTTTGGAAAACAATTAAACAATTTCGTAACTACGCGATTGGCCTCCCTATTATTTTTTCATAAACGCAATTTTAAATGTTTATTGACAAGCACAAAAATATTTGTAGGTATTAGTTATAAAAGTAGATAAAACTTTGTACAATATTTGTATCGTAAATATCTATTACCGCACTTATCCAATCCTAAACAGATAGCATGCGATAAAATGACGCTTATGCAACTAGTTTATTAATATACCATTTTAGCATCTGTCGTGTTATATATGGGAATTTTTTTGTTAAAATGGTAAGTTAAAGTTTGAAGCAATAATATTGAAGCTTAAAGAATATGTCGAAAACACCGTAATTAATAAACCACAAAATAGGTAAAGTTAGTTCGGTCGTGTGATATGGGGCAATAATGTCGTCAGGGTTGGCCACCCTTATGACTTTTGCCAATAACTTCTATGTAAGAAAAAATTTTGTTAATCAAAGCACATGGTCAGAAAGGTCTAGAAATAAGAACACTTTTGATAGGCATTGCAAATTGATTGGGTAAAAATTAGAAAACTTATATGGGCATTTAAAAAAAATGCTGTCAGGGTTGGCCCATGTGTCTAAGTTGGCCCACCGCTCAGAATCGACAAAATTCATGCCGAAATGTTCGAAAATCGTTTTTCTTTAATTCGATTTATCAAAACTTTACAAAATAATGTCGTAGAAAACTGATTTAAATGACACACTTTTATTTAGAACCGCAGCTTTGGCAAATAAAATAACTTCTCGTCATCTTAGTACATTTCAAATGAACTTCTCTTTTGCATTCGATGGAGTTGTTGCGATTCAAGTGACAAAGCATCGCTTTCAAACAGATGATGCAAAAGTTCTCATCTTCATCTGAAGAGAACCTTTTCTGCACTTTTGGGG
This sequence comes from Cantharis rufa, assembly GCA_947369205.1. Lineage (NCBI taxonomy): Eukaryota > Metazoa > Arthropoda > Insecta > Coleoptera > Cantharidae > Cantharis > Cantharis rufa. Next base: position 17,621,516 of record OX376307.1, on the reverse strand, counting down.
GGGGGGGCAACCTCGTACAGCTGGTGTTAAAGCTGGGCAGTATTTGAAATACGTATTTAAAATACATTATGTATCTTGTATACAAGATACAAATTTTTAATGTATCTTGTATTTTGTATTTTAAATACAGGGTGTGTCCTAAAAGTCATGAAATAAATTTATTTCTCCCACTTGCACAATACCAACATCAAATTTTCTTGATTCTCATTGGTTAAAAGTTAATTCTACGTTTTGTATTTTAAATACTGTATTTTGTATTTTAAACACATATTTCAAATGTTTTTTCTATTTTGTATTTAAATACAAGTTTTCACTGTATCTTGTATTTTGTATTTTGTATTTAAGATACCCATTTGTGTGTATTTTGCCCACCCCTGGCTGGTGTTTGACTGGGGGACTTCGTTTTGTTTGTGCATTGTGCTGAACGTTTTTGCGGCGTTTTTTAAGTTTCGCACTTTTGTTGCTTCTCTCGCATTTTGGAGAGGCTCTCTGCCAAAGTCAGAACTGTGCTGGTCATGGGGCACCGTCTTCTATTACAAATAAGGTTATTGAGGTCAAAATCGAAGAAAGACTTGACGAACGAGATACAGATGTCGAAGGCTCTTCTTCATTTGCGCCAACCTCGGCGACATTCGAAATAATTACACGAATCTGTAATACCTCTTCGTTGACTTCGGCCTCCATAATAGCTCAGACGTTGCTATAACCCGGATTAAAAAACAATTCGGTACGACATCGGTCAATATCGGCTTATATCGACACCGAGAGTGGCCACTACCCTTATTTTTATTTCGATTGAGCACGTGCCTTAACGCACATTTTGATATCCTGTTTACCGCTGCTGAACGATTTTTTTTGTCTTTGTTAGCTTGAAGTGCACAACACGTTTCAATTTCAAACTATGAAATCAGTAATGGTACATAAAGTTTGATGTCATTGAGGGAAATTTTGCCACGCTCGCACATAGGTGACACCCGGGATCCATAAATTGCGCCAGCAGTTGAGGGTTTTTCTAATCCTACCCGTAAATTGCGCTAAAAATTTTTAAGGTTGACCCTAAATTTAATCTAAAAATAAATGAGTTTCAACTTTTCAGAGTTCCACCTTTGGCGAGTTCTTGCGGTCTTCGGGGATATTTTTAATTAGTTTAGTCTTTGGCAAAACGGCTCGGAGCGCCCGGAGCGGAGGAGATGACCGGAGCGCAGGGAAGCGTAGAGTCGAATTTGACAAAGACAACCATGGCAAATTAATGTATTTTAATGTACGAGTTTCACCTTTTTCGAGTTCCACCTTTGGAGGGTTCTTTCGGTCTTCAGAGATATTTTTAATTAGTTTAGTCTTTGGCAAAACGGCTCGGAGCGCCCGGAGCGGAGGGTAATATTTACTAATAAGTACACAACTCTTTGGGTATTACTACTTAAGCTACCCCACCAACCGTTAGCGCAATTTACTACTTGTCCTTAAGCTACCGACCAATAAAATATTGACCGCTGGCGCAGTTTACGTACGTCCGTGACACCAGTGGTCAACCCTGAAAAATCGCAGTAGGCCGACCTAGACAACGGGCCAACCCTGACAACATTCCCCTATCTAGATTAATAATGCTAAATCATGAATAAGAACGCTTCAGTGCATTAGAGATTATCTAAACAACTAAACTGCCGCATAAATGCATGAAGGTATTTGTTTCAACGCAACACGTTTCGGGGCCTGATGCTTAATGTCTGAAATAGCATTTCAGATGGCCCTAGTAGAATATTATTAGAGAGGGGGGTTGGTTGTCTAAAGATAAAGACGAATTGTAAAGATGTTTGTAATAGGTAAGAAAAAATTTATTCTTAGTAACGAACATAAGAAATATCAAAAAAAGAATACACATAATTTTAGAAGTAAAAAAAATATGTTGTTACCAAGTAATATAAGTTAATTGTATTTTTATCCGTAATGACTCATACATGATGGTTGATGATGAACTGTCTTCTACATTTGAGCCTGGCATATTCTCTAATTGAGAATATTAATGATGAAATAAGTAAAATTAATATTAAATAAAAGTTATAGTTGCTCTTACATTGTATTTAATTAAATAAACATAAATTTACAATTTGAATTTGAATTTGCTTTTAGAAAAGGTTAGATAATAAATAGATATAGAACAAAACGCTGTGTTACATTGTAAAGAGAGATTAGTCGATATTATATGAAAGGCAGCATAATGTAATTTGAAAATGCATAAATGACCGAGTTTCTATAAATTATTTGAAAAAAAAACCCCGAGATGTGATGCTCCAGCATCATAAGCACCGGATCATTTCGACGTGGTAAATACCTATATAGTATTTTATCGGAAAACATAGCGAAAGCGATGCTTTCCAAGTGTCCGCTCGGAAGACAAAGCGAAGCATTCCTAGTCAGCTCACAAATCGACTAGTAATGTAAAATCGACTGGTAATGTCTTTTCATTACTGGTCGCTTCTGTCACTTCTGCATGTCAAATCATTTGTATTATAAAAAAATGCCATTATAAAAATTTGACCAACATGAGGTTCGAACTCACAATCTCCAAACGATGTAATTAATGATTCAAGCACTTAATAGATTTCGCTATAGAGGATTGCTCTAATAACATTGTTTTAATTCGTCTTATCTGTTACGATTTGCGATTTAAACGATAATTTTTATTTTTGGCCTAATACATATTATTTAATTTTTTTGTTTTTCGATAAAAAAGTATAACACTCACCTCTCCTCAAAATATGATCCTTTACTGGACTTACAGCTTTAAAAAGCTTGCTTACGTTCACTTTTTAATATAGCTGCGCCAGTAACGGATCATTTCTATGCTCGGCCAGTAATATGCTATTCAAACATAAAAAACTACCAACTGTTTATAATTAACGTAAATTAAAGGTATTTATCAAATCCAGATAAAACATAACTGCATTTGAAAATTGTGCGAGATTGCCCATAAATAATCTAATAGATCCATGGTTGGGTCCGTCGCCAAAAATGAAGTTCGTATGAAGACTTAGGTCTGTTATGTAGAATATAGTAAGTTTCAGTTATTTTTTTTAGCAAAACCGTCGCCAAAACGTTCCGCACCGAAACAATCGCATCTTAACGGCCGCGTCGAAACAATCGCTTCGAAACGTTGAAAAAAAAACTTTCCAATAATATTTTATTAAAAGTCTCGGTAGCTATTATTGGTACCTTATGCATGTGAGAGATTTGCAAGCTAACTTTATAAAGGTATCTGTAATTACGCATAGAGAACTATGTATCTATGTAGTGGACGACACTAACTTGGCGTCAACTGAAAATGTAATGATTATTGCTTCAAACTTACCAAAAGGAAAAAAACAATTAGTTGATTTTAAAAAGTTATCACTCTAAAACAAAATATAGGAATAATACTGAAAACTTAACATAGTGTAGTAGGTAATTTTTACATAAGCCTCTCCGAGATACGAGAAACATTTTGTTTAAATATCAATTAAAGATAAACAAACAAAAATAGGTATTGATAACGAAGTAATTTATCGAAACATCCGCTTGTAATATATACTACTAAAATGGAATAATCTGTAAGTATTAATGAATATGGCGTTTGAAACACAAATTCCTAATTGAATTGCAATGTTCAATTGAATTGAAAATAGTTTGCAGCGTTTGTATGAATTAACACAAATATTCAATTGAATTGTTTGACTACGCCGAAAAATCTTCAAAAGGTATACTAACATTGCTTATTATGTAGTATGCTTATTCGCTTATTGCTCATCTAGCATATAGAAAACAACAATTGATAACTAAATTAAAATTATTTACCTAGCGGAAGATGAGCTTCGTGTGCCGGAATGCTTTTCATAATCTAGGTTTAATTAGGAGCATTGCTCGATTTTATACAATATTAAAATATTTCTATAATATTACAATAATATTAAAATAACTATTTAAAATAGATATTGGTGTTTTGAACTTTTGAAATGCATTCTAATATATAATTTATCGGAATTGCTACGGATATATGGATTGGATAGGTGCATAAAACTTTTACAGTTAAAACTACTATTGATTCTGGAATTATACTAACAATAATTCTACATTAAAATAATAATCTTATTTATATCACGTTACGAGTAATTATGATAAAATCCACAATACGTACTTATAGGTGAGAGATAAAATTTCTCAAAATTACCACTTGAAAATAAAAACTTGCCATGGAAAATTAAAAAAAAAAAACGCTGTTTTGGCTAATGAACCCACCTTTATTTACAAATTTATACATTTTGAGAAAATACAAAAAAATATTAAAAAATTTTTATCGCCTTTTTACTACATAGTTCAGAAACATAAAAAATGTTAAACCAGAAATTGTAGGTGTTCTTGTGCAAGCCCTGAACTAATAATTAAATATAATGAAATCGATGAAATGCTTAGGAATATACGGATTGGGTGCGAGTATTGAAGTATTCCTTGGACGTTACTAGTAACTCGTGAGGAGTTACTCTTAGTTAAACTATTGATCCCTAACCTACTAGCAAGTCTACAACAATCTGTAAACTTGCAAGCACAAAATATGGGAATTCGATTTTTTTGCTTTTACATTATTTGGTAAGAACGTTTATAAGTTTGGGCATATATAAGTAATTTTTCTTGTAGCTTTTTAAATGTAATAATACCATTTTCATGTAGTCACAGTTTCATTAGCCCGCATTTCCACTAAGTCCACAGTCAATCACCAACCAATATTTCAGCCAATGGAAGTGGTGTGAATTTTAGAGGATGACGACGGGTGACTCAAGTGGGACTGCGGTCTTCTTATTCAGTATTTTTCATTGTAGGTTTGTATGTATGTATAATATATTTAATCACTTTTCATTATATTCCATTGTTCTTCATTATATTTCATGATGTTTTCATTTTACATTTAGTCGGTTAGTCGAGAACAACTCCCAAGGTGTTCCTGACCAGTACTACGTACTTTTTGGTACGTCGCAAAGGTCAGGCTCTTTTGGTAGTCGGCGAGAGCTCCTCACAGCCCGTAGACCGCCCTAACCCAGGGCCTCCAACGATGGTTAACGCCCTCCGATTTCCGAAATTTTGCCAATGTTCAGGCATTCCAAAAACGATGACAAAAGGCTAACTGCGCCAAAATAATAAGAATGAGCTGAAATTAATTTGTAAATGTTAAAAATGAGTTACACAACCAAATTCATGGACATTGCAATGAATCAGCATTCGTTATCAATAAATGACGATTTATATTGTTAATACTCTAATAATTATTATTGTTTTGCATAACAACCAATAGATTGCAAGATAACATGAAAAAACTGAAATAATATAGAAAAAAATAAAATTCAACTTACCATACAAAAATTAAAATGCGCTAGGTGGGCTCATTAACAAATCAATGATTATATTGCAATCGCGTCGTTATTCCGAGGCGACTGCATTACGAGCACTGATAACAAATGTCGATTGGGATTGTTTTTTATAGTATCTTTCAGAATTTAATAGAGATGTGCGCAAGATTTTTATTACAATAGATTTTATTTTTTAGATTGTTTTGCAAGAATACGTAGTGAAGGGACAGTTAGGACGTGTATGAACCTTCACATAAAAAAGTTAGAACACCGAAAGGCAATAATGGTATTTGAGAAATCACAAAATATTATACATCTCTACCTTGTGCGTATTATTATATCGCTGTGGATCCCCTTAACTCATCTTATAGATAACGTCATCGGGAAATTTACCAAATTAATGTTATTAAAAATTAGGGAAAAAACCTTATTCCACTTTGAGTCGTCATTCGGGGAATAACCGTTTGTGTACAGTGTTATTCCGAAATTGGTTAATAAGTCGTGCAATTTACATATTTCAATAGAAAATTACTAGAATTAACGGACCATGTTGTTGCTAATTTTTGGTATATTTACATTAATGAGTTTTATGAATAAAATAAAGGTATTTTTGATGTGTGGAAACATTTTTCTGAATATAAATATACTGTGCAAATTGTTATATCACTTTTCTGAAATTCTTATCAATTATTTCAAAAGAAAACTGAAATTCAAAAGAATTTTAATTTGAGAAAAGAATATTTAACTCAGATACTACTCCTATGTTCGCAATTTAAATTGTGCCTTTTCGAGACTTCTTGGTCATAAAAAATCAAGGAATAGGTAGTCCTGTTCCTTAATTTACTAGTCATGAAGGCTGCTTTAGTTTTTTATTTTAATAAAAAAATTGTTTTTACAGCTAACCTTTATTCATCAGACATTTTTTTGTTCAAAGATTCATTCTCTTTATTTTGGTTTCTATAAATTTTTCTATTTTGTACCACCATTTCTGAGCAACAGTGATTTTAAAATGACTTTGTAGAAAATGTATAATAGTAAAATTTAAATAAGAGCAATGTGCCTTTTATTAAAATTGTTACAAAATTTTTTTAATTCCTTGTTAACCAGAAACTTAAAAATCAGAAAAATGATTTTTGTGACAAAAAAGTCTACAAAAAGTAAAAAGCGTTACATTGCTGACATACTATACTGTATATAGTGATTCCCAGGAAAGATGACGATTACGACACAACAAAATCGTATGAACTAAAGGGCTGTTTACACGGGCAGGTTGGTAAGTGATTTAGTTACTTAACTAAATCGAAAAATAGACTGGATTCTATTCTACTTGTAACTTACCAACTTAATTTTCACTTAATAAAGTTGTCAATTAAGTTAAATTTAACTAAATCACTTACCAACTTGCCCTGTGTAAACGGCCATTTAGCCAAGAATTCCTAGTCAAATAAAGTGCCTCTTTTTTCGTCGGGGGTTAAAAACAAAGATAACCAATGTTTTCTTACTCTAAATTAAAATACACTTCATTTGACTAGGAATTATTGGCTTAGTTCATACGATTTTGTTGTGTCGTAATCGTCATCTTTCCTGGGAATCACTATAAGTAATTATTGTTATGTTAGGTGTAAATACAAATTTATTATAAAGCATTATTTTGTTTGAATTTAAATGATTAATGTGTTATTTCTATCTATTTTATTGACTTGCGAAACTAAACATTTAAATTTAAATAATGTCATTATAAACGAGCATTCATGCTTCGCATGTTTTCCCTTGACATTTAGTGGCTCGAGAGGAAATATAGTAAGGCACATGCATTACCTATACTACATCCCAATTTATTCACTAACGAGCATTCTTTCTCACAGAAATGAACATCCTTAATGCTTAACTATTCCCTAGCATACATTTCTTATTAATAGTTAAAATTAAAAAACAAAAAAAAATAGAAAAATAAAATAGAATTTTTTTCACCAAAGCAGTGAGCACCACATGCTCGCTGCAAATGAAAAGTCCACAAATTCAGTTCTAATAAATTAAAAATGTCAAGGATTTAACAACGAACTTTATTAAAAATTTCAAATTTTGAATAGTTTTATGTGGAAAATTGTAGATAAAAAAAACATATCAATATATTCTTGTGTTCCAAAGTCATTTTTATTTTTAATTTTGAATTTTAAAATTTTAATAAACATAATAGTCATAATTATAATTACCCTTTTAGCCTTGAAAATGAGTTAAATAAACTCGAAACGTCGGACAGTATAATTTGTTTAAACAGACCTAAAACTCAATAATTTTTAATTAATAAAATTTTAATATTTGTTTAATTTGAAATTTTGTTCTATTTGTTTAAAAATTTAAATTTAATTTTATGTAAATATTTATATAATTGTTGCTGCCAATATTTTATGTTATTGAATTGGCAGAATGGTTAATAGCTTTTACTTTTTGCAGTGAACGTCGACCAAGGTGATTGTGTGCAAAGCTATTTAGTTTCATATTTTATGTTTAAATTTGAAAATATTGGAAGTTTTTGCAAATAAATAAGTTGAATTGGATGTAAGTGGAATTTTATTTAATTAATTTGACTGATTTGTCCGAGTTTAGATGATTTTGAAAGTAGTTGTAAATTTTCATGGTTTAATTAAATATTTTTGAGGTAATTAATTAATTGGATGATTAGTATAGGTAATTTGGAGATGTGGAAATTCATTAGGATTAGAGAAAATTTAAATTACATTAAATTAAAAATTAAAAAGCAAAAATTGAAAGAAAAGTGAAATAAAAAGAAAATTGGACGGCGTTGACTACTAAGCAGAGAACCCTGGTTCGAGACCGAGTGAAGTAAGAACCGTCTTCCCTCGGCGGGCAATGGCAAACCACCGAGGTAATCTGCCTTGAAAACCCTTCGTAAAAATGAAGTGGATCGTCAAAACCTATCTTGGTACTGTGTAATGTTAATAAAAATGGGTGGCCCGAAGAATAATTGAGATTTTCTTGAAAATTAATTATTTTATATTTTGAGACCGCCGGGTCATCTTAATATATAATAAACTCAAGAGATCCACTCATTTACCACAAAATTAGGCTAACTTCACTTCAATATAATTACTTATTTGCTTTTTTTCCAAATATTGATTTCTAAATAAAATACTTTTTATAAATAAATAAATATTTACAATATTAAAAAAAAAAATTAGAAAACAAGTGCATTCTTGTGGAAACCCTGAATTATTAGAATATTAAATTTCCATAGACGTTACTAGCAACTATTCGCGAGTAGTTACATTTAGTTAAACTATTGATCCTCAACCTACTAAGAAGTCTACAACAAAGTGTAAACCTTACAAACACGTTAAATAATAAGGTAGTTTGTTTCTTCTTGCTTTCCGTTACTTGGTAAAAACGTTGAGTTTGGGTTATGCATGTATTTTTGATATTTCAATACCATTTTCACATAATCGCAGTTCAATTATTGTTCAGTATATTATTGTAAATCCATTTTTATTTTTATAAAAAAAAATCAGGGTCTCTTGGTGAGTGGTAGATCGTCCAAATAATCCAGGACATTCAATGATGGGCATCTACATCTGATTTCTAAAACTTCTTCTGGTAGTGTCTTCTAAAATACTTTCATTAAAAAAAAAGTGACCAAGTTTGAAAATTCAAATATTGCAAATAATTTAAGCGACCAAAATAGACGCAATTAGTGTGACGTCTGACTATATCCATACTCCCATATTCAAATTTGATTGTATACATCTACCACCTGTCTATTGATTCATCAATGTGATTGGATTCCCGTGTTGCTTGGATATTGTTTTACGTCACAGATAATGTCGCACATTGCATAATATTATATCATGAAACAATGATTCTGTTATAAATTAAAGCTATATGATACTTAAATTTATCAAAATATAAAAATATACCTATGAATGTTCTGGTTAGACTAACTATTTTTAATTTAAATACTGAACAAAGAAACTGGCATTGTAACTCTCAGGAACTCTATATGAGATTCCAAATAACGATTTAGTGGTCATTGAAGTGATATATTTAATTTTGCTTTCAACGATGGTTACTACTATTGTCGACCTATTACTAACCGCTTGTTGATGCAATGTTTATTTTGGATTGTACAGATCAGAGTGGTTGAAGTATAAATTGCTTTATAATTTAAATTAAATTGAGGAAACTCTTCTCGTGACAGCTTTCCACTCGTATTTCGTACTATATTACAATCATCTTCGCCAACAGCCATCATTTCTCAAAAGTTACGTGATCACACACTGACCAATCCGGAAGCACATGATGCAGTAGGTAATTAAAAATTCTGTTAATAAATTAACTCATCTCCGAGATGATAAATTTCGTAGTCTACCAAGCAAACATAACTTGATCGATCGTCATAGGTACCATATCAGTTCTGCGTTGGTAATTGTTTAAGGGAAGTTTACATTTTGAATTTTAATGCAAACAATATGAAATAAAATTAAAATATAATATATGAATGAATAACAAAATTAAAAATTTAAATATTTTTCTCCGTAGTTTTCCTTAACGCTTCCGGAGAAATATATGCGGTTTCCTTGCACACTTTTTTCATGTTGAAAATCTACTTTTGTATTGCAACATTGTAAGTTTATAAATAAGCGCAAAAAATTAGTTTATTGCTTTCCTGATTGTGTGTCGTGCATTAGATAAGGATGATTCACATCCTGCAAATTAGTAGTTTAGTTTGGTAGTTGAAGCTAAATATCTCACAGAACCATCTACATTAGCATTGGAGACATTGAAAAATGTTTATAGAAAATAAAATTTTGCATCTTAGGCTTTCTAATACGCACTCACGAATAATTAATATTTGTGTAATGTGATGAATTTATAATGTACGTATATATCCATATTATGCAACCAAAACAAGTGGATGTATGTATATTATATGATGATGAAAATATTAGATGTAATAGGGCCGTTCATTCAGGGTAAAATCTTACTTCAACATTATGTTACGTTATTAGCATAACATAATATTTGTTGCACTGTTATTGCATTGTAGATGCATTGTTATTATTTATTAACATAACATAATATTTATGGGTAGCGGAAATGATTCACTGGAGAAAATAAAGATTGGGACTCTCGGGAAAAGTTGAATTCAAGTACATACACGATTATAATAAATGGTTAGTTGAGGTTCTGAGTAATAAAAAATAGAGAATTTTCAAAATACTAAAATTATTATACAATTATTATTATTTGGAAAATTTTTTTTTATTATTTTTGAAAACCTTAATTGCAAAACCTATAAAGAATTCTTCCATTGCTAATGCGAAAATTTTGTATTATGAAAAGACTTTTTCCAACTTCGGATTCATCAATATTTTTAGTGATATTAAAATTTTAACATTAAAACTTCATTATATTGATCACGTTTTGCTTCCAAATGATGCCCAATGGCGTAATGCAATCTAAATGACACATTTATCATTAAATTTGACATTGGCTTCTATGTAAGGGGATTAAATTTAAGATAATACCGTCAGGTATATTAAGGATAATCCATGAAATACTGCATGAAGATGTACGAGTATGTTAAAACCTTTAGCTTATCAAAATAGTAACTGCAAGTTATAATTTATCCCTATTATAACCACGGGATTTAAAACCACATAAATTTGTTCTATTGTGTATCACAGAAAGAGTTCCGGTAATTTTTTGTTGGTATAAAGATCGAATAAAAAATTATTTCTATGCAAAATATATTTATTTACAGAAGTAAACTGCTTACCACTTGAAAAAAAAAACACTTAAAACTTGCGTACCTATAGTAACTTTATCAAAAGCTAACTCGGTGCCCCATTATTTGTAACATTAAATAAAAATAAATTAATTATGCTTTAAACCTTTTATTTATTTTCTTGTTGGATTCCAGGGTAATTAACTTTACACGACATGGCGTGTTTCTCTTTAACGTTTTCCTCGTGCTATTGACACTTCATTTTAATTTACATCAGTTAATCAACGCATTCTGCAAATTGAACGTAACATGCTATTTAAACCTTTCAATTAAAAAAAGTATCTTTCAGTGCAGCTGTCTTATCAGCATAAACGAGGTATCAGTATTTTCAATTTTTTTCATGGTTTTTGAAAATTTACAATAAAAAAAAATAACATTAAAATAAAAATAAACTGAAACCGTCAAGGGCTTTGGATCTATTTATGAAAGAAATATATATATCATTCGACTAAAGCCACTTACTTATTGATTTAATAACGTTTTTGAATTTTGAAATTATATAATTAATTCGTGTTCCACTTCAACCGTTAAAACTTATCTATACCTAATTGGTACAACTTCACATTTTTCTAATAACTTTTTATGAAACTTGATGTTTTTCTTCGTTAATACTTTAAGGTCCTTTTTTAATGTTGATTATTCATTTCTAATGACGCTTACAATAGCAAATGAAGCAATAAACTCTTGACGATTGAAGGGTTCTCACCCTTTAGTAATGAAAAGTTATTACGGTTTTTCGGTTTTGTTCCAAAACATTTTCGAGTGCAATAAGAATTTTCATACTAAAATCGATAGTACCATACCCATTAGGTTTGCTAGTTAAATTATGAAATTTGAACGTCAACGCAATTGATTAAACATTTTATAATTAACATGAATAATTAACGTTAACATACATTTTCAGGTTTGCAATTACATATTAATGAATTATTAATTTTTATTTGCATAAATTATGAGAATTGATCGTTTAGATGATTTTTTTCGTTACATTATTTCTAGTTCGTGCAAAACTATATTGAACGACCTTGGTAGTGTATTTTGAAATTATAATTGACCGACTGAAAGAAAAGTTTGCTTACTTTTTTCAGGTGTAAAAACCAAATCGCACTCCTGTAGCGAGTAATTTTTGATTACTTATTAATTAATTTAAATGCGATATGATTTATTTAAAATTTAAAAAAAAATAAACTTAATTTCGAAAATATTAAAACCCATCACTCGTTCGTTAATTAAGAAAACTTCTGGATGAAATTTTTTAAATTATTTTTCACTGCGCGTTAATAATCGAATTAAAAGTCAATTTTTGAATAAAAAAATAGGATTGGGCGGTCAATATAATAAAATTGTATTATGGTTATTCTCGGGGAAGTTTTATATAGTTATTTTTTAAGCTATAATTTTGAGTCTGGGCAAACCAATTTAAATCTCTCTTAAGAGAGCCATTTATATACGTTTTGTGACAATGTAATGTGTATGTTGCATATTTGAATAAGCAAGCTATCCATATCTTTTTTAAAAGCACATATTTGTGTAAGCATTATCATTTTGTGCAATTCAATATTAAAAAATTCTATTATATCTATATATTGAGGTTCCAGGGTTTATAATAATTTAAAAATAAACTTGATCGTAAAATAACTTTATTATGTATGGTTTGATTAAACACAATTGGTTCAAACATTTTGTCCCCATGGTACTCCGGTTAGATTAGATTTGGGTTTCCCAGCGCCTAGATTAGTTTTAAACAAGAAATTATAATTTAATAAAATAAATAATAGGGTAAAAAGCTAAAACAATAATAATAGTGTAAATGCTCCCAAATTTAAAAACATTTTTTGATAAATTTCTTAGCTGAACAAGATTTGTAAATATCTCGACTAACATTTGGTGGCGGATTGATTAAGTTGGGCAGGTGGTACGTTACTGTGTACATACGTAACAAGAGGCCGAGTTATCTAGAGCAGAAGTGCTGACGTCGGTGAACGATGAACAACGGGTCGATAACTCGTCTGATCTCATAGAAACACCCCTTTTTGTATTCTCTATTGACTTTAATCTAGTTTAATATGTCAAAAAGATAACACGTGTACTTAACCAGCACCACTCTTGTTGAAATGACAGTAAATAGCAAAATCGCAGTTGAATATTAAGTCATTTAATTAATGTGGTACTTCCAAAGGACCCCGATAAAACGTATTATAGTCGATTCGAATAATCGAAAAGAATAAGAAAACCTAAACTCTTGAGCAGATATAGGTTTTGAAGACCGGATTGATAAATCGAATCTGTCTAATATGCAAGAAAATGGTTGAATACAATTTACGATTTCGGGACATTGTTGGCCTAAATAGTTTTTGTATTGCTATAGAAATTAAACAGTTTTCGATAAAAAAAATAATACATTTATCGTAGGTTGGGTAATTAAATTCCGAGGTTCATAAAAATATTGTTAGGCACATAACATCTGTTTTTCGTGCCGAAATATTAATATTGCAAGATTTAATTTCACGAAATTGTTTTTAATTTAACTTTTACTATCATTAATAACAAAAACTTTAGAAACAGATTGAATTGCCCGAAGCAGAATAAGTATTTAATGAAAATCATCGGCGTATCGGGTAGGTACCTATAGTCGGAAACGTAATTTTTGATGAAAAATTTAAAACTCTTAAAAAACAAACATTACAGAAGCTAGAACGAATAAAATTTATCAGAGTTCGGCGAATCAAATAAAATGCGAAAATTGTATATTTCAGCATTTCATACAACATATCTGACAGCTTACTAATATTATTTCACAAACTCTAGGCGTGGAAAAGAAACAGAAATATTTGTAGGAATGGAATATTTTGCAATACGTTCCACTCGATTTTAAAGTACGTCACGATTTTTGATTATTGCAATTTTCTGCTTTGATTTATCTTGCATGTTTGACTAACTTTGACGATTATTTACGACTTAAAAGGCGAGATTTAGTGATTTTTCTACAAATGAGTACCCACTGTACCGAAAAACTTATATATATTTTCTTTGTATCTTTAAGTTGCAAATTTATATGGGTAAACAGAGCCGAGGCCCTTGGAGAATAGGAAAAATTGCAATTACGTAATCGTTACGTTACGGCAACGTTAAATAAAAATTGCTTGCTGAAATGCCCTCCAGGGATTATAAATAAACATAAAAATTTAAATATTTTTATGGAAATGCAAAAGTAAAAGGAAATTGTTAAATAATCTGGAAATAAACAGTAATCCGACTTATTATAAAGCAATTTGGTGTGACAATCGGAACGTGAGTGCAAAAAATAAAAACAACGGCTAAATGTATTCTTTTAATGTATTTACCAATAAAGATAAACGAAACAGTAAAAATGCCAGCACAAATTCTGTTAACGATTATCTTGCGTTCCCGATAACGAGATAATATAACTCATACCCATCTTGAAAACCACCTAGTAGAGAGATGTAACGATTTCTCGCAATCTTTCGAAATTGGTGGCGTATCTTGGTTTTATAAGAACACAAGACGGTAATATACCTGTTATATTACGTGTTAAAACAACCAACTAAAACGAATCTAATTCATCCCTTTCGAACGTTCTCCACATATTTCGCTTTTATTACTTCATCGATACGTCTATCTACCGAATTAAACTTGGGTCATTTGAATTTTGGCCATTAAAATATTGCTTTCGACTTCATTAATTTCTCAGTTTTCGATGCAATAGAACGAGGATACTGCATTATGCAATATTTTTGCCGCTTTAATCTTTGCTCTTTTATTGGTTGCCGTTAATAATTGCGCTAATGTACTGCAATACTTCATTTTGTTGTACTCGAGCTTGCAATGTACTGTAAATTATGTACTCGTTTGTG
This sequence comes from Cantharis rufa, assembly GCA_947369205.1. Lineage (NCBI taxonomy): Eukaryota > Metazoa > Arthropoda > Insecta > Coleoptera > Cantharidae > Cantharis > Cantharis rufa. Next base: position 17,606,466 of record OX376307.1, on the reverse strand, counting down.
CCAACTAAAAAGCCGTATGTACACTAAAATCTCTTTGTTATTACAAAAATAAACACGTGAAAAAAACGTAATCGATTTTTGGCCGGTTTACAAATTAACCCAAGCAATTCAAACCTTACAAAAAAACTTTGGACTTTATCCAACTGTAATGCAAGTTAATGGTAACATAGCGTAAATTTTCTTTTTTGTGGAGGTAAAAGTAACGACTGACAATATAGCAAAAATAATAATAACAAGAAGCGCGTGCAAGTATTATAAAAAATTGACGAACATAATAATATTTACGTTGTGAAGCAAATTCGCAGTTTAATGTAAATTTTAACCTTCCATTAATATTACCTGCGTTCGTTATTTACAGCTACGTTCCATGGCTTTCATTTACTACCCTCACGAAACATACAATTATCTGTTTGTTTATCTGTTCATTCAAGTATTGTAATTTCACACCCCTATTTCTTATCACTATTACAAAGATATTACTAATATTAGTGTTTATAAAGACAATATTTTAACGACACCTTGGCTGGCTCGTAATTATAATAGAACGCATTCGTCTTGATTAATCGCATAAAATTTAAATGAGTCGTTTTATGAAATCTCAAGGCAACGCCTTTGTTTTGCTTTAAGCGCTTTTCCCAAAGAGATTAAGTTCAAATATTTGATTTTTATTTTATACGTAGTTACCATCAATTGCTCAAGGTGCGGTTTGTGCTTAACTGCGAAGGAATATTATTACTTTTACCACACACTTCTCTATGCTCTGCCATAATTAAAACGTTATTTAACTTTGTTTTAAACATTAGTATATAACTTTGTTATTTTATTGTTGTAATAATCAGTAATGCAAGTCGAGAAGCAACAAACCATCGGAAAACTTTGTAGCTTTTACAAAAATAATACAACACAATTAATTTTACAGTCGTTAGTTGTTTCATCAGCAAAATGTGAGAACATTTATTTGCCATTTCAATTACTTTGTGCCATCAATTTATAGAAAGATCTACCGAGTTAAATGCTGATACAGACATTTTCTTAATTATAAATTCGTTAATTAAAGTAAATTCTATAATTTTCTTTATGTCGTTTGAAATAATTTCAAATTGCTCTGAAATGAGAAGAAAATTATAATGCACGGTATAAAAAAATCTCTTCTCTGTGTTATTCTAACCACCACAGGCATAATAATTGTGTGCAGAGTTGTAATCACTGTTTATCTTTGCTGAAATAACGTACTGGTATATTTACTGACGTAATTGTTTGTATGTTATATACTAGGTACACGCCTGTGTGCGTTCCACAAAATTCTTTTTTTATTACTTCAGCCGAATTTTTAAATTTTATATTTTGCCTTACATTATAATCCAGGCAATGAATGCTCAAAATAGGGGTCTAGAAGAAAATGTCGAGATTCCAATTTTTGACTTCGGGGCTGTATTTGGACTAGTTAGGAAATAAACCTACTAAAAGTCCCCCTTACGAGTATAGGTGCAAGAAAGCATGAAGAAGCTCTAACTAAAATGTTGTTCTATGTAAAATTGAGGCTGATAAAATTTCCTACAAAAATCATTTTACTTATTTTACTCCTCGTGAACTTGTGAAATCGTAGATTTTTAAGAAAATTTATCTCTTAACTTCTTTATCTTTTGTTTAAAACAAAAGTCTTTTTAAAAGTAGTTTTAGAGCATTAAATTTTCTTTATTATTCCATATATTATTTTAAATTGATCAAAAACCACCTAAGTTTGGTGGTTAACTAATCTAAATACAGCCCTGAAGTTAAAAATTGGAATTTCGACATTTTCTTCTAGAAACCAGAAATACTAATCGAAAATTAAGTAGACACTTAGACATTTGGTATTTGAATTTTCATATTAACTGCAAATTAAAATAAATTAAAACTTCAGTAAAATCATAAATAAATTAAATATAGTATAAAATTATAATATTACACATAGATAGTCATCGGCCTAGTAAGTAGGCCGACCAACTGCTGACGCCTAGTTAAGTACAAGATATCCGTACGTAAGAAGTCCGTACTCGATATATCCTTAATTTTATTTCGGGATTTTCAAGTTTTGTTTAGTTTCTGTATTGATTTGTATGTATATGCATGTTAACTTCTGCTACTGGACAATAATTACAAAATAAAAATATTGAAAACTTTGACACTTGACTGTCAACCGTCTGGAACATAAATTTCTTTCTAAATAAAACTTTATTTTGAGAAATAATAACAGAGTTTATCAAAACAAATTACTTTAACTAGAGAATTGAAAGTTAAATTGAAAGTAGAAAATGCACCTCGGGGGTCAATTTTTTAAAATTTGTGTTTTGAAAAGGTATATGGTTTGTGGTTTGAAACAATAATAACCATGGAAATCAAATACTTCATAAAAGCATTTCTCTCATTTCTATTGTTTCAAACCACATGCGTTTTCAAAACACTAATTTTCAAGGATCCTATTACAATTTTTTTTTTAATGTTGGGATTTTCACAAGTCTCTCATTTATTTAATATGACAAATTTTGTCGTCCTTTTTAAATATTCCTAATCCTGCATTATTAAATTTTGTATTAAATATAAATTTTTAAATCAATGTTTTTTCAATTAATTCTTTCATAATTATTATTTGATAAAATAAATATATAATAATAATTTACACTTAAAAGTGAGCTATTTTTGTATATTTGGAATATTCATACATTATCCGATTATTTCACAATTTGTTGAATAATAATCGTAACATCGTTATGGATCAATTTCATACTTTTTTGAATAATTTGCGCATAAAATAATATCTGTGTAATTCCGGTTTTCGTTTTGTTTTGACCATACATTCGTACTATTGCTATTTGCTTTTTAGTCAAACAAACACTAAAAAGATTTGCCTATCAATTTTGTTTTTGTATTTTTAAAAAATATAAACAATTTTTTTTTACTGGCAAATTAATAATTCGAAAACATAATTTAAAAAAACTATGACGATAATATTTGAAAAGCACCGAAGCCCTATCGATATATCACATGGATGTTTTTCCTAAAGTAGCTGAGCTTGGTACTTTTTTATAAATTTACAAAAAAAGCTTTAGGGTTTACGCAGCATCGGTTTATCAATCTGTCAGTAGCAATAATTATTGAATTGTTTTGAATAAAATTCAAAGAACATTCCAAAATGAAATTTTACGCCTCAGTGTTTACAAAATAAAAAAAGTTTAAATTATCGATTAGGAAATAAAATATTTAAATGAGTGTAATTGGGTATCGTTAACTTGGAGTAGAAGTCAACGATGTGTGGTAAATTTGAAGCAGCGACTAGATGGAAAGTCGTGCTTTATGAAATTGCTTCGAACCTTTGCAAGGCCGTGTCGCAAATTGCATTAGTGGCCGCATTGTACCAAACTCGGAAACAAGATCAGACAGTGGAAAACTGCCACCCCCGTTCATTGAATTAACACCGCCACTTTCTTGTTTGCAATAACTTTTGCTCTTACTGTAATAGTACGAATCAGTTGAATTAGGGAGAGCCTCTGAAAAACAGACTTACCCGTATGGCTTGTTTTGTACTCGAACAAGTCTTTCTAAATGTATTCGTTTGCTTACTGTAAATTGACAAAAAAAAACTAAAATGTCGTGAAAGTTTCATTTTCAAAATTGCTTCCGTTCGCTTATTTACCAAAATATTCGATTAATTTTTTCTGAAAACATTAGCGCCTTTTTGCAGTTTAAAAAAATGTAGGTTTTATATTTTTAAAAAATTCAGTTTCTTCTAAAACCGATTAAGCTCCCTTTTGTGGTTTTTCAGCGCTACAAGTGAGCTTAATGAGCTTCTTCGTAAACTAAAACTTATTTTCTGAAAATAATACCGCAGTTGGCAACTTTTAGGTCTAAACTGTTGTCGTGTGACTTTATTTTAAAAAATTTTCCTTGCAAACTTGGGGAAAAAATTTAAATAAATTGAGCTTTCAAATTCGCAGAGTTGGTTTTGAGCCCAACCAAACTTGCGGTTTGTGATTTTTATGAAAATCGCATTTATACAACTTTTCTTTAAAATTGGTGTGTTTGCTATTATTAAAGTTAGATTAATGAAACATTTTCGTGGAAAACTAAATATGAGGTTAACGATATTTTCTACAAACTAAAAATTATTTTATGTGGAATAAATTGTGATATTTTAAGTGCATTTTTATAGTTTGAAAAACGTAATTATCCAAAATAAAAATTGAAGTACCTGCTGCTAAGTACTACTTTGAGCAAAATCTCCTGTTCGTTTGAAGCTGCGTTTCATAAAGGAAACTAGCAACATTATCCAACAGGAAACTGTAATAAAGTTCCTCATTGATGTGTATATAAATTGATCGCCAATACAGCAAAAGGATATTTAAAAATTATATCGTTATGAACGGTTAATAAAAATAAATTTGCGCATTTTTAACCGAAACGTATTTTTCATTTAAACAAAGAAATAATATAATTTTAATTGTTAGGTACCTACTACACGGGGAAATAAATGAGAACATTAATGAGAATTTCTGGTAATTTTTAATTGTTAAATTAGTATTTATGTATTTTATAAACAAAACAGGCTATTTCGACTAGATTGTATTAAAGTTAATCGGGGAGGTAGCATAAATCTCAATTATGAACATTGTAAAAATTCGAACTTTTGCAAGAAACGTTAAGGTAAAAGCAAATTTATTTTTTTGCATAAAAATACAAATTTTGTATATCGGACCAAATATCTGATTGTTTTATGATTGAGGAACACCAGGATCGTTTTGGAATTGATTGATGGTTTACAATGAGAAATAGAAAACCTTAACATTTTTCTTGAATTTCAAGTATTTTCCTTTTTATATATCAAAATATAAACGACGTAGATTTCGAAAATTTTAATACAAATATAAACATTTAGCTGGGTTAATATTGAGCATCGGGCCACAATGCAGTATCTACTGTGAACTATGCTATATATACATAGTATAAAGGAATACATAAGCCCGGATTTGTGGATCTTAGAGTCCTTAATTCACCGGAACTAGGATTAGGTTTAAGAAATAATATACATATATATTCTCAAGGATAACTGTTTTGATAAAAAACAAGTCATAATATAAGAAAATCGATTGTGCTATAGATGTATCTTTTATTGATTTATTTTTATATTTTTTTTACCTGAGTAAATTTCTTATGAAATATTAAAATATCTTGCATGTACAATATTTAATCAAAACTTTACTGCCATATCTAGTTTATTCGATCAAAGTAAAATTCGTAAAGCGTAAAGGAATCCTATAAATAATTAACTGGAGCTGAAGCCAAGCGAAGTAATGCGAACCGTCCATTATGACCTGATGAAAATTGTACTTGGTTTTCTATACTACACGTTTTACTTGGTCTCGTAGGTTTAACTTCTTTAACATGCATTGTGAAAATGTGATGCCAAATAAATATGCATAATATGTTGTAGGAAATTTTAATGCTTAATTTAAATAAATTAACAATGCTGAACCTATAATACATGTACGATGGCCGACCTTTATACATCATTTATAAGCTGAAAATTAATATATTACGAATTTTTCTTTTCTTTCAGTATTTTTTGTTCACTCCGGCCGCTTTCTAACAGAAAAAAGTTCCAGCATTTCGAACCGAGTACCTCAGTGTTAGCAGTTGATCGACAGTGGCAATATAACACATTTATTGAAAACAATTTTTAAAGTCTTAAGTTAATAAATTGTCGTAAAGGTAAAATTAAACTGAAATTATTTAATCTTTCTATGAAAAGGTATTAAAATTTGCTAACACAAAAATATTCACTTTTATGCAATTACAATTGTCTTTCTAAAATCTTTTTCCAGCTTTAAATCTAATTAAATCAACGACGTAGAAAGATTAAATACGAACCCAATATTTTTCATTAAAACAAAGCTCAACGAAGTCTACAGTCTACAATTTTTTAAGATTATCTTATTGTGAATTTTTTGGCATCAGAAAATTTAATTGTCTTAGATTAAAGAACGAAAAGTATTCATTTATGAAAATCTTGCCTTTCCACGGTTCTTTGGATATTGAAACTAGCGCTGATGCTGCAATAATAATAATATTCATTTTTAAATATTTTTTTTTTTAATTTGAATTTAAATTTCATGCTTTGAAAAATACAAAAATCTACAAATACATGTACATATGATTAAAGAAAGCTCGACGTTCTTGTATTTGCAAACGAGAATCTTTTTATTATGCATCAAATTTTTTGCTTTTCGTTATTATTTTACCCAAAAAATTACTAGAGATTTAAAAAACAAACCATTTTTATCTTGTGGATAACTTAACTTGTTATTTAAAACAGTAAGTTAAATATGTAGTACGTACTATGTGACTCTAAAATGTTCGTTTTTGTTTACATTCTGCACCTGTAAAATAGTTGGTAACCTCATATAATGCAGTATAATAAAAAATGCATTAGTACAACATTAAAGTTGAACGTGTTCTAAACTTTTTGTGTAGTCACATGACAGTGCAGTTAAACAAGCTACTTTTAAAAGGCAGGTGGTTACGGCTACAAGGTACGTTTAATTGTACTAAATAGTAGCTTTTCAACTACTTTTTTACGAAGGATGTTTTGTAGGCGATTTGCTCAGCGGTTGAGCTCTCCACTGTTTAGTTAAAAGTAAAGATAACTTATATTGCAACCAACTACACATGAAATTCTCTATTCCAATGTAGGCAGTCGTAGGGTTTAAATATACCCAAACCTTTTTTAATATTTAGTTCTTGAAACCACACTCAACTGCAAAATGTTTAGAAGCGAAGGATTATAAGGACAACAACAAAATGTAATTTTAGAATTTCTCTGAAGAATTGTAAACCGATTATTTCGAATTTTATCCCACTCTAATGATCAGCACAGTTTTTGTAACAACATTGTAAAAGTCGGTGGCGTAGCTATTATTGAGTAAAGTGTGGCAATGCCCCAGGGCTCCAGAGCTTAGGGGTCCCGGAACCCTTGGACAATTCCAAAACTACTTTCTTGAGATAATTGAATAATTTTAATTTAAGAATAATTTTTATAATAATAAAATCATTTTACAAGATTAGTTTATTTTCTGTCCTGAAAATAAAAGGATTTATTGTATTGATGATTGGATCAAATAGAAACAGAGTTCCATTTATATTAAATATTTTATTCTTGTTTTATTTTAAGCGAAAGAGTCCTGTTTTACATTTTAATTATTGTTATACCGGGCGCACTTGAACTCGGATATGTTAACCGGTCACAATTTGAATGCCCTTCTGGTAGTACGGAATAACACGTGAATGCGTTTGAATTTCGTTTTCTAAACACATTGTCGAATTAATTTAAAACGTTTTACTTCTAATTAAATTTGTTTGTCAAAACCAGTCAACGAAAAGCCTAATTAATTATTTAAAGTTTCAATTAGACGCGCTCAGAAATTCGAACTTCAAGTGGTCACCCAGTACGCAGTTGTTATGACCACACGAATCGAGGTTAATTGAAAATTTATCCTTTTGGTATGGAACCACATCTTACATTTATTAATCGGTAGACCCCTTTGAAATAAAATAAAATAATCAAATTTTTAGTGTCGATATTCTCTGAATGAATATTTATAAATTTGTCGGATTTTGTGTTCGACAAAGTTGTTGAAATCTAAATTTTCACGATTTAGTAGTTCACAGGGGCTTCATCCCATTTCATATTCTTTTGCATTCAAATAATCTACCTTTTCGAAACCTAGCTCAATTTATGCGTGTTCCAATATTCTCCAAAAGGAAAATAGCACGAATAGTCGAGAGAATAAGTCGAAAATGGAGCTTTTTATTTGCATCTGTTTTTTTTGAATTCCAATCATGCAGACGTTTGCTGCAATTTTTTAAAATTTATCGACTCTCTGTGAAAACTATCAAAATAATAAACTCATAATTAATCTATATTTTAAGTGAAGCTACCTTTCAAAACGATCCTGATGATTGTGCTGTCTTTTGGTTGAGTTTCACACCAAATTATTTCTTAGCGATTAACCAAAATAGAAATAATCGATTCAATCGTAAGATTGAACAAAATCGTCCGAGGTTTTATCAAAATGTAATTTGAATAAATATCCGCATTTTGTCGAATATAAAACGGGACCTGCAAATTTTCAACAATTTACTCGCTCAATTTCAAATTATAATTTTAGACAAAATTTAAAATAAAAAATACCCTTAATAATATTTAACAAGATTTTTGCTTTTCAAAAAAAATTCCCCATCACAAAGAAATTTATCGCTTTTCGATATTCCATTTCAAAGTGTATTCTTATTCATTCAAGTGCATGTTGATGCTAGCGAATAGAATAGCGTATTATTACATTTGATTTTCTATTGTAAAATGCTCCAAGCTCGAACTTGAGCTTGTTAAATTTTTATTTTTATTTTAATATTTTAAATTAGTTTTTCAGTAAAATGAACCACTTTAATTATTTTTAACTGATAGAAATACTTAAACTTGGAAAATCACCTTACCGTCTATTGCGTTACCCACAGCAAAAATTGTGTTTTTACCAAAAAGTAGTTTGTTTTCCATTTACATAAAAAATAATAAGCAGGTAATACCAATGGTTTTTCTTATTTTGAAATTCAAACTGGTTCGCTTTATGCTAAACCCTGGATTAGTTTTCCCGAAGTCTGGTGTTTTAAAATGTACGAAAGAGTTGGTAATAATTAATATACCTTCAATTTTAATTTATTAAGTTAATTTGTTAATAACAACCATTATTTTTACTCTGGGTAATATTAATGTACAGTAAAATTTTTTTGAAAATGTGTTAATTGCTATTAAAACCTGTTTTATATTTAATTAGTGTTAATGGAAGCTTTTAACTTGACTGCTCGGATAGAAATCATAAACTGAGCTTAGGAGAGACTTAAGGATGCCATAGAGAAAAGCACACCGATATTAAGTTCGACTTAATTATGCTTGTTTATTAGGAATTAATACGGAATCAATTTATTTGTCATCGAGATAATTTTGTTAATATTTAATTGTTAATCTGATTATTTATTCAAATTTTCTTACCTTCTCTCTAGAAGTTAATGATCAACCATTGAACTTTAATCTGAAACAAAAATAAAACTATTTTAGTATAATATCGTAGCAATTACTAAAAAATTTAATTTTCAGGCACAAATTAAATTTGAGTATCAGATACTTTGAAAGTCATAAAACCGAAAGCTGCGTACACAGCCGAAACGTGTAGAGTAAACGATCACATTATATAACTATTATTCACATCACATCTACATTAGAGCTTGAAAATTAAGTAAAATAATTGCAGCTTCTTGTATGCTAATACGACATAAGCTAACGGTTCACAATTAAAATTAGAGTAAAAATTGAAAACAATCAAAATATTTATTAAAGTTTCATGGAATTTCAATAAAATAATTAGCGAATTGTGGATAACAAATTTTATCACCGACACCGGCTATCATTAATATTTCAATTAACTTTTTAAACTCGTAAAACAGAACATTTTACTATATTTGACTCTTCATCGGCTGCTTTATGTGTGTAATAAAACTTTATAATAAATTAAATAGAAACAAATTTATCGCTCGAATGTAGAATTTAAACGCAATATTCTGCAACAGAACCAATAACTAAAAAACTACATAATAACCGGAATATTGTGCATTTAAATAACTTTTTATTAATAAAATAAAATTAAGGCTCGAAATAGAGGTCTGAAATATAGCTACCTCGCTCTTAATTTTTAATTGTCGATTTTCGGTCGATTAATTGTCGTAAATTGTTAACAAAGCAATTAACTTGAAAATTACTTAAAATTTATGATTTAAAATATATTTTAAATTTGGAAACGAGCTTGTATTGTTAACTATCGATAGGTTTGGATAAAGAACTGACCGCGATGTTAGTTGAAACCGGTTGGTTCGTTATTTAAAATTATTTGGATAATTGTTCTTTGATTAAATAATAATTGCAAATTAAAAACGGGTTAACTTGTAAATTTATTTGGAGCAGGTGTATTTGATGGTTACTGCCCGTTTTATTTGTGTTTATGATGCGGTTTTTATTTGTCTCATGATTTAGGGACTCGCTGCTGTGGTTAAAAAATAGATTTATCGATAAAATTGTCCGGCGCGATAAAATACACCGAGTTAAAAACTTAATTGGATCGTGATTATATATAAAACCAAACCTAAAATTGATACCTTACGAGTACCAACAGAGTTGCGGTTAAATTTGTCACGTATTATGTTGCAAATAAACAAAACCGGGAGGGTACTTGTTATTTTATTTAAGTCACCGACATTAAAATTTACCGTATTTGAGTCCTTGTTTATTGTTGCAGTTTAAGTTAAATGTCCTAGAGAATTATAAGTTTTAATGAGCTTTTACAATGAGTTGTACGGTTAATTTTTCTTTTGTTGTTGTTACTAAACTTGAATATTTAATGTAAAAGTAAATATTTAGTATAATATAATAAAGTTTACGCTCGAGTTTTACAAGTTTACATTTTTTTTACTTGGAAAGAGGTCTGTTGTTGAAGGAAAGTTCGACTTTTCGATTCACCTCCGTAGAAATCTAATTAATGTCAAGTCCTTTATTATGTTTTAATTAACTACATTAATTTTAGTCTGGCAATTTTTAAACTTCACTTGTTAGTAGTTGTAATTAATAATACTCTAATATTTTTAAAGTTTTAGCCGGATAGCTAAAATATTGCTCGGCGATTTATTGCTCTTTAATTAGAAACATTGCTAATGTTGAGATTAAAATGTTTAACCGGAATTATATTTATTAACCCACTGGTGTTTTAATTAAAAGCAAAAATTCTATTTGGCATTTGAGAGAGCAAATTTTCACGTTTCACCTTTTGGAAATCTGATGCCGAGAATTGGCCGGTATTAAAATCCACTCTTCCGTTTCCAAAAGATAAAATCTCAAGAACTGCAAGCTTTCACAGATTATCTTATAAAAGTGGGCCTACAAAATAGGGCATAACAGTGTCTTAATGGCCATTATCAAAGTTTATAAATGTTAAAACGTTACAAACATTAATTCCATTTTAAAATTGCACTATCCGTGATTTCGACGTCGTTATTTGTGTAGGTACTTAAAACTTCCCTTAATTTTTATGATCGCAAACGAGTGTATACGGTTGTGAATTTAATTGTCTCCTTTTATAACTTAATTTGCTAGTGAGCGTTTCGAACCCAATAAAAAATTATGCTGCATCAATTTTGCGGTGGTAAAGTAAGTTTGGGAAGTAAAATACGTTACCACTTATTTCAGATAAACAATAAATTTGTGCCGAGTTTGAGTAACTTATCCAATATAGATGCAAATGTCACCTCATCAAATCTAGACCATCATTCAAGTATTCTATGCTGTAGAATACGTGGTAAACTTACACCAGATCACGTTTCCTAAAAGCCAAAATAGATTTCCTTCAGACGCAAAATCACAGTAATCTAAGATGTTGATGAGAATGCATTACGAAATTATTCCAATGCTAATGGAGGCGTTATGAGACGATCTAGCTAAAGTCTCTTGTTGTTCGAACTGCTTACGTTCTACCACGGTATCTACTTAAACTTAACTCCATGTCTTATTTGGCATGGTAAAAGCTGATTATTAATAACGCGGTTCCGAATTTCATTCTGGAATGCATAAATTTTACTCGAGTATCTTGCGAGAGTAACTTTTAACTAAAACTCGCACACTTTGATATGTTAATTTACATATTATTTACAAAACTCTTTGATGGCGAGAACAAATTATTATTTTAATGGGAATTGTAAATTACGAAAACATGGCAAGGACGATGTACTACATTCCAATTTCGTCACTTCTTATCAGTGTACGTGGTGTCGGCTGCGACAAACTGTCACCATAAAACGTCACGGTGAAGCTCCCTTAAAGAAAAGACAATTTCTTGATAGTTAATTAGAAAAGCAGTTGTGCTCAACTTTTAATGTTTAATGCTTTTAGTTTCGGAACGAAAGGGGTAGTTTCTAGAAGTCACTTCAAGAAGTGCACTTTAAAAATATGGTTCTTTTTTTAATAAAGTTTGATAGTTCGGTAAACTAACTTAACTAAAAAAGTTTAATGGTACTTTTTATATTTGAGTGATTTGTTGTAAGTACCATTAAGGTTATGGGTGCATAAATTTTGACTGCTTTTATATTAGAAAACTTTTTTGAATCTATCAAGTCCTCAAAATTTACATACCATTCTGTCTTTCGGCATCACACAAAATTGCTAAGATAAAAAAATTATCGGTATCGCGTGGGGTCGGCACAAATGAACAAAAATTATTGATTAATAATGGACAAGGAACGCTATTAGGCGCCAAATATCTTAGCGAAATATTTCCGAAATTAATTTATCGATTACAATAATACCTACCAGCTACCCAAGGCACACATTTTTACTAAGAAAAAAAAACAAACATTTTTTTAAGGTTATAATTGCTCAAACAAATGACATTTTTAGTAAACACAAAAAAAATAGCTAAAACTGCGCGTTTGGAGTTAAATATCATAATTCTGCAATTTCAATGTGGAAAACTAACAAGCATGTCATTTATACCACTTTGTAGTAAATATAACCTCACCACCCTAACTAAAAGGGTGCAAATGTTGACGGTCATTAGTCTTTAGTAGTGGTAAGACTTAATGTCTTTGAAACTAATACCACATATAAACTTCACTAATAATAAAACATTTTCACATTTCTACAATCCTAGTTAGTAAGTAACCTTGTATATCACTACTAAATCTCAAGATATTTACAATGTTTAAGTTGACAAATAATAGCGAGTTTGTCAACTTGAAAACTAATTTTGAACTTTCAACGAGAAGAGAAACTATCTACTTAAATTATATTTTGTTAAAAGTTGGTACGAAGCATTTCGATTATTAAATTAAACAAGTTAGACATTTAAATTGCACATTCCACTAGACATGTTTAAATTTAGAAAATTCACAACAATGACGAATCCACCTTTCCACTATTAATTTATCTAAGGGAAAAGTAGTGTATATATTTAGTATTTGTATACAGTATATCTACGTGAAAACGCTACAGCTTTTACTCGTATGAACCTAACCACACTTAATAAGTGTGGTTAGGTTCATACGAGTAGAATTTGAATTAGGGTTTATTACTATACCGGCACTCTTTCGTGCTATTGTAACATATTTATTTTTTAAATCACATTACTTGCCGAAAAATAAATATTATAAGGAAACAATTTGTATATTTCGAAAGTTAAAGCTAAAAAGTGCAAATACGTTTTTACACTTTTAATGGTCAAATCTTTTCACGTCACGTATCTACAACAGAAAACGGATTTCGACACAAATACGTGTAAGGAAGTATAAATCAACAATTTTTCCATTTCCATTTTAACGTGTTTGTTTTAGCACTAAATTATTTTGATTTTTCTTCGACACTGTTCCCTATATTTTCTGATTCCGCTAATTTTAAAATCACACCGAATCGAAGGAAGCGCGCGAGCAAATAGCAAAGATTTAATAAAAGAATTGGTTTCTACCAAATTTAACTTCAAAACATACAAAGCAAAGCAAAAAATATCATTTTATGGAATAAGGTGTTTGGTATTTGTTTGAAGTTAATAAAAACTGGAAGAGTTCTGTGCGCCAGCACATCAGAAACGTCACACCGTGATTGTCTCGTTTTATCTTTATTAAGTTATATAACAAGAAAGAGAGAAAAATGTAAAATATATTTTATTGTGATGCTCATTTGTTTGTGTTCGGAATACTTAAATACACGGTTCAATTTCCTATTCGGTTCGATTGGTTATATTCATCACGTACATTTCTCGTCTGCCTGCTCAAAGACTTGGGGTTTGTAGATTACAGGTGCTTACGAGGGCAAATTTTATTAATCTCATTTTTGATTCTCGTCAATCTTGTTTTTAAATAAATTGACAATTCCGGATTATTTACATGTGGCGAGATATTCGTTTGTTTAACGAAAAATGCTGACGAAATGCAATAAATTAAATTGAAAATAAATAATGCGGTGATATATTATAACAATGCATTGATAATCATATAAATAAAAGCAATCAATGTCACTATAAGTATTAACAGATACCAATTCCAACGATGAATAGAGAAACTGATACAGCCATTGTGTTTTTCTATCAGCGTTATTGTGCCAGAATAGGGAAGCATTTAAGGGAGTGACAGAATACATCAAGCATAATTCAACTTCTCAAAGATAAGATTATAGCTTTGAGTATGTACACTTTTTCTACAAAATTTATGTATTTTCCTCAAGGTACGATTTTAACATTTAAAATTTCAAAGATTCATGATTTTATTAACATTTAAACAAAAGTGCTTTTTGAATTTTTAATTAAAAAGCCCAACGAATGCTTTCTTTCTTAATTGGAATTTAAAAACAGGTATCCACATCTTTTTAATTATTTCACTTGCTTATCGTAAAGACTATAAGAGTAAAACATAATCTTAGAGAGATCACGAAAGCCACAGCAAAATTGAAATAGGTTTACGAAGAATGAAATATAGCGGCACATAATATAGACCAATCATCGAACTTTATTTTATTTTTAACAAAAACTGAAGGCCTTTAAAAGCTTTATATGTACTGCCATTTATATTTCACAGCCTGCTAAACTATTTCAATTTCTGCTGTCTTTCGTGGATTATTATGGTTTATATAATAAATAACGCAGAACTCTTGATACCAAGGGTGTAACGGTAATATAGGTAGTAAAGGAGATAGATACCTAATCGAAATCGGTTTACGTGTTTCGGTTGCGCTTGCACTCTGCATAAACCAACCTTTAGCTTAGTTAAACAGTGAAGTTTAAATGCAGTGTACAATTGGATAGAAAAGCGATGAGAGATAAGACGACTTAGCTGACGATTGTTTTTCGTCTCGATTGTTCACAGTGGCGGACTGGCAGCAAACGAAAAATTGATTAAGAATTGAAAACGGGCAAAAATCATTATAAGATGTTTTTTTAAAAACTGATGAACCTAAATCCATGTTACTTTATAATAAATCTACCAATAACGGAGCTTAAGTTTGGTCACACGACTAGAGCTTTCCGCAAATATTCCTATTATTTACTTTATAGGTATAAAGCTGCCGAAAGCCTTAGGTTTAAGGTCTTTCGAAGATCCACGGAATTTAACGAATAATGAAATATAATATAAATTATTAACCGGTGAAATGAATATTAGATCAAAGGTTTAAAAATAAAAAAGTTAAATAATAATTTATATTGCAACAATATATTGTAAAAGTCAGAATTTATTACATTATTTCTAAAATATTATTTTAGTTTTTGTTGAGTTCTCAGTGATAGATGTCATTACAATTTAGTTCAAGTTCACGCTAATGGTAAATATCTCTAAAAATATAGATGTTTTGTGTACTTTTAAACAATATGTCATTCATATGAATTGGATGAGTTTCATTATTTTTTTTATTTGAAAGTATAGGTCAAACTGAGCCTTCACAATTTTTTTCAAATTTTTTTGAGAACGCCTAAGGTAAGAAAAAATTTCTCAAGTCATCGGCGGCCGTTTTCTAAAATTAGCGGGGATATAGAAACCAATAAAAGCAGCTGTGTTGCCGGTTTGAAAGTTGCTAAGGTAGATACCAATATCACTTATTTTGACATTCAAAAAGTTGATCTTTAGTTTGCTTACTTTTGTCTGATTATTTTCAGATGTCAAACAGATATAAATTTTACCAGTGATTTAGCTTGACCAAGATCTCGACAACTTAGATGTACAATAAAAAGTTTGAGCTTTATAAAAATAGTGAAGTGATTATTTAAGCTTAAACATGTAACTCCGTTACCCTAGGTTTCTCTGCTGTGTTATAATAATGTTGATTCTTTGATTATTTCTTGTTATATTTGTGATTGATTTGTTCATCGAAAAACAAAGTTTCAATATTTATTTGCAAACAAAATAATTATTTTTGTATTTTAAATAGATATAGTACATAAATAACTTAAAACCTCAATAATATTATTTTATAATAACATTCCATCCACCGCAAAACAGATTTTAAATGCCACGTAAATGGCTTTTCGCCAGAAGAAGAATTCTTA
The DNA here is from genome assembly GCA_947369205.1 of Cantharis rufa. Lineage (NCBI taxonomy): Eukaryota > Metazoa > Arthropoda > Insecta > Coleoptera > Cantharidae > Cantharis > Cantharis rufa. The sequence goes on along the minus strand of OX376307.1, from coordinate 17,590,312 downwards.
TATTCGTAAGTCAGCTTGCATTTTATTATTAAAAGATTTTAACCAATTTTGTTAATTTATATCATTGATGTGACGATATAATGAATAATAACATATAAAAAATAATCAATTGTGCAGAAGAATTACACAGTTACGTACTTTTTTGTAAAGTTGTGCGGAAAAATTACACAATATTGCGTACTTTTTTTACACAATTAGATATTTTTCTCTGTGTGGGTAGAAAATAATTACATCTGCTTGAATTTTAAAATATACTTACAGTAGCGGTCATGGAAATTTCATTGAGAATTAATCCCGCATTAAAAAATAGATTTCTATATTATATTCTTAATAATCAAGAATAGAAATAGATAAAGTTTAAAAAAGTTAAAAAATAAATTTTCAATTTTGAACACAATCACAAAACTAGGTTTTCAAAGCGGGGGGGGGGGGGTCTGGGGGGTATGGTATACCCCCCAGCACATTAGTGATTGTGTTCAAAAAAATGTGTTATAGAATTTCAAATCAGAAATCTTAGATTTTTATAAATTAGATTTGCGGTTTGAAATTTATAAGTTCAATAACACATTTTTGCGCACTATCTCTGGTGTACTGGAGGGTATTCCATACCCCCCAGACCCCCCGGTTTGAAAAATCCACCTTTGTGTGCGGTTATTGAAATTTCATTATGAATTATTATTTTAATTCGGAAATAATCAACGATTATTTCCATGACTGCTACAACTGTACATTATAAATTTGTGTGGTCTAAGCTAAAGTGCTTTCCTTGCCCATTGATGCTAAATCACGTAAAATGTCTTTTGTCTAGTTATTCTCGAGTTTGTTTATAACAATAATTTTAAGAACAAAAATGTCTTTGCGGTATATTGCAAATTTTAAAGACAGCTTCTAGAAATATGGCAAAAAGAATACATTTCCAAAATGTGCACGATATAGTAATTTACGTAGGTGAGAATATATAGTGTAGGAGAGGTCAGTCTCTATTTGCAGTGTAAACGAAGCCATAGTCATTAGTCCAAATGTGTGTTTATGTCACATTCCGTAAGTTTATAAGAATTTTCGAACATAACAATTAGAACTTTTCAGAACAACTTTTATTTACAGTATAAATACTGTTAAGCAGTTATATATCGTAAATATGACTGCAATATCCAATAATATAGTTTTTTCTAGTGGCATCATATCCAACTTTTTTATTACATTATTTTATAAATTATTGAGATTAATTACTATCTACTTACGCAATGGACAATGAGCTGTTGTAAAGCATAATATGCAATTAATGAAATTGACTTTGAATAATAGGATTTTACGTATCTGCCCAATGCAGTTTATATTTTGTGGCTTTCAGTATTTTGTATCATAATAAATACAAACATCAATACATGCACATACTGAATAAATTTTAATTTTGAAGTTTACATGATTAATAATGCTCGGGTAAATCACCAAACCACTAAATATTGACATAAAAGTAATTTTAAACAAACCCAGACTAGGTTCCGCTTTAAACTCGAATTCGAGTACTCTACTCACTTACAAAAAACTACCGAAAAGACAACTAAATTATGTAAAATATTTTTTGTGTGTAAAACCTTTATTTTATTAACGTGTTTTTTACGTTATTAATTATTTTGTTATAAGAATAAAATTTTGGATATTTATAGTACTACAATAAGTAATCTCAATTTAAATTTTGTAGAATTGTAAATTAATAATAGTATAGGTATATATTTCAGAATCATTACATAGTTATCGCGTATATAATATACACGTAGATTGTGTCACGTAAACTATACATTTCTATAATCACAATACAAAATGTCTGCACGCTTTGTCATATATTTCTATGTGCATAATTCTCAATTTCAAAGCTGCGATGCAGTACCAGCGACTATAAAATGCAATTAAATTGACATTGCCTTAGTCAAAGACTCGAGACTTAAAATCTGCTAAAATCCACCGAAAAACGTATTATTTATTTTTTAACATTTGTTGAGTTATTTTTCGTGAAACCATACGAGAATATACTTTTGCGAATCTAAAATTGAACTCGAATATTTTTGAAAATTGATAGTTTTTTTTAAATATTAATTTGTTCAAATGCGAAATGGCAACAAAATATAAAATTTAAATTATTTCAACAGTTTAGATGCTATTAATTATTTTATTGTGATGCTTCCTTAGGCTATTGTCAATTTTAAAATTTTAATTTTATGTAAATATTTTAGTTTTCTTTGTCAAGTTTTCGAAGTTAAAAGCAGCCGTCATTAATTATTATGTTAATGTGTGGGGCATTCTGCTTTAAATTTCTAATTTACAATGTTTGGGACTAATATATATCTCATATAAATGCATAAATCAACTCAATAATGCAGTAGCGAAGCAGCGATAAAAATCGATCCAGGTTGCCATGACGTAGTTACCTGAAATTTTGATTATTTTAAAGGTACTCGAGCTTTTCATTAATGTTAAATAAAATTTATTAAGTGGAGATGTAATAAAAATATCGAGAGTAAATAAAAAAAAGACAATAACTTTATATTACATGTTATTTCAGCAAAATAAATCTGTTTATTTTTCTCGCAGCTTTACCGTTCTTAATGTTTCGAGAGAATTTTTTCGAAATTATTTCAGCAACTTTTACATCAATAATTCCAAATTGACAGCTTAAAATCTTGACAAAATCATTTTAAAACTTGTGCAGGCAATGTTAAGAATGTAAGGGGTGGTCACAAAAACATTTTTTACGACGGCGGAATTTTTCACGTGGAGCGAAAAACGATTCTTAATTAAATTTAATTAATGATTGTAATTGATTACTCTCACTTAAATAAACACAGAGTAATTAATTGTTTATAAAACGATTACATACTTTGCTAAACATGGCTTCTGGATTAATTAAACATAGTGAAACAAGTAAACTGAAGATTGTAGTTAGCTATTATTAATTGAAACCTTCATAAGTTTGCTAAGCTTTATACATCGAACGCTATGTATTCATCTTCTTAGTCTATGTGAAATATTGTTTTAACTGACGCTTTTATATGGAAACTTGTTATTTAACTTTTAAAACTTTGCGTTTACATTCGCGTTTAAACTATGACAGTTTCGTAATTAACTTAAATTAAGTTGTATACGTAAGACGAAATTTTCCTTGAATTGTATCGAAGTGTCATTGAAAAGTTTACACTATTTATTTGCAAAACAACCATGTTGATTATTTGGGGAGCGTTCCATTTGCATCGTGACTTTTTTTTTTAAATAAGCGCTCAATAGAAAGCGAAAAAAAAATTGTTGACCACTCCGAAAGTAATTTTCCAGTTGTTTTAAAACATTTCGTAACATTTGTTAACTCTTTCTCGCTCTCTAAATAATTGATTTTATGTGAAATTCTGCTAGGAAGGTCAGTTTTAATAAACTGCGAGCTTTTACATAAACTTAAGTTTTACATTTTTAATAAACCTGCAAGTTATTTTCCAAGTAAACTACGGAAAAGTTCTGAAAGTTTTATATAAAGCATTCATTTTTACGCAAGCTGGGGGAGAACCGACGCAAGATGATTCATATTATCTAATAGAACGATCATGCATCATCATGTCTTTTCGATATGTGAAATTGTACCATTTGTTAAATTAAATGCCAGTTTTAAAAACAAAATTTCAAAAATTGAGCCTATTGTTTAATATATAGAGGGTTGGATGGTGACAGTCTATGCAGTGATCCGATATAACTAACTTCTCTATTCTCTTTTTTTCAACTTCCGTTCTATATTATTTTTTACAGTGTGTTATGTGTTTTATGTAATATTCTTGCAGAAATTCATATTTACATTTGTGAAAAATGCAGTAATACTAATCTTGAAACTGTTAATTTTGACTAATTTATAGGTTTAACTATAATTTTTTTAGAAGAAAAAGTTTGGCATTTCGACTTTTATACGCCGAAATATATATGGACTTATAATGACATTTTTACACTTACATTCGAGAAAATTCTATATATAACTTATAAATAAGAGGAACCCCAAAGCTATTAAAAAAGTTTGAAAATATATTAAATTATTGCTTTCTGTCTCCCTAATGTTGACACACTAATTTAAATTTAATTCGATAACGGCGAAACTTTTTATAAAATATTAAGAGATCGATTTTGAAGAAAATAAGATTTTCGACAAAATCACTTTTAGTTTTTATTTTGCCATAAATAATTCTAGAAATATTCAATATTTAAAAGACGACGTCGCATTATTTTTTTTTTACTTTCTGTGATGGGTTGGTCGATCCCCGACCTAATATACCGAATTCTGTTCGACCGTGTCTCACCCACAAGATTCATAAAGTCTGAGTGATGTTAAGAAGCAATGACATCACTTACTACTACTTTTTTGTTTTTGTTCTTGCATTAAACATCATCTGTAATAATATTTTAATTATTTTGTTTTGAAATAAAAAAAAATGCATTGCAGCAAAATAGCACAATTCAAATGCCCCGATCTCGACAGATCACTGATGGCAACCAAGGCAAGTCGTGTATTAGCACTTAGCTCGAGTTCGAGTTGGAAGCTTACGACGCTTTTGGATAACAATTACAGGCAATGTCGCAAAAAGTTTCAAAATTGATTTACAGATGTTCTATAGACCGCACATTTATAAGTATTTCCATATTTTTTTTTTTTTGAAAATTAAACTGGGCGTCCACTTCAAGAAATACGTTCTGTGTTTGTGGTATTATCTCACAACTTGACTTTAATTCTATACAATTTCTAAATTTTTATTACTTGAGCTGTATAATTCTTCCCCTTTTGCAATCGTGTAACATCTAAATGCACTTTAGCTAGGTGCCATTTAAATTTTTAACATCTTTTCCGCATTTTAAACAATTTATTGTTGTATAATAAAATTGTATTTTTGTTTTACACTGTTCTGTACTGAGAATTTAATAAGTACCTTTAACATCCTGAACATTTATAGTGATAAAGTCGTTATCTTAAAACTTTTTATAATTTTGTAAAGCTGAAAATAACAAAAAATGATTTGTCATATTTTATTCATCTTAAAATATGCGGAGCATCAACACGTAATTTTCACGTAATAATCTATCAGAGTAATTCTGTATTTTTCAAATTCAACTTAATATTTTTAATCTATATAATGTAAGTACGTGGTACTTGTTTGCTAAATAAAATTTAATTTTTACTGCGATGGTTTTAGTTCCTCAAGTTTCTACCATTTTGTATTGTGACATTTCAACATTGCCCAGGTTTTTTGAATCTGGGTTTACTGGTTGCTTGGTTATCATGCACTATAATGATGATTTATTTTAAAAATTTTAAAATCTCAACATTTTGAAGAAACACATAATATTTAAAAAATCAGTTTATTTATAAGAATAATATTAATAGTTTATTATGTTAACTTGCAATTATTTGGGTATATTTAAGAACACACAGAAAACTTTGGACAATTTTGACTCACTTACTGACTTAGTTGACTTACTTCTTTGTTTATTCTACAACTTGAACACGAATAATTTACTTACTCTAAAAATGATTCCTGTTTAAAATAATAAATAATAAAAATTTTAATAAAATATCCAACATAAACGTCGAGTTGTATATCGTACAATTTCAATCTTTCTGCTAATTGTTGTCTCAAGTAATTTTAAATTTTACTGACGTAAAACTTTTTTGATTTTCAGAAGCTGATATCAATCTTACTTTAAGTGTCAGGGTAAAATTACGTTATTTTTTCTATTCCGAGACAAAGTTCCAAGGCAAAAATAAAATAAAGATTGTTTCGAAACTACCCCAACTGATAAAATATTGAAATTTCTGCATTGCTTATTTTATTTAGCTTTATTTTTTCAACTCGAATATTTAAACTGCTTGATAATTTATCGTAAAATTTAGAAAAAAATTTTGCATAGTCTAATCTAGAAAATTAATTTTCGCGGCTTAATAGAATTACTTTTCTCGAACAATTTCAATGTAATTGAAATCATATTTACTTTAATAAATGGGTTTAGTTTATAAGTGAAGTAAACTTTCTTACAATATCACGTAACAGAACGATCGCCTAATGAAAATAGGATTCGGTTATAGCAATCGTTAAATTTAATACCTCCATTTCAAATTTGTTATTTTAACTAATTTCAGCGGTATCTGCCCGAAGTAAAAAGTTTTGTCGAGTACACTTAAATTGGTTTAGTTAAAAAAATAATTACTTCATTATCTTTCTGTTGTAAAACGATCCGGGGAGTTTTAGGTTTGCTGGAAGTTTTATGGAAAAAAAATATATAATCTATTATACGCTGTAATACTATCCAAGTAACATATACAGTGGGCAACAAAAAAATAACAATATTTAGAAAGTAATCAGCGATTTTCAATGTTACGGAAATTATCGCTTTCTTGATAAAAAACGCTGTTTATTTTTTAATTTAAATTATGCAGATTAAATTTTAACAACAAATTCTTTTGTAAAATATCTAAATATTTATATTTGGCCATAAAACAGCTGTATTCATAAAAATTTAGAATAGACTTAAAACACTCTCTAAACCTATTTTAGCGTAAAAGTCAAAAAACATTATTCATAAACGTATTTTAGCTTAAGAAACCTTCGCTAACTGTATTTTAACTTGACATTATTTAAAAATGGATGGTACCTTCTTTAAACCAATTTTAAATCTATTTTAAGGAAAGTTGACACTATATAAAAAATGAAGACACATTTAGTTGTTGCTACAACCTTCTAAATAGAAATATTCAAAATATTCAAATATACAAAATGTAACACCAGGTGGCGTGTCGCCACAAATTTTATACAGGAGTTATAAGCCTACCCGTGCTACACATACAATAAAACAACTTTTAGGTTATACTTTAGTTCACTTATTCAGTTAGTAGTTCATATAATTCGAAGACACCAACTCAATTAGACCAAATTCACTAGAATCGGTATTTTAACACCATTCTAGTTAAAATAGGTTTAAAAACCGTTTATGAATGAACAAAAGTTAAAACGCTCTCTAAGTCTTAAAACACGTTCTAACTAAAATAGGTTTAGAGAGCGTTTTATAATATTTTTATGAATACAGCTGTAAGTTTCTGTTTCACTGTTTCCACCGTGTTTTTCTGTATTACATAAAAAGATTTATTTTCTAGATCTGTAATTAAATTATGCGTAACTAAAAGCAATATCTAATAATCTATCAAAATAATTAATTTTTGGGTAGTTAATTATAATTTTATGTGGTGTGCGAATTATTTCGTTACCCACTGTATATATCCAGTTAGATACCGCCGCCGTAAGATCTAACTTTGATGATTATAAAGCGATACATCTACATAAACGTCATACATAATACAATAGCAACAATTACTTTAATTAGTTAACGTTAATAACATTAATGTGCAGTAATATATTAAATTATAATATCTAATATAAATTTGGCTACCCTTAGTAATATCTAAAATTGGTTTATATGTTGACGCATCGTTTGTGATTTACTATGTTAAAGCTTTGTAATTCAAAATTTAATTAATCTTGTATTATTACTTTATTACGTGATCACTTGTTCGACACTAAAATATATTAATAATTAATTATTAAATTGTTAAAATTATGCTACAACCCCCCTATGTCTCATAGGCAGCCTCATTGTACACAGTCAGTTCTAAATACTACGAAATACGGTTTTTCTTCTCATTGTGTATATATTATACTCGTAGATAGAAAAATAACATTTATTTGGCCGAGGAAATTATATCATTCGTGACTTATTGTCAGATTGAAATACAATTAAGTTTGCTAATTGCATATATAATACTTACTTATTTGAATTATTGCTAATGAGGGTATAATAATTTACCCCTTCTATGATACTACAGTCATTAATATCTTAAAATACAATAATTAATTACCCCGATACCTTTACTTATATTTATAATACCTATTATATGCCTCGATTATTAGCTTCTGAAAACAATATTAATATATCTACTATATTAATATAATTAATATAAGATAGTTTGATACAATATGACAATATTATATGATATAATTGCCTTCTTGGGATATTTTCATTTTCTCAATAACTACATACAGTGAGCTCGTAAAGTTTGAAACTAATTTTTTAATGCATACAAAAGTAAGGGTTGCAATTTAAAAAAATTTGGTATAAAAAACCACCAGCAGTGTGAGGTTTATTTAAAGCCAATGTTCAATTTTTGGGCTTATGGGGGGAACCACCCAATAAATAAAAATTCCCTAATACATGATCTTGGATTTTCTGCGAAAATTCCCCTGTAAATTTGTAAATTTGATATTATATTACATTATTTTATAGTTAAGTTCATTAAATTGTTAAGTCTGCAAAAGTTCAGTAAAAATGAATATTAAAAATTTCAATACAAATTTTGATGTATTTTAAAATGTCTGTTTGTCTGTATATCGTATACTTCATTTTATATTATTACGTACGGCCAATTGTTTCTTAGATATGTTTAACATTACAAATGTAACCTGTTGAAATGAATTGTTCTTGAATACAGAAATTTATACAAATGCTCGAAAATGTATTTACTCCTTTACAATATACCATCTCTTGCATTGCATATTGTATCATCAGAAGGTAAATTGAATTTAATTTCGAGCTTATAAGATCGAACAAAATTATGTGTCGAAGTTTGTATAATAATTCTAAACAAAATAATTAATTAAAACGAATTTTTAAATTATGTATGACTGAATCTTAATTATATAGGAAAATTGAAACCTCATAATTAGTCAAGCCTTGATCTTGCGGTTATCCGTCGGCTTGCTTAAAGGTTGATGTGGTTTGGAAATTGTGCAAGTAAGATTTGTACCAACGCGTAAAATTAATTTATTCGGTAATGCAAGTGAATGCACTGGAAGATTAGACGACACACAACGTTGCATTAAATGCATACACAATTTTGCAAAACTTTTAATATCGCCGAGAAACATTTTTGTTTGATTAAAAATACAAAAGTTTGCTTTATTTATCAAACAGTACCTTTATGACATTGTTAGTAATACGTGAGGTGAACGTTATACGCAAATACCACAAATCTTGTTACGCTTATGTCTATCCACTGAGATTTGCAGATTTGTATCCGGTATACCAATTAGGGCTACTACGACCCCGTTGCTGTTTACCAAATACAGATTAGAAGCTCTGCATGTATATGTATATTGTATGTTTTATAAGATATAGATAATATAATCTCAAATAGAGAAACTAAAATTTTTAATAGGTACAGTTAACAATGGAAACTTAACGTTTTGATGCTGCAATTCCATTATTTGTAGTTTTTGTTCAAAACCCTTCCAATGGTACGATTTTCCATTGTGTTCGCTGATTACAATAAAAGAACGCCTTACATTCTGTGTTGAAAATTTGCAGCATTTTGCACTTTAAAATGATTTTTAACAAAGATAATTTATTCTCACATTTCTTAACTGATCAAACCAGCTAAATTAACTGTTAGTGTTTATGCTCTCTTTTGTGAGAACTAAATTTTACAATCAAATATAGATCTTCACATCGTCACCGTTGCAAATCAGTGCAAATAGATTTTGCAGAATTAATGTTCTTTATTCAGGTTTAACTAAGAGTTTCTGGGTATCCTGAAATTCAAACAGATTATGTATTTGTTATTTTCGTAGAAATATTAGGAAACCTAACGTATAAATTTAGTAACAATTCAGGAGTGGTAACTGTTCGATATGTCCGAAATATGCTAGTAGCGAATTTTACGGCAGCGAAATATCCTAGTAGCGAATTTTACGGAAGAGAAATATTCGGTCACCGTTTACTTTAAACTTTTTGTTATCTCTTAATGTCAAGGTACTTAGAAAGTAATAGCAAATCACCGACGTTTAATTATCTAAGAAATTACTTTTCTTAGAAGTGTATTGCCCTTCACGTAATTCGGAATTCACGTTAAGATGAAGATTCCTTAAAACTATGATATTATACTTTCGTATATTAGATTCATTTACGAAATAATAAAAATAATAGTATCTATCATACATACTAATGTGATAATAAAAATGTTGTAAAAAATAAGCGAGATTGAAAATTTATACTGAACTATCAGAAGACATGTAAAACGCAAAGCACGGAAATAAGCTTTTCATGCTTGGCTTAAAGCAAAAATATTCAAAGAGGAATTAGTTTGCTAAATGCACCACTCGGACTCTATAAAATCTAGTACACGTCCGCGTTAGCCAGCGTACTCGCATTTGTAATAAAATAAGTAACTAAAGCATAGGGTTAACGCTCTACGTTAAAATTCATAAACAGTAGGTACTATTTATACGGGGTGTACATTTTAAAACAGTCCACTTTGAGTTTATCGTAAACTACACCAATACTAGAAAACTATAGAAGTAGCTTTTCCAGATAGGAAAGGGGAGACTAGACTAAGTACTCTTTGCGCTAGAACTCACCCCTTCACCCGCAGCTACCCCGACTTCAAAAATTTCAATAGCAACAAACACCTCAAATTAAAGGTCCTTTAAAGTTCTATCGTTTTTCAAAATAAAATATTACTTTTTAGTAATAGTTAACATAATTACTGTTTCCGGAAAACTTTTAACAAATTCACCCTGGAAAAATCGAACGTTACACATAACATAAAAAATAAACGACAGTAACATTTCATTGTTCAAAAGTTGTTTTTTGTTTGTTCAATCAATAATAATAATTGGATGGTTGAGTGTGCAATTGAAGATTTGCAGTGCTCGTTCAATAACCTTCGTTGTTTTAAAAAAATTATTTATTTTAGCTTGCGTACAGCTTGTAATTGTAAATATGCATAGATATATTAATTTCAGTGCATAACCAATTGTAAGTTCCAATTAAAAATAAAAATGATTAAAGCTACTTAAATCAAAGTAAACAAACCACAGAATTACAAACTTTGTTTGAGAAAATATTGATTTAAATTGTTGCAAACAATGGATGTGGTTACTTTGTGAGGATCTGTAACAGATGATTTATAAACAATATGTCTCTGTCGGGCAATCAATTTTCAATTACTACAAAATGTAATTTATATGCACCTCTGCATGTGCAAACACAATAAAAATCACATTGCTTTGTGCGAATTCACTGCCGAATAACGAGCAGCTTACTTGTAACCTGAACTCATCTTAACACAAATTTTTTTCCTGAAAGTCTATAATAACATTTGCCTCACTCTTGTTCGTTTGCTTCACTAATTGGTTCGGCATTACATAAGACAACTTGATTAAATTCACTTGCGGATCAAAGCTCAACCTTTGCTGCTGACCTAAAAGCGCATTCAACAATTCAAGCGTATGACGTTATTTTGCTTAATATATCCGGCGTAGGTGTTGTTATAAATGCGCGTGTTTACTGAAAATTCTCATTTTTATACTGGAATACAGCATAACAATTCAAAACTTGGGTGTTGAACGAATACAACATTGATTATGTGAAAGGTGTCGGACGTCGAGCTTTATTATTCTCTTCAAAACAATTTTACAATATTATTACATAAAATATGTTTAAAACTGTACAATAAAATGTCCAGGCCAACTCAAGGTTTAAACGAGTCAAAATTGAAATGTAGAGAAATTGTTTATATTTGTAAATGTAATATCTGCCCAAACCAGTTCCAACTTAATAGAAAACCAGGTCAGACATTCTGTTTATCAAATGAGAACATGCAAATGCGAACACAGAAATGTCTAAACATAATTTGCTTATCGATCTTGATATAACTATAAACGGCTCCTTCGTTACTGTTGACAAAAATAACGACAATTTGTTTTCATAAATTAATAGATGCGAAAATAAAAACAGGTACCTCTAAAGGGTTATATATTTTGTGATTGTGATAAGTGATTCTTGAAAATGTAAAATTATTTGTTCATTGTTGGATTTTTATTTATCAAGTTTGCATAATATAAACATTATTATTTGTGAGCTAAATTATGGCTACAAAAAATATTTGACCAAGTCATTTAATGTGTTTTGTAACGACATGTTTTGAAAATATCAATGACTTGGTATTCTAATTGCATGTTTTCATGAAATTTGCGATACAAATTTCCACCGTTAAAATTGAATATCATGATTAAAATTATTATGTAACCGCCATCCTATCCAGTTAACTGAGTTAATAAAAACTTTATCAAGTTTTTTAGAGCTGGAACAGATGACTCAATGCTTCCGTATTACTTTAACCGCTACGACTCAATTCTTACGGCAGGCTTACCATAATTCTAATATTAAATGATAATGAATAAATACCAGTACTAATGGATTTATCTAATTTTAGATTTTATTGACTAATGTTAAGCTTACGATTATTTTTTATATTGGATGGATATGTAGTACTATATTATTAAAAATAAGCAAAACTTCAAACAGCGAATATTAAAAATGTGAAAAATACACTTGCCATATCCGGAAGCCGCGAACGTATTCTGTAAATGACAAGTGCATTTCTCATATTTTTAATTTCTAACTGTGACGTCCCCTTTCTGTTCTCGTAATTTTTTATATCCAAATTTTGCTCCATAAAATATGATTAATCAATATTGGGGTTTACTTACAGCGTTACTATTTAAGCCGAGCTTAATGGAATAAATGTTTACCTATCTATTTGAATGAGTTTAGAAATTTACAATATGAAGAAAGGCGTATAGGCATTCAAGCTTCCAATAAATCTTGCTCGATAGCATCTATGTACATGTGCAAGCTTTTGACCCGAATTGAGTATATTGCAAATTTCATACAACCTTCAGCTACGGATCAGAATACTCGTACATAGGGCCGAATTTAAAAGACTAAACCGTTTAATTTAAATTAATTAATTTCTTTCAAAATATAAAGAATTTTGTGCACCGCTGTTAAAAAATTGATCATAATTTTTCCCTAAAAATTTAGTACGCTTTGTTTCAAGTTGTGTAATAAAGCACCCAGATATAGCAACTGGGTCACATTTTAATTTAAGTTTTAATCTCTTTATTTAAAACTTTTATAACAGAACATAAAATTACACATTTTTCCAACATTCAATCAAAATCACAATTTTAATTTTAAAAAAATTAAAAAATTCGGTGCCGTACATATTTCGTTAAGGTCGAGTAATAAAATAGAATAAAAATAAAATGTTTTAAGATAAGAAAAATATAATAAATTAATCTTAATTTAAAATTGTTTTCGCGAAGGCTTTGGAGAAATTTTTTATATAAAATTTATTTTTGTGCCAAGTGCTACTACTACATTAGATCAACCCAAGAATTCGTAATAAATATTGGAAACGATTCAATTTGAAACGCATTATATTATATTACATCCTAACTGATTTTAAATTGAATTCGAATGATATGAGAACGCATTTTAAAATTGAACTTGTTAGTTGGAGATATATTTAATATAAAATTTATTTAGCTGCACACCGATTGTAAAACAGATTAAAAATACGTTTACATTGCTGATTACAATTTTTCTCAAATATTTTTGCCGTTCAAATCTCCGAAAGTCAATATTTCTAACTGTTGTTTTAAAGATGCTTTTTAAAAATAGATATTCACATTTTATATTTTTTTATTTTATATTTATTTTAATTAATGATATTTAATTCTGGGTGGTTGTCGCTCTGAAGTGGTACCAATAAAAAACATAATATTATTAAAAAATTAACAATAATTGTTTTACACTTTTTACGGAAAAATGCTATGAAAAACTGTTTAAAAAAATCATCAAGTTGCATATGCAATTAAAGTTAACTACCACAAGCATTTACAATGAGCAAATGTATGTATAGAGCGTAGACCAATGTAAAGTTGGTATATTTACTCAATAGTGTTACCAACTGCAACGATGTGAGAACCTACATTATACAATGTAATATTATTGTACTAGCTTGTGTTTAACATATTGCGTTTTTGAGAGAAAATATCAAATTTCTATTATTTTTTTTAATAATCAGTTTTATGTTTTATGTTATGTTCTAATTAAACTAGTTATCTAGCTAATAAAACATGCAAATTAAATTTGTTTTATGAGCTTTCGGCAATAGAATGTTATGTCTTCTTCAGATGTTTATTAAAATGTTTAACGGTAAAGAGATTAATTTTTATTGTTAATTTTATATTTTATAATTAATTTTAAATTTCTAATTAAGGTTGTTATAGTAAAAATATTTAATTGGCTACGCCACTGGGATTGATACGCCCATGATCATAACTTTCATATTATCAAATTTTGTCTTAATTTTCACGGCTTAGCTTGAAATTTAAAGCGTCGTTCTCATCCAATTAACGCTACGTAAATTATTCAAAAATATCCAAGAAAAACTTTAAAATCTCATTTTCGTCGATGTATTTGATTTTAAATAAATTTTCATTTATTTTATTAACTGATTTACGTCAAATACATTGATGAAAATAAGATTTTAAAGAAGAAATGTCATATTTTTTGTTATTTTCGATTAATTTACGTAGCGTTAATTGAATGAGAACGACCCTTAAGCGTTAACTGTATAATAAATATTGACACTTTGCCAGTAGTCAAGTATACAGCTTAAAGGCAATTAATTGTTTTATTTTAAAGTTTATCACCTACCCATTTTTCAACATTTCAGCTTCAAATTTACGCCTAAATTGTTAAATTTAAATTGTTCAGTTAAAAATTTATCTTTTAATTTTGAAACACTCGGTCGACTATAATTTATTGTAACCAGTGAAAAATCATAATTAAAATCTAATTAAAGTGTTCACGCTGTGTACTGGAATGTATAACTATTTTGCGATTTAAAATAAATTATTAAATTTATATTGCTCCATGAAAACGACGTGTAGACATGAATATATTACTTTTCGATGCAAATAGGTCAAGAAAAGTTTGTAAAACACCTCCAACATGATAATATGCACCGAAATTAATAGCCCGATTTTCTCTGATATGTTAGCCTTCTTATATCAAAGTCATTTAGATTAATTTTATTTATTTTAGAAAAATGTAAAAGGGAAAAAGAAATACAAGTTAGTGTACTTCTGATTGAGATTTTTGCTGAATTAAATTTTGTTAATTATAACAGAATTTTTATAATGGAAAAATTTTAAAGTTGATGATTAAATTTGTTTGCGTATAGCTTGTTAGCTTCTAACTTAGTATTATTGTTACAATTAAAAAAAAATTACAGTTAAATCTTAAAATTTTTGAAAACGGCTTACAGAATGTACGAAAATCCGCTGTTAATGTCTAAAATTTATACGAAATAATATCACTTCGTGGCTCCAGGGAAGAAGTGATAAGTACATTTTGACATTTTTTTACGAGAGAAACTTGAAATTCATGTAAAAGCTCAGAAATACGGACTTTTATAGCCATTTTATACATTTTTACATTTCCTTCAATTCCAAAAGACCCCAAACAAACGTTGAACAAAAACATAAAATTTTCGTTAAGTTTTATTTAAATTGTTTTGGAATTGAAGGGCATTTAAAAATCAATAAAACGGCTTTGGCACGAAATGCGAAATATAATTAATTTGCCGTAAGAAAAACAATTCATTTTTAGAATTTTTTTAATTTTTGAAATAAAGCTCTACAGCGAAATTGATGAAAATGATTAACTAAAGTGCAAGTAATAAGATTATTATATTGAATTAAAACTAACTAACTTGTCAACATTATATAAAATTAGTATAAGTAATAAACAATAATTGCTTTAAATCATAAATTGCTAAAAGAATTGTTATTGTTTTTTGTGGTTTTAATTTATCTATTACCATAACAATAAAAATTTTATTATGAAAGCAATATAATTTTGATAAAATAAATAAATAATAATTATTACGTTGCTTATATTTTATGTGTTCATAGTGGATCATTTTCTATTAATATGTATTATTATTATTAACTAATTAAAAATAAGCTCTGAAATACCGTATAGCACCAACAGTGTAGACTGTAGATCATTTAAAAACCCATTTCATGTTTCAGTGACACTTGAAATACCAGTGGGTAGTGGGTGTTTCCGTTTTGTGTTTTTTTATGATAGGGGTTAACCAATCAAAATAAGTTATTTATTATTACAAAAGAAATTTAGAAAACATTCGAATAAAGGTTGGTTTATGTCAAACGCAACGCAACGCACGCACGCAGGCGGGTGAAGTTCAAACATTGAATTTCTGTAAGTGCGTTTAGCTTGGTTGGTGGCCTACGCGCGCATGTAAATACGTACATAAACGCTGCTATAGAAATTCACTGTTTGAACTTCATCCGTCAGCGGGGGGGAGTGCGTGCGGTGCGTTTGATGAAAAAATCATTGTATTGATGAATTTTGATCGTCAATATGATGAATTTTGTTCATCGGCGCAAAAATTATGAAATTTTCATTAATGTAATAAATAATTTTTTTCAGTGTAGTATCATGTAATTACGCCGACGGTAATTATGCCGACAGGTAATTACACCAAGAGTAACTAGGCCGACGGTACATACGCCAATGGTAAATTTGCTGATGAGCAATTACGCCGACAGGTAATTATGCCGACAACTTTAACACCGACAAATATTGACAATTAATAATTTATTATTTAATTTTATATAAATAAAAATATCAAAATTGAGCTAAGGTTAAACAATAAAATACTAAATTCGAACTTTCGAGAATATGATAAAGAGAACGTCATATGATAAAGAGAACGTCATATTCTCGAAAGCTCGAATTTAGTGTTTTATTGTTTAACCTTAGCTCAATTTTGATATTTTTATTTATATATATTTCAAGAGCTAATAAGTCTAATTATTTATTTAATTTTATAATACAATGTTTTTAATACGTGGAGCTGCTCAATGATCCCATTTTTAACATCCATAATTTTCGAGTTCTGACTATTACAGGGATGCTTTTAATGAGTGGAACGACTTAAAGATTCCGCCTTTCTAGATCTGAAATTTTCGAGTTTGACAAATTATTGCACAGGCACATGTTCTTCAAAATTTATTGTATAAATCTTTAAATTATTAAGAATTATTAAATTATGATAATTTCCTGAGTTTTATTTTTTTACTACTCCTTTTTTTTTACTTCTTGTTACTTTTACTTTCCTAAATAAATTTATTTCGAAAATGTTTTATTAAGGCTTATGCTAGTCCCAGAAGTACCCGACCTGATGCATAGATGGCGGTAGTAGTCACTGTAGAAAAAAGTTACTATAGTAGGAAGTACCAACTGTATAAAGCTTAAGTTTGAAGTTTTAAGGCGCTGCGTTGTTTGGTATTTTTTTGACGGCCATCAATAGTGAACGCTCTGTGATAATTTGTAAATATGAAAAAAATTGGTCATCGCTATGTGATACAATACTTTCATATAAAAGGTCTCGGTCCAACAAATATTAAAGGCGAGCTAGATTCTGCTCTGGGGGATTCTACTCCTTCGTTTACATCAGTAAAACATTGGGTAGCCGAGTTTAAACGAAGTCGTACAAGCTGCCAAGATGAACATCGCAGTGGTCTACTAAATGAGGTGACTACTTCAGAAATAGTGAATAAAATCCACAAAACATTATTGGATGACCGTCGATTGAAGGTGCGCGAGTTAGCAGACATTGCGGAGATTTCAAAAAGTGCTGTACATCGCATATTGACTGTAAATTTGGACATGAGAAAGCTGTGCGCAAGATGGATGCCGCGTTTCCTCAATATGGAACAAAAACAGCGTCATGAGATGAAACATGGGTCCATCACTTCACACCTGAAACGAAGGAACAGTCAAAAGATCAAAACAATGGACCGAAAGGCTAAGCTTATTAACCAAATACAAAATCGTAGAACTAAAAACCGCGTAAACAACAACATTTTTCCCAACGCGTTATTTTCACCTTCACTTCTTGGTGGGAAAATGAACAAATTTAAAAATTAGTAAAATCTAAAATAAATATTAACAAAATTATTAAAATTCACATCACAAACGAAACAGAATTTTGTAACACGACAATATATTTTTAATAAGTGGAGCAACTCAAAGATCTCATCTTTCTAGATCTTTAATTTTTGAGTTGGGGCCGCTTCAAGGATGTTTTTAACGGCAGGGGTTTAAAAATTTACTGTCTAAGTAAATCCGCCACCTGCAAATGCAATTTATGCACTCCAAATTATGGGGATTTAAGTTTTTTTGTAAAACTCTTGTTTAAATAGAGGTCCGTGCGAAGACATATTATATAGGTCTTTCTATAGAACAGAATAGGTTTAACTTGTATTTTAGTAAAACCGTCGTTAAAACACAACTCAGTGAAAAAGACGTAGGTCTGTTCTACAATCATTTTGTCGATTTTAGCGACGGGGTGTTTACTACCGATTTAAATGTTGTCGACATACTTACCGTCGGCGAATTTGCTGTCGGCACAATTAGTTACCTAGAATTACTATATTTACCATCGCATAAATTTTTGAGACTTCATAGAAATATTGTATAATATTACGAAATGGCGTTTGTACATTACAGTTTGGAGTTTTTAAAATAAAAAAAAAAGTGTTTAAAATGCACACACACTTTTTAGTATTAAAATGTATTTAAGTTTTCACAAATAAAATATACAGTAAGTATAATTATCGCAAACGTTTTTGTTTTCGGGGAAACATCTGGAAATCTTTGTGTACATTCGTTTAGAATCCCCTTGGAAAACCTTTGAAATCTTTGGAAATGCCTGGAATTCCTGAGAATTCCTTGGAATTCTTCTGATTGGAACTTGTTGGGAAATCATTGGAAATCATTAGAATTTCTTGGACATCTCTGAAATTTTTTAGAAATCACTAGAATTCTTAGAATTTCTTAAAACTCCTTGGAATTCCATAATTCCAAAAATCTTTCATAAATAAATAATTAATTTATTGTAAATATTCTGTTTCATTTAGCGCTTATATGATTCATTAGTGCTAATTATGTCTTGATTAAAACGAAAACCATATTTATAGTTTTGATACTAAGTTAAATTTTGCATATTACTTAATAAGGAAAACCATTTTCACTTAGTAATTCACGTTATTACCTTGAATTATCCAAGATATTAATTCAATTTTGAGTTATGTAGTATATGCTTTAAAAATTTAATAAAAGCCACAAAATTATTTACAAATGTTTTTAAACTTCTCTTTCAAGTATAACTTTTAAAAAGTGAACGAATTACGGAAGTTTACTTTAATCTCAAGAATTTGGCTTTATCTCAACTACCTTGCACATTCACATTAGCAGTTCTCCTCAAGATAATATCAAATTTTCCGAGCATGTTTGCCTAGGAAACAAAATTTTCGGCAAAGTGGATAAACCAACAATCCTTGTACTTATTTTGAACGTCTCTAAAAAGTATTATGTTACCTATCCAACGCAAATTTTTAAGATTCCGTCTGTTTACATCGTATAAATTGAGTGTCGACTGACCTAAGCCCCGAGTCGTAGTCCATTCAATATTTATAAGTGATTGATTACATTACACGACATTATTGTATCGTATCTTAAATTTAAACCTCGTTGAGTTTTCCATACGGGAATTGAAAAATAAAATTCGTCCTTAACTACATTTTATATACATAGATCGATCGTTAATATAGGTAAGGCAGCTTAGGTGAGGTCGCCTGTGGCGTTTACAAATCGGAGCCAGTACAGATACAGTGGCTCTGTTACAAATGTGTTTATACCGAAATTTTGCCAATTTTGTCTAAACCACATACTAAACACTGGTTGTAAAGGCATAGTTATTATCTTGCGTTTAATAACTGGAATGTAGAAAATAACTTTAATGAAAAATAATTTTTTAATCATGTAATTCCAAACGAAAATTAATTTTGGAGAGCAAAGCAGTAAATTATGTGTAATTGGTAAACTTAAATGTAATTTTTAAGATTAAAGATTTAATTTAATTTAAATGTACTATTATAGCGACTTCAAAATGCGAACTCAATTAACTTTAAATGTAATACTCTGAAGTTATGTTAGGACTAAACCCTCATATTTTAAACTTAAATGGCGATGGTACGACAAACACGGGAGTCGGATTTACGCATAAACAATACTTAGATGAACAGGAAAATAAGTAGGTACCACTGTTAACTAGTTCAAAGAGGTGCTTTATCTTTTGAAATAGTAATAATTTAGGAGCTGCTGTTGCGGTGCGGGTTTGAAATTTTCTAATTTGTTGTAGGTAACAGTAAACCAAATATTATTAATTTACGAAGCATTTTAATTATATTTATTCGCCAAATTAAACTCGCAAATTTTTGCTTTGTTGCAAATCTTTTTCACAAAAAATCAAACAACAGTTTAATACATTCGGACACAATAGCGTGAATATCGAACTGAAAACCCCTTTTTTTAAATGTTTTTGTGAATGAAATTTTTACAAAGTAGATAGGTACGCGTTGGGTAATCCAGAATACAAAGTATGAAGTCCAATTTAAAGCTCACGTAATAATTATTATCGTCGACGTAGTTTTTTTTAATTCCGACCCAATTAAAATGCACCAAATGAAAACTCCAACTACTTTGGTGATATCATTTTCTCAAGTAGTTTTAAGTTATTTATTCAAATTCTACAATTCCCTTTACCAATTAGCTACATTATTACAGAATCCACTCTACCTTTTCCTCATTACAACACACTTGGGTTTGACTGCGCTATAATGGCAGTTGTACAACACATTTTCAACACATGCTACTCGCATCTGTGCTTCCTTTCACAGATCTTCGTAATAAATTAATTGATAAAAATTTATTCACATTTAATTACTTGCATTGTTTAACTTTTTTTACCAAAAATGTAACATCTAAATTTATTTAATTCGCAATGCAAACGAAAATAGTAGTACGGAATTCCCAAACAATTTATAATACTACAATTCGTCGTTACATTAAAGCTCAAGTTGAGGTAATTTTAAGTTTTCCACTCGGTTTCCCCAAAATATTGGACTGGAAAAAGGTATATGGATAGGTATTATAACTTACCTCAATTCAAGTTGATAAATCTCACGATAAATTAGTAAAATTTATAAATTGACCAGAATAAAAGTGCCGGAAAAATATTTTAATATTCGCAAAATTGGATTGACTTACAATAATTATTAACGGTTTTCAACTTGACATTAGTACTTTTCTTAATGGTCTGAGAAGGAAATGATTGATCGAGTGTTACTTATTAATTTTTATTTATCGTTGAACCTTTTAATGACACCATTTCATTGATGCTTATGGAGTAATAATCAAATCCCAGACGAGAAATACTTTTCTTATAAAAAAATGCTTACGTGATACCCAAGCGAGTAAGAAGTTCCAACTATGGTCATTCCAACAGGATGTGATGGTATGCTATACGCCTGGAAACAGCTAAAAGTGAAAAGCTTTCAAAATCAATTCTAATCACAACCGTAATTGATTCAGCATTAGAAAATTTTTAACGGCAATTTATTGTATTCGAACGGATATCGACAACACGAAAGCATCGCTTTTCAGTAATCTATTGATTATTATTTCAACTGCACGTACACTATGAATTTCTTTGCAGTGGATTGACCAAATTAATTGCATTACAAGCTAAATTTACTTTATTGTACACTGGTCAATTATCCGGTAAATTTAGTGCCTCAAAAAGAACTAGGATCTTAATCACAATAATTTTTTACCTACTTACAAAACTACGCGGGCAGTATTAATTCTAAAGTCGAAAATTGTCAGTTAAATGGGCCCACGAATTTAACTTTCTCTTAACGACTATTGGAAAAAGAACAAATTTTTGAGCATTAAAAAATCCATGAGTTTTCGAGAAAAAGGCATTTAAAAATCAAAATTTTCCATGCATTTTAGAGAGGAATCAAACCAGGATTTCTACACGGGTATTCTGTTTTTATTATACAGTTTTTATTTAGACAAACGTAAAACTAGTTCTATGGTTCCATGGTTCTCCATGGAACGACGCTCCCCCGTTTTTACGAACGCTTACTCGCTAAAACCATGACTGAAAACCATGAATGAAAAAAAATAGGTGAATCTCATTTTAAGGTGGATCCGTGACTGCGGTTACTAGTAATGTTACATCGCACGATGTGCACCCGAAGAAGTAACAATTGCATGTCGAATCAATCGAATCATGAATGACATTTATGGAATACCGGGCAGAGCCCATACTTGCTTCGAAATAGCCGGCGAAGCACACCTGGTTTTCCATTAGGTTGAGTGTTTCTAGGATTCAACCGTTCGCCGGTGCTGTTGACCATGGGAAGTCATACAGCGAAGCTTGTATTGTCGTGATTGTCGCTGGTAATGCGAGTAATAGCTTGCCGCCACATTGGCGGCAGAAGAGTTTCCTTTAAAATTGACGGATAGGTCATGTACAGAGGCGTTGGCCAGACGTGGTTAAGACCATTGCAAAGTCGAGTTCTTCCGTCGTAGAAAAATCAATCGCTTCGAGTGAAGACTGGGTCGATGGCGTCTACGAAAGTGCTCTCGATGATCGGCTGCCTGGGTTTGGGGGGAGGGGCGTGGCATAAGTTTGCCGATGCCACAGCATCGACCCTCCCCCCTTTGGCCTTGGTGGAAAGTTCGGTGCACGAGCTACGAATTTTCCGACTCAGATCAGTGACAACAATTTTTGTCAATTTTTGTAATGATCAGGAATTTAATCCAAACAAATCAACTTTGTTTCGATTGTACGTTTACACGTTTTCGTACTACAAACTACATTATAATTTTCATAGCTATAAAAGGTATAAAGGTCCTGAGACGTTTATATTAAAGTTCTATGACCGAGAGTTGCAGTTGAAAACAAATTGAAGCACTGGAGACTATACGAGGATCGATATAGTCTGTCCCACAAGAGCTAGAGTGCGACTCATACCTAAACACTATCTATTTTTTTAAAAACCTATTTTTTAGGTATAAGTCACACTAAAGCTCTCGTGGGAAAGACTATATCTGAGTAACTTCGTGACGTATGAAAATAAATTTTATAAATCGGTTGGACACTGTCGTAATGATTTAAAACAGGTATAGTGCTCTAACCGGGTCTAGAGGCTTTTATATTTATTAATTATCACTAAAATTCTTGCAGAATTTGAAAGAGGACATTATAATGAAGCGATTAAACTATGGATGAACTTCAAATATAGATTTATTTAGGAATTAATTTTTAATATGGTTTGTGCTTGTCAAAATGGGCCGTAGCACCCGAACATAGCAAAGCTAGTGGAGGTCGAAGTCGTTTGAGTATTACAATAATAAAAAAACCTAATTTTAACCTTCATTTTAACCTTCATTTTATATTTTACAATAATTTTAAGATATGGGCGAAGCCAACTTTATGAAGATAGCCAATCGAATAGTTGGTTCCAGTTTTTCGTGAATTTCGACCGTATTTTTGAATGATCCATAAAATTTAATTTTTATATTTGTAATTTAGCGTGGTCCCGATTAGGGTACTATTCCCATTTAAAACTCTTACGAAACCAGATACGGATATAGGGGAAGGCAATGGGTGCAATTACCTCTCCCTGAGCCAAGCAAAACCAAAGTATTTTATCAATTTATCAAAATTAACAAAAATCCCCGTATCTCGCAAAATAATTTGAACACAAATTTGAGGGACACAAGTTCATGTTGCTCGTCGATTATACTGTTATCAATATAAGAATCAATATAAGAAGGAATCCATTAATTACGTAAGCTAAAAATGAGGGGGAGGCTCATTTAAAGCGAGGAGGAATTAATAAAAATCTCAGGTCAACTTTTTCATTTAGACTACATGAACATCATGTGTCCAATATAAGAAGCACATGAATGCCCATGGAGTGAGTGAGGAATATGGGAAGACGGTGTCGCAACTTTTTTTTTTATTTTTATTAAATTTAATTAAATTCGTTATAATGCACCTTAAACGTAGTATCATATTTCTTTTCATATTCCACAGAAAAAATGTAATAAATAAATTTCATTATTTTAAAATTATTAAAAGGGGTGTGGTTCCACCATATATTATCAATTATCATATCTCACCAAGAAGGAGAGGGGGTCAAAATTAAAATAAAATTTTAAATAACCAGGTAAATAAAAATTTAATTAAAGCTATTCATCTCTTAGGGACCTAGGGGGTCCAATTAATTACAAATTTTATAAAAATTATTGTTAAATTCTAATAATATTTTATTTTAATACATCATTAAAAATATAAGACAATTTTTTTTTAATTTTTAATATAATTATTATTTTTGTAGATATTATATATTTTCAATTATAATAATATTATTGATATACCCAATGGTTTTAAGATTTCGCCAATATTTATACATAATAAGTACCTACTTTTATTTTTATGTAAATTTAAATTTTTAAAATGCATAAACTTGGCAGGACTTCTAGTTAATTTTTAATTTGAATATACTTTTAAGAAAATAAAAAAACTTGGATGTGACAAACTATATATTTTAATTGAAAATTTTTGTAACAAACAAATTTTTTTGTGTTATCCAACTTTATTAATTAATATTAAAATATACAAATACTTTTCTTCGCCATTTCTTTGTTTGGATAACGGGAAATTTTCAAATTTTTCAGCAATTCCGTAATTTAATTTTGAACTGCAGTTAAATGTTTTTTATTCTAATCTTTAGGACCGAAATTTGTGTTTTAAACCGTAATAAAGTTTTATTAAAACGTAAAACTGCAGTACCTTTATTAGACTTGTATACTTCTATGACCAATATTTTTGTATTTTCTTTTATTCCGCTTTGCTATTGTTTGGGGAATTATTATAGAAGATTTACTTCAAGATGCTCTAAAAGTAGCGAATATTTTTAAATTGGATCATAAAAATTGCATTTATGCGTGAAAAATCACTTTTCGAGCGAGAAAAATCAAAACAATCTACCTATTTATTAGAGAGAGCCAAATAGAAATCGAAAACTTTATTCGCATAAAAACGGTTTCAGATCTTGCCAAGTCATCTTCAGGTTTAACAACGCAAGCATGCTTCAAGTAATTTAATTAACTAGTTGTACGGTATCAGTAACGTGTAATTTCGCGAGCCATTGGAACATAAAATTAAGTAATTACTTATGTAATAGTTAATTAAGCTGTTTAAATCTTTAAAACTTTTTTCATTTAACTTTTTGGTACCTAATGCAATTTGTTCATCTTCTCGTTGTCTAATTACAAGATGAAATATTTTATTATCTTGAATGACAGAAAGAATCGCAATCGCGTTACGGTCGGATGGAGGTCGAATAATAAAGGTTCCGTTTTGTTTACCTTCCAATAGACTTTCTGCACTATTTCGTCCAATATTTTTGTAAAATGTTTCTGTTATTTCAAAATTGTGATCTGGAAAAGAAGGAATTGAAATTAAAAACTTTTGGCAAAAGTTAACTCGATTGTGCTAATAATATTTTTAAATTTTAAAGATTACGAAAATGTTGATTGTTTTTAAGACGCTTTTGAATTAGTACACCAAACTTTCCAAAGTTACTTTCACAATTTTTTTAGCATGCGACAAAATTTGTTCTCTTGAGGAAACTAAAGTTATGGCAAAACAAACTTGTCAAACGCCGAAGGGGAAAACAACTCAAGTTAATTTAAAAGAAAAATTTATCGATTTCAATTTAAAGAAAAGTTTTAAATTTCAGTACACACCATAGTTGTTGTCGTTAATAGCAGTTTTTCTGCAAAAGGGAAGGCAGCACATTACGTATACGCTGTTTGTACAATCGCTAAATATTCTATTTGCTAAATTACCAAAAACACGAAAGAAAACTACAAAGCACCAACACATTTATCAATATTACATATGCACTGCCGTTGACTCGGTTACATCGCAAGACGTTCTTATATTACAATGAGATATTATCAAATGCACTTGTGCACTACAATACTACAAAAATAAAATAAAGTAAACTGACATATGTAATATACACCATTTTTCTTTTTCGTCGTTAAGACATACATACATATGGCTCAACATTTTGATTTACTGTAAGCTTTCTTATGTAATTTTGTTACAAACCAGCGCCTTAACATTGTATTAAGAGTTTGCATTAAAAAATATTGCTGCAGTTTTTGCTATTAAAGATCTTCCGTGGAAGAGTACAAGAATTAAGACATTTCTTACGTAATAAAAATACAACAGGTTTCTAAAGTCAACGCTCGTCTTTTCATATTTTTTTAGTTTATCAACCCTTATAGTCCAGTAAAATAAAAAAAACATTAATCCATAAATATCTGAATTGAAGGAAAGGTACACTTTTTTAGTTTTTTGCCTAGATCTCGGCAAATTTTGGTAATAAAACAAAAATAGTTCAGATAAAAATTGTAGTTTATTAAATTTCCATTTTTATCGTATCTCCAATATTTTAACTGTAATCCGACGTTGTATAGTAAAATTATTTATACTTTGCTGTCGATTTTCCTTTTTTGCTTCTGTTCACTCTAAAATCGGTGATATATATTTGGGATCTGTCAAGTAATCGATCCCACGAATTGAACTTTTTCCTATAGGCTATAGCAGGAAAGAGGACAATTTTCTGAGCATTTAAAAAATATTGCGGATTATCGATTAGTTTTCGAGAAAACGGCATTTAAAAACCAAAATTTTACATGCATTCTGTTACCCGTCCGTGTGCTCAGATATACTCTTAGTGATAGGGATCAAATGCGAGTGTTAATCTGTCGGGTGCACATCGTGCGTGTAGAACCTCTTGCTAGTAACCGCACACTTTACACTAAGTTGGAGCGGAGTTGGGGGATATTTTTTTATGCGTTTTAGGCAAATCTCGGATACGCCCGTTAGGGGGGGGGGGAATCACTGATAGTCTTCATTCAAAAAGTCCTGCATTTGCTTATGTCCGCCATTTTGAATTTTAAGAAAAATAGTTATTTTTAAATAACTCGGTCATTTTCAATTTTAACGAAAAATCGTCAAGACAAAAAGGAAATTGAATTTCCTACAGCTTTGGTTTCCGAACTTTTGTTCTGAAATCGATATATTTCAAATTAGACCTGAAAAAAGCGGCGAAGTAAAATTCTTGCATTATCTCATTTTTAATTTTAGGGCATAAATGAACATAAATAAACTTGGCGGAATTAAATTTTGAACAATTTTGGTTCTTACCATTTTTTCCTACAGTCAATATTTAAGGTCATACTCAATTGCAAAGAAAACGAGAACTGTCAAAATTTTGTTTATACATATCAGTTGTTTATTATGAACTTTTTGTTTTTGTTTTGTTAGGGTTGTGCTACTGTAAGTATCTAGTGACTGTTAACGCGCCAAGAAAATATCGAACTGTTTTGTGTGTGGAGAAACTAACAAGCGAAAATAAGACACGTTTATCGGCGAGTATTGCTCGCGGTGATGAAGAACACGAGCAAATGCTTCGAACTGTTGACAGCGTTGTCATACACGTGGCGTGCCGAAGAAGTTACGCGAATGAAAAACTGGCGAAAGTTTGCCACTTTTTTCAGGTATAATTTGAAAATTTTCGATTTCAGAAAATAAAATGCCAGAAACAATTTGTCTTGACGATTTTGTGTTACAATTGGCGCCGCTTTTTCAGATTCATTTTAAAAAATATCGATTTTAGAAAAAAAAATATATAAACCAAAGTTGTAGAAAATTGAATTTCCTACAACTTTTATCTTTACGATTTGTCGTTAAAATTGAAATTTGCCGAGTTATTCAAGAAAAACCATTTTTCATAAAATTCAAAATGGCGCCGCTTATTGC
Source organism: Cantharis rufa (assembly GCA_947369205.1). NCBI lineage: Eukaryota > Metazoa > Arthropoda > Insecta > Coleoptera > Cantharidae > Cantharis > Cantharis rufa. The sequence continues at coordinate 17,562,537 of OX376307.1, read as the reverse complement.
AGGTTTACTTTGAAAAATGTCAATTTTAGAAAAAAATACGGGAACCAAAGTTGTAGTAAATTGAATTTCCTATTTTTCATTAAGATGGAAAATGACCGAGTTATTCAAGAAAAACCATTTTTCAGAAAAGTCAAAATGGCTCCGCTTTTTTCAAGTTAAATTGAAAAAATAGACTTTAGAAAAAATACGAGAACCGAAGTTGTAGTAGTTTGAATTTCCTACAACTTTTGTCTTGACGATTTATCGTTAAAATTGAAAATGGCCTAGTTGTTAAAGAAAAACCATTTTTCAAAATTCAAAATGAAGGACAAAAAAAAATCCCAGAGATGTTACCCTATAACCTAAATGGCTAACTACGAATTCAAAAGTGATATCAGGTCACGTGATCAACGTCAACTAACGTCAACTAACCAAATTGCGAGAAAGAAAATATTCTAGCTAGTAGAGAGAGAGAGCTGTAGAGAGTAGTCGATCACGTGACCTGGCTTCACTTTTTGGTATACTAAATATACACAGTTAGCTATCTAGATTATAGTGTAACATCTCTGAAAAATGCAGGATTTGGTCGACTTTTTGAATGAAGATTAACAGTGAGTCCCTAACGGTTAAAACAAGAAAGAGCAATAACAGAATTATTGTATGTTCAGCGGATTTTTGGACATAATGAGCGTACTAATAGGAAAAAGTTTAATTCGGATCGATTACGTGACAGATCCCAAATATATTTTCTCAAACTTATTTCATGAACTACAGAGAGTCGGAGAGAGACATGCATTATATGTAAAGCTTACCACTCTAAAAAAAGGTAGCGATAGAAGGGGTGATATGATAAAAGAAAATAATTGGAAGGATGAATCTGCAGTGACTGTACATATTCGTGCAGTAAAAAATACACCCGAGAACACGGCATTACTGCTGCATTGCAACGACAACTCAGGTCTTCATAAGACATCGCTATCACATAGCGTTATTACGCCTACGGTTGCAGCATCTCAGCAACACTCGTTTCGTGTTTATCAGAAAGTCCAGAAATGGCGTTTTTATATGAAAATTCTTCCGAACTCTGGGGTTGCAAGGGATTCCGTGATTTTTTTAGCCCTCTTCGAACACTGAAGACAACCTCGATGAGCAACCTACTCTTATGCTCGTACTAATAGTTACGGATTAATCGGAGATTCAAGATTAATTCTCGAAATAGCAGCTGTTGCTACGATACGGTCTAAATTCCAATAATCTCATTGGTAAATTCTAGGATTATCTTGAATCTCGGTTTAATCCGTGATTATTAGTACGGGCATTAGTACTCCTAGAATTTAATTATTTGTTATTTATTTATGATTTTTACAGCTCATGTATGTAGGTGTAAAATTACCTTTTTCTGTATGCATTATCGGATTACAGCTAAAGCATTGGAGATACAAAAAAATGTATCATAACTTGTTTGAAGGAAATTTAATAAACTACAATTTTTATCTGAACTATCTTTTTGTATCAGTAAAATTTGCCGAGATATAGGCGAAAACCTGAAAAAGTGTACTTCTTTCCAAGATGGCGGCTCGAGCACAGCAGATTTAGACGGCGACGTAATAAATTTGTATACCAAAATTCAGATTTTTACCGATTAATGATTTTTTTATCATAAATTGATTGACTGGAATAATAACCGTATTAAAATAATACTTTCGTTTCTTTTCGTTTATTTTAATAATTTCACCTGATGCTCATTATAATTGCTTCTTCACAGCTAGCAGCGTAAGTTATAAAGGAAAATAATTCACGCTTATGTAATATTTAAGATTTGATTTGCTATTTTATTGTAATTCGAGTTAATCGAGATAGGTATTTAAGTATCGGCGGGCACAAATTCCGAATGTAATTTATAATTTAGACTGGGCGGAGTAGGGTGGCAAGAAAAGAAATAGCTTTAAGCTGAGAATTTAGTTAGCAGGCAGTTAGAAGTTGTAAATTTCATCGAGACTTAATTTATCATATAAAAGAAAGAGCAAGTCTGTCGTGCTGCTAACTCCAAGATTAGATGCTATGAAAAAAATATTAGGTACGGCAATATGGAATGAGATGCAGGGTAGAATATTGCGACAATAGCTGTATTCTTTTCACCTATTTTATTTCCATCTCAGTTACACAACTGAGACGAAGTGAGCTGAGCCGAGCAGGTATTAACTGAGTCAAAGTGAGAAAAACATAAGGTGAAAAGAACAACAAAAGTACACTACCAACTATGATACAAAAATTATTTACCAACCAAATCATATTTACCAATGTTTACTATCAACATAACCTCAACATAACATAAACGTGACAATGTTTACTATAACCATAACCTTCACAAAAACAAATGAGGCGTTAACCTTTTTAAACCGACCAATCCGGGCTATTTCCCAATTTAGCTCAGTTCGTACTCAGTTGTAACACTTCGAAAAAGCAAGATCAGTTAGGTTGGGGTGGGAGGTGATTTACTCAGTTAAAACTCAGTTCGGCACGGCACAGCACATCTGTTGAAACGGTAAAAAGAACACCCATTTAACTGAGTACCTGAGTATCTCAGTACAATTTCACTTAAAATAGGTGAAAAGAATACAACTAATGATATGAAGGCTTAGAAGATTGACATGCTTAACCTGTGTAGATGTATAAAATTATAAAACGCGAGCTCACTTTTTAAGATAAACAGAATAGAAAAATACGAATTTATTTTGCATGTTCAATGCTGAAAAAATAGTTTTTTAAGTTTGCCTTCTCATAAACAAAAACGAAACTACATATATCGATTACCCAAATCGAAATGAAGAGAAGATACTATTAGGCTCGATATATAATGATGTAAGCTATACGTGTACTGGTAAAATTAAATATTTGTCGGACATACTAGATATAGCTTAACACAATAAAATTAAGTAAACGACGACCAAAAGTCGGGTCGATTCTAATTCAGTTGTCACCCACGTTAAAAGTTAACGTTAGTTCTCATTTACGTTTACTTCCGCTAAGAAGACTTGCTTGCCTATATTCCTTTAAAAGTTGACACATTAAAATTTAGCGCCATAGATACTAGCTACTCGTATCAACTTTACTTTAACTTACTTTAGGTCTGATTAAATTTTTATGTCGTTAACCAAAGTGTCACTTAATTAAAACCTCGACGAAATATAAACCATAAACCTTGTTTGTGACACATTCAATTTTAATAATAAAAATTTTGAATTCATTAGCCGGATAATATGCAGAACGAAATAATTGCGGTAGCGTACACGGAAAAAATCGTAGTTTGAATTTGAGTTTTTTAACGTTAAAATACTTTTAAGTTTATCTTAACGGCCGATCAAAGAAATTTCGGTAGATAATAATACATATAATTTTTGGGTGTATTGTGTAAAGCGAAGAAGAATTCATTTAAGGGCGTAGTAGTTGGCATTTAAAAATTAACGTTTCGGTAATTAAGAAGATTTTATTTGTAATTTTTAATTAAAATAAAGTAGAAAGATGGTTATATTTGACGTTGAATCTTCTAAATAACGCCTTAATGTTGTAATCGACTTAATAAAGGTTTAGTTTGAAATAATTACGGACCTTTGTGTATGCTCGTGTTTGTAGACAGCATTATTATGTTATAATACGAATTGTACGTAAATTTAAATCCCTAGTGTGAACACACTTTATATATTTATAACAGTTTGTTCAGGAGTAAATAAATATTTGGATTGTTTCCTTTTTACAAATGTGCTCAAAGTATGTCTGAGTTTTGGATACAGGGTTCTCTTTCTACTTATTTTCCTATTCTGCTTTCCGTTTAGGAAACCATCTAACTTAAGTGGTCGCATATTTTATTTAGCTGATGTCAAGGATATATATGAAGCTTATGCTGCTGGATGTTTGTTATCTGATCTTACAAACGTTTCTTTCTTTCCACTTTTGGTTTATTTCAAATTTGAACATTTTCTTCTTATAATGCCACCCGTAGGTAGATATGAAGCAATCGTGTAGTTTTGTCACGTAATAAAGCCTTCAGGTTTTCTGTCAATCCACTTCCTTGTCTTTATAACAACAGTTGTGTGTTCCTCTTATTGAATTCATTAAATCGTATGTACTTGACTAGTTTTCTTAATAATGTAACATCAAGTATCTACTTTCAAATAGTATGCAGGTCTTATCAAGACCAACCGATTGTATAAATTGAAATTTTATTATGTCTGATAGGACAATAATAATTACATGCTCGATTTAACATAAATAAAATAACTATTACTCCATAAAATATAAATTCTACAAACTTCTAACCAATTACCTAACCGCAACGTAATTGTCAGCCATTTATCAGCAGTATTTTATTGTATTTTACTGTATTTTATATATTATAAATATATGACTTGTCGTTATATTTACGTCAAGTGTTGCCAACCTGAATTATTACGAGATTTCGCAAATTATTTATAAATTTATTATGCAATTTAATAATCGTGAATGTAAAATTTAATTATCAACAGTAATGTAACAAGACCTCATTTTTAGATCGATAAGTTGTATTGTAAATACGAAGGCATCGTTGCATAGCAATGCACGAAAAACTTGTTTTGAGTGCAATTGCTTAATGCAACGATGCCTGAGTAAAATTTACAAGCAACTTATCGATCTAAAAATTATGAGGTCGAGTTATATTTATTGAGATAATTACGCAAACATTTAATTGATATTGACAAACGTCAAAATTATGTAAACAAAGAGGCGTGGCATCGAACCGGATGAGGCACTCTTTCCGCAGGAAGAGACACAATTGCCAGTGTAAGTGTTTGTTTACCTTTTGTAAGTGTAATTATCACTGTAAGTTTCTCAAAACGATTTTCGTCATTTCAGAAACGTATTTACGGAAAACCGCTATCTTTACCCTAGCATTATTAATGTCGCCTCTTAAAATACAAAGTACACTGCAAAATTAATACTTATGTTTATTAACTTGGTTTAAAACAAAGCCGCGGTTGACTCAAGATGATAATAATGAACAATATACATTTTATGCGATAAAACTCAATCAAACAGGTCCATTGCAGTATCCACAAGGGTACTTTCAAAGTGTTGAAAATTTTTAACGGAAAGTTGCAAGTTTCTAATGATTCTGACAAACTCTTTCGTTTTATTAACGGAGTCGATTTAAAGCTTTCACTTCAAACTTTTTTCTTTTTCATACTCAGAAACATTGTGAACGCGACTTTGGTAAGTTAATCAAGATCGACAATTGTGATATTGCTAAGCAAGACGGAAGAATTACATTTTATTGCTTTTAATGGATTTTTAACGGAAAAAAGAGCATAAATGCAAAGAAATAATGAAGAAGATGGTAAGAAATAATTCAATTTAGTTATTAAAACCACAACTGAAGATGTATTTACTTTGCTTTCTACAAAAGAATTTACAAATCACATTACTCTTTATAGAAGCATTTTCAGTTTAACTCGGCAACGATTTCCCACGCGGTGTTATATTTTAAATAGCGTAACACATTTTTTATTTTTTTAAATTTGTACCTTACTTCTTTGAAGCTTTCTTTACACCGCACACCAGCAATTCGATACCTTTTTTTATAAATATTCTTAAGCTTCTGATAAAAACTAAAGTTTTAAAGGTACTACATACATACATACAGTAGCAGTCATGAAAATTGCATCGGTGATAATTTCCGAATTAAAATAACAATTAAGTAAGTGCGTCGAAAAATGACCGTCGTCAAGCAAATTGATATAATAATAAAAAAATAGTGGAATGCGTGGAATGCATGGAAACGGATGCAGGTAAACGTAAAAAAATGAATAATTCACGGATACTTGACATATATTTCAGAAAAAGTTTTTTAACATTGATAGAAGTAAGACGCAACCAAGTAAACTTCTTCAACATAAAGATATTAAAACAAAAGTATTACGAAACCGCATAGAAATTCATACAGAATGAATTGGAGTTAATAATAAGGCAAAATTAGTATCGCTGGTATGCAACAACTGATTGACATTAGCGTTGAACAATTTCTTGATATCAAAAAGGTACTTCACCAGAATTGAACTGAATTTCCTGGTAACGGGACACTAATTTTGACCAAATGATTTTCCTCTCATCGTAGAAAGGAAAACAAATGTATTTGTACCAGAAGATTGGTTTTCTGAACTTTTTAGTGCAAAGTCATAAAATTCATTCCAAACTCAGCCCATGACACACGATAAATTTGTAAATATCAATGAATTCAACATTAAAATTCCAAAGTCACACAAACTCCAAGTCTCGGAATTTTGCTTAAACTTCGTTTTAAAATCATGAAAAGCTGTTGGGTTATTTCTCACTTCTCTGAATTCTTTTTAATACGAATGTATTAAAAAGTTTCATAATAAAAAAATAGAATAAATAATCAATCCATGATTATTTTGATATGAATTTTTGACGTTTATACAAGGGGTAAATATCCTGAAAATTTTGTGTACACTCGTTTGGAATTCCCTTGGAAATCATTGGAATTCCTTGGAAATCTCTGAAATTCCTTAGAATTCTTTGGAAATCACTGGAATTCTTTAGATTTCAGTTTGATTTAAACTCATTGGAATTCCTAGGCAATCGTTGGAATTCTTTGGAAATCTATGGAAGTCTTGGAAACCTTTGGAATTTCTTGGAAATCTTTGGAATTCCTTGGAAATCTTTGGCAATCGTTGGAATTCTTTGGAATTCCTTGGAATTCTTTGGAAATCGTTGGAAATCATTGAAAATCTTTGAAAATCATTGAAATTCCTGGGAATATTTGGAATTTCGAGTCTTGTGTACATAAATTTTACTGGATATTTACCCCTTGCGTTTATATCTACCTTTGTACGTTTCCATGCATTCAATTGTTTTTAATTTTCTTGACGACGCGCGACGGTCGTTTTTCGACGCACTTACTCAATTTCCAATGTAATTGCAATAACCACACACAATATAAACACAATAGGCACATAATATAAACACAATACGCACACAAAGGTAGGTTTTCCAAACCGGGGGGTCTGGGGGGTATAGAATACCCTCCAGTACAAAGGTGTTTGTGTGCAACTGAGTGTTATTGAGCTTATAAAATTTGGAACTGGAAATCTAACTTGTAAAAATCTAAGATTTCTGATTTGAAATGCAATAACACATTTTCGTTTTTTGTACACAATCACTAATGTGCTGTCCAAATGTCCATTTTCCTGGATTTTCTCGTAATTTGTCTTAAGATCTCCTTTTAAAAACGATTAAAAAAAGAAAACTTTCGGTATTTCCTTTAATTTCACACACATTTCCTTTGATTTACTAGGATATTCTACATTTCCTCGTATTTCTTATTTTCTAAAATTTTCTCATATTTCTTAAAATATGTTTTGATTTTATGGAATTGCGTAAGATTTCCTAAAATTACTCTGGATTACGAAGGATTTCCTCAGATTTCCTTTCACTTGTACAGTAGCGGTCATGGAAATTGCATCAATGAATAGTTCCAAATTAAAGTAACAATTCCCAATGAAATTCCAATCACGGTACACAATATAAACATAATACGCACACAAAGCTAGGTTTTTTAAACCGGGGGGTCTGGGGGTATGATATACCCCCCAGTGATTGTGATTGTATGCAAAAAAGTCTTATTGAGCTTATAAATTTGAAACCGGAAATCTAATTTCTAAAAATCTAAAGATTTCTGATTTGAAATTCAATAACACTTTTTCTTTCTTTGAACACAATCACTGATGTACCCCCCGCCCGGTTTGAAAAACCTAACTTTGTGATTGTGTTCAAAAAAGAAAATGTATATATGAATTTCAAACCAAAAATTTAACTTTTTATCTATTTCTATTCTATTTTCTATTCCTTATTTTGAGAATATAATATGGAAATCACATTTTTTTAATTCGGGAATAATTGCCGTTGCAATTTCCATGACCGCTACTGTATACGTTTGCAGACGTACAGGGTGGCTCAATTTCGATGCCGCTTATGAGAAAATCGGTAACCATAGGAGATATCGAAAAATGGATGGCGCATCTTCGATCTCTTTTTTGAGAAAAGCTCAATGGCCAAAACCGAAATTTGCTATCTTTTTTTGTTCTCAAGTTATAGCCAAATATTCGATTATTGGACTTTTCGATAATGTCGAGATCTCGGTTGTTTTTTAAATTTCCAAAATAATGTTAATACTTTCTTCAGGCACTTTTTTAAGGGCAACAAAATGAGCTAATGAAATTTTAAATATCTAAGTTAGTTTCCGAGTTATAATACAAGGTTATGTTTTCTTAAATAAAAACCATAGTTCAATATGATATTTTTGAATAGCGTTTTTATCCTCTTTTCAATTACATAATATGTGGGGTTCATTATTTTGGTTTCATCCCATTTTATTATAAAGTGTAATAAAAATAAAGAATATCAAAAAATTAAATAAGATATTAACATTTTTAGTAATATACGATATATAAATAAAAAAATAAAAATAGATGTTTTGTTTCATCATTCATCATTTCATTTAAATTATGACATGCAATGGGCCTTTTAACGTCTTGCTTAGAACGATGACTAAAATAAAAACAGAAATCCAAAATGTTTGCCAAAATTGGTCAAAATGATGCCGAATGAAAACGTTGATAATCACAAATTCCTCGAAGTTAGGTAACAAACTGAGTTGGGCGCCAAAATTTGTAACGGTTGTTACGTTTTATTTATTTGTACCTCTAGTCCAGGCGGCGGCGAGCTTACGCGGAGATGATCGTGAGTAATTTTATAATAAATGATTTTATTTTAATTGATTAATACATTAAATACATGTAGTATACTAAAACACGATTGGCAAGTAGAGCACACCCACACACTAAAACCGAACCGTCTTTGCATGTGGATGTCGACAGTGCGGTGAGGATTCACATCAGACCAATAGTGTTCGTTCTGAATGCTAAATATTCCAGCACTGCTAATGTATACTTTATCATGCCTACTCAAAATGCCCTTAAAAAAATGTCTGAAAAAAGTGTTAACTATTTTTTGGAAATTTCAAAAACAACCGAAATTACAAAATCAAACTAAGCATCAATAATGTCAACGCTGCCAACGTCTCCAACGCTAACGTCAATGTCGATGCTCCAGAGCACCAAAATTGGTGCTGCAAAACATTAAATTCTGGTAGGGAATTTTTAAATTGGATTATGTTAGTGGATGGCCCCTGCAGCTCTGCAGCTCGGTATCCAGTCATTTGGCCGAAATTTTTAATTTTTTAAGTGACTATATCTTGAAAAATATTGACTTTAGAGAAATATTCTTCAAACAAAAATGATAGGAAGTTTAATTTCCTACAAAAAAGTTCTTATCATTTTTATCGTCCGGCGCACTGTTTACGAAATAATAATAAAAACGCGTTTTTCAAGATGGCAGCTGACGCGATTGCTATCCGAGGCCGAAAACCTGGTTTTACACTTAGGAGCCATCCACTAACATAATCCAATTGAAAAATTCCTTACCAGGATTTTATATTTTCCAAATACACCTGGCGCCTGGACTAATCGTTTATACTTAAAATAAATTAATTAATTTATATAAAAAATGCTTTATTTATTTGTTTGAATTAAAATAGTTGCATAATTTTTGCAACTTTGTAAGGTTGGTTGAGCATTGAACAAATAACGTCAGACCCTCTTGACGTTTTCAATTAATAATCATAAAACCCAATTACAAACATTTTTTTTAATTGAAACTGAAACCCGATTATATTTTTTTAGCTTGCGTTTGCTTTTAAATATAAATAAAACTCAGCATCAAAAATAAAAATATTAATTAAAATGTTGGAATTAGTACAAACAAAAAGACTGGCACTCACGGACACAATATTAATTGCATTTGCAGCAAAAACCTAAAATTAACATTAAAGTTTGATGTGGTCGTTAATATTTTTCGTGTGATACGAAAACCAGGAATTACATTATGGCATTTTACAAGTTGAGTGACATTGTCAACAACAATTTGTCTCTAATCTCTTACCAACTTCTTTGAGTTGTTATTAATGACGCAGGCCTATACCGACTTAACGAATACTTCAAACACGTTGCCCCCTTATATTTTATAGAAAACGGCCGGAAAATTAAAAGACGCTTTTACAATTTGTAAATTAATTTTTTTGTCATTTTCTTTTCTCGAAAAATGATTTATCGACTTTGATTGTGTCAGCCTAATCTAATTTTAATCTTTTATTTTTATAAATTTGAAAGCAATTTATGTAATAATAAAATTGTCCGGATATTTTGTACATCTTCCGCTTGCCTGATTTACTTTAACAAACTCGACAAGATACTCGAGTTTCAAATTTTAAATTTATGAAAAATACTACTTGTACGCGCTTAAATAAAATTCTTCAATTTAACGAGTGTCTTTTGAAAAAAAAAGTTGTAATTTACTTATTCTCTGTTTTGTTATTAAACTTTTAAGCTTAATAATATTTCGAAATAAAAAAAATCTTAACAAAAATGTTGGCGGGCATAAAAATTAAATTTAATCGAATAATTTAAATAAATGTCTCGAATGCGGTTAAATATTAAAAAAATTTAAAATATGTGTAATAAAGATTCGTCAGTTATCGCAGTTTAAAACAGGAAAAAAAACTGAACAAAATTAAAATTATTCATATTTGTTCGCACACAACCATCAACTACACTTTCATCTTAATGAGTTTTTAAGCTATCGCCTTTGTTCTTTATTCCAGTAAAATGTAGAATTTTGCAAAAGTATGCAAAAAGCGATTTAAAATATTCTTGCTTTACAAAACCTGCTATAGAAATTTTAAATGCCATCAACGGTTAGTTATCTTTGACGTTTTACTTCATTTTATAGAGGGTTAATTATACTTTACATTTTTACTTTATGCGATAAAATTATATGCCGCTTTGTTTCGAATAAATAATTGATTGCCGATAATATTCGCTTTGAAAGCACACTCATGCGTGTAGTCCAATCCATTCGAAATAAATATGTATTCATACTGCAGGTAAATGTTGTTATCAAAATATCATCTTACTTGAATTTTAAAAAGTTTTCGGCTTGGCGTGACGGAAACAATGAAAGGGTTACATATCCCGAAATAAGTCACGTCGATTGTGATAAACAGTTATTGGAATGAAAAATCCATGATTCGATTTACGAAATGCAAGTTTTTTTATCTCGTTTCCATTTCTAAACCCCTTATAACACTTCTCTAACGAGATATTGCGGCCAACTAAAAGTTGAATAGCTTTTTAAGACAGTTTTCCAATTCTTTAACTTCTTTGAATTCTAAAAGTTATAATAACAAAATGAAGGTTTCGCAAAAGTTGCATTTAAATTGTAATAGCGCTAATTTTAACTCCATCGGATTTAACTCAATTTTGCCTTTGCACTTTATCTTTAAGACGCTTTCAAAATTAGCAAGCGAAACAATTTTCTGTTTTTGCAAAAAAACCAAACCCGGCTACTCTTTGTGGCGGCGTTGTAAGCGTTTAAGATTTAATTTAACCAATGATGCCGCACAGTGGCGTAACAAGCAGTTGAGAGGCTTGTGTGCCAAGTTGTTAACGAGGGCCTTGTTTAACAACAAAATAACACAATAATTAACGTATTTTCGTGTAAACACTGGTTACTTAGTTAAAATAAATAAAAACACTTTATTCGTAAAATAAAATTTTAGCTGGATGCCCATGTGGGCTGCACCCACCGCACCCCGGTAGTTCCGCCACTGATGGCGTAATAACCATATCGCAGTCTTTCAATTAATATATTTTTTAATAAAACCACCAAACTATTAAAATATGCCTTTGGATGATCTTAAATCACTCGGCTATCATCAAGTGCTATCACTTGAAGTCCAGTAGGGTTAAAAAGAAATTGAGAGTTACGTGAGTAACCGCTGGGGCGGTGAAGTGTAAGAGGGATCAAGATATGACCAAGATCTAATTAATTATTGTTTGTTATTCTGATATTCTGATATTCTTCTCTAAAATGAATATCCCTACAATAATGTTACTGATTATTACTGAAGTACTTCGGTTTGAAACTGAAAATTTCAAGATTTGATGTTTGAAAACAATTCATAACTAAATTCATAATTGCTATGCAAATTTTCTTTAATAGAATTAGGTACATAACCGCGATAATATTAATTTATAGGCGAATATTTTACAGTTTTTTAATAAATCAATCAATTTGATTGAAATATTTTTATTGTTATTATTACAGCTGTAATGTAATAACTACTAGTAGTGACATCTATTCCAAATTATTTAACTAATTAAAAAAATTTTTCATTCATTTGTTAAATTGGTTTTTGTTTATTTGGTGGTGATAATAGTACCTTTAGGAATCCTTTTAGGTAAAAACTTTTTATTTAGGCATTTGACAACAAAATGTCACCAGTTGTTGTAATTACGGTCAAAACTTATACAGCTTACACCCTGAATAGTCGTATAAAAATTACAGGCTGGAAAACGTTTGAAATGGCTATTTCCTTACTCGTGGATCGTCGCTCTCGCCTATTGGCTCTGTTGACAAACTTTCCACTCGTGTGAAACATGCCTAATTAAAAACTTGTTACAGAATATACTATTTTTGTATTAGTTCGCTTTTATTACAATCCATTATAAATATTTTGCCTTTGTAATGTGAGTCGTATAAATTATTGGAAAAGTTATTAACAAAACTGGAATAATAAAAATTATATAATTAAGTAATCTATAGCACAGTAAAGTTTCAAACTAGCTTTACCTACATACCTTTATTCTGGTTTGTAGTTATTAACGATCAGATTACCTCTCTTGATGATTTGAATTTAAAGAGAGTGACTTTTTAGATGATACAAAATGACTAGGTAAATTATTGAAAGATTATCGTTTTCAAAAATTACATCTTAAAATTTTTGATGTAAAAAAATCTGTACTAATGAAGTTGGAGTTTGGGAATATAATTATTACTTAATATTACAAGTAGTTACACACCTACTTAAATTTCCTGTGACAATTTTGATTAAAAACTGATCAACGCAGTTTGCTTTGGAAAATACAAGAGGATGCTTAGCACAAGAGTGTATTTGCTTTAAGAACAACTGTGTAAGTTAATTTCTCAACAAAATTATTGTCTTACGAAATTTTAAGAAGCATGATTTCATTAATATAATTTCAAGAATGATTAAGATGCGGTCATTTTACTTCCAGATAAGCTAACCAATAAACGAACTAACTTTCGTTTGTTAGTGATTTTTATTTAATTTTAACAATCAACTAAACTAACGTCAAATTTAAATTTCATGATTAAAATATTGAAAAGTTCAAATTTATTATAACTATAACCTGATAAAATCGCTAACGCTTAAGCTTTAATTTTGATTGGCTACTATAATCGAGTTTCACACTAATCAAGTTCCACGCCAATCGAATTGCACATCAGTGGAAGTTTACTGTATTTACTGTTATAAACATTTGCTTTAGGTATTCATTTATTTAGAATATTTTCAATTAATTATTTCATTGGCAGTTAACTAACCCTTTCGTTCCCAATGGTTTCACTGTGATGTGAAACCACCTTTTCAATAATTTATTTTTTGAGACCTAATAATTGTGAATTCTTAAATCCACCTATGCCAAGGTAACTTTATATTTTCATATAAAACTGTAGATTACGCAAAATTAATGTCCGTATGTTAGATTTTTATCAAAATATAGTTAAATGCTTCGGTTGACACTTTAACCTAACGGTCTTAAGCGTCGGTAACTATTGTGACTTTACCCTACTGATGGAGGCGCCACCGTTTTGGCAAAATGGCTTTGTTAGGCGGTATAGCATGGTTTGTTTTCTATTAAAAACAGACACATGTTCATGATTATTAAACGATTTTATATAATAATATCACAAAATTAACTAAGAAACACAGGTATCTACCATAAGAAACTTATGCAAGGTATGCAAGGTATACCGCTTAACGTAGTTAATATTTTAAACGCATGGTGGCGTTTAGTTAATGTAAATTCCCAATACCGAAACGATTCCAAAATTGTTTAATTATACCCTCCTAAATATTCAATTCATAGATTTTTGATTATTGTTATTGTTAAATTGATATTCTTTATATAGAACTTATTTTTTCAATTTGTATATATTTTTGATTTTTCTTGCTTTCCCGCAACAAAGTTGGCATTCTGAGAGCGGTGGATGAGAGCAAGGCTTTTTTGGCCAAAAAGTTTCTGTGTGGTCTCCGTTACATTTTGTGATTTTTGGTTAGGAAAATTTATTTTTAGTGAATAAAATGTTTGATGTACCTAAGTGACTTTTATTACTTATATAATTTATATTTGAAATTAATTCACAGTTGGACAAATTGGATATTATATTTTTGGATGGAAAGACTTTGGATTATTGATAATTTATTATAAATTGGTGATAAATTTGAATATAAGAAAATCAAAATTAATTATTTAGTAAAGTTTGCGAATTTAAAATTGAATTTAAGGCGTTCGTAGTAAAGTTCAGCAGTTGATATCAGCGACAGATGCCCGAATTATGAATTTCATTTGGTTTTCAGTTTTGCATTGAATTAATTTGAATCAGAATTTTAAAAAGAAGAATAGTTACAATTTGAACTTTTGAATTAATGGATTTGTTGATTCGGAATTTTGAAGGTTGACCGGGCAAAACATTTTTTAAGGGGATTGGATTTTCCTGAAGCAGTATAGCGTAAAGCCTACACCGGCCGATTGGGAAGCGGGTGACCGCGGTTCAAATCCTGTTCGCTGCTGTGATCTAAAGCCCAAGATAGATCTGTGGGCTATGGCGAAGGCAACGGGAAACCCCCCCCATTAATTAAATTCTCTAGTACGCCATTTTGGCTTCAGCCAAGTTGGTATATGGCACATTTAAGAAGAAGATTTTGCTGAAGAGCCCGTTTTTGGAACGATTTGGGAAACTAGAAAATAACATTTCAATATAATATTGCTATGATATCTTCATATTTATAAATATTAAAAACTACTTTTCAATTAATTTTCAAAATTCCGCTCCAAATACTCATCAACCTTTAAGGACGGGGAAATTAGGTCGAAATTGAACATTTTTTATGTAAAAAATTTGTACATGAATCAAATAATTTCTCACTTAGCAATAGCAAGTAATTAAAGATTAATGACAAACTAATCAAAATGGCATGGGAAGCACTTCTCGAAGGGAGAAGACCTGTAGGATGACCACGTCTTAGGTGGCGAGACAACATCAGAGCAGACCTGAAAACAATAGGAATTGATGAAGTCCAGATAGAGACACTTATGTCACAGCGAGAAAGATGCAGGAAGATTGTGAAGTCAGCCAAGGCCCACTCAGGGTTGTAGAGCTGCACGATTAGACTAAGTTCTAATATAATTCAATATAATAAAAGTAAAGTTCAATATAATAAAATTTAGTTGACAAGATTTGAGAATTTTTTTATGTAATTTGATGTACTGAATACGAAAAAAACAGTATTATGTCTCTCAAAAATCATCTTCGAAGTCTAAAAGTCATAAGAAAAAGGAAAATAACAATAAATTTGACATTTAATTGCCATTTTCAAGCTCATGTGCGCTTCCAAAAAAATGTTTACAACTTTTTTAGTATTCAGTGCATCTAATTACGTAGAAAAGCATTAATGATTCAATTTTGTCCCACCCTGTCCTTAGAAGGTTAACTAAAGAAAACCAGTTTATCAAAATTGGTATTAATTTTATTTTCAAATTAACCAACTTTAAAAGTCAACTTTAAAAATTACCGACAGGCCTCTCTCAAAACTCCAAGGACGCCAAACAAGTGAGAACTGCCGGCGCATATCAATTTTTACAAATTTTACTTTATTCAAAATAATTGCTATTAACTATTAACTTATAACAAATACTGCCATTATGGATGCAATTTAAAAAAATTGATTTGTAAATTTATTTGTAAAAGGGAAATTTTATTTGCTTCTAGGGCACTTCGCCACCGGGACATTTCGCTACGGGGGACATTTAGCTACCACTTTTTGCATATTAATCATCATTTTTTCAATTTAGTCACCAATCTTTTCAAATTGCGCAAGTGTAGGTACGATAAGTATAAGGTACGATAAGTATAAGGAATTACGATAAGTACATTATTAATTTTTAATAGAAAAAAATTATAAAGTTAAAAAAAATTATTAACAGAAACTTATTCGGTAACAAAAAAAAAGCACTGTGAAAGGTGACTGATTTTACGAAATCTATTTAAAATATATAAAATTGACCCTCCGCACTCTTCACTCGGGACGCTCTGGGCCGTTTCGACATACGCTGTACTCGGCAATTCGGTACTCGGTATTCGGCAAAGTGTGCTATTAGGATGAGGGTGGATCTTTCTCGATGTTCATTTATCGCTGTGATATTCGCAATAAGGAAATATATTAAACAAATCTCAAGATCTCTAAAATCATCTTCCATCGTCAACTTCCTCCTACTACTGTCAAGTGTCAACTTGGGCGAGAGAAAAGTGTATGTAAAAACGACCTCATCGTTTTAAGTAATTCGTCGTTTAAATGCGGCATGATATAATAATATATTTTACAATAAATTGTTTACAATGTTTACTTCAATTGATTTGGATTTCTCACTTTATTGCTTGTTCAAAATTATTGGATTATCTACTTATATTTTAATACTTTTAATCTCGTAAATCCGAGATGTCGCTTAAAAAATTTTAAAATATGAGTAATGAATAATACGAGTATATAATAAATAATAATATGTAAAAGTGGTAGCGAAATGTCTTGGTAGCAAAATGTCCGGGTGCGAAATGTCCTGGTGCGAAATGTCCGGTCACCTTTTATTTTATGTAGGGCTGGGAATCGAATATTCAAACTTCCAGTACTGGCTGCAACTTGCAAGATTTCTTTACATCTTATTAATTCCTATTGGTGAAATATAAACTTATTGTGCTCTGTATATTATCGGCCTCAGATAGGGAGTACACTAAGTTTACATTTGACCAATAGGAATTAGTAAAATGTAAAAAATCTTGCAAGTTGTAGCCAGTACTGGAAGTTTGAATATTCGAATATATTCGATTCCCAGCCCTAATTTTATGTCATTTTATTTAAATGAGAAGACTTAGACAAAATGAGGATTCTATATAACGGAGAGTTTAAGGTCATTTTTTTTGTATAAGCTTAATAAAATAATTATAATTGCGAAATAAAAGAAAATTTATAAAGGAGTTGTTTTATAAAGTCATAGGTTACCGACGCCTGTCATAGAGCCATGATTATCAAATTTCAAAATTTTGACTTAATGCGCATTGGTCAAAAACTGTCCATCAGCTTTTAATATTTTCTTGTTATTCAATGTTGTTTTGAAGTCGCAGAAGACACACCTTGTGATAAATTTAAGTTAAGTTTATTTAATAAAGAACCTGTCGGCGACATAAAGTTATGAAAAAAAACATTAGGGCAATTGTTAAATTTATTTGTCACGAGCAAATATTACCAGTACAATTTTAATTATAAAGTTTTAAAAAGGTAAAATTATTGGTTTGTTTTATGTTACATTTGGGAGCAATAGAGACCCGAAAGTAGGGTATGATAATGTGCACGTTTGGTGAAAATGTTTAAAAAAAGTTGACAAAAAATGATTAAATTAGTTTGGTATAATTGAGTAATGATCATTCGATGTTTTTCTTATTATAAAGTTGGTAGCACGTCTTAGGTAAAACAGCCGCATTCCAAACATAAATTTAAAAGTTTGAACGTCATACAGATGAGAATTGCGGTAACATTCTGACAAGGCCAAAAAAGTGATGAATTGTCGACCTGAAACAGTTCATATATTGTTATATATTGCTCTCTGTCACTTTATTTTTGTTACCGGCATTAGGGAAAACAGAACATATTTTTATATTTAGAGTAGGTGCCTACACTGCAATACTTTCTTGATGTAGCACTTTTCCAAGTGCTATATAAACTATAACATGGTTGTCAGTGGATTAAGTAATTGCAAACATTTTTCGCAGCAGGAGTGCCCACCTACGAAGCAAGATGAAACACTTATGGAGAGCAGCTTTAACGTTTCGACCAATTAACCAGAAGCTTAAGCCACTTGATAGATATACAAACTAATTATTATATTTATATTATCATCCAAACCTCTTGCCTGCTTATTGGATGAATTCAAATAATCCCAGTATAGTTTTCCAATTTTGAATTTAAATTTAAGTTTTTTTAAAATCAAATCTTTTAGATTGACGTGAAAATAAGCACAATTTATTCGAAAATCACAGTTTTGTAATCGTAACTTTAAGTGTCGAGCAAAATATATTCTATGTATCTGCTTTTAAAAGTAATTTGTTTGATAATGAATGCAAGCAAAATCGACAAAATTTCCATCGTATAATACAATTTGACTTTCATCATTTAGAGTTATTGGATTCTGTTTGGAGTTGTTTTGCCACCAATTCTCTCGTTCTAAAATCGTAATATTATTTATATTTCATATTCATTAATTATTATTTTTTTATTTTTGTTATTTTAAATCGTTCTGCGTTTAGCCATCAAAAAATTTACTTTGATTCTTTTACACGCCAGTTATATTTTTATATTTATTGAGAAAATAACTTTCTAAATATTTCTCGTATATTGGCTGTAATGTGTGGTTTTAATGGAGCCATAGTGCAGACATTTATAGATACAGGTTGATAATAAACTGGTGAGGCTATTTCAATTATGGGCGTTTATATGTGAATTTTGGTATGATTAAAATGCTGCAGTTAGACATAAACTACGTCAATTAAATCCCTAAACTAGAAAACTGTCTCTTACCATACTGAACTTATATTGTGCAAAAGTACGCCGAATACGTTATTTAAATACCGAATGTTTCAGTAAAATTTTACTATTATTTATGTAATCAGAGAATAAAACTTCCGAGAGTACAATTTAAAATTCGGTGCAGTTATAGTAAGAGTGCTCATTGTATATTATCACATTCCTAGAGCATTAACTTACCAATATATTACTGCGGGAAACCGGACAACTAAATTTTAAAAAATACAATCATATTAAACTGGTTTCATAAATCATAAAAATATTTAAATTTATTCATCTTCTAATAGATGAATTTCTTTTCGTCATACCTTGGATAGCAACAATCTCAATTTCATTCTGTTTATCTTTTTTAATATTTTCTCTAACTGAACCACTGTTTTATTTCCTCTTTTACTTTTATTCATATTTTTGTAGTCCGGTTTTTATTCTTTTATTATGCTTTTCGCTTGAAAATGATTTCACATTCCTTGTTTATTTTCTTCTTGTTTGATCTTTATATTTCATGTACATCTCTCTGGTTTCCTGGTTTGTTTGGTTTGAACTAACGTCAAGTAGTGATCCAAATTTGCATTTGTGGTTTACACGCATAATGATCCTTGCTTCCGATTGGACAGATGGTGGACTGCGGTTAGTCGCTGCTATATTTAACTTTTAATTTCAAAATATTAACATTTACACGCTCAAAACTACCCATTAAAATTAAAAATCTGAATGCTACCTGAAAATTCAAGTGATTTCTTAATTAAAATTTTTGTGAGGATATAAGCTGCTTAGATATCTGCCTTCCAGATAAGCTACTGCCTAACTCTGGCTGAGATGCTGCTGCAAGTATAATAATTATTCATGCAAATTCAAGATTTTAAAAATTTAACCATCCAAGTGGTATTGGTAGTTTTGTGATGCCGCTTTAGACGTTTCCAAATTGGTCATAAATTTTATAAAACGGCTTTAAAATTTGTTTAAAAATGCACTACTAAATTAAAAAGCTCAATAAATTGCTTGATTAGTACAATTCTTGCTAAAGCAATTTTTACAATTTTTATCGGATGTTAACGGTGTTTCTAAATCGCCATTAGGTTTGCAGATCTGCAGAAATACTATGGAAAAAGTTGAGACCGGTGAAACATCGTGGTATACGAAACCTTTGCATGGCAATGCAAAGTCTACAGTCTAATTAACTTTCTTATTCAAATAATCAGATGAATAAATGTGTATTAAAAAGATCTACAAATTATTGAAATTTTCAAAATTTATTTTCAAATTTTGATCTCTTTTTTTATTTTTTTAACTGCAAAACTTGAACGCACCCATTGCGTATCAGATTAAACAATTGCAGTTACTTAAGGATTCACGTTAAAGTATTAACAAAATAAATTAAAATTATTTTGAATAATATAACACCGAAATGTTGTTAAAACTCTCCAATTGCTAAGTTCAGAAATATAATTTAAATTTTATTGTTTACACTTCTAATTTTAGTATTCAACCATTTTATATAAAACTAACAGTTAAAGTTAGGTTTAAACTTTATAGTTTTAAACATAACAAAACTAAAACCCAATTAAAATTTAAAAATTAACAAGTTAAGTAAACAATAAAAATCAAATTATAATTAAAAGCGGTATTATTTTTTATAATATAATCAGGTCCTAAAAATCAGTGTCGTTTAGTGCAGTAAATTAATATTTACAAATCTTATTGCCTTAATAAATTAAATAATAAATCACCAACACAAACGTTTTTGTTACACTGACCATAATTTTAAGTAACCAACTTCCGTTAACCGGAAGATACGCTTGTAATCTTCCAAATTACATTTTAAAACATCTTCCCGTATTACCACCATATTTAGAAGGATATTTGCATAAAAATCTGTATACTCCCAATTTCATTAAATTTTAGGGCGCGAATTTTGCGTTACTTATGAATTTATTAAACTTATTTGCAGTTTTAAAAGCCACCAAGCTTTTAATATTTGGGAAATTGTTAATTTTTTGATTTAGCTCGTTAATTATTTTATGTTAAATTCTACAAACAAAATTTCGACCGCTTAAAAAAATTTAATTGTAAAATGCATAAAATTTCAATTTAAACGAAATTTAATTATAATTAACCCAAGTTTCCTATCTGCTTTTATTAGGTCGATTACTTTTTTGTATTTTCCACTTTTCATAATATAAATCATGTGTGAGCGATAGCTTTTCCTGCCCTCTACAGAAATGCTAGTTTACACGCTTTTTCCAACAACACGACCACAAAGCAGATGTTACCACTGAATACCGTGTTTGATTTTCCAGTAATGAAAACTTTTAAAATTTTCTTCCGCTCTTAATCTCTAAATAAACTCAGAATATAAAACTCACCTCGCTACTAACGTCTCTTACTTAAGCATCGAAACAAATAGTTCGGTGATTACACTAATTACAAGCAATTTTCTACTGGATATATTATTTTCACACTACACACATAGAGTTTTCACACAAACATGCGGTGTTCGTTTGTCTAATAAGTACCTACAAGTTTTAATGCTGCACTGAATTATAAACAAAAAATTAATTTGTCATCAATTTTTAATAAAGTTTCGAAATTTTCAAAACACTCATAAAAAGCCCGAATTAATTACTGCTTCATCGACAGCAAATGATTAATTATGTATGCTGCTAATTTAAACATGATGTAGGGGTGTGCAGAAAATGCCGGATTAAATAATAATTAAAATTATGATTGTTTAAAATTTTTGTTGTGTACAGTGAGGTTAACCCAAGAAAAATAATAAATAAATTAATTGTATTAATTAATAATTCTATTATTTTCTTTAAAGTTTTACTAAAATCTCGTAATACGATATTTTTAGTTAAATGCAACGACGTGCAGTTACGATTCAATAACTTAATCGCACATCCGGAATTATTGCAACGATACCGGAGCAGTTACCGGAACGTACTGCGGCTCCGGGTTGGCGGTTTGGGTCCGGGAACCATACTCGCTTGCGCGTAGTCATCGATTTTACTGGGCCGACCTGGCCCACTGTATGTATTATACATAAAACCACTCAAAGGACAGGAACCAACTTAATATGATATACCTACCTATTTGAACATTTTCCAAATTTTCCCAAAAAATTCTTCCAGGAAATTTATATACAACCGGAAAATTAATTGCTTTTATTGTTCAAATGTACTTTTATATGCAAAAGTTGGAAGTTAAGTGAAGGTTAACACTTGCACTATACCCTCAAACGTTTATTTTGTTAAAATACAGGGTCAATGTTAATAATCTCCGAAATAAATGGGTTAAATTGATCGGAAATTTTAAAACTATTTGTTTTTCCGTGGTCAAGGTGTGGAAGACAAATACATCGTCATTTTTCAATGTAACTCTTTAGCTTCTCGACGTTTTCTGACTTTGGTATACGAGCTTTCTGATAAAATCTTCAAGAAATGCGTACGAAACCACAAACGATCTCTTGTTTTATTCAAGTTTATTTTTTTATCCGATACCAATAAAAATATGTTCTTAAAAAATCTCTAGAAATCGTTTAATTAAAAATTTTACACATCAATATTTTTTATTGCCTTCAGACTTTATTTTTTAGAAGAATATAGTATTGATGAGCAACCTGTCCATATTTTCAGTTTTCAATTTTAGAAGTCTGTCATCTTTATTTAAATAGGTATAAAAATTATTTTAAAATATGATATGAAACGTGAAATAACTCAAACAAAAAAGGTCTCTTTTCAGTTGATGAAAATATTTGAAATATTTAATTAAAAAAAAATGAACTTTTACGCCAGGCACTAGAGTAATTTCTAGTAAAACAGAATTAGATATCCAATAGCCCGGAAAGAAGATCTCTAATTCTGGATCTGCACCATGCGTAATTCGGCGAATGTTCGCTGATGAATATTGTCTCTCACTCTATGCTTGACTGTTCCAAAGGTTCATATGTGATCACGTTTGCTGTATATTGCTGCAAAAACACATATACCGAATGGCAGGAACGGAATTACGGAGTTGCGTTGGCTGCTACGCACGCGGGTTCCCAGCTAAAAGGGCTCCCGGTTTTGCTGTTACTTACCTCAATCTTTAAAAAAAGAGTGACACAGTAAAACAGTAATTGCTAATTTTAATGAAAGTTTTGAGCGTGTATATGCTTTTTGGGCACAGTATTAAGGTGGGAACGGTTAGAAACAAAATTTGAAAATCAACTGCATACTTTTAAGAGAGTATTCTCGGTTTTAATGGGTATTTTCGTTAAGATTTCATTACAATGAAGTTTTGAAAGTTCTTTTGGAAATATCCTTAACTTCAGATGAATCGCATAAAAAATGAAACATTGAGATTAAAAAAATACCTTGAAAAATTTAATAGTATATTACTGGCCAAGCATAGAAAATGATCCGTTACTGGGCGCGCAGCTATATTAAAAAGTGAGCGTAGCGAGCTTTTTAAAGCTATAAGCCCAGTAACGGATCATATTTCGAGGCGAGGTGAGTATACTTTTTTATCGGAAAACATAAAATTATCAATTATATCAAATATTAAAAAATATTGTTTAAATTACAAATTGTGACAGATAAGACAAATTTAAACAATGTCATTAGAGCAACCCTCTATGGCGAAATGCAATAAGCGATTGAATCATAATTAAATCGTTTGGCGATCGCCAGTTCGAATCCCACGTCGGACAAATTTTTATAATAGAATTTTTTTATAATATAAATGAATTGACTTGCAGAAGTATCAGAATCGACCATTAATAAAAACACATTAATGGTCGATTTTACATTATTAGTCGGTTTGTGAGCTGACTAGGAATGCTTCGTTTTAGCTGCCGGGTGGACACTCGGAAAGCATCGCTTTCGTTATGTTTTCCGATAAAAGTGTTTTTTTAATAGTACTCTTGAATACGAAATATTTAAAATTTGTGATACTACCTCCAAATCTTTTCATGAAGTAATATTCATAGTTTTAAAACTCGTAATAACCACACTAGTGCAAATTTGCACCACCTAAAATCCCAGGAAACATTGGTTATCGAACACTTTTCGACTATTGATACAAGGGTTATACAAAGGTGCTACTTGAAAGGGGTGAAACTAATTTTAGGGTGTATCCGAGATTGCCTAAAACGCACAAAAAACATCCCCCTACCTTACTGCAACTCGGTAAAGTATGCAGTTATTACCAAGGCGGTAGCTTCTTGGAAGTCCTCTGCGTGTAAGACTCCTAAGTTTTGGTTCTGTGATTGGATAATCTGGGTTTGAGGTGATCTGAGTAATTCTGATTACAACTTTCGGTGGGGTTTCATCTTTAAGTTAGTAGATCCGTTCCTTTCTAGGAATTGTTTTAGACTATGGTAGTCGTCGGCGGTGGTTGGGGTGATGGCCAGGCCTCCAGTGGCCAATCTAACATATTATGTAAATTTGACTTTCTGATTATCTAGTTCTTTCTCAAACTTTAACCGTCTGCTAGGGTCCTTCAAGGTGATGGGGGGGGGATCGGTTGGACTGTTGTGCCTTTCGGGGTAGGAACAACCATGTCCAATATGGATGGAATAGCGCCAATGGGGGAGGGGTTGTAACCGCCCCTGATCTCCATTTTTTATCGTTGGTGTGATTAACTACTTTTAGGACTACCTCTGGATTTGGGCATTCACCGGATCCTGTGCCATTCGATGTTGAGGGGGGGTTCTCCCTGGTTGTGGCAACAGGACGTTTTTGAGTCGAAATCAGTCTAGGTGCTTGCGGTTGTGAGGTCTTCTTTACTTTTGTCTAGTGTGGGTGGTTTCACTATGGTCAGTTTGATCGTTTTTTTGTCTGTTTGTCTGTTATTGATTGTGGTTCCTTCAAATTTGAGTTCGTGTACTTCTTGGAGTTGGAGTATACTCCTTGAGATGTTAATTTATTGGCTTCGTAGTCGATTGTCCTCAATCGTCATCAATTGTCCTGGTGCTAATGGTATTACTTTTATATTTTTCATATTATATTTTTTAAATTTTATATTACTATTTAACTAAGAGAAATAAGGGAAAAACTCTACTAGACGTCAGAAATATAAACAATTGTTTCAAATATAATGACTAGTGCGAAATAAAGATACAACTTTACTCAAAATCCTAGTGTAAAAACGATGTTTATACTTCAGAACAATAATAACTTTATGCCTGAGAAAATTTCAGTTTATTCGAAATATCAACAATTGCATATAAACTTAGAACTAACAGAAATTAAATACCTACTGGCAGCAATAAATGATATCCGCTTATAGAAGAGTGCTACCAACGGTATAAACATAGAATAGTACGAAACTAAATTCTGCCACAAACTTGTAGAAAACTACTATTAAGCAGCGGCGGCTCGTAAGAGGAAATCTGGACAATTAAACTATTTAAATTTTCAAGAAGGTAGAAAATAGATTTTCGATAGTGAAATCCATCAATGGATAGATACTTCTTCCACATTACATAATCAAAAAATAATTTTAGGTTGCGGCAGAAGCATTATTTTAGCCTAAAACATACTATATGCAGATGATTTTACCATCACATGGATCACATCATGGTTCTACAGATCTACTGATGGTTTCGAGATTACTTCGAAGAGATTTCTCATCATCAGATACAGATTATTACCGTGAAACCTCCACTTTCGCTGTATCAATTAATGCCGGTTAAACGCGGTATTGTAAGTTATCTACGTAGCTCTTTAATGGTGTAGTTGACCGTCAGCCTCAACCTTTGTAAATCGTGCGTGCGATCACTTTGGCTAAACCAATATGACGTACTAGGATTATTATTTAATGGAGTGGTTTCCCGTTGCCTTGCCCATAATCTACAGATCTATCTTGGACTTTAGATCACAGCAGTGTATTCGACTCAACCAGCATTGAACTGCATGTATCATTTTGCAGTCGGCGGGTAGAGGCTTTACGCCAAAATAATTAGCCTTCTCTAGCCGCCACTGCCACTAGGAAATTATTATAGTAACTCTGTTCCTACAAATATACCTGTACCTCCACAGTTTACTGTAAATTCTTTAAAATTATTATATTTTTATTTACATTTATTTTTAAGTATTAAAACTGCGTGGACAATTTAATACCAATGAAAATTGACATTTCTTTAGTAATATTTCTTTGATTGATTCTGGCATTGTTAAGCAGGACAAATTTGTCTCTGTTCTAGTTCGAACCTGTTACAGAAAACTTAGACCTTTTTTCTGTACTCAAAAAAATTTATTTTGCTTCATAATTTTCCAAAAAAATTCAAGTAATTTGTCGAATTTCGGTTTTCTTTGCAAAATCTTCAATTTTGAAAGTTTATGTTCATCTTGATAACATTTGCTACTGCAAATAACTTCTTTCTCTGCCTTATACTCTACTCAAAGGTAAGAGAAAGTATGAAGGGCCTACCTAATTTAGAGAAAAGTTTTGGCAGCTTTTAACTTTGCTACATAGTTTTACCGAGAATTTAATCTGGTATTTCCACGTAAGTTACTTCTACCACTAGGCTATCTCCCAGTATATTTAAATATAAATTATATTTGACCAAAAAATGATATTATTTATTCTTTTATCCTGGAACTAAATAACAAACAACTTAACAAGGAGACCACAACATTGTATCGAATATACTGCAATACTCCGCTACTACAATAATTTAAAGAAAATGTATAATCTAAATTTTATCTGAGCATTATTTTTAAATGGTAAAACCACGTGTAAAATTTACGAGTTACACGATCTAATTATAAACTTTGTGGTGATAAAATATTTTTATTTTTTAAACTTTCTTTATCCTATTAAAGTTTTAAATTGTTAAACGGTTTTTGATTGAGCGCGTTTTCTTCAAGCGCTCTTAATTTATATTTTGAAATATATTGGACAAGAGGGAAAACCATCAATAAAAGTTTCGATTTGATTCCAAACGAAACTATTATAGTACGTAGATATTATAGGTATATTTAAAAAGCCACACATAATATTTTGTTCGCAATTAAACTGATATGAAGTATTATTACCTTTTCGACTTTTTATTTATTTTTTTTTTAGGGAAGTACTTACATACCTAAGAAATATTTTTGGCTTGACTCGGTCGCTTTGACGTAGTATTCTTGATGTTATTCAAGTGGAAAATTAAACTTTTCCACAGCAGCTCAAATTTTATTTGCGATATTAAAAATGTATGAGACTATAATAATGTATTATTTGTAATAGACAATACGAAGAAGTTTGTCGATGGCATGGCAAATCTAATTTATGATGTTGAAACGATTAAAAACTTGGAATATTATTTCAAGACGGGAAGGCACTAGAAAATGTTTAATAGATTAAGAATCGACTCGGTGGATAGGAAATATAAGTTTTGACAGTGTTTCAGTTATATATAACTCTTCTTCGGTTATTCGTACACAGTTCACTGGCTACAAATTTAATTATGATGTTAAGTTGTTTTAAACCGTGTGGTGGTGATCGTAGGTAGCGAGAAAGGAAGTTTCCACTTGTTCTATTTCATTATGAATAAGTTTTGAACGTAGTAATTATCGAGAAATTATTTATGTAATGTGTAGGCATATTATGTACATACATATATATACAAGGTCCCAGAATTAAATATTCTTAATTTAATATTCGACCAAAGTTGAAAAATTAAAAGGTCGCTCTTTCAGGTTCAATTTACAGGGTGTCCACGTGATTTTTTAAGCTTAACGGATTAAAACTTTTTTAAAGATGATTTTCTTATCTACAAATTAGGTTATAAGCCCTTATTGTCTAAAATGAACGGATTTCGAGTTATGAATTAAATTAAAGTAAAAAATGTTTAAAAAGTTTAAGTTATTTTTTCTTTTTTGGGAAGCCCGTATCTCTTAAACGAAACGTCTTAACAAAAACCGACGGCGACGGCCCCAACCGGATAGGGAATTTATTGGGCTACAACTTTAGTCATATAACTTTTTTTGGGAAACCAACCGTTTTTACAGAAATTCTAAAAATAATTAACAAGGTGTAGGTAAAAAAAAGTGTCCTTTATCACCACCTCCAAGGGTTTCCACGGTGACGGGGACACCCTGTGTATACTAGAGTTTACAAAAAACGTTTGCGTCGATCGGTGTATGAATGCACGCTTTTTATGCAACACTGAATAGTTTCAGAACACTTCATATACAGCAGTTGTTCTTACACCGTAACTGAGCCTACAGCTACAGCAACGAATTAATATACAGATATCTACATTATTATTTTTGTACAAATTCATTTGTTTATTTCGGAAGTATCGACTGCTAAGGTCATCAACCGCGAGGATCATAACATGTGAAAATCACGTCGACCAATAATATTATAAAATTAAAAGCGAAATTTTCGGCCACTTTTCCGGTAATTACTTATAAAATGTTAGTTATTTAAAAAGGAAAACTTTGTTATTTAAGAATTAATTAATCATTTTATGAAATATAAAAAGTTTTTTAGACTGGGCTCAAAATAAGTAGCATTGTTTGCCTTGTAAAAATTAATGATCTCGGAATTTAAGTTTTTATCTACCAATAAATTAAAAGTATAATTAGCGGTGGATTTTTTACAGTGAGTTTCGAAATAATTTTGGCGGTTGTATTTCCATTGCATTAATTGCTGGAAATTAAAATGCAATTATGAAGAAAAACGTTCAACTATCAAGTGCATAAAAAGAATTAAACAATTTTGTTTCCTGTAAAGTTACGCATAATTCTGTTTTCATTAAAAGTTTTAAGTAAGTTTTAAATGTTTGAGGTTATTTTATGAGCTGTGGTTGGCAAAATTAACTTGCAGAAAGCAATTCCTAATTGCTATTGCAATAGTTCGTGTGCACAGTTAGCGCAGTAGTACAGCGCTTGACTGCTTTATTATTGTTTTTGTATTATAATTACTGCGCAAGAAACAGCCGAGAGTACAAACAGTCTGAAAGATAAAAATAGTCACTTTAGTGCCGCCGCGGTATATATACTATTTTTATATTAAAATGTTTTTTTATTAATAAATAAAATCTGGTAATTAAAAAATATTTATATATTATTACAAATTTTAATAATTATTACACCCCCGATAACAAAAACCTTTTGAGTGGAAATTTTAAATTTATAAATAACTATACCAATTTGAAGATGTTCCCTTGTTATACATTTTGATAGTTAGAAATGACCTGTGTCTTGTTTTACTCGAATTTTGAAACTGTATAGATGCATAATACAGAGATACCCTCGGAACACAATGTGTCAATTAAGATAAAGGGTAAGTTACCTCAACTCTACGTGTCATGACGCTTAAAATCCAAAAATAACAATTTAATACAAATGTCTTTTATTCGTGACTTGATGGTAATGATAAATAATTTATACTCCTAACTAATTATTTATATACTTTTTCTCCTCTGTTGGTTATAAATTCACAACATTTCGTTTATTTATTGGGTGCTATGGAACGCGAGATATTTGGGAACATAATCGAACCGCTCTTATGTATTGTATGGTTTCCCGGTTTTCCGTAGATTTATTTACATACCAACGGGTATTGATAAAAGGTTTGCATTCTGTACAAGAGAAAACAGTAATTTAGAATTTTTTAATTACTCCTTCTCTTTCTTTCTCTATCTTGGACGTTAACTATGCCAAATTTTTAAACACTTGACACTCTCTGGTGCTTTCAATTAAACTTTGTAAAGAATTCAGTATAGCTAGAATCTGCTTACGTGCTACTAAATTGAAAAATAAAATAAATTTGCATTTTTCTCGAAGAAAATGCAATATTTTATTATTTTTACGTTTCGATTTATTATGTAACCTTCGTCAAATTTAATCTCATTTCCATACATACAAATTTGGGTCATTAATCTACTCTAACACAAATACAATAGGTAGTCAACTTGGAATTAAAAATACATTAACTGGTAAGCAATGTAAAAACTAACAAGCAAAGGATCCCCGGGGTCCCTCACCGATTTGAATAATTATTGAATATTTGGTAGCGCATCAAAAACTAAGAGACCTCTAAATTTTTTTAGCGGATTTAAGAAGTGTAATTTGCCTTTAAAAATAGGGTGAAAAATGAAATTTTTGAATTTTTATATAGAAGGAGGTTTTGGATTTGAATGAAACCAACGGTAAAATACTTAATATAATTTTTTCGAAGCAATCACTTAATATTTTTGGAGGTGGGTCATGCCCCAAAATTTTAAAATTCTTTCCTAAAATGATATTTAAGGGGGTAACAACCCCTTTCTTAATTTTGCCATGTGTTGTCATTTTCGAATTAAAATTTTTAAATATTTTATTGAAATACACCCCCACCTATCTGCAGTTCAAAAATAACATTTTCCATGCACGTAGAAAGAGTGCTTCGATATATGAGTAAGACAATTTTAAAGCAACTTGTCAGGTGCGTATTAGTAATAAAATGCTATTGAATAATTTTGTCAACTTCAAAATCTACTACTAAAAATATACATTTTAATAGTCTTTCTCCACTTGAAATTTTCAAAAATATTTTTTTGCTGAAATTAAGAGTAGGATATTTGCAGCATTTCGGTTACATACAAACCACACTAGTGCGATTTGTGATTTTGCATTTTCAAAATAATCATAACTCTTGTATAACTTGTCGAAAAGTATTCGATAAACAATGTTTATTAGGGTAGAATTTCCCAAAAATCCAATGATAATAGTCTCGAATGAGAAAAATAATATTAATTTACTAAAAACAATAATAGTCCAGTCAAAATAGACAAAAAAAACTTGCAAGTTCCAAAAACTCGCATTGAGCTGAAATTTGTTACGGACCTTAAATACAACAATATAAAATGTGTGTGAAGTTAGCCAGGCCATTTATGAAAATGTAAAAACTGAATATTTGCTTACTACTTTTTTTTTTATATGGATTGCTTATTTAGAGGTATGGAATACCTCCCAGCACATTAGTGATTGTGTTCAAAAAAATCAGAAATCTTAGATTTTTAGAAATTAGATTTCTGGTTTCAGACCTATAAGCTCAATAATACATTTTTTTGCGCACAATCTCTAGTGTAATGGAGGGTATTCCATACCCCCCCCCTCAGACCCCCCAGTTTGAAAAATCTAGCTTTGTGTGCGTATTGTGTTTATATTGTGTACGGTTATTAAAATTTCATTGGAAATTGTTATTTTAATTCAGAAATATTCATCAATCCAATTTTCATGATTGCTACTGCATATATAATAAAAACAGTTATTCTCCGGCTGAAAAAAGTGTGCTAGCTGCAGGATAAATAGGAAAGTGAGAAAGAACTCAAAAATTGGGGTTTTTTGAGATATTTTCCTACATAACTTTGTAAATATGTAATTTAAGGAAAAAACAATAGTTATGAATTGGTTCACTATAAAATTCTCTACAAAATTGTTTTAGTTTAAAATGCGAGCATGTAAAATTTTCGCTAAAAAATAATCTTAACTTTGAAATAAATAGGTAAAAGGCAAGGACATTTTCAAGAGCTCGTCTCACAGGTAAGAAATCATCTCTATATAACTATTGTAAAAGTGGAGTTTAATAATCAAAAGTTTCACAAAACGGAATCCCAAAATCCATTCTAAATCGGTGCTATAGTTTTAGTATAAGACATTTGTTAATTAATTTCAGCGCGAAATGTTGTTATTTTTTGTTACGCTAATTTTAATTAGTGCTGATATTTTTACACATACTTGGACTTTGGAATAACTATGCTTATATGATAACAAGAGTTAAAACTCTTCAATATAATTGTAGGGAAAAATCCTTAAAACACCTAACTTACAATTTTTTCTTCTCTGCAACATGTATTTTTCTCGATATTTGAAGACGTTAAGGATCCTTAAAAGGGGCAGTTGCTCCCCCCCTGGCTCTTGCCTTAGTTTTCAAAGTTTTCTAAAATTTTTTGTTTTAAATAATTACAGAGTACAAATTTAATAATTTTGTTAAAATTTCTACCAAAAGCTATTACTGAGTTCGCTAAGGAACCACGGAATTTGAAATTTGTCTTTTTTGCAAATAAAGAAAATTAACTTTTTATTTTGCCCCTCTCTGAAAAAGATTATATGGACGCCCATGAAGATAAAGAAGTACTCGTCAGGGTGTATAATAAAGTATCCTATAGGGACCGAGCGTATTTGCAACTAGTGCCAGTAGTGGTGATAATTTGCATGATTGGTGTGATCATTTCAAATAGTTTTCAAATAGTAACATTGCATATTTGAATTTGTTTATAAATTATAAGCATATCACGTGTTTTTAACAATGGCAAACGGTAGTAGTGTTAATTGTTGTGTTGTTGGGTGTGCAAATAGTTATTCAAACACCGAAAAATCTGTAAAATTTTGTTGGTTTTCCTTTCACGAACGTTAAGAACATGTCTCGATCCTACAAGTGCGACAGCTTTCTCATATTATGATGAACTGTTTTTTTTTACCACTGACTGTTTTTCAAAAACACAGGGGATTTCAAATTAATATCATTGGCTAACTATTCGCGCTACCACATCGGCTGACTAGATAACGAAGCGGTTTAAAACATATATTCGGATTCGGAGTGAAACAAAATAAAAATTTTAAATTTAAAAAACCTTGACTGTAATACAAATTCAAAAAATAAAAAATTTTAATAAAAGCACCTTACTTTAAAAACTACTGCTAACTTTAAAAAGAGAAAGATGATTTTTTCTTCTTCATTCAGCAACATACATTCTCGGACACTTTTGAAACTCGAAAAATTAATTTATTATTATTTTTTATATATAAGTTTTTAATATGGAATGGATAAACAGGTTTCGTAAGTGGAACAAATTTCCGTTTCCCCTGACTTCAAAATTAATGTTTAAATTTTGTAGTGTGGGGGGGGGATGATATGTTAATTTCAATAATAAAAGCAAATTACTTTAAAAACTACTGTTCCCTTTAAAAATAAAAAGATAATTTTTTCTTCTTCACTCAACAACATAAATTCTCGGACTCTTAACTCGAAAAATTAACTTATTTCACCCCCCCCCCCCAATACAAAATTTAAACATTAATTTTGAAGTTAGGGGAAACGGATAATTTTTAGTATGGAACAGGTTTCAAAAGTGGAACAAATCTTTGTTTCCCCTGACTTTATTGAGTGAAAAATTTATTTTTCAATTATTTTTTTCTTTTTAAAGGGAGCAGTAGTTTTAAAGTAAGGTGCTTTTATTATTAATTTTTATTTTTGGAAAGTTTTTTACAGTCAGGCGTTTTTCAAATTAAAAAATTTTATTTTATACATTTATAATGAATGGGTTGAAACCCAAATGTCATAACAACTTCCATATTGTCATATCAATTATCGAATGTGTGTATATTGAAATCTATTAATTTAAGGGTTGAAAGAATGTGTGTTTTATTATTCCAATGTGAACTCTTATATATTTCAGCAAATATAATATTACAGGTGTAACAAAATAATCATAAAAATATACGAATAACAATATTTAATACATAACTCAAACCTCAAATTGGCTATGACCTTCACATCAATAATGTTCAGGGTGTCCGCCGTTAGGCGCCACTTTACGGTATTCGCTCGGTCCCTTCCCCTTTCTGTCTTTTTGATCAATTTTGAATTTTTATTTTTTTGTAAGAGTTGAAAATAGTACAAAAAGTGAGACTTGAATATCCGCAAGAATAGATAAATAAATAAGTTATAAATAAAAAATATAAAATTTTTTTTAATTATTTTAAAATTAAAAAAATTATCAAATAGATAAACATTTATAAATATATAAATATCGGGTTATGTTTGATTTATTGTAAAATAAATATTGTCAAATAATAATTTAATTTGAAATTCGGTTTTTTCATGTTCTTTTTCTATAACATCTGCTATAGGAAAATATTGAAATTGCTTATGCTCGTCTATTTGCGAAAAAATTAACTATTGTTTGTTTTTTTTATATAGACAATACTATTTAACTTTCATATGAAAAAGATAATTTTTAAAAAATTTTAAAAATATTAAATATTTCTAAACCCTTGACGATATTCTTTAATTAAAATATTTTTTTTAATTTTGTAATTGTTCGCTTGACGCCATTAAATTTACTTTCTTATAACAAGCAATCTGTAAGTTAATTAAATTGACGTCGAGCATTCGTTTACTTGTACATCTTCTGTTGTACGCTTTATCTCAGAAATTCTGATTTAAAAATTAAGTGCTTCCTTATTAATTTCCTGTTAATTATTTAAGTGTAAATTATTATTGCAAACTAAGAAAAATTAATACGCAAAATATTTGCTTAAATAAATATTCATTAATTTCGCTTTTGTGTAATTTGTCACCGTGAAAAACATAATTTTCATAATGATTAACAAAAATTGTGAATAAACTGAAAGGAAAATCGAACAAGGAAAATATTAATGCAGGATTTGGGCAGCTGCGGTTCAGCGATCAGTCCTCACTTATAAATACCATCATTCGTGCAGATAATAATATTGGCAAAAAAATTTGTACACGCGCAGTGGCGGACGTGGGGTGAGGTTGGAAACGAGTTCGCCTACCCGACTCACGGAACCTTTTACGGTTAAAATTTTGTTAGGACTTACAGAAGTCTGCTGAAAAATAACTAATTCGTGGTGTTCAATTCTAATTTTGTTTATTTCAACTTGACAAAGTAAGAATAAATTGATTTAGTACAAGTTTGTAGTATTGGAATGCAATTTCATATTCTACCTATAGCTTGAAGCTATAGATGAGATATATATTTTTTTATCGGTTATATATTTCTCAGTAAATTCTTTGCCTGGCTGTCAAAGTTCTACGTGCTTTTGCTATAAAGAAAACAGTATAAACAGTAACTTCACGAACACGATTGTATACCTTTCACCGTCACACATTTTGGATTATTTTGTAATAAAGCAAAATGCTAGTATACCTATGGAGTTTGAATGATCGGTGAGCATCCTAGCGTATCATAAATGTCAGATTACACACTCGAGTGAAAAGGCACCAGATACGTTTTCCCGGTCAGCATCTACTATCTATTTTATTTTTCAGAAACTATATTAGCGTCAATTTTACAGCTGCTGAGTTTTGTAGTCATTGAACATCGTGTAAACGCAAAACGTTCTTGTACTTATAAGATTACTACAACCTTACCTTTGTATTTAACACCGTTAGAGCATGAATTTGATGTTTATTTGAATTTATTTTGTCGCTTTTAATAAAAAAACAATTTTTCGCGCAATTAAACTTGATAAAATTGTAAAAATATTGCAACGACTACTTTTTACACCGTCATAATTATTATAATATCAATTATTATTGATGCCCAAATTTCTATGTTTGCGCATTTCTAATCTAAACTTTGTCTAAATTTTAATTAACACGGAAACTGAAAACTGAAACGAGAAACACGACGTTGATCAAGCAGAAGCACCATTAATGAAAGAATAATAATTTAGAAAGAAAATTAACTAAATGTTAAAATATTTGAATTTTAACTGTAACTTGATATAAATACGTAGGAATTTTAATTAAAAAGAATGGGGTGCAGAAAATATAATAAAATTTGAAGTCTTCAGTTGTTGAGAAATTATACGGTACATCATATCTACCTGTTTTCTTGTTATGATTCTCATTCGTCATTTTCACATGATAATCAGAAAGCCAAGAGCAAGAAAGCTTTTTGCCACGTCAATCATGTGTCGGCGCTAATTATTCCAAAATTCAACGCACTTCTTGTTCTTAATCAAAGTTGTAATAGCATCGATATTACCTATCAAGAATTTGGATGTTTCTGATTCGCATTTCATAACTTGCTAATAAAAATCCAGTCGAGTTTAAATTCCGTAATCCCTCGAGGCAAAAATATATTATATTACCGACTGTACTCCAATCCTATAGCGACTCATCCAGCGCGTGATTTTCTTTATATTTGCGCTATCCTAAGTCAAGATTTACTTAAAACCCTGTAACTATACATACTAACTACGTACATATCATAACTACAACTACAAATACCCTTTAAGAAATACTTACTGCATTGTAAACTAAATAAGAATTCATGACTCGTAAAGAGAGAATAATATTTCTATACGACTATCATAGAATGTGGGCATTCTGATTCTATTTTTAAATACAGAATATCTACATTCTTTCTTTTTTTTATTCTCACACCGATATCGATGCGAGAATAATTATTCTACATTTATGTTAAATTTTATATTATTTTTCGTTCAGTTTCTAGGGATTTTATTTACTTTGCCGCAATTTAAATTAAAGGGAGTTTCAATAAAAAATAACGAAAACCGTTGGTAATATGTTTTCAATAGGAGGGGGGGCAAACCCAAATTATTTTAAATTTACCTTATTATGCAGATCATAATATTAAATAAAAAAAAGTTAAATTAATAATTAAATTTCTCAAAATTGAGAATTTTTTTATTAAAATTATTTTAAGTTATTTGTTATTTGAGTTATTTGTATTATTAATTTTTGTAAGCAGAATATTATAGTTGGTAACTAATAACATGGTGGTAAAAAAAAATCAGGGGTATATTACAAAAACAATAAAAATTCAAAACATGTCTATGGGTCGATTTCGTTAGCATTAGAATTTAATTGGATGAGTTAGAGTCAAATAAACCAATAAAAAATATTTATTTAAATTTTTAATTTAACTAAATTTTAATTAATTTTCATTCTTTTGTTTATTTTTGTAATACTATGTCCTGGGTACAAGAATTATTTATTATTTTTTATTTATAAAAATGTCAAACATTTTCAGGAAACAGGATCAGGAAATCATAAACAGAAAAACCCCAGGGAGGTTCAAATCCCCAAAACCAACCCCTTCTATACGACCCTGGTGAGTACTCATGTAAACCTGTAAACGAATTATAAAATTCTGAATATAAGCTATATTTGCAAAAATAACAAATTACCTAACTCGATTTAGGGCGGATCCGAGATTTGCCGTGGTTACATTTGTCAAAACCGACCCTCCGCCTCCGGTCCCTTCCGCTTTGGTCCGCTTTGACAAACGCCATACTCGACAAAAATATCGCCCTAGACCGGTCCTACTCTTCGGCAAAGTGTGCTACCAGGAAAGTGAGATATTTTATCGAAGCTTTAGCCGATTTGACGCAAGTGACAAACTGTTTTTTCCACTACTAGTCATATAGGCTATATAAGGGTATATAAGTGTCGTATGTAACTTAGCCAGGTCGCCAGCAAAGTGATGCTTTTTAGACAAATGGTGAAAAATTGTTTCGTTATTTTCTATAATTTGGCGACTATTTAGGGAGCGTCCATAAACCACGTAGTTTGATTTTGACCTCTTTAGAGCCCTTCCTTCCCATTGTGTAACTTAACGTAGCTTTTACCATGATACCCCCCCCCTCTAAATGGAACGTCCTTTTTTCCCTATAAAGTCCAGATATAGTGTTTATACAGTCTATACACCAGTATAGTGTTGCAGAGTGCTATTATAATGTTGTATGTTATAATGACACGTCGCCGTCGTCGGTCAATTCAAACGCGCCACGTCCATGCAACCTGTCACCTGAGCACCATTATGACTACGAGTGTCATTGTCCGAAATAAAATAAATGAAAAAAAAATACGTAGCTTGATTCTAGCTCTCCCCCTAACCTCATGTAGTCCTGCGTAGCTTTCTACCTAATCCTCCCCCTTTAACCAAAGCACCCTTAGCTCCCTTATAAGACAAATTTTGTTAAAAAACGATTTTGTATAACCACAGAGATACTATTTAATTGCATTTAAACTATTTAAAATGTTTTTTAATAGATTAATTTCGTTTAAAAAATTTTTGCAAAGTAACTAAGTTTGTCAACAACTGTCAAATCAACAAAACAACACTGTTATTTGAAATAAATATTTTAAATTGAAAAATTTTATTAACAAGAATTTTAAAAAATGGTAATAAATCTAGTAGTGGAAACAGTCGTATAAAACCACAGTTGTGAAGACCATTATAGTCCCTGCGCCTTATATTCATCATATTCACGTATGACAGTCTCAAAACCTTGGCCTATAATAATTACACTATTCGAAATTTTGAATTTGTAATAATTTTGCATCATCCTGTAGTTCATATAGTTTTATGTTGGTATGTCTGAGTTGGTGTCGTTTGAAGTCATTGAAAATCTAACCGTATAAATAAAACTCGTTGACGCTGGTATTTATCTTAGAAGTTTTATTAGTTTTAACAGATCTTTTACATTTAAAAACTGTAAAGATGCCTAAACAAAAAAGTAGTAAGAAACAAGCGGAATCCGATTCTGATTCAGGCCCCGAAGACGTAAGTTAAGGTTATATGAAAATGCTTTGATTTTTCACTTTTATTTTTTTTCAACAGCGAGGTCCAGCAAAGAAGCAAAAACTTGACACGGAAGAAAATTCCTGGGATTTGGGAAATAACCGTTTCGTTAAGTTAACCGAATTCAAAGGAAAGTGGTACATCAACATTCGTGAGTTTTACAGTGCCGATGGTGACTTGAAACCGGGAAAGAAGGGAATCATGTTGACCATGCCACAGTGGCAGAAGTTCAAAGGGTCTCTGGATGAGATCGACGAAGCTGTGAAGAAAAATGTTTAATTTATTTTATTGTACTGTAATAATTGTTTCTAGTGGACTCCTGAATGTGTTTTTAGTGTTCGCACATTAGCACTAATTGGAATAAAAATTTTAAGTTTTAAGTTATCTAAACTCTAACTAAACTTTGTCAAAATTTTAGTTTGTAGAAATTTGTTATTTCCACGAACCAATTTCTTTATTTTCGTTTTAAAAAAGTTAACTTTGTACTGTTGAATTTAAGTTGTCTTACCTTAATAAAATTATATGAATTGAATAAATTTAGTTGTGTTTGCTCTTCGAAAAATGAGGGCTAAACGAATTTCATGAAAATCTTATCGAGATTTATCTAGTTATTTCGACACAAGATGTCGCTAAACGGATCAATTGATTATTTTAACCAAACTTTAATTCCATTATTTTATTGGAAAATAATACCAAGTCAAAAACAACAAGATGAGGCGCCTTACTTTAAGAAATTTACAAACTTTATTTGTTAGAAAGAGAAGATTTTGCTTGGAAAGTGGCATTACTACACAAACGCAAGATGACACAAAATCAGCAAATGGGGAGATTTACACCACAGATAAATTGTCTCGGAAAGTGTTAAAAGTCGCAGTTATTGGAATGCCTAATGCTGGGAAGAGCACATTTATTAACTATTTTATCGATCGAGATGTAACAATTGCAAGTTATGTAGTGGAGATTGAAAGATTAATTTATGTGTTCTAGGTTTGCGCTACATCTTCGAAAGTACATACGACTCGTTCGGTTGCCAAAGCCATACTCACAGAAGGCAGCTCTCAAATAATTTTTATAGACACCCCGGGTTTGGTCGCAGATCATGCAATAAAAAGGTCAGCATGAATAGATAATTTTTGTAGAAAGATTTACAATTTACTTTTAAGGTATAATTTAGAAAACAGTTTTGTAAATGGAAGTGATTCCGGTTTACAATATGCAGATATTATTGGGGTTATTCACGATGTTGGCAATGAATTCACACGTGAAAAGTTAGACACTAAAGTTATTAATTTGTTGAAAAATAACATCAGCAAACCTAGTTTCCTAGTTTTTAATAAGGTGAGCCGTTAAGTTGCAAGTTGAAAATGTATAAATTGAATTATTGCAGGTAGACGATTTATTTTCCAAAAGAGCATTGTCAGAGTGTACGCGGCTTCTTACAATGAATTGTCTTGATGGGAAACCAGTTTACACGAAGAGTAAGCGTATTTTGCAAGAAAATGAAAACTGTGGATGGCCTCATTTCAAAGACGTTTTTATGGTATCTTCTCTGAGAGGTAATTTAATTGACCGTAAAAATACATTTCTTATATTTTCGTTTAGGCGATGGAATGGATAAAGTGAAAGCATATTTGTTAAACAATACAAAACCAGGAGATTGGGAATACCCGCCAGACGTTTATTCCGACCAAACATGTGAAGAAATTATAATAAAATCTGTTAAGGCTGTACTATTAAATTATTTACAACAGGAAATTCCTTACCAAACAGTACCGACTCTCGAGTTTTATGAGGTTACAGATCAAGGTGAATATTTAGAGCATATTTTCCATCCAAACTATATTTGGTTCTTATTCATATGATTATATTTAAGGTACAATTAATGCAATGGTGATAGTACAATGCCCCACGAAACGTGTTGTAAAATTAATTGCTGGCGATCAGTGTGGACGATTAAGGCAGATAACATTAAGCACACAAAATGTGCTTCAGAATGCTTTTCAAAAGTTTGTAAAAATACAAATTATTTTAGATGTTCCTGTGAAAGATAAATAAAAGATAAATTAAAATTGTGAAGAATTTTCCTTGTACCCGATACCATCTGGCCTAGATTTTGGTTTAGATGCCTTCTAGACCAAATATATGTTCTAAAGGGAAATCAGACATTTGACTTTTAAACAAAAGTTAGGGAAATTAATATTTTGGGTCAGGAAAAAGTTTTTAAAAATTTGAATAACCATATAAGTTTTAAAAATGATGTTTGTTATTTTCTTACATTATTTAACATTTCTGAATCTGATCCAAGTTCGAAAAAGCGCAAAACTTCAATTTTGATCAAAGAAACCTTGGAAAAGTCGAGGAATTTATTTTGGAAAATGAGTGGAAATCCTGCTATACTAGTTAGTGAATACAACAGCACTAGATTAGTGTATAACTCGAATGGTCGGCAACTGGATTGATTACCATATTTTATTGGCTCCATAAAATATTCAGAAAATGCTTAATTTTACAAAAAAAATGTTGTCTCTTTTTCTTTCCATTCCAAAAATTATATTGCTGTGAATCTCATCAATGTAATGCCTCGGATGTTGGACTGATCTCACGTAGGTGACAATTGCGATCAGTGGCGTAGCAGCTTTGATCGTGGCCAGTGTTCATACTTTCACGAGGATCCCTAAGTTAAAATAGTATCAAAGAGTATGTTCGACCATTGAATTAGAATCACGTGTAAATATACCATTTTTCAAAGCTCTACTCAAGCTACCCCAATTTTTTCTATAGTAGGTCATGAGTGGTAAATCTTGTATAAGGGAGATTTTGTGTACACATGGGGCAAGAAATGTGGGAGATATCGGAAGATATTAGAAATGTTCGAGAAATATTAAAATGACGTGAACAGTTGGTGGAGGACACACTCGACGCGTTGAGATGAGTCAATTAAGCGATTCTCGTTAATCCATTCATGCGTGTCAGTGGTAAAGAGATAATAGTTCCAACAATAAAATAAATTAAAAATAAACCAAGTACCTATATGCAAATAAAATTTAAATTTTAAAACCTCATGATAACACATTATTTTTATTTTATCAGTGAGGGCTTCAAGGATGC
Organism: Cantharis rufa; assembly: GCA_947369205.1. NCBI lineage: Eukaryota > Metazoa > Arthropoda > Insecta > Coleoptera > Cantharidae > Cantharis > Cantharis rufa. The sequence goes on along the minus strand of OX376307.1, from coordinate 17,521,237 downwards.
AATCCGAGCCTTCCTGCGGGGGATTGCCCCTTTGCTCACCCCTATTCAAAATTAATTAGTAAACCGTTGAATAAAATGGCAATAACTGTAGATGACATTTTCCAAACGACCGAGAGTGAATTACTAGAACTACCCTGGTAGAAATAATATTTCTCTGAAAACGTAAAACAAAGTCTGCAAAAGTCTTACAAAATCTGAGAAACTCTGCAAAAGTCTAATTTAGAGTTTTCAGAGAAATATTTTCACCAGGGTACTATAATAATTATAATAGTACCTACCTACTAATTCCGTCAATTCAATTCAAGATCATAATTATGAAGTCAAATTTTTACATGAATCTTTCAGTCAATTTCAATGGCCTAAACCAGACGATGACCAGACAATTAAAGTTTGTTTCATTTGTTTTTTTATTGAAAGATTAGAAAGAATAGAACATTTACATATACAGTAGCAGATAGTTGATCTACGCGTGGTAAAGGGCACAGGTATCCTGCTAACCTTTAATTAGATTTCTTATTCTAGGATTTTATCTCACGCTTTATTTTGGAGGGGGTTTGGACCCCCAAAACCTTCCCTCAGACACGGCCCTGCCCACCAGGACCGTAAATCGCGGGGGAATTTATTAAAACTGAAAAATAATGTTTCATAGGATTTTTTTTTTGAACTAAAAGGTAAGTAGATAGAAGACATTTATAAAAAAAACATTAAACAAAAAAATTTTTTCTTCGATTAAAAAATAGATAAAGTAAATTAGAACCAAATAATAAAAGCCTTTGCAATAATTATTATGTTATTATTAATAATTCATTTATTGAGGTAAATTACCTCTCGAGGTAATTTATAAATTAGGAAAGTGCCTTTTATTTTGTCTATATTTTTTAAATTTAGTTTTAAAATTCAAAATTTGACGCCCCCTAACTAGCTGGAATACCCCCCAGTACACAGAGATTTTGCGCAAAAAAGTCTTATTGAACTTATAAGTTTCAAACCGGAAACCTAATTTCTAAAATTTAAGATTTCTGATTTGAAATTCAATAACAAATTTTCTTTTTTTGAGCACAATCACTTATGTGACCCCCGGTTTGAAAAGCCTAGCTTTGTGATTGTTTTCAAAAAAGAAAGTGTAATTTTGAGCTTATGAGTTTAAAACCAAAAATTTAACTTTTTCTTTCTGTATATATTTCTATTCTATGTTTTATTCTTTATTATTAAGAATATTGGTAATCTACTTAGAAATCGATTGATTTAATTTGGGAATAAGTCCCAATGCAATTTCCATGACCGCTACTGTATACGAATATTAAAATACTCTAGTCTCGAAACAGTGAACAGCGAAAATAATGTTTGTATTTTAAATATTAATTCCGAATTTAATTTTTTTTCTCATTTTATACTATAAAAATATCTTTTCTTAATTTTTTGTTATACTATAAAAAAGAAAAAAATAAAATAAAAATACCGATTTAATAATAAAAAAAAATTATTACAAAAATATTACAACAATTAAACAGGTGCTCTTCCTTACTCGACTTTACACCTAGTGCCCTTTGCTCCGACAAAAAAGGTGAGTACATTTTTTAAAAGAAAATCGGACATTGGATATTGCTTTTTTGGAAATTGTTTATTGTTGAATAGCCTAAAATTTTATTGGTTTATGCGTTCCCGCTTAAGGTAGGGTTATGACGTCGTAACCCTGCAGATTTAAAATTTCAATAATATTTTTCTTATACTAAACGCACTTAAAAAAACCGAAGACTTCGTTTGATCTCAAGTTTCAAATAAAAAAATAAAAAAACGATTAAGAAACTCCTCCACTCTTTCATTTTGTTAACCGATAAAATCAAAGTTTTTAAATTCATTTTCTAGAAGACATCAATTCCGACCCGTTTTAAATTCATGAAATGTTTTGTGTGAAATCAGGTAATTAAACTACGTATCTTCATCCAAAAAACAAAGTGGACCAAGATTATCTTCTACTTTTTTGGACTTAAAAAAAAAGTTTTTGTTCATTTTTTAATAGAAAAATATAAAATAATTCATTATTGAATTTTTTCAAAACATTATTGCTTGTAAGAAACTCATATGATAAAAGTAATAGGTCTAGTTACAGAATACGAATTTATGTCGTTGAATATGCTGTCATCGTTAACGTATTCGATTTCGATTCGATCTTCTACGTCTCGATGATCGAAAAGATATTTATATCCATGGAAGTTAGTGAATAGGGGTGTTAGTACCTATTTGCCTGTTATTTGACAAAAATTTCAAATCTTGTTGGAAGAATAATAATTCGGGCAGGCATTAAAATTGCCTTAACTTCTTTGTGAATCCATTCCTTAAATAAAAAACAGCGGAGTCAACTTACCATTTTGATAAAGTATTTTTTAAGGCTACCAAAAACACAAAAAGTTTTAAAATAATTAGCAACAAATAATGCTAACGCTTAAACAATTGAATACTAGAAATTATAGTCGAAAAATAACTCGGATAGTGTATGTAGTAATCAGTGGCGCAGCCAGGAGTTTTTTATGGGGTGAGAGGGAGACGCAAGAGATGCGAGCTGCGGCAAAGGCGTGCTCCGCAGGTAAAAATTTTTCAGAAAAAGGGGTTTGGTCATCTTATTTTCGAGTATGAGTTACCACCCAGTAAGCAATATGACGTCTTCAAAAGTCCTTAAAGAGCTCTTATTTAAGATTTGGATGTCTTAATTTTCTTTAAAATGAAGTCTTTAAGAACGCCTTGAGGACGTCCAATGCGCCACTTCAAGAGCAATTTAAAACTTCTTAAAGAATTTTTAAAGAGCTTTTTCTTCTGAGTTCAGAAAAAACAGTTCTTGTAGAAATCATAAAAAAAAAATTCTTTTAGAAGACAATTTAAAACAATTACGAATTTTACATTAATTTTTTATTAATTTAAAAAAAGACAAAAAATATAAAAATTCATTACGATCATCTGGTTTGCAGAATCCACGATATACACCGGCAACAAAAGGTACAACAACTTTTGGGTACATTTCGGCTAGTATTGCATACAGTTGACTATTTGAGCTCTTTGATATTGCCAAGCCATCAATGTGCACATTAATCTGAATAATTTCTTTAAACTGACTCATATCAATATAACTTTCGGTTGATCAACTGTTACCTATCTTAAATTGAAGTGGGAATTAAAGGATGGCATTTCCGAAATAACTCAAAATGAAATAATAATGATTCTGTTACGTCCATATTGTGAACGTCAAAGCCCTCCGTTTAATTTCCAGAGGTAACTGGAGATGAAATTTACTTGAACGCTCATTTCTTACGAGGATTTATTTTTGACTTAGTATTCTGATTTATCAGAAGATTTAAGGAGATTTAAGGATAAGGAGATAAACAATATTTATAAATCGCACCCAATTGGAAAGAGACCACGACAGTGCCGAAGAGATAATATTGCCAGAGACTCCAAGCGACTGGAAGAAGTCAGCGATGAATTGGGATACCTGGAGAGGCATTATGGAACAGGTTAAAGCTTTAAAAGAGCTATTTGGCCGTCGGAAGTAAGTAAGTGAAGTTTTAGCAGACGGGATTTCTTTATTTACAAATTTTTTTTTTGATCTAGCAAACATTGAATATACCAATTACGCAGTTGACAAGTAGTTTTGCTTGAAACTTCATCGGAATACAAATATATTTTTTATATTATAAATCCAAATATTTAAATTTATACAAGAGCTTTACACTCATTTATATATTTTCAAACATGGCCCAAAGTAGTGTGATGATTTCGTTACCTCAAATGGTAGATTTGGCTCTCAATTCTCCAGAAGTAAGTCGCAATCTGATTCGAGACGTTAATTTCTATTCACGAATTCCCAAACCTAATTTAAATCTTCTTTTTACCAGGTTGGTGCTGTTAATTTTAATATTCTTCATTCGCTTCTTCACGTATTAATACAACAAGTGGATCTGTTAGACTGTAAAGTCGAATTTATTGGCACCGGCAGCGAAAATGTACAACATTTGCTAGCCAGTAGCAAACCGGGGCCGTCGTTAAATCTAACCGAATATATCGTAACTCCTGGCAGAGACCAAAGAAGAGTTATAGCCAAAAAGAGCAGATATAAGAAAGTAAAAATTGGTAATTTATCGTCACGACGAGTTTTTGTCCAAAGTCATTAACGGCTTTACTTTTAGAGGGAGGTAAAAAAGGTAGCAAAGAGGAAGTTGTCATAGAACGCGAATTGAAAGTGGTCGAAAAAGGAAAGGATGAAGAACCATCGGGAAGTCCAGCCCCATTGTCACCAATGAGTAAAAGTTTTGATTTTTATTTCATTCTTATTCATTTTGATGTTTGTAGGTAAAGAAGGTAGTACAATTTCGATGCAGACGGTTGTGATGGTAGAACCTACCGAAACACCGGGCACACCTCACGTTTCTGTGGCTCTTTCGAGAGTTCACTTTGATAGCTTGGAAGATGAAATTGAAAAATTGAAAAAGGATATAAGTGAACTTAGGGATTTGCCAGCCAATATGGGTTTGATCGACGCTTTAAGGTTTTATTAAAAATGTTCACTAATCCTTGCTGCAATTTCATTTCAAATTATTACGTTAGAAACTCTTCTGTGGATAAGTCTTCGCCGGTGGTGGATATGTTCCAAATTTTAACTTTATCAAAACGGATAGATGCAACAGAGCAGGGAATTGAAAAGTTGGCTAGCATGATCGAAGATATAGCCAAGGAGCTGCAATCACCACAACTTGTAACTGTTATGGGTATGCTACAGATTGTTAGTGCTGCTGCTTTGCATTACATATGATTTAATTAATTCGGAAATAGGAGCACCTGGAGAACGAGGAAAAGGTGGTATTCCAGATGATATATTAGACAGACTGGACAAACTCGATTTACGTTTGAGTACAATCGAATCGCATTCAAGTCAGTCAGAATATTATTTTTTTTAACAAATTGTTACTTTAAAAAATGTTTATTTTATGTTAAGGTGGCGCCGAAGGTAAGTATTACGATAATATTGAAAGTAGGAGCAAGATTAAATTGCTCAACAATTTTGTGGTGCACCAGGTGAAGAAGGAGTCGATCCATCGTCGGTGTTGTGTGGTTGTATTACCGATCTAGAAAAAAAACTTAACGATTACACAGAACAAATAGCAACTTTGGACACAATGTTTAACAATCAAATTGCATTACTACAAAGTCAATTTAATGACCTGGAGAAAGAGATTGGAGAAATTGTCGAACGAATTAATTCTGGGTATATGAAATGCAAAGAAAAAAACTTAAATCTACAAATGAGTTCTTTGCAGATTCCCTGCTGGAGATAGCAGCGCCATGGATGCCAATTTATCTGATCTTTATAATAAGATGAATGCGATGCAGAATGAAATGGAAACTATGGCTGATGTAGCATCTAAATTAATGGAAGAGAAAGATGAACGGCAATTCACGATGGACGTAAATGATAGCCTTAAAGTATTTTTGAAATCAAATTTAACATTTTGTGTTTAGGCCATCGTTGAGCAAGTAGAATTACTTAAAACCATTAAAGCTAATCGCGAGGACTTGGAAGATGCTTTGGCAGATAAGGCAGATGCGTGTACGGTAAACAGGAAAGTATCTCACGATCAATTCGATGCGGCTTGCGACGATTTATCTCGTGGCATCGAAGACGCTTTGGTTAAACTAACGCAGCAGGAACAAATGTGGCAACAAGCTTTGGATGATATTCAAAAAGAAATTGAAACCAAACTCGATAAGATGGAACTTACACCGCTACGCGATTTCATACATAAGAAATTGAAGATGCTACAAGAGCGACTGAAAGCGCTAGCATCACTGAAGAAAGAAACGGAAGCGGCTGGAACAAAGAGCAAATTCTTAAGGTGAGATTGTATTAGCTCTAAAATAAATGCCTTATTACATTTTTTAATTTTAGAAACGTGAATTGTATCTCGTGTGACAAGGAAGTTATCATGCGTAAACAAATGGATCCCACACTTATGCCACCTCCTCCGGCATTACCGCCTTCAAAAAGCATGGCACCTTACTTGGCTTACGAGTTGGATGCTTTGAGAAAACAACAGAAATGGTAGTCTAATTTTTTTGCTCAAAAATGGATAATTTATTGCACTTTTTAATTTTTTCCTAGCATGCCACATAGTCGAAATATGAATCACTTTGAAAACGCAATGGCTGGTGGTAAAGGTGGCAAAGGGTAAGTTCGATAATCCAAACTTTTCAAGAACGAAAAATTAACTTTTTCCAAATAGTGACGATCACGTTTGTAATCGTTATTGCGGTGGAAGCCACACCGTTACAACACCTCAACAAAGAGTAGCCAGACTTGGTCACTTCTTACAACAATGGGGACCCGAAAGTACTCCAATTAACGAAGGCCAAATAAAAGGAACGGATGGACAGGTAAGTTTACTTAAGCGATACACTAAAATAGTTTTGTGTTTTATTTCTTGTCAAGATGTACAAATCGAGAGAAGTTCATGAATCAAGAGGCGCAAGATTTTCTTCACAAGAAATGGACGATGGAGATGGTTACTTCCCTAATATGAAATCGAGACCATCCATGATGGTGCATGGAGGAATTTTGTCACAGCGTTCAGGACTCAAGAGTGCGGACGCCAAGTCGGAAGTACATATTTAAAACAAATAAACCGTTACTCGCAAACCATTAATTTCGTATTTTAATAGGTAGATGATACGACGGCTGCACCAGCCGAAACACCAAAAGAAGAAGAGAAGAGGCCTTCCACTCAACGCGGTAAGAACTTCCCATACTTGCAAATAAAATTGTTGGTTTTATATATTTTTTATTTTACAGTTTCTGTTACTCATCAAGGTAGTGTTGATGCATCAGGAAGTAAGTATTTATTTACTTTTGAGGAAAGTGAATTATCAATTTTGGTAAATTTTTTAGAACGCACCTCTCGAGCATCTGCAGGTCGAGCTTCTGCAGCTCGTACTAGTATAAAGAAACCTTCATTAACTCCATCAACGGGCTCCAGGTACAATAACCTTTCAAATGACTTTAAATTATCTATAACTTTTTTAAAATTTTAGGAAACGGTCAGGAGTTCCGCCACCCGAGGAACCAGCACCGCCAGCAGAAGGCACTCCACCTGAAGAAGGTGCTCCTGCTCCTGCTCCCGAAGAAGCTCCGGCAGAAGAAGCCGCACCTGCAGAAAGTCCCGAAGCTGAAGCTCCTCCTCCTGAAGCACCCGCTGAAGATGCTCCTCCGACAGAAGAACCTCCACCTACCGAATAAATATTTGAAACGAAATGAATTTGTTTTGTCAAAATTTAGCAGAAACATAAACTATTTTATTTTCACCTTTCCGGATGATGATGCTAAACGAAAGTCAGAAATGTGTTAACATTTTATTTTTATTCGGTAATTTTTTAATAATTTATATTATTTTTGTTATTGGAAAAACTTCTATTTTTATTAATAATTATGTAATTGTTTTATAATAATCAAATATAATTAATTTACAAATAAAAGAAAATAGGAATAGGTAATCTATACAAATGCAGTTAAATAGCGAGAATAATTTTTAAAATTAATTACCAAAAGTTACACCAACAAAGTAATTAATAAAATACACAGGATTTTACATCTAATATTTTTCACACTGTAAATCAGTGATTCTCGAGAGAATCAAATCAGTAATCTCAATTATGCCATATGCCCGTACTAATAGTCACGGATCAATCCGAGACTCAAAATAATCATAGAATTTAGCAATGAGATTACTGGAATTTAGATCGTATCGTAGCAACAGTTGTTATTTCGAGAATTGATCTTGAATCTCGGATCAATCCATGACTATTGGTACGGGCATAATAGTCACGGATTAATCCGAGATTCAAGATTATCCCAGAATTTACCAATGAGATTACTGGAATTTAGACCGTATCGTAGCAACAGCTTCTATTTCGATAATTAATCTTGAATCTCGGGTTGATCCGTGACTATTACTACAGGTATTACAGAGGCAAATTATATAAGTTTTACGGGACCTCCCGTAAAACACAACCACTTCGGTTAAGTAAACGGCAAAAATTCCAGTTATTAACAAATTTTCGTATCAACATAAAATAATTGGCGCGAACAATTCAAACAGCAGTTTAAAACGCTTTATTATATTAAAAAAATACAAAATACATAAATGTTGACAAAAATGTTAAATTTAAATTTAAAAACAATTAACACAAAAATTCAAACTCAACAAAATAAACTTGAAAAATCAAAATAAAAAAAAGATGATTTTAGAACATGACATTTTGCTCTTCTGGGTTTCGCGCTTCACAACCATGCTTAAATAACCAGCAGTTTGCAACCGAAGCCATTCCGGTTGTGGTCTAAAATCTGAAAGTATGACTATTTTCATCGGATGGATTTCCACAGAATAATTTTTGGCAAAGGCAGATGTTTATTTTTGTATTCAACAGTAATCAAAATGTTGAATCTTTTTAATTCTTCTATTAATTATTGTCCTTGTGTTGGCGTTGCCCATCCACCCTTGATTTTATCTTTCATAATACACTTTGTCCATAATTTTGTTTTCTTGATCTTCATCTCTTTTTAATTTCGACTCCTCATTTTTTTCTTGAGGTTTAATTTCATCAAATTTTTCCATAATTTTTAATTTGTTTTCTTCCAATTTGCCATTTCCAAAATTTTTGTTTTCTTTGTCAACCAAATCTTTAGTTTCCAGTTGATTACTTCCCACATTTTCGTTTTCTTCTTTATCTTTACTCATGTTGGTTATTTTTTATTTTTTTGATCGCCATCCTCTTCTAGTTTCAGCTCCATTGTATCTATTTTCTTATTTATCATAATTTATTTTTATATCTTTCTTTAATTCCAATATCTTTTCTTCCAAATTCGAAATTTTTTGTTCAATTTTTTATCTCTATCGGACATTTTTTGTCCATACTTTTATTTCTTTATTCTATTGTCCGCTCTATATGATAATTTTTCTTAACTTGGTCGCCAAATAATTTTTTAATTAAATTTTTGTATCAATTTCAGGGTCTAAAAGTAGGCCCAAATTTTTACAATAGCTCCACTGCCCCACGTTGTATGCGACAACAAATGTAACGCGAACAGCAACTCAAATATTTACAAAATACATAAATGTTTAAATTTAAAAACAATTAAAACAAAAATTCAAATTTAACAAAATAAATTTTAAAATTCAAAATTTTGTGTGCGCTCTACCTCAAAAAGTCATAGGAATGTTTCAACAAAATTTCTGCAGATTAGATTTTCGTTAACATCGATACACGGAAACGCAAAAAAAATAATACTTGTAAATTAAAAAAGTAATTTTTTTCTAATTTTTTAAATTTTATTTTTTTGTTATATTTTCCTCCAAAATATTTCCAAAAAAGTATTAATCAATAATCGTGTAAATATCCTATTTTTGTTTATATAATATTTACAGATTTCTTTTACATTTTCTTTTATTTTTATTAATTGTTTTTACCAAAAGTTTTATTTTAATTTATTATTATTTAAAAGTATGATCAAGTTATGGGCATGGCCACATCCAATTTTTTTTATGAATTAAGAAGTGAAATCTAGGAGAGCAGCCACAGCCGTGGAATGGTGTGATCGCTGTTTGAGTTACAAAACGAAAATTCTGAGTTCGAATCTCAGATTTGACAGAATTTTTTAGCGCGGCCTTTCAGTGTGCATCAACACGTTATGGTCTTAACATCAGACGTAATACAATGGGCCCGATTTAGTGGCGCAAGTGTATGTGAGTTTTAATTTATTATTAAAACTTTAATTTATTATTAAAACCCTCCACTACAACATCCAAAAAAAATCTAGGAGAGCACCTGGTTCCAGCAATGGTCACGGAACTTCAAGTCTCGTCACAATGGAAAACCATTGTTTTGAATTATGACGCGACGAAGTTCCGTGACGACTACTATAGTGTATAACTATAACTTTTAAAGACATATACTTAAACTTAAGGGAGGGCACCATGAGAATACATACCTTAGTTCAAAGAGGGCGCCGCGATTTGAAAAAGTTTGGAACCATTGCTTTAAAGTTTAAACAATATATTTTCAAGTTGTATTTTTATTGTTCCAGCTTTGGCTCGACGCTGGAACTAGAGTAGTCTAATATAATTTTCCACTGAAATATCAACTATTTTTTTTCTACTAGCATTTGAAAATGTAACTTTTTACGCACTAGTGTGTTTTACTTTTCCACACATGCGCATTCAAGTAATAAATTTTTCATATTACCTGCATTGAAACAGTGTGTTTCAATAGCTGTCAAGACAGTCGAAACACGACAATTTCAGACCACTGCGAATATTGGTCAAACATTAAAATGTTTCTGCCCGAGGGCAGAAACACTCAAGTTTCTTACCGCCAACTCTGTTTCCGATTTCATTTCAACCCTGTCAGAATTAAAATAATTTTTCATTACTTCAAATAAAATTTAATTAGTATGACAGCTGTCAGATTAATTCGATATTGTTGTTTATAAGTAAATTTTTTTTTGGGCGCGATCGATCTAAATTTTTGCATATGGCTTCCTACCGATAATTCACCGGGGATGAGTACGAGACAAGGGGGGGGGGAATTTTTTCTCAGTTTTTTGATATCTAGCGCCGTTGTCGAGTTATTGCTGATTCAAAAAATTTTCGAATTTAAAATATTTATTTTACAAGTTTCAATGCAAAAAAATTTTCTGTTTCAATGCAAGTAATATGAAAAATAGTATGTGTGGCGCGGAGTGAAACGCGATTTCAGACGAAGGTGATGCCAGCCCTCGTTTCACTCGGGCAGGCAAATTTCACCATCGTCTGAAATCGCTTTGTTTCACCCCTTGCCAAACAATATACTATTTTTATTAATTATAAATTAATATTCACAGTTATGTTTGAACAATCGGAGATTACACAACTGAAGTACAGCTATATACTGTCGTGTTCTAAAATCAAAAAAATTGTATTTAAAAATACATAAGCTTTATTTTCAAAAAATTCATCGCATTAAATGGTGCCGAAACCAGGAACTCGAAAATTACACCAGGAAAAGCTTTTAGATTGATAAAAAAAAAGATAGGGCCAATTACATTTAAAGATCTATTGATAGAAATGAGAAAAATCGACAAAAAATTAGATGACATTGACAAAAAATTGGATGAAAAAATTTGAGTTTTGAAAATAAAAAATTAATTGAAAATAAAAATTTGGTTCTGGAAAAGAAGAAAAGTTTGGAAAACCATAATTTAATTGTTCTAGAAAATAAAAATTGAGAAAAAGAAGATTTAAATTAAAAAAAAAAGGAAATTTGGACAATTATACGAGAATGACATTGGAAATAAAAAGGGATGAGGAGCAGGACAACAAAGTTATCGACAAAATAATTTAAAAATAAATAACGAAGAACAAAAGCAAGGGTGGACCGGTAATTCTAACACCAGAACCATTATTGGTGGAATTAAATGGATTTGACATTTTTATTTTTATTTATTTATACGACAATAAACATCCGCCCCTGCAAAACATTTTCCTGTAGAAAGCCTTCCGATGGAAGAAATTTTTATTTTAGATTTTGGACGACAACCGGATTTCTTTTGTAGCAAACCACTGTATTTTAGCCATGGTTCACCACGAAAAGAAAGAGGAGCTAATGTCGTGTTCCAAAATCAGTTTTTTTAATTTTGAATTTTAAATTTATTTGATGTTGGAATTTTTATTCAAGTGTAAATATGAAAATTTGTTTTGATTTTTCTGTAAATTTAATTTTTATTTTGTTGTAAATATTTTTGTAAAATTGTAAATATTTGAATTGTTGTTCGCACCAATAATTTTATGTTGGCAGGAAAATTTATTTATAACTTTGTTTTTGCCAGGCCCGTCAAAGTGAACGGATGCGTTTACGGCTAGATCCCGTAAAAATTTGATTTTTGCGTCTCAAGTATAAGATTTTGATTATTGTGTGAATAAAGTTTGATTAAGTTTTGTCTAAAACTTTGATTTAAATTGTAATTTAAAATATTATATTTATTAAAAGTTGAAGCGAATGCAAATAAAAGCGGTACCGGTGTAACGTGTGGTCAAGTTATCGCGCACATTTTATTTAAAATAAAATTGGACGGTGTTGTACAAGATTAATTGTGGGTATTCAAGAATTGGTTATTTTTAGAAAATTTCTAGAAAAGCTCGATTGCCCTTCCAGGTGGAAATATTTCTCTGAAAAAGTAAAACAAAGTTTGCAGAAGTCTTACAAACTCTGAGAAACTCCGCAAAAGTCTAATTCAGAGTTTTCAGAGAAATATTTCCACCAGGGCTGTATTAAAATTATGGGTGTCGAGTGAAATTCATTGCAATACATTAGTTAAAGTTTTACCGATTATTTTAGAAGCCACTTGCAATTCTTGAATCTTCAAAATACCCCTCGGCTACAATAATTGTTTATGATAAGTTTGAAATGTGTAAAATAATATAATTATTTTTACTTATTTTAATTTATTTAATCAAGCAGCAAACAAATTAACAACTATTTACTGTTGCTCACTTGCGTCCGAACAGGTCGATGGATCAGATCAAAATAAAAAAATTTGCCATTCTAAATGTAAATTCTGGTAAAACCAAATTATATTGTATTCTAAACTTTTATAGTCTAGGCGTTTTCTTATTGTGTCTTGAATAACACTTTGTAGTTTTAAACCGCCGACTCGTGATTAACTAAGTTTTTATGGCTCAAATGGGAACAACACCTATTATAAAAGTTGTATTTGAAAAAAAAGTTGTAATTATGTTTCAAAAAGTGTCACTTTGTGACATTCAAAAGTGTGCGGAAAAGTACTACTTTTCCACTCCAGTGCGGAAAAGTTCGGCCTCGGCCTCGATCGTAAACCTTCGCCTTGAATGGAAAAATGTTAGTTTACCTAACTTGTATTAAAATTATCTATTCATACGCCTAACCGTTTTGGAGATACGACGCCGACTAAGTGAAAACTGCATTTACTTCCGCTTACCTTCTTATGTCTTAGAATGAAAATATAATATTGACGTTATAAAGCTCGGTGATCTTTAATCTCTTACCAGAATACATTTTATTTACAAGCGAATAAGCCAAAAATGCATTCATTTCCGAACCATCTTAGAGGTAGAATGCTCGGTACGCTTTTTTATATGATCTTAAACTGTGGCCGAAATCTTGTAGCCGTTGCCACTATCGTAGGGCACGAATTTAGTACAGAGGTTAATTTTATAATTAAAACACCTGGATTATTATTACCTTGACAAATTTTATAAGACGGCAAATTTTGAAAATTCTCAAAAATTATTATAATATTTTTGGGACCTACCTGTTTTAAGGTGAACGACTTATTGCAAACGAAAATAATTTGCAAATCAGTACTCCTCCGCAATACTTTGCATAATAAAGTTTGTTTCTTATTCAAATAACAGAAGAAAATACATTGTGTGGAACACGTATGAAAAGCTTATTATTCCATACACGAAATAATTTTCCTAGTACGGAAAATGGCACTTTTCGTTACTTGTCGCACAAATAGTTGAGAATGATGATTGATTATTAAATTTTTTAACGTGAGTTAATTACTTAATGCATTCCTTTATGAAAATCACAACGAAAGTAAAAATTCCTATTATTACGAAATCTCTTATTCTTGGTTGATTTTGGTTGAGATATTTTAGAAAGTTGTCCTATATTTCGGTTATTTTAAAGAAAATTGAAGCACCAGTCGTATTCATATTAAATAATCGGATAACTTTCACTCAATTATACTGCAAGAAGTGCGTGACATTGTTGTAATGCATTTTGATTTATTTTTCGATATTTAATAATAATAATTAATTTATCCAAGCATAAACTCAAATTTTCCAAAGTATTCGGTATCTACCATCAAATTAAAATTATTTTTTAATAAATTCCCATCTACATTATTTATTTATCCCTACTTTTTGTAATCCAAAAAGTAAGACAATTTAAAAGTATAGTTAGTAGTTAATGTGACACCATCGTGTTAAAATGCCTTCTTTTTCAACAGTTGACAATGTAGAAGATATTTTGGAAAACAATAATAATAATGAATGCGGAAAAAAAGATCATTTTCCATATTCCATAACCAAAGTTGATCCAGAACTTAATGCACAACTTTTGAAAGATTTTACTGGTAAGTTATTGGAATGAAATTTCAAATTATTTTGACACCGGAATATTTAATATTCAATTTTAAAATAAATTCAAATCCAAAAAATGAGTTTGACTTTTAAGTATTATATTTTCAAAATTTAAATTTTTAAAACATATCAAGCACCAAAAAAACTCGTGAAATACTTCGAGATCAAGATTAAAAAAGTGCAATAGTATTTTAAATTCAAAATTGAAAGTGAAATTTGTTTACATATTATTTAATATTTAATGGAAAGTGAATATTTAGGTAATTATACGGTTTTTATATGCGAAATTCAAACAGCAACACAAACAGAAATTGTGCTTTCTATTTTAATAATATAATATTTATTGATTTCATAATTCCACCTCGGAATGTATCTGTTATTGCTTTGTTATCATTTTAGCAATAATGTTATTGTTTATGTCCAGCGAAGTTATTTTAATAATTACTATAGGTTGTACTACTTTACAATAAATAAACAATTAGATTTCTTTTAATATTACGAGAAAGCGTATATCTTCAGCATACAGAAGATGTGTTACTATAATTTTACTAATTATAAAAAAATTCATACCTAAGATTTTTTACACAATAAATTATTAATTAATTTATTATTATTAATTAATTTATTATTAATAAATGGTAAAAATGAAATTTGAATATTGTTTTTGAATATGAGGTATAGGTATCAGTATAATAGTGTATTGATTGTAAAAATAAATATTAATTTGTAAAGTAGTGCAAACTATAATAATTATTTTAGCAATAAATTATAGTTTCATTGGGTTTTTTTAAGTTCATTAAACTTTGATACATATTCGCATGCTATTTTTGAATCGACAGATAAAATAGTCTCAACATTTAGTCTTAATATTTAAAATTTTAGTTATAAAACAATAAAACTAGAATTTCTCTAAAATTATAAATAATACCGAAAATATTAAGTTTTTGCGGAACATTCTGCTGCGAATTTCTAATGCTCGATTTCTTGCAAGCAAGCAATCATACAACAATTCGCAATATCGTGGTAAAAAATCAAAAAGGTTCTTGGTATCCATGGTATCTAGGTTTCCTCTAACACTTTTTGAATTCCATTGAAATCTATACAATCCAAAATCTACTAATGGTATTATGTTTGTATTATAACATTTTTAGGCGAACGCACCGGTTTCGTTCAAGTTGGCCCCAAAAAATGGTTCTTTCCAAGCGGATATGAAAAAGAAGCTAGAAATTACTACAATTTCGAAATCAGACCAGACGATGTTTGGGTGGTGACGTATCCACGATCTGGAACAACGTGGACTCAAGAAATGGTGTGGTTATTAGCCAATAACTTAGATTTTGAAACTGCAGCCCAAATTCCTCTAACAGCAAGGTTCCCATTTTTAGAGTAAATTTCGGGGTGCTTTATAAAAATTCCACAATAACCATGGTATTTTTATAGGTTTAGTATGTTTGTTCATCCCGAAACAAAAAAACAATTTCTACAAGAAAATAGTTATTGCAAAGAGCGTCAAGCGATGGTCGAAGCAATTGCGGCGCCTTGTTGGAAACTTCTCCAACAACAGTCGAGCAGAAGATTTATAAAAACACATTTTCCGTTTAGTCTTTTACCACCAAATTTACTGACTTCTGGGTGTAAAGTATGTCTTATACCTTTTGTTTTTACAAAAAAAATTTGAATTTCAAATTTAGGTAATTTACGTCGCCCGAAACCCAAAAGACGTTGCGGTATCGTTTTACCATTTAAATCGGCTGATCAGAACTCAAGGTTACGTAGGCGATTTCGAAAAATATTGGGATTATTTTGAAAAAAATTTGCGTATGTATTACAGTCGATGACACTTTTTGAGTTAAAATAAAAATAAATTTTAGAGGCTTGGTCACCATATTGGGAACACTTGAAAGAAGGATGGGATCAAAAACATTCTAAAAATGTTCTTTTCATGTTTTACGAAGAAATGAACAAGGCAAATTTATAACCTTTTGAACTTTTGCAGCAAATATAATATTTTTAATTGCAGGATTTACCCGGATGCATAGAGAAATTAGGAGCATTTTTGGGCAAAAAATTAACTAATGAACAAATTAGTAAATTGGAAAACCACTTGAAGATCGAAAACTTTAGGAACAACAGTTCTGTCAATTTTGATGTTCTAAAACATGTTGGAATATTAAATAAGGGCGAAGAAGCTTTTGTACGAAAAGGAAAAACTGGCAGTTGGAAAGAACTTTTTACTCCAGAACTAATTAAACGAGCGGATCAGTGGATACAAGAAAATTTGAAAAATACGGATATGAGATTTCCTAGTTAAATTATAATATTTCGTTGCATATTTTTTAAAAATGTAATTCAATAGCATCTAATCCAGTCTAGTCAAGCAAACATTTTGTACAGCTCCTAATAACTGTCGAACCCTGATACAATTCCAGCTAATTCTTATATAAAATGACTTCCTCAATCCGAATATAACCCCCGTTTTTCCATTAGAAAATATACAAAAAAATTCGAAAAATACCGGTAAGATCATAATTTTTAATACATTTTTTACACTGTACCCCATAGCCCTCCCCAATCTATCTCCTAGCAACAAATGTTTACGATTTAGAACTTGTCAGTTCTCTAGCACGCCACACTCTCCTAACTTTATTTTCATTTTTCCAAATTATTGAACTAATACTAATATGTGGAGGAAGGGGTGCAACAAAAACGGAGGCTGATGAGGGAAAATGGGAATCATACTCGGATTTAGGTAATTTTACATAAGAATCGGCAGGAATCAGCAGGAAACCAGTGAAATTCAGCACCGATTATAGAAACAAATCAGGCACGTAGCCAGGATTTCATTTCATGAGGGGGGGGGGGCACTAATAAAAAAACTTTGTAAAAAAGCAACATTTTCGGGGGGTTCCCCTTCCGGGAATTTTTATTATTACAAAGAAATGTTTTTTTGAACATTTCGAGGGAGGTACAAGCCCCCATCAGGTGGCCCCCCCCTGGCTACGGGCTTGACCGACATACGCATCATGCAACACATTTGAAATTTTAAAGTTAAATAAAATATGTTCCGAGCTTTTGTATAAATAAAAATAATATAAATAAATAAAATTACTACAATTTATAGAAACAAAAAAATGGTTATTCGACAGGTGGTTCCTCATCTGGAGGAGCGTCCTCGGCAGGAGCTTCGGCCGGAGCTTCGCCTTCAGGACTTTCTGCAGGTGCTCCTTCTTCTGCTGAAGGCTCTTCTTCCGCGTCTGGAGGACTTTCTTCGGAAGGTCCGGCTTCTGCTGGTGGTGCTTCTTCTCCCTCTGATGGCTCAGGTGCTGGTGCCTTGCTATTAACACGCAAAAATTAATATCCAACTTAATGTTAGGTACAATTAATTTTTACCTGGCCGAAGTTATCGATGGAGTTATAGAAGACTTCTTTATGCTGCTAGTGCGAGCTGCGGAAGCTCGTCCAGCAGAAGATTTTCGTTCTAAAATGTTTTAAACATATTATTTATTTATTTTGTCGATAAATTAATACTTACTTCCAGATAATTCGGCACTAACTCGTTGAGCAGCGGAAACTGCAGATTAAAAATAAATAAGTGATATCTACCTGAACAATTAGAATTTTACCCCGTTGAACGGAAGATTTCCTTTCTTGTTTAGATGGTTCCATTGGGGTCGGAGGTAATTCTTCCGCCTATTAAGATAGGAAATATTAGTTTTAAGTGCATATGTCAATAAAATATTTTACCTCTAGTAATTTCGAGTCATTCTTAGGACCTCCACGGTGTGATAAGATTCCTCCTTGTACCATCATCGATGGTCTTGCTTTTGTACTAGGGAAGTAACCGTCACCATCATCACTCTCTTGCGATGTAAATCTAGAAGGTTTCATTTGATTTCTTTCTCTTGATTTGTACATCTTTAAAAAAATCAAAAAATTGCACGACTTATGGGCTTATTAATACATAATTACTTGTCCATCTGTTCCCCGAATTTGCCCTTCGCTTATTGCCAAAGATTCGGGCCCCCATTGCTCTAAAAAGTGTCCAAGTCTGGTCACCCTTTGCTGAGGCGTCGTCAGTGTGTGACTTCCACCGCAATAACGATTACAAATATGGTCGTCACTATAACAATTATTCCTTTTCTCGCTCATAGTAGATACAAATCATGAAACTTACCCCTTACCACCTTTAGCTCCGATCAATGCATTTTCAAAGTGATTCAAGTTTCGACTATGTGGCATACTACAAAAAATTTACAAAGTGAAAGAGGTATCAATTTCTATGTATAAAATTTAGGGTACCATTTCTGTTGCTTTCTCAAAGCATCCAATTCGTAAGCCAAGTAAGGTGCCATGCTCTTTGTTGGAGGCAATGCTGGAGCAGGGGGCATTAATGTTGGATCCATTTGCTTACGCATAACAACTTCATTGTCACACGAGATACAATTAACATTCCTAAAAGTATTTAAAAATATCAAATCTCTATATCATCATCAACTTTTTCCAACAATGAACTTAAATCATCCAAAAGTCATTTATCCGAAATCCGACCTTTCCTTACCTTAAATATTTACACTTGGTTCCGGCTGCTTCCGTTTCTTTCTTTAGTGATGCTAAAGCCTTAAGTCGTTCTTGGAGCATCTTCAATTTGTTGTGCACAAAATCGCGTAGCGGTGTCAGTTCCATCTTATCGAGTTTGGTTTCAATTTCCCTTTGAATGTCATCCAGAGCTTGTTGCCACATCTCTTCTTGTCGTGTTAGTTTCACCAGTGCGTCTTCAATACCTCGAGATAAATCGTCACAAGCTGCATCAAATTGATCGTGAGACACTTTCCTATTTACGGTGCAAGCGTCTGCTTTGTCTGCTAAGGCATCTTGCAAATCCTCGCGATTGGCTTTAATGATTTTGAGTAATTCTACTTGTTCCACAAGAGCCTAAACGGAAGGTAGTGGTAAATTTTATGAATAAAAAAATTAAAGTAACTTTTACATCCATAGTCAATTGTCGATCATTTTTATCTTCCGATAATTGAGTTGTCATCTTTTCCATTTCACATTGTATCAAATTAAGTTTGTTATATAGATCGGCTAAATTAGCATCCGCAGCTCCAGTATCTCCAGCAGGAAAGCTATAATTAACTAATTAGCAATTTGATCTTGGCGCAAATAAGTTTTGTTCCTCGTATACCCAGCGTTAATACGTTCCACGATCTCTCCTATTTCCTTTTCCAGGTCATTAAATTGACTTTGAAGCATTACAATTTGAGTATTAAACATTGTATCCAATGTTGAAATTTGTTCTGTATAATCATTAAGTTTGCTCTCCAGATTTAAAACTCGGTCGCCACCAACCGCTTCGGATGAGCCGTCAGCACTCTGAGGTCTAGTTCCAGCTAAAACATCTTTGTGATTTCTTTGAAATGATATAATAATATGTTATATTGTTTCCACTTTTTATAAAGCAGATTAACCAAATAAACCCAGGATCTTTAGGTGAAAAAGTAAAGTTTGCCATTTTTCTCAAATTTATATTAATTGATCTAAAATCTGTAATTCCAGATTTTCGTTATTAAATTAAATTTGACGGAAAAAATGTTTAGAAGCAAAATGCATGTACTACATAAAATCGAGTTTCTATACAAAAATTTAACTCTACATTATAACTGGGACTGTAGACTGTACTTACAAGCTGCAGCATTTTCCAATCCGCCACCTTAAACGAGAGCTTTGTAGAGTAAATTTTGGTAAGTATTTGGAACTGACCTTGTAAAGCTGATTCGAGATTACTTAAACGTGAATCCATGTTGTTTATTCTATCTATTAAATCGTCTGAAACACTTCCAGGCGATCTAGACTTTCTCCTTTCATCGGGTGCTTCAATTTTTAATTTGTTAAGCGATTTAATGCAACCCAGAGTATATTTACATACCCAGAACAGTTACGAGTTGCGATGTTAGATTCTCTTTGGCCAAGTCTTCAATCATGCTAGCCAATTTTTGAATTCCCTGTTCCGTAGCATCTATCCGTTTGGCTATAGTTAAAATTTGGAACATATCCACCACTGGCGAAGACTTATCCACAGACGAATTCCTAAACTAACAGTACAAAACAAAATTGCAGTAGTGAAAATTTTGAACTAAACCTTAAAGCTTCTATCAAGCCCATATTGGCTGGCAGCTCTTTAAGTTCCTTCATTTCATTTTTCAATTTTTCAATCTCATCTTCCAAGCTATCAAAATGAACTCTGGAAAGAGCTACAGAAACGTGCGCTGTTCCTGGCGTTTCGGTAGCTTCCACCATCACAACTGTTTGCATCGAAGTGTTACTGATTACTGTATCTGTAATCCGCAAATTGTTGTAAAATAAATTAAGTGGATTCTTTGAGTTTCTCACGTAATGGCGACAACGGGGATGGACTCTTTCGGGGTTCTTGTTTCGAATCCTTCCTTTGCTCGATCACTTTTAACTCGCGTTCTAAGATAACTTCTTCTTTGCTAGATCTTTTAGTGTCGTCTAAAAGTAAAAGTTTCGATATGTCTTGATCAAACCGAGTGATGAACAATTACCCGTTCTAACTCGCTTGTATCTGTTCTTTTTGGTTATAACCTTCCTTTGGTCTTTTCCGGGACTAACTATATATTCCGTTAGGTTAACAGACGGCTTGCTATTGGCTAGTAAGTTCTGCAATTTTTCGCTGTCATTCCCAACAAACTCAACTTTACATTCCAACAGATCCACTTGTTGAATTAAAACATGAAGAAGAGAGTGAAGAATATTAAAATTGACCGCACCAACCTGTCAAGAAGTGTTCGAATTAATTTTCGCGGCGTTTTGCTTCTTCGACTTACTTCTGGACTGTTGAGGGCCAAATCCACCATTTGAGGTAAAGAAATCAACACACTGCTTTGGGCCATTGAAAAAATGTTTAAAAAACTTGAAAATAAATATTTTAGCGTTAAATTATTGAAAAAAGAAAAAAAATCCCAAGTAAAATAAATTATTAAACAAAAACACTTGTCAATTTAGTCGTAAATTCATTGCTTGCTATACGAAAAAATAATGCTGTCTAAAAAACAGTGGTGTATCAAGTTGAATTTTAAAGGCAGTGCTGGTTGGAATTTTTAAATAAAATAAATTTCAAATATTTGTTTATTTATTATAATGCACCATTTTACAGTTGCATCATTAACATATAATAGACATTTGTGCTGGTTCATAACATTCCATTTACACATAAATTCTAATACTGTACAATACATTTAAAATTAAATATAAATTTTTTTAATACCATCAATTAACTTTGTACTTAAAAAAATATCTCACATGGTAAATAATATTGACGAGAAGCATTTGAAATAAAATCATCTGGGCAATTTGTTTTTAAATAAAAGAAAATATTCTAACACTCACTTACAAATATAAACTTTACTTAGTAGAATTTTTTACGTCTTCCTTTAATTTCTTTACGATAAATATTAATTGGTGTTCGTTGAATTTCTACAACAATGAGCAAACTAGAGAGGACATTTCATTTTGGACAATTAATTTTTTGGTAAATTCTTAATTTTAATATTTTGAATTGCTAATTACCCATATTTTAAAATTCTATTTAAATATCAAGCAGTAATCGACATTTTAAGTCCCATAAATTTGTGCGCATTTTCGACAATAACATGCGCAAAAATGACTACAAGACTTGATAAAATTTATATTTTGCATTTTTTCAATTTTCATTGACAAAATAAAAATTATATTAGTTGAAATGGTAACAAAATACCCATAATTTCAAAAAATACCCATAGACGACGGATCCTGAAGAGGGAATTGCAATAATATTATTTGAAATTTTTTAAATATGCAGTTGAACATCTGAACATCAAAATACCATTGCTGATGAAATTACCATTTATTGTTCATTTAAACTGTATATTTTTTTAAAACCTCAATAATTATTAACACTTAAATTATAGCCACGTATTCTTTTTTTTTTTCGTTCAAGTAAGGACGTGTTCCGCTTGAGCGTTCACTCATTCTTAAGTCGGCTCAACGTCCATGTTCCGTTTGAGCGTTAAGAACGCTTAGAATATTTCCAAAAAGCTGAAAAACATTTGAGCAAACCAAATGATTTACAAATCGCAACAATTTTCGAGCAGATCCAACAAATGAGGATTTTTAATTCAAATTTTATACGCAAAATATTTTTATAACGTTGTCGAATTTCAGTTCCATTGGCGTCTCACAGCGTTCAAACAAAACATGGAAATTAGCGACCGACAAATTTTCGTTCTATGCTTCGTCGTCTATTGATTAGTAAATTAATTGTCTACTCCGCCTGATTGATTCACTTATGTTTGAGTAAGTGAGCGTATCAAGCGGTCCGCGTACCAAATCGACTTGAAGAAAATTTCATAGATCCGTCGTCGATTTCGTTGATTAGGTACTTTTACACTTCGTTCCTTTCAGTCTAGCACCAAATATAATTTTATTATTAACAAACCTTAAACTATTTATCACGTTAATTCCTCCGACTATGTGTACCCAAAATAAATTCAATATCAACGAATTAAGTACTCCCACAGCTTTACCTACATATTATTTGGATTTCCTAGCAAACATATTTTAAAGCCAAAATTTATTTTCCACCTCTATATTATTTCGATATCGATAATCACAACCCTCCTGCGCGTGCACCAAAAAATGTTTGTTTTAGCCGAAAAGTAGATTTTATTCCGAAACAAAACTCTCAAAAGTTATACCAAGGTACAATTTTTGCTCATATAATTTGACTATGTTTGCTACTATGTTCTAACGCGGCCAGAACGTCTTGTTTTTGTCTGACATACAAACGACCCTTCTTCCAGGGATTTTGCAATTGTAACGGCTTAAAATCGTCCCTCAAGCATCGTTCGCGCGCACCAATAACGGCAACCAAACAAAAATTTCGCAACTTATCCGGTGTGTAGATGGGACCCTCTTTACCTTTCAATACCACAGCCATGTTTAGTTGTTTTACCACTAAGTCGACAACTTCTCGCGCGGTCGTGCGGGGCGTTACGTGCAATTTTAAACTGGTACCGCTAGCCAAGCCCGTTTCGTAGGCTGCGTATACTTGCAAAATGCCCGGTAGATTATACTCTTTACCGCTAGTTCCGGCAACATCTGCATAAGGAACTTTAAAAACCGACTCTACAATATCACTTTTTTTACTGGGATCCGAAGGTCTTAAGTATGTCGACTGTGTCGTTTCGTCGGGATTCTCGATGTTCGTTAAACTTTTCGACGACGTAGTTTGTAAATTCGAGGGAGTCACGTTTAAATGTCGCGCGTATCGATCGCACTTACTCGCCGACGAAGTTATATCTTTTAAAGTTTGTTTCACATTGGTCATGCTTCTAGAAGGAACTATTTTCGATTTGTGTTTCGATTTTTTAGGAGTACTCGAATTTAGTGGGATGGGACAACTAGATTCACTATCAGAACTTAAACTATGCATACTATCGGACGTGTTTGTTGTATTCAACGTATTTACACTTAATAAACTACCACTGATCATGGGTCTAACACTAAGAAGTGGACTAGAACTTGCGGACGTACTGGAAACAGTACTGGCTCGACATCGCCTACCGTTCGAAATAGGCATACTCGTGAATAGCGTATCTTCGCTTCGCGAAGGCGGCAGTCGTTCGTTATAAAAATCGCTGCTGCAACTGTCGCTGTTCTTTCGCGATTCCGTTGCACTGGTTGCGCTTAAATACTGACACGAAATTATACTTTCGTTTTTACTTAACTGCTGTTCGCTTTTACTGAACTCGTTTAACAGTGAGCAGCCGGTGCCGGAATTACTTACACCGGGCCCCGGCCACGATCCCCTACCCGGGGTACTTTTGAAGATTTTCGTGTCGTGATTTGGAATTTGTAGTAAACTGCGTTTCAAACCAACACTCATTTCGGGTTCCTTCTCCAAAATAAACTTAACCGCGATGCCCGACGTAATCCGATCCCGAGCAAACGTAATAACGTCCATCAACCATCTCACACTTTTCCAAATATTGTTAAGCTTCGTCTGCAAGTCTTGCAATTTGGACAACTTATCTTTGGCCGCAATAACTTCGCTGTTAGAGAACGCTTCTCTGTGCAAATGACTGGCAGTTGCGGTATCTAACTCCAATAGGCAGCTTAATTTCGTGTACTTCTGAATTATATTTGTCTGATACGTACTGAGATGTATCATTTCGAACACCTGAATGGGCAAACTTAACAAATCTCCACGTTGCAAAAGGATTTCTCTTTGACCCGGAACGGAGCACGAAAATTCGGCAGACGGGCACATCACTATAAAACTAACTTCGTCCGTTAAATCGATCACTTCCGAATCACATATGCGATGCACTAGAGCATCTTCGTGTAATATATCCATGTAATTGAACAATCGTTTGGCCGCACTCGTTATCAAGTCCAAAAATGTTCGCTGTTGCTCTGTCGCGCGATCTGCTATGTCTGGAATGTGCTGGTTCTTCAGGTACTCCCACTCTTCTCTGAAAATAAAACAAAAATAGTTAATACCTTCTGCCGATTGGTAATCAAAAGACTGAGACTTACCCAGAAACGTGAGGATTTTCCCGTATCTTGCAATGCGGTAACATGTTGGGAGATTTTGCAGGAACAACAACTTGAATCAAATCCACCGAACTTTGCATTTTCAAGTACGCTAAATACAACCCCTTCCCTAATTTAAGTCCAGACACTTGATGATAATTAATTTGCTCTTGAATGGAAGCCATCAAAATTTCCGATATATTATTATCGTCACCTAGCACCATCTTTTTAAACACTTTATTCATCGGCAGCCATCTTGAGTTTAAAACCGAAACACTTTTGGGTGATTTTATGTAATTTATAGTACTTAACACCATGGTACCGTGAGAATCTCGCAGTGGTTTGTAGTACAGTTGACCTAAATCTTGCAAACACAGAGCCGATTGCATCTGCAAAGCAGCCGAAAGCAGCTTGGTTCTAAAATGGATAGCGGATGAAGCGTTCTTCTCCATATCGCCGCGAATAAACTTGGTATTATCCCATGTACACGCAACTTTCATAAACCAATGAAGGTCGTTATGAATACAACTTGGAAAAGTTTCGTCTATTTCTATCACAGGCAAAAAATCTTCGTTTGTTACTAGAACTTTATCTTCGTGATACAAAATACAAGCTAAGTAAATTCCTCTGAAAATAAACAAAAAACAACCGGGAGTTATACATGGAGTTTTGAGTAAAAACTTTGATATTACCTTTTTAAGTGTTTCTGAAACTTGCTAGCGGCCGAAAATAATTGCTTTATGGAAGTTTTCTTTCGTTGAGTTCGACGTTGTGGTGCCGGAGTTTCCAAAATTTCGCTTCCGGGTCTGACTTGCTTAACGTCGCTTATTAATTGATCCAATTGTTCCAATTTTCCCACAAACCTAAAAGTCGCAATTTTATGACCATGAGTTGTATTGTGCATATCAATTGGAAAACTTACCGAGTTTCTTTTCCCATCACTTCTCGCCAACTGGAAGGTACCACAGAAACCGGCGTGGAAGAAAGAAATGGTCCGTAACCTTTCAAATTTCCACAGGTCGCTCTACAAAAGTATCGCCTTCCCTGGGATACTTCGACGGTGCAGTTGGATGTTGAAACGTCGAACACTTCGTGCTCGCCAATGATTGGATTAAAGTCGGCTCTGGCAGACCACTGAACTAAAAAATAACTGGTAAAAATTTCGCGTTACACTCGGCAGTGCATTCGGTTACCTTTATATTTTGTACTAACCGCCGAATCATTGGAATTTGGTTCGTGTAACCGAAAAGATAGAGTATTGGATGATATAATATCGACGGCTACCAGCGACGGTGCGTCGGGAGGTCTCGCTTGAGAGAAACCTAAAACCATGCGTCTCAGAACTTTAACTCTTCTACTCCACGCTATCGCTTGTTTATCTGTATCTCCACCCGCACATCCTACAAAGCAAACTTTTAGCCTGATTTCGAAAAATTGGAAAGAAGTTACCTGTCATGGCAGAAGCGGGGTACGAACTGCCGATGATACTGGAAAACGAAGCTCTCGTATTGAAAGATGTTCCGCAAGGTTCTTCGAGAAGACCGCCCAATTCTTGCAGACGCATTTCTCCCTCGCCCAGAAGATGCTTTAAGTGAGAGCCTAATTTTTCTGGACTCGAAACTGAAATAAAATAGAAATTGTGGAAACTTAAAAATAAAGTTATAAAATTTAAAAGTGTACTTACACTGATTTCCTTCACGAGCACCGAAACTAATTAGCATTTTCAACAGAGGGCGATTATTACTCAAAACGGCAATGTCTAACGGAGATAATCCATCATTATTAATGCTGAAAAATAAATGGAACAATTTTAGTATAACAATTCTATGGGTTCGATAATCTCTTCCGCCAGTTGTTGGTTGAATAGAAAGGAACAAATAATCCATCATGTGATAAAAGATATAGCATGCACGATTCAGAAAATTTAATTGCGGCAATGTATATTTTCAAGTTTATTGTGATACAAAAATAATAGAATAAATTGTATTGCAAAAACTGCAGGCGAAAAATAAAAATAAATGTTTTATTTATTGCAGAAGATTATTTAACTCGGGGAATATTAAATTAAAAATTTGAGATATAAAATACCTAAAAAAAGAGCAACAAAGAAAAGTAAGAAAACTGAAAGAATATAGAATTTTACCATTTAAAAGCTAAAAGGATATTTAATAATACGATCACGTGCGAGTAACTTTGTGTTTGAGCTTTGTATTACAAGAAAATCCTCAAAAACGTATTTTGCGTCAAACAAAAACTACCCTTATTTCGTAGCTTAGTTGGAATAAGATGGAAAATTCCTAAATGTGACTTTTCGAATGTGTAATTCGTGGCATCGTCCTTAAGCATTAAATGCTAAAAAGGGATGCGGAGTGAGTGCGGTACTGCAGGGCTGTAGGGGGACGCAATAAGACCCTCCACATTTTTATTTTAAAATAAAAACGTTTACGCGTTTCATAGCGCTATTAAAACCTCGATAATTTAATAAATGAGATATGGACATCCTCTTGCAAAATATTGCAAAATGTTTTAATAGAAGCATTTACCATTTCAAAATTTGGAAATGGGGCAAAAATTAACATTTTAATATATTTAGGAAGTGAAAATTAAGTGTAGCCGACAACATTATTTAATATTATGAAGGTTTTGCTGTTTCTATAATAATAACCGACCAATAAAGAGAAGGATAAGCATCTTGTAAAACATCAATTTCGACTGCAAATCGATAATGGGCTATTTCGAGCAACACAATTAAAATTTCAATCAACACTTTTGATTTATCGAATAATAAACATTTTGTGATAGCCGAAATTCGCAATATGCAATATTTTTTATTATATATCGAGTTTTTTTCTGTCCGTCCAAAAACAATTTTGCTCGGGGAACGAGAAAGCACCAGCTTAGGATTGGCCCAAAAATGCTTATCCCTTCGACTTTCATAATGCTTCAATAGGTAATTTAAAATTTAATTAAAAATATTGAAAATACCTGTATAAATTATTTTTAGTTTGTGAAATAAGTAGACATTACAAACTTAAGGCGGCCACAAACTGGCGTATATGTGTGTCATACATCATCGTGCGTTGATATTCGCTAGTGTATGGAAAAATGTCACTTTTTAAGTGTAATACATAGTGACATCCAGTTATACAGTTGCGGTCATGGAAATTGCATTGGGAATTATTACCGAATTACAAAAATAAATTTATAATAAAAAATAGAAAATAGAACAGAAATACATAAAAAGTTCAATTTTTGATTTGAAATTTTGTGGCGTACATAATTAATTCAAATTTCAAATTAAAATAATGACAGTTGGTAATGAGTCAGGGGTACCATCAACGAAATCGGCGGGTACGATGACCAGGGGAAAAAGGTTAGTTAGTTAGTGACGATTCGACGACAACCACGTGCACGAAAAGAAGTAGAGATTTATTATTTGATTGATAATAATTATTGGTATACATATTTATTTATCTGTTATTGTATAATTTAATTATTGGAAATAAACGATCTCCAAAATTCAAAAGCTCAAAAATACATTTTTTTTGAAAGCTAATTTTCAAACCGGGGGGTATGGAATACCCTCCAGTACACCACGTGGTTGGTGTAAAAAGCACCACCCAGACCCCCCGGTTTGAAAACCTAGTGATTGTGTTCAAAAAAAGAAAATGTGTTTTTCAAACCAGAAATCTTAGATTTTAGAAGTTAAACTTCTGGTTTGAGACCCATAAGCTTAAAAACACATTTTTTGCGCACAATCTCTGGTGTACTGGAGGGTATTCCATACCCCCCAGACCCCCCGGTTTGAAAACCTAGCTTTGTGTGCGTATTGTGTGCGGTTATTGAAATTTCATTGAAAATTATTATTTTAATTCGTAAATAATTACCCAGTGACGCACATACTTATATGTCGATTTTTGCTCATCTACGCACAGGGATGTATGCATGACATACATGTATGACACATAAATACGCCAGTCTGTGGCCACCTCAAGTAAAACAGGAAACTTGTACGACGCACATTTATGTCACTTTTTGCTTACACACTAACGAATACTAGTACAAGGATGTTATAACACACAAATACACCAGTCTGCGGTCATCTTAAGACCTAATTATATGATCAAATTAATCTGATAGAAATGAACTTTCTTCTTCTATCATGTGCCGCATCAGGTCCTCCTTACGTTGGCGATCATTTGGCAGAAGCCAAGATGACGTACTAGGGAATTTAATTAATGAGGTGGTTTCCCGTTGCCTTCCTCATAGTCCACAGATTTATATAGGGCTTTAGATCACAGCAGTGTATTTGACTCGACCAGGATTTGAACCGCGGTTACCCGCTTCCCAGTCGGCCGGTGTAAGCTTTACGCCTACAGCTGGTTTAGAAATGAACTTACAATAAGAAATTTAGGGTAAATTTGTGGTATTTAGTATGTATCTCTAAAATAAGATATTTAACAGAACTAAACAAAACGTAAAATAATAGAATTTTAACAGTAAGGTGAAGAAATACAATACTTAAAAAATTATTATTCAATAAACCAAAAAGACATAAATTACCTCCACTTGACAGGTTAGTAATGAAAAAACAAGATAAATGAATATTTCGTTATAAAAATTTAAAAGAAAACTAAAACAAGATTATTTTCGATCTACAGTCGTATATAACTAAGAAAATGAAAAAATTATTTAAGAAGCAAATAAAGGGAATATTAGAAAATTTAGGAAAATTTAATAAAAATTTGAAAATGTAACGAATTTCTTTTGTAAGACGATAAGTCATTCGACAGTGAAAATTTGTATCCTTTGTTTCCTATCGTGTTCGATAGTGGGATGACGTGAAAACCACAGTGTGCGTTTTTTTTGCGTAGATTAAACCGCCAGCAATTTCAATATTTAATTCATGAGTAATTGAGTAATGATTATAATAATCTGGAAATGTATTTTGTTAACAATAACATTTTCATGGTTTTGATCTCGCTACGATCTTTCAAGATGATCAAACATTCATTGCGAGATGGCAGGCTGTTAGATTGAGAAACAGCCAATTTCATAATAAAAGTTAACAGGGAATTAAAATTTAAAAGGCGACTTAAAACAAAACTGATGATTTTTACTGGTCTGTTTTGTCTTAAGTCTTTGTCTTAAATCCCTGTTAACGTTTATTATGAAAT
Source organism: Cantharis rufa (assembly GCA_947369205.1). Classification (NCBI taxonomy): domain Eukaryota; kingdom Metazoa; phylum Arthropoda; class Insecta; order Coleoptera; family Cantharidae; genus Cantharis; species Cantharis rufa. The sequence goes on along the minus strand of OX376307.1, from coordinate 17,491,266 downwards.
TTGTCCTAATACTACTGATTTAAAAACAGATCTGGGTAATACAAGTAAAACAGAATTCAAACTCTCGATTATAAAAACTCTCAATTATAAAGCATTATACGTAGAAATGACTCGTTTCAGACTTATATTACGAACATGGTTACATTATTACAACCTTGGTCGTAATTATCTAAGAGTTTAAATTCCATGACGCTGATTCTGCAAATTGATTTATTTAGGTATTTAATATCCAATCTTGGTTAAGTTAACACAATAAAACCAGGCTCTCGGCGCTGTGTATCAAGTAGACAAAATTAACTGCTTGCGTGTAAAAACACAATTCAAGTAACCAAATGGAGTGATGATACAATATAATTATTTCTCTTAAATTCTTAAATGAATGCTAAGAATGGTGATAGAAGACACAAGTACGGTTGTACAAAAAGAAACAAAAATTTTTTTTTCGAATTTAAATAGAAAACATCAGGTTTTTCTGATGAATATTGATAAACTCAATAATAACACGATTCATCACAAACGTAAAGAGATTTTAGAAAATGCGACGGGCAAACAGGTCAGTCCGCATTTGGGATTAGGCTAAGCCGATAATTCTTTAACCAAGTAAAAATCGGCTAAGTACGGCACTACATTTACTAGGTAACTGCCACTGTTTGTATTGGTTGTAAATATTAGTTAAATATTGATCGGTTATGTAAGTCCGATTAAGTTTTACAAATTATAAAAGCAGAAAAATTTATCGATAGCAATATTTAAAAGAGGATTAATAAAATTTATTTGATTTTTCGAAGAATGAAGAAGGCTAATCCTTGTAAACTAATACGTGAAGGAAATTAGTTACTCGAAAAGCAAATTAACATTTTAAAGCGGTGCAAACTTAATTTACAATAAAAATAAAATAAACTCACCTATTGACATCGACATCCGTAGATTCCAAAATGGTTCTCGCCTTTTCTAAATGTCCATGTTCTACAGCAGCAAAGAGTGCTGAAACGTAAAAGCAATATCATAGAATCTACTACTTTCTTGTAGCTTGAAAATTTAAATTAAAAAATTTACATGCTACCCTTCTCTTATTATTTAAGAAGAGAAACTTGAAATTGTATAAAGAGAAAAATTCGTAATCAAGATCGTTGAACAGTTTGGTTTCCAAACTTTTTATATTATAATAAGAGACAAACCAAGTATGAAATTACTAATTCTCAGACCTTTCACACAAATACAGAACCATTATAAAAAAATCGATACCGTTTGAGCATCCTATCGTCCTTTTATAAATCTGATAACATTTTTGAACATAGCACGAGAGGATTTACGAACCCTTAAATAACAAATCTTTATAAAATGGTTCGCATTTAAAACTCGCGACACGAAAAACTCGATTAAAAAAGGAAATTTAACAATTTTTTTTCAAAAATTTACGCTAATAAAGGCGTAACAGAGCGTTACGTCCGGATATTAGCTTACGTTCGTCGACGATGCCGGTAATAACTTCCGAAAATGGCACGTGCATGATCTATTTATTACATATATGGGCGTGTTAAATAAAAATAACTGTTTAAGCGTTGAATAAAAATATTACGAAAATGTCCGGCAAAGAAGTTTAGACGATAAAACGCTTTAAAATACTCTTGCGTTGTCACACAGTAGTAGTAGTATAAAAATTGGAAACTGAAAAATATAAAGACATGTTTATGTGGTCCTCGTAAGTAAGTGGAATTTTATCGTAGGTACATTTCAATATACTTAAGCCTTGAGGATAACTTTGTAGTATACATTATGTATGATTTGCAAGTTTGTATCAATTTGGTGACTAATTTAAAGGGTTCGCTAAGTAAAACGTCTAAATATTATCTCCAAGTTTAAATTTTAATAAGCCTAATGGATTTTAATCAAATGTATCAATCAAGTAATTAGCTCAGGTATGCTTTAAGATTATTTAAGATGATCCACAATAATAAATCAAAATTTGACTGCTATTGACTACGTTTTCGTTCTAAGTCGGATTACGTAAGAAATAAAAACAGTGGAGAAAGGTAAAAGAAGTGAAACCATTTTCCCAATATGATTCTGATTTTCTTTCCAATTTTCCAATTAAATGAAAATTGATAACTCTAGGATCTTATGTTAAACCCAAAAAATATACAATACATTTTTAGAACTAAAATGTTTCTTAAGTTATCACAAATAAAATACACTGTAAGTATAAATTAGTGCATTTCTTGAGTTTACTAAAATATTAATACGGTTCATATCGAGTTTTACAATAAATCACTGAATGTCTAGAAGATGTGACTAATAAGTATGAAGAACTAAAACCGTTTTCAAGAAAAACCTAGCAAGTTCACTACGAAGGTGGCGTGTAAACATTTTTGTAATTATCACACTTCGTGTGAACAGTACTAATTAAGAAATGGCCTGCCAGCATCTTAACAAATTTGTTACGTTTTTCTTAACAACTTTTTACATAAGATCTTAATGAGTACATCTCGGCTTTCCTGACAACTACATCTTCTAGTATATATTATGTGTAATTTTTTATATTAATGAAGTCATGAAAACATTTGCTGTCGATATAAATATAAAATTATATTTATAACCAGCTTTCGTACTTGGTTTTTCCGGTTTCACTGCTGTCCTCATTAGCAGTCTGTAAATAACAGACATTTCTTCATGAGGTGTTTTGTCCTATAGACGAAATTTCAATTAAAACATTTTTTCTGACTAAATATAAGAAAAAACACCCATTTGAAGATTTTTCAAACTCATAAACCCCATCACACGATGATGGCTTATGGTTGGTGTAATTATTGTTCAATATAAATTAACTTGAAATTAGTACGTCTTCGCGATTTTTTTGTTGTAACAAAACTATAAGTTTATGTTAAATCTAGAAGATGTTTAAGGTAGGTGCCACTACAGAAATATAATTTTTTCTACTGCTGTTTGGAAAAATTCAACTTTTATTATGTATTTTTTTGAGTAGTAAGGTAAAATAAGTTTTTCCGCACTAGTGCGGAAAAGTAATTTCTTATTGTATATTGATATTGTAATATTGTATAAGTTTGTGTCTTTCAATTAAATTTTAGTTCGTGAATGAATTCGAAGACTTATCCCTTGAGAAAACAGAAAATTATGGATAGAGAACTTCGAATTCCAAAAAGAACAATGTTACGTGTTTTGAGAAGTGACCTAAAGCTTGGGGCTTATCGCAGGCTTTAAAATGCATTAGATACGATACTTAGCCAAAAAACGGCTTGGCGAAGCAGCGGATACCTACGAAAAGCTCAAGGCGGCGATAAAATATATGGATTACGCCGTAAGCAGGAGCCAAAGGAAATGCTGACTCGACATGATTCAGGAGGTGAACAAAGATGTTTGGGGCATGGGTCACCGAATAGCTACAAGGAAGATGGGACGAACACCCATACCGAGAATGACACGAGAAAGAATTGAAAACATAGTTCAAACTCTGTTTCCTGCTGGAGTAAACAAGAAACGCGGATCGAGCCTTTTACTGTCGAAGAGCTGTCCAATGCAACAAAAGAAATGGCATCAGGCAAGGCCCCCGGCCCTGACAACATACCAACAGAGGTTATCAAGCTGATGGTCCAGGAGCACCCACAAATGGTTCTCCAGGTCATGAAACACCACGCTAGAAACGGAGAGTTCCCTAAAATCTGGAAAAGGGCCAAACTAGTGCTGATAAGAAAAGAAGACAAACCTCTCGAATCCCCAAATTCGTATAGACCGATCTGCCTATTAAACAGACAGAAAAAAAAAAGATAGAGAAAACCGGCGACCTTAGCGACATGCAGTTCGGATTCGGGAAGGGAAGATCTACTGTGGACACTCTGCAGACCATAATAACGGAGGCCAAAAAACGAGATCAGGTACTTGGCGCACCAGAAAATTGGTCGCGCTCATAATTAACATTTAATTGCCATTATCAAAAGCTACTTCACAGACAGATCCTTAATCATAGAGGAGGACTCGTACAGCAACGAAATCCCCGTCACCAGTGGAGTTTCACAGGGATCGGTACTTGGCCCCACTCTGTGGAATGTAATGTACGAAGGCGTCCTGAATATACCCATGGAAGAAGGTGTAATGATGGTGGGTTTTGCGGATGATTTATCTATGGTCGCGGTCGAAGACGCCTGAAGAACTGATGAGAAAGGCAAACAAGGCTATATCTAAAATAGAAATGTGGATCCAAAGTAGAGGACTCCAACTAGTGCCGCAGAAAACCAAAAACTTTCAAGGTGGGCTCTCACCCAATTGACCTACAAGAGGAAATAAAAACTCTTGGTGTCACGACAGACCGTTTATGAGTTTCGCGGGACACACTAGTAGAGTTGCGGCGACAGCCGAAAAGAGCTGTACGGCTCTATCAAGATTGATGCCCAACATGAAAGGACCAAGAAATTCCAAGAGGATGCTTCTCGCCGCGGTGGTAAACTCCATCTTACTGTACGCTGCCCCGGTCTGGAGAGAGGCAATAGAGATAGATCGACACCGCCAGAAATTGGCAAAGGTACTACGTAGAACGGCGTTGTAGGGTGTGCTGCGCCTATAGAACTGTTCCAGAGAGAGCGGCGAACTATAATGACGGAGCCAAGTCCAAAAGAAATGAAAACTGAGAAGCACTGATATGCTCATGGCAGGGCAGATGGGCAAGATCGACAACAGGCACGTGGACCAGAGCACTTATCGATCGCGACGTGGATACAAAGATCCCATGGAGAGGTCAACTATCATCTCACCTAAGTGCTGAGCGGCCACGGATGCTTTAACAAGTACCTACACAAAATTGGCAAAGCTGAATCGGAAAAATGTAGTTATTGTGAAGAAACGGACACAGCTGAACTTTCCGTGTTCCAACTGCACCAAATGGTCCACCCAAAGACTGCAGATCAGTACTGCTCTCAGCCCTGCCAACCTGATTGAGGTTACCTGGAAAGCGAAGAGGCATGGACTCAAATTGACAAGTTTCTAAACGAGATCATGAGAGAAAAAGAAAGCGATGAGAGAACACGCCAACAAGCGAAATAAATAAAAAGAAAACAAGAGTCCGTTTGACACCGTGAAGAATTGTGCAAACATCCCAGGGTCAACGGACGGTAAAAATCCGACACTACCGCCAAATTTTGTTGGTGTCTTTTGAAGATCACGCAAATGACGATCATCGCAACATCTTGTTTACCGATGAAAATAATTTTACGGTAGAAGTTAAATACAATAAGACAAATTCTCTAAAAAAGCATTTGAAAAAATTTCTAGAGTAGAAAGAGGTCATTTTCCAGCATCAGTAATGGTTTCGTGGGGTGTATCATGCTAAGGTGCAACAGAGCTTCATTTCTGTGAAGAGAGTAAAAACATCTGCTCCAGTATACCAAGAAATGCTAGAAGAAGTGGTAAAGCCACTAAGTACTACCCTATTCAGGGAACAAAGTTGGATATTTCAGCAAGATTCGGAACCAGCTCATAAAGCCAAAACAACGCCACTTTTGTTGCTGCGGAAGATTTACACCCATTGGATTACAAATTGTAGACGGTTCTTGGGGAACAAGCTGGTAAGGTACCTCATAGAAATATCGAGCTTCCAAAGCGAGATTTGATCAAGGCAGCGGCATCATCGATACCGATTGAAATGGTACGGGCCGCAATAGATGACTGGCCGCGGCGTTTAAAGGCCTGTGTGTAAGCAATGGGAGGTCATTTTGAATAAATTAAATTGTAAAAAATTCTTTAGAATGTACCTATTAAATGGCTTTTTAAAATTTTAGAACTTTTAATTTTAAGTTGTTTAAATTTACTCGCAAACATTTCACAGAACATAATATCATATCATATTATAATCATCAAAGACACAAAGTTGAGTTACAGAGAGTATAATTTTGGCGTTATCATTTGTACACACATTTACTTTTACTTAAAACACTTAATTTAATTGTCATTTGAAAATAACAAAATTATTTTGGTGCTGAAATAATTTGCACAATAAAGTTTATGTTGGCAATCTCCAAAGCAAATCACGTTCAGGTCCGGATTGTGCACAAAGGTTTTTAAATTTAATCACAATTTGGTTCATTTTTTTGACATTTATTTGGACCGACTACTGAGATCCAAAAGGTTGCTTTCAGATCGAGATTAGCAAGGGTAGGTTGCAGATTTGAAAATATAAATTTAATATAAAAAATCATTCCAATAGATATATCACTAAGAGTATATCCGAGCACACGAACGGGTGACAGAATGTCTGCGTAGAAATCATAGTTTGATCGCTAAAATTTCAATTTTTAATGGATGGATAATCCGCCTTGAATTTTTTAAAAATCTTAGGAAAAAGTTCCATTGATAGTAGAGTAACCTCCAGTACTACGTAACGATAGTTTCGTCAGAACGCACCATTATATTTTCACTGGCCGTCCAATAGCAGTTATGACTGAAAATTTTATAAAGTGACTATTAGTACTAACTAATAGATCTATTAGTACTAACTAATAGTCACTTTATAAAATTTAGTACTAACTAATAGTTACTTTATAAAATTTTCGACCACCACGACTTGGTGGCTCTAAAAATAATGAATTAATTAAATTAATATTTGAATTTTCCTCGTAAAAGCAGAATAAATATTATTTTATTCCCACGAGTATGTTTATGAAAAGTTTGTGTAAAGATAAACAAACCGAGCTAATACTATTTAAACACAAAATTAGCATTCTACAGTCTACATATTTTATATTCAAAAATCCTATACTCCACCAATAGCACCTACCACTTCAGAGCTTTTACGCACTCCATAAAATAAAATGTAATAAACCGGTGGAATAAAAAGCAAAACTCATTTAATAATTTATCTATTCCGTCCCATCTACGTTTGTATATAATTCAATTTTTAAATATAAACCTATTTCTTTAAGATATAAAACGATTTTATTACGTTTTAGTTTCTTACGTTACAAAAAGACCGCAATTAAATTATTTAAAATTTCTAGATAATAATTTGTGAAAAGTTTAAATTTTTAAATTATTCCATGATCCATCAAGTGTTTCAAATTTCAGATTTTAATCAGGCAAACCTAAAATAATTTATAAATAAATCCGAACCAGGTTCGCCTGATGATAATCCAAAATTCGAAACATTGAATATGATAATAATAATCATTAATTTAAACTTTTTACCATGTGAATAACATTATCTGATATAAATTAAACAGTGGGTTAGTATTATTAGCGAGTCGAATAGTCGAAAATGCAGTGTATTTTCATTACCATAGTTGAGTTAGTAGGTGTTAGTATTTTATTTTCAAACTTATCCTGCTTACCCTGTAAATGTATATTGATCATTGCCATTCGTTCCAAACGCTGTTGTATCATTTTAGCTTGTTTTTTAGATGGTTTGTGAATATTTGCCGTTAATTCTTGATTGAAAGGGATACTTGCTATTTCCATTTCTAAGCCGCTAGGTAACGAGGGTAATTCTGTTCAAACAATAAAATAAAAAAAATAAGTAAAATGTAGGAAAAATAATAATAGTAATATCGGAAAGTGGACTTGAAAAAAGGAGTCAGAAGTTTTGTGTCGTTAAAATTAAAAGTTGTCATTTTATGAAATGTGTGCTAATATAAATTTAGATGCGACTTCCTGGTGAACTATTTTTTTTTAGATTGAAAAATTATACATAGATATGCATGTATAGGTCCACGAATCGGCGACCCATTTTAAATCTTTTGCTTGATCTAAACGTAATGTGGCAGCACGCTACGAAAATAAGATGTAAATAAGATTTTTGAGAAAATCTGTCGCCTAAGAAACGTATTCCGTATTTTACGGAATAAGATAAATTTTGTTTTATTATTAGATTTTTTTAGAGAAAACTAAACACTTCGGTGAACAGGCTCTCTCCGTATATGCGATTTTTCTTGCAAAATAAACGAGGCAGAACGTTTAATTGCTTTTTGGATGCAATAACCACATTTGGGCATATCGAACGTGATTCGACAAATTGTGAACAGATCGTAGGTCTGAACGCAGTATGCATAATTGGATTCATAAAAACTTTTCAACCATATCAAATTTGTGAAGTATAAACTCGCGGGAGCGTCACATGTACAAATAGAGATGAATTCCGTTATATTATTAATGTATTTCAACAATTTTGAAACTGGAGCAGATGTATTACCTTCTCCGGTATTTGTAGACACATACTCATCTGTTTTAATTATTTTTTTAATGAAATTTCTACAAATTGTGTTTGTATTTCATTATTTTATGTTTCTTTTTAAAAGTGATTCCGTGATTCGTCCTTGCAGACGAATTCCAGATTATACTATTCCTTGACGATATTTAGTGACTCTACACCCAGAAAAAATATTCAAGATATTCTAAATAGAGGTGGGCAATAATAATATATGCAATATTATAGGCAGTCCCACTTAAAAATGCCCCCGAATGATTTAATATTGCAAAAATATGATCTTGAACAAAAATCAAACAGAACAGGTGAAGAGAGAAGCTGGAGTAGCACAAAGACTTAAAGTGAAAAGTAAATTCAAAATATTAATTTGCAGCCTACGCTGCTAAGTTGTTTACTACACAAATAAGATCTAACGATCCAGCATCCACATTAACAAATAATAACAATAATTTTGTAATTACGCGTCAAAATTGAATTAAGATTGAAAATAATGTCTGTGTATTTACGTCACAAATTGCTCCAAAATGACTTCAATTGGTAGAGGAAATCTTCTAATTAAGAGAGATAAATAAAGACTAACCAAGCATTAACTTGACGTTCAAATACTACCTAATTATGTAGGAATCGTGACCGATTCGATTTTTATTTCAACAATCAACTTTGATTGTATTAAATTGGCAAAATTAAAGCCGAAATAGTTAAACTGCTGTTTAGAAAACTCATTTTCAAATCTCGGCTGAAACTATTATCCGACTGCATTCCTTTAATCGATGCTATCGAGGGCATCTAAATATTATGTCTCGAGTTGAACTTCCGAAGAACAGTTTACAAATAATTACATCCATCATTCCCAGACGTCCATCGAGCTTCATCATCAGCGAAAATTACTCTTCACTGCCACGTATTTCGAATATACCTGATTTTAATAATAAATTGCACATCAAAAGAATATTTAAACGAGGCGAGAGGAAGTACTATGGTACTTTTAATTAAAACTTTGTTACAGTAGAATTTCTTCCAGTATAGTTGAACCATTCTGGATATGAAAATGCATAATAATTAGCAAGTCACGAACTGACGTAATTAATTATAACGTTACGAAATATTATAAATAATTTACACTTGGTGAATTATTGCGCTAACTTTGTCGGAAAACCTTTTACGTCATACTGTACCATCTTATCACCAAAGTTCGGGAGGAAATCGGAACCCCGACTGTACCCACTCATAAAAGCGTTTTCTCTTTATAAATTTCGCTGTATAATAATATTTAGCAAGCCAAAATCTTAACGCCTCCAAAAAATGCAAAAGTTTCACAACACCCAATTTAAAGTAAAGGTATTGGTAATATCCAAGGGAATTTAAATTTAGAAAATTAAATTAATTTCTGCGCGAATGTGTCTACAATGAAAAACAAGAAATTAAATAATTTCACAGCGAGAAAAATTTGATTATCAACTTCGGTAACATAAATTGAGATTTATATGAAAACGTAGCATGAAATTGTAATAAATAAAAGTATTAACCAAAATTTATTTTTGTTAGTGGAAAAATCGATAGAAAATTTCAAAGGAATGCTTTGAAATGGTAACTTAATCGGAAAAGCGTTCATTAAGAATCAATTTAAGGAATACCAAATCTTTTCATTACACAAATCTTTCTGGGGTAAAAAATTACCCCAATCGAGATATTCTTCGTCGCTATTAACTTTTCTCTCTTTGAATGTAGATTACTCGTTTTTATAACAAAATCTTTGCTTTGTGCAATTTATATTGTAACAACAGATTCATCAAGTGATATTCATATTGATTTCGTTCCAGAGGATTGATCACATGATCACATCATTTCCGCATGTTAAAATCAACTTTCTAGTTTATTAATAGTACTAATATACTAATGGAGTAATAAAGAGCAAGCTACAGCCTCTCCTATTTAATTAAAAGTAAAAAAATGCAAATCCTATCTAATAACACGATTCTTACTTTTATTTTACACCACTCTGTATGCTCCGGGTTTGTGTCCCCGATTTTGGAAGTTAAATTTTAGTTATCTTTTATTCTTTCGTTTTATTAATTTCGTTTGCTGCACAGCAATATTTCAAATTTTGTGTCGTTGAAGTATTTAGGTGCATTTGAAATCTCCATCTTTAATTGAATATTACTAAAAATTCAGTCCAACCCTGTTTATCTACGGTACTTCTACGTATACTTCCCACTCGTTGTCAGTGTTTTTTTGTTTTCCTTATCCCATTTATCTTTCCCTGTTCCGCTTAACTTTCCCTTGTTGCTGCTGTTTTTTCCTATTGGCACACTTTTCACAGACATCAGCTGAGCACCTCGCATTATTTGTGAAATGTTGGACAAAAAAGAAGAAATTGCAATTTAACAAAAAAAATTAATAATGGGTGAGAAACATCCTCAATTTCTAAATTAAAAAGTAATTAATGCAAAGTTATTATAATTTCACACAATGAAAAAAGGATGGAATTCTACTATAAGAATTAATTTAAACTTTTTATATTCTCACTAAATTTTTAATTTGTTAATTGAATATGCAAATTTCCACTGTGGTTCTTATTTACAAATCCAACGATATTTGAATTTTGGTTACGATTCGAAGGCCTCGCCTCGGTAAGGAAATTTGATTTCATTTAAAACTTAAATTTAATTATTTTTTAAAAAGATTACAGAATTTGCCCGGAATATGGAGATGCAGTTCACGCTTGGTTAACTCAGTCGTTAGGTCGTAAGTGACTCTTTGGCGAGGACAGGAAAATTCATGTTCTAACAAAAATTTAATTTAACTTTTAGCTACCTAAATATTCTTTAAAAGAATATTAAAATTTAATAATTACCCGTTGACTGTTAGTAGCTGCACATAATTAATTATAATTTTGTAAGATTTTTATGAAAATTAGGTTAATCTAAATTAAATATAAATAAGATGAAGGAGTTAGATGTTCTTAAGTACTTGAAGCTACAACAAATTCTTAAGCTTAATTACAACGTTTTAAGGGAAAATATATTACTTTGTTTATATTTTGTCAGCTAATTTTGTTAATTTATTGCTTCGTTAACTATAAAACTTTTAAATACAAAAATATAAAATGTTATTTTTTGATTGATCAAATATTCGTTAATGTTTAGTTTTATTTTGAACATACAGTTTGTAGTAGGCCATGAAGTGATGCGTTGGTGGAAACCTACACAATGCAATGTTCCGAATGATTTGTATGTGTTATTTCTTACGAAACGGTGCCATATGAAACTATTTACTAAATATCGCATTATTAGGGTCAAAAGTCGTAATGTTTAATCCATTGCCAACGATAAGACCTCTGAAAACTGCATGGAAGATATAAAACTTATTTTGAGAAAAATACAAAAATATAACTCGCCGATGGGCCCGATTTTTCCCAGCAAAATAACGAAAAATTGTATTCAAAATTTTTGAGTATATAATAAATTAATTAGTAGATAATGTAAATTGTAACTTTTGAAGACTTTTTGGTATATAAAAATCGCTTTTACAGCAATACTTATTAAAAAATTTTTGTTGCAATTTTCGTTCCCTTCAGTTTTATTTATAAACATTTTTCTACTTGGTCGCACCGTTTCTGACTGACAGCTACTTTTAAACAAGACTCTGTAACAGCTAACAGACAAAAAATATTTTGATCTGTATCTGAGAAACGGTGCAACGAAATAATAAAATGATTAAACATTTTTTCTTGTAAATTTCATTCTCTGCATTTTTGTTCCTATACATTTTTCAATTTTGTCGCACCGCTTCCAAGATATACATAGATGACGATAATTTTTGCATTTTACAAGTCTTGTTTAAGTCGCTGCCAGTCAAAAACGGTATGACAAAATAAAAAAATATCTATGAACAAAATTGAAGGCAATGAAATTTGCAACAACAAATGTCTGTTGAACAATTTGTTGAACAATTGAACAACAATTCTCTGAATCAGAATAAGGAATCCTCTTAAGATTGAGCGCAGAACTTGCTCGGAGAAAATTTTAAATTTAAACTCTGAAAATGATAGACTGCACTACCATACTTCACGGCGACCTAATTGCATAAATTAATTTCTCGATTAATACCTAGTACGTAGTAGGTTTAATTATATTTTAATTACGGTTTCCTTATAAGAAAGTTTGGTCGTTTTTAATTCGGCTTATTAATTTTCATAAAAGCGTAGGAAGTTATTTAAAAAAGTGAAATGTAGATCGGAGAGTGAGCACGAAAGAAAGTGGGAAAGTGTAAACAATGGGATTAAATAAATTATTACTATTATTAAATTTAACATACTTGACGTGGAGAAGGAAGTGCTACTCCACATTGAGCTTTTTCTTCTTGCATTGCTAATCGACAATCGCAGTGATGTCCTTTGCAGTCCATTGAACGCGTGAGAACCGCCCTCAATTTCGCGAAAACGTCCTTGAGGGTCACATTCTTTACCACTTTTACTATCTTTATCTAATTTGCGTTGAAAAAACAAGGGTTCGCAATTTTCTTTGATAGGAATTTGTAGCACGGCAGCAGCTTTAGGAGCGATTACTGGCGGTAGCTCAAGTTGCTGATCGATGTTTTGTTTATTTCTTATGGAATCGAACTTTCTGAATCCAAAATGAATGAATTGGTTTTTCACCACTTTGATGTTTGAACTGAACGGCGTTTTTAAGATGGTTTCGACGGGAGATACCAACGGTAGCTCATCGTCGTGCATGTTAAACAATCGCTGAGAATTCAACTCCAAAGAGTTTCTGTGTTCCTTTAAACTGGATAGCGAAGGACTTTTCTGCATTTTTCTTATTTCATTTTCTTTCTGATGAAGAAACCGAGTTCCGATTAAGCGCAAAGAGGCTCTCACCGATTTCGAGCGTTTAAGAGAATTGGATGCAATCGTTCGTCGTTCGGGCACAACTTCTGACATTTTCTTCTTAGGTTTAGTTGCAATGTCGTTGGTTTTACCCATAACTAACTTATAAGTTTGATTTTCTTTAAAAAAAACTATACCATCTTTACGCAATTGAGAACGGAACTCGACTGACGATAATTTGAGTTGGTTATCAAAGATTGGGAAATTTTACAGGAACTCGACGTTGTATAAATATTATGTATGGTAGATAACCAAACAGATAGAGAAATAAAGATGCCTTTGTCAAGTATGCAACTTTTCAGCGATTTAAAAAAAATATCCACAATAGTAATTGCCTAGTCCTTTTCTTTGAAAATTTTTGTTACCTGTTCATTTCAAATAGGTAAAGTGACTAAAGGTAGATGATTTAAATTCCTTAACTTCTCGTAAACAATTATTTACTTTTGAGATAAAACTACAAAAAACCGTTACACATTCCGAACACTGCGAGTTTTGTTGTGGTGCGTTACGCGTTTAATACTGTAATATTAAAAATAGTTGGCACATAACATTGCGATTTATTACACAGGAAATGCACGCCACGCGACGAAATACAACACGGACGCCCCATTACTGGTTAAAATTTACCAACAGCTGGTTAAAACTTTGTTGTGGCGGATGGTATGTTAGTCTTCGGGCATCAACGTGCTCTAACTAGAGGGGACGTTCACTTTCAAACGCTTGGTATGGAATTTTGGACCCTAATGACTACTTCACGATTTGACTCTGATGTAACGTTACACCAAACGTGGTACTAACCTATCTACCAGATACTTTCTTGATCCAGCACACCTTTGTTTTTATTTTGAAATGTGAAATTTGATTAGCATTAATTTTGTCTTCAAAAAATTTAAATTAGTAATTTATGATTATTACCTCGTTTGACCAGCGGCGGAGCAAAAGATAGAATATTGTAGGGCTAACAGGATAATTACATTTTTCGAATTTCCCAGTTTAAAATTTATGATAATTATAATATTTAATTGCATTGGCAAGCATATTTAAATAATTGCGAAATAAAAGTTTGGATTATCGTGGCAAGGAAGTTAGTTTATCTTGATTTATGTCAGCATTGTTGTGAATAAAGGCCGATTAGGAGGAGACGAAAACAAAAGGATTTGTCATGACTGAACATCTCATAGATGAATGGATTCATACAATGCTTATAGCGTATAATATGTCACGAGATATGCTTTTAATGAACAAATCAAAATCTGACAAGATTCAAAATTTAACCACAACTCGTATACGATCCAAATTTTTATTCCGTCTGTGAATCATGCAGCATGCGATTTATAACATCAAAGTGATAATATCGGGTCGATGATGAAATTCTCATGCTTGGCGAATTTGCTCACCGTCTTTGAAAATCAATAAGAAATTAAGTTAGATATGCTTCCTCGTTTCATTAAATAACTAAAATTGCTAAGTATATTAAAAAGCAGCTCACACGTGCGCATAAATTATCGATAACATTAGCCCAGATTCTGTAAGTCGCTAATAGAATAATTCAATTAATTTTCAGTATTGTTTCGTGAAATTCCCTATGAAACTAAGGTGCTGATCTATAATGGTAGTAAGTACAATCAACAATCGAGAAACACGTAGACGGCACTCCGCAGTGTTATTCAGTGTTTTTTATTTTAAACTTTTACGTTAAACTTCAATGCTAAGCAAACCTGCCGAAGCTGTTAAGTCGTATCCCGAAGAAAACATTTTTTATTAATAACTAATTAAAGAATTAACTTCTTTTGGATACCAGCCGGTAGTGTGTTTCTGATTATATAGTCATTTTTTTAAAGCTTTAGAAACCAAATCTTATAAATTGATTGTGCATTTTCCAAAATCTATTTTAATACTTAAAGTTGTGTAATTTCCATTTCCATACAAATACACTTGAAATATTGAAAATATTCCAATTTAGAAGACAGTATAATTTACATCACCCCACATGCAACATACAAATTTACATCAGGGTGTGAACTGTACACGGACCGGTTACGAAAGATTTAAAATAATGAAATCCGGACGCTCCTATATGTTAACAATCAAAATTGCCGGTTTTGAAGCCGTTATTTGGCATATAAAAATCGATTTTACAGCAAAACCTTTTAGACATTTTTTGTTGAAAATTTCATTGCCTTCAATTTTGGTTATACGCGTTTTTTTATTTTATAACGCCGTTTCTGACTGACAGCGGCTTAAACAAGACTCGAGAAAAAACGAAAAAAATTGTAAAAAATAAAGTACCTAATAAAAAAATGAATAGACATTTTTTTGTAAATTTTATTCTCTACATTTTTGTTTATATAGAGGCCAATATTTAAATATAAATTAATACAAATTATTAGACGATTAGCAGTAATAATTGTGATTTGTAAAACTCTCCAAGTCTAATTCAAATAAAAAACTGATTTTTAAAAAATCAATCTTGACTTGTCGTTACTTTGTTTAAATATTTTTATTTTTCATAAGGCAATAAAATACGAATAAAAGTCTAACCTTCATATATTTCCAGTATTTTCCTATTCCTTTAATATTTCTTGCGTTTAGTCATAAATTTTCCTGCATATTATGTATTATATATTATATAGTTCTGCAATATGCATGTACATATAGATTATTCAGGCAGATGTATGTATATAAAATTGATCGAATTACGTTTTTATATTGTGATAAATATTCCTTACAACGGAAATAAAATTTTCAGTTTCCCTAAGGTTTAATTTAAAATTTTATGTTCCATTACTCAATAATAATTACGCTAATTGCAACATTTTCATAAAAAAAAGCTTCGTGTAACTTCTAATCTGACTTCTTTTCTATCTCTTCTTTGAATTTCCGAGATTTAATGCAGACTTGAAAAAAATGTCCGATCATATAAAGCATTTAATTGGACCCTTTCGACCTCTATAACCGGTAACCGGAAGACCGGTAAAATCATCAAGTTTCCCCAATGTAATTTCTAGGGTCGCAAAAAATTTCTTCTGAAGTTTAAAAATGAAATCGAACAAAGGAAAAATTACGTTTGCAAAATTAATAAGGCAATGATGGTATAAGTTCCTTCTAATAAACTTCGTCATTGTAATATTAATTAATCAGACATAAATTCATCACACCCCGATCATTAGAAACTCAATTTTCATATTTATAATTATTTTATTTTTTCAGAGAATTTCATAAGTTTAAAAACAGACCAATACAGAACTTGTTCGTAAAAGTATTTCTTAAAAAATTGCCGAGGTCTGGCTGTGATACTACGACAAACCCCAAATGATCTGTAATTTATCAACTAGGCGTATCTCGCCTGAAATTGCTTACGAGTATTTTATCAGTAAAGTAATTTTAAGAAATTAAATTCAGCATAGGCTTACTTAATTTTTACATTATTGTTAGAAACAGCAACGCCGACAGGGAATGGGGTTGCTTGCCCCACGCTTCGGCCCACTGCTTTCATTTTATTACATAGAAGTTGTCGGTTAAATTGTAATTATTAAAATTGACATTTTTTATCTTGACTGTACTCGTACGTCTAATTTATAATGATTGAAATAATATTTTTATCGTCTTACCCCTGGCTCTGGCTTACCCCAATCACAAAGTCTGGCGACGCCGCTGGAGCTAAACATAAATATTTAAACAAAAAATCTTTACTTTAGTAGGGATTATAAAAAATGCAATGTAGAATTTTTTATTTTAATTTCGGAAGGAATTAAAAAACTGTCAAACAAAGTTATAAAATAACATTAGTTTTGTTGAATTTGCATCAAAATGTACAGAATCGACAGTTCGACTTGATATATTTTCCAATAAAATTTAAATAAGCTATTGCAAATATTTTAATTTATTTAAATATATTTTGAATATTAAATTTTATAAATTTTTTTAAATTGAAAGCAATGACCGCTCGATCCGAACTTGTTTAATAATTTGTAAACAAACAAAACGATCGTAACTGATTGAGTGATTGCTCTTAAGAGCAGTGCTTTTGGACAAAACTCTGATCCAGCATACAAAAAGCCTGACTGAGAAAAAAGTTTCGACGATAACTATTTCTCCATCATTCTGCACGCTCCATTATGCGAATCTAAATGTTCTGGATTTCATTTTGGCTATAAAAACCCTTACTGTTAGTATTTCTCGAAGCCAATGAGTTTAAACAATCATTTAATTACAACAATAGCACAAGAATCCCTCTTTATAATCACATCAAAAACGGAACCACTATAAATAAATATATAATATTATATATAGATTAAGATAAACCTCATCCTGTGCGTGATATTGTTTATTTTTACACGATAATAAACAATAATTTATTACCAGTAATTTAAATTTGAAAATTTTTTCACTGATTTTATCAGTCGACTTGAAAGTTGTTAATTTTCTTACAAGAATGTTAACAAAGTGAGCTAAACTAAAATTTCGATCAAACAGCTTGATTCTTAGGATGTTTGTTATCCACAATTTTCTTTGCTCTTTAACATTGTCGGAAATTGGAAATTGTAAAACTTTTGTTTGTAAACACATACAAAATAACTAGATCAAATTTCCAATAATTAATAGTTTCCATATTTAACTTTCTGAAGTTCAATTTCACCTTTCGCTGTTTTGACTTTTCCCTATTAGGCAAAATTATGGCGGCGACCGAATGTCTAGTTCACCGGAGGACGGACTGAAAATCCGATGCCAATTTCATAAATAATAGGTACTAAGTAATGTAGTAAATATTCAAGAAAATTCGTTTCGAAAAGTTTGTCTATCTGCATTAAATAAATTAATTTACAGCCCTTATCTTCGCTATCGAAAGTGGCGATTACTCCTTATAATATGTTCAAACCTAAAATTAATGTTTTGGCATATTAGTTCGATAAACTATTTATCTGAAATGTTCGTTCAATCCATTATCAAACTGGAACGTTACCGACGCGATTGGTAGCCGTTATTAGTTTTCCGCATTAAGTGCTCCTTTTTGTTAGGCATTCCATTATACACTTTATGCAAATAAAATAATCTTGACATTGTAAACAATTCCTTTGAATGCAATTAAACATTCTAATAATTCAAATATGCCAAAATTAAAGTCGAAATTCTTAATTTTGGAAAAACCACTAAGAATTTAAATAATATATAGAATGTAGGATAAATTGAAGTGTATATCCATATAAACCTACATTGACTTGTAATAAATTATTAATATGTCAGAAAAACTTTCTGACCGCTAACTTAAAAAGAAAACCAAGAAGTTAAAATATTTGAATAAATAATTATGTGATATCTCTTTTTATTAATGTCAAACTCAATACAAAAACTTGAGATAATAACAGACTTATGCGAAAATGTGCGATAACGTGCGATAAAGAGCTATTTCTAGCACTTGTTACAAAACTAGTAATTATTACATATTACGATATAACCTAGGTGTACATATATTATATAATAATAAATTATAAATTTTTCATAAAAAATGTTTGATGTTAGACAGTTAAAAAGTAAAAATAAGTTAACCTTGAATAAAATCTGAAACAGCGTTAATTTCAAATATGCAAAGAAAAGGTTTGTAAATCCTTATCCAGAAAACAATTTCATTGGCTATAAGAAAAGAACCAATCACGAACTTAACAGCGTTGCATAAAAACGTTGCATATTTTAGCTTAATTTTTTATGTATTTTTTATTTTAGTTCTTATCGTGAAATTTTGGAAAATAAACCAAATTTAAGAAACTGTTTAATTTCTTTAAAACTTGTAATTTCCAAAACGTTGCGTATCAAATTTATGTGTTTAACTTAGAAAAAAGTGTATTTTTATTTTTTCAGATTTAATTCAAAGATTTTATCTCATTTGCAAATTACATAAAAGAGATTTTAAAATTTTTAATACACTACACACTACACAGTATTAAATTCTTTATCTGCCCGTTTATTGTGCATAAGGCGGTAATATAAAGCTTTATTCTCGGTTTTATCAATAACTTTTTAAAATGTCAAGCTTCAAACTCAGAGGTCAGAGCTATTTTCCGTATCTTGTGAATAGGAAAATTTGTCTAGAACAATGCAATAATGATATTAACTTTTTAGTTTTAAGGGACTAGGATTTATTCTAAATTTATACTATCAGACAACACTTTTAACATCAGTGTTAAAAATATGTTAAAATATGCATGTGAGATCTATTAATTTTATTATATTTTATAATTTTTAAAATTAATTTATACTTTTTACGAGGTATTATACATTATTCAGTGAGAGCGAAAAGTATAGAATCAAATTTATTAAAATTAGAAATTGCAGTGGTCCATCGGCGTTTCTTTAATAAATTCATGTAATTCTAATTACAACAGGTCGACCATGTAGAGTACAAAATAATCGGATTAGGAATCAGTAAATCTGATGATTTATTGATTTACAAAAGTTACAACTTATCATCGCGACATTGAAAAACTGAAAACGGAACTTAAACGTTCAGCGAAGCATAAATCCTATTTATAATGTAGCAGTTAATAAGGAACAATTATTGACAATAGTAATATTAAATGATAAATAGGTAGGTAGTTATTTCGAAAACCTTCGTTGGATCTGATAAAACACTGTTAACCAGCCAGCGGTGTTTTATTGTTTATTTGATTGCACCTCAGGGTTCACTTCTTGGACCATTGCTCTGGAACATCATGCGTTCTCTAAGACCTCCAACATCAATAAGATTGTTACATGGGTAGATATCAGAGAATTACAACTTGCCCTCAAAAAACAGAAGCTGTATTATTCACAGGCAAGCTCACACCGTGGAACTAAAACAGGCCGGCTTATCGATATATGCGCCATTAGACAAAAGTTTTTAAGCGCCCCCAAAAACCTGTTTCTAGAAAATGTCGAGCTCAGACTCAATATTCCTAAAATTTTGAAATTTACCTTAAAATTTTTGTCTTAGATATGTACATTTATTTTAAAATCAGATCTCGCAGAAGCACCAATTTTTTGTAACATTATTTACCTATTTTGTGATAGTTTTATATCTAACTAAAGCGAAATCGACTCAGGAGTATAAAACTATCAAAAAATTAAAAACTTAATTTTTAAGAATAAGAGTTAGACTAATCAAAAACTAGCTAAAATTACAATTTTTTAAAATAATTTAAGCGCTCCTTTGCTGCTCGGCACCCTAGGTAGTTACCTAGTTTGCCTATTCGATAATCCGGCCCTGAACTAAAATAAAAAGTAACAGTCAGACTATAGACTGAACTTTGCATCCCACCCGATATCTACAGCAGCAAAAGCAGACAGATGCTGTATACAACACTGGGTAGATTAATGCAAAGCATTAAATAGCCCAAATCAACAAAACGGAGAGTCGTAGCCTCAGTGGTTCACTCTATCTTACTTTATTATGGAGTTCCTGCATGAATTGACGCCATGAAATTTAATAAATTAATACTGACACCTCACTTCTAGGGTACAAGAACGAGCAGCTTTGCGAATTTGCCGTGCCTATAAAAGTATTATATGTGCAGTACCGGATTAGCCATAAGCAGATGTTGCCTAATGTACTAATGTAATGTAAAATTTGTTAATAAGCAAATGTACGGGCCTCGAGCTTCTAGGGGCCCAGGGCCTAGAAAATATTGAAAAGCTAAATCTAAAAAAATAAATTTAGACGGATATTTTGCAATCTCAACATTTTCTATGTTGAGATTACGTTGAGATAAATACATAACGTTTTTCAGCAAAAGATAAATTAAACAAAAAGAAATTTATAGAGCTAATTGAAGAGAAAGAATACGGGAACTCTGCTCACTTTTGTTTTTAAACCGACAAAGTTGTTGAATGGCAATAATTTTTGGAATTGATTTTATACTATTTATAAGTAAAATACTAAGATAAAATACATTAGTCTACCCAGTAACCCAGATTAAGATAGTTAACATGAGCAGAGCTAGAGATAGGGTCGACATTAGCTTATGGAAGCGCAAAGCGTAAAGCAAAAGATGAAAAGGAAAAAAAAACACGCAAAAAAATATGTGGAAAAAAAGACTTCCAAAAAAGTTGAAGGTTCTCAATTCGTCTGTATATTATGTTGTTTTATTATTTTTATTGTTAATAATATTATGTGTTTCATTTTTTGTTAGCCTAGGAGTTCTTTGGTAATATGCTTTAACAGAAATTATCTAAATAAAATTCAGAAATCACATAACTCCAACTATTTTTTCTACGAGAGAGAAAGCGACGCTAGGCACAACAGTATTCGTATGCAGAAAATGGATAGATATAAGACGGAACACCGAAGAAAACCTTAAAACAACATCAATACCTCAAAATCTAGTGTTTACTGTGCTCACTTCTGAAAAACATTGGAACTCAATGAATGAAATGCTCAATGAGATGATGAGAGAAAAGTAATATGAAAATAGAGGAGGATACAAGGGGTAAATATCCCAAAAATTGTGTGTACACTCGTTTGGAATTCCCTTGAAAATCATTGAAATACCTTGGAAATTTTTGGAATTCTTTAGATTGCACTTTGATTTGAACTCATAGGAATTCCTTGAAAATCACTGTAATTATATGGAATTCTTTGGAAATCCTTGGAAATCATTGGAAGTCTTTGAAATCTTTAGAATTCCGAGTGTTTTCTATATAAATTTTACTGGATTTTTTACCCCTTATGCTGAAGATAGGGAACCGCAGCCTTTTATGCAAACGGGAACCGGTGCGAAACACTACCCAGGGAGGGTTTTTTTAGTGAGTAAAAATGTCGCAGTATCACCCCAGGAGGGAGACCTTGCATTCGAAAGTGACGTATTTTTTTTATCCCGCCCAACCGCACAAAAATAACTCGAAATTCTTGTAAATTCTTCTATTGTATTGTATACGGGTATGCCCATGGGCGTACCCAGCGGGTGGCAAGGAAGGGCAGCTGCTCCTCCCTGGATCCTGTAGTACCCGTAATAAATGTAATAAATGCACATTTTTAATTATGTTGAATTATTTATTAACAGAAAATTCCTGATTTGCCCCCCTAGGCCAAAAGCTGGGTACGCCCATGGGTATGCCATACAATCAACTTAAAAAAAGACAAATATTCGAAGATTGAAGAATTTTAAGGGTTTATTAGGCTCTCTATAAAAATTTCTCCTTATACATATTGTAAAAAAGATTTTCTTAGTCACTGTTTGACTGAAATGTAAATCTTTTAGCCAATTAAGTACCTACTGCTATTTTGTTCTGGTCTTTTAGATCTGTAAATATGTTAATTATATTATGCTAACGGTGAAATGATTTTTGAGTTATGATTGTTTCCATATTTGTTGTAAAAGTTCATCGAAATAAACAGGACTTTCAATAAATATTAAAAATCTAGTCTCCTAGCCATAAATGTGTTGGCGGTTCATAATAATAAATTATGGAATAGAATCAAGTATATAAGAAACAGTCGCAATTCAATTTTGCGGAAATTTTCTTATTGTTTATGGTATAGCGGATGTTCGATTTACAACTTACAGAAACTTCGAGCTTAGAAGTTGTGTTTCAGGAGTTTCTGTAACTAGGTTAGCTAAAACTCAAACTGTGTTTTGCCATTTATAAAACAATAGCACAAAATCAGGTATAAGCGTTCAGGAAACAGAACACAAAGCTACGAAAATATGACCAATTAAAATATTATTCTATGAATTACATATTTTACCGTCATAAAACAGAGACACTGGGTAGTTAAACTCAGATCTAATTTCCATTGATTGATATATAATCCACCTCTATAGAGTATTTGTCCAACTGAATAGTTCGAAAATTTAATTATAAACGAACATAAATTCGCTGTGTACGTAAAAGGATTAGGACAAAGTTAACGTTCATAAAATAGACAACAATTTAGTTAGGCAAAACTGGATTTTTGATTAAAACTGGGTTAATTCGCTAACCTAATATCTAATAATATTCGTAAGTTTGTGGTCAGCATTCATAATAGTTTAGGGTAGGGCATACGGTTTATCAATTTTAGAATAATTCGATTTATGACCGCACATCACTTTGTACTACTTTTAATC
Organism: Cantharis rufa; assembly: GCA_947369205.1. NCBI lineage: Eukaryota > Metazoa > Arthropoda > Insecta > Coleoptera > Cantharidae > Cantharis > Cantharis rufa. The sequence goes on along the minus strand of OX376307.1, from coordinate 17,468,096 downwards.
AGTTTTGTGCGAATATGGCGAAAAATCCATCGAAAAAAAAAAACAATGTCATATGCATTTCTTGTTCTCCTGACTTTGAAATATGTAATTTATTTAACAAATATTTTTTTAGAAGAAAAAGACTTCGTCGCAAAAGTTTACTTGTTAAATTTGGAGTGGCATACTATTTGAAGAGCCTGTATTTTTTAAATTGTGTACTTAAAATTTTGCAAAAGTATAATAATAATTATTGTAGACCATTACGCGAATAGAATCAACTAAAGGTAATTATTTTTTACACAATAGGTACTGCGTACTAACATTGCATTTTAAATAAAATAAAGAATAATCGGGCAATTTAAAATCAATTAAAATTCAAGGAAAGACTCGGAATACTTTCGCGCAATTTCATTGTTATTAAACGAATAAAGACACAGAAAAAATACGTTGGTGGTGAATTGTAACAGGTGCGTAACGGATTGGGCATAATAATAATTTACAAAAAAAATAAATAACTCACCCGAAAAATTGTTAATCCAAAAAATCACTAAGTAAACAAAAACCAAATTTTTGACTTCCGAATAATCCGAAGACCTGCATTACATATTTAAACGGTCAAGTTCATGTGCTACAAAATAAACAAAGGCCCCAACGTCCGTTTAACATTTTCTTGAACCTCGACACTTGCCATTCTAGAACAATGTTTATTTAATGGTTTTAATTTTTACACAACTCTCACTGTTATTTTTTTCACACACATAATTTACACACAAGTACAAATTATAAAAGTAAAGTGAATAATTTTGCAACGGTAAATTAACAATAATTTTCTTCTTGTGCCGCTCAAACCTACGGTGGGTGACTAAAAGAGTAAAACGTTATATGGAAGAGTCTGTTTCTCCTTCACTTCCAGTTCAGCCATGTGGGTGTCTTCTTCTAGACAAGAACCAAGAGAGACACTTTTGTATTGGTTACTGTGTATAACGGACACAGGTACATGCAGGTATAGTCGCTCGAAGAAGTTCTTGCCGACCAAATAAATACTTGCAGATTTATTTTTTGGTCTGGAAAAACTTAAAAATCGCAAGCAGACTTTGTGGTTTTTAAAGAAAATCGGTTTGTTCCCGGAGAACAAAATTTCAATGTTTGCTTTCGATATTTGTTTCTATGTATTTTTTTATATATTGGATGGTATCACGATTTCGAGAAGTACGAAGACGAAAAATATTATATACAGTAATTGAACGATATTTTGGCACGTGGTATATAAACACATAATAGCGATCTACATATGAAAAACACCTATAGGCAACCAAAACACCAGATTACCTTGGTACAGGTAGATGAACACGGCCCGAGATGAACAAGTTGTTTGTAAACAGTAGTCGAGTAGAAGCTCTACAACCAATGCAAAGATATTTTCTTTCGTCTTTACAGATACCAAAAAATCAAGATTTCCTCTAGCGCCACTGTTAACATTGTAAGAACGAAATAAATTGTTTTTGAGAAACAAATTTTTTGAAAAAATTATTTTACTGGAGCATTTTTAATGCTTAATAATTTAATTTGAAAAACAAATGTCTGGTGTTGTCTCGTGCTCAAACAAATTATAGTGCTTCTAGTTTTTCTTAGATCGTGGCCTGATGATGCCATAGTATAGTGAAAACGTTTGCGATAATATTATACTTACATTGATACTTATATTGATAAAAAGATTTTATTTCTAAAAAGTGAGAGCGCATTTTTTGGGGTATTCTGCAATATTGATATTGACTACTTAAATCACGTAACCAATATAGTCAATAGAATATATTATGATTAAAAATTGAAAATTACCATAAATTTAATAATCGCATTCGTTCTATTTCAGCCTTATATCAACCACTACTGAATATTACGGATCTCTTACGATGATGTAATATACTCTCCTGAACGCTAACCTTTCCGTTCTGAATTACAAATCTTCGAAAAAGATTTCAGCATTTAGATCCGACGGCTGTCTACATTGGGCTGAGGAATTGCATATTGTATGCAACATTAATATTTAATTTATTTTAACTTCAGCAGTAGAGCACTCTACCAATGGACTCACCGCATATTATTCATTCATCATTAACTACACAAAGATAGTGTGTATTATCTTGATGAAGACAAATTTGCCATTGTAATCTTTCAGTTTTAATAATTTTTGATCCAAGACAAAGTAGTACTAAAATGTGAAATACACTCTGAGGGATGTATCTAACAGAAAATCCTATTTCCACAATACCAACAAAGCAAATATTTTATTTTACCTGTAAAATTAAAAATATATTTGTGAATAAATATAAAATAATTTCAGCAAAGGTTCCTACATTTCAGTGTTGCAATTAAATACGTTATATAACAGTATCGTTGACGACTAACTGCCCTGTCAACGAATGTTAACGAAAGCTCGCATTTGATTGGTAGATCGTCGGAAGAATTGGTTTAGATTGGAGCATTTGTTGACATTACGGTAACATTAACACTATTCTGACAGGACAGCAGATAGATGAAGTTCGACGTTTCCAACCTAAACTCTTCTGCATAAATTCAATGTTTGAACTTCATCCGTCTGCAGTGCGTGCGTTACATTTGACATAAACCAACTTTTATGAATCAGAAGCAGTAGCGGAACTACAATTTTTTGATACCTCCGCAAAATAATCAGTTTTGAGAATGTTTCACTCTTTTCATGAACGTTTCACAGTCTTCATGATACATCTAGACCCCCCCCCCCTATTGCTCTGGGATCCGGCGGCGATGCGGAATCCCGCTCATTGCAGTTCCGTCATTGTAGTTCATGATGATGAATTATATACAGCGGTGTAGCGAAAGGTTTTGCCTCCCGGGGCGTTCCTTGAATTTGGCGCCCCCCCTATACTTGACGAAAATTGATTTTTCTATCCAAAATTTACGTACAGCACACGACTAAATTTCAAACTAATGAAAAATTCTAATAACAGAAGAGGAGAATTAATTATTTGTTTTATATTTTATTTTATTATTTTAATACAAATTAATTTTTCTTGCCTTCATTTGTGCAAATCTGTCAATAACTGATTCCTGCTGTCTGTCATTCCTGCCGATTCTTATGTACTAAATTTCCCATCACCGACCGTTATCTCGTGGGAGCTCTCATCCCCCATTAACTATTTTTATTCATTTTCGTTAAATTGGAGGAATTAAAAGGTTTATTTTGGCCTTTACAGAGGATAAGGGAGATCCGAAGGAACGAGAGAGGAAAGTTCTAAAACATCAACATTTTGTAGCAAGGAATAGTAGACTGCTGGGGGGGGGGGGGATTTGTCAAATTAAATTGTAAAAAAATCATTAAGAATAATCGATGTTTCCGGTTTTTTGGCAATTTCTTCACTTATTTTTTTTATATACTATACCAGCTTCCATCTACCCTCCCCCCCCCAACACCCCTAAATAATAAAAATAGACATCACGAATATAGAGCAACGATAATAAACATATATAGCAACAATACGTCTATAGAACTGAATGAAGGTACTTATCTTATTTATTTATTATTTGTTACATTAATTATTTCACTTTCTACATTAATTATTTTACTTTTTACATTTATTTTTTACAGCTGACATATTAATTTCATCCCTCAAAATCAAATTCATGATCATAAAATTATTACCGAAAAGTGATAAAAATAGTGGAAGCTCCCCCGAAAACGGCGAGTAATGGGGGGGGGCGGATTAAAAAAGTCGTTTTACATAAGAAACAGCAGTAATGGTGTCAAGGCTAAAAAACAATTTTTTTTGCAGACCAGTGTTTTTCTACGTTTTTATTAATATTTTACTTTTTATATTAAATTAAAATATTAAAATTTTTATTTCATAGATACAACGTCAAAAATTGAATTTCCACAATTACTTATACATATTTACAAAATCAGGAAATTTTTATAACTTTGCATTTTATTTCAAGGGTAAATCACAAGGCAAATTTTTGAACACTTGATTTATTTATACGATATTTTCCGGTATTTTCTCGTAAATTGTCTTAAAATTTCCTTTTCAAAAAGATTAAAAATGGAAGCTTTTGATATTTCCTGTAATTTCACACATATCCTTGGATTTTCTAGGATATTCTATATTTTCTAAGATTTTCTCAAATTTCTTAAAATATGTTTTGGTTTCATGGGATTTCGTAAGATTTCCTAAAATTACTCCGGATTGCAAAGGATTTCCTTTTAGTTGTACAGTAGCAGTCATGGAAATTGCATCAAATAACAAATCCCAATGAAATTTCAATAATCGAACATAATACGCACACAAAGCTAGGTTTTTCAAACCGGGGGGTCTGGGGGTATAGAATACGCTCCAGTACACCAAAGATTGTGCGGATAAAAGTGTTGTTGAACTTATAAATTTCTGAAAATCTAAGATTTCTGATATGAAATTCAATAAAACTTTTTTTTTATTTTTGAACACCGTAACTAATGTGCTGGGGGGTATTCAATTACCCTCCAGATCCACCCGCTTAAAAAACCTTGCTTTGTGATTGTGTTCAAAATAGAAAATGTATTTTCAAACCAAAAATTTTTCTTTTTATCTATTTTTATTCTATTTTCTATTTTTTATTATTAAAAGTATAGGTAATATGTATACTTAGAAATCTATTTTTTTAATTCGGGAATAATTTCCAATGCAATTTTCATGACCGCTATTGTACATCAGATTTCCACAGCGATTTCTTTCTAGAATTTTTAAGACGTCGACTGTCCGATAACAATAAATACTATCATAAAATTATCTAAATTAAAAAAAAAAAATTGCTTAGTGCAAATTTGAATGAATACAAAAATTGGAAAAATACTTTTACATGGAACGACGAAATGAAAATGCAAATAGCGCAGACCTTAATTAACATGTTTTCCAAAATTCTCCCCCAACAGTAATTTCTGTGTCCGTTGTTGTACGGAAGGGATTTTATAAGTTAACTTATCGACAACACGCAAACAAACCTCTCACATCCCTAATTACTTTTCTTGTAATTAATAAACTCAATTCAGTTTGTAATCAAATTAAGTTTTGTTAGATAACACGAACATGGCGCTTTTTATAAAAATGAAATTATTTAGTTCTGAAAAATAATAAAAGCTCAAGTGCTACTAATTTTTTGAACGCGTTTCCTTCAAACTGCAGTATCGAATTAAATTACAAAAGTGACATCACTAATTTATTATTTTATTAACTTATTACGACTTCCTTTTGTGTTAATTTTCAGGATGTCACTTATAATGTTTTATGTCAAGTCTCCGATTGTGTTCATTTTGAATAAAAGAATGAAAGGATTTATAAGAAATATATTAGCTCAGAAAGATGAAAATTTGCAATTAGTAGATAGTATTGAAAACAAAAATTTTAAAAGCATTTGATTCCTTAATTGGGTCAACAAATTATGGATAATTTGTTATTCCGCACATAAATTTAATAAAACTGCTATTAATAGAATACACGACGGTTGTACTTAAAATGGAAGTTTTACGATTATGTAAATAGCATAAGAACAAATTATTAAAACTTGCATAATATTAGAAATAGTGGAAGTTGAGGAACATGACGAAACATGAATGTAGAACTCTTTCTCGAATTTTTAAGACGTTGACTGCCCGATAACAATAAATACTATACCATAAAATTATCTAAATTAAAAAAAAAAAATTGCTTAGTGCAAATTTGAGTGAATACAAAAATTGGAAAAATACTTTTACACAGAACGACGAAATGAAAATGCGAATAGCACAGACCTTAATTAACATGTTTTCCAAAATTCTCCCCCAACAGTAATTTCTGTGTCCGTTGTTGTACGGAAGGGATTTTATAAGTTAACTTATCGACAACACGCAAACAAACCTCTCACATCCCTAATTACTTTCTTGTAATTAATAAACTCAATTCAGTTTATTCAAAATGGAAGTTTTACGATTATGTAAATAGCATAAGAACAAATTATTAAAACTTGCATAATATTAGAAATAGTGGAAGTTGAGGAACATGACGAAACATGAATGTAGAACAAATTTAAATTTTAAGGGGCATCAAGCCCTCTTACAAAGGAAAAACCAGTTCACAGGTGAAACAGTTAAGCTTGAATAAAAAAAAATTATAAAAGTTATTGAAATATAATACACATTTCCAGTTTGAAAACTTGATTATAATTTTCAAATTAACGAGGAAAAGCAAAAAAGAATTAATTTGAAATTTCACCTTGTCAGCTAACCAAAAACTGAAGTAAATTTAATTATTTATTTAAAATTTAATTAAGCAAAGTTGTAAACATACGAACACGGCGAATTTATTCATCCATTTCAGAAAACTTTTAAATGTGAGATAAGTAAAATAATTTCGAGAAAGTAAATATAATAATTATTAAATTTATCAAGTTCAAATTCAAGACAACGAAGCTGACGGAAAAGTTTCCGATTGTCATAGTCCTAATCTACCATTCCTGACCTATTTCTGACCGAATTTTCACAATTATTTTGATGATCTTTCAAGTTATCTTCAGCTTAGCCTTCATTAAATGATGAAAAAAATTTTGAATGTTTAATTGGTATTGCTAAGTAATATTTGATGTTTTCGTTGCTTATCACTGAAGCTTCAACTTAATATCACCAAGTTTTAGTCTGAAGTTAGAGTTTCGAAAGTGGGCAAAGTATAAAGAGGGTGCGCAGAATCAATTTACATTAATTTAAATTGCGGGGCAGATAGCAAAAGTTTACAAGTGACATTTAATTTTAAATATTAGCTATCTTAAAATTCCATAGGGGCAACTTTTATATAATTTTTGAATAAAATTTAACTCAAAAATCTTAAACCCAAATATTATCAAATTTAAAGTGGATATATAGGTCGCAGTCTTCAATAGTGTAATTGGCCGTTTCAGCATGCAAAAGCTTGGACGGTATACGTGAAATGCTGCCAAATACTGAAATGAATAAATTGAAGGAAAACCTAAAATATTAAATTGGAAATTATTATAAAAGAAGTTGTTAAGGAAATTTAATAAATTAGCGATAATTTATTTCATTTCTCCGATAAGAATGTGATAAAAAAATTGCACGAAATCTAGTAAGGACACAGAGAAAGCACAGGTGCTTAAAATTACTGTCTGCCTATCTGTTTTTTTACTGAAAAGAGTACCACTCAAAATATTAATATAAATAGGTAATAATCATTACATTTCAAAGAAATATTTTTGTAAGCTCCACGAAAGGCAGTTCCAAAAAACAAACATAAATTACAATCCCGATGCGCCATAATTGGCAAAAGCCATAAAATTAAGCTTTTAATAAATTATCGGTTCTCAAGTTTAATCTGTGTAATAAAAAGTAATAAAAAATTCCGGAAATTTTACTGCGATTTTTAGCGTCACGAACACAAACACTTTAGGCTAAGTAAAAATTTGTTTAAAATGCAATTAACTTACCATTAATCGCCCTTTGCCCTTTCATGCGCCGGCCAACGGTTGGCGAAACAAGGGCCAGTGGTCGTTCGGGTCGTAACGAAAGTCTTTTCTCAAAGTACGGCGGAGAAGTTGGTTCTGCCAAACTTTCAGCCCAAACAGTTTCCACCATGGAATCTATGCTCGAGGATCGCGGTAACGGGCTGTTATTGACTTTCCTAAAATTTAATTATATTAATTTCAATTCTGCGTAACAGTTTCAAAATAATTAACTCCAAAGATTCTGTAAATGTAATAGGAATGTCAATTTTATGCAACAACAATTTTGATTTCTGTTACTTCGTAGTTGTATGCTTTGTGAAATTGCACACTTCTTCTACACAAACTAAATCTGAAATGCTTCAACAATTTCAAGTTTAATTTATGTAGAACTCAAACTTATGAACGCATTACACTAAAAAAAATATTTGTACAAATATTTCGTAACAAAACTTGAATAATTAATTTATTTGTTGTTTATTATGTGCTGTACAAATTTTATTATTTAATAGGATATAATAGGACAGTAACGATTAAACCACGGTCTTCCCGAAGGATCGAAGTAGTTTGCGAAACTTATTCTAGTTGCAATTTATTAATTAAATTAAAAAAAAATTTAAATAAATCTTCTACTAACTTGTGGACCTACTTTTAACTAACAATGTACGGGAACAAATTTTCTGCTCAATTATTCGTGCAAATACATACATATATTATATTGTAGGACAGTAATTTTATAGATGCTTACCGCACGATAAGTAAGCCAAATTTGCTTTTTAGTGTGTGTATACGTGCCGCTGTTTCTAGAACAAAAAACGTGATGTGGAAGATCGTCCCTTATTTTAATAAACATTAAATATTAAAATGTGTCGTAAAAACATTTTTAAATTTAAAATTATTGTGATGACGGAAATATATTTTAATTAAATAATTAAAAGATAGAAAAATAAACCAGATATACGTAATATTGACGTGCTTTGTTTGTAGATTAACTTTGTTAGTCATAGATATAAGGTGCAGCCCCCCCATTTCAAATTTTGGATCCAAAATAGTCTAAATCATTTGTACCTGTTTGTACCTTTCTTATTTTCGTTTGTACTCAAAAAATTAACTTATCATCGTCTCCCCCCCCCCTCTCACTACAAAGTTTACATTAATTTTAAAGTAAGGGAAACGGAGATTTGTTCCACTTACGAAACCTGTTTATTACATTCTATATTAAAAATTCTCCATTTCCTCTGACTTCAAAATTAATGTTTAAACTTTGTACTGGGAAGAGGTGGAGAGGATGATAAGTTTTTTCGAGTGAAGTGTCGGAGAATTTATGTTGTTGAGTGAAGAAGTAACAACTATTTTGTTCTTTTTACAGGGAACAATAGTTTTTAAAGTAAGGTGCTTTTATTATTAATTTTTATTTTGGAATTATTTTGCAGTCAGGGGTTTTTTTAAATTTTAATTTTTATGTTTTAATAATAGCTATTTAGATTTTTAGAACAATGCCTCAAATATCAAAAATCAATTTCTGTAGATCTCAAAAAAAAGTGGTACAACAAAATCCGGGGAGGTTAGCGAAATGTCATTATTAGAAATTTTGAAATATTTCAAAAACAAAACTAGTACAAACGAAAATAAGGAAGGTAGAAATAGGTACAAACGATTTAGACTATTTTGGATCCAAAATTAAAAACGGGGGGGGGTGGCAAAATGCCCATTTTGGATATTTTAAAATATCTGAAAAACAAAATGGGTACAAACGAAAATAAGGAAGGTAGAAATAGGTACAAACGATTTAGACTATTTTGGATCCAAAATTAAAAACGGGGGGGGGGGGGCGTGGCAAAATGCCCATTTTAGATATTTTAAAATATCTGAAAAACAAAATGGGTACAAATGAAAATAAGGAAGGTACAAAGAGGTACAAACGAGTTACAAACGATTTAGACTATTTTGGATCCAAAATTCGAAATGGGGAGGGGGGCTGGCGAAATGTATCTCTAGATATACCTACACTTTATTGACTTCTTAAAAGCTTGTATCCTGATGTAAAAGATGTGCAGTTTTGAATTTGTAATATTTAAACGTGAATTTTTCTTTAATTTGTAAACAACTCGGCTTGGTCGAAATTACGCTGAAACCGGACTCAGTATTCGTGATTGATTGACTATTTATAGAAGAGTCGAAGTAAATTACTCCGATGTTTGAGCTTCATTATGACATAAACGATTAATTATGAATAATTTTGATAAATTTGAAAATACGGGGTATTATTTGGAAAATTTGAAGTATTACTTAGTAAGATTAAACGGAGATAATAATTGGTCGGAAAATTTGAAACAAAAGGTAGAAAAAATTATCAAAAAGTAATTTGAAGTAACATTGTTTTAGTGATTGATCGCAGAAGAGAATATGAATGGGATTTAATTGATCGTTATAAACGCAATTTACAAGAGAGATTATTCAAATTATTCAATTATTCCACCCCCCAGTTTTCTAGCAACCTACAACCATGTTTGGAGTTGTAACAACCCAGAAACTGCTTACCGGAAATCATAGAAGATTTATAGTAAAATTACTATAATTCTGGTAAAAATACATGATTCTCATTAGATTAGTTACACAAGCAGGCGGCTTGGCATTTGATATTTTTTATTTGGAGTAACTTTTTGTATAGGTACCGTGAAATTGCACACCAGCGGATAAAAGTTGAATAGTAAAAACGCAAATTATTTTCTTTGTGCTTTCCTTATCCTCATAACAAGGAACTTTTATTTCCTTAATTGTATAGGAGCTTTGTGTGCGAAACGAGCGTTTACGTGAAAAACTTCTCCGCAGAAAATTTAACTTGAAATTGTCGGCTATGAAAAATCAATATCAATTAAATAAAATCGTGAGCTTTGACATTAATAAATTACCTAACAAAGAGTAATCGAGTTTAAATTGTAAACTAAACCTGCATTACAAAACAAATTGAATTGCATATTATTCGTCTTTACCTTTCCCAACTAAGCCTCCTAGGAACGTTAGTATCATCCACTACTGTTGGCTGTTTCGAGCTTTGATTTAGTAATCTAGTTAATTTGTATAAACCGCTTCCACCAGCACCAGGACTTGTTATTCTATATGCTCGAGCTGCAACAACATGAGGAGCAGGGACCCTTAAACAAACGTTATTAATAAATTACAATTTCAAAACAGAGTAATGTACAAGTTTTCTTGCATAAATAAACGACAATAATAATTAATTAAATAAAAACAACTGAAGCAAGCAATCAAGTCGTTAAAACCGCAATAAAAAGAAAATGTGTTGTTCAAGTTGTGTGAATTTCAAACTATGGAGTCGTTCCGTTGGGGGTTGATATTACCGCAGCCTGCTGCGACGAAAACGGTGAAATTCCCAATAGTGCCAATTACACGCTTCCAACAATTGCATTTTACTTTGTCTGAGTGAAAGGTAGTACACTATTGAATTTCAGACCGCCGGAAAATTGAAATTATCATTATCCTAAAACGTAAAGTTTAACTTTATTAAAAAAAACGTTTTAGTAAATTGCATCTACAGGATATCCCCGAAAAACCACAAGATTAATTTGATTAAAAAATAGTCGAGTAGTTATCGAGGCTTTTCTTTTAGTCAGGAATATCTTTATTATAAATTTCATTTTCTTGAAATAGGAAATTATTATGGAGAGGACACTGCAGACCTAATTTTTTACACCAGATATTTTTCACTTGTACACCATTAATTTATTTATCACGAAGAATGCAATTTGAAAAGTGGAAAAATTTTGACTAAGGATAATTTCGTCCTTACCTAACGCTTTTCTAATGAGTCCCTGCTCGAACGCCAAAATGTAATGTAAATTCTGATGTAGTTACGTGTTTTTGTAGATTAAATTTTCTTATTTGGGAAAACTAATCTGGTGGAAGTAATGGTTCGTAATTTACTTTTAGGTAATACCTAAAAACAAGATCAATTGTAGCTTTTAGCACATGCAGCATTCCCACACAACACGTGATTGGTTTGCTTGTTTTTAAAGAGATTTACCTGGGCATAACGCCTAAAAATTCGATTTGTAAATTTGAAAGTTAGTAAAACTAGCAACTAAAATTAACATTTAGTGATATTTGTAATTGCTTTCCATTAATTTGTAAATAATTGAGGACCTCTGGGATGAAGCTTACGAGGCGGTATAATTTTTTACTTTAAATTTATACCTAGGTAGTACCCCTTTAAAAATAAAATTAAAAATTTTTACTTTACTCATGTTTTAGGTTGTGAATGAATCTTAACTTTATTACATAATATCTCGGAAGGTGGATTGCGCTTTTCAATTATTATTATTTTTTTAAAATTTTTAAGATGATGTTCAGTGCTATATTGAGTAAGAGCTTTCAGAATATTTAAATAAGTAAATTAAAAATTTTAATTCAAACAATACATACTATTTTTTTAATTAAAAGTTTAAAGTTTTCTTTAAAAAATTAATTTTTATGTTGCGATTAAAACATTAAATACTAAATTGCCGACGGCGAAACGGTGACGGCGAGATGTTCTAAACCGGGCAGTAAAGTATTTTTACGGCCGCTTGCCAACTTTTTGAAGTTGAGAAGTGACACTTTAATTTAGAAAAAAAAACACAAAATACTCAATATACAGCACTGGACAGTGCTCTTATCACATATTTTCTTTTGATCTGTACTTTTGCTTTGCTTCATGCTGTCGGCTAAATTTCAAATCGTATTTGGTACTCTTGGCGACTTAGGATACTCTTCAACAATCTGCTGACCTAGGAAATCGAATAATGTTAAATTTTGCTTATGATTTGAAAATCTGCAAATTGAAATTTGGTGTTTTACTTTTGTTGCTGAAAGCACTTTAAACTTTTTATATCTATTTTGATTTTCAAATTCTCTTGACATGGCATTCAAACATTGTACTTTGTTTATTTCGGCCTTTCGGACTATTTTACTTTTGAGTTGGTTTTATTTCTCTAACTTCCGTTAATTTGATGCAATAGATTTTGTAAAGTCAGATGCCATACAATTATAAATATGATAAGATCCTCACAAAATCGTTTTAACGTATCTTAAATGTTTCGTTGAATTTTATAGCATTTCATGTTGGCTCACAGTTTAGACCAAGATTAAGCTTCTCATTAATATTGCTATTTGTTGGAACCAGTTTGGCTTCACCGAGGGCAAGTCCACGGTATAAAACCTTTGATCAGATCGGTGCTTGTGGAAAAAACTGCTGAAACACGGAAAACGTTTAAAATAAAAATATTGCGTACCATTCTAGGACCAAGAAAATATGATGATGATGAAACCAGACCTTTGATGAACGAAGAGACCGTCAGAGAAATGAATGGCGAAGATATTGTAAAATATATGAAGCCTCTGAGAATTAGATGACTTGGTCACATCATGAGGAAAAACGACAACAATATATGTAAAGAAGATAACACTATGGAAATGAGCGGAAGACAGAAACAGGAAGTATAAAAATGGAAGAGAGATACACAGAAAAGACGGAGATGGAAGGAAATTGTCAAGACCACTGTAACATATACAAAATTGTAAATACGAAGTAAGAACAAAATACAGTGAAATAAAAGCAAACATGTTATGGCGGTCTAGGACATTTGAACGCAGCCGGTTGAACGCGGCCATTTGAACGCAAATACGCTTGAACGTAGATACGCTTGAACTCAGGGACGTTTAAACGCTAGAAGTTAGATGTAGTTGCAGCCCCCTCCCCTCTTATTATATTTAAATATAATAATAATGTTGAGGGTACCGGCTACCGGAGCGGAAGGTGCGTAGATATTTTCTAATTTATGTTAATTAATTAATAAATTGTTATTTATTAAACATAAATTAGAAAATATGCAATTGCACCCCCCCCCTATTATGTTTAAATTAATTAATTAATTTTAATTTGGATATCTTCTATATTTACTATTTTCTATAATATCTAAATGCCACATTCGCTAAAAATATCCTTCTAGACCGGTGCTAATCGACAAAGTGTGCTACCAGGAAGAGGGTGGATTTCCCTCGATGTGGACTCATCGCTGTGATTTGTTCGAGGGGGGGGGTGCAATTACATCTAATTTCTCGCGTTTAAAGTCCTAGGGTTCATATTTCTCTGCGTTCAAACGTCCTTGCGTTCATTTTATGGTGAGGACTGATCCACCTTTTAAATCGGATCTGTAAATCCTGAAACAGGATAGCAATATTTATCTGAATGTAAAGCTTTAAATAAATAAATAAATAAATACTATGCTATTATATACCTCTGGTAAGTTTAATTTGAAAGGAGAAAGAAGCTACCACTGCAAACTTCAGTAACTGCTTACCTAAGTAAAACCGTCCCATCTGCTCCACGTTCTGGACCATAATTTCCAGTGCCACACAACCGACTAATTGCTGATTTTCTTCTTACATCAAGAGTAACCGAATCGTCCCAAACTCGAGCACACTTGGGTGTGAGACTCACCCTGTGTCCCAAATAAGTGGAAGGTGGAGAGAGCACATCTGAAACAAATAAACAGACAAAATAAATAATTAAGAGTTAAAAAATTAGAAAAGGAGTTTTTAAGTTAGGTATATTTACAGTTCAATTTGCAGAATATCTTATAAATTTTACTTTACACGCCAGACAATATTTACAAACTTGCTGTGCCTTAAATTATATTGATTTACGAATTTGATATTTGTTTTGTCTCCAAGAATACAGTAACAAAGAGGAAAAGCACGTGAGATAAAAGTTAAAGTTAATAAAATTCGCTTTAACGCAGCGTCACATATTAAATTACCGACTTTTATATTTTCTGATAATATAAGTTTATCGAAATGGAAAATTTAATACGGTTCCGATGTAACTACAGCACTAAATGGCAATCCTTTTTAATGATCGTTTTAGAAATGTCATTGGAAATTTAACTGCTTATCGGAAATAGCTTTAAAATATCTAAACAATTTTTGGGACATAATTTAGCAATAAAAAAGGTATTTCTTTAAAGACATTGGTACCAGCGACGGCTCGTCAGAGGAGGCAAGGCAGGCTTAGCCATCTTTTAAATTCTGGACTATTAATTAAAATATCAAAATTTTCAAAAATATAAAAAGGTGGATTTTTGATTCTAAGAACTATCAAGAGATTGATACTCCTTTCACAATACTTATTCAAAGTACACCTAGTGCATACATAACATTTTACTCCCCCCCCTCAACTTAAATTTTTGCCAAAAACTAAACAAAGCTAACTTAATTTTCGTGTGATTTTTTGTTTTTTTGTCTATAAAATTAGCGGCATGCACTGCTTTGCGCTTCCCTTTGCTCCCGGGGCAACCGCACCAGTCGCTCCACCCTATTTACGGTACTGCTTCTGATTCGTTCGTTTCCCGCCTATTCCTAAAAATAACATCATCAGTTTTTTTTTTATTTAAAATAACTTGGGATGGAACCGAGGGGAGATTCATAAATGAATCATAGTCATAAAATCTGTATTTTATGAATAGCCTCCTCAAATGATGAAGGCACGAGTCGCCACTGATTGGTACGTGCGAGTAATAGCAATTGAGTTTGTTGTAAATAATGTAAACAGGTAGCAGTGTGGTGCGAGCAGCAACTTTAATCGAGGTAAAAGGTAAATATAATTATTACGCCGCATTTAACTTTCAGTTATTACTTATAAAGTTATAATCTATTGTTGACATTGTTATCTTGCCTTTAATGTATAAAGCATACAATATACATGCAAAGCATTTCATTCTAAAACCACTAATATTTTATCTACATGCTTTAGTACTTCGGCAACCCAAATTCTCTCCTTGGAAAACTTTATAGCAACTTGATGAACAAATGAATAGCCACGTGCATATTATAATCGAAATGCATGTTAACAAAAATTATTCGCTAAGAAATAACCTAAAAATAAATTTTATCGATAGGCTGTCTTTATTTCAAGTTATACCCGAATATAATGCCACAATTGTGAAATAATAAAAGTGGAACACCAAAACAATAGGCAAATCCATTAGAAGAGTTTTTGTACAATGATTGATGGCACAAAAAGAAACTCCTTTTTGCGTTTACTCCATAATTGATGTATTAAGTATCATATTCAATTAAGTAGGTATTATTTTATAACAAACAATGTAAGCCGAAATAATGCAATTTTCAAAATTTATAAGTAGGCACGGACCGAAACACATTTTGAAAATATAATTTACTGAATGGATGATCACTGCTGCAGCAGTTGTGCTCAACTTTTGCCCTGAATATGTTATAACCATCACAGTCCATTCTAAGTGTCTAAGCAGTCTCCGGTGACATTCGAATCAGAAGCATCATGCATATTAATTTTCCAGTTGGTTTGGTGTTAATTCAACCCGACTTTGTAACGATTTATGGGTTCATAATAAACAAAAGGCAATTAACCTATATTTACGCTTTCAGAATTGCTGCTATTTATAAAAATTACTTTACTTTTTCAAAATTAAGAACTCTCTAAGCTACAAATACCAATTAACTTTTTACTGTATGTTCCGCAAATTTCCTAAAAAGTTCAAGTTGGCTTGGAAAATAATTAAAAATATTCGAAATACGAAACTTGCTGAAAAAGTTTCAGAAATCCAGGGAAGCTCTGTGGGCACTTGCTCCCTTTAGAAATAGAAAACATTGGGTAGTTTTGTAGTCTACAGGAACTAAAAGATATCAAAAGTAAATGTGAAGTAAAAAATTTAAATTCTTAAAAGAAATCTTGAAGTTTACGCATAAGGTTTTCATGCATATAGCATATATATATTGCTATGCCCTCATCTTGATAATAATTTTATTTAAAATTTTAGATTTTGTGATCGAATAAACTTTTACTAATTAAATAAAAACGAAAGTTATTGACCCGGTGTGTACTCAATATTTGTTGCAATGTGAAACCCAAAATTAGCATTAAATATTAAATTTTAATTAACTACCTCTTCTTCTCCGTTATTCGATAATTATTTTCCTTTTTAATCAAATTCGTATTACCTTACAACTATTATTCATAATTCTATCATTGCTTCAACTTTCATAGCTGCTTCATAACTTCAACTACTTTTTTTAAACCGTGAATTGCTAAATCAAACAAAATCTGATTTTGAGAAATACAAGCAATTAATATAATTAATTAAGTTTTCGTTTAAAATTAATTATCTTTTTTTTTTCTATTAATATTAAAATTAAATATATAGGGGAACATGACAAATCGTTTCAAAAAGCAGTTATTGGTTCCTAACCATATTAGTGTTCTCGTTACCTTGATTGCAATTTCCAAGTTGTGCCTGAAGGATATTAACACCTGGTACGACAATAGCTGGAAGTGTTCGTGATCGAAGTAATGGAGGTGGCTTTCGATTTGTCCTTCCTGCATTTTCGAGTCCCGCACAGGATGCTCTTTGATCTATGCGAATAGTCGATGCTGATAAATTAGATCTGAAAAATTAATCATCTTTAGTAAACTAAAAAGTAAAAACCTGATTTTAAATTTTATCATTTCCGATAAGATAACAGTCGTTCCACTAATTCAATCAAATTCATATGTATACGAAACTGTCGTATCGGTGTTATGTGGTTTTAAATACGTCAGATTTTTAAAAAAATGGAATTAAAAGATATAAACCAAAATAAATCGAAAAGTGCAAAGTTGTCCAAAAGTAATAAAAAGAGTAAAAGTTTCAGGAACTTTTTTACGCAAATTTTTTCAAAAAAAGATGAAAATCCTGACACACGAAGTAGCAAAGATTATCATGGTGAAAATGATGATTTTCAACTGAGTATTCCAAACAAACCGAAAAGAAAAATGAAGAGACTTGCTCCACAGCCACCACAGGTAAAAATATTTATATTAACGGTTTTGTTGTTACCGGTTTTTTTGTAATTTTAGGAACCTATGATTAATGAACCCAGCGTAAGCCAGCAAAATTATGGTAAAAATCTGAACGACATTGAAAAGGGAATTTCAGAATTAACTTTAAGTGATCGTAATAGTAATTCAAAACGGGTTGATCTTGCACAGGTGCATATTGAGTCTGATTTGACCAATTCCAAAGGTCGGAAAATAAAAACAAATCATGGTCAAGGTTCTAAGACGAAAAATGGAGCTAATGCTGTACCAAAAGCAAAGCGAATTTTTAATAATATTGGAAATCAAAACAAAATTGAAAATAGTCAAGTTCAAAGGAGTGCAGTAAACGAAGACATGAAAACCACAAAATCTGAAAACAGCAATTTGACAAAAGCTCAAAACGACCAAGCTGTATTAAATTTTCAAACAGGTTCAAAAAATGATAAACCGACCTTCGAGATCAAAAGTCCTAATGACGATAATAATTCTTCACAGATTTTTGAAAACGGAACCCATCAAATGGAAACCACAAAATGTAATATTCGTAATGAAGATGAAACTAACAAATCAAACGAAAACGAAAGTGCTTTGGAAGAAATTGAGTCTGTGATGCAAGAAGTGGAAAACTTCAGGTTGGAAATACAGACATTAAATAATCCAGAGAGTTTCTTTGCAATTGAGATGGGATTAACGAACGCGATAATTAAATTAGATGGCATTCAAATGCCCAAAAATGAATTACTGAAGAAAAAGAGAAAGGAAGGCATTATTTTGATACACGAACTTTTTAAACAGTTAGACGAACATGGGAAAGAAAACCAAACATAAAAAATTTCCGGATTTTCTGCTGACCGTCTCCTCGATAAATTAAATCTTATTAAGTCGGCGATGCTCTTGTATACGATATTAAAATTTTGTGTATTTTAATTTAATATATTAGTTGGTTTTTTTTTGTGAAATTGTCGTTAGCTTCCTTAGGGAAATCTCTTTAAAATACCAAAAACAAGAAAGTTGTAGTTGAGTTTTTGTTTGGTATTCCCGGGTTCGAATTTCACCCAAATTGAATTGGAGAAAAACACAAACCATTTGAAATACCTTTTCATATCAAAATATATTTACTTTTGTCATTTTTGAAATTTTCTAAAACTTATTAGTCATGTTATTGAGAATTTTGCTCGTCCAACATCGTCGAAAAGCTTAATTTAATTCCGTCGTTAGTCAATATATTCGTTTCAAATTTTCAATTCTTTTTCGTGTTTTCAACTAGTTTATACGTTTTCTGAATTTAAGAAGCAGTTTATTGGTACCGAAGTAAACGAATTGTGTCTAACAGCTCGTTTTTAATCGATAAAGTACTAACCGTGAGTAGAAAATAGTATGTTTTATAAGATTGAATTTGCTTTAAGCAACTATAGCTTTTTAAATTACCGCTCAAAAATTGTATTCAATGAAAGGTTGAAAAATTAGAACTTTTTCAAGAAACTTCTACTTTATTTTTACATAAACCAGTGTTTCTAAAATGAGCTCCATTTCTTAGATGCATGTAATAGAGTCAACTGGGGAGATAATTTAAATTACATTTTTTCCACGTGAAAAAGTTATGGAACAAATTTAGCCACACTCTACAATTTTTGTAAGTTTAACTATTTAATCTTATGATTTAATTGCGGCATAAATCAAACTTTTAAGGTTAAACATTAATAACATAACATACACCACAAACTAAAATTTAAAGTTTCATTTCAAAATAGTATACTAAATTTAGATTTCTACTAATTCTTAACATTTATTTAGACAATTTTATTCTAATAATATTTATGTCTAGAAACAGATAACGTTTAATTTCAGTAACAATAATTCAAGATCTCAAAACTGCCCATGTAAAAGACAACATGTCTGCACAGTGACGGTGCCAGTATTTTTTAAATGGGTGGGCACAAATTGGGCTGAATATTTTCATACTTCAGACGTAAAATCGAATTAAAAATTTCTAAAACAAATAATAATTACTTTTTGAGACAGACTGAATTAATCTTGCATAAAATTTCATTTTAAAAGTAATTCACAAGAATGTTTTTGTGAAAATTTGGGTGGACACTTGGCTCAATCAGGGTCGTGCGGTAGATTTTCTTACATTAGTATAATGCAAATCTTCGAAATACCGCCCCTTAAATGTATTTTTTTCAATAATCTTCGATCGTTATTTTTTAAAAACACTACACAAAATGTACAAATGATATTTTTATTATCAACTATCAACTACAGTTATATCAGAGGTGGAATTACTACGGCAGTTATTGGAAGTACATAAGTAGAAATAATGGCAGTATCGAGTATTATTTAGCAGTAAGGAGGAATATTAGGCAGTAAATATGACAATTTGAGCGGTAAATGGCAACATGAGCAGTAAAGGGCAGTATCGTCAGTACATGGGAGCATTAGACAGTAAATGACAATTTCAGCAGTTAATAGTAACATAAGTAGTAAACGGCAGCATCGGTAGTAAATGTGAGTATTAAGTAGTAAATAGCAGTAAATGAGAATATTGGGCAGTATCAGGAAGTATCAGTAGTAAGCGGGAATATTAGGACAAATCGGCAAAATGATGTAGTAGTTGGTAAGGGAGATGATAATACCTCAAAATTGCTTTAGCAAAATCAGTAATAATCATTACAAATTATTTAATAGAAAATTATTCGTTTCGGCATCCACACTTTTATGATGTGTGTGAATACTGTGCCAGGCTGTGCATGATATGTGCCACGTTGTGCCGTATTTTTTTTTTTTTTGATTTTATAGATATTGCTTATTTTCAGGTAGAAGTTAACCCCACCATTTTTGATTTTTTTAAAAACCAAAATTGTACTGGATTCTACTTGACGTGTGCCGTTGTGTGCCGTAAATCATAAAATTTTATTATGATAAATAAAAGTTTTTTGGTCCAGACACTATTTTATCGATTTAAGTTAGCCATTTTTGATACAATACAATTTTGATTTTTAAAAATATCAAAAATGGCGAGCTAACTTCTATCCCAAAATAAGCAATCTCTATAAAATAAAGAAAATACAGCACAACGTGGCACACATCGGACACAGCCCGGCACAACATTCGGTTTTTAAATTTTCAAAAATGGCAAAAGTACTTTTTTTATACTAAAGATTACAAAATGGAAATTGAAAAATTGAAACTACTTATGAAAATATTCACATCTGGGCCAGCATTGACCCAGCATTGGCCCGACAGTATTTGACGCTTGGTCAACTATTATTGGAAGTACTACTGGGACAACATTGGCCCAAGGCTGCAATGACAACTTCGGTTCTACGGTTGGCTCCAAGAACTGGTCCAGTGCTTGACCCGGCATTAGCCTCACGGTACTTGATACTTCACTAAATATTAGCAGGACCCTACACCATGGTTGTCGGTCAGCGTTGGTGCAACCTTGGCTTCTAGTATTGATTCAAAGGTGGGCCCTGGGCCGGCATCAACTCCCAGTACTGATCTCGAAGCTGAGCCAGTATCGGTACCCAGTATCGATCTCAATTCTGTATACTGTATGCCAAAGTTTTGGCCCAAGGTCCGTCCAAAAACCGGACGGCAATGATTGGCAGCCGGTATGAAACCGACACTAGCCCAGCATTAGATATTCAGTGTAAACCGAAGCTAAAACTAAGCATGTGCTAAGCACTAGCAAATGGCGTTGGTTCAAGGTTGGCACCAACGTTGTATGCCGACGGTTGGTTTGCCATTGACCGTATTGTAAACGTCGGCAATATTTTCGTGGGTATAACCTTAAAACGTCAACATACAAACCGCACCTGCAACCGTTCCAAAAGTTTTACCCAAATGAATATGTTTTACTGCGACTGCAACTCACAAAATTGTGACTCACATTAAGCTACTTTTAAATAACGTGCGCATTAAAAATGTTGCAAGCAGCACTACTGTATGCGCTGTTTTGTGAATTGCAACATTTTTCATACGACAAGTAACTTAAGTTGCGCAGTTATTTAATTGGCAAAAGTATCTGCGTCTGACTTTAGCTTTATACAAAAATCGGTAAGGTTAAGCAGTATGGGAAGTATAGGCAGTAAATAGCAGTATCGGCAGTATTCATCAAATACTGCCAAGCGCAGTATGTTTGCATATATGCAAACTCAGTGATTCACCTTCCGAGTTTTACGTACGATGCATCTGCACTAGTAACCGAAATTAAACAGGACCAAGAGCGCTTAGGCAGATGCACAAAGCTTTATAATTATTGGTGTCCCATTAGACAGCGGCGGATCGTCAGAGGAGGGCAAGGGAGGCTTAGCCTCCCCTGAACTTATGGAATCTTAAACTATGTGAATTTACGATCGTAAGAGATACAAAAAGTTAGATACTTCTTTCACAATACATATTCAAAATTTGATATTTGAATTTGAATTTCGAAGTAAAGACTATAAAAGTATATTTTGTGTGATGATTAATTTTTTGCTGAGTTTGTATTAATTTTTTATTTGTATGTTTTTAGACCTATGGGTAATAGACCATGCATTTTAATTTTTTTATTTCTCCATCATTTAAGGAGATAACATATGAGGCGCTCAGATCTAAAGTGAATCAAGTCCATTCAACATAGTTTTGAGATACTAAGCGTCAAAGTTAATTAGCTGTCAAGGATTACACAGGAAAACTTACTTTGTGCGTTTGTTAAAAATGATGTAAGGAAGGACAAAGGACTTCGTCCACTACAAATCTGAAAATATCTATGTATATAATCGTAAAAGTGGACTTATCTCAATTTTTTTAATTTTGTGACTTGATCCACTTAAAATAATTAATAATAATAAAGGAAATTGTAAACCGCAAGTATAATTTTGTTTATTTCAATTTTTATGCAATCTCCTAACCTTTTTGTTATTTTTTGTTATTTTAATTTTTTGTTATCAACTATCACAGAAATACAAAACAAAATTCAAATTTACTATTATTTAATAAAATGCTCATTTTTAATATTTGCAGGGCGTATAAAGCGCGTAATAGAAAAAATAGTATAAGAAACTGGTTTTATAAGACGTTTTATCGCACTTATTCTTTAGAAAACTCCCCGCTACGCGGCTCGTTTTCTAAACGGATTGCGTGCGTTAAAAACGACACTTATAAAACTAGTTTCTTAATACTATTAATTAATGAAAATTGTATTTTCATTTCGCCGATTATGTCACCATTTTACGGTGTCGTCTAATGCGGCCACTTCTCCGCATCATAGCACGGCACGGCCCTGACTCCAACCAGGGCCCGATTAAACATTTGTGGGTCCCTAGGCAGTTACATATTTTTGGGGCCCTCTAGAAAATTATTACTATTACTTGCATATGGGGTTAGTGAGCTTTTTTTTAGCCTTTTCGATCTTTTTGTGGCGTCTCGGGATTCTCATTAATATTTCAATTTGTCACGTCAACAGCTAAAATGCCGTCCTAAAAAATCTGTTTTCACGGGGCCCCTAAAAGAAGTGGGGCCTCTAGGATGCTTCCTTTTCTGCCTTAGGGTTAATCCGGAACTGACTTCAACTAACAGAGTGGGCACGTGTCCTCCTGTCCTTCCAGGCGCCGTCACTGGTTTTTCACAGAAGAAACTCTGTCATGAAACAATGTTCAATAGGGCAAGCTAATAAAACGGCCAAAGAAACCATTATTAGTCAAGAGGATGTTGTGTAGGTTTCCTGAAATTCTTAGGCTAGGATTCTTGATGTTTCCCTTATTTTGTGGGCTTCGATTTTAAAAGAGAGCTTTTTTGAATTGATTTTCAATTTTAAGAAAGATTTTGCACTTTTATGTGATTATCAAAATTTTATTTCCCATTGAGCACATAAGCTTCACATAAGCATATGAAACGCATAGCTATGATTTTGCATGTGCAGCATCTGTCAAACCGACAGATTATTATTATATTTTAAAGCTTTAACTCTCACGAAGCTTTTATTTATACGAAAATCGATAACTTATTAACGTTTGTCACTGTACACATCAGTGTACAGAATTTAAGCACGACACCAATACCCAGAGGTCACCAATGTACATCAATATTTAAAACTATATTTCTTCATGTTTTGAAATGATTTTTTAACTAAGCCTGAGGGAGACATCTATTGACATTTCAAATATGAAATAATATTTGAAGCAATTTCTTCTGCAAGTTGTTAAAAATTATGAATGATTAAAATACAGCCACGAGATTTATGTTGAGGGTTCCCATACGTTCATAGACCAAAAAAAATTGTTTAAAGTTATCCGTAGTGATTGGAAAACAAAAACAAAAATAGGTAAAAAAACATTGCAATTAGATGAAAAACTTTCTTGTTTCGAATAAAAACACACTCTGCGCGTTGGTCAGAATAAAAACTAAACTGTACTACTGGATCGATGGTTTTGTTTGATAGAACAATATTACCCCACAAAGTGTACCACACAGTCCTCGGGCTGAGTACTAATGCAGTTTTACTCGAAAATATTGATAATTCTTGGGCGAATTTTTGCAATACCTAGTTTAAAGTTAAATAGAAAATATCTAATCTCAGCTTTCAAGCGATGTCAAGTAATCTTATTGCTTTCCATTGCCAGCAGTCTAAAAATTTTATTTGCAAAAAATTTTGCACTTTGCACTTATTTGACTTATATTTTGGTTACTATATACAGTATTTATAAGTATAATGAGCGAGATGTACTATTTTTTACACTTCCTCAATATCACAGTAACATAACTTAAATAAGATGTATTATGCGTGGACTTAATCCCTAGTGACTTAATGTGACATTATGTCACCGTAATAAATAATTGGATATTACTTGAACATTTAAGCTTCCTAAGTGTAAAAGAAATTAAATTCAACACGAATTTTCTCTGACATTATTAAAAGTATGTAAGTTTAATTTTAATAATTTTTTTATAATAAACCTAGGGGTTAAACTCAAAGAACATAATTCTATACGAATAGGTTCATTGTAATATTACTGTATAATAGAAGCGATTGCATTACCGAATGGTATTGATTTATCCAAGTACCTACCTACCTATGTATATGTTTGCGTATAATTGCAATGTGCATTAACTAATTAATGCTAGATCTATTATGATGTAAGAACCTCATTATATTCAAGTAGGTATCGATCGTTCAACAAATTTATTATAAGTCTTTGCATAAAACGAGGTTTAAGAATCACCGATGTAGATAAAATGCATAATATTTTCAAAGTAAATATTGAACGTTTTCATATAAAAACGAGATGTAAACAAAATAAATACAGAATGTCCCCAGTCAGTCGAGCTTCAATTCCCTCATAATAACCTGGAATCAAATTCGTTTTTATGTAAAAAAAAACTAAGCAATACTTCAATGGGTAATCAAAATTTGGCAGAAGGATCTTAATTTCAAAAAGAAAGAGATTTAATATTGCGATAAGTTTTAATTAAAATTTAAGTTTGTTTTTAATTAAACCGTTTTTGTTTTGTTTTCACAATTACAATAATCCACTCAAAATCGTAGAAACAAAAAAGTTTTTAATTTATATCAATCCTGTCATTTAATTACTGTCAAAATGATGTATTCAAATTTTAGTAAATGAAGTAAATAATTTTTTGTTTAATGCTATCTCAAAGTTCTTTTGTTGCTTATTTAAATTATAACAGAAACTTTCAATGGAAGGGCCCGTGGTAAACCCAAAACAATTTAGTGTTCCGGTAAAGGTCAAACGGAAAGTACAGCAACATACTGGAAACAACAAGAATTTTTTAACCTCGAGTCTAGAGCAAATTGCCCTAATATTGAAAGATATAAAGGATGCCAACCAACAGATCAGAATTTTTAAGGGAGTTTTCCAAAACAACCCCGATTACATACAAATTGCCGACACGTTGTTCACCAACTTGAGTTTGTTGGGAAAACTTTCCACCAGGAAGTTGCCGGAATTGGAACGAATAAAAGAAGATGGCATGCTGGAAATCGAAAATTCCATTCGAAATTTGGATTTGAAGTTGCAAAGAAATTATGAAAACTCGTTTGGAAAATTTCAGAAACAACGTTCCGGTATGTCTATTGCACCTTCATTACTTTTATTTAATTTTATGTTTTAGAGGTAATAAGTAAAAGATTATCAAAAACTCCCCCCATTGAAGTTCACTGTCATAAATCGGAAACTGCAATAGATAAACACACGGAATGTGCGCATCTAAAGGAAGCTTTAGAAGAAAAACAGTTTTCTACCAAACAAAATAAATTATTTAAAAACGAAAGTAATAAGTTCAAAGGTTTGAATCAGCTTCCTTGGTGCAAAGACGAAGTTAAGAATAAACAAGAAAATTCAAACACCGAAGATTATTTCTCGACCGATCAGAAAGTAAACCCTGGTTTAATTGTAAACCCGAAAACGGAAGAAAAAAATTCGGAAGTGCAAATGCGAGATAAGGATGGGAAATTTAGAAAATATATTGAAAGAATATTAATAGAAGACTTTAAAGACGTGAAAAAGAATCTCAGCGAAGAGATGAAGACGCTAAAAGAAATAGAAAGAACAGTGGATAATCAGTCGAGGAGGTATACGGAACCAATTCTAGCAGCTAGCAATAAAATCTACCAGGATCTTAAATATTTTGAAAAATTCAACAACAAGATTGAACAAACTGTTAGTAAGATTGAAGAATTTAGTAGAACTCAAAAGATAATTGAAGAGGAGAAACAGACTAAACCAGAAATACTGAGATTCATATTAGATGCTCAGAGCGATCGCTTAAAAATTATGGAAAAAGTGTCTGTTTTGTTAATGCAGTTGCAAATTTTGTTTTTAGTTTTAATTGTTGAAATTCCTCTGTTGGTGTTGTTTGTCTTAGCGTTAGTGTGGCGTCGTTGATATTCCCTCAACAAATAAATTCAATTGATTTAATTAATTTTGTGTTATCCTATCCTATATTTTGTCTGATATAATGCTGTTGTTATATCAAAATGGCTGACAATAACGTTGAGTTTGAGTAATCCGTTAAAACTTGGGAAAAATTTAATTTTTATAGATTATACAGGGTTGTCCCCGGATACACTTTACATAACTTACGTAGGTAGACATAGACATAGAAGACACTTTTGTAAGAAACATTTTTAACACAAAATTTTTTTTTCAAACTCTTGAGAGTTAGGTCTCTTTAAAGCATTTTATTTTTAATATGCACTTTCACGTGGTCATAGCCCGGAAAATATTGATTTTTTAGTAAAAATAGATTAGTGCATTTTTAAAGAGCGTGAAGTAATCTACAAACTAGATTCAAACATTTTTTATCTAAAATCAACGGCTTTTGAGTTATGAATTAAAGTAAGTAAAAAAATGTTGAAAAATTGTTTTGTTTAAAGTTAGGGTTTTGAAAAAAACCAAAATAAAAAAAATCTCGAAATTTTTAACATTTTTTTACTTACTATAATTTATAACTCGAAAGCCGTGGATTTTAGACAATAAAAGGTTTAAATATAGTCTGTTGATTATTTCACGCTCTTTAAAAAATCACTGATCCGTTTTCACCGAAAAATCAATATTTTCTGGGCTACGGTCACGTGAAGGTGGAAATTTAAAAAAAAATGCTTTAAAGAGGCCTAACTCTCGAGGGCTTGAATTTAGAAAAATATTTTTGTTAAAAATGTTTCTTAGGAAAGTGTTCTCTATCACCACATAAGTTATGTAAAGTGTATCCGGGGGCACCCTGTATGTACAAACATCATATTTGCTGGAATTTGTTCGAACCGATTGTTGATGATAAATTCGAATGGTCACGTTTTCCGACAAAGACGTTACAAATGAAGTTTTCAACAAACTTTCAAAGTAGTTTCAGTAAGAGAAACTTGTTTGTAAACGCAAATGTAAATTGAATTAAATTTATTTACAGTACTGTTTCTACGCAGTTTGCTCAAAAGTAATATTAGTCGAAAAATAAGCGAAACTTAATTAGTTCAAAAGTAGTACATAAACTTGAAATGAAGAACAACATTAACATAATCCGGCAAGTGCGATAATGACATTTGTAGATATGTAAGCACAGCCGAAAATATTTTTTAGCCAACGGGCTCGATAGTGACCCTTACAGAACTTCAAACACTTTTTTGTTGATTTCCAATGCATAACCAAGCAGGATATTTTCTTTTTCTTTATAGAAAACTAGATTAACTGTCATACTGTCAATGTTCCCGCTAAATACCCGATATAATTAAAAAATAGTATACCAATTAAGAAATCGGCTTTATAAGAAGTTTAGAAAACGACCCGCGTACGATCGGCGCGGCGTAGCCGAAAGCTTTCTAAAAGACAAGTGCAATAAAACGTCTTATACGTTTTATGCAATTATTAATATAATTAATATTAATTTAATGCGATCTCTCTCTCTTCTCATATTTTTAAAGATATTCCTGTACAAAAATCTTCTCCAAATCCTACTGAGTGTGCAAAGTTTGGTTAAAATCGGTCAAAGGGTCTAAGTGTGGTTTTGAAGCTCTTGGGTAATCTCAAATATATTGCAATGTCCGGAGCCTCAAATTATAAAATAATTTAATTTTTATGGAAAAATTATTTTTTAAATGGACACCCATTTTCAAGAACATGGGACTCCTATTTAATTTTTTAAAAAGTTATTTAAATATTATTTATATTTTGTACAACGCCGTCTAATTTTATTTTAAACAAAATGCGTACCCCAATACCCACACGTTGCGCTCTTATCGCTTTACGTTGCCTTTAATTTACAACTTGATTAATTTAAACAATTTATCCAAATCTTATAATATTTTAGTCAATTCAAATCAATTATTCCATTTAATTTACCAATCCAATTAATTATGCTTTTGTAATTATTACTGTCACCAAAATTTTCCAAAATACAGACGAAAATACTCCAAATCAATAACAAATATACTACTTACGTTTGTAAATTATTTATTCGTAAAAATTCAAAATATCTCGAAATTAAAAGGCAAAATAAAATATTTACGGAGACCGTCCGTAAACGCATCCGTCCACTTTGACCAACCTGGCAAAAGCAAAGTTACAGTAAATTTTCGTACCAACATAAAGTTGTTGGCGCGAAGAACAATTCAAATATTTGCAATTAAAACAAAATTCAAATCATATTATAGTGATATTAGTTTTAATTTTCACTGACGTTTAGTTACCAACCTCTTAAAACAAAAGATTACGTTTCGAAGTATTATCCATTTCGATACGCGATTGGGTTTCGAAATGACTTTGTTTACGCAAAATAGAAAGACACTTTTTGACAGATATTTGACAGATAGAGATTAAAGCTAATAAGCAGAATATTTAAGAAATATTACGCATTTACGTTATCCATTTTCTAGCAATTCCAAAAATATCAAAAGTCATGAGAAATTTAAAAGGAATCTTTTAGGGATTCTAGTTCACTATGAGCTATGTGCAGCCGCTCTAATGCACCCTACCTTTCTGCGATGATTGTATATTAAGTTTAGTTACGAACAAAAAAAGGTAGGTATATTAATATTTATTTTTATACGTTTTTCGGCCATAAAACGTCATGTCTAAAATTTATTACAACTATTGATAGTACGTAAAAAATTATAGGCAATTTATTATATTTTCGTTTTGATAATTAAGTCGCAGAACCGATAGATTCTGAGATATTGACCAAATACTTTTTTCGGACTTATTCGACGCACTAAGGGATTCTTTCGTATATTGGCTCTTTGATGACCAAATAAATTTGTATGCTAAAATTCAGCGAGACTGCTATGTTTCAGAAGCGAACCCTAACATTTTGTCCGGAATGATTGGGCTATCTCTTATACGACTCTCGTCCGTGCAAAAGCTCACAAATTTAGAAAGCTCTGATTTATTACTGTGTCAAATTTTAGTGTCAAATTGTCATTGTCAATGTCAATGTTTGGTTTTAATGTGAGGTAATGGATGTTATAGAAGACAATAAAGATGATGGCGACAGTGAAACTTCGACAAAAATAATAATAGAACCGATAGAACCATCATCGGAGAGCATCGATGCGAAAAATAGCAATAACTCAAAAATTGTGGAAAACACGTCAAATTCATCAATAATAAGTGATGAAAATATTGAGCCACTAAGTTCGGAAGTTAATTTAGAAGACGATGAAGAAGTAATCGAAGTAGAAAATAAAGATGTAGAAAACACTTCAAACGATAGCGACAACAGCTTGTTTTACAATGCCTTACAAAAAATCGACGACATTATTAGAGAAGCTGAATTGTTACGTCAACAAGTTGAAAACTTTTCAGGTAGTTCGACAGATGATAGAGATTACATTTATTTGGAAGAAATGCTGATACGTAGCACACTGAGACTCGATAATATCGACGTCGAGGGAGACGAGGACGTAAAGCAACAGAGAAAAAAGGCTATTCAGTACATCCAAAAGCTGATGAAGATCTTAGATATTAGATTAAAGGAAAATCAAAAGAGCATTAAATATTACAAATCTCACGAAAGCGATGACGACTAAAACATGCTCTACGTTCTCCCTTTTCGATTTTCTCATTTTTATTACAAGTTAATTATTAAAACAAATGCTATCGTAAAATTAAGATTTAATCTTTTATCTGTGCATGTTTAATCGCCTGGAAAATGTTGCGCTCAAGTTTATCGTACATCTTCCCGTCCGTCGTCTCTTTCGCCGATGCCTAATCGGCATTGTCGTTAATAAATTCATGGCAAATTATGTTATTTTGGTAATTTAAAATAATTAATAGTTGAATCTTGCTAAAATCGGCAATAAAAACCATTTAAATAAAAAATTGTCGACTTGGCCTAATTATTGACTCTTTCGCTGTTTGTAAAAGCTTACAAAATTTCCCTGTAATGTTGTGGTCTCAAGTAATTGTAATCAAATAAGTCGGCTTCGGCTTAACGTTTTATTTGCTTAACGTAGCAATAACTCTCTGAAATATTGCAATTAACAATTATTGCTTTTAACTATTAGTATAACTTATTTTTGACTTTCGAATATTTCATTCGATGCGTATAAAACCTCAATTCAATTTCTAATCGAAAATCTGAAGTTGTTTAAATATTTCACTTATCAATCTGCGTTATCGCGGCGAAAAGTTGATAAGAAACATAAACTTGACTAAAAAGGACTTGGTAGCATGTCACTTTGACATGTCGGGAATTGTAAGTAAAATTTATCTTTTAAAAATATGAAACTGCAATTTTTTTTTTAGGTCTGCAATGTTTGCTACTGAATCACTTCAAAGCAAGGTAAAATTTCACATGAATGCGTTAGAAAAACATGTCAAGAATGGTAATATTTTTTTAAACCAACCCAAGTTACTCGATAGCATTCTCATCGATAGTTTTATAGAAAAACACTATCACTTCATGGTTTATCATTTTCTTGCTTTAAAAATCCAATTAGAACGTTTTGGCAATTCGACAGAAGAAATGGAAAGAAAATTTCTCGTCGGTGACTCCACTGACGAGGCTTCGTACAAGAAGGAGCGAAAACGTCCCGAAGATCACAAAAATCGTGTCAGAGCGCTGAGGGCTTCTAAAGCCGAATCGTTAAAATACGTTTTGCAATGGGAAAATTTAACCAACGATCAAAAAGGTGAAAACATTTTTAAAAATGTGCGAATGAGAGCAAAACTTGATAACATTCCCTTGGCCGGAATACCGGAAGATGATAACTTGAAGGGAGACGTGTCTAAAATTATGGTTACCAAACGGATTCAATTATTTGAAGGATATAGAAAACCAAAAAGGACTTCCTCGACGATGGAAGCGTTCTTGGAAGACACTTTCGAAAAAACTAGGATTAGCTCGATCTTAGAAATATTGGAAGAAGAGGATGAAGGCGTTCGAAATTCCAGGAAGCTCTCTGATGGTTTGATAAATTATAAAGCTATTTTCGATCAAAACTTGCTGCAAACTAAAGCCGAAAAGAAAAGTATACAAAACGTGACCTCCGTGAAAGAAAAACTAAACGAAGAAGAGGTTGGAAATTCTAAATTAACTTTATCCAAAAATGCAGACCAAGAGAAAAATATTCAAGAAGTAAGTTCCGCGATAGAAAAGGAACAAAATGAAGAAAATGTTATAAGTTCAAAAATTGATACAAATAATTCGCATGGAAGTGTAACTAACGAATTTTCTCTAACTACGGATGCAAGTTCAAACCAGTCAGCACAAAATTTTCCACAAAATGAAAATGAATCAAATAAAGTGAACGAATTTCCACATCACATAGAAATAGAAAACTGTACACCCAGTGAAAGAGTTTGCACCAAACCTAGAATCGTTCAAGTTCACGTAAGTAAATTGTAAGCAACAATTATTGATTAGTAGATAAACTATTAGGAAACTGACCCACTTCCGAACAAAATTTTAAATTGAATCAATTAAATTATTTTGAAATAAAATTTTTCGCAAATTCTAAAGAGGAATTTAGTAATCAGATTATTTTGTATCAGTCTGGTGAGGACCAAGTTGGCGTTGTTGTTTTAATATTTACGTTAGGCTGTTTTATATTGAAATAAAAAGTGATAAATTTTTCGTTTTTTTCTGTTTTTAAATTAAAAGTTTTATTAATACTAATAAAATATTTTTTAGTACAAACAAAATATACCGCCGAGTTTCCTTCCGTAACCGAAGAAAAACTGAAATGTAGGACATGTTTTTCAAGCTGTTAATAATGTTTAATAATTATTAAAAGATGTAATATAAATTTTTTCACAATAAAGTGACCGCCCGTGGCGTTGTTTATTGAGTTAGGATACCGCAACATCTCCCAGTAAACAAGAAACAAAATAATATTAGGATATTTTTGTTGTAAGTACATAAAATAAATAAGTGACGACATTTTTGAAAAGATGACGCTTTAGAAGATAGAAAAGCTATTTCTTCGGCAAATATAGCAGTGTTAATTCACAAAGTGAACAAATAGAGCAAAATAACAAGTTTTACAAACTTTCGACAAAGTATAGAAGAAGTATTTTATTACACAAGGTTTACCCAAGAGTTGTTGAAAACACTTATTATAATACATTGTGTTTAACGATTCTCTCTTTTGTAATGACATTTTGCCTTTAAAAGTTTCTAATTATGTCGAATAAATGTAAAAATTTAATTTAAAATTAATTGCTCAAAGATAAGTTTAACTTAGTATTAATTGGGAAACCAAATCCTATTTCTTTGATGTTGTAAAGGTATATATATCTCAATTTTGCATTTAATTGTTCTTATATTTTTTGGATAAATAAATTTATAGCAAAGAAAGTAAATTTGATTTTTGATTCAAAATAATTTGTTTGCGTAAAAAGTTGTAAATTCTAATAATATTTACTTGATAAAATGTAAAATGATTTTGTATTGAACAAAACTTCTTTTTTGTAATTAAAAAAATAATTTTTCACCTCCAGATGTTATATGAAATTTCAGATGATTTCCAATGCCCAAATATCGTAAGATTATTTTGTTCAGGTCGTTGTTCTTCACCTAATCTTAAAGAAAAATATTGATTTTTATTGGGGCACCAGGTGAAGTTAATAATACAAAAAAAATCAAGAAAACTGTTACCAACATAATATAAAAAACTAATCTTGGTCACCAAGTCTAATGCCCGGTTTCACAGAAGTTCTTCTTAACTTTCAGAAACTACCTGAAATTTATAATTAGTTAATCTCTGATTGTGCGTATCATTATTTTTCTTTTTAATTCCCGAGTTCAACAAACCGCTTGCGGTGCGGTGTTTTTAATTTAAATTAAATCATATTATAATTTTGCTATTTCGCAGTTGTAGAGGACTGACTTCATATTTTCCATATCAAAATCATGAAACTCCACCAAATAGGAGCACCCTTGCCATCAAAAAAATGACCAAATTCTACTAGATCACCTCAGAACACATTTTTATTTTTATATTTATATATTTCAAATTTTATTACGATAGGGAGCACATAAAATTCATTCATAACAAAGTTCCAGTCCCAAATTAAAAATGTATGTCGACCCATTTTAAACAAAAATTTTATGTGCTCAAGGTAATCACACCTGATATCGTATCCTTATCGTATTTTACTCAAACACGAGATAGTAAAATTGTACGATCAACATTTTATTTGCAGTTTCCTATGTGTACAATATAAATACTGTTTGGAACCCAAATCAAGCAAGTTAATTTTTTCAAAATAATAATTTTTAGTTAAACAAAATTAAACTTATTTTTAGGTAGCTTAAAAATGGGTGGAAAATCTTCAAAAACATCTTTCAGACGAACAAAATCGTTTTATGATATTGGGCGTAGCTCACAGCGTCTGCAGTTTCGGAAGTTCGAATCCCACTTAAACCAAATCTCTCGTACGATTGCAACTGGCAATGTAACTCCAAACAGTGCAGATTACGCAGAAATTCAACAAAAATTGGTAACCATAACAAGAGAGCTTAGCGCCACGTTTGAAAATATAAAGGCACGCAATAAAGAACAATACGAAGCAACTGCGAGATTGCTCGAATCCGTAAGCCAAGCTTTCCATGCATTACCCGGTCCGGTAAGTTTAGTTCAGAGTGCTACCGAGGAAATAAATTTAAATGAAGTGGAGGAAGAGCCAAAAGAAGAATTGGTTGTTGAATTACGAAAAAGTACGAGCGAATGCAGCGATGTGGAGCCAGCAACTTTTAACAGGGAAAGAAGTTCAATCAAATTTGGAATTCAAGTAATGCCTCTTCATTCGCAGGTTAGTAAGGATGTATTGAAACGATCCACCTTACCGACAAATCCTGCTGCGAAAGCAGAGCTGGAAAATATTAGAAACACCGTCCCAGAAGTAAGCGGTTCGAATTTATCTAATAATAATGAAAAAGTTAGAGACAATTTAAACTTAACCCGTGGAGACTTGTCGGTTTCCACTGAGTTTTTAAATTATATTAAAAATCCACTCGAAGAGACCGAAATTCAAACTTCCGCAATAAAGAAAATCGAATCTATAGGAAATCATATCGCAGAACTGGAAAATGAGGTTTTATATTTTAAAGGAAGAAAAGGAGGCGAGAAATATTTTGAATTGCACGAATTGTTTGTTAAATATTTAATTGAACTCGATACCATCGAAGCGTATGGCAATCCAGTCATTAGACAAGAAAAACGAATGATAATTAATCGGATTCAGGAATTATTGTCAATTTTTAAGAAAATAACTGACGAGGGATATGACGAAGTTCATTTTTAAATAATTAAGTATAATTTTTTTTTACTTTCATGTGCTATGGGACGCAGTATTTAATTATAAATATATTAGTTCATATTACAGTGTTTTATTTTGTGCTTACTTCTCATTTTTAGTTTTATTTTTCTGCATTTATTAGCACTTAATTTCTGTATTTTTGGGAAAGGCATTTTTATAGTGTACTGGGTTTCTTTTAAACACAATAAATTGTACTACCAGTGGCGGATCTTAATATAGCTCAAGTTTCAGGCCCACAATATAACGGGGGCCCATAAATTTAAATAACGAATGCTTATATTATATTTTGTACTTATATGGAAAACAATAGTTGGTGACCTATTTTCTGAGGAAATTTATAGCAACTTTATACATTACGCGGTCCTTAGACGAGGAACATAATTTAATATTTAGCTTTAAGCTTCAAAAGGTTTAAATTCGCTGCTGGACACCGCTCACGCGTTACATCAGAAGGAATTTTGATTTTATTTAAATTTTATTTATCCAGAATTATACATAATCTTTTCGTTGTCAAGGTAATATTGTTACCTATATTGTACAAATTTAGATTATCTAATCTGATTAATTAAAGAGGTTGAGTGAGAGCTGTGAAATTATAAGTGGAAAATCTAAATATTACTTTCGGATTATACAGTAGCAGTCATGGAAATTGCATTGGTGATTACTTCCGAATTAAAATAACAATTTTAGTTATATAGCACACAATACGCACACAAAGCTAAGTTTTTCAAACCGGGAGGTCTGGGGGGTATGGAATACCCTCCAGTACACCAGAGATTGTGCGCAAAAAACAATGTGTATTGAGCTGATGGATTTCAAACCAGAAATCTAAATTCTAAAAATCTAAAATCTAAGATTTCCGGTTTGAAACTTATAAGTTCTCTGGTGTACTGGAGGGTATTCCATACCACCCAGACCCCCCGGTTTGAATAACCTAGCTTTGTGATTGTGTTCAAAAACGAAAATGTATTTTTGAGCTTATGAGTTTCAAACCAAAAATTTAACTTTTTATCTATTTCTGTTCCAAATTTCTATTCTTTATTATTAAGAATATAATACACTTAGAAATCTATTTTTTTAAATTCAGGAATAATTCACAATGGAATTTCCTTGACCGCTACTGTATGGATATGTCATATTATCATCTTTGCCGTACCAAGTTTACACTTGAAAATCGTGGATCTACCAACACTTACACCTTGGTAGTAGATGAATAGGTAATACTTAAAAATAAAACTCAGACTTTAGATCACAACAGTGCAGTTGTGTTGATCACTTTATAGGTTCCCAATTTAAGCTTAATGCCATACTACTGGTCCTAATGAAGACTATTTATAGAAAGTATCTAATAGCACCTGACTGCAGGATTTTTCTTTTTACCACTCCTACTAGTCGACTTCCACGAGAGCTCGAGTGTGACTCATTAATTATTATTGCTGTGTTACTTAACGCATAATATTCTCTGTCACTGGTAATCTTCATTCAAAAAGTCGGCCAAATCATGCATTAGCTTATGTCCGCTATTTTGAATTTTATGAAAAATTGTTTTTCTTGAAATTTTAACAAAAAATCGTCAAGACGTAGTGGGAAATTAAATTTTCTACAACTTTCGTTTGCAAACTTTTTTTTAAAAATTGATATTTTTCAAATTGAACCTGAAAAAAGCGGCGAAGTAAAATTCTTGCATTATCCCATTTATTTTTAACTTTAGGGCATAAATAAATATTAAACAAACTTGTAGGGAATTAAATTTTAAACAATTTTGGTCTTTATCTTTTTTTTCTGCAGTCAATAGGTCCTACGCCAATTGCAAAGAAAAAAAGAATTGTCAAAATTTTGCTTATATGAGTTGTTTGTGCTGAGTTTTTTGCTTTTGTTTTGTGCTGTAAGTACCTGAAGACTGTTAAAGCGCCGGCTACGGAGTACACGTACTACAAGAACACGTCGAACTGTTTTGTGTGTGGAGAAGCTATAAACGAAAATAATGTTGTATTAGCAGTGAAAAAACTTGGTGTTTAGACTCTTTTATCGGCGAACATTGCTCGGGGTGATGAAAAACACGAGCAAATGCTTCGAACTGTTGACAGCGTTGTCATGCATGTATATTTATCATAAAATTCAAGATGGCGCCGGTTTTTTCAGGTTTAATTTAAAAAATATTGATTTCAGGAAAAATACGGAAACCAAAATACAGAAAATTTCTTACAACTGTTGTTTTTACGATTTTTTGTTAAAATTGAAATTAGTGAGTTATTCAAGGAAAACTATCTTAATATATAAAATCCCAGCACGCTGCTGCTCCTGCTCCTGCTCCAGCGTGTCATTTTTGGTAACCTAGAAGCATTTTGATTGGTCGACTTTTTTTACCAACCGAAAAATATATTAAACCACCGCCGGTACTCCCCCTGGGACGAGTTGCACATCAATCGAGTTTCCAACCAAGCGGGTCCGTGAACGGGCTTTCTGCTAGTTTTTCATAACATTCAAAATGACGCCGCTTTTTTCAGGTTTAATTTGAAAATATCGATTTCTGACAAAAAATGCGGGAACCAAACTGCACGTTTGTCTTCACGATGTTTCGTTAAAATTGAAAATGACCGAGTAATCCAAGAAAATCCAATTTTCATAAAATTCAAAATGGCTTATAATATAAGCAAATGAAAAAGGATTTCGTCTAATTTTTGAATGAAGACTTCCAGTAAACCCCCCCCCCTCCCCCAAATGGCTAAAACAAGAAAGAGCGACAACGGAATTATTGTACTAACAATTTTTAAATTAATATAACATTACATCTATAACTATAATAACATTACATAACATTACATAATGTAATATACATAATTATATTTAAATTTTATAAATCTTCAGCGAGTCGCTTTTAGTCGACAATCAGTCCTTGTACTTAACATCCTGGCTAAAGGAGTGAATTGGCAATTTATTATTCAGTTCGCAATTATTCATAACTTGTCTTCTTGACTATCAAAATAATTCAAGTCATGAACTTTAATAATTTATCTATTCCAGTCAGTGTCGGCGTAAAATCACGGAGATCCTGGGGGACTCTCAGCATTGAGCAAGATTGAATTTTTATTATGCACTTGACAGTATAAGAAATGCAGAAGTTAAAGAATTTGATATTTAATTATTTAAAACGCGTTATCTCCCATCTTTTATGTAATGCCATGCACTGAAACAATTAGCTCAACAAATTTCTTTTATTCTTGCTATAGTTTTACTAAGTTCGTCTGGCGCCCAGGAACATTATCTAATATTTTCTTTCTAGTTAAAAAAAGCAACCACATCGGTAAAAAAATATTTAAAATCCCAGCTTAAAAGCTGTAAATAAATCACTTTGGAACATAGTGTAGAGTTAAGCTGATGTCCAAACGTACTACACGAATACATTATCACATTAAATATTCCAAGCCAACAGTGGCATTAGCGAAAAGCAGGTAAAAAATCGCACTTTTAAAAAAATGTCGGTAGTATAAAATCTTCGGCATTTCCCCCTTACTTAAATAAAAATTTTAAATTATTAGAGTCAACGTTTTTTATTGCCTGCCTGCTCGTCTAGGTAAGTAAACGAAATTTTATATATCTAATATGATGCATTTTTTATGTTCTAAGATACTCTTGGGCTGAAAAATTTAAAAATATTTTGTTGTATTCCTTACGAGGCCTGTATAAAATCTACAATACACATTTTACAACGGATCAACGGATTACTTTGCAGCGACGTTTCATATAGCCGCCATATTGCTTATGATTGGGCTCGCTAAAATAAACTGGTATTGATTCAAATAGTCAAGCATAAAATGGAACAATTGTCGTTGGTTATTAGTAAACAAAAAGAGTTGACAAATACAAAACGTAGCAATCAACTGCAGTGTTATTAAACGTACAACTGAATGAATCCTAGATAAATTAGCTTCTATCACTGTAAAACGATTTGAATTCAAGTCCAAAACTATTTATACACCAAGAATATAATATATAATTTGTTTTTATTTTAATTGAAAAGAGGTAATCGATTTTTAAAAGATGATTCAACTATCAGATTATAATTCCTGACAAACCAAATTGTAGATATGCAATCTTATCTATCACTGAGTACACACAATACGAGATAATCTGAAAAACATTTTAGTCACAAATAGTCGAAATAGGTTGGTTATAAAAATAAGTAAAGGTATTAATTACATTTTTAATTAATTTAGACCAATTCGGTAATTTTACATAAATATTTTGCAGCTTATTCAAGTGCAACGGAACTTCAGCCAGTGTTATGTAAATAAAGCTCCTTCAGGAATAACTTAACGGTGAGTTAAAACGTTACACAACTTAGAATCTTAAATACATACAAATTATTCGAAAGAAAGGAAAACATTTGAAATTTTCAATTTTTTAGAAAATTTTGAAAGTTAATCAAATTGCGGGGCGATTTAAATCTGGGTATTTTGTAAAAATTAAATATGGCGCCTTATCGCAGTAGAATTGAAACAAGGCACGATATCAGCTTGATTGTCATTTCGCTTAATTCTTGCTGTGTATAGAATTTTCCGACAGATATTCTGAAGTACACCTTGCGAATAAATGTTTTCCTAAACAGAATTAGAGCTTCGCAAAAATTTATTTTAAATATTAAAGTAAATTTAAAATTTTACAAGTTAGTATAAAGCGCAATATTAAGGGCATAAAAAAATAACAAAGCTTTTTTGTTTATTCAGAAATGGGTGTCACGCCGTCCCAAGAGCTGAACGAGAATGGAGAATTTGTTCGAAGACCAAATTCGATGCGCAGATCGTCTTCAAATAACAGATTGAGCAAAACAAAATTTGATCAGATCACGGCGTCCACGCAAATAATCAACAATTTAAAATCGGAAATTGACATATTCGCAGGTGACAGGGAAGCCCCCCGGTACAAGCAGTTTCAAGAAATTTTGACCGCAGTAGCAAAAGAAATTCAAGTTGTGAAGATCAACTCAAAAAAACAAGCCGTTCGCGATCACTGCGACGAAATTTTGGGCGACATCCAAAATTGTCTTCAAAGATTAGAAACGCGAGTTAATTTTAATTTGCAGAACGAAAACTCTCTAGATTTAGCCACGGTAGAATCACATTCGTTTATTAACCATGGATTTAACCAAAAATCACCACCGCCAACCGAGGGCTCCAACTTGAGGTCACCCCATGACTCCCTAACGTCGGCCAAAGTCAGCAATTCTAAGCTCGACCACGCCACAGCTTTAGAAAATTTACAGCGCGCAACATTCGATGTCGAGCAAGAAATTAGAGTTGCCATCGAAACAGAAAATTCAAACAGTTTAATTGAATTCGAAAATAGGATCAAAGTTCTTTACGCCGAGCTAGAAATGATTCGAGTGGAAGAACGGTCACCGCTTCATGAGAAAAAAGTTAGGATTGGAAAAAAGCTAATCAAATCAAACAATCAAATCAAAATGTTCAAAAAACGATTGGATAAAGTTCCGTCCTTGGTTGACAGTAAATCTACTTCCAAATCTTCGAGAAGCTTAAATGAAAACAAAATCGAAATCGACGAAATTACCAAAATTGAGCACATGTTAGAGAAACACGAAATCGAAGTTCTGACGTTTGACGGACTTAAAGACGACAAGAAGTATAAAAATATTGAACAATACTTGGAAAGTTATTGGACCAAGGTGTACGCCATAGATGCAATTGGAATTGAAGAAAGGCAACGAAAAAGCTTACTAATTGAAAGAATCAAAAATATTTTGCAAGAGCTACGCCATCGAGCAGAAGGAAACAGAACTCAAAATGCCGCTAATCAACAAATTCAAAATATTGCAGATGAGGTGCAAAATATTAAAGGGCAGCTTGCGGTTGTTAGGAGTTCTAGTGGCGATAAAAACGTTTTAAAGTTCGATCAAGACTTAAGAAGTTGTTGGGCAAAATTGAACGATGTGAAGGATTCGAACGAAAATGTGAAGCAAAACAAGCAAAAACTTATAGCGGAAATTCAGCAAATTTTGATTAGTTTATCCAAGAACGCAAAAAATGAGAACTCAAACAGCGAAAAAGAGATTAATAATGAAATCGTTCGAACCCAGATTTTAAAACAAGTGGAAGAATTTCAAAATCATTGGAATCATTTAAACTACAACTTAAATGTGTCGGCAGTTCAAAAAACCGATGCGTGTGACAAAATTTTGGATATATTACAAAAGATCACTAAGGAGCTTTTAGATAAAAGAAACGAATTATTGGTGGTGCAAAAGAATCAGTCGGAAGCCAAGATCAAAGCCATGGAAGTTAAACTTAATTCGTATACCACTCCAGATTTGCTAGAACAACAAACAAAGTTCGCAATTAGCGCTGCAAACGAAAAAGAGATAAAAGTTCAACCGACCGTAAAGACTATAGGAGAAATTCAGCGAATTGGTGCCGAGGCAAAATCAATTTTGCAACAAATCCGGCAATCAGATTGCAAGAAAAACGATAAAGAGTATAATAATTTTGAGATAAATTTAAAAAAATGCAGATTGGCTTTGGAAAGTATAGAATGTAACAAAAAGAGTGACACGATAACAAGTAGCAAACAAAGAGCAGTCAAAACAATTGCCGAAGGTTTTCGAGTTCTCAACGAGAAGAAAGTTCAAAAAACAATCGAAGACCAAGTGTCGCTGGTGAGAACCTCCAAAGCGCAAGAGATTATGGACATCGACGCCGAAATCCAATACTTTCGTCAACAGATTAAAACTTTTAAGGAGGTAACGAAAAACCATCAATATGACAAGATTAAAAATGGCCTTAATGAATGTCTAAATAAATTACAACTGATGGACGACATGCATATACCAAAACAGGAGAGCATTAGACAAATCCAACAGTACCATCAAGAACTGGAGACTAAACTTGCGGAAAATCAAGCCAAGGTCAAAATTTCGGCTCAAAACGATCTGTTAAGACGTCAATCCTCTCAAAATTTAAAGCAAATTATAGAACAAGTACAAAAATTAAAATCACAAGTAGACAAATTTACCGGCGTCTACAAAGGCCTTCCTTACAAGCAATTGGAAGATAATATTTTAAAATATTTGAATCAATTAAACAACATCGACGTTCAATCTGATGAAAAACTAGAAAATGCTGTTTTCCAAACTAAACAAAAAATTCAAAAGTACTTAAACATTCTTGAAGATAAGTCAATAAAAACCTTCACCCCTGAATATTCTATACCGGAAAATCAAGGAAGCAGCGGTTACATTGTAAAGCAGGTGGTGCACCAGCAAAAGGTTCATTCCGTTTCGTTAGAAGATGAGCAACCGAATGCTTCGGCCAAAATTACAGTTTCTGCGAAAATTGATACTTCGCAGCATCCTCAAGAAGCTAGGAAGTCGCAACTTTTGAACCCAAACTCTCCTCATCATAAAATTAATGCGCTTCGCGATGAACTGGTAGAAATAAAAGAGAGCACGGAAAAATTTTCCGGAAAATACAAAGATGAAAATTATTCGGCAATCGAACAGAAGCTTTTCGGCGTTTATCAAGATTTACAGAAAATTAACGATGATGGTCATAAATCGGTGATCATTAGTAAGGATCAATACGGCGACTATATAGAGAAACTTTTGGAATATTTCGAAAATAAAACCAAAATTGCGGATGACTTGCAGAAAGCGATTGATTCTGCTTCAGAAATTGTGGTGGAAAGTAATACGTCGTTTATAAATGACGTAAAGGAGTCGTCTCAAACCTTTACGATTAGCGATCCGTTGGAAGAACTGGGCGTGTTGGACGAAAAGACTGCGGATTTGAAAATGAAAATTCAAAGTTTTTCGGGAACAGGAGAGGATCATAATTATAAAATATTAGATCAAGAAATTACACAATTAATGACGCAATTAAATAAGTTAGAGACTGGCAACGTAGCACACGTTCGAGAAAAGAAGAAAATGATCGGCCAAGAGCTTCACATATGTGGTTTAATGTTGGAAAAGCAGGCAATGAATTTTCAAGAATATTCCAAGGATGACGAAAACATGCACATGATTGAAGAAATACTGAGCGAATTGGAAGACATTAACAAGGAAGTTATAGTTTTCAATGGAGTTAAAAACGATAACGAATATTGTTATTTGGACGAAGTTTTGATTAAATTAACCATAAAATTGGATGACATAAATGTAAATAATAATCCAAATTTAAAACTTGCAAGGAAGAAAGCTATGCAACAAATACAAGAAAATATGAATATTCTTACTCAACGAGCGCTATCAAAGAGTAACTTTTAAATATTGGTAGGGGGAATTTTGTTTCAATTTTTGGTTTATTTGCTATTTTTGTAATTATTGTAATTTTTATAATTAAGTTAAATTATGAAAAGTAATTTAGATGCATTAACGGTAATTATTTATATTAAAAAAAATTGTAGTCACTTGCAGTTAACCAAAGAGCGTTGTATCAAAATAAAGTATTATAGACGAGTAGCTTAATTTTTCGATCTAGAAATTAGTTTTCTTTTTTTACTTTTTGTGAAGCTACTGTAGAGATTCCATAGAAACTTACAAAATAATAGACTCTTAACGGATTGCTTTCTATTAGGAGTGATAATTTGTTTTCCAGTACAAAGTTTGATATATTACTCAATTTTAATTTTATTTTCTAAATTTTTTATCGTCAAACAGGCTTGCAGAGCTTGAAATTTACAAAATATATCAAACAGCTGACTATTTTTAGCAATAAAACGATATTTGAGATGATATTTACGATTACAGTGGGATGTGAGTATTATTATTTGATTTTAATAGAAATAAAACGATGCTGAGTTTATTAACGCCATATATTTTCTCATAGTCGAATAATACATGGTTTAGAAAGTTGAAACTCGGTATAATCAAAAACCAAAATATGCACTTACTCTTTTAAGATCTAAAATGTATTAAGTTTTCACTCTATGTAATTCCCGGTTTCACAAAGGCTAGTTAAAATTTAATCTATGATTAAAGGATTTTCAACAACGAAAACTCACTGTTTCTTTGTTGAAAATCCTTAATCATAGATTATATGCATCCTTTGTAAAACCTGCCATAAGTATAATTATCACAAACGTTTTTACCATACTAGTTCATCCTCCTAACATCCTAATTGATGATCCTAGTTCTTTGCCTTATATAGTTATAATGTATTTTATATGATGTGAAAGCTTAACACACACAGTTTTAATTCCTTTTTTTATTTAAAAGACTTTTTTTGTTCTTTAGTTTAATTTGTATTAACTGGCATCTTTCAACGGTTATTTTTGTCATTTATTAAATTAAACTTGAAGAAATTCAAAAAATTTAACAGCATTTTCAAAATATCGAAGCTTGAAGAACCGTGAATTAGATCCCAAAAGTAGCTAACTCTTTATAACGCCATCTGTCACTAAATAAATTTTTTATGCTTTTTTAAATAATTTTTAAAAACTTCACCTGATACAAAAAACAGAAGATATCTGTGTTCTTTTATTTGTCAAGACAAATGATTCGACAGAATAAATTCTTTCCTGTACCTTCTTCCCATTACCCAATTTTTTTCTTTTGTTATTTGTGCTGTTTTGCTCTTAAATGTATTTTAGTTTTAGTCTCAGTTGTTTTCAGCATCTCCTTCTCTGAACGTAAGATCACAATCTTAAAACCTCACGGCTGCTTAAACTGGATTGAGTAATATGACTCTAAAACTTCTATAGAAAC
This sequence comes from Cantharis rufa, assembly GCA_947369205.1. Classification (NCBI taxonomy): domain Eukaryota; kingdom Metazoa; phylum Arthropoda; class Insecta; order Coleoptera; family Cantharidae; genus Cantharis; species Cantharis rufa. Next base: position 17,423,755 of record OX376307.1, on the reverse strand, counting down.
CAAACATGACCAGACGATCCATTTCTAATCAATGTATATTTTTATTACGGCGACAAGAATCTGTGACAAATAAATTTTATTTCGACACTCATAAGATGTTGAATTTTGATTTCGTATTGTGTCATTCGCACGCTCTAATATTGCAATCCGTTGTTTCCAAAGTTCAAAAGCGTAAATATTTAAAAGATGATTGTTTTTTAAAACAAAAATTGATATTACGTTGTATTTAGAGCATCAGAACAATTTGTTTTATAAATTCCTTGTACGGAATATCTAATCTCATCTTTACTAATAAGATAAGGCTATTCGACATGCCAGTTGATTGACTAATTATAAAAGTTTGTGAAGTTTAAGCTGTTAAGAATGGAATTAAGTTAATAATAATGGGAGCAAAAATATCAAAAATATCAAAAATATCTAAGCGTGGTTCGTACAATTTGAAACAACAACAACAAAATCAAGAGCGATCACTAAGTGGCACATTACAACGGAGTTACTCCGTTATAAATTTAAGTGAAGCTAAAATCTATGAAGATGATGTCGTCATTACTAGTGTCGTCACAGCTGTAGATCCTAGGGATGCATTAATTCAAGAAATCAAAGACCGCATTAATATTTCGAATCGGTTACCTTCGGTCGAGACTGATAACGATGACGTTAGTACCATTAATACTGCAGAAGAAAATGACAAAACACCAGAAGTAGAAGTTGAAAGGAACGACAAGAAGGAAAAAGAACTGGAATATGTAAGTACAATTAATGCGATAGAAGAAGATGTCAGAACACCGGAGGTGCAAACTATGAACCATGATGAAAAAGAAATAGAACTGGGAGCTTGGAATGACCCTTTTAATGACGAATTTTGGCAAACCAGCGGTAATCCTGTAAAAAAAGAATGTGACGATCAAATCGTTGTTAAAGAAAGTAACGAAGAACAAACAGAAATAATAAACGACGAACAAACGGTGAGTAAATTCCTTTCTTTCCGAACCAATGTTTTAAATATTTTTTTTAGGAGGTAATCCAAGAAGATACCGAAAATTTGATATCTGACATAAATAAGGCGTCAGCTAAAGTTGTAAATAATCTCAAAGATATACAAAAACAGTTGGAACCAATTTTCGAGGAATACCTAGAAGTACAAACTAATCAATCGAAAAACGAAACAATAGCAATAATAAACGACGAAAGCAATAAATCCCAAGTAAGCGCAATTATTTTGTCAAATCGAGAAGAACAAATTGAAGTCCCACAAGTTGATAGTAATTGTAACGGCGGCAGTATAACAGATTTAAATTTAGAAATCACTGATGAACCAGAAGCATCAAAAGGAATCCGGAAAAACAAACTTACAAAAACAATCTCGGCAAATTCTGAGTTATCCTACAAATCGATACACAATTCTGATGTAGAGAGCAATGCAAGCGATACTTTTTACGACGCCGATGACCAGGAAAGTGCAAATAGTAATGAATATTACGACGAACAATTATTGGAAGAGCAGGAGGGAGAAAGGGTGAAGGTACATGATGAATTAATTTCTCAACCAGTTACAAACGGCATTATTGAATGTGTAAATGAGCAAGCAAGAAATGAAGTTTTTGAAAAAATTAGTATTGACGATTCAATGAGCAACGCTCAAATTGAAGTTTTCGACGAAATTAAACCAACAAAAGTAAGTATAGAAAGTGAGCAAGAAGAAGAGGTAAGGAGTTTGCCGGAAAGCATGGATAGCTTTGCAATACAAGAAAATTTTGAGACAATTAGTAATTTTAGTATAGAATCAAAACATTCCGGTATAGCTGCTGTTGAAAACTCTCCGAATGAGACAACAGAAAGCGTTCAAACGGCGCAAGTTGACGACGATACCTCACACGAAATTGATATTAAATTTCAGATAAGTGAAAAATTATCTCAAGTGGAAAACGAAAAAACTGAGATCGAAATTGAAAATTACTTGTCAATCGAAAGAGAATCGGAAAATCAACTTGATGAAAGCACGGCAGAAATAGCAGCCGTTAGTAACGAAATTACAAAAGTTACAGAAGAAAACAGTGAAAATTTAAACCTTGAACAAACTACAGTCGAAAATACTAATAAATCGATAGATGAAAGTTTTTCAAATCATACGTTACACGAAACCTTCAATATTATCGAATCGAATGACACTTTGTTAAATAATTCAGAAGTTAAAAATGTAGCGTCAAGTGAAACCATGAATTTCGAAAATTCCGACGAAATAAAACTTAGCCTAAATAACGATATCGACGAAGAGGTTGAAATAATAATTTCTCAAATAAACACGGTTATCGAAGAACTAAATTATTTAAAAGAGCAAATCGATAACCTAACGTCCGAGATGCACGAAGAACATAACATTTCGAAAATGTATCAAACCTTAATTAAGCTGATGAGAAACGTCAACGCCATCAAATATGCAGACTTTAATGAAAAAATTATAAATCTTCAGCACGAAGCTGTAGATAAAATTCACGATTGTTTAACAAAATTAAAATCTGTTCAAGCTGCTATAAAATAAATTTAACTAAAGGCGGATATACACTTGGTTTTTTCTATATTCGGACGTGCTCGTTCACGCTTGTGGTAAACACGGTTGCATACGTGTACGGCTAAAGGTTTGTAGTCACCCTAAGGGTAAACCACATATTTATAAAAGCTAATCAAGTGTATCCTGTGGAAACTCAACGAGTTTTAGTCTGAAAATTGACCGTACTTGAAAATTTACTATTAATTTAGCGCCTAATGGGGTTGATAATTAAAAATTAATTTACGTTTTCCTCGTTAAGGCATTTTACTTCAATGTAAGTAATGGTTTTTTTATACGATTACTACTACCTATGTACCTACTTTAATTATATATCTTTAAGTGTTATTAAAATTTGAAGATAATTAAAAACAATTCCACTTGCTCTTTTTATAGAAATGTGTAATGTAATTTATTTGTAATTGAGTACTTTTAGAATTTTGTATAATAAAAGTGAAAATTTTAATTTTTTTTATTTTATCTTAAAAATGTAGAGCAAATCATTGAGTGAGGCTGAAGGCACTTGTGTACCTACACATTTTGCGTAACTAACGAATCGTTAAAAATGTATGTTACCGCTAAATTAAAACGGTATGATTAATTGTAAAACTTTTTAAAAAATACTACGGCCTCTTATATACACACAATAAAAGTTTTGCTGTTATTTCGACATTCTACTAAAAGTTTTTACATTTATGCTCATTAAAATGTGTTTAACCGTTCGGCATAAAATCTTAACAAAAGTCGAGAAGTTTCGAGAAATTTTAAATAAATATAAAAAGGCACTTAAAAACTTTCAAATGATATGCAAAATAATGGTTTAACTCTCAAAACCAGCATAACATTTAATTTCTATTATTAAGTTGAAATAGAAATGACGTCAGTATGTATGTTGCTTGGAGTAAAACAGAAAGTGTCCGTTTACAATCTCGAGACTCTGGTTTACTTCCAGGACTAATTTTATATCTGCCCTAATTTTAGCTGTGGGACCAATGTTGGTTTCGAAACTAATTGTCAAAGTTTTTTTGGTTTGCAAACTTTTCGTACCAAGTCTGCCAGATAAAAAGTACAAAAAGCGCTTTTGTTCCAAATAAAACAAAATATTTTATTTTCAATTGTGCATTTTTTCATTTTGCTTGTGGTATTTGCAAAACATTAATAATTTAATTAATTCAGTGTAACGGTTAATAAGTACCTAACGATAAGTTTTATTTGGCATATGCAAATTTATGTAAGCACCGTAATCATAACACTTTTAAACATTAATGTTATCTAAAATTAAATAAACCGTATCGTGCGATAATGGCTTATATGATAAGCTAAACCTGCGAACAAGTTTATTGTGTTTTCGTATATTGTACACTTCGAAATGAAATTTTAACTCGAACGGGTAAGAAAGTGATGTTCAGTCTTTTTGTTTCTACAATTCTGGAATTTTAGCTCAAAATGGGAGGAACTTTGCAATCCAAGACGTATAAAGTCGAGAAGGAACACAAAAAGTCAGGAAGCGAACTAAAGTCCAAGTCTATAGAGAAAAAAGTTGATAAAGAATTTAGTGACTTAAGGGAAAGCATCAAAAGAGATATATACGATGCGAAGCAAATACAAGAAGATACATTGAAAAGTAATCACATTTTCGATAAGATAAAATTAGAGAATAAATTATCGGACGACGAAAATGCTATCAAAAATGAAGATAAAGTACCAAATGGATCTGAACAAGAAACCGAAAGTCGAGAAAACCAATTCGAACCAGCCGAATCTAGTACTCAAAACGAAGAGAAAATTGTAGAAGGTCCAGACGATATTAAGCTGCCTCGCACGCTTCAAAATTTATTGCTGGAAGTAAACGCCGAAGTTTGTATCGAAAATGATACGTGTAAGCCAAAAAGTCTAGTTCCTGAAAACAAACCCGAAGAAAACGAAACTACTGCAGAGGTGAAAATTGCCGAAGTGCAAAATGAGAAAAAGGATATCGAACTGGACGACATAACCGCAACCGTTGAACTAGATAATGTGCAATTTGAAAATGAAATCGAAGAAAATTTCGATGCAGTAGTAGAAAATGAAGAAAAAAAAATTGAGTTACTGCAGGATCAATGTAATTCCGAAAATTTTGATGTTGTAGCAGTAAAGGAAGAAAAAATTGAGTCACCGCAGGATCAGTGTAATTCAGAAACTAACGAAGAAAATATTTTTGAACCTCAAGAACAGAATATAGCATCAAAAACTGAAAAAGCAAACGAAAATGATTCTTTAGATAAAATTGAAATAATTACCGAGGCAACTCCTTCAAACGAAACAAATTTAAATAAAAAAAATTTGCATGTTACCATAAAAGAAAATTACAATGAAAACCCTTCTATTTCGACATCTAACGAATCGTGTAAAATATTAAACCAAGTTACATCTTCCGAAATAAAGGAAAATAGAAATATTGATTTAGCGAACATGGACGAAATAAATAAAATTACCACAACGTCGTCAGTGGATTGTGAAATTAATAATGAAAATCTAAATCGCAAAATTGGTAACGAAGAGGAATTGCAGACGAAGGATCCGCTTTTAAGTAAAATTTCTGAGATCGAGCGAGAAATTAAAAATTTTTACGATACCGTGGAAGGAAAAGGTGAGAGTTACGTCTTGACACTTCGGGAATTGTTAATTAGGAGTATGGTGAAATTGGATAATTTGGAAGTAAATAACGAATTAGCTAGGAGTGAGCGTAAGCGCGTTATTAAATACGCGCAAAGTTGCTTAAATTCGATACAATCGACGAAATGAATTTCCAATTAAAAAGCCAAACAAACACAAAAGTTTAATTAATTAACAATTCAAATAAAGACACCTCTGTTTAATAAACGCAGTGCTTGTAGTGTTATACATACTTAGGCCAAATTAATTGCCACGATCTGTTAATTAGACAAGTAGTTATAATATAGGTTACCTACTTAAAAAATATAATTATAGTAAGTCAACAAATTTTATGTTTATTTAAGATTAAAGAAAACTAAGAGACTGACATTTTCCTTTTTTTTCCATTTTTGCCTATTTAACTTGCGCCAGGTAAAAATATTTGTATGTATCTGTTTCGTGGAAGTTGTGCAATTTTGCCATATTAAGCCCTGGGGTCAACGAATTACAACTTCACAACATATTTAAATAAATTGTCCTAATTAATTTAGGAAAATTACCTCCTGCCATATAATAATTATGCTAATGCGCGTAAAATTTATTGTACCCATTGTAAAAAAGTTTTCAAATGTTTGTACGAGATTTACTACTGTAAAATTTACATCTAAAAAAATAAATTAGTTTAAACATGCAATTATAATTTATTGTGATAAGTTGTTAGTGATGCAGAGGAAAGTCTGTCGGTTGTAAAAAAACATTTTTATCTACAATTACGTGACTGAAAAGCTACACAAAATAACATAAATTTTAGTTGGAAAATTGTTACACTTATCTGCTTTAAGTTTGACATTTTTTTTAAATATCTTAACGGCCGATCTGATTTAAAATAGAAAAAATAGGTCAAGTGTTTTATTTTAGTTTGTATTTCAAAACTTTTCAAAATTCAAATCCAAAAAGATGAATCGATTGTTGAATATTTTTGAATCGGGGATTCCCAACTTTTAATTAAAAATATATAGATAAACTCTTTGGAATGTACACGTCTGTAAAATAATTACAAATCTGGGTGCAAACACTCCAATGCACTTGAAACCACATCGTTTGCTACAATTTTATTTAAAATATTTTATTATTTACATAGGTAGCACCTACTTGGTATATAGCTAATCTGCTATATTCCTTGCGGTAAGCGGGTTAACTTGTGTTAGGATTATATTGGTAATCTGTTAGTCACGCTAGCGGCTTAGATCAGTTGTTGCAATCAAACTGCAATAGATAAAAAAAAAGTTTATACTTTGTTCTACAATTTTTAATTATGTAGCTTTGTGCTCATTTTTACAGTTAGCGTTCTACTTCATAAACAGAACTTTTATTTCCTCACCAACAAGACCTCTGCGTAATTTACCCTCATTCTGTTTATTGCTTGTTTTACTACTTTATTCGATTTTAATTTAAACTTTTTTGCAATTACGGAACAATTTTCATTTCATGGTTGGCAATTTTATGGCTACAAGTTTAACCCTTCCGCATTCGTTATTGTCTTAACAATTAACAATCTAGCAATTTAGTTAAGTCCAACTAAACTAATTAGAAAATTTCCCCAAAATTAATTTTAAGTCCGCAAAGGTTAGATTTTACAAATAAAAACTAAAACAAACTTTCTGGCAGTTTTGTTAAAACCACAACACTTAAGGCATCTCGACAGTAACAGAAACGATGTCCAAATGAAACGCCTTTGCAATTCTAAAAGCATTCCCTGCAGAGTTTTCCGTTTCTTTACAGCTCTACTTTTTGACTTCTTTACGACACGTGATCGTCTACAACTCGAAACTTTGCTTTCGCCTTTCAACATAAAACAAAAATCGACACAAGTTAATAAATAGGAAGAAATGTAGGCTATGCTAAATTCTTTTTTCGGTTTTACAGCAAAAAGATTTTATTATCGCATTTATATCCTGCAATGGTATTGATTAAAGAGATACAAAGGTTCGTTTCGTTTTTTGAATTACAATTTTTCAGCAAGCTTTTAGAAAAACTAATGAAAATCGCCAATAAAAGTAATTGCAAACAATTTCTCTCGCATTGATTTAAGGTTCCCTAAAACTAACGGTACGCTAGAAACAACATCTGCCCGTTATTCCCTTATTACACTTTATTACAAAAGCTGGTGCTTTTGAAAAATTATTTCACAACTATATTATTTGTTAAATACATTAAGTTTAAGAAAAAATTGTTATTTCAAAACATTAAAATGGTTTCAGTCGAGTAATCTATCAGAGATATCAGAGTGCATAGGTACTTCTTTCACAATACATAACATCCAAAGCGTAACACGAAACTATAGGTAAAAGAATGGGTGACTGTAAACTAGGCCCAATTTTAAAAGTAGTAAACTGAACCAAAAGCAAATTTCAGATTAAAGGAAATGGTCAGGGTGAATTTTTTTAATATCATTCTTGAAAAAATATCAAAAACTAACTATAACCTACCGACCTATCTACATCTTCGTGCCCGCTCTACATTTTTTGAGTTTACCATTGGCCCAGTTTACCGTCACCCTGCCATTTCGCTCAAATTTACTTATTTTTAGTATATATAATTTAATCTCCAATAGAAATAGTGGTAAATTTATGGGTGCCGCTACAGCGTGCGATCTATATTATAAGTTTCTCCTATGTGCGGTCTACCACAAAATTTAACCGCCCTTGCAGTGGCTCCAGCGCCCCCCTGGTTACGTCACTAATATTAAACCAAGAATATAATTTCCAACGCATCTGTTATTGGTTCATTCAATTAATTACCCGGGAGCTGTCAGTCAATCCTTACCACGATTAGATGTCTAGATTTTAGGGTAGATCCTAGATTTACCGTTGTTGCATTTGTCAAAACCGATCCTCCGCACTATCCTCTCCGGGCGCTCCGAGTCGCTTTAACAAACGCTGTACTCGCACTAAAATTATTTCCCTAAACCGCTCCTTCTCGGCAAAGTGTGCTACCAGGAAGAAGGTGGATCTCCCTCGATATGGACTTAACGCTGTGATATTCACGACTTGATAATTAATCACACACTGTAATTCCTAAACTATTATTACCTATTAATCCTAAATGAATGAACTAACAAAATAAATAAATTTCTTTAAATTTAGCTTCCTTGAAAATTCATTTACAAAATTTTAGTGAAATCTGTTTTTGGCCCAGTTTATCATTTTTAAAATTTTAGTAAAATTTGCATTTAGCTCAGTTTACCACATTTAGGTATGTTTTTGGCCCAGTTTCCTTACCCCAAAAGAATAAAAAGAATATAACAGATACGCCACCAAGCGCCCACCAACAGAACTAAAACCTCCGATATTGTACTGGTTGTCAAAACAGATAATATGATACCGTAATTATGATACCTATCTAATATAAATGCCGCTTAAACGTTTACTCTTTAGTTATTTTTTTTTAATTATTAGAAGTAAAGTGCGCTACAGAAATAGCGCCTTGAAATGTGAGTGAAGTTTTTTATTTTCGAAAACTAAAAATTTCTGTTTTGCATTGTGTTGTACTCATTTGGTATTGGATTGTATCGTAAAAAATTTTTACATTTCATTTTTTATGCATTAACTTAAAAATAGCGAAAAGCCATGTTTTCGCTGGCCCCCCATTTCAAAATGTTGTATTTATTGTTTTGTATCTCGTTGTATCGTGTTGTATTTACTTTGTATCGCTTGTATTGTTAAAAATTTAAGTCTTAAGTTTAATGCCTAAAGTTTAACTGCCTAAATCGCAAACGAAATCTCGCTTTGGCATGATTATTCATAATTATTGTCAATAGACAAAAAATAGAATTAAATGTATTATCAGTGGCGCAGCCAAGGAGGGCTAGAGAGCTACTTCATTTTTTTTAATAATAATCTTTTTTTAATGATCATAGTCGCTGTTTTACCGTTGCAATAAAAAAATTTTTAAAACAAAAAATTTATTGTGTTTGGCTTTTAATTTCAGGTTGGTAATAGTGGTAACACAATAATTATACTCGAAAATAAGATAACCACGCCCCTTTTTCCAAAAAAATTTTGCCGTTGGCGCAGCTAGCATCCCTTAGCCCCCCCCCCCCATAACAAAATCCTGGCTTCGCCACTGTGTATTATAGGATTATTCCTTTAAAATTTTTAGAATTTCACAGATTTACATATCAGTGTAGTCTTTCTATCACCCAAAAATAAAAAAAAAAAAATTTAATTCAAAACTATTTTAACAAGAAATTGCCACGTGTTGTTAAAGTTTGGCTAAGGACAGTACTATTCTGGAAAAGTGTGGCTTTCTAAACTCCATTTTTCTCCTCTTAGGTTAGTATTCCGTCTAAAAGTTTTTTCAATATTTTCTTTTATTTATATATTTCTTTTATAGTTTTTTTTGTGTTTTTCTTTAATTTGTTTCGTCATTTTAATTTGTAGTTTTAATTTTATATTTATTGTTTTTGTTTTTCTTTCGTAGTTTTTAGGCTTCTATACATCGTATAGAAAGAAGCCTTATGTTCTGGCTCCGTGTCTCTCCGCATGTTTCAAATTTAAGAACTATTCTACTAAGAACTAAGATGTATAGAAGCCTAAGAACTAAGAACTGTCGCAAAAGCGATTTCCACCTTGTTTCTTTGTATTGTAATTTTAATCTGTAATTTAAATCTTACTTTTACTGTTTTTATAACCTTGAAAATGGGACAATAAAGATCTCGAAACATCGGACAATTTTATTTGTTTTTCGTGACTTTTTAATACTTCCTTTTCTCAACTATAATTTCCCAATGCCACAATAAGCAATTTGAGATTTGTGGTTAATACTTTATTATTAGCATTTGTATTTTGAACGGCACTTAATATTTGAAAAAATAGAATATTTTTGCTGTTGTGATTTAGTAAACGATTTGAAATAGCAGATATATTTATGTATGTAAGCCGAAAATTTAGAATTTGCTATGTTCAACATTTTAATTTCGAATTTAATCCAGAAGATAAAACTATATGTATCAAGCTAAGGTTGTGCATATTGCACAAGAAGGAATTCAAGAAATATTTATGAAAAGGGCAGATGATGATAGGGGGGGGGGTAAATACTTATTTTTCTAAGAATTTAGGTATAGTTTTAAATTTTAACAAAATTTAGTGGGTTTTGTTGAGTTTTGTTATGGATTAGGGGGGGGGGTACCCCGCATAGTTAAGAAGTTAAAATAGACATTCTTCCATTCAAGGCGAAGTTTTACGATCGAGGCCGAAAGCCGAGATCGTAAACAGAAGCTGATTTATTTTATTTTGGGTGGGGACGTGCCCTCAGGTGCCCCCTCCTGGCTACGGGCCTAGCTGCTATTTTGCTATTCTATTTGTTTAGAAATCTAAAACCGATAAAGTTCCTCAAAGTTAGTTTTAAATTTTTATAAATAAAATTTAAATTTACTGTCAATTAATAGAAGAATAAAATAGTACGTTAAAACCCATTTCCAAAAGTATTTATTTTATAACAACAAAAAATTCCTGAAATTCATGCATTTTTGATGCCTCTCGATGGTAACCTCCCCTTAACCAGTAGATGAGCCAAGCAGATTCTAGCATACCTTTTAACAAAATTTTCACAACTCAAGTTTATTATTCGTTTAATATTTAATGTAAAAATTAATGGTATTATATTGAAATTATTATTTCAATCGAATAATAAATTAAAATAATTTTTCCATTCCCAATTAAATGATTTTTAGTTTCTGATTTTTGATGATTAATTTATTAATCAAAGCAGCACTAATTTGACTAGCAAAAGTTGCACATGCCAGTAAGATAATTTTCAATTTATGGTTCAAATGCAGGAGGTGTTATTAGTTAAAAGAGACATAATTCAGTTTCATGCATCGATCTATGTATGTCTTGAACACGTAAACATTGGAAATCCTCAACTCGAAACTCGAGAAAACAAATTAAGCCCATAGTGTGCCGTGTTAGTAGGCGAGGCACGAAAAAATTATGGGTTTACATGCCACGCCGATAAAAGTCACATTGCACGATGGACATTATATGCATAAGGTGTTTTAAAATTTGAATAGTTTTACAAGTCAACTCAATTATAAAGTGAATAAATTATAAAGCAAAATTCCTAGCCTTTCGTGCTTAAATTGTGGATTTTTCTTTATTTGATTTTTGATTACGAATTTGAAAAGCCGGGAGCTGATTACACAAAATTTTCGTTTACATTGTGCGATTCCGACACCATAGTGTTTTATTTATTAAATAACGTTTTCGTCGCTTTGTATTGTATTGTTCTTAAATGTCATCGTTCCAAGAGTTAATTGTACGTCAAAATGTCAGTATAATATGTAAGCAATGCAAACAAGAAAATTGATTTTACATGAAGTGGCACTTTTATTATATGCCTACGACGTACATACATAATAATAAATTTGAAACTATTTTCAATAACTGAAAGCCATCGCATATTACAGCGACTTTGTAACTTTCTTCTTACATCCCATGGGAAAACCCACCAATTTATCACAATAAATGTTAAATATTTAAATTCGAGAAAACCGTTTTATTTGAAATTACCGTATCGATAATGAGCGTTTAATCGTAAATTAAATTTTGTCGCATTTTAAACCAATTTATTAAATGTAATTTTTTTAAATTGTCTAACCAAACCAAAAGTCTATAATAATGAAAAAAAGTTCTACGTTCAAACATATAATTTTTTCTACTTTTCATTATATTTTTATCAACAACACATCAACTGAATGAAAACATTAAACTTACATTAGTCGAGAAACTAATGACGGGGAACGAATACAAATAAAGAAAACTAGGTTGTTTTTAATCTATTAATTTCAAGAAGAGCTTTTTCAAAATTTTCCGAAAAGCTAAAAATAAACCTAAACGTTTTTCTGGGTTCTTAATGTGACGCATAAGTGGCGTCGAAATTCTAAAGAGACATTAAGTACTCAGTTTTCATCTTCCCAAGTGAAATTCAAACAAAAGATGCCTCGGGGAATTTTCACAACTGCCACGTGTTTTCACTTCACGATAATTTCTATTAGGTACCTATAATAGGTGCATTAAATTAATGCTGCGTGGATAAATGTAATGTCCTACTACCTATACGTTCGTTAACTTATTAGTAACTCTCATCTCAAAATATAAAAAGGGTTTTTCGAGTAATTCACAGAAACATTCTATCGCTACTTTTATTTTATTTATCAGAAAGTTGAAGTAGTAATCGCTTGAAGCAAAGTAATTACTACGATGAATCAAAATTATGTGACGTAACTTCGCCAGTTGTTCCTAAGTGTTTCAACTTATTTTTATTAAATTTGTAACTTCGACAACTTCTCCTCGAGTTTTGATAAATGTATTATGCAAATCAGCCCTAAAAAGGGTAAATCCTCTACAACAAAATAGAAGGATTCCACGACATATATACTATACAGCTCGGAGTTTTGTGATAACTTAAGGATTTTCAAAATCAGGTCAATAACTTGCAGTGAAAATCCCAGACCTGAATCAATGTCAAACGCTTGAAAAAGCAATCAAGGGTTTTTCATGTATCACATTTCAAGGGAAAGCTACTTTCCCAATTACAGAACGGATTAAATATTAAGCACGTTGCAGGATTTAAGGATAATTTTTCCATATCGTAACGTAATTTTTTATTTTGCAAAATAAGACATCGACATTTTCGCGGTAATGCGCTAGCTCAAGGCGATAAAAAGCTAATAACATTTTATAAAGCCACCAAGTTTTATTTAAATTTTATAAAACACCTTGTATAGTAAGAAGCTTTTCGAGGACAAATGCAAATTGCGAACCTTATTTCGTGATGATAAAGGAAATGCAGTTGCATTTATTTTATTTCAAAAAAGCAACGTTGAATTCAATGCTCAATATTATTTAAAATTCTATTTTTGAATCTGACGATGTCGGTGTTTTTCATATACCTTCGTGACGAATATTCAATCGTGCCTATCTCTAAATACTCCTCTGCAATTATGATGCTCATGGTCGCTGTATCCGGTAGAATGCCTATGAATCGATCCTTAACGCTTTCTCATTAATTTTCAACCCTACGAAATCCACTTTCCTATGTCAGGTCACAGTACAGAAACAACGACAGTCGTTTTGTAGGAGAGTTGTGCATAAACTAGACTTTAGGTCCAATAACATCTGAATATTATCGTTTCTTAGATCTATTACTAACATAATGTGACGTAATCGTCTTCATTTAATATTTAGACTGTTAATAATTTTCATTTGCCATGTTTTGATATTATCATACGGAGCCTTTTGTATTATTACACTTTCTAAACCAATCATGGGAGAAATTGATTAATCATATTATTATCAGCTTGTCATCATAATTTATTATTTTGTTAGCAAATCTGATAATTCACAATGGCTTTCGTATAATTTTGTTCCAGAATATTATTAATATGTAGTTTTATTTTGGAATAATGCTTAAAAAAACTCCACTCTATTAACATTAGTAAAATAGAAAATTGTAACAGGTTTATAAAGTGTATTCTTTCGCAATATGATTTTACAAAAATGTAATCTAAATTTCACATTACTGAGGGAGGCTGTTCTTGAAAAGGAGCCAAGCGAAACTTAAAGCATCATTCGGAAGATTTCACAAAACAAATGCAGAATTATGTTAAGTGAGAAAATGATCAATGACAAGTTTAATAAATTAACAAATTAATCCTTATTGAATAATTTAATGAAATGGCTGCAAGCAAGAATATAGACACTAATTAGATAATTTACTAAACATACTGTTTCTTGACAATTAATTGGCAAAATGATAACAATTTATTAACGATGCTGTATTTCATGGAAGTCGAACAAAACAAATTATTAAAAAAAATAATTTGAAAAGCATATTTTGGCTTGAGAAATAAATAGTAAAAAGATTTTCTATAGTGGAGAGGGTAAATTATCACTGCAACATAATTAACGCTTTTTTGTATTAGTTCATTGTAATGTGCACGAACGAATTCGAGTTTGAATGCAACAAAATTCTTTTCGTTGGCACGAAGAGAAATTTACACTGAAAATTACAAAATTTGGATCGGTGAATGTAATCACAAAAATTTTAATTCAATTTGTTTGTATAATTTTGTGCACATTTTGCCTAACAAGCGTTTGGAAGCTCTAAATTCATTACAAAAGTGGTAATGTAAATTTAATAACAATGACTTTTGGTCTTGGTGGTCACAACATAATTAAAATTTTACGCTTAAATTAACCAAAATACGGCAGCGAGCGTAAAAATATAGCTTTTAAGTTACATAGTTTAATTAAACGTTGTTGGAAAGCTGAACCAAAAATTAGTCTAATTTAGCAGCATTCGATCAGGAAGTACAACTTAGTAATTAAGGTTCTCTAATTTGGTGTGTTTGTGTTTCAATTTGAAAATTGCAGAAGTTTGAGAACTTTTTTTTTTAATTTAGCCAATCTGAATTAGCACTTAAACTGTTACAATAATAAAAGTTGGTCGCTTTTTTCGAAATAAATATTTTTGAAGTGTTGACATACAATGAATAAACTTTCCTCGTTTTCAATTTCCACCAGCTTTATCGCAACATTTTAAAACTGGCTGAGAAAATAAAACTCGATCAAAAAATTTCGTTTATTCATGCATGAACTTGTTTAGATTCGGATTTTTAAAAGCAATACGTTAGTTCAACTTTTTGTAATCCTAATTCTCAAGAGTACATCGTGTATTAGTTTACATTAGATTATGTTAATTTAAATTGCATTGCAAATGTAATTTAAAATATACAAACTTGAAATATGGAAAAAAACACATCACAATTTTTTTAATACTATGTCATATTTAGTAGACACTTATTTTAAGCTCCCACTTTATTAAATAAACATAATATTAATCGTCGTTTCGTCGTGCGTGTTACATATTTCTGAAATTATGTATACCCAGGGAATGATCTATGATGGTGGAATAGCGTACATAATTTATCAAGATTGATATAACCCAGGATGCTAATTCCAGACAAATTATTAACCAAATATATGATTATGTAGCTTCATACATCAATATTTAATTTTTTATGGCACCCAAATGAATATAAAGCAGGAATTACGACATGCCAAGGATTGAAGATGTCACCAAGAGTAGAAACTGGTCTTACAAAAAATAATACAATTACACCAATAACAGTAAGAAAATATTACGTTTTTATTTTTCACCGTAAAACTTAATAGAAGATACGATTTTTTATGTTTTTGTAGAGAATTGCCTAAAAAGAAATAAAGTAGTTTGTAAAGTGCTTTCGGTGTAAGGCAACAACAAGATTAATGATGGTCATATAGAACAGGGTTTGTTTAAAACATATTCTATGTGTATTATTTATTCTGTTCAGGAAATAATAAAATATAAATATATAATTATCTTGTTATTTTCTTAATTATTTATATTATTCAATATGTACCTAATTTAACGTTCCTTTCACAAATTAATATTAATAATGTGATATATATCAAGACAGAATAAAACCATCTGAAAGAAACAAGATGCCATTACTGAAATTTTATGAAAAATTTCATATTTTATTGTTAATTATATTTAGATGCAATATTTATTGCAAAGATAATGAAAAAGAGATAAAAATAAGTACAAAATTTAAAACCGCAATTTAGTAACATCTTTTCCAAATTTATAATTAATGCTACAACAAAGTACATTTTATATTTTGAAATTAATTGTTCTCGAAACCATTGTGAACTTAAGTGATATATTATGGTCAGCAGTCAACCGTACCGCGACATACAAATATTAGAAACCAAGAATTTTCCAAAAAAATTAAAATCGATGCAAATCAATGCAAGGTAACAAAGTATAACTATTAAACAAACACACTTTTCTCGAAATAATTTTATTTTAATCTTGGCTAATTAGTCTTCATCAGGAATCGTAAAATATTACAAAACAACAAACCAAATGCATAATTAAAAAATAGTTGACAATTGCTTGATGACGGTTAAGTAATCAAAACTAGTTTAAGATTGAAATAAAAATAATTCCATAAAATGTTTTTATGTAAAATTTATATTTTTTTACTTTGAGATTCTGTCAATTGACCAGATCAATTCATAAATCCACAACGTGTCCGAGATTCAAATCCAGAATTTCCGCTCTGTAACTCAACCAGCGATCACACCAATCCACCGTTGTGGTTGTTTAAGTATACTTAAAACAGTCTAAGGAAGAGCTTTACTAAATTAAAACGTAACAAGTTAGTTACGAAACATACAAAATGTAAAGATAATCATATTACGCCAATAACCCAGCCCAAACCAATCTAACAAAAACTTTTAAGCAGCTCTGACAGGATTGAACCAAGTCGACAAAACTAACGTACAAACAACATTAAACAAACTGCATCTTACCTTCTTACTGTTTGAAGTGCAAAACAAGAACTGCTCCATCCCAAGAACTTTACTAGTAGTTACGAGTTCATATTACCAGCTTATCTTCTTGAGTTCAATTATTTTTCAGGCTAATTTTCGTTAAATTTTCCCTAAACAAGCCCTGAATCTCAAAAAAATATTTTACAACAAATAATACAATTAGATGCAAAATATAAAAGAAGAGCACTTCCGCACCGGGATGTCTAGTGAAATTAAATTTCGCATCCAATTTAATTTTTCAAAAAAGAAACTAAGCATGCAATTGAGTTCTGCTTTTCAATTACGTTAAATAGTTTTATCTCGTCACATTTTTAATTAAAATAAACTTTTTTGAATTACAAGGCATGAAAGGCATGCGATCTTTATAAAACTGACTTGGTATTCATGAAACTCAATATATTATAGCTATAAATAATAATTTTTTAACATACAACTGCTGAGCTATAATGTCGAGAACTTCGTATTTTAAAATATTATTATAAGTAAAAATTATACAATAATATAATATTGAAGATATCGAATTTAATTTGAAAAATTGTAATTAAAATTCAAAGCGAAGACGTGGAAATAAATTTATCGTCAGCGTAGTTATGTTTTGAATTGGTGTTCTCATTTGTATTGAAATTTATTTTCTATTAAATTAAATTAATTCAAAAACTAAATTTAAAAAAATATCGCGCCCAACGAGGAGCCCCACAAGAACTAAACTCACCTCTGAAGATTGATTGTTGAACACTGAAAAATTTAACCCTGGAATAAAAATATTCATGAAAATGATGGGACTTTTGGCTCAAATGAGAAAAATAATTAATGAAAACCAAGAAAGAATATAGACATTAAATTTGAAGAAATAAATCAAAAATCTAGCATTCAATTTATTACTCTGCTGGAACACGGAACAACCTTTTGTTTGGTTTTTAATTTGATTTTCCCATAGACAAATTTCAAATTATAATAATTATTATTTTAATAAATTTTCCAATATAAAATCAAATTACAAACTTTTCAGTTTGTAACTTTTTTTGACTTATTTTTTAATTTTTAATTTATCTCCAACAACAGCTGTATTCATAAAAATATTGTAAAACGCTCTCTAAACCTATTTTTAGGTTTTTTTAACTTTTAACTTTTGTTCATTCATAAACGGTTTCTAAACCTATTCTAACTATAATGGTCTTAAAATACCGATTCTAGTGAATTTGGTGTAATTGAGTTGGTGGCTTTGAATTATATGAACTACTAACTGAATAAGTGAACTAAAGTATAACCTAAAAGTAGTTTTATTGTATGTACAGCACGGGTAGGCAACACCTGTATAAAATTTGTGGCGACACGCCACCTGGTGTTACATTTTGTATATTTGAATTTTTTGAATATTTCTATTTAGAAGGTTGTAGCAACAACTAAATGTGTTTTCATTTTTTATATACAGTGTCAACTTTTCTTAAAATAGGTTTAAAATTGGTTTAAAGAAGGCACCATCCATTTTTAAATAATGTCAAGTTAAAATACTGTTAGCGAAGGTTTGTTAAGCTAAAATACGTTTATGAATAGTGTTTTTTGACGTTTACGCTAAAATAAGTTTAGATAGTGTTTTAAGTCTATTCTAAATTTCTATGAATACGGCTGTTAAAATCTCCAATTATAATTTTCTTTTTTTTCTTAATTTTTCAATTAATTTTCAATATTTAATAATATTGTTGTGTTCGTATCATACGACAAAGATGGGTAGCTAATAAAGATATAAAGAACTGACTTGCAACCTGAGGAACAATAATGGCAGGGCTGTACCAGTTTATTTACTTTGCCATTTTATTTCATTTTGTTCCATATTTATTTGTTCGTTTTTGTGTTATATTGTTACTTTGTTTAATTTAAGTTGTTGGTATTTTTGATATTTATGCTGATATTTAGAAAGTTTAATTTGTACCATTTTTTTTATACTGTTATATTTTTGGGGCTCACTAAATGATGTCGGTCAAGGCAAGCAGACAAAAAGCAACATGCAGAAAATTTGATTTTAATAAAAACAAATCTAGATAAAATAAAAAATAAACGAAGGAAGACCAGGACCAATAAAAAAAGAACACCTTAGTAAAGGAAACCAAGGCGAGGAAAATAACATGGAGGATGAGGAGTTAGTTGAATTTCGAGAGCCGACGAGACAAGTCGAATTTGTGAATTTAAATTAGAAATTGGACAACTGTTTGTAGAATTATATTGTGAAGGTGTTAAGAAGATTAAGGAGATTTCTCAACCTAAATAAATTGGACAACTGTTTGAAGAATTATGTGTTTGGCCGACGAGTTTACGTGAGTCCTGCCATTTGTTTATTTATTGTTGTGTACAGGTTGCAAATAAATTTTTATTCTATTTGTCAGTTTTTTATTTTTTTGAATGCGACAATTTCAAACGATCAATAGTTCAAACAAACGATCCATAGTTCAGAGTAAGAGACTCAAAGAGCACTACAATATGTATAAACCGGTTCCGGACGTTTATTATTTTCTGATCTAAGAATAAATTTGTAATTTTTATTTCTATACTTCTGTTTATCTTCTAATAACTGTTTTAGGTAAATTTTAATTTTATTTATTTATGTTTTGGAAAAATATATATGCACAAAATTGTCAAAAGCCTTATGCTATATCCCCGTGTCCGTTCGTCCATCCGCATAATTCAAATTCTTAATAATTCATTTGAATATTAACATTATTATCGTTATTTATGAAAGATTCGGGATCAGTTCGGCGGGAGTTCAATTCGATGCAGCCGTTTAAACGCGAGTACGATTCGGCGCAAGTACAAACTCTCTGGGTTTGTAAAGTTTGTAAATCTTCCAACATTGAAACTGAAGAAATACAGAGACGCGGAGAGAAGAATCGCAACACTGGTGAAGGATGATAACTGTGATATCATCGATTTTTTATGCAGATATATGTTTTTTTTTTATAGTTGGAAGTCTTGATTTTTTTATTTATTTAATAAAATTTTTTGTTTTTGCCTTTTCGCCCTTTTTGCCGCTTTGCATTTCGCCGCCTTCTCATTTTGTTTGATGTCTAGATTTTAGGGTAAATCCGAGATTTGTCGTAGTTGCATTTGTCAAAACCGACACTCTCCCTCCGGTCCCCTCAGCTCCGAGTCGTTTTGAGAAACGCTTTGATTGCTATTCCACTATTCCACCGCTGCCGTTGGCAGGTAGCCTGGTCAGAAATGTAATCTTTAAATTATGTTGAGTCTATAAGTAGTTGTTAACATATATAAGATATAATCATTAAATTTATTAAAGAAATTTTTTCACCCTCCACCCTGAAACGAGTTTCGCCTTTTTCGAGTTCCACCTTTGGCGAGTTCTTTCGGTCTTCAGGGATATCTTTAATTAGTTTAGTTTTTGTCAAAACGGCTCGGAGCACTCGGAGCGGAGGGGACCGGAGCGCATGGTAGCGCAGAGTCGAATTTGACAAAGACAACCATGGCAATACACAGATCCACCATAAAAAATAATTCTGCGGTTTTTAAAATTAAATGCCAACAGTAAGCGCTACCATTTGCAAACTGTTAACTTATTAAATCGACCCATTGTATTCCTACTAATTATACTTCATAAGGTACCCTGACCCAAATCGGTGGAATAGTACACTGCTCTACGTTGACCATTTTGGGGTAGGGGATTAACTTTCAACCATCGGTGGAATAAGGTGCCGTCCTACTCAGCAAAGTGTTCTATCAGGAAAGGGGTGTATCTTCCTCGATGTGGACTTTTTTTGTAATGTTGACTTATGATTTAAATTTTTATTTTTAATTGGTATTACTGTCGGCGATTTATGGGATCAATAAATTAAGCCTCAGGTAGTTTTAAGGGCAGTTAACTCCGCAACCCCGCAACCCCTCGCTTTGCTACATCCCCCTGTGTAGCTCCAACTCGCCAAAGGTGCTATTCGAAAGAGGTGAAACTCATTTTAGGGTGCATCCGAAATTAACCTAAAACGCACTAAAACAGTCCCCGA
Organism: Cantharis rufa; assembly: GCA_947369205.1. NCBI lineage: Eukaryota > Metazoa > Arthropoda > Insecta > Coleoptera > Cantharidae > Cantharis > Cantharis rufa. Next base: position 17,403,125 of record OX376307.1, on the reverse strand, counting down.
CCAGTTGCAACTCGATGGAATGTGTGCAGTTACTAGCAGGGGTTCTATACGTACGACGTGTACTCGACAAAGTAACGATTGCGTCTGACCGCTAACACTGAGACTATATCGGAACACACGTACGGGCAATAGAACACCTGCGTAGAAACCGTAGTGCGCTTCTTATGGAAAAATATATGTAAAATTTTGATTTTTAAACGCCATTTTCTCGAAAACTAATGGATAATGCTCAAAAAGTTATTTACATAAAATACTCAGAAAATTGTCCTCTTTCTAAGAGTTCGAAGGTTAAAGTTCAATTCGTGGTATCAATTAACTGCCAGTAACCCTAAATTGTAAATTTATTATTAATAAATCAAATTAAAATTAAATTGGCGGCAAAATCGGAAAAAAAAGTGGCGGCAAAATGAAAGGAGGCGATTTTATAGGCTTCGAAATGGAATAGTACTAGGCAGCAAAATGGGGAAAAAAAGTTGCGGCGATTTTATAGGCGGCGAAATGGGGTGATATCAGATTTAGGTATTAGGTAGTAAATTTTCAGGTAAATATTTTTTCAGGTAGTATATAGTCAAAATCTCGTTTCGAACATTAGGCCTTGCTTAGGTAGAAAACTGGCAAAAGCCAATCAGGTTGAAGTATTTTCTTCTAACAAACAAGGATAAAAGAAAATACTTCAATATGATTGGCTCTTGCTAGTTTTCAACCTAAGCAAGACAAGAATCTCTATCTGAACACAGCTTTAGTGGAAAGTATACCGAAAAGGGTTGCAGCAGTAATTGCAGCCAAGGGAAGGTTTAATAAATATTAAAAATAGCTTTAAAAAATAGAAAGCCTAGGTACTGCGGTCATCAGAGTTTATATCTTGCCTAAATTGATCTTATAATATTTTCTATACGACTATCATAGAATGTGGGCATTCTGATTCTATTTTTAAATACAGAATATCTACATTCTTTCTTTTTTTTTATTCTCACACCGATATCGGTGCGAGAATAATTATTCTCACACAGATTAGACCAATTAGAGCAAAGAATAGACTACTATTTGAAGTGACATCTACTACCAAATTTTTGAACTTAATTTATTTACACATCAACAAAAGTCAAGTTTGTCAAATGAGTAAACTTTTTTGCGTGCGATCGATCTGAATTTTTGCACATATTTTCCTACCGATAATTCACAAAAGATGTGTACGAGGGGGGACAATTTTTTGCTCAGTTTTTCGATATCTAGCGCCGTTCTTGAGTTATTGCTGCGTTTCCGCCACACAAACTTGAAGTAGCAATAACTCGAAAACGGCGTTAGATATCGAAAAACTGAGCAAAAATTTCTCCCCCCCCTCGCCTCAACTCCCCTCCTGTGAATTAACGGTAGGAAAGCATGTGCAAAAATTCAGATCGATCGCGCACAAAAATTTTTTTTCATTTTTACAAATTCTAATTACGGTCAAAACTTATACAGCTTATTATTTTAATAGTCGTATAGAAAGTATAGTCTGAAACACGTTTGGAATGGCTATTCCGCACTCGTGAACCGTCACCCTCGCCTATCGGCTCGGGTGACAAACTTTTCCCTCGTGCGGAATATGCCTAATTCCAAACTTGTTTCAGAATATACTATTCCACGGGCTGGAATTAAATGGTATACAGTAGCGGTCATGGAAATTGGGAATTATTCCCGAATTAAAAAAATAGCTTTCTAAGTATGGTATATTCTTAATAATAAAAAATAGAAAAGAGAACAGAAATAGATAAAAAGTTACATTTTTATTTTGAAACTAATAAGCTCAAAATACATTTTTTTTAAATTCTGGGTTTTTCAAACCGGTATCACGAGCAATCACCAGTAGTGATTGTGTTGTAAAAAAAAGAAAATGTGTTATTGAATTTCAAATCAGAAATCTTAGATTTTAGAATTTTAGAAATTAGATTTCTGGTTTGAAACCCATAAGTTCAATAACACATTTTTGTTTGCGCACAATCTCTGGTGTACTGGAGGGTATTCCATACCCCCCTGACCCACCGGTTTGACAACCTAGCTTTGTGTGCGTATTGTGTGCGGTTATTGAAATTTCATTGCGAATTGTTATTTTAATTCGGAAATAATTACCTATGCAATTTCCATGACTGCTATTGTATATGTTTGCAGTAGTTTTCCACTTAAAATTATCGATAATTAGTTAAATTCAATAAATATTTAATTTTAACAAACGGTTTAATCAATTAAACTCACATAGCCGCGTGTAGAACCAATTCACATATAACCAATTAAATTATTAGTACTATACATACAACAAAATTCAATAAAACATTATTAAGATATTATTTAAAAAAACAATGCAATTAATAGTATATTACTGGCCAAGCATAGAAAATGATCCGTTACTGGGCGCGCAGCTATATTAAAAAGTGAGCGTAGCGAGCTTTTTAAAGCTGTAAGCCCAGTAACGGATCATATTTCGAGGCGAGGTGAGTATACTTTTTTATCGGAAAACATAAAATTATCAATTATATCAAATATTAAAAAATATTGTTTAAATTACAAATTGTGACAGATAAGACAAATTTAAACAATGTCATTAGAGCAACCCTCTATGGCGAAGTGCAATAAGCGATTGAATTATAATTAAATCGTTTGGCGATCGCCAGTTCGAATTCAACGTCGGACAAATTTTTATAATAGAATTTTTTTATAATATAAATGAATTGACTTGCAGAAGTAACAGAATCGACCATTAATAAAAACACATTAATGGTCGATTTTACATTATTAGTCGATTTGTGGGCTGACTGGGAATGCTTCGTTTTAGCTGCCGGGTGGACACTCGGAAAGCATCGCTTTCGTTATGTTTTCCGATAAAATTGATTAATCGGTAAAATAAATGACCATAATTTTCAGTTGACTAGTAAATTTTATAATGCGATTTAAAAAAATATTTATAGATTTTTAAAAACTCAAATAGGTTATTTCAGAACGCTTTTCAATTCGGTAAGACGTGATTTATCCGTTGGGAATGATCTATCTATTTGAATGAATGTCCACCAAACACCACCGAAAATATACGACAAATAAATGTCAACTCTAATAGCTAGCGACTAGTAAAAATTCGGACTCAATGGAGCAATAATTCGATTACTATTAGTCCTAGATAGCATCGATCGATTAAATATGTTGTAACTTTATTTAAAAAATTGCAGTTTACTGAGATAATAATGATAGAATAACGATATTTACAGGTAAGGACTAAAAACTTAAAAAGTTGAAAAGAATAATAAAAATAAAAATATTCCCTTGATATATGCAACACTTGCTTTTTCTAGTAGGTACATTATGGAATCCTTCGATACATTACCTGTCATAACTATGATACATAAGACGCCCTTTTAAATCCATCAATTTATGTTATTATGATTCAAGCCATATAGGCTTTCAGAGGCTAAGCTTCTCTTCAGAAACAAAGTACTGCTGCTTTGGTAAAACAAAATATATTATTCTTCCCGTATCGTAAAAGAGCGAAGCACTTTCATACATACATATATTGTCCCAAGAGCGAAAGCTTTATAAAATGTAATGGACTTTTAATTTTTGACTCAAAAGTTTATGATAATTTGATAATGTTGGGGTAAGTACGTTAAGTTTATAAAATTTCAAATCCATTCATTTTCATTAACGAAAATTAAATACGCACTGTTAATATACCTCGAGGCGTCTTTAAAGTTATGCCATAAATTCAGAAATATGCATATAGCATGCTCGATGAAGAATAATAAATTCATAATCCGGTTATTATGGGATTATTTGTTTAAAGATTTAAGAATTTTAAATTTTAAATCATTAATTCTTTCTGGCACAAAACATTTTCAGATTTATATTCAGAAAAATTTTTAATCATAACGAAGAAACCTAGTCTGAACACTACATCCTAGCGGAAACGTCCTGGATATGCAAACGAGACAGTCGTTCTGGAAGAACCACGAAAAACGAAAAAGTGTTTTGTAGGAGTGACAGTTTGCTGTCCACGAGTCTATCCAAATAGTTTAAAAGCCTTCGAGATACATTTGAATTTTTAGATTAAATTTAAAATTACGCTAAGGAAAAAAACACATTATTAATAAATATGTTTAATTTAAACACATTTGACTCAATAAATCATAAACCTCGTTAGATTGTTTTCTCAAGTTTTGTTAGCAAAAATAAAGAATAGAAAAGTTTTGAAAATTTACTCAGGTACCGGAATTCCTATGCATCTGAAAGAATTATCTAGCGCCTGTAGTATCCACATGAAACTAAGTTCCTAGATGTAATATTCTGATATTGCATTTTGTATATAAAATAAACGTCGAATTTATTTATTTAAACAACACGTGTGCTATTCCTACAGTTCTGTTCTTTTAAAAAGACATTTAAAGAATATCAAGATGCTTGAGAATTGAACATCAACATTATTATGAGAGTAATAAAAACAACAGTAAGTGTTACGATCGTCAAGTGAATAGTTTATTTTTATTCTTTCACGAGCAACCCCCATACGAGCATTGAGTGATAGAATAAACGTGTAAAAAAAAGTACTAACAACGCAAATATTGCTCACATATAATAAAAGATTGTTATTTTAAACCGTCCTGTATCATTCGGGGTTACCATTATTTATATCGAAAACGGTTACGTATTGTTAAACTAATTCCCCTTGCTAAATCTAAAACAAACGGGATAACAATATAAATCCACATTAATTAAAAGATAATCAATTTTTATTCAGAAGGTTGTTCAACCGACGACGGCGGTGCCACAAAAACGTTAGGATTTTTTTGTCCCATCAGGCGAAACTTTAAGTGATAATACTTTTCTAATAATTTATCACAATAACGATAAGCTGTTAAGCCATCTAAGTTTCGGGACAATTTTTTGTCCATTTGGAAAACAAGGACTACGAAATGTAATCGTTATGGATGATTAATGATCAAACGAAGATCATTGAACTTGATTATGAAAATAATTTGCTTTTTCCAAATTAACTCAACGTCTGTTACGAACAAATTAATTAGACCGAAATTTGCTATTGATAACGACTTCAATAGGCACGAAAACATATTTTGATAATACGAAACCTTTAACGCAGAATTTTTTGATTTTTAATAAAAATTGATATTATGGCAGTAATAATAGTATAATAACGTGGAGCAAAGCAGCCACAAAATAAAGCACCCATTTAAGCTTTTCAACTTTCAAGATTGCTTTTTTTATGAAATTAATATAAAAAAGCTATTCTAATAAAAATGTAATTTAAATTAAAATTTTATTTTATGGGAGTTGTAAACAAAAAATACGGTGTTGTGCGAGAGATTTTTAAATAATATTAAATTTTTATATCCGTGTATAGCATTAAATGAAAGCGCAACCATTATTATATTAAATTCTTTAAGGAATTTTAAATCTTGCAAATTATGGTCAAATCTCAGATGAATGTTTGTCTGTTTGTTATTGTCCTCCATTTTCTTCTAGGCCATTTGACCGATTTGAACCAAATTTTGTAAACTAGCTCACTAGGACTTGGGTTAGGTTTCTGTGCAAAAATATTTTAAAAAATTTGAGAAGAAAAAGAGATCCCATTAAATTTACATAATACAATACAAATCGCAAAATGTCGTCAACAAGTGGCGAGCAACAATAGCAAAATTAAACAAAACTGCCTCCCACTTCTAAAATGTGACGAATTCAAAAAATACCCAATATTGTTATTGAAGGACAGCTCTCAATTGATTGATCATCAAGCAAAATACTTAGCTACTTAAGCTTAAGTCGCTCACTATATTGGTAGATATTTATATTGAACCAAATATAAACAAAAACATTTCGATTCCCGTTTCACCGGAACGTACCTCAAGCATGCAAAAATGGCATTACGAGCTTCACAAACAAACTCGCAGCGGGAATCAAGATTGAAAAACTCTTCTGCGCGATCCAGACAAACACTGGCAAGAGAGGCTCCTCTGAAGCTTAGAACTGTTAAACCATTAGAATTTTCAAAATATTAAAAAGTCGATTTTAGAATGTGAGATCTGTTAAAAAAATACTTCTTACACACATGCAGATGGTTTAGTCATCATATTAACTGTAAAGACTACAAAGAAATTTATTATCATCTGATCGACGACTATGCAGCTCATGCAGCTACTGAAACCTCCGCATGAATATATGCTCCTATCAATTTAATGCGTTATTGTAATATTTTTACCAGCGGCTGCTCGTCAGAAGAGGCAAAAGAGGTTTAGCCTCCCCTTAAATTCTGGACTATTAATTAAACTATCAAAATTTTCAAAAATGTAAAAAAGTCGATTTTGATTGTAAGAGCTATCAAAAGATAAATACTTCTTCCACAAAACTTATTCAAAAAATAAAGTGAAGCTACCGCAGAAGCAGAATCGTCGGCCTAGAACAGATAATGTAGCCATTACATGGAACGCAAAGTGTAACTGTGCTACCTCATCAGTATCGTAACCAGGCAATGATACGCACATGCAAAATTAAATGAGGCTACCCTCATTTTCTTGTAACTTTGTTTTTTTTGCTTTTTGGTCTACAAAATCAGCGGCGTTCACTGCTTTGTGCTTTATTTGCCCTTTGAGCCTCTTTGGCTCTCCTTCTGATTTGCTTCCGAGGCAACCGGATAAGTCGCTCCACCTTAGTTACACGGCACTGCTACTGATGATTTTAAGATTACTTCAAAGAAATTATTCCGCAGTAACTATACATCAACTGAAATCCCCGCATAACTACATAAATATATGCCGCTATCGACTTAATGTGGTATTACAATATTATCAGGCTAGAGTATAATAGGAACACACTTCCTTGTTGTTTACGTTGTTACGTTGTTACGTTGTTTACGTTACGTATACGTAACGTCAATCTCTTTGTAAATCGTGCGCTTTGGTATACCTATATACAGTAGAATCCGAATAGTACGACTTCGTTTATAACGACCGACCGCTTTTAACGACGTAAGTGCAACCTCAAGTTTGGTTTTCATATAACGTTTTCAAATACAATTTCAAACCGTTTTGTGCGTCGTCTGGTTAGTACGAGGTAATATCGCCGGTTCCTTGACCGTCGCTATTATAACCGGATTCTACTGTAAATAGTATCAAAAGAGTTACTTCTTTCAAATTTAAATATAAGTTGCGATGGAACCGATGGAAAGAATCGCTGAGGAAATCTGGTATACAAGTGAAGGGAAATCTTAGAGAATTTTAGAAAATTTGGGAAAATGTCAGAAAATCATAGTAAATCCAAGGAAATGTTGCGAAATCCTAAAAATCTTAAGAAATTCTAAGAAATTCAAAGAATATTTAGATTTAGATTAAAGAAATTTATATTTTATGTAAATGATCCGCCACTGCCCTTAACGTAGTTGAGCGGCAGCCTCTTTTGTAAATCGTATGTTTTGGTATACTGGTAAAAAATTAGAGTGGGTGGGGTTACACTATACTTTATGATTAATCTCCTCAAATAAAAGAGCCACGAGCCGCCACTGGTACGTTGATTCTTCAATGAAATCCTTTCTGATAATAATACAGTAAGAGTGATAATTATGACAATCTCGCTAAAAGTTTTCGTTTTACCGATACACTATCTAAAGGTCATTTTGACGTATATCAAATTCTGACATCACCACCTTCTGAGAGCCAGTTAAGGGAGCGTTCATAAACTACGTGGTTTGGTCAAGGGGGGAGAGGGGTTAGGTAGAATGCTACGCAGGGCTACGTGAGGGTACGGGGGGAGTTATAGTCAAGCTACGTAGTTTTCTTCATTTATTATGAAAGCAATTTGCAGAATATAAGCGACAACATAATATGGATATTTATTTCCGTATTTGGATTTTTTTTATTATTTATGTCACTATTATACGACTAGGCGAAAAAATAATTTTAATTTTGTATTATTAAAGTGAATATTAGCGCATCTTTAATTATTCTAGTGTTCTTTAAAGTGTCACTTCAAGTTTCAAACAATTGATGTGAAATGACCCTGTACAATAATCTTTACGAGGCTTATCGGAAATGTTTTTCCAACGAGTTTTCAAAAGCCAAAATCCAAAATGATGTTAATGAGTTATGGAAATCTTTTAAACAGGACACAACATGTCTTCTGGACTTTATAGGAAAAAAAACTACGTTCCATCTAAAGGGGGGGGAGGGGTATCATTGTAAAAGCTACGTTAAGCTACATGATGGGAGGGAGGGGTTCTAAAGAGATCAAAATCAAACTACGTGGTTTATGAACGCTCCCTAAATAGTGACGTGCAAGGTAGGTATAGTAATGCAACACGCAAACAGCAACTAAAATTGTTCATGTAAACAATTTTGGTTGGCGCGTTAGGTGGATAATACTAATTACCACGAAAATCATCTTAAAGTTCGTAGAGGAGCAGAAAATGAGAAAAAAAAGCACGTGGAATGTTCTGTAATGATGGAAAAGTGGGGGTAAGGTAAACTGGGCCAAATGAAAATTTCACTAAAATTTTGGAAATGAATTTTCAAAGAAGCTAAACTTAAAAAAATTAATTTTTTATGTCAATTCATTCATTTAGGATTAAGGTAATAATCATTTAGGAATTTTAGAGGGTAATTAATTATAAAGCCGTGAATATCACGAAATTTGCCTTTAGCCCAGTTTACCACTTTTAAAATTTTAGTAAAATTGACATATGGCCCAGTTTACCATTTTTAAAATTTTTTTAACATTTTGAAGTTTCTAGCCAATCGATTGAAATATAATTAATAAATTTCTTTTTTAATTTAATTAAAAGACAAATCAAACAGTCATTTTCAAAATCGTTTTAAAACTGGAAACGTAAATGCTAATATTTTTTAACCTTTTGCCTTTGCGGACGAAGCACCGCTACTTTCATTTGCGCATTGAAGGCTTCCTGTCGTTATCCAGACTTATGCCCGTTTTCTTCACCTCGAAATATCTCTTGGGGGAACTGTCAGAGAACTGCCCCCACGAATTGAGCCTCGACACCTGCACTATAGGAAAGAGGACAATTTTCTGTGTATAATAAAAAAAAAATTTGCGGATTATCCATTAGTTTTCGAGAAAACGGCATTTGAAAAATCAAAATTTTACATGCATTTTAGAGAGGGAATTCATTAACACGAAAGTTCTATTGACGGTGCGTGCGTTCTGATATAGTCTTAGTGTTAGCATTAGCAGGCAGACGCGATTGTGACATAGCCGGGTGTACATCGGGTGTATTACGCAGCATTATGCAATAATTTAAAATATAAACGCAGAACTCGTTTTTAAATTAGAATCTCGATTGCCTTGGTTGCGTTCGTCAAAACCGACGCTCCGCTACCTTCCGCTCCGGTCCCCTCCGCTCCGGGCGCTACGCGCCGTTTTGACAAACGCTGACTCGCTAAAAAAATCCCTCTAGGTAGCACAAACTCGCCAAAAGTGCAACTCGAAAGGGGTGAAACTCGTTAGCAACGCTCGATGTGTACCCGACCGGGTCACAATCGCGTCTGACTGCCAACACTAACACTAGAACAATAGAACTCGAGGGCGAATCAATTCCCTATGTAAAATGCATGTAAAATTTTGATTTTCAAATACCGTTTTCTCGAAAACTACTGGATAATCCGCATCGAAGTGCGGTCTCAAAATACTCAGAAAATTGTCCTCTTTCTAATAGATAAAAAAATCAAAGCCCAACGAGTGTTGGCAGTTCTCTGATAGTAACCTCTCTTGGATACGACAAATTAATCAATAACCAATCAGGCAACAGTAAGTCAAATTCTGATTTGTTTCTCTATAGATTCGTATCTGATAAATATCTCGAGGTGAAGAAAATAGGAATTAGCGAAGTACAATAGGATTTTTCAAATCCCTTGAAAAATTTATAATTTAAAATGATTGTTAATTTACTAATAATTGTTTCATTTGACAAGAATTCTATGCTGCAACATGTCAAAAGATAGTTTAGTTTAATCGTATTTATTATTTTTCCATTACTTTTTTAATGAATTTGTATTATTAGTAATAGTTACTATCAAATTAATGATATAATTTTCTTGTTTTCTTTAAAAATTCATTTAATTAAATCTATCTAAATCGAAATACTTCAGACAAAGGCAAAGTATTGCCTCAAGTGAAACCCCTTACAAAGCCCGTAAAAGTACATTTTAAATTGGCACAAATTAAAGAATCCTGCATTATTGCTTTTTTACAGTTTTTTATAACAATTTTCTCACTTTCACATCACAAAAAAACGAATTTACATCGACTCATAGTGAAATCCGAACGCTCCTATTTAACAATGCAAATTGCCAGTTTTGAAGCAGTATTTTGACATATAAAAATCGATTTTACAGTAAAACTTTTTCGACATTTTTTTGTTGAAAATTTCAATGCCTTCAATTTTGTCTATATACATTTTTTCATTTTGCCGCGTCGTTTCTGACTGACAGCGGCTTAAACAAGATTTGGTAAAATATGAAAAACGACAAATTAAAATATGTATATGTCCAAAAATGTAGAGAATAAAATTTACAAGAAAAAACTGCCTATTTGTTTTTTTATTTTGTAGCGCCGCTTCCGAGATATATGTAGATAACAATATTTTTCGTATTTTACCGAGTCTTCTTTAATCATTTGTCAGTCAGAAATGGAGCAGCAAAGTAAAAAAATATATATAAACCAAATTAAAGGCAATGAAATTTTCAACAAAAAACGTCTAATAAGTTTTGCTGTAAAATGGATTTTATATGCCAAAAAATGACTTCAAAACAGGCAACTTGCCTTTCCTTTAAACAAAATTTCGTTGTTTAATAAACAAAGAAAAATATTTAGAAATTTAACTTAAAAAATTAATAACAATAAAATAAATGCTGCAGATTAACATTTAGCAACGACATGAAATTATTTTTCCGAGTGTAACTTGAATAATAAATAATACTGACTGGTGTTTTGAGTAAATGAAGATCTTCATTTTCATTATATTAAAAAAATTCTTGACTATCTTATTAAAGTAAAAGCAAATTATGCTTTCTGGAGAGAACAGCGCGCGGTGGAAAGTTTATAAGTATTGTTCATTTGATGCAAAAAAATCTAATTTAACTTTCAGAAAAATGAGGAAAAATAAATTTTAATTTAATTGAACTTTATCACTACACAAAGTTAATACAAAATTATCCCGTTCTAATTTTACGTTTGTTTACCCTCCAATTAAACGTTCCATCAGAATTACCCACCCTGAACTATATAATACGTTTTAAGCAGCAGTTGAAGAAAAAATAATTGGTAATGAAATTATAAACAAAAGCCAGCATTCTGTTTGTTTATCATTCAAATTAGGTACAAACCGTACTATACAAAGCTTCGTCTGTTGTTCTCCTGTGTCAATGTTGCTATGTCCGCTCATTAGGTAAGACAACAAATGTTTACTTGCCGCAGCATAATAGTACCTATGTACATATGTGTGTGCTTTGATATTTTATATTACAAAATTGCCAAGATTACTTTTCGATTTATATTTATGCTGATTAATTTAATTCCCAAATTAAATTTTCTTCGCTTGCCTAAACCTATAAGATCTAATTTGAAAAACTTTATATCGCCAATCTCGTTTCTTATGAATTTCCACGATTTAGAAATCTCAGTTGTAACAAATACTTTATTTTTTGTATAGGTACCTACATTATTTTTTTAATGCAAAAGAAGGTGGAAGGAACTGACCTAATTTTGTATGTTTATATAAAAAGTTTGGAAATGGAACAATTGTATGTTGAAAAGAACTGATATATCGCCGCAAAATTTCATTTAATATTTTCCAAGATAAAAATTTTCTTCATATATTTAAAATGTCAACCAATTTCCTGAATCTCATAACAATATTTATTTTGCGAATGATTTTTTCACACGCTTTACACTTTCAATTTTATCATACCAAATTCATGTCTGGATTAATAAATAATTGATATAGAAAGTATTTACGAAAAACTGTCAGATTGGCATCGAACTAAAAAAATAGTAGGATTAATTCCTTTTTTTACCTTTTGCAATTGAAAGTTTTCGTAAGTTTACCATTTTATCTTACTTATACCGTCAAATAACTTCATCGGGCTTTATAAGTGCTCCATTGGCTTCCATAAAGTAGGTATTGTTTCAGTTTTCAGGTATTTTCTTAAACCTTACGTAAAATTTCTATTTTAAATTCCCAATTAATTGTATTATTTACACTGTTAATTTATAATGTAAGCCAAACTAATTTTAACTGCTGGTTTAAATATTATACAACTTTTAATCAAAATTCAATTAGAAACATTCCAAAAATTTCTTTCCAGCTTCCTATACATTAATATCCCCTCTCTTTAATTTAAATATTATTTATCGAATTTTTTAGGAATAATAAGGTTTTGAAAAACTTGTACTATCAATTTCAGACAGGAAAGTTGCTATTTCTGGCAAATATGTAGTGTATGAAAAAGTAAGTGCTTTTCCATCCTAGGATAAAAAAGTGATTAACCGGATATAAAAAATTATAGTGCCTAGCCACTTTTTTATTATATTAAAAGTTGTTCTTGTATACTTGTGCATACAGATGCAGTTTTTCAGTAAAGAAAATTGTCTTTCAATCAAGATTTAGTATTCAAAAAACCGCATCCTTAATTTCAATTTTCGTAAAAATTTTGAATGATTTAATAGAATTTTGATTAAAATTGATTCAGATTTTAACCTGCGGTTAAAATTAATTTATTCATTTTGTCAGTTGGGGTTTTGGTTAACTCTATATTCTGCAAAATATGTTAAAACTACTATATGTACATGAAAGTTAAGTTGAAAGTTAATTAAAATGTCAAGTATTTGCTCAAAATATGTAAAAATAAAAGACTTCTGATAATAGTTTATCAGCTTTCGTGACTATCCATTAACTTTGAGATGTTTTCCAATATTCGCTTTGGTGTAACGTTCCTTCGTGCGCAATGCAGTTAAATTATGCAATACTGTATTCGCCCAAGTAATTAATTCAAAATATTTCTTATACCAAATATGGTAATTTTAAGTTTGTATTGCAGTAGAAACAATAGAAAATAATTAAATTTTAACTTATTGCTTTAAGCTCGGAAATTAAATTGTGCAAAAAAGTCTATTTGAATTTTTCAATAAATAAACAGGATTAACCGAAATCGTTATATCGGATTTTCAATAGGATACTGTGAAGTGGAATATTTATGGGAACCCAGCGAATAACTTATTTCAAACTACGTAAGTTGACATTTTAAAGTTTGTCCCTACTTGTTGTGTCCTTATGACAAACGGCGAAAGTCAGTTTTAAGTTAGAAATCGTAGATCAAGATAAAATTTATTTACCCAGATGAAAGTTGGAATAAAGCAAAATTAATTCCGCCGGAATAAATAAAACCACAATATACTTAATTGCCTTTTATAACAAATTATATCAAAACCAAGATTTAATAAAAAGAAACGAAATCCAAATTATATTTGTTTGAGAAAATGTTTTAAATTTAATAATATAATAAAAAAAAGGTTACCAGCTAAGGTACAAATAGTCCATTACACTGTCTTTCAAATTTTGTTCAGTGTCCAACATGCTAAATTGCCTTTAATATAAAAGAAACCCTCTTTGTTCGCATCTTTTATTTGTAACTTAGAAAAGCCTTTCTTTCTCTAAGAAAATGAAACGAATGAAAATTCAAACTTGTGTGTCTAAATCTTAACAAAACCAAATAAATGTTCGGAAATAAAAAAAAATTTTATGAGAACGATAGCGCACGATAAAGCTAATATTAGACTTTTATCAGTAATTGAAAATCGTAATAAAAGCAGACAAGTACGTTAAGGAATTAACGTTATTTAAGTGGATGCAATACTTGTGGAATGCGCCATCCATTAAGTTTACTATAGCAATCGACAAAATACAAATTGGACACAACCCCAACTCAACCTAAACATTAGTAAATTCAATTGGAAATCCATTGCTGTTAACGGATGCTTTATCCTTGTAATACTTTATTTTCGAGCATCTCAATGCGTAGAAACATGTTGTATACAAATTTTGATCGACTTACATTTTTTCCCGTTCTTTCTTCTGAAGTTTCTTCTTAAAGGCCTTCTTCACGCGTAGAAGTAAAAATGCTGCTCTATCTATCGTTAGCGTGGGCTGCTTTTTGTCCTCCATTCCGGTTCACTTTATTTTATTCATTTTAATATTGAAAAAAAAATTAATTCAATTGAAAAACTACTTTACGTCGTTTAAGTGCCAACGCACAGCAAAGTGCATTGACAAGAAATCCATGTTCCGCTATTTTCTGTAATTCCCGTACTCTCTAATCAACGTTGTTAACCTGAAATAAAATAAATTTATTAGAATTTCGTATTACAACTTGCAGATGAATTACATAGAATTTAAAGTTATTTCGCTCGAGAAATTCAGTACTAACATATTTGCTCTCAAACCTGCGATTTGTATTTTTAATTTATCATGTTTCAAATTAATTTAATATTATAGCCATCTGAGGAGCTTATACAAAAAACGAAATATCTGCCACGATTAACTGGGACGAAACACACTGAAGCATAATATTGCTAGCCTACATAAATCGGTCACTTATTGTGCGTTTATTAGTTTAATACCCGAGGAAACATTAAATTTAGTTTTCACATTTTCATATTATTTTAAATAAGCTTACTATTGAAAAGTTCACGAATCTCGGGAGCCAAACCTTTTTGTTATTATTGATTATTGTGCACATTGACAAAAAAAACAAATAAAATTGTTTCTTCCCAATAATTTATTTATTACTAGGTAGATTCTGCTATTTTATTGGCTATTGGTTAAAAGAAAAGCGTTGCATAAAAACGTTGCATATTTTAAAAAATTGGGGAATGGTTGAGTTAGCGGTCATAAAAAATAAATAAAATTGTCCGACTTTTCGAGTTCTTTATTGTCCCATTTTCATAACATCATAACATAAGTAAAAGAAAATATTGAAAGAACTTTTAAAAACTTAACAAGAGGAGAAAATAGAGGTTCTATTTTTGTATTTTTCTTTAATTTGTATTGTCATTTTAATTTGTAATTTTAATTTTATTTTTATTGAATCAAAGTTCTCGTCCGATGGAGGGATACTCAAAAAACCAGGATATTGGGTATGCGGACTCCAAATAAAACTACAAAAGTTTTGGCAGTTTTGGCAGTTGTGTTTTCCGTTATACATATTACTAACTTACATCTAGTTACTGAGGTAAGATTGTTTTTGAGTTTACTATTGTACCGACGTCCTTATTTTGTTATCTTCACAGCCCTGAAGATGAAGGACTAATTATACCTTCGAAACGTCGGCAAAGTAATTTTGTAGTTTTATTTGGAGTCTGCATACCCAATATACTGGTTTTTTGTTTATTTTTATTGTTGCTCTTTTTCTTTCGTAGTTTTTTCTTTTGTATTTTTCTTTAATTTGTATTGTCATTTTAATTATAAATTTTATTTTTATTGTAGACCAGCTCGTGGCTGACCAGAATATCAAAATATGACCTAAGTAAAAAATCGTTTGTTTTCGAGATAAACACTTTTATGAATTTTGTGAAAATCGCCACCTTAAATCAGTGTTTTAAGTGCCACACGTATGATATTCCATATTCTAATAGCTGTATTCATAAAAATATTGTAAAACGCTCTCTAAACCTATTTTAATTAGACGTGTTTTAAGACTTAGAGAGAGTTTTAACTTTTGTACATTCATAAACGGTTTCTAAACCTATTTTAACTATAATGGTGTTAAAATACTGATTCTAGTGAATTTGGTGTAATTGATGAGTTGGTGTCTTCGAATTATATGAACCACTAACTGAATAAGTGATCTACATTATAACCTAAAAGTTGTTTTATTGTATGTATAGCACGGGTAGGCAACTCTTGTATAAAATTTGTGGCGACACGCCACCTGGTGTTACATTTTGTATATTTGAATATTTTGAATATTTCTATTTAGAAGGTTGTAGTAACAACTAAATGTGTCTTCATTTTTTATATAGAGTGTCAACTTTCCTTAAAATAGGTTTAAAATTGGTTTAAAGAAGCACCATCTATTTTTAATAATGTCAAGTTAAAATACTGTTAGCGAAGGTTTGTTAAGCTAAAATACGTTTATGAACAGTGTTTTTTGACGTTTACGCTAAAATAGGTATAGAAATTGTTTTAAGTCTATTCTAAATTTTTATGAATACAGCTGTATTCTAATTTTGGGTACGCAACCCTGAATAGCCCTCTGCTATTAATCACAATTCACAAATTAAAATAAAATTATTAATGCCATAATTTTATTTAAAAAAATGTTAATAAAAACTCATAATAGTATATTATTTAACGAGGAGTTTAAACGGTATATTAAACGCGAGGTAGATCGTATATCACGAGGCACAGCCGAGTGATATACTGCTGCTATCCACACAAGCGTTTAAGAAGCAGTTTAAATTTGCGGAATGAGACGTTTCGCCGTGGCCGTTTCGCCGTCGCCCATTTCGCCGTCGCCCATTTCGCCGTCGCCCATTTCGCCGTGGCCGTTTTGCCGTCGCCCTTTTCGCCGTGGCCGTTTCGCCGTCGCCCATTTCGCCGTCGTTAATTAAAAAATATAGTAAAATCAAAAGTTACAATTAAAGTTTTATTTAATTATATATAAAAAAATAATTTTTTTAAAATAATTATTCAAAATAAGTTACTTCCCGCTTTTCTTTTATTATACTATAATTGTACTGTTCTATTATTTTGTTACCAACTTTAACATTACCAATTAATAATTTAATTGATTGATTCTATAGCTTATATACAGGGTGTCACACTTTTGTTTGAAAATTTTTATTTCTGCTTTTCTAATTTCTAATTTTTCATAGCCACGGCGAAATGGGCGACGGCGAAACGGCCACGGCGAAACGGCCACGGCGAAATGTCCTAGACCGTAAATTTGAGTTTAATATACTATTTTATTTTCGCCTGCAGACTTAATACGGAAATTAAAAAAATTAATGGACAGTAATAAAAAAATTCGTGGTACAAAATAACGGTTAAAAATATAATAATTGTTAGTAGGCAAGTTTTGCGTGTAACAAAGTAATTCAATACACTTATGTTTACTTAGGCAGTATAAACAGAAAGACAAATCTGAGAATATTGGCGACGGCAAGAAGTGACGTAATATTATGTTGATAAAAGTGCATTCGCAAATTGCTAGCAAAGTAATTGCTTTGCGTTGGTATATTAAATCTCAAAGGGGGAAACGTGAAATTATAAGAACTAGGAATATTATTGTCTACTTATCGAGCATACGCGCTACGTGTTAAATTATGTATTGTGCACGCAGGCGAAGATAAATTAAATTTTTTCTATTCGCAAAACTTCAACTCTACTGTAAAAAAAATATACCAAACTAACCTGACAAGCTAATTTAAAAAATTGCTCATCTAGTGTAGTTTTCAAAATGGTATAACATTTTTTAAATGTTAACGATCAAACGTTATTCCTACATTATTTTTTGCTAAGTTTAAAAAAAAAGATATTGCTATTTTACTGCAAAAGATAAATGTAAATTTTTTATTTTAGTAACAAATTATTAAAGTAACAGGTTAAAATTTAAGATTAAAATAGAAAAACGTTAAAAAATTTAAAACCAAATAAAACACATATAAAAATTAATTTAAATAATATAATATAATATTATAATAAATTATATCTATCTATCTATCTACTAATAATAAAAAAAATAAATTAAAAAAATTAAAACGGCATTTTTTGGTCAGTCATGAGCTGGCCTATCGGTCCTTCAAGGGATGACCTTGAGTTCTGGGACACTCTGTAATTCTGTATATATTGTCGTGTTACACAATTTTTCATTGTTTGTGAATAATTATTTTAATTTTCAGTTTTAGGAATTTTTGTAATTTTGTTACTAATTTTTGAATCAACTCGATTTTTCCACTAACAAGTTAAGGTGGCAATAACGAGTTGGGGAAAACACGCTTTTTGCCAAGATCGCCACGGGAAGCGAAATATAAAATGTTAAGTCTCTTTGAAAATTTAATTTTGGAATTTGAGTTTAAGTTGTATTAAGTTAATCAGTTAAGTTGTGTTAAAGTTAACTTAAGTTAAGTTAATTAAATAAAGTGTTAATTTTGAGCGAGTACATTTTTGATTTGTTTAAAATTTGGATTAGTCCCAACATTTAAGCATAGATTTGGAAAATTGGACGAAATTAAATGTTTTGGATGAGTGATAGTTCTAAGACAATTGAACATTAGAAGATAAGGAATCTAATTTGTAAATTAAAATTAACTTCATGGAGAGTCTGTAAATTAAAATTTCACGGCAACGTGGAATAGATTCGATAGCGTTGAGTATGGTCAGTTCATCGTATTGATTTGCAGTTCTATTTTATATTTCACTGGATGTTCAAATGATTTTGGTTGAGATGAAGAAGATATTTTATGAAAAATTGAAAGAAAATCAAGACAAAATAGAGAAAAGGTTAGATATGATGAACAGTATGTGGCACAGTACACACATTACAAAAGGAATGACGGAAGAAGAAGGAAAAAATGATAGAGACTTCCGGTGAAGAAGGTTCACGAGCTGTATGTGGAAGGTCGTAAATATTATTTCGTTTAAAATATAAGAAAATTTATTTAAATTTGGATAATTGAAAAGGTTTAATTGGAAAAATTGGATGAATAATTTTAATAATAATTGGATAATTTACTGTTTGATGGTCAAAAAATGGCAGTTGTGGTGACGTTAAGAGATTAGATGTTTGGATCCATATGCGGGGAGAAAATGATAGTATACATTCTGGATATGCACAAGATTAAACATTTTGAATACCTAGTGGAATCAATTATTGTGAGGTGAGAGTTGTTTTTTTTTTATATAAAAAATATACAGTGTATGATAATATTGGCTCCTGGGGGCAAGTGCCTCCCTCTCCCAGAAGTGTTAAAAAAATTTTTTGAACGTAAATTTGAATATCTAAAGTGAAATAGGATCAAGATATATTTTAAAGTAGGAAAATGGTATATTAAGACACTAATTTTATAAGCGTCGATTTTATCGCACGTAAACCGTGCTACGCGGCTCGTTTTCTAAAGGATAAGTGCGATAAAACATCTTTTAAAACGAGTTTATTTTACTAGTTTTTCTATTTTGCGCTTTATACGCCCTAAAATTTTTTAAAATGTTCGTTTTATTAAGTAAAAGAAAATTAAAATTTTTTTTGTATTTTTGTGATAGCTGACAACAAAAAATTTACAAGTTAGAACAGTGTTTCCCAAATTGAGGTCCGCGGACCCCTAGGGGTCCTCTAAGCGGGAGGTTTTGTGGGGGTCCGCGAACCCCTATATTTTGTATTCATTGTATTTTATTTTTAATTTTTTCAAACATTTCATGTTTTTTAAATAATTTTTTAAATTTTTAATTTTAATTTTTGTAACGAAATTTCTTTCTGGGGGTTTCCATGATACTAGTGTTTAATTTTGGGGGTTCGCAAGTTCGAGACATTTGGGAATAAACACTGGGTTAGAACATCGCATAAAAGAAATAAGAGATTCTATTGGTGAAGAAAAGGCTAAACGGTCTAGCGCTGATGAATATTCATAGAGATACAAATATTGAAAGAAAAATTTTTAGGAAAATTTTTGTAGGAAAAGAACTGAATGGATTGTGGATCAGAAGAACAAATGATGAACTGAAGGAATTGTATAGAGATAGTGGGGTGCGTCAAGATGCAAAGCTTGAGGTGGTTGGGACACTTCACAAGAATGAATGAGACAAGAGTGCCAAAGATAATATGGGAAATGGATTTTGAAGATACCAAGAGAAGGAGGAGACTAAAGAGTTGATGGTTGAGAGAAGTGCAGGAAGATCTCAATAGTATGGGTGTGAGAGATTGGGAACGGAAGGCGAGAGATGCTATAATAAATAATTTTGGGACTAGATAGAAGAAAGGCGCTTAGAGTTTAAATTATAGAGAAAAGTAGCGAACGAGTAACTTTTTTTATGCAATTTTTTTTAAATAAAATTAAATTAAATAAATAAATAAATGAGTTAATTTTACAAAAAAAATTTTAAAAATATTGAAAAAATGACAAAAATTCCCGGAAGGTAAACCCCCGAAAATGTTACTTTTTACAAAAGGCTTTTTACAAGTACTCACTCCCCTCCCCCCGAAATGAAATCGGGTGCCCTGTTAAAAGTAAATCATTCTAACCAGTAATAATCAGTGGCGGCTTGTGGCTGTTTTATTTGATGAAGCTAATCATAAAGTATAGTGTAACAAGGAGCCCCACCCACTCTAATTTTTTCAATTAAAAAAAATTAACTCGGATTATGCTACCAGTATACCAAAGCATATATGCATATGATTCACAAAAGAGCACTAAAGGTACGTTTTGCAAGCGACTGCACTTGCAGTACCGCAGAACTGCTCATATGCAATTTCTGTTATGTGGCTTGCTAGACGATACAATCGAAGCGCAGCAGCTCCCATTACATATTGCACTTGCGACTGACGCCAGCCGTAACTGCACTGCTGCTACTGTTTCTTGCAAAACGTACCTTAACGCGTTAAATTGGTAGCAAAATATATTTATGCGGAGGTTTCAGTAGAGTCTTTGCAGTTCATAATTATGATGACTAAATCATCTGCATGTATGTTCCAGGTAAAAGATATTGCTTCTGCAGTAGCCTTATCTTACTTTTGGATCAGTATCGTGGAAGATGTATCTTTTTTTTGACAGATCTCACGTTCTAAAATTGACTTTTTAATTTTTTTTTAATTTTAATTGTTTAATAGTCCTAAGTTCCCCTTACCCTTACCGTTTTGTTTACATAAATTTATAACTTCACTGTTTTTAATTTTTTAAATAAAGTTAAATGGAAAATTTAATTATTGTGAATTTATAATTAATGATAATATAAATTCTGTTGTTTTTGTGAGTAATTATTATTGGTAAATAAAATTGTTATAAATAGAAAATGTTATCAATACCATTTAAATATTTAATTACATTTTTAGTAAAAATTTTATGTAGGTACTATATTTTCTTTATTAAAAAATCGATTTTACTGTCTGATAAAAGATTTTTAGTTGATTTAAATTTCTGGTTGTTTGCAAAGATAATAATCAATAAAAAAATATTAGTTTAAAACTATTCTATTTTTAATTTTTTACCTAAACAAACATAATATTTGCGTTTTGAGCCCCCGATGTAATTATAAAAGATTCACCGTGTTTTTCACATTAAATGCATATGAAAAACCATCCATTAAATATTTACCCTTTAATAATGAGAACAGGCGGTATCAACCTTTACCTATTATTATTTATGACTATCGATATACCTAGTAAGTTTCCTGCTGGCATTTATAACTTGAAATACGAAACTTTTATTGTACAATTATTATTATTGCAGTGTATTTTAAATTAACGCTTAAATTATTTATCTTAAATTTTCTCTTTCGAAACCAATAACTTTCAGAATAATTTATTAAATAAACAATATTTTGGTGCAAACTACAAAAACCATAATTTTTGATCGCGTGGAGAAAGGACAAAACATATAATGAAGCTCGATTAGTGCATTTCGTCGTTTATTGATTCCTTTCGTAGCCAATTCGAATACATTGTCGATAAAAATGATATTCGAAATAACAGATTTACAGTTGGAAAATCTCCTAATTTCCATTTCCTTTAAAAATATTTTTGTAAATCTGTAGGAATATCATTTGGGTGCTCTTCACAAACCAAACTTTGCCTGACCCTTCCGTAATTGAAAATTCAAAAAAATTGACCCTAGTAAATTTTTTACACGGCAAATTTAAAAAAACGATGAATAAATAAGGATGATCTTCGATATCAATGACCTTTAAATTTAATAAATACAATCAATAAATGATTAAAGGAAGGGAAACAATGTATTGATGAGTTTTGCGATTTCATTTCCGAGCAATTCTCGTCGCCATGGAAAATTACATTTAGTAAACTTGTTAACAATAATTTCGTTTGAGAATTTCAAGGTATTAATGTAGTTTAATAGATTTTCGATTCGAAATTATAAAGCACAAATTAATTTAATAACAAAAAAATTAGGTGTTCACTCGCAGAGTCGAAACAAAAACTTTGATCCAACTCTAGATGCTAGGTACGTCATCCACTGTGCTGATTGTATTCAATTACTGATTTGGCTCCTCAATGGAGTCTCTAATGTACGTGTTCTTTGAGATGATCACGTAAATCTAGATGAATCTAAGACCTAGTACATGACGAACGCATAAAAAAATTATTGATAATTTCAGCACCGTTAGCAAACCAGAATAAGCGATGTCAACTTATTGGAATCACGTATAGTCAATTTTCTCCAACTACAAAGTGAATATTGGATAAGATATTCGCTAAGATTGTCATTACATGTGGGAGCTTCGTGTAAAGACGAGAGAGAGTTAAACTATATCGACCTAATTATAGTCTTAAGCTATAGTACTTTCGAATTACTTGTGCCTTGGTTTAAATTCCACCTTAAACTGTAGGTTTCAATTATGTACGTGTACATTAGAAACGTCTGGCTTTTAATTTGTTAGTGACCGTTTATCCTTAAATGTAAAAGGTTTACCGTTAAATTCGATCGAATACAATCGGATAGAACAAAATTGTATTAACTTTTCACAAAACCAGACTAGTCTGACTTTTGCGTGCCCAACTATTGTTGTACAAAAGTCAAAGTCACAATAGAAAACATTAATATAAAGTAAACAACATGACATAATCCGAATTTTCTTTTACTCATTTTTTTGAGAACTTCATAAGATGAGTTTTCTCTTACACAATATTTTACCAGTGGCGTCTTGTCAAAGGAGGCAAGGGAGGCTTAGCCTCCTGTAAAATTCTAGACTATTATTAAACTATTAAAATTTTTAAAAAAGTTAAAAGTGGATTTTCCATTATAGATCTATCAAACGATAGATACTCGTTCCACAATTTATTGATAATATGTATCATTTCAAACTTGAATAAATGGTTTCTTCAGCAAAATAAAAATCTTCACAAATAATGCTGCCAATATTTTAATTGGATTACATTTTTATATCTTCAACTTAATTATTCAGAATCAAACAGTCAAACCATTGCCAATTTTGTATAAAAATAATTTAATTTTCGTCCAAAATTATGTTAGGCGCAATGGCGTTTTTAGAGGGGGGCAAAGGGGCAATTGCTTTCCCCCCAAGGATAACTCGGATTGTATCCCTGAAGCCCTCTTTGATAAAAATAATGTTTTTTTAAATAGAATTTTGTTGGTATATACTTTTATAGATTGAATTTTTTGATTTCTACGATTTTCAGTCGTATTACCACTGACGCGCGTGAATGGATTAACGAGATTTTTTTTCCCTTGCCCCCCCCCATCGCCGTGTAATCATTGTCTAAATACGTCACTGGCTGGACAATTTCAAATTTAAAATTATAAATTCAAAATCAAAGTCGCATTTATTCGCAAAAAATGAAAACTCAAAATAAATTTTTATTTTTAAGTTTCAAAATAACTTTATTTATTAGGAAATAAAACTCAAAATTGCCAATGGAAGACTTTGAAACGCCACAATATATCCAAAAAGTAATGGTAGGCTATTGCAGAAGCCAAGTTTTACTGTACTTCTGATGAAACAATTACCAATTACTCGTCATCAAACACAGGTAAATCAGCCGTAACTAGGCATCGAGTAAATTACAGTAGCGGTCATGGAAATTGCATTGGGAATTATTCCCGAATTAAAAAAGTAGAATTCTATATAAAGAATAGAAATGGATAAAAAGTTAAATTTTTGGTTCTAAACTCATAAGCTCAAAATGACATTTTCTTTCTTGAACACAATTACAAAGTTAGGTTTTTCAAACCGGGGGGTCTGGGGGGTATGGAATACCCCCAGTACACCAGAGAACTTATATGTTTCACACCGGAAATCTTAGGTTTCCCAGCAAAAATAAAAGAAAATGTGTTATTGAATTTCAAATCAGAAATATTAGATTTTAGATTTTTAGAAGTTAGATTTCTGGTTTGAAACGCATAGGTCAATAACACTTTTTTTGCGCACAATCTTCGGTGTACTGGAGGGTATTCCATACCCCCCAAACCCCCCGGTTTGAAAAACCTAGCTTTATATATGTAATGGTATAAAGGGTGTTTGCGTTACGCGACACCACTAGTGTCAGGTAAACAGGTATAGAAGAGTAAATACTGAAATATTTAACAAACATACCAATATTTTGGTAAACAATGTAAGAACGTCAGGCATATCAGTGACAAAGAAATAGAAATTATTGTTAGCTAAAACTACCTTATGCAGTTTCTCCATTTATTTTATTTATTAATTAATGAAACAGAGGAAGCTGAAACGATTGATACCACCTAGCAGTTAATATGGCCATAATACCAAAACAATTTTTAAACAACGGAAAATTATTTATATAAATGTAATGTGTCAATTTTAATTTAGGTCAGCCGTTCGGCATAGACTAATCTAAATTACAATTGACGCTCTCTGAAATTCATTTAACCTTTTCTGAGTTACATCTGAAAAATGAAAGACTCGAAATAAAAATTGAAAATCGAAAACTCGAATTTATCATCCGATTTATATGAATATCTTCTATCTTTATCTAAAAGCTCTCACAGTATGAAATTTTTGCAGAACGTTCTGTTGCTTCCTAGGTTAAAGCAACTTTTTTAATATTTCCTGAAAGGTAGATTGAAGAATGGGAAACTCGAAAACTTCGTGCTCGGTGAAAATATGTTTTAATGGCTAATACTGAAAAATCGATAGTTTCAAAATCCAAAAGTTGCTTTTAAGAAAACTGCCTGCTAATATCATTTTTCCTTATAAAAGTAGCTTTTATCGTCACCTAAAAGCTGCGTAATATGGCCACGGAGACATCTTGTACATAGTGTGACTATAACCAACTTTTCATCGTTTCGTATTTCAGCTGAAAGTTGCTGTGCATTGTTTTAACGGGTTTGTTCCAAATTGAATATATAAATAAATTTTAATAAAGCATAGGATTAGATTTGGATTTTGGTCAGAGCCCAATTTATTATAAATCAACTTAGTTGGTCGTTTAAGTAATCGATTATACTTATTTCTGTTAAGTAAAATTTGTGAGCACATTTTCGTTCAATCAAACTAATTTGTAAGCTAATTTAAATCAAATTATGTAAGTCATTTTAAAGTCCATTTTTATATTGCCCATTTTGGAATGACAACATTTTCGTCGATATTAAGAACAAACGCGTGCATAAATTGACTTGAAATTTTATAGTTTCTGAAGAGCCCTAGAAGGAGTGAAGGTAAATCGAAAGAGATTTTTATTCGGCCCTGAAGATATCCAACACTGAATATTTTGTTCTTCGATATTGTTAAAATGAGAAAATAAAAAAACATATAAGTTGCCATGGAAAAACAACCACCAACAAATTTTTTTTGTCATATTTTTGTCAATATTTTTTCGTCAAAAGTCTATGAAAAATTTTAACAAAATTTAAACTGATGATTCGTCAATGGGAAATCCCCCCCCCCCCAATAAGTATTTTATAAGAGCTACATATTTCTATTTTTGCCGCACCATGTAGGCTTCTTTTTTATTTTCGTAAAACTTTGCGTCGTTAAATTTTGCTTTTAAAAAAATTATAAGCAATCGAATTTTCTTTTTATATCAAAAGTAAAAATTCTGTTCTACTATAAATATTGATACGAGCAATAAAGGTTAATACACTGTAAATATGAAATATAAATATCTTTTTATTGCCTTATTCATTTATATCTGGGTATTAAAAATAACTTTCGTAAAAGTAAAATTTTATTTCAAAATTATCTTGCAGTGTAAAACGATGCAAGTAGATAACGAAGCAAAATAACGCTAGCTTAAGAAAACCAAATAAACAAAGTCAATTTGTCACCAAGAAATTTGCAAAAAGTAAAAATGGATTTAGTACTTGTACTGTTAAATAGATTTTATATGTCGCCTCGTTAAGAACTCAAAATTTGTAGTTTCAAGAAAGTTTTAATTGGTGAATAAATATTTGTTTAGCAATTTTACTAAAAGTTAGTGGAATATATAAGTTTAAAAGTAATTTTCTTCCAGAAATAGTGTCTAATTAGTGTTAATCAGTTATTTTCTAAATTTACAAAAATTGCTTACACTAATTTCTATCTTCCTAGAAGTGACAACACAGTCCTAACACAAAATCAAAATATTTTTGTAGTCCACATGCACAAAAGTGCAATCACAAACGCTCAAGCAGCGAAAAAAACAATTAATTTAAATTTTAAAAAAAGTCAAATTTTTTGTAAATAATATAAAAAGTTGCTAAATAAAATATGTAATAAATCAAAAGTTTGAATTTTTAAACGTTATAATGTTGAATTAAACTTTTTGGAAGTTGGAACGAAATTTTTTTGCTAAATAAAAAGAATTTTTTAAATTTTATTTCGAGCTAGAATTTTTTAAGTTATGCAACTATTATCACTCGCACGCGCTGCAAAGAACAACAACGCAAGATAAGCGATTGCAAACTAAACATCATCACACAAGTTATCCAACGCGTCGCGACGCCGTCGTCGCTTTATGCGCCACTACCGTCACAACCGCCTACAACTTCGGCAATTCCTCTGCACCTGACCTGCTAGATATCGTTGATCGATTTTAACCTTAAGGGTGTGACTACACAGTAATAATAACAATATTTAACAATTAATCGAAAAAAGCCCTTCTTAATTGGCCAATTTCTTTGTAAACATCCTAACTTTTGACTCCTCGACTCGAAACAAATTTTCTTTTGATTTAAATGAAAATAATTAATAGGCACCGACTTTTATCCGCCTAAAGTTAACGAAGTTTGATTAGCGCTCAGTCAATCAAAATTGCTGTAATTAATAAACAAACAGTTCTTGTACAATTACCTATTAGCTATTGAATATTACTTAATTACTAATTAATATTAAAACGGCGCAATCACTTTCCAAGCTGTTTAATTTCATCAGTTTATTATGCAAAAGAAACATTTGCCTAATTTATCTTGATAATGGTCGACACGAGCCAAAACACTTCTAACATTTCATTTATTTGATTTTGCAAAATTCTGTGACAAATACTTGACCCAGATTTGAGCATTTTCTCTTATCCGAAAGTGCTGCATTTAATCGCCAAACAATTATTTGCCACGACTTCAATTAAATCCAATAAAAAAATGCAAGAAGTACGTAACAATTTACACAAAATTACAATTAAATTCTTGTACAAGTTTTTAAAAAAATTTTGATTGGTTCAAATTAACTATTTGTGTCAACTTAATGTTCAAACCAATTAAACTTGGTTAAAAAAATTTGTTTGTTTCGTCAACATTGTTTGGCTCACATAAGAAAAACTTGGAAACTCTCGGTAAAGAAAATTAAATTAAATATTCAGAAGTAATAGGCTGGTGGTTAGAGGGTTGGACCTAGAACGTAGTCGTTGGCATGGGCGTCCATAGAATCTTTTTCAAGGAGGGGCAAAATATAAAAACATTAAACACTAAAAGTTATTGATTTTCTTTATTTGCAGAAAGGACAAATTTCAAATTCCTTGGTTTCTTCGCGAACTCAGTAATAGACAATTTAAAAGAATATTGTGTGTACAAAATTACAGCTAATGGAATAAAAATTTTGAAAATATCAAAAAATCGTTTTTGTAAAAAATTAAATTTTTACCAATCTAAGTTTTGATTTTTAATTATATGATAAATGTTTTACGAGATATTGAAAATTTTAGAAACGACGCAACGTTCATCGACTGTGGAAGGAGTTTCAGTATTAATTTTTACCCCCCCCCCCTTTTTCTTCTCAATTTATTTCATTCATTGTTTTCCTTTTTTCTGCAATGTTTCTAAAAAATTGTTTAACAGAATAAAAAACACGTTTCAATTGGTAAATAATAGCACGGATGCGGTTTATATACAACAAAAAATTATTTTAGAAACATAGCACTATGCACATGGATACTCACAGATGGATTTATAAATGGTACATCGTTGCACTATTTTATTTCGAACCACAATCAATTCACATTTTACACGATAATTTTATAACTTCCACGGCGCCGTGCTTTCAATAGCAGGAAAGTAATAAAAATGAAATATTAAAATATTTTAGTTGTCTAGCATTTTAACGACTTTTCCAAACTAAAACCATACAACTCGTCATACTATGACATGGTTGGGCTAAAAACAGTATTGCAATAAAAACACAGTTTTTGTGTGCAGTCGCTAGTTGTACCAGAGATAGTATATTACAAAATTTCAAAATTTCGATCTTTTTTTTCGAAAATTTCGAAATTTTAATAATATAATAAATAAACATAGAAACGTTTATATGTCGGAGTGACGACTGAAAAAGTAGTGGAAATTTATTTTTCAACATTCGAATAGTTGTCTGGTGGTTTCCTGCTGTGAATGTAAAAAAAGCGCAAGAAAAGTGAAGAAGTGCGACGCGACATTTATTATTAAAGAAAACTTTAGTTCAAGAAATATTAATTTAGCACACAAAGTAACTTTTTATCGTCAAAAGGGTTTACACGAAAAAATGCGCACCTCATCGTTGAACTAATCTTTTTACTGGTTTTTGTTTCTATGACGTCAAGCAGCAATTTTTGACATGAAAAATATGGCCAATTTTTCTTAAAAAATAAACTTAAGCTATTCGCTATATTTACTTTTTACCAATTAATTTAGTAGAAAAATTAGTTTGGGCGACAGAATTATATAACAACAAATTTATTTCGGAAATGCAAAAAAAGGTTCAGCAGTGACATATAAATAATATACGTACATATAAATAAAAATTATTATCAATGATGAATTTATTTCTGATATTTCTTTAATCTCACGAAATCTCTCCGATTTTTCAGTAATACCAGCAAATAATCACTTTATTATATCAAAGCTGGAATCGAGAAGTTAAGCTCAAACCCAAAATTCTTGAATTTGATTGAAATATTATTTAAAGTCTTCGGATTAATTTTTAAGCTATTTTTATTTGTAAAAGAAAAAGTCGGTAATAACTAAAAAGAAAGGAATTAGTAACCAAATTTTCAACAAAATATTAAATTTTGATTCATAAAATTTTATTATGTATCCCAGTGGCGTAGTAACGAATTATATAGCAGGCTTTTTTGCATAGGGACCATCCCGATGACCTTAAGGTCCTATTCTTCAGCTCACTCGATCCGACTTGCATACTAGGTCGAAACACAATGATCCGTGTGGGAATCAAGTCGGAAGAGTTCGAGCACAAGCAGGTCCTGTGCCACTTGGGAGCACGTGCCCTCCCCCCACTCCCCGAAATGCTTAAAAAAAGAATTTTTTAAGTGAATTTGAATATCGAAAATAGTAAAATAGGTATCTAGATAATATATTTTAAAATTAAAAAAAGTTTTTTTCCAAATTTATTTTCCGTAAGTAATTTTTGTTATTTACAATTAATTCGATTAATCCTAGATTCAAGATTAATTCTCGAAATAGCAGTTGTTGCTACGATACGGTCTAAATTCCAGTAATCTCATTAGTAAATCCTTACAAACATTTGTTTGTAATAATAAGATTTTCCGGAAGGAGAACCCCCGAAAATGTTACTTTTTACAAAAGGCTTTTTACGGGTCCCTCCACTCCGAAATTAAATCCTGGCTAGTGGTCACGGGTCTGAGCACAAGTCTCCTGGGATAGTGATATTCTTACCCACTAAAAAAAACCCTCTCTGGGTGGTGTTTCGCACCGGTTCACACGCATTAATTACACACGGAATAGCTCATGCATTTCTTCGTGCGGTGTAATCGGAATTGGCGTGAGGCTACGGTTCCTATCTGCAGCGTATCCTCTTCCACCTCATTATCTCATTGTTGAAATAACAGTTGGAGTTAGATAATTTTTGAATTTTATTTAAATATTTGTTAAAAGCGTCCGTGTCCGGTTAGCGCAGCGCTTGGAAATTTAGTTTTCCATGAGTTCTGGTTATCCCAGAGATGTTACCCTATAACCTAAAGCTAACTTATTTTGTAAACAAAAAAGTAAAGCCTGGTCACGTGATCGTCGCCATTTGTAGTAGGGTCAACTCTCTACCGTAATAGGGTAACATCTCCGGGATTAGATAGAGTACCCAGTAAACACAAACCTGTTATAGAGATGTAACCAAGGGCCGATGGGCCATAAGACGAACCGGGAAATTTCCCGGTGGGCTGGTTGTTCAGAGGCCCGCTGGGCCGGTGGCTGAAGTACGTCTAACAAGGAGAGGGTCTGTACTGTGGGTCATTAATTTCTAAATGTAAAAAAATAGCGCGCACTTTGCGCGCAAAATAATTCAGAAAAAAGTTAGCTTTGGTTTTAAAATATAAAAATACGTAGGCAAATCAACATAGACGGTAGGTTGCGTTGCTAAAGTTTGCATAAACATATACAATGAACGACTGCATTTTTCACTCACTAGTAGGTAAAAATTCTTTTGCCCACTCGTTACTTTAGAAATAATTTGAGTGAGTAAAACAAAAGGTTTCTAGTTGCGTATCCAAGTAAGAAACGACATGTTTCAATAGCAGGATTGAACAAATTTAATTAAATTTAATTTGGAAAAGCTCCGTTCACAACTAGGCTACTGTTAAAATAATTCTTAACAATATTACTATGTTGGGAACACAGTTTTCCAACCTATACTTTTGAATAAACATTGATGGTTCAAGAGGCCCTTTCTCGTTTTCCCAAAGTTTCCCTTCTTCTTGTAGACCAAATTTTTTTATAAATATATTTTTGTACATGCCGCCCTTAACAATGTGCGTTAATTTTTTATGGCGTCAATCGAGGGGTAAATCTCACGGGAAGTCTGGTGTACAGCTTATAGGAAGTCCGGGGAAGTCTGAGGAAGTCCGGGGAAGTCTGAGGAAGTCCGAGGAAGTCTGGGGAAGTCTGAGGAAGTCTGGGGAAGTCCGGGAAGTCTGAGGAAGTCCGGGGAAGTCTGAGGAAGTCTGGGGAAGTCCGGGGAAGTCTGAGGAAGTCTGGGGAAGTCCGGGGAAGTCTGAAGAAGTCCGGGAAGTCTGGGGAAGTCCGGGAAGTCTGAGGAAGTCCGGGGAAGTTTGGGAAGTCCGAAGTAGGAGGAAGTCTGGTGTACACAATTTTTGACCGTGATTTACCCCTCGGCGTCAATCCATACAGGAGCCCCATAATCTAAGATAGAGTGAACCACTGAGGCTATGACTCTCTATTTTGTTGATTTGGAACCGTTAATGTTTGACAATAATCTACTTATTGTGCTGTACAGCATATGCCTGCTTTCACTGCTGTATATATCAGGTGCGATGCGAAGCTCATTCTGTAGTCCAGATACCCAGTATGTTACTTCTTTTTTTAGTTCCACGGTGTGAGCTCCCATATGAAAAGATAAAAATAAAATAAAAATATTTTCATGTGTTCGACCTATAAAATTATGAATGAAAGGAAATAAACCAAGGACTATAAGTCTCTGCCTTCCATTTTACAGTAAATTGGAATTAATTCAAATTTAATTAATTACTTGAAAATGAGTTACACAAATATAAGTTACCCAAACATTAAATGTCTGTTATAAAAAAAATAAATCTTGATAAAAAAAGTAAAAACAGCAAAATTCCTATCATTTTTACCACTCAAAAAATTTTGAGTCTATGTCAATCACTGCTTGTGTCGATCATAATTTGATAATTTAAAACGAATATTCGCGCAATTAAAATTCAAAAATTCTTACTTTCCAGGTAAAAATGGGTAAATCAAAATCGCCCATAAGATCTAAAAAGTAAAAGGTATCTAGAAAGATAGCCTTTGGCAAGACTACTACAGATTCATCAGTCTATTTGCTACGGTAAATATTTTCATAAGTTATTTTTAAGCCAGTCCCTGCTAGTGGGTAAGAAAAGAATTATTTTCAAATTTCATCTGATTTATTAGCCGATAATAATCCCCGATTTTAATTTAGTTATCAAGCAACTCCTATGAGTAATTTATTACTTATTAAGCAAATTAAAAATCAAATAGCCACTCAATTAGCAGGAAGTAGTAACTTATAAATTTCTTATCAATAGCAAGTAGACTGTCTTATTTATTATCTTTATATGAAACTTTCGCATACACTTCAACGGTCTTCTATTTGGGCTTCCCCAATTGGGTATCAACTCAACCACATTCAAATTAAATTAAAAGCAATGAATATGTAATAACTTTATTTTGGAAATTACAATCAAAACAAGTTCAGCAAAACTTGCATTTATGTTATTTTCAAATTGTGTTTGTTGTATAAAAAATTTTAAGCAGCTGAAATATCGTAAATAAATACTTAAGGATCGTAAAAATAGGATATTTATTCCTGAATTAAGATAACTTACAATATGATAGCTCATATTTTATAAAACAAAGTTATGATTACAAAATTCTGTCATACAAAAACTGAACTTTACTCCATTATTGTTGTTTCTTCTTTAATAAAGAATTCTACAATTTCTTCTTCTACATTCTTGGTGTCACTATCTAACTCGTCGGTATCAATTCCTAAAAAAACACAATACAATTCAATAAAACTGATAATAAAAATAAAAGAGTAAACTAAAATAAAAACATAAACATAAGAAAATGTAGCATTAGTATAAGTTGATTGCATAAATTGCAACCAAGTGGTATACACAAATGCGTTAGTGTCCCCCAAGCGTATAACTCAAATGACACATTCAATCAATTAAGTAAAAATTTGGGGTGCATAAAAAAGTGAAAGAAATAAACTTACCATTTCTAAGTTCCAATCGTCGGAATTTCTGTCCATTCCACTCCTTAGTACGGCT
Source organism: Cantharis rufa (assembly GCA_947369205.1). Classification (NCBI taxonomy): domain Eukaryota; kingdom Metazoa; phylum Arthropoda; class Insecta; order Coleoptera; family Cantharidae; genus Cantharis; species Cantharis rufa. The sequence goes on along the minus strand of OX376307.1, from coordinate 17,370,186 downwards.
ATGCCTGTAAGCATTGAATTTTTCCATAAGCGCTGACCGTTTTTCGATAAGTTCTTTAGATGCCTTTGTTTGTCTCATACGATCTTTACTTTCAAATTGTGCATAATACTTTTTCAAACTCTTTTTGATTTCTTTAACTTGTTTTTCCTCTAATAACGACGGGCATCGTGGTCTCCAAAGTAGCTGAGCAAATTTTTCTAAATTAACTCTCTTCAAAATCTTTCCTTGGAAAGACCATATCCAATAACCTGTGTCCACCTTCGTCTTCCATATGGAGACTCCAGTCACCACATACCTTCCAGTTGGATCCCATTCGACATCAGATGCTTGGAAGTGATCTGTGGTATTCATAACGACAAAATCGTGAGTGTCGACAAACTCTAAAGAACCTCCACTCGATCCCAAACCTGCCATCACGACAAATTGTCCATTAGGTGACCAAAACAAGTGATTGCAAGCACGTTTTTCCAATTTCTTCAATAAAGACGGTGCCTGTCCAATCCTAAGTTCATAAAAACTTACGCTTATGTTTGGAGTTTCGCCGTGAATAATGGCAAACTTAGAACCTACAGGTTCCCAAGCAAATGCTTGTATTGGTTCCTTACTCTCGACACTATCCACGGGAATCTGTTTCTCTCTCATGTGAAATATTTCAAAATTATAATACATCCCCGAGTACTTTGTCTCGCTCTTTTCTTTCCGGACCTTTGAATAACGATCTACTTTCACACATAAATAATCTCCAGATTTTTGCCAATGAATTTTACAATCTGCAACATTGAAAAGATTTTTATTTCTAATTTCAGTTCGATTAGGAATTTCCAACAGGATGACCCTGGCAGGAACGTCTTTATCTTCTGCAACCCAATATGCTATTATATTATCGGTTGGTGACCAATTAAAATCACGAATTCCCGATATTTTAATAGACTTTTTGTCCAATAAACCAAACGATGGCGTTTCATAAACAGACAATGCTGTGTTGCCCATCATGGCAAAATACTTGTCATCATAGGACCAACGTAGAATTGGCCACGATTGAGGTCCTTCTGGATTGAATGAACGTTTTTCTTGGCCAGTTCTAAAATTACATAATGGTAAAAACAAACAGATATATCAGCAGAGCAAAGCAGAAAAGGAAGGTCAATAATAGACTACATTTTAATTGGAACTACTACAGAATTTCCAATAAATGGAAATCATTAGATGTTTATTATACTAAAAAAAGCTAAAAGAATTGTAGAAGCCAATTAAGACACAATTCCAAGAGAATAATAAGTATAGCAAAAATAACTTCTATTGATGGTCACAACAGGAAGCAGACAAACAAAATGGTGGAATCAATAAGTATAGAAAAAGATTGTATAAAAATATGGAAAACGTGGAATTTGAAATTAATTAAATTACATGTTGAACTAAAAACATATTCAATAAAAAAGCTGCAAAATTGGAAGTTGGCAAAAGTACAGAAAAGTCCTTGAAATAGAGGAAATGTTGAAAGTTTTGCTATGACCTACAAACATCCATATGGACATTTAACAAAAATTCGAAATAAAAGTTTGGAGATAGTTAGAAAAGAAAAACTTGAAAAAGTATTACTGCATAATAAAACTAGGTCGACACTTACCGAATATCCCAAATAATAATCCTCTTATGATCTGGATTGTGGTTATCTGCTTGTGGAGAATATGTGATAAGATACTTCTCACATGGGGAAAAATCCAAAAACTGAACCGATGCATGCGCATATTTTTTATATTGTGTAAAATTAGGTCCACCCCAGAGAGCTACGCCCATTTTATGGAAAGTGCACAAAAATGTACCTAAAGGTGACCATTTCACATAGGTTTGAGTCCAATTCTGTACAAATTAGTCATTAAAGAAAGAAGCAATATGTTTCGTAGTACTTACTGATCGTTCCTCGGTGATTTGTGGTTCGGGTTGTGTGTTTTGCCAAATTTGCACGCTATTCCCTTGACCAATCATAACACAATATTGATCGTACGCATCAGGCTCTAAAAGGTAATAGTGCAGGTCACCTTGTCCCTGATAGGCCTGAGGTTCTGGTGGGCTCCATTCGGCAGGTATGTTTTCATATTTTGTAAAATCGGTAAATAAGTTAACGGTAAAGGTGTGAGATTTGTCTAATTTATGATTATTGGTAAACTTAACGGCTTCTTGAGCATGAAGAGGCGACGAATATTCCAAAAAAATAAAGCCTTTCGTAACATTCTTGTCGTTTTTTGGATAGTACGTACTCACAACGGTTCCAAACTTAGTAAAAATTCTGTTAATTACCGCTTGCAGCTTTTCAAGTAGCTCGGGACCCACCTGGGGTATACCGTCTACTATTATTACACTCTCGACGCCATCAGTTTCTTTAGGTTTAAGTTTTAAAATGTCGCCAAGCAGCTCTACAAAAAAATTGTACACATTTTAAATCAGAATGGACCGAAAAACTTGCAAACATCGACTACCATATTATGATGATTATGAAAATTGAAGCCAACATACCTTCGTCCGTAATATCGTCCACGTATCCTTCGGGGTCGTCAAAATTTGGTTCATCATCGTTTGATGATACATCCACGTCATTTTTAGTAAAATCACCGTTTTGGCTATTTTTATCGTCGCCTTTCTTTTTCACCATTTTTAACACGCGGGTATGTAACCGTAAAAATGGAGGTTATAAATTGAGATGTGGAGCCGGTTTGTTAGATCACCACTTGGAGCGCTATGAACAACTACGCAAGTCAAAAATTAACTACAGATATTTTTTTAAATTTAAATAATTAAAATAAATGCATTTAAAAAATATACAGTACAATGAATTATTAGTTGCATTCATTGTAAGAAGCGATACCAAACCAGCGGTTGATATCAGTTTTAGGCTTCTATACAACGTATAGGAAGAAGCCTTATGATCTAGCTCCGTGTCCGTCTGTCCGTCTGTCCGTCTGTCCGTCTGTCCGCATAATTCAAAACCAATCAGAACGCACGTTCTTAAAACAATTTTACTTCATATAGAATATTTTTAGATTGGTATTAATTATTCAGATTATTTACATATATATTTTTTAATCCGATATTCTTATTTTGTATTTTTATAGAGTAGGTATTTTACGTGTTTCTAATACGGTATTCGGTACGTGTTTCGGGTATTTTAATATTTCATTATGAATTGTGTTTTATTTGTGGTTTGTAAATTGCAAATATTTACCTATAAAGGTCGAAATAAAAAAAAAATATTAAAATGTTAGCGTTTTCCTTATATAGTAAAAAAATCTACCTAATTAAAAGATTAAGGCATTAAAAATTGGAATAAAATAAAGCCCAAATAATTTAACCTACCGAAAAAGTAGATGTATAGAAGCCTAAGAACTGTCGCAAAAGCGAGTTCCACCTTGTTTTTAATGTGTAGCAGCAATCAGAGCTACATTTGAAATTAATTTTGAACTGATGATGTAAAAAAAAAACTTCAGGCAGGAGCGGAATTAAGATAATTAATGAATTCAAATTAAATGTGTACTGCTTTTTTAATATTTAAAAACGCTCAGTTTATTTTTGTTTTGTCATATGATAATTATTTCAAACCTTCAAAAGAGGGAAAGTAAATTCAAAGAAGACAGTAGCGGTCATATCAGTGGCAGGCGGCTTGTCGGAGTGGAGGCAGTGTCTCGCCAAGCCAACAAGCCAACTTTTTCAAAAACAATCGATAGTTTTTATTTTTATTTTAAATTTCCACGGTTTTACACGCATGCCGCACCACCTATAAGTTCCGCACATTGAGAAACCCAGGAATAACTGGGTCATATAACACTAATTTCTAAGGACAGTTTTTGAATTACAATGCGCGAAACCCCGTAGGACCCCCAACGATGATAAAACGGCACTGCTGTGAACAATTAAATATATTTTCTACTTTGTTTTGATGACACCTAGTTTAAAAATAGAAGACAATATTGCTGTTTTTTTTTAAATCTTACGAAAGAAATATTTTTATACCGCGTCGAAGTTGTGAAAGATGTATAATTAAAAGTGGGTTTAGGTTAAATATTATTTAATTGATAAAAGTGAAACATTTTAAACGAAAACTTAAAATATATTTTAAATAGATAACTGACTTTCTCTGAATAATTCTATGAATGTAGCACAAAATATTAAAAGTAAACATGATTTGCTGATGCGCTAATTAAATTGTTTATTGTTGAACTTAGCACAATTACAGGTAAGTAGGTACCCATTTTTATTGCTTTCTGTTCAAGATTTTTACATTCATTTTAAGCTGAAGTTTGAATACATCATTTCGAATTTCTAAATTTTCAAAAACCAAAATAACAAAAGAAGTCGTACGAAGCAGAGACGTATTAGACCGATTGGTGGTTCCTGGTAGGGAAAATTGCGATGCCCTTAGACCCAAGCCCCCAAAATAAAAAAATTGTATAAGAAAATTTAAAAAAAAATTAAAACTTATTTTTAGCACTTGATGCAGAGTTTCTTTTGAAAGTGCTTAGTTCTGTGAGCTTTAGCCCAAAGATTTTATAGTACTACTAGCTGGATACCCGGCTTCGCCCGGTAGCACCGATTGGACAATGATGATTTATAGAATAAATACTATAAGGAAAACATATTGGCAATTTGAATTAGACAGTCAACTGGCAAGTGACATTTACGTGTGTTGCATGCATTGCATTATAATCAATAATTAACAAATATAATAAAAATTAACAGAAATTTAGAAAATAATCAAATTAAATTTTGTAAATTAATCATTTTTATTCTGGCATGAGAGTGATCCATGGCATTTCGAATTGCAAATTTGTTTGCTGGCGCGACACGCACGTTTAGAAAAAAGTAGTTTCATCATCTACCACTATGTATTGGGCAATGTCGTTATTGCCCGGACAATGATGTAAAAAGCACATATGAAATTTTAAATGTCAACTTCGCCTAAAATGCACGGTCAATGACGTTATTGGCAGGACGTTAACGTTAATATCCAGTTAAGCAGGGCATTAACGTCATTATCCGGCCATTGACGGTAATGGCCAAGTTGTCATCATTGAGCGTAACAAATATATTGTAATTTTTTTTTTCTAATTACCAAATTGCCTTCTCCATAAAAATATAAATCCTAAAATAATTTTTATTTGACGAGCTAATCGAATTAAATCCAAATTGAAAACCAATTTAAACTTTTTAATAAATTTCTCGATGTACAAAAGGAGCGATATATGCACTTGATAACTATTATTCCTTCCTTTCCTTGGCCTTTCTATCAATTTTTGCTACACGACGCCTTTAATTTAATTTTTTATTATAAAATTTATGAATCTAACAATAATTATTATTTTTCAAATCCTGCTTAACTTTATCTCCAATTTTATATTAATATTAATATTTAATTAATTAATCCAATAAATCTTAATTATCCAAATTTATTAATTTAATATCAGCCAAATTTTTCATTAACTATTTCCAAATCAAACGCAATCAAAAATTACTCACTTAATAAACAATTTAATTTCAAAAGGCAAAAATTCAAATCATTATTTCAACAACATTCAGGAGTCAGGACACAAATACCTGCAGCCATATTGGCAAAATGCCTTGTTTTCACCGCTCACTACTGCCACCTTAAGTAGTTGGCGGGAAAACCAGTAAATTAAACCAAAAATAATTAATTTGTACAAATATAATAGTATTAATTTTATAAAATAAATTAAAAATAGAATAGAAAATATTGGAACATGACATTACCTTCTTGTGTGGACGTATTACCATAGGATTATCTTGGTTGTCAATGTCCGTTGCCTTGGAGAATTTTTATTTCTAATAATTTTTTCTATGTTGATAATTTTAGTTTCTTCCTTTTCTTCTTCAACTTTTTCTATGGTTTCTATAAACTATTCTCTAATTTTGTTGTTATTTCTTACCTTATCTTGATCCTTTCCTTCCGTGTTATCTGTTAAATCAGACGGTTAAGTCAGACGGTTCTGTATTTTTTGTTTGTCTTTTTCATTTTACTTTTCTATCATTTCTGTAAGTTCCATTTTTATCTTTTCTAATTTTTCTTTATGTTTGTCGATTGTTTTTTTGTTTGTAATTATTATTAAGTTTTTTATTTCTTCTTTGTTTGCCATTTTATTTTTTTCTGAATTTATTAGCATCATGTATGAGTAACCTAAGTTTACCTTCTTCTTTTTCTTCCATATATTTTCTTTCCTTACTTTGGTAATAGTTTTAAATCATAAAAGTCAATCTCAGGGTCAAAATAGTGAGTTCAAACAAATTCAGTATTAGTAAAAATGTTTACTAATGCCCCACGTTGCTTACGACAAATGTAATGTTTTTTTTAGGTTCATTAATTTTCTGACAGGTTTTCTCCATAAAAATGCAATCTTTTATAGTTTTGGCTAACTCGATCTCTTTCTTTTGTTCTCCAATTTTTCAAATCGTCTCGCTCGTTGCCTTTTTCTCATAGTCTCATGCACTTCTTGATTCCACTCTATAGTTTCCAGTTTCTTTTTTCTTTACTGATATCTATTTTATATTTTTCTAGTTCTTTAAATACTTTATTCATTTGTTTAGTGTTTATACCCTGAATATTTCAGGTTCCATTATCATATATTCCTATGTCTTTGCCTTTATCGTTTATTTTGATTTTCATCTGGCTTAGTTTTCATTTGTAGCAATTTATATTTTTTTCCGAGTTTAGAAGAGCTGGCCCTTTGACCCTACGTTTCAACTCCCAACCTGAAGAACCACGTTATTTTTTGTCAAGGTTTTCTTCCCCTGGGGATGGGACAACTCGCGGCGGCCGACTCGCCGCGGCCATCTCGCTGCGGCCATCTCGCTGCGGCCGGATTGCCGCGAGCCAACTCGCCTCCGGGCCAACTCGCCGCCGGCCAGATCGCCGCCGGCCATCTCGTCGCCAGTCATCTTGCCGCCGGCCAACTCGTCGCCGGCCAGCTGTTGGCGGCCGATTTCGCCACCATCAATAAAAATAGTTTTTGAATTTTTAATATTTAGTAATAAAAATAATATACCTACTACATTATATAACAAATTATTACGTGTATACTTGCCGGTTTTTGCTTTAAAATACTACATTAATGCCCGTACTTATGCCCGTACTTATAGTCATGGATTGAACCGAGAATCGAGATCAATTCTCGAAATAACAGCTGTTGCTACGTTACGGTCTAAATTCCAGTAATCTCATTGGTAAATTCTAGGATCATTTTGAGTCTCGGATTGATCCGTGACTATAAGTACGGTCATAATAGTCATGGATTGAACCGAGAATCGAGTTCAATTCTTGAAATAACAGCTGTTGCTACGATACGGTCTAAATTCCAGTAATCTCATTGGTAAATTCTAGGATCATTTTGAGTCTCGGATTGATCCGTGACTATAAGTACGGGCATAGGTACCTTAAATTTAAGTACGGCTCAATTAAATAAAAATACACCGATAAATAAAAAAAAATAAAAAAAAATAAACGAAAAGTAATTATCAAAGATTATAGCTAAGAAGATAAAGAAGAGAAAAAAAACTAAAAAGTTTTTATAAGCCTTCAGTCGAGATGACCTATCATATTAGATAAGGTACTACCTTTCAAATATCCAGCCACTGTTTTTATTGACGCCAAACAAGTAGCACCAACTTTTGTTTCAAGTTGCAAAAGCAGATTGTTTGACAAAAACATGGACCGCGCCACCTAGGTTGAGACTCGAGTTTCGATCTTACTCTAATGAGATGGATCTCCTCAGTCAACCGCTGATGGACGCAGTACCAAGATCTGCCAAAGTCTCCACTCTAATTTGCAATGCTTAAAACTTCAAGCAGCGACTAAACATTTAGCGCCATACAGCGGTGTAATATTGAAAGGTTTTGCAAGCGTCCTAAGTAGGCAACTTTATGAATTACGCAAAACGTAATTCTCTTGCAATAAATAAAGCCCGGCCTTGGCTATTGAATAACAAAAATATATTAAAATTTGGAAAACCAAATTTTAACATTTTATCGACTGCTCTATGATGATAAAGAAGAGAAAAAAACTAAAAAGTTTTTATAAGCCTTCAGTCGAGATGACCTATCATATTAGATAAGGTACTACCTTTCAAATATCCAGCCACTGTTTTTATTGACGCCAAACAAGTAGCACCAACTTTTGTTTCAAGTTGCAAAAGCAGATTGTTTGACAAAAACATGGACCGCGCCACCTAGGTTGAGACTCGAGTTTCGATCTTACTCTAATGAGATGGATCTCCTCAGTCAACCGCTGATGGACGCAGTACCAAGATCTGCCAAAGTCTCCACTCTAATTTGCAATGCTTAAAACTTCAAGCAGCGACTAAACATTTAGCGCCATACAGCGGTGTAATATTGAAAGGTTTTGCAAGCGTCCTAAGTAGGCAACTTTATGAATTACGCAAAACGTAATTCTCTTGCAATAAATAAAGCCCGGCCTTGGCTATTGAATAACAAAAATATATTAAAATTTGGAAAACCAAATTTTAACATTTTATCGACTGCTCTATGATGATAAAGAAGAGAAAAAAACTAAAAAGTTTTTATAAGCCTTCAGTCGAGATGACCTATCATATTAGATAAGGTACTACCTTTCAAATATCCAGCCACTGTTTTTATTGACGCCAAACAAGTAGCACCAACTTTTGTTTCAAGTTGCAAAAGCAGATTGTTTGACAAAAACATGGACCGCGCCACCTAGGTTGAGACTCGAGTTTCGATCTTACTCTAATGAGATGGATCTCCTCAGTCAACCGCTGATGGACGCAGTACCAAGATCTGCCAAAGTCTCCACTCTAATTTGCAATGCTTAAAACTTCAAGCAGCGACTAAACATTTAGCGCCATACAGCGGTGTAATATTGAAAGGTTTTGCAAGCGTCATTCAATAGCCAAGGCCGGGCTTTATTTATTGCAAGAGAATTACGTTTTGCGTAATTCATAAAGTTGCCTACTTAGGACGCTTGCAAAACCTTTCAATATTACACCGCTGTATGGCGCTAAATGTTTAGTCGCTGCTTGAAGTTTTAAGCATTGCAAATTAGAGTGGAGACTTTGGCAGATCTTGGTACTGCGTCCATCAGCGGTTGACTGAGGAGATCCATCTCATTAGAGTAAGATCGAAACTCGAGTCTCAACCTAGGTGGCGCGGTCCATGTTTTTGTCAAACAATCTGCTTTTGCAACTTGAAACAAAAGTTGGTGCTACTTGTTTGGCGTCAATAAAAACAGTGGCTGGATATTTGAAAGGTAGTACCTTATCTAATATGATAGGTCATCTCGACTGAAGGCTTATAAAAACTTTTTAGTTTTTTTTCTCTTCTTTATCATCATAGAGCAGTCGATAAAATGTTAAAATTTGGTTTTCCAAATTTTAATATATTTTTGTTATTCAATAGCCAAGGCCGGGCTTTATTTATTGCAAGAGAATTACGTTTTGCGTAATTCATAAAGTTGCCTACTTAGGACGCTTGCAAAACCTTTCAATATTACACCGCTGTATGGCGCTAAATGTTTAGTCGCTGCTTGAAGTTTTAAGCATTGCAAATTAGAGTGGAGACTTTGGCAGATCTTGGTACTGCGTCCATCAGCGGTTGACTGAGGAGATCCATCTCATTAGAGTAAGATCGAAACTCGAGTCTCAACCTAGGTGGCGCGGTCCATGTTTTTGTCAAACAATCTGCTTTTGCAACTTGAAACAAAAGTTGGTGCTACTTGTTTGGCGTCAATAAAAACAGTGGCTGGATATTTGAAAGGTAGTACCTTATCTAATATGATAGGTCATCTCGACTGAAGGCTTATAAAAACTTTTTAGTTTTTTTCTCTTCTTTATCATCATAGAGCAGTCGATAAAATGTTAAAATTTGGTTTTCCAAATTTTAATATATTTTTGTTATTATAGCTAAGAAAACTATTAAAACAATAAAATATTTTCGAGCTTTCTTCTTAATACCTTAATTCCTTAAACCTTAATTCTATTAATAAATATTCTTGATAAAGGGAACATTCGTTCCCGAAAGCTTGAAAATATTTTATTGTTTTAATAGTTTTCTTAGCTAATCATTGATAATTACATTTCGTTTATACCTTTATAGCTAATAATTTTAATAATATTATAAAGATAAACGAGTTTCACCTTCTTCGAGTTCCACCTTTGGCGAGTTCTTTCGGTCTTCGGGGATATTTATAATTAGTTTAGTCTTTGTCAAAACGGCTCGGAGCGCCCGGAGCGCAGGGTAGCGTAGAGTAGAATTTGACAAAGACAGCCATGGCAATACACGGATCCACCGTAAAAAAATACGTGTTTCTTATGAAGAAAAACACATTTTCATTTGTTTGCTTAAAAATTAATAATTTAGGAGAGACATCTGGTGAGAACATTGGCCGGCGGGGAGCTGGCCGGCGGCGAGTTGTCCTAGACCCTCTTCTAGCCTTTGATTATTTAATATCTCACTAAAAGGCAGTAGCTCTCATTCTTGCTTCAGCTCTACAAATTTCCACCATCCATCGGTGATGATTACCCAATCTCTGGAAGTCTTCCGCAGGTTACCAGTTCTCTTTGTTTTAATTAATTTTAAGTAAATTAAAAAAGAAATTTTTTGAAACAATAAGTGAGTATTATCAAAATATAAAGAATGATAATGTGCTGATTTACCATAGCAGTATTAAAGTACAAATTTTTGTTTGGTGACTTGTGGCTTCAACTTTGGCAAAAAAATCATCTTCAAAATTCTTCAAATAATTAAAAATAATAAATAAAGCAAAAAAGGGGAAAAAAAGTCTTTAACTTGTAATTTGTCTAAAATAATAGTTATTATATATTTTATTCTAAAGGCCGGCTTTACGATAGGCGGATAAACCTTGTGTAACGAGACTTCTTTTGATTATTACAAAAGTTGGACCCCCGTAAATAACTTTGTAAACGAATCCCTCAACTGCCTGTTATGCCCGCCACTGACGCTACAGTTTCTAATCTTAAAAACGGCTAAAATTTGGGAGCATGTTAATTAATTGTGAATAATATAGTTGAGCCATGGGTCATTATAATCTACTAAGTAGATAGATTTCTAACTAAATAACATCGCAAAATGACATCAGACTTATAGCGGGCGAAGTGACGTGATTTTCTTGATTTTTTTCGACAGGATAATAAATTTTTATTGTAAAATTGTGAACAACATTGATTAGTACATGCTTTCATATAGTACTTGTAAAATTTTTTTCGTTGAAAAATATTTAAAAATGGCGGAACTACAGCTGTATTCCAGGAGTGCCTTTTTTTGAGCATAAGTGTCGGTGACCATCATAACTCAAAAACGGTTCATCTGAAATCGGAATATGAAAAGATTTTAATAGTAGGTATATGGCACCGGCTTGGGTCTGAACGAAGGATTTGAAAAAATTTTGATTTTTAAGAAAATGGCAACAATTTTAACAAAAAGTTCATTTTTTGAGGTACTAAATTTTCGGTTTTTTGCCATAAAGAAAAATTTTTTTTAACAAAATATAAAATCCTTCGTTCAGGCCCTTATAATAAATAAGTGGTGTAAATTTGGTACGGATCGGATTAATAGTTTTTTAGCAATCGTGGCCACCGCAAAGCTGATTTTCAAAAAACACGATTCTGAGATAATCGCGTTTAAAGATTCAAGTATACTTTTTTTACATTAAAGTTAATTTATCATACTAATATGGGGTCGTCGATTCCAGGACCATATAATGAATGACCCTTCTGCATCCTTTGCAGCCTATAAAACATCGATTTTATTGATGCTGCCTCTGAGCTTTTTGATTATGATAAGTTAATAACAATTTTTACCAAGAAATCCAAGCGGCAACTGCGTGAAAAGCGGCTCTACTTGAAATACCTATAACTTCAAATCTAATGCTCCGATCTTTATGAAATTTGGTGAAAATGTGCAATGGAGATATTGTACCTTACAAATAATAAGCAATATACAATTTTCGATGTTTCCGACCATCCCAACTGTATAAAACCCCTTAACGAAGTAGGCACATATTTCGATAGATGTTAGATAGATCTAATTAATAATTACTATTAAGAAAATGAACAAAAAAAATTAAAGAGAAGAAAATGAAATAGAATAAGAAGAAAGAATGGGGTTTACATAATATAATAAAAGCTAATTTAAAGAAAAGTAATAACATTAGAAGGAAAATCTGATTTCTAGATGAATTGAAGCAATGAAAGAAAAATAAATTAACAAAAGTACATTTCTGATGACCAAACGGTAGAAGGCTAAAAAGAGCATAAGCCGAAAAAATAAATTTTGAGTTAAGTATGCAGAAAATTTAAAAAGAAAATTAGTTTTCGATTTGTTCAAATTTTACAGATATAAGCATCTTTTTGCCTCTCTTATAGCCCAGTTTTTCAATTTTTTTGATTTAGAGTAACTCTTCAATTTAATCTACTCTCTTCGCAAAACATCATTTTTGACTTACGTTCTTCTTACAGCCATCCATAAAAATTTTCTTGATATTTTAGATAGTATGTATATACCAATGCGGAAGTTATTAAATAAATCCACACTATTGATTCATCCTTACATTATGTATAATTATATAGCTAACCACCTAATAAAAACTCCTTAATTTCCTTAATAATTATATTATCATTATTATTACAAAAATCTATAGATATTATTATACTTACATGTTCTGTTATTATTTTTTGAACTTTTCAAGTGCAATTTGACAAAAAGTAATGAAAAAAGCATTCGAAGAAAATGAAACGACAAAATTAGTTTTAACAAGTTTTTTTATGTATAAACTTTTGTTCCTCAAGTCCATCGAACTATAATGCTTGGTCGCATACTCCGAAACATTGCATTTTAAATAAACAAAATATACGTCGACAATTTTTTAAATTTTGTATTCTTGGGAACGGAAGCATTGTTTCACAAGCATAGCAATGATTACACTTTCAACATTTAAATCAACATTAATATAAAAATAAAATATTCTCATGATGGTGCATTGTCTTCTTGCTTTGAGGTTTGCATATTTTTTAAACCACAAAACAAGAAAATAAAGTAATTGAATTTATAAAAATGAAAAGGAAGTACCGCATTGGTGGAGGGAGGTAATTTCGATAGGTGTTACAGGTAGGGTGAAATTAATTTGTACTTGGAAGAAAAATCAATAGTTTTCCCCAAATTAGTAGGTACTCCCACAGAGCAGAGTGGAACGAACGCAACACAAACTCGAAGAACATTTCAATAAGACTTGGACGTTCAGCCTACACACCTGTAAAGGTGAGCAAAAGTCGAGTGGCGCAATTTTATTCTACGTGTGGTATATCGGCGGTCGTGAATGAAAATAAAGTGGGATGCACTTTGTTACAAGTTCCATGGTAAAATAAACTGTTGCTAGCAGTTAACAATCAACGTGCTGGGTTCATCCAGTGGAACTTGTGTATGTTAATAACTGACAGGTATTTCAGTGTGTTAACTTAGTCATGTAGGTGTGTTTCAAATTTTAAAAACGTCGGTCTGTTGCGAAATATTCGCTCTTCTACTTAAAAATTGTGTGCCACTTAAGGACAATTGGTGCTTTTAACGTTAAAGGATTATTTGCAAAAAGTTGGTAAGTTTTTGAAAAATTTTGACCGGTTATTTTGAAAATATTACTTTTACTTGGGTAATTTCAAAATTTCCTGTTCGTTCGCCTTTTAAATGAGAATTTAAGTTTAAATGCCTCGGGGATAAATTTCGAAAGTATGCGCGACCTTATTTTTGTTGTTTTGTTAGTTACACATCTCGAAAATCTAAGTTGAATATTCAAAATTAATGTGAAAGCTAAATGCACCGAATTAAAGAAAATACACTTGAAAATTTGAAAAATACCTCTGATTTAACGGTTGTTTACGCCGGAAAATTATTTGAAAATCTTCAGACACGCCCTTATTTTTCGAACGCTGCGCGCTTTTTTGGATTTCGCTATTCCCTCTGTGCAGACGATATTTTTTAATATTAGCAAATCCCGTTTGTTTTAGTTGCTTTTATAACGTCCAAAACCGCATTTTTTAGAGCTTTTACTTTAAATTTTTGGTGACGTAAGAAACGTGTTTTGTTCAAGTTCAAATGCCGAGTTCTTTAAAAATTATTCGACTTAACTTTGCACAAAATATTTAGTTTTTCATTTATTTTTCAATTCATAAGAAGTTAAGAAGATGTTAACGGAAAATTTACATTTTTTTCAATTTAATTTATTCAATTATTTAAGATATTTAAATAACTGACGCTTTTCATTTTTTGGCACCTTTAGTTTCATGATTAATTATTTTAATATGCAGAAAAAAGAAACCTGGTTTAATTAATTTGGCCTATTTGCAAATTTTAATGTTAAAAATTTGATTGGGCCGTAAAAAGTATGCGGAAGCAGTGAAAATCGATTATAATCAAAAATCTAAAAAATATTTTGGCTTTTAGATCTGTTTATTGATAATAATTTTGTTTTGCATTATTTACGGCCTTGTTGTTTGCCATTGTTTTCAAACAATGGTTCTGAAGAACAAAGAAATGAAAGAACTGTTTTTTCAAAAATGAAAAACTTGACTTTTAAGTTTCACTTTTTGTAAATCCAATTTGTTTCACTTTTATGCCCGCGACGTACGGCGCTGAAGTACTACTTTAGTGCTGCTCGTCGTTAAATTAATTAATTGCTTTTTTATTTTAAAGTTAATAATTAAATAATAAATTTTAAATTATCAGTTTTAAAACTTTCAAACTTTAACTAAATCAAAAAATGCTTGTGAGTATATTATTTTTTCTGTGTAAACTTTTACTCTTTTCTATATTATGTATAACTTCCGATACTTCGACAGTAAAACGATCAATATTATGTAATTATATAGAACTTTAAGAAGAGCGATTTACGTTGTAATTTTATTATATTTATCTTATGACATATACCAAATAAAAAATATATAAAAAACTATAAAATTAGTTTAGTAGAATTCAAATTTTTAGTAAGGTTGAACTTACAGCGCCGTTCTCATCTAATTAACGCTACGTAACTTAGACGTCAATTAATAAAACCAATTACATTTCTTCCTTAAAACTTCGATTTTATCAATGCAATAGCCATAAATTAATTATTAACATAATAAATTTAAAAAATACCGTACATCGGTGAAAATGGGGTTTTAAAGAAGAAATGCGATATTATTAAATTGTTTGTTATTATTTTACGTAGCGTTAATTGGTTGAGAACGGCGCTTAAAGGATCACTACAGGAGTCATGGGGTAATAGTAAAATTTCCTCGCATATTCTCCCCTAGACATATCTTTGTCTTTGGACGTAATTTAGTTAAAAACCTTAAATTTTAATAAATGTAGACTAGGTAGTCCTTAGTATCCCTAGGATGAATCGAATTTTTATACAAAAAATTACATAAATATTTCCTTTGAATGCAGAAGAGCTGCTTACGTAATGGTAGCATTTAATTGTAACAATTAAAATAATTTCTTAAATTCTTCACTTTTTAGAATTTTCTAATTTTCTGCATAAAGAAAACACATTAACACTAATTTATGTACCTACCTTAATTATATACAAGGCTGTTACTAATTTAGTTAGTTATGTGAAATTTTTAGTCAACAGTCCCCATTTTTTTTATACAACAGAATAATCCTCGCAACTTGAGGCCAATTATATGACCAAGTAGCCAGCGCCAATTTAATAATTACGTAAGGTAACTTTTGGTTTCGATTTTATTCGAGTAAGCAATTACATTAATTACCACATTTATTTTTATTTCTTACGATTGTTAGTTAGGTGCATACCTCCTTGTTATGGTGATGCATACCATGATTCACGACCATAAGATTTGTTAAAAATTAAGATAGGTATAGTACTTAAGCGTAATTTATGCTTTAACACACAGTTAAGCTGATTATATTTTTATCGATGACTCGATACTAGATAATTAATTACCTACAGTCATTCCAAGTTTGACTGTTAATTAATAAATTTTTTGGCATCAGAAAAATTAAATTAAAGTATGGCTTCCTCATTGAGAACACACGAGCAAGTCCTGTTGTCCAAGTCGCTATTTTTTGTAGTGCAACGACCACTTTACCTGAGTGCAAATTTTATTACTCATCGTTTAAAATAATTGTTTACCTAATAATGTAATTAATTAGTCATTGATATTACAAGACACGTTTGTAAATAGGTGTAGAATTTAACACGGAAAATACTTACATACGTACTAGATTGATACAATGCAAATTAAATTAAATTTTCTACATTGAAAAAAATCAGACTTTGTTTAGTAAAAATATGGTGGAATCTCTGTGATTCGAAGTCTTCACTTTAACGAATCTTCGCTAATTCTTGCGATCCATGTGATGGCTGCATCATCTGCATGTATCTTCTAGACCGAGAATTTTGATACGTTTTACGTTTTGATATGTATTGTGAAAGGAGTTTTGATAATTTTTATAATCAAAAATTCACTTTTATACTTTTTTAAAAATTTTAATAATTAGTTAATATTCCAGAATGTCGGGGGAGGCTAAGCCTTTCTTGCCTCCTTTGACGAGCCGCCGCTGTATATTATGAATATGTAATATGATTAACCAATACATTAAATTATTTAAATTACTCATTTAAAGTGATATCTGAAACTTGAAACTGTACAGTGAAACCAGCATTGTGATGACAATTTAAGCGAGGCTATTAAAGTTCAATTATTGTTGAAGTAAAAGATCATCAATTATGTTGTGTAATCGCATATTGAGAAACGCTATTTTCTGACTTCTATTGTTACCAATAAATGATGCTTACATCCACTTAGAACTTTCTTTGTAAACTTCACCCAATATTTCAGCAGCCTAATTTCTTTCTAACAATGATTTCAGGCTAGGCTGTAAAATATAGTAGCATAATACATTTTCTCCAAATTGACTTCTTTGTCAACAACATTACACCGTTGTTCTTTAATTACGTATTTTGTTATTTTTTTAATTTGGTGGTTTCATTAAGAAAAACAGATTAACGTAACACTGCAATTTCAAAAAGATTTACTTACCTAACTTTCAAAATTATGCAAAGCGCTTGCAGTGACACGTAATGTTTGTTGCCATATTTGAAGAGGTGGGTTTTCTTTCTGATAACAAAGTCGAATTCAAAGTCCAACGGTTTTCTATCAAAATTACAAAATTTTAATAATAGATTCAGTGGCGTACTCTTACTTGCATTCTTTCAGCAGGTGAATTCCATTTTCAAAAAAAAAGATAAAATGTTAACAAAATTAGCTGGCGAAGGCGAAATATTTATCCAAATGTTAATTTAAAAAATAGTATTTTATTACATAATTATAATCAAGCTTAATTCTTACCTATTCAAACTAACCTTGTTTGTTTTGCAGTTGTGCATGTCCTTAGGCTGTATACCATGATGAAATCTCTATTGTTAGTTTATTATAAAACTTAATTTTTGTGGGTTTGGCTGAAACCTCTCATTTGCAAAAATTTCGATTTTTTTTTCAAATTTGAACCAATGGAAGTCGAAATAGAAATTGCCAACAGAAGTTGGGAGGTTTGTCATGTTTTTGGGCATTTCAACGGTAGAAGGAAATCTTCATTTTATGATCAGAGAGAATCAGAGAGATCAGTGAGGCGATTCGGAACAAGGCTTTTTAGGCGCAAGGAGTTCTCGGCGCAAAGAGTTCTCGGTGCAAATAATTACAAATATTTAATTCTTAAAAAAATTTACTTGAATTTTGGTTTAATTTAATTTATTTATTTATTGTATGCAACAAAACTATTATTATTTACGAAAAATTCATTTGGGTTTGACTTAAACAAAATGTGAATTTATTATTATTAAAAAAGTTAAGCTTAGATTGGCTAGAAATATCTGGTCATAGGTACTTAAGGTAAATATTAAAATATAGTAATAATTAATACTAGCTATTTTTAGGAAGCTCTTCTACATATATTTTTCGCTTGCAATTTTGTTTTGATGATTTTTTATTAGCTAAAACCCATCATTTTCCATTTTAGGGGGGTACACTCTCTCTAACCGTAGAGTCATAAGCAGATATAGAGTCATTATTTTGTTAAATTACATATTTCAAAAAAAATTTTATACGATATAGGGTGTGTCAGAAATCGAGAAGCGATTAGAAATTTTTATTTAATTTATTTTCTATTTTTTATTAGCTACTTTTAATAACAATCAATTAACCACTAATCAAAAATAATAAACCATTAATTGAACCGACCAATCAGATATAAGTCAAATAATAAAAATTTTCTATGGACAACCTAATAGACAATAGAGTAACAAGCTACTTCTATAACGATTTCTGGTTATAAAATAGCTATTTATGCAACAAGAGCTAACAGTGATACTTTTTATAAACAGACGTATAAATTCTCTATCGAGGCGCAGCCGGACTGGACAACCCACCTGGTTATAAAACGAAACTTTTATCTCGTACTTCATACAAGATTTTTTCTACTTCTTTTGCAAAATCGTTTTTCTTAAAATTTAAGAAGTAATACAGTGCCACTAAGCTAAGAAAAGCTCAGGAAAATATGTCAAATAATTTGATAAAAATTTGAATGAACCAATGAACATCGAGTTATTTCTCAAGTACATTCTGTTGTAAAAGTTACAAATCATTGTGTGTCCAATTTATTGTCAATGTGCTGATTTTTTGTCTTGTTCGTTTTCGTGTTTTTCATATTTGAGCTTTATTGTCTACAGAAAAGTGTCATTTTTAGAACAAACCTTCATAGCTATATTTAATTAAACATTATTTGGTAAGTAAATTTTCCTTTGAATGTACATAGTTAAATACACCAGCGTCAGGCACGCTCCTTCAGAGCTTTTCTTAGTGTAGTTTATCTGTATCAATTTTACAAGTCAAATACTTGCACAAAATAAATTATGTTAATTGCAACAAAATTAGAAATAATCTTGTATGAAATCATCATCTTTTCAATGACTTTTTAAAACTCAAATGACATTCAAAAAGTAGTCGTTTAGCAACACAATTAGGAAGAGACAGTAGCAGTCATGGAAATTGGATCGATGAATATTTCCGAATTAAAATAAAAATTTCCGATGAAATTTCAATAACCGTATACAATATAAACACAATACGCACACAAAGCTAGGTTTATCAAACCGGGGGGTTTGGGGGGTATGGAATACCCTCCAGTACACCAGAGATTGTACGCAAAAAAGTGTTATTGAACTTATAAGTTTCAAACCGCAAATCTAGTTTCTAGAAATCTAAGGTTTCTGATTTGAAATTTAATAACACATTTTCCTTTTTTGAACACAATCACTAAAATGCTGGGGGGTATTCTATACCCCCAGACCCCCCGGTTTAAAAAACCTAGCTTTGTGATTGTGTTCAAAAACGAAAATGTATTTTGGAGCTTATGAATTTTAAACCAAAATTTTAACTTTTTTATCTATTTTTAATCTATTTTCTGTTCTTTATTATTAAAAAATCAATTTTTTTAATTTCCATAGCCGCTACTGTGTATTATTATTTATTTAATATCTTGGGCGAACAGTCTTCGCGCAGAACTGACTCACGTCGAACTGGCTTGTACCAAGGCCTCTCGCGCCTAAGCGTCCTATATACTGTATTTTGGTGAAAAATAGAAAAAAAAGTTTGATTGGCACTTAGAGGTAATGTCCATTTATATACCCGATGTTAATAAAGTTGATCCAATAATTCAGTTTTTAAGAGAGGTTCTGTAAACGATCACCCATCCAGTACTGCACCCATCGCATCGCGACTTGCATAGCTTTGAATTACTTCTTTGTCGATTTTGAATTGTTTCGTTCCTATCTTTCTGTCGAATAAAGTCATGTAAGGATTATTATTGGGATAAGTTTCCAATTATACCTATTTAAAATTCTGGTAACATTTCTTTGTTTCGAAAAGTCAAGACTGTCAAGTTCAATAGAAGTAGGTGGCACGTTAATTGAAATAAATATATAATGAAATGTTTTAATATTTAATTAATGGCGATTCAAAAATAGACAGAATTTTTCCAATATTAATGGAATAAAAGGTTCTGTTGATAATGACCTTTAAAGTACTACAGACATTTTATAAATTGCATGCCTAAAACGTGTGGGTATTAACTGTAAATTGGAATCAAATATAGAATTTACAACTTCAATTAGTAAAGGTTTCACGTATAGGTAAGGTCGACGGCATAAATAATAATGAAATAATCGTCAAATCGAATTTCTTTTTATTTTGTTTATTTTTAAACAATTTTTCTTCTCTTACCACTCCATCGAATTTTAAGGTAAATTTTCAAGGCCAAAGGTTATTGAACGCCATGCCTTCCTACCTTTGACTAAAATAACTGTGCATCGACTTTGCTATGTTTTACTTTTTCAAATTATATAACTCGTAAAAAGTTAATTTTACTCACGCATGACATTCGACCAAAAAAAATTATCAAACTTGTAAAAGTACACCTGATGATAAAGCAAGCGATAGGTTGTTTACAACTTACATAACATGGTTACTGCGGAAAATTAATATTATTAACAGTAATTACCCACTTAAATTATTGTGCAGAATAGAAAAACTCCTAGAAGAGAGGTTATTTTATGGTAAGGTCTGTCAGCAAACTAAATAATTTTTGATTGGATATTAAATTTATTTTAAAAAATAAAAATAAAAAACACTAATTTCCCAAGTGGTACATATTAGAATGACGGTGTCTTCAGCATAATGGAGCACCCGCAATACATTGTTCGGCACAATAGCCTGGAAATTCTATCCCCTTCATAAGTGTATCCGCTAGATCCTATACAAATAACTTTTTAAATTTTGAAATACCTTCGTCCTGCTACTTACGGATAGAGGTGATATACAGGCACCCAAAACGGAGCATATTATATACAAATAAAAACAAATGCACGACAGCCAAAGAGATATTAATATTAAAATCAGCAACCATAAAAGCATATAAATTGGATTTCCCATCTAAAACGTTTCTCAAAACTTCGATCTTCTTGAAAGCTGCTAAAATTTGAGTTTAGTTTTAAAAACCTGTCAAAATACTTTTTTTTGCATGGCAATGACAAAATTTTTATTTTTCCCACAAAACTCAGCTACCTAGATATTGCAACCACCATTATATTATTATCATCTCACGCACTTTTCTTCTTGGTTTTCCAAAAAGTAATTTCAAAAATGTAGCCTATTGTTTCTTTGTACAGAAGAGGGAAAAATGGAAACTTTTTGAAATACAAAAAAATCAATTTTTTGTCTTACAAAATTGTTCTCTGGGTGTGGACAACCAACTGTTGTTTATCTGACAACTCTTTCGTAACAATTCGAAAAGATAAAATTAACACAAATATCTGTTTATTGAATTTTTTAAATTTAAAAATCAGTTCAAAAAATATACAAAATTACATTAAAATTAATCCTGAGTTGTTTACTTAAATAAAGGACTTCCTGATATCATTTTTTCTGCGCAATAGTGCGGAAATTGTATCCCAGCCAACATTATCTCTGCTATCCCCTATTTAAAAAAAAAGTTATAAAGTTAATTATTTAAATAAATAAAGTTCACTTACTGTTAGCGGAGGTATGCAGGCCGACAGAGGATGTACGATTATGTACAGGAAGGCACAAAAACCGGCAATCCAAAAGGATACAAAGATTAATACCAGTAGCCACAAAATAACATTGATTGGATTTCCCATCTGAAATGATTAAACAATAATAGTAGAATATTTTTTCTTATGTCCAGTGGAAAATTCTTAAATTCTCGTGGGTAACATTATTATTGTCTCGGTTCTCGGTTGTTAAAAATATTTACATTTTTATAAAATTTGAAAATTATTTATGCAATTACGTCATTTTCAAGGATTTATTTACTCCAAGGTTAATAATTCTTTTAAAATAATAATTATTGGATTTTAAATGGAATAAGTCAGTGCTTCTCAAAGTAAGGGTCGCGAAACTTCTACTAGGGAGGAAGGCTGGTAAATATTTAACTAAGCGTTCGAGAAAAAAAAAAGTAGTAAGCCTTGAAAAATATTTTACGTACACGACTATAGAAAGGATAGCATATCAGGTAGTTTTTATCTCTCGAAAATGATACTTTGCAGCGGTGTTCGGAAAAGTTTTGCACATAAGCATAATTTTTGCACTTTCCGCACGCTTATTAACTTTCCGCACGCTTATTAACTTTCCGCACTCATACAATAAAGAAATGCAATACCCTTATAATTAACTCGAATAGTGAATTCCTGGCTACGGCGGATGTTGATAAGCGATAAGGCACACCTGCAAGATTATAAATAGTAAAAGACGGAGGTTGTTTCTTGTTTACGTTTTTTATTGTTTTTATAGTCTAACACTTTAAAATGCACTACTACTCTGTCTGCGTTTTCACTGTCTACTGAAGTGCACGTGCATTTTGCATGACAAGCTAATAGATAAGAGTATTATTTACTTCCGTTATATCGCGTCTCATTTCTATTAACCTTTATATATAAACGTTACTTTTTAAAGCATAATTTATGTTTTTTTTGGAAAGGACCTGTCTTGAACGTAAAGCTAAATACAGTGACTCGTGCAGAAAGTTCCATTGCGGTTTCGTAAGCTATCAGAACTCGCTAAACGCTCGTTCTGATATATTGCTTACTCAACCGCAATCTTCAACTTTCTGCAACACGACTGTAAATAGCTATACCATATTTAGGTGGGCGTGAAATATGAAAACTTTGAGAAGCACTGAGATAAATAATACATAAATTCGGTAACAATTATTTCGAAAGGTCTTTTAACCTTTTACTTCTGAGAGTCGAAATGATTTATTAGTATATTACAAACGATTTATTTATTCGTATGACATAATTTCGAACAATCTTAAAAAATATTTCTACTGTACATATTTATTTCCGGTTCTTGTTAAAACTAACCATGGAATCACGACACCGAGATGTGTAATAAGTAGGTTGAGGAGTTGCGTGCCACTGATCAAACTGAAAATTTTCTTTTTTGAAAATTCTCCACTTGGTAGCCTGTGAATGTTTTTTTAAAATAACAACACTCACCGTTACCACATTTTTGTGTTATGGACGATCACATGGATGTTTATTAATAGAAAATTACCTAATGCAATCGATAAAGTTAATAAAAGTGAAAAACAAGTTCTTACCGTGTAAATTTGGAACTTAAATTATGTTTTAACTAATTTTTTAATTATTGAGCACAGTTGTACATTTCTTTTTAACGCTGCTACTTAAGAATAGAATGGAAAGAAAACTGTTGGCTTGGTGGTGGGATGGACACACATACCATCACACTGATTCCTACCTACGTACAATATTATACTGTATGTACGTACAACTAATATTTTTTTATCTCGGCATTACACGTATTATGGAAAGTTTACCCAAGAAACTTCTTATCTATTCGGAATCGTCTCCAAAATATGCAACAATTCTATTTTAAGCTTGGCCTGATATAGGACAAAACAGTCGTGTTTTTCGGACCACTTTTGTCTAAATCCTTCAAAAAAGTGTATCCTGTACGCAGGATAGCATCCAGAAGCTTTATTTAATTATAAATGAAATTAAACTAAATTTTTTTTAAAAATTTGAAATTTTACTTTTTTTATTTTTCTTGCGAGAAACCACTAATTCATTTGTTAAAAAACTACAATCGATTGTTGATATCTTCGTAATTTACCATCGAATTTCAAGTTTAGGGGAGACGTCGGTTCCGATCCTCATAAGACGGCAAAAATTGAAAACATTGAAATCCCATTACTAAATTATTTATAGTGGAACACCCTGTATCTGTATTATTCGTTTATTTGTTTATTTTTCAATGTGCTATCTGTCTAAAACCTCACAGTCTACAAGTTATTAAATATTTTATGAAAATATTATATAACATCTTCCAAACAGATCAAAATCAAGAAAGAATTGTTTTAAATTGAAAAAATTTCTTTTTAAACGTTCAATTAAATTATCATAATTGCATAAAAGTTAAATAACAGTATTCGTAGTTATGTCGTACGTTATTTGACCAAAATAACATGTAGAGGTTTAATTTAAATATTACGTAACCAACAACTATGGAATTTACACAAAATATTAATCAAACCTTCACGAGAAACATATTAAAATATGGGACAGAAAAAACAATATTATTAAAGTAATATAAAGTAAATACAGCGATGGCGAATTGTGCAGAAAAATTACACAATTTGGGTACTCTTTTTGCACAATTGTGTGAATTAGTAACACAAATTTTTCTCTGTGTAGAAATCTAAATCTAGATGCTGTGTATTTCATTTGTAAAAACTTCGTATTTATAATTATAATATAAAATAAAAAAAATAATTATTTTCGAATTAAAATGATAATTTCCAATGAAATTTTAATAACAACACACGATATGCACATAAAGCTAGGTATTCAAACCGGGGGGTCTGGGGGGTATAAAATATCCCCCAGTATACCAAAGATGGTGCGCAAAAAAAAGTGTTATTGAGCTTATGGGTTTTAAACCAGAAATCTAACTTTTAAAAATCTAAAATCTAAGATTTATAATTTGAAATTCAATAACACATTTTCTTCTTGTGAACACAATCACTGAAGTGCTCAGACCCCCCGGTTTGAAAAGCCTAGATAATATAACCTAGATAATAACATAATATTGATATATATTATTTGTTTAATTCGGAAGTAATTCCCAATGCAATTTCCATGACCGCTACTGTAGTTTGTTTTAGGCTAAAGATCAGAGCTATATTTTAAAATTTGGCACCCTGGGCCCAAAAGGTTTGCCGTCCCACAAATTAATTTAAAAAAAGTTAAAATTAATTTTTTTAAATACATTCTGATTATAAAAGGCGCTCCACGGACGACGGCTTGCACCGCCCCTCAAACCTTCCGCCCCGGGCAATGCCTCTCATAGCCCTTAGGTAAATACGTCTCTGCTAAAGATACTGCTTCTGCGGTAGTCTAAAATTGTCTATCTATTGATGGATTTCACTATCGAAAATCCATTTTCTACCTTTTTGAAAATTTTAATAGTTTAATACGAGCCGTCGCTGGATGTAACCTTACTAATGCCCAATTTCTTCACCTTGAGATATCTATAGTATAAGTGTAACCAATCAATTTTTTGTTTTGTTATTCAGAATTTGAATTGCGATTATCTGCTTGGTCACTTGACTAATTTGATTGGTTATACTTATACTTATACTCAGATATCCGATAGATATCTCATAGTGAAGAAATCGGGTATAAGTAACCGCAGTCCACCTTAAAATGAAATTCACCTCTTTCGAATCAGTGGCGGATCCAGGGGTTATGACCCCCCCCTTGAATCCATAATTGTGGCTAAATAAAAGCTTCTCTAAAGTGTAAAAAGTGTTTATATTTAATATAATATTTAAATTTAAAAAAAACTGATAATATCCATGAAAATCCTAACTTTTCACATACGTACTTCTAGGACAATAAAAAAAAAATCGCTGCGGTGCATTTTGCTGACACGGTCTGACGACCGCGCATATTTATTCAGGCCTAATGAATGAATATCCAGTACCTGTGACCCCCCTTTTGCCAAAAGTCTAGATCCGCGCCTATTTCGAATACCACCTTTGGTGAGTTCAGGCGACCTTCAGGTATGTTTTTAGTGAGCAAGCGTTTATTAAAACGGCGCTGAGCGCCCCGAGAGAAGCGAAAGATTGCGGAGCATCGGTTTTGACAACCGCAACCACGGCAAATCGCGAATTCGCCCTTAAAATTAGTTTTACGTTTGTCAAAATAAAAACTGTTCATTAAATATTACTTCAACGGCAAAAAATAATATTACACGTACCGGTAACAGAATACCCGTATAGAAATCGTGATTTGATCCCTATCTAAATGCACGAAAAATTTTGATTTTTATCAAAATTGATAAATTTGATTTTTGAACCGTTTTCTCGAAAACCAATGGATGATGCGCAATAATTTAAAGAAAAGAAAAGTTAAAGTTAAATTCGTGGGTCCATTTAACTGACGGTTCCCCATAATCAAAAACAGACAATTTTTCAAAATTTATTTCATTCTAAAACAAGAATCTAAATTATCAAGTTTTGAACGAAACCTTCCAACTTTTCAGCTGAATTGGTATATTTCATTAGCCGAATTACTTAATATTTGACACTTAATTAACTGAAATTATCTTCAATTAAACTTTTGCAAAATGTGTACGTACTAATTAAGCGTAAAAGGTTCACTGGCTTGCTTAAAGTAGCATAAAAATGTGCTAATCAGTGCACTCGGAGGCGTAGCTAATCATACATAGCGGAAGGTTAACCGTAATTGAAAAAAACTGAATATCTTTAAGTCAAATTTTAGTTTTATGGAAAGTTGAATATATATTGGATAAAATTTAAAATATATCTGAAAATAAATTAAAGTCTAATAATAACTTTCCAGTGTAGGTACATTCTGAAAAAATTTCTAACCAAAAGTATCAAAAACGCGTTTTTGAATATGGTAACCATGTGAATCACAATTTTTCCCAAAAAAAACCGTATTTCCTTTAATGACCCTTTTTTTGATTTTATCTGAAAAGTTTACCTGGTAAATTTATGGCATTCGTTCCTCTTCGTTGCTTTTTTGCATTTCATTAAATTTTGTTTTAATGTTGGAGTTTCAGAATTGGAAATAACATTTCCAATTTCCAACCAGGTTGTTCCAATATTTTTGATCGCAAAATGAAATAAGGAATTGAAGTCTGAATTATTTCCTTGAGAAAATATGTATTTGTCCTTCAATCTTCAATGGTGTATCTACTTTCTAGTGCTTTGATTATGTGGGGCCATTGTTCTGCTACGCTTCCTTTCAAATGAAACTTAAAACAAGCGTCATAATATTCAAATTGTTGTTGATCTAGGAATGGATAAAACACGTTTGGTAATCCAGCTGCATTCAGAAAACAAATTTTATAAAATAAATATATCCAATAATTTAAGGGTTTGATGGTGAGGTGCACCAGAAATCTTGATATTAGAGACTTGACTCAAAATTGGATTACTAATTTTGGTAGACTCGTTACCTAGAATTTAGATGGATCGTCATTCTTGAGTCTTGACGGTATATCTTCTAGTTTACCTTAATTATATTTTTGTATTTATAATAAACTGACAAAATATGTGATGCGAAATCAATATCGCTTGTCAAGACCAATTTGTTTACTCTACTAGAGCGATTTTAGTGGCGTAGTAGTAAAAATAGCCTTGAAATTGATTGTCAATATAGGGGTTAATGCACCAAAACATACTCAGAAGTTTTTCAAAATTTTCGAGCAGCTTTTCCGAAAAGATCGAGATCTGGCGTTGCGATAAATAAAACTGTATCGATTAAAATATTATATTTTAAAAGAATTATAAAGAAAAAGACATTTGTACTGCTCGTTTGTACAATGAACTTACGAAAATGGTGTAAATTCTACCTAAAATTATATATAACGGTCACGCAAACTAAACGAAGTTAACGAACTTTTCTCACCCTTACCAAAACGTTTTATCTAAAAAAAAACAAATCATTCGTGGTGTTGAAAAATTCAAAAATAAAGCTATCTAGATATATCTAAACCGTTCATCCATAAATCCATCAATAATAAAAATTTAATTCGATGGAGTCGAAATCAATATTAGGGCGAAAGAATTAATTTAGGGTGGTATAGGTATATTTTCGACCAATCTAGATAATTAAAAACGAATCACTTAACTTTCTTATTCGATTACACCAAAATTGCAAAGATGTGTCACACTTGAGTGCCTATTTCATTAAATGCCTTCCTATTTTGAGTCAATTAATCGCTTCCTGAATCTTTTGTTCAAGGTGCGTGTGAAGTTTATGAACCAAAACGCAATTTTAAGAATGACAAAATTACAAGTCAGATTGCATCGAAAAGATTGCTTTTTAATGGCCGCTTCATAATTTCAAACATTTAAAGTTACATTACAATTTATTTGACCAATACCTCCTTGGGCTCTTTAAACGCGCAACTTGCTCGGAGCCTTTCTTGCAAAAATTATTATTTGTTTAATTAAAACCATAATCGCCGTCAAGCGCATCGATAAATTTATCAGAAACATGTTCATTCCAATTACTTACTTATTAATTAAAACAACCCAAATTTTTATGCAAATTTATTATATGACATGTCCGCAAGACCAGAATTTCTACGAGAAAAACAAAAACTTTCACAGAGAATTATTAATGAATTAAGTTTAATATAATAAAGTTATAGCTATCAAATATTTCTGTTTTGATGTAGTAAATCGTTCGAGATTTTTAATTCGTTTTATTTGTTTTCAGAACCACCATGCATCCTACCATAGTAGGTTCCCTCCTCATCATAACAACGGCTTACGTTGTTATGGTCTTTGGTCAACAAGGTTACACGCCCGATCCCTACAACTCCCAACAACGATACAACAGTCAAGATCCATTTAACAGCAATCAAAGGTATAACAGTCAAGACCCCTTGAATCAAGATCGATACGGAGCTGGAGGACAAGACAGATATAACGACCAAGACGGTCGTTATGGTCAGGATCGGTTCAACAACCAAGACCGTTACGGTAACCAAGATCGTTCTGGCAATCAAGACAGATACGGTAACAATCAGGATCGTTACGGAGGTCAAGATCGAGCGGGAAATCAAGATCGATACGGTAACCAAGACAGGTACGGTAACAATCAGAACAATCAGGATCGGTACGGTAGTAATCAAGACAGATACGGAAACAACCAAGACAGATACGGAAGCAATAATACGCCAGATAGGTACGGAAACCAAGACAGATATGGAAACCAAGACAGATACGGAAACCAAGACAGATACAACACCCAATCTCCTTATGGTCAGCAACCTTACAATCGGCCGGGACAACAAACGCCGTACAGTGCCGGTGGAAATTATGATCGCTTTGGCGCTGCCGGCGATGATAATTGTTGTGAAGACTTCTGCTATAGAAGAAGCGAACCTTATTTACTGTTTGGGCCAAAAACAGCTTATCAATTTGCTACCAGGCAAAGAAGAAACGATCAGTTCACTATTCCACGTAAGTTTCACTGATCTATTGATAAATGAGATTTTTTTAAAAGAATTTCTTCTAATTATTAGAAAACAGTTCTAATTTAGTTTTTAAATTTTAAAAAACCCAACAAAAACTTGCAAGTGGTACTTTCAAACCGAGCTAATCTATCGAATTGTTATTTACCAAAGCACAAGTTTATTGAAGTATGATAAAATTAATTACCGTGAGTCAACTTACATTGGTTACTTAATAAGGTCAACTAAATATCCCACGATAAAGTCAAGTTACATTTCAAATTATTTAAAAAGACATTGACACCCAACTGTAATCTTAATAAAATTCGGTGGTTTAAAATAATTTTATCTAAGGAAAAAGAAGACTTTAGATTTTAAAATTTATTTCGTAATCTTTTTTGTCTTGATTACTAATCAAAATTGCGACACTTAATTTTGTTGTTCACGAAAAAGTTAAATTATTATCTTTTTTATTTTAAAGTATTATTACATTTTAAGGTACATCGCACACCCAAACGCCGTAAATTCGTTGAACTACTTTAGCAAAACTGCTGCAAATATCTCTAAACCAGTTTTTGGTGTGCAATTTATCTTAGAGTATTAGACTAAGCTTAGCTATGTTTTCAAGCATTTGACAAACAACTTAACTTTCTTTTTATCGCTAACCCAATTTAAAACCAGAGAAAATAATGACAAACTTTACTTTTAGTAATAAAGAGAATAATTTAGCTAAAAATATATTAAATGGCCGATAAAAATATTTATGGGAAACCGTAATTACTCATAAATGTTAAGCACCTGAGATATACAATAAAACATTTTTTTAGAGTGCCAACCAGTGCTGTTTTGGAGTTTACTCAAACAAGGTGCAAGATTACCAAGCGACAGGCTGATTTCGAGACTAAGAAATTTAGAAAATATACGTCAACAAATTGTAATCAACTATGACCAAAAGCTCACGTTCCCAAGAAATGGAAGAATGTGCGATGACGATTTGGATCTCTTCAAAAGGTAAAGTTTGGAAGAGATCTCTTTGTTTGGGATTAACG
Organism: Cantharis rufa; assembly: GCA_947369205.1. Lineage (NCBI taxonomy): Eukaryota > Metazoa > Arthropoda > Insecta > Coleoptera > Cantharidae > Cantharis > Cantharis rufa. Next base: position 17,339,996 of record OX376307.1, on the reverse strand, counting down.
ATCAACTCTTTCTATCCCTTGAATATTTTGCTTCATGGAATCGTTATTTTTAGGTGGCACTGGAATAATTCCATCTCGGAAGATCGGGCGTATTCTTTAACCACTCAAGGTGGTGAAGATATAAGAATTTTGGCAAGAAAACTACAAACCGGTCTCAAGTCACTCTTGGACACCCCTTATACCGAACATCACTACAAGGTAATCAAAACGCCTTTTGAAATTTCCAATCCTAACGATATTTTAATTTCCAGTTCGAATACATGGCTTCTCAAAAAACTCACGATTCTTATCAAGCTTTCATCGAAGGATTGTTTCCCAGCAGCTTATACAGAGTTCATGCCGACATTAAACCTGAAGACCGATTAGGAGCTACCTCGGTAAGATTTTAACTATGCAATTTTCATAAATTTTATGTCATCTCTTTAAAGGACTACAACAGCCGTTGCAATCGAAATTCGAACGAAGACTCAAATTATCCACGAGACTCCAGCTATCAAAGAAATTCTGTTTATCAAAATTCGAATCCAAGTTACAATCAGAACCCCAGTTACAATTCCAATCCTAGTTACAACCAAAACCCAAGCTACAACCAAAATTCGAACTACAATCAAAATTCGAATTACAACCAAAATTCGAATTACAACTCGAACCAAAATTATCCAAATTCCGGTTACAGACAGGATCAATTTGGCGGTAGTAATTACAACCAGGGAGGTTTCAACGAATATTACAAATTTAAACAGAAGCAAGAGTACAAAGATCTCGTTCGCGATGTGAGCAAAAGACTTGGATTCAAATATAGCATCAACGATACGATCGTTGAAGATATGTACGAAATGTGCCGTTACGAAAAATCTTGGTAAGTAATCCACAGCTTAAATTATTTCACAAATTATTGTATTGTTTTTGAAGGTATCCACGCGATCCTGCACCGTGGTGTGCAGCTTTCAGCGAAAGACAACTGAAAGTTTTGGAATACGCCGAGGATTTGAACGCTTATTATCAGTACGGTTACGGAAACGTAAACGGAAGATCGGGTTGCGATCACATCACAGACCTGTCAGAAAGATTCGAAAAATCTGTCAATGGTAAATAATTAAGCCAAATTTTTTCTTCGTTTTCTTTACGAGTTTTTGTTTAGGATATGGAGAAACCCAGAAAGTTGTAGCACACTTTGCAGGAACACAGGCTCTTCTACAGTTGTTAGTTTCCTTGGGCGCCGCTAAAGATCAGTCACCATTAACTGCAGATAATTATGTGAGTCAAAGTCGTCGACTCTGGAGAACATCCAATCTGGTTCCATTCGGAGCAAATTTGGTTGCCGTGCTTCATCAGTAAGTGATTGTGTGATTTTTCAAAATCAAAATTGATTTAAAATTTATTCCAGGTGCCAAGGAGATGAAACCCACAAAGTAATGTTTCTTCTGAACGAATATCCGTTGGATTTGCCCGGTTGTCATGTGGGATTATGTGGTTGGAACGTTTTTAAAGAGAAAGTTGATGAGGCTGTCAGAACTTGCAATTTAGATTGTTACGGTGGCGCTAATAGTGTACAAACCAATTTTGTACTGATGATTTTAAGTACAATTTCATTTTTCTTCGTGTTTAACAAGTTCTAAGAGTTTAATAATTGTAGGATTTTCTCAAAAACATATATAGGTACCTACTACATTTTTGATGCTAAATAATATTATCATGTCCTGACGAATGGAAATTTATTTTCATACCTACTTAATTTTATTTATTAATTACGTTATAAACTTCAACCAAATTTACCAAAGTAAAATTATTGAAAAGCAAAAAAAATTTCCATTTGAAAACAGGAAACGAATTAATACCTCGAGTCTCATTTCATTTATTGCAGATTCTCACATAAAATGCATTTTTGGTCAAATCGATCAATTTAAAATGCGAATTTTTTGTTAATTAATTCATTGGTGCAATTGAAACAACATACTATGACGTAGTACGTACCTAGTGTCATAAAATACAAATTTATAGATTAGCGGTAGGTGTAGTTTATCTGTGTTCACACAATTTTCTTAATTTTTAAGAAATTCTGTACTATAATAATTAAGCGAATAAACGTGAGATAAAAATGTTTATCGATTTCAATCCTCAAATTATTTATTTTTTTATTTAGTATGATTGTTAAGATATTTCTTGCTTCTATTAAAGTCAATTGGCAACATCCAGAAGAAGGTCTCAACCACATCTCAGAAGTGAAAGAAGAATTATAAATAAAATTGAAATTTATTGTTGGTCCCAAATGATCTACAATATTCTTACTAATTTTAACGTAAAAGAAACAATTTATCAGATGTGGCATGCTACAGTTGGACTTGATAAAGACCATTAAGTCTTGGAAAAAGGAGCATACTTTATAATGTCTTTAACACCCATACTACTTATTCACTGTATTTAAAATTATTTAATAATTATTATCAAATAGCAATTTTTACCTCACTTCTTTAAATCATATTTTTTTATTTAACCTTAAGTGGCAATCAAAGAGATACTCTTTGTATCATGAACATTTATGATTTATACATCATTAGCAATAATATTTTTATAAACTTATTAATTTTTGCTTGAATGTTTTGTATTTTTTGTATGATGTGCTTAACGAGAATAAAATGTTTACTGGTTTTCCCATTGTTTTATTTTTGTGATTCTTGTAACGTTCACGTAACTTAAATAAAAAAATATGTAATAATTAATAATTTGACAACATTTAACTGAAAAAATGTCCAAAACTCTTCACTTCAGAATATCACAAACCTCGGCATTGTATGATGATCCTAATAATATCCTCTTAATAAATGAAAGGCAAATTTTTATTCATTCAAAATAATAAATATAATTAATTATTGAGTAGAACACTAACAATTAATTAAAAATTATTAGTGTTCAATTATCACTGTTTACAATAATTAAAAACTTAACAAAACCCTTCCATATACACAAATATAACATTTTATACAGCTCTGTGCAACTTTGCAAACCACTCAAACAAATACAAGCTTAAAACATATCTGAACACCCTACATATTATTATGTGTCCGTTTACGTACATTCCCATTAGTTAATAGTCCTTGTTGTAGAGGTTTATGGTTGCACAGGCCTGAATTAAAGCTTAAAATATCCAATACTAATTTTACCTGTTTCAAACAATCCATTTATATAAAAACCAATTTTCCATACCCAAAGTGAGTGAAACTAAAGTAACAGCATAGCAGTTAACCAATTTAAATAAAAACAGATGACAACATTTAAATTAATAATCAATGAGAGAAACCATTAATTACATCGAGCACATTATATCCTATTGGAGTTTCCTCTAATTGACTTTCATTAGCTGGCATTCTTTTTCCTCCTAGCAACAAGAGGAGCTTTCCTCTTTTCCGTTTTCACTTCAACTGAAGTTTCCTTTAATTTATTCGAGTCCTCACTAACACTTTTAGTTTTACGTTTTCGCGTCTCCGAGTTGTCTTTTTCACTAAAAAACTTTTGTAACTGTATCTCTCTTTGAGCCCACATCGAATTTTGTTGTTCAACAATATTAGGGTATTTTTCAATAAACTTTGAATCTAAAGGCAAACGAAGTTCCCAACCTTGACCGTAACATAGCTTACCGATACCAGAAAATATTTCTCGAAGTTCTTCGTTTGGTAAATTTATAACACAGGATGCTTTCGAACTCTCCAAGTGTTTGTGTTTTGTAAATAAACTCAACTGAAATAAATTTTTAGTACAATTTAAAAGAAATTATGAAAACAAATCGGTTCTCACCACGTAATCTCTTGCTTGGCACATGTAATTTGCAGGAACACCGTTAACTTGAGAAAACGTTTCTTCAAGAAACAAAAATTCTGATTTGATTATCCAATTTCCTTGAACCAAAGTGGCAATTTGAGGTAAAACTTTGAGAAGATTTTGAGCCGTTACGGTATCATTCTCCATTACCAAACTCAGCAGGTGCTGAAATGACATAATCTTACCTAAAAAAAAAAGATATAAGAATCACAAAATATAACTAAAAAGCACTGTACCGTCTTTTAGCAATAGCTTGCATTGCTCCAGTAACGGAAGGCTCCTTAAAGAACTAAAACTCAAAACATTTGAAACCAATGTTGGTTTTTCCTGGTTTTCACTAGCAATGCAAGAAAGTAAATCCTTTTCGTTTATCTCAGTAGAATCTACTTCCATTATTATATCTTTACTTTCAGCAAAGAGTTTAGTTTTCTCCCACTGTAAAACAAACAATTATTAGAATCTAAATAACTTCAGAAATGCCACGAGCGCCAGTTAAAATACCTCGTTCAATTGACTGCTTTCTGAATGCCACTCGCAATTCATATACGGCTCAGCTTCAATATCAGTCACCATTTTTTTATAATTAACAGTATCAGTCTTAGTCACATTAGACGAAAATTTAACAGTAACTTGTTGTTCAGTCGGTTCTTCCACTTTCACTTCTGGACGTTTTAAACTTTGTTTCCATTTGTCGCTCTTGATTAAATGAGGAAAGTCAGGATAGAAACGATAAAGTCCTAAAATATAATAGTTTCAAACCATCATAAGTAAAGCGACATTGTTTACCTTGCACTGGAACAATATGACATTCGCTGCCATTATAAATCCCAACGTAATTATCGTGATTTTGAATTTGTTGCGAAACAAAATCTACTTTATCAAAAATCTTCTCCGAAAAATGAATCTTTCGTTCCTTTTTTCCTTGTTCGAGCGATTCAATTTCTTGAGCAATTTCTTCCGCTCGATGTAAAGAGAAGTGGTCAGATGTTTGGTCCAAGTTAAGTTCTAATTTTACAATTTGGTTTGACGGTTTTATCGAACTACTTCTGATATCTAACGCGGATTTTGGGAGGTTATAAAAATTTAGAAATTTAAAAATGTTCAATTGATCTTGAAATCTTTTAGATAAAAACACTGGTATCTGAAAAGATTAATTTAAAATAACAGTGGTTATTAGAGAACATTTCCAAGCGACTTACTTCTTCAACAATTGGATCATCCTCCCCGTCGTCTTCTACTTCCTCTTCTACTTCCACATAAGTTTTACTGCATTCGCCGAGGCTCTCCATTTTAATAAATACTAATTGAATAAAACTTAATAACACGTTTACCTCATATTGCGTCAACTACGGTTGTTAAAAAAGAGGTTATGCTTTAAAATATTTTGAAGTAAACATTTGCTATAGTGGCGCCAACTGTACAAAATTATGTACAGTGTGCTACAGAAAAAATATTATTTATTTATTATTATATCAGTATTTTCCAGATTTTTTGGAAAAAATTTAGAAAAATTGAAGTTTTAAAAAGATGTACTATTTTAGTTTTAGTAGACATAAATAATTTTAAATCCGGTTGGTGCAACCGACCCTTAGACGTGGGTTGGATTCTTTAGATACTTTGACAGATAGCTAACCTTTAAATATTTGTTCAATCAAGTAGCAATGAAATAAAATTAAATTGTGTTTCGATTAAGCCAAAGAAACAAAACATGGCAGGAATGTTCGACCAGTTCGAACAAGCTGCACAAAAGTCTAGAAACAACAACTCTTGGGTAACTATGATTTTGCTTACAAACGAAATCTTCTACGAAAGCTGTTGTAGAGTTCGCAAGGTTTCATCCAAATGAAACTAGAACAAGATGTACCGATTTTCAGCAAAACTAAAATGAATTTTGTACCTTCCGACAAAATTACTCACATTGCAATTGCTAACAACTACTTGGTTGTTGCTATGGCTAATAGCAAACTGTTTCGCATGAACTTACTTCAGCAGGATCAACAGGATGGTAACTAAAGTACATATTTAATATTTCTACTACTTGAAGTTTTATTTTAGAAATTTCATTGGTAAAGTATACTACCACTTGTCGTTTGACGAATTTGTTTCTCGATCCTACTGGTAATCACATGCTGATCACGTTTGTTCCTAAAACTGCCGAAGGATATCCGGAATTGGTTTATTTGTCTCGTAAATCAAACAAGTTACGGTCGACCACTAAATTTAGAGAAATCACCGAGGTTGCTTGGAATTATAATAATAATTCAGAGAACTCAACTGGGCCCATTTTATTAGGTACCTCCTAAACTTTTAATTTTTATGAGTTTGCTACTTTGATGTTTGGTTTTAAGGTACTTCAAAAGGACTGATCTTTGAAATTGAAATTGTGTTGGAGGGAGATAAATTTTTTACTTCGGGATTTTCGAGTATCGAACAATATTGGCGCCAGGTAAGTGTAACTTTAATTAATCAAAATATTTAATATTTAATTCGATTAATATGTACACCTCTCAAGTAAGCCCTAATCCCAGTGGCGCAGCCAGGATTTTGTTACGGGGGGGGATGTGAGCGAAGCAACCTGCGACAAGTGCGCGCGCTGCAGACGAAAATTTTTTTGCAAAAGGGGCGTGGTCATCTTATTTTCGAGTAAAATTATTGTGTTACCACTGTTACCTAGCTTAAATTAAAGTAGGAATATTAAAGGACGGCAGTTCCGAAATAACTCAAGGCGAAATTATTATTAAAACGATTATTATTTAAAACAAGGTGGAACTCGCTTTTGCGACAGTTCTTAGGCTTCTATACATCTACTTTTTCGGTAGGTTAAATTATTTGGGCTTTATTTTATTCCAATTTTTAATGCCTTAATCTTTTAATTAGGTAGATTTTTTTACTATATAAGGAAAACGCTAACATTTTAATATTTTTTTTTTATTTCGACCTTTATAGGTAAATATTTGCAATTTACAAACCACAAATAAAACACAATTCATAATGAAATATTAAAATACCCGAAACACGTACCGAATACCGTATTAGAAACACGTAAAATACCTACTCTAAAAATACAAAATAAGAATATCGGATTAAAAAATATATATGTAAATAATCTGAATAATTAATACCAATCTAAAAATATTCTATATGAAGTAAAATTGTTTTAAGAACGTGCGTTCTGATTGGTTTTGAATTATGCGGACAGACGGACAGACGGACACGGAGCTAGATCATAAGGCTTCTTCCTATACGTTGTATAGAAGCCTAAAAAGGAAGTGTTTGGGGGGGCTATAGCCCCCTAGCCCCCCCCCCTCTTGGCTGCGCCACTGCCTAATCCCATCCATGTATATTTTATCAACGGACTCACAGTTCTGTATCTTTAAGGGTATAGCCGGATAAGCATCTGAAATATGCCCCCAGCGATTTTTAAAAATCCAAATGGCTGATTGATTTCTACTTAAAAAAAAGATTTTTTCTGAAAATTTCAGCTTTTATACCCAAAGAATTACGACATAATTAAGAAAAACGTGTTTTGCAGTATTTATTTTATTGTAAGTTTTCTACTGAATATTTTTTAACAAAATATTTTTTGGTAAGAATTATCGATAAAAGACATTAAAAAGTAATTTTTTTGCTAGTTTTTAACCGACCGTTTTTTCTTTAAAAATTTAAAAAGTTTTTGTCGTTACATTTAAATATGTTCCTTTCGGGTGTCACTCTCGAATTTTTCACAGAAAACTCCTTTCTTGCTGTTCATTACACGATAAAATTTTCAACTTGATCCATTTGGTGCAACATAGTCAAAAAAAATTAAATCCATTTTTTCCTTATTTTTTTAATATTATTCACTATACTATAACTTAGTATTAACTTGTAAAATTTTTTTTTATTAAAAATACATTAAAAATTTTTCATACCTTTAGAAATAATTATTCAGCATTAATATATTTTAAAAATTTTATATTATCTACTCATTTTGATTTCTGTTTTTGCTATTTAAAATAATTTTTAGAGCTGAACTACTGCTGGTACCCAATAATGCCATCTACTGTGTTTTTCAGAAACTATATCTATTACCTCTTTGTTGTTGTTTGGTTTCAGTTAAATGTTGTTTGATTGTATTTATTTAAACTCAACTTATATATTAAGTCATTTTTGGATTTACTTTATTACTATATTAATTTATGGGATCTGTCAGTCAAACAACCCCAAGAATTTGGCTCCGACACCTACATTATAGGAAATAGGACAATTTTCTGAGCATTTTGAGACCGCACATTGATGAGGATTATCCAGTAGTTTTCGAGAAAACGGCATTTGAAAATCAAAATTTTACATGCATTTTAGTTAGGGATTTTGCTAACACAAGAGTTCTATTGACTGTACGTGCGTTCTGAATAGTCTTACTGATAGCCGTAGCGCTTGTATTCAGTTGTCGACAAACGTTTAACTCGTTTTTAGGTTAGATTCTCGATTGCCTTGGTTGCGTTCGTCAAAACCGACGCTCCGCTACCCTCCCCTCCGGGCGCTACCCGCCGTTTTGACGAACGCTGACTCGCTAAAAACTTCCCCCTATGTAGCACCAACTCGCCAAAGGTGCTACTCGAAAGGGGTGAAACTATTTTTAATTATTAGCCTTTTTTTAATTTTTTAATTTGTTGCATAATGTTGCGTAACATAATGAGTGCGGTTACATGCAAGGGGTTCAATATGCACGATTTGCACCCGACTATGTCACAATCGCGTCTGACTGCTAACACTAAGACTATATCAGAACGCACGCACAGTCGATAGAACATTCGTGTTAATGAATTCTCTATCTAAAATGCATGTAAAATTTTTATTTTCAAATGCCTTTTTCTTGAAAACTAATGGATAATCCTCATCAATGTGCAGTCTCAAAATGCCCAGAAAACTGTCCTCTTTCCAATAGTAAAAAAATCAAAGCCCAACGTTTGGGTCCGTTTAACTGACAGTAGCCAAATTATATCATTCAATATAAATAATAATTAATAAGAATTTGTGCTGAACCATATTAATAATTTAATATTCTAATATAACTTATAAAATTGCAAATTTTGTTTTATTATATTAACACTGAATTTCTCTACACCATTCATCTGTATTCCCGGTTGTAAAAAAATAATTCACAAGTTAATAATGCATAATAATCAAAGAAAATATGTAAAAAATGAATTTAATTTTTTTTTACTATGTTGCACCAAATGGATCAAGTTGAAATTTTTATCGAGTAATAAACAGCAAGAAAGGAGTTTTCTGTGAAAAATTCGCGAGTGACACCCGAAAGGAACATATTTAAATGTAACGATAAAAACTTTTTTATTTTTTAGAGAAAAAGCGGTCAGTTAAAAACTAGCTAAAAAATTACTTTTTAATGCCTTTTATCGATAATTCTTACCAAAAAATATTTTGTTAAAAAATATTCAGTAGAAAAGTTACAATAAAATAAATACTGCAAAACACGGTTTTCTTCATTATGTCGTAATTCTTTGGGTTTAAAAGCTGAAATTTTCAGAAAAAAAATTTTTTTTAAGTAGAAATCGATCAGCCATTTGGATTTTTAAAAATCGCTGGGGGCATATTTCAGATGCTTATTCGGCTATACCCTTTGCAAAAAATACATAAGAAAATAAATGAAAAATAAAATATTTCACAAAACTCTAAAACAATTTTTAAACTCGGCTACAGCACACTTCTTACTTCTGAAGTAAGGGTGAAGTTTTGTAGGAATAGTGAGATAAATTAATTTTAGATAAATATTACGTTTATCACAAAGTGTAATTCTTTAATAATTATTTAAATTACAATGAGGTTTAAGATTCCGAAAGGTGGTTTTGGGGTTTGAAGAAGACATTTTTTCTAATACCTTTCAATCCATCGACGGTATATTATTTCATTCTTTTGATTTTTGATTTTTTTAAACCGAATCTTGATATAATCTCTGTTCTATCCATTTTTCGTAGCAATTAGTTTTTCTGATTTTTCCTTATTTTCTTACTTTGTTTTTTTTATTGCTAACTTTTCTAAGCATGCTTTAACAGCAACCTTTCTCTTTGCATTCCTCTGACTTTTATCATATTATTTTTGTTTATTTTAAAAATTAAAACTTACATTTCATAAATTTTGCAAGCTGCCTAACTATTTGCCCCTGTACGGAAATAAAGAGGTGGAAGGATTGGTAGGTGCCCCGTTTTCATATAACAATATGATTTTTAATTTTGAGACTTTCTTAGGTGTTTGATGTAGGAAAAGGTACGAACACGCCAATCACCGGTCTCGAATTTTTCCAAATACAAAATTCACAAAAGTACGCAATATTTGTGGCTACCCCGACCCGCCTTTATTACTTTAATGGATCGACAAATTCGGAAGAGAAACCCTTACTGCAGCAAGTGTTTAACAAATATCTGAACATTCTTGAAAAGGATACATATGAAGAAGTGACCAGTAACTTGTGGTATTCAAGACTTCGATTTTGGTCCGAAAATTTGGTGCAGCTCCAAGCCTTTGGATGGCTGATCGAAGATGGAATTATGTATGGCGAGGTAAACCAATGTGTAGAGTTCTTTTAGTGCTCGATTTAAGAATTCTTAATTTTATAGATAAATCCCGCTACTCAACAAGATATAAGTTCTATTATAAAAACTTCCCATTTAATTTCTTACCCCAAACCGCTGTACGAAGACTACTCGGTTTCTAGGAAACCGCCTTTTGCGTACGTTTTAACCGAATTCCACATCTTACTGGCTTACAGCGACACCATTAAAGCCATTTCGTTACTAAACAAGGAAGTTGTATACGAAGACAACTACAACGAAGCGTTTGGAAGACTTATCAATATAATCAAAGATCCCATGACGGGAATAATTTGGGCAGTGACGGAAAATGCAGTATTAAAGTTTAAGGTGATAAAAGAGGAAAGAAACGTCTGGCAAATCTATTGCGAAAACAAAAAATTTGATTTGGCCAAAAAGTATTCGCGCGACAATCCTGTCCATTACAGTTACGTTTTAGTAAAAGAAGCAGATATGCTGTTCGAAAAGGGAGAATACCTTTTAAGTGCCAGACGATATGCCGAAACGCATTCTAGTTTCGAGGAAGTGTGCTTGAAGTTTATTCAAGCAAATCAACAAGACGCACTAAAAACTTTTCTACAGAAAAAATTAGAAACTCTGACGCCGCACGAAAAAACTCAGATTACTTTGATTGTGATTTGGTTGGTCGAGCTGTATCTCAATCAGTTGGAGGAGTTGAGAATCGCCGATTTGGAACAAAGTCCCAAATATTTTGAGTTGCAAAAAGAGTTTCAGGGGCTTTTGGCTATGCAACAAGTTTCTGAAAATATTAAAACAAATAAGTCGACCATTTATGATTTAATGGCCAGTCATGGTGATAAAATGAACTCCATTCAGTTGACGATTGTGCACAAGGACTTTGAACAGGTAAATTTGTAAATGCTGAAACTTAGGATCCCTAATTTTTCTTCCCTGAAATTATTTATCAAAATGTTTTTGTTTTTTTTAGTTGATAAGGCAACACATCTACAAGAACAGCTTTCACGAAGCACTGGATGTCTTGAAAAGCCAAAACAACAAAGAACTCTTTTACCACTTTGCCCCAATATTGATTCAAGAAATTCCAAAATATACTGTGAAAGCTTTAATAGACCAAAGTTTGAATTTAACGCCAATTAAATTATTGCCAGCACTAGTGAGCTGCGATGGAGAACTGCATTCCAGGGAAGTGATCAAATATTTAGAATATTGTGTGGATCGATTGAAGAGTAACGAAAGGGCCATACACAACTTGTTGGTCTCTTTGTATGCAAAGTACGACCCCGAGAAGTTGATGGTTTATTTAGAGAAACAAGGACAGGACATTTCTATGGTAAATATGTTTGCACATGGTTTTTCTACAACTAAACTTGGGGTGTGGTTTCAGGTTAACTATAACGTTCATTTCGCGCTGAGGTTGTGTCAAGAAAACAATCTGATACAAGCTTGTGTACAATTATCCGCTTTATTAGGTTTGTGGGAATCTGCTGTCGACTTGGCTTTAACTATCGATGTTGACTTGGCCAAACAATACGCAAATATGCCGCCTCAAACCGACGTTGAGCTGAGGAAGAAGTTGTGGTTGAAAATAGCTCAGAACGTTGTAAGTGGGAAGGACAACATAGAGCAAGCAATGGAGTTTCTTAAAGACTGTGATTTGTTAAGAATAGAAGATATTTTACCATTTTTCTCCGATTTCACCACTATCGACCACTTTAAAGATGCAATTTGTAATTCGTTAAAGGTAAAGTTGACTGTAAATTAAATTTCCATTTTACTTAATACCAAATTGTTTTAGGAGTACAATCAACACATTCAAGATTTAAAAGACGAAATGGAAGAGGCCACTCGCTCCGCCGAGTTAGTGCGGAATGAAATACAAACCTTCCGCAACCGGTATACTTTTGTAAGCACCAGCGAGGTGTGCGAAATTTGTAATCTCATTTTAATAGTCAAGCCGTTCTACTTGTTCCCTTGTCAACACAAATTCCATAACGACTGTTTACTGAAGGAATTGATTCCGATGTTAGGTCCAGCAAAAAAGAATAAACTTATCGATTTGCAGCGTCAACAAAAAATTTTAAACTCACAGATGAATGTCGATGCAGTCAGTTTAAGTTCCTCTGGTGTATCGGCAAGGGAATCCGTTAAAGCGGATATAGATCATATAGTGGCTTCAGAGTGCTTGTATTGTGGTGAGAACATGATTAGAAACATCGACATGCCTTTTATTAACGAAAAGGATTTCGATCGAGTTATGAAAGAATGGGAATGATGAATTAAATTTTATTTTATGTAAATTATGTATTCCAAGTATGTAATAAAGTTGTAAAGAAACGAGTAACAAGTACATCCTTTATTTACAAATTATTTTTTTTTAACATTTTATCGCTTAAGTCTAACAATGCTTCTACCTTCTAGGAAGTATTTGGTGTTATCGCTTCAGAGAACGACCAAAGGTTTTGATTAGTTTATCCAATTTGTGACTTGAGGGCTGAAAGACTACATTGAAGTTTCAATACACAAAATATTGTCATTATAATAATTGTATACGGTGTGAATCAATAATATGGACTCTTGATAATATAACTTTTACTGTTGAAAATTTTTAAACGTGTAACAGATTGCAAAGGGATTCTATTATTTTTTTTTATTTCAATTTAATCTTCTGGTTAAGTAATATGATAATTGTCAGGTCTAGAAAATGTCCAAATTATCATTTTAAATAATCAAGGAGTGAGTTCGGTACTATTAAGTTACTGTATGCAACTTATTTTGTCACTTACTTCCAGAATGTGGTACTTACATAGAAAAATGTTACCCCAAATTGTATCTTATCGATATCCTTAACCATGTGACGTTAATATGTTGATATAACTCCTCTAAGTGTAATTAAATCTCACTTTTGCATAATTATATTATCCTAAAATTTAGTATGAGATCTGAGTACAAATTTGACTGTAAATGTGACTTGGAATGTGAAGAATATGGAAAATCTTACGAATCCTCAAATGAAATTCGAAACAAAATTTTACTTGGTGTTTCACAAAACCAATTTCAAGAGAGAAGCATTTTATGGTATATCAATGCTACCTACCGACACACAACTTGAATTATTTTTATTCTTAAATCTAACTAGCAAGGATCATTGAATATTCCTTTTAGTACCGAAAAATGCTTTCAAAATTCAGTTAATGAAGCAATCCCTTAATTTAAGAATAATTTGGATCCTTTAAATTTTGAACTGTGAAAGAGCAATCAGACGTCCCCACTATTGATTCACCCGGTATATTTATATATGTATATTAAGTAAAAAAAAAACAAAACTATTTTAGGTGTGAAATTCTTAATTTTCTAGAATATTTCATACTTTTTTTTTATTTACAATGGACTTGAACAACGTAAGTTACAATTTTATGTGGTACAATTACGATTTATACAAATTAATTGTTATTTTAAAAATTTTGTACATTTTATACTATGAACTATCGTAACACAAAATTAAAAATCAATCACAGCAATAATTAGACTCTCGACGAGTATAAGGTAAAGTAAACTGCGGAAAGCCTCCCTTTTTACTCGAAACTTGAAAAACAGCTTAAAAAATCCTTAATAATACTGACTCGACTTTAAATTGGGTTAAAATCATCAAAATGCAATTTATCACTATCCTAGCATAATTAATTTACGAAAACAAGGAAAATAGTACTACCTCTAGTGGTTCATTATATGCTTGTAACAATAATCTTAAGTTAACCGTCAACAATAGATAATTGGATGCTACACATCACCTTAAAAACTATTGCGTAACAGGACTAAATTATTCCTTTTAAAATGTGGTTTCATCAACACAAATTTAAAAAATCAAAGTATCGACTACGGTTGATTAGTTGTAAATGCACTAATTCCATTATTTGCCATTTCGTCCATTATTTCAGATACGTATGCAGCCACATCCACTTCCTCCTTTTCGCTATTAATTATAAAAGGATCTTGTAGTAGCTTATTGTACTTGGGTCTGCTTAATTCTTCTTTTATTAAACTATATTTAAAAACAAATTAGAAATCAGTCAAAAATTTGCTTCATTCGATGAAGCATTGTATTGCATAAAAAGTATAGACTAATTTATACAATACAAATGCATTGAATCAAATTTAAAACTTACCATGTATTTACAAAATTTACAAACTCGGCCGTAAATACATTTGCATTATGAGTGATCGACAAACGTGGTGCATCCCCATTAACTACTTGGTGAAGCTGTTCAAACACGCTCGACCATCGAGGATAGGGAAAGTAACCGGTGGCTACTTCCATCATAGTAATTCCTAATGACCACACATCACTCCGTACGTCATAACCACGAGCTCTCTGGGGGTCTATCCGTTCGGGCTGTAATAATTCGAATAAAATTTGTTTCTTTTAAAAACACACATGGCAACTTACGGCCATGTAAGGACGGCATCCTGCATCTCGAGTCCTGGCTATGGAATCCACTAACTGACCGGAAATACCAAAATCGCACAACTTAATGTTCCCTTTCCTATCGAGCAAGATATTGCTCGGTTTAACATCGCGATGAATAATTTTGAGTTCCTCTTTTAAGTAATTTAAAGCCTTAACAGTTGCGACTGTTATCTTTCCCAATATCTTCTCGGGAATGCGCTTCTTTAGCCGTTCGCAAATAAATTTATAAAATTTATCTAAAGACGTATCCATAACCTCCATGCAAATCCAACAGTCGCCCTAAAAACGAAAACGTAAGTTTGCAAAATAAAATGTTTGTCGTTGAAAACCTCTTTAAAAAGAGCCCCATAAAACTGCACTATAAATGGACACTCGTTGCTCTTCATAACAACTTCTAGATCCATCAACAGCTGTTTTTGTTCCTTCTCATCTACCGTGGATCGAATTCGCTTGACAGCCATTGTTGTGCTCGACTTTCTGTGCACCATTTTATTTACCGTGCCGAAACCACCTCGGCCAATCTCGCCCAAATCTTGAAGATCTTCGGAAGTAAAATCGTAAGACTTGCCACTTAATTGTAATTTTCCAGTCGATTGGATAGATTGGGAAATCCTAAATCTGCATTCCCTAAAAATTAAAGCAATGAAGTCGATGTAGGTGTCGATCTGAAGAAGATCAACAAATAAGATGAAAAGTCTAAAAGTTGCTTTTGTAATTCTTCCAGTCAAAATTCGAATTTCTGAATTAATGAAAAATGGAAGAAAGCGATCTGCAAATCTTGCAGTTGGCAAAAATATTAACTGAAGTTTGACTGTGAACAGGAGATGATCTGCATGCTTTGAATTTTACGTTAAACCATAGGTTTTCACTTGTATAGCACTTTAATTGTTTTGCAATTGAAACGTCTCTATTGAGAAATAGTTCCATAAAGATTAAAAATAGAAAATTGCTTTTCTAGACTGCGTAAGTCTGAAATATTGCATTTTCATCTTCAAAGAAAATCTTCTCCTTCTGGGTGTCGCAAGTGCCAGATTGAAACTGTAAAACCCGAAATATTAACGCCCGCAAGGCTTTCAAATTGATATTATAAAATTATTTTACGAAGTTAAAAAAGGCGCGTGTAGTAGTCGCTCCTTACATCATAAAGCCACAACAGTGGACGAAGAAGGAATCAAAACTTATTGGCAAGTGCTTCATCTAATTTTTAAACAATTACAACAGCTTCCTGTGTAGAACATCAAAAAGGAGCAAACAAAGTGCCATGCAAGTAAATTCACAAATCACAAAAAGGAGAAAATAATTTGAAAATAAAATTACCAAAGCAAGCAAAATTTTAATGGTAAAAATAAACACAAAAAACAAGACAAAACATCAAAACAAATATCCCAAAAATTTACCTGATTTTGACTTTTTCGTTTACTGCAAAACTGTGAATCAACGAATAAAAATTAAATTTATTTTTGCAAGTTTCATGATTAAACAAATCCTAATTAAGTTATACAATTTGATACATCAAAGATACACATTTACAAATTTAAAAATTATTAATAATTTGAAGGCAATTAAAGAGTACATTTTGCTACCGCAGATTCAAAACGGAATTCCTTTTTTTCATGTTTCTTCTTTTCAGTGTAAACCCTTTTGCTCCTGCTTCGTTTCCTAATTTCTCTAAATTCGTCTTGCAATCCTTTCGAATTTATTAATATGACATCAATGGATAAATATCCCAAAACTTTTGTGTATACTCGTTTGGAATTCTTTGGAAATCGTTAAAATTCTTGGAAATCCCTGGAATTTTGTGGAAATCTTTAGAAATCCTTGGAATTCTTTGAATATTGTTTAAAATCATTGCAAGTTTTGGAAATCTTTGGAATTCCGAGTCTTGTGTACAGAAATTTTACTGGATATTTACCCCTTGTATGACATAATAAAGTGACAGTAAAAATGGAATGTAAAATTTCTAATAAAATCTCCCTGCTGTTGAAAAACACTATCGACTCTCATGTAGAGTTAACATAAATAATCAAAAAAGCATCATCAAAATTATTAGAGTGGGCGCTTATTTTAGAAGTTTCCACCCCAATTTTACAGAAGAAAAATCTTCAACTCATTGACCGAGAAAGAAAAAAGTGCTTAAATATCCCTCAATCCTTGCTTATATTTACGGAATGAAAGCTATTAGAAAAAGTTAAAACAAAATCGGCAAATTCGTTCTCGAGTTATTATAAAAATATTATTTAACATTGTTTTAGTAATTTTAATGCCCCAAGCGGTTCAAACAATATTGAGAATTAAAAATTACACCTTTTAAAGTTTTGGTATTTGTTCCCGAGTTAAAAAATTACTTATTATTATATTGGTCAATTGATTGCTGAATTTTTTTAGTTTAGATAATATTTAAGGTGAAAACTTTCGAAATACATAGCTGGAATACCGGATTTCTTATATTACAGCAGTTTTGAAACCTTACGAGATTTACTTTGAATTTAAAAGTTATATTTTCTGATGCAGATTATTCTAACCAAAATAATAATAATAAACGAAAACCTAACTACTAAATACACACCGAGTTTTATCGTTCATTGGGTCGACGGTAGCCCTGGGAATTTTAGGTAACGTCATCTTAGGACGAATGCTCATATTTACACAACCATCTGAATTTAAATTCGACTGGGTTGGTAAAGGACGAAAGCTGAAGGAATTACTGGAAGGTGTCATCGGTATATCCATTTTTAACAAAGCTGGTGGTCTTCGACCTAAAATTATTGAATCTTAGTTTAGAATACCAGATTGTGATTAGATAACGAAACGAAATGTGAGGCAATAAAATATCGAGTTATCTCACCGGAATTTGCTGAATTATCTGCCATTTTTACAATTTGTCCAGGAGACCCGATAAATAACGCTAGCCTAAGGGGAAGTGAAATTTATAGAAATGGAAATTTACGTGTCCGGATGATGTAAACAATTTGCACTATGTGGAGAGCGCCATTATTCTATTATTTTTACGTTTTTTAAATTAACAAGCACAAAACACAAAAGGTAGAACAACAAATTTTGTCGTAACTTTGCGCACACTCCATTTATAAACATGGCTACGCTCAAAACATTTTTGAATAAGTGCAATTTTTTATCCACAAAATCGCCCTTAATTAGGTAAATTTTATTTACCGGGATATATCCTGGTAAATTCTGTTACTTGCCGAAATTTTAAGTTTAAGTTATACTTTTGACGCATTTTGGATTTCTAACCTCAAATTTTTATAATTTGGATTTTCAGCTGCTACATCCAACAAAATGGCATGTCACAGTACCCCACTTATTTTGTTAAACCCGTTTATCAGAAAAAGTCCATCGAAGAGTTGGAGGAAACCGGAGAAATACAGAAATTGTCTCATGTTCCTACGAGAGCTGCACAGAGCGACCAGACTTGTTCCATCTACCACGATCCTTTGATAACGTAAGTAGAACTTAATTTTCAAAACGTTACTTTGTAAGTATTGTCGTTTCTTTTCTAGTTTATTCACTAACTACGTGATGAGAGACGGTAGAAAAGTACTGGCACGTGATTTGGTGGAAAGATCGTTTCAGAAAATAAAAAGAATTCAGTTAGAAAAATATCATCAAGCAGAAAACGAGGAGGAAAAAAACAAGATAGAATTAAATCCAAGAGTAATTTTTCAAAAAGCTATTGAAAATTGTAAACCTTTATTGCACTTAACTCCAGTTAAACGAGGAGGCGTTACTTACAGAGTAAGTATTTTATTATATTTATAAACAGTAAAAGTTTGGCCGTGCTTAGTCGAGGTTTAGTTTCAAGTACAAGTAAAGTGTTTTTTGATTTTTTAAAAACTCAAAAACTATTGATCATGATTGCTTAGCTTTTAAATTTTCAAATTCTAGGTTCCTACTCCTATAACGGATAAAAAATCACAATTTAAATCGATGAAGTGGATCATTGAAGCTGCAAACGATCAGGAAAAATCCAAAAAGATTCATTTTCCCGAAAGATTGGCTTACCAATTGATAGATGCATCACAAAATACCGGACGTGTCGTTAAAATAAAACAAGATTTACATAAGCAATGTGAAGCGAACAAAGCATACGCACACTACAGGGGGTCGTAAAACTTTTTATTTACATATTTTAAATACACAACTCAATAAAATCAATTTACCATAAAGATTTTGTTAAAATTATGATGATCTACAATTCCACCAAATTTTAAATTTAATTTGAAAACCTGTGGAACGGGAGATCTACGATTAACTTTTAAGTATAATCCGTCCATCAAGGAAGCTGAAGTTTCGTTTAGTGGTACAATTTCTTCTAATGGCATGCTCAAGTCTTGTCGTCGTCCCCAAAAGTCTAGATAGGCAAATCGAACAAAGTCTTTTTTCTCGTTTATGTAAACTATTCCTATCAATTTGTTGCTTACACTACCCAGGATATAAAAAAATGCGCATAGACTTAAACCTGTAACAAATAAGTTTAATATTTCCAAAGATTTGGAATGTTAACATTTACCTGTGAGGACTGCAGTTACTCCCGTTTGTGGTTCGATAACTTCCATAACGCTCAGCACAGCGGAACCAGGTACTACTGACACCGTACTTATAGTTTGAAGGAATTTGCAACGATTAATCAACGAGGCAAGTCTTATATATGGAAATTGGAAAACTGGAGTAAAGGTAGACTTCGGAGAATCCTGTAAGCCAGGTCCCGATGGAGTCGAACTCGAGAACTTGACTATCGCATTAATATTTTTGGTTTGGATTACATTTGCTAAGCATCTACTCCTTAGAAATAACGACATTTCTAGAATTAAAGTTACAGTGCTCAATAATTTCAGCTTGTCAAGCTCATCTTCAAATTTAAAAATGTAATGGTCACACAAATTTAAGTGTTTAGAACCCAAAGATCGCACACAATACTTTTGAAATTCCTTCGTATTATTTATCCATTGGCTTTTTAGCAATTTACATTATGCGAAAAGTTGGGTTAGAAAAACTAGTGTTACAGTAGTTCTCAAAATTTTAAACAGTGCGCATTTCTTTCTCTTATTTCATTCGCGATAGAACAAGTTGTCAATCCCCCTCACCCCTTAGGGAGCGTTCATAAACCACGTAGTTTGATTTTGACCTCTTTAGAACCCCTCCCTCCCATCATGTAGCTTAACGTAGCTTTAACCATGATACCCCTACCCCCCCCCTTAGATGGAACGTAGTTTTTTCTTTTCATATAAAGTCCAGAAGACATGTTGTGTCCTGTTTAAAAGATTTCCATAACTCATTAACATCATTTTGGATTTTGGCTTTTGAAAACTCGTTGGAAAAACATTTCCGATAAGCCTCGTAAAGTTTATTGTACAGGGTCATTTCACATCAAAATAACACTTGAAACTTGAAGTGACACTTTAAAGAACACTAGAATAATTAAAGATGCGCTAATATTCACTTTAATAATACAAAATTAAAATTATTTTTTCGCCTAAGTCGTATAATAGTGACATAAATAATAAAAAAATCCAAATACGGAAATAAATATCCATATTATGTTGTCGCTTATATTCTGCAAATTGCTTTCATAATAAATGAAGAAAACTACGTAGCTTGACTATAACTCCCCCCGTACCCTCACGTAGCCCTGCGTAGCATTCTACCTAACCCCTCCCCCCCCTTGGCCAAACCACGTAGTTTATGAACGCTCCCTTAAGGCCGTTAAGTAATTTGTGAACAGCCCCTTGGATAGATGATGGAAAAACAAACGGAACGTCCGAATAAACAAAAGTAACAAAGATATAAAATAAAATGACATTTATTAAAAATAAATGACACTACTCTCTCCAGTCCTTTGTTCTACGTAAGAGCATAGTGACCACTTCTTTTTTTTTTAGAAGGGTTCTCTTGGCAAATACTTCGGTAGTTTGCCGTTGCCTGCCGAGGGAAGACGGTCAGAATACAAATTTTACTTCGCCTAGGATCGAACCAGGGATTTCGGCTGTCGACGCACATAAGCGCCAGGCCGTGACCGTCTTCTGTCACGGATCAATCCGAGACTCAAAATAATCCTAGAACTTACCAATGAGATTACTGGAATTTAAACCGTATCGTAGCAACAGCTGTTATTTCGAGAATTGATCTCGATACTCGGATCAATCCATGATTATTATGCCCGTACTTATAGTCATGGATTGAACCGAGAATCGAGATCAATTCTCGAAATAACAGCTGTTGCTACGATACGGTCTAAATTCCAGTAATCTCAATGGTAAATTCTAGAATCATTTTGATGATAGATAAAGAAGAAAAAACTGTTGATATTAGAATAGGAAATGAAAGAGTGCAACAGGTCAAACAATTTAAATATCTCGGTGCGATAGTTGAAAGCAATGGAAATTTACGAGGCAGAAATTAACAACAGAGTGGGATCCGCTGCAACGATGTATTAAGCACTGAATAGAACCATCATAAACAAGAGAGAAATATCAAAACAAACAAAGTTAACAGTCTTTAAAATGATATACCATCCGATACTGACATTCGGCTGCGAAACCTGGCTTATTATCTCCAGAGCGAATAGCAAACTGGTAGCCACTGACATGAAGTACCTGAGAAGAGTGTTGGGACTGACCAGATTAGACATAATAAGAAGCTGTGAAATCAGAGATAGGTTGAATATCGAATCAACAACTCAGATGGTTCGGACACATCAATAGGACGAGAGAAGAAATGCCAGCGCGAACAAGTGGAAAAAGATCACGAGGCAGACCCATGAAGACATAGATGGACAATATACGAAGAATATTGGAAGAAAAAGGACTAACATATGGGAGGAAGCTAGAAATCTCGCAACTGACAAAGAGAGGTGGCTCAGATTTATAAAATAATTTGTTGTACATAAATAACATGTAGATTTAACAATCCTCTACAGTCTACACCTTCGGGTATAAGGAGGATTTTAATTTGATTATAAATAAATACATTTAACTTAATGTCTGCTATAACATCTTCGATGCAATCTGCATCATCGTAAGGAGGATAGAACTACGGTAAAACACTAAAAGCATAGACAGATATAAGCTTTGTTACCGACGTTTGTATTATTGTAGAACCTGAAGGAGCAGTAATAATAAACTGATGAAGTAATAAAATAAAAATGATCAAGTATACATACATCAGATATTAATTCTAAGTGGTGTAAAGAATGTGTACTTGGAAAATATTTGTTATATGCTTTATGGCGACAGCAATTGGAATACCAATAACAGTATTTTCAATAGGCAAGCTAAGTGGGCGAGGTGTTACTTATATAGCGTAATAAAAATTATTCTTAATTCTCTAAAGCCTCTATGTAAAAATAAATGTTGTAGACGTAAATCTAACGACACGAGCTACTTCACAAGATATTACCAAGTGAAATATCGATCGGTGGAAGAAGTTAATCAACAAAATGTATATCTTCAGCGGAACTACAATAATTTTCATTTTAGATATACGAATACATGCACGACCTAGTGACTAATTATACGTTCTTTTGTAAACTACATACGATTGGACACACTGGTCATAAAGGTGAGCTTGCTGGATACCCAATTTATATGATTTCGTTGAGTTCGGGATTTACCAAGCCCCAAATACTGGTTATAGGAGGTTCGATCGATACTTACAATAAAATATTTATGGGCATTAAATTAGTACTATGTGTTTCAAGGTGTTTATGCAAACGATTGGACAAGTGTAACGTCAGCTTTATTCTTGATCAATCAACTGTTAACTAATTGTGAAGCTACTGGTACTTTAGTCACCTCTTACAATTGGATGTTTATTCCAATATTAAATCCCGATGGATACAATTACTCCAAATCTATAGTATAAAATTTCGTGTTTGATTATAATGTATGTATAGCTTTATTGCAGCCGGTCGGAAATCACTGGATTAAAAACATAGCTCGATGGAGTATGGATGATACCGGAGTTAATTTAAATTACAATTTTGGAACAAATTGGAAAGCAAATTTTAATTTTCACGAAGACACGTATCCCGGAATTCACAGTTTTTCAGAAAAAGAATCACAAGTTTTAAGGAATTTTGTTTTAAATACAAAGAACCACATTGAAATGGTTGTGATTTTGAGATCCGCAACTAAAAGATTTCAAATTAATCAATCATGCATAACTTTTCCTTGGAGTCACACAAATCAAAAAGTTCATAACTGGTATATTTTAGTAAGTATTAAATAGCGGTCAGAATATTTTGAACTTAAAGGTACCAAGAGCAATAAATTAATTTTTAGCAATTTCTTGCTTCATTGGCAAGTAAGACAGCAAACAACATGTGGAATTCGTCTTACGAAGTAATGCAAAGCGAAAATTGTGGTACGTTAATAAATTATTATTATTGCAAAATTCAAATTAATCAAGTTTATTAAATTATCAGAAAAAAAACAAAGCGGAACGATCGATGATTGGTTATATAGTGCAGTTAGAATTAAAAAGGTATTTACCATTCTAAGAAATTTTAAAGCAAGTGAAGTGTACAGTCCTTACGAGGTGATCACAGTAAGTATGCAATGTTAAGAGGTTTTATACCGTTGCTTTCTGGATGTGCACCCAGTCCTTAGCTAGTTCAATCACTGAAATTTTAGAAAGCTGGCAGAGAAGTCTTTAGCATAATACAAAAAATTGCAGTGAACGCATTAATGCATCCAAACGATATTAAGGAACATCAACCCGCGATGATAATAGATGATAATATTTACCATGATAGAAAGTCGACTACGTTTCCACCTTACAAAAAATTATAATTAAGTAAAAATTAATTTATTTTAAATATAACAAAATTTACAAAAATAACGAGTAAAACATTTTAATTTGTGTGCGGTTCCATAGCACGAATTACATACTGAAGGAAATGAAAGTCTCGAGTTAAATTATCGACTCTTTTAAAGTGTCTTTCTGTATATGGCAAGGCCTGTTCGATTACACTACTAATGCTAATCGTTGCCGGTTTCAATTCACCACTCAACACTTCATTTTTCATAAAAATGTTTAAAATATATTGAGCAGGCACTGCATATTTGCTGTTCGTATTCCACTTTAAAGCATACTTCAACAAACTCTCCTTCTGATCGCACCTTAGTTTTTCGATAGCAATTTCCAAGTCATCTCGACTTGTCGCAATGATCTTCTGAACAATTTTCAACACCTGAAACGGCTTGTCCAAATGAATAGCATATTTTAAGGCCTTCACCAGTTTGTTACTTTGAACATAATTGCTCAATTTCTGTTCTTGCAAAATTAACTCTTCGTTTTCTTGGTCCCTTTCCTGTTTCTTTTCCAAAGTGACATCTTTCCAAAAGATCATTTGGGACTTGGAATCGCCGGTCACAAAACCGCTTTCGTTATTCCTAACTGCAAGAGCCCAAGTTGCCACCTCTTCTTCACCCAAAGTGCAAACGCATTCGGAACTTTTAAGATCAAACAATTTCAATAATCCGTCTCCACCCGTACTTAAAATTTGTAATCCGTTGGATATAAATTCAGCTCTGTAGACATTAGCGGTGTGGCCGGTGAACACCTTTAGGCAGTTTAGATTTTCAATCGACCACAATCTGATACTGGCATCGGTCGATGATGTTAACACCACTTGGTCGACAGGCGAAAACCTAACACACCACAGGCCTCGCCTATGGCCCTTAAGGGTTCCAATAAGTTGTAAAGACTTGCTCCACAATTTTGCAGTTTTATCAGCAGACGCCGATGCTATTATGGCATCGTTGGGACTGATGCTCACGCAGTTTATGTCTTTTTCGTGAGCCATCACAGTTTTTGTGCAATCCATAGTTAGATTTTCGTCCAAGTCCCACAACTTTACCATTCTGTCTTGGCTAGCTGAAACGACAAAACTTGCAGTTAAGTTGGATAATGCCACTGTCTCGACGGACGCCATGTGCCTTTTCCCAACAGCCACAACGTTAAGAATATCGTGCTTAAGCAACCACAACCGAATTGTGTTGTCTTTACCGGAAGAAACTAATAAGTTTACGTTTGCAGGTGAAACGTTCAAAGCTAATACAATATCTGTGTGACCTTTTACAATCTGGCAACTCATATCGTCCATTTTATACAATTTGATATCGGCGCAGTTGGCGGCGACCGCCAAATGAGAATTATTTTTTCCCAAAAACTTCAAGTCTAAAATTTGATCGGAAAAACCTCCAAACTGCTTAGAACAACTGAAATCGTTAGAATTGTGTAAGATAATATTTTGGTCGGCACTGATAACTGCAAACATCTTCGCATCGTCATTGTAGAGCAGCTTCTTTATGGCAAGTCCATCTCCATCATTTGCTTTTGTAACCAGAGAGTTAGATTGCGTAAACACTTCCTTTGTTTTAGAAACGTTCCAAACCCTAACAACACCATTTTCACCTGCAGTTGCTACAAAAATATCATCGTCGTTTGATTGTTTAACATTGAGCCCTTCAAATTGTGGTGGTAAACAAATAACAGTTTCTAGAGATTCGTAAACCGGTATAGTTGTAACTGCATTTTTCGTTTCCAAATCCCATAGGATTAAAAGCTTGTCGCGAGCGGAACTAATAAAATAGCGGTCGTTCTTGCAAAAAGCTACCGATGTGACCCTAGTAGTGTGGCTTCGAAAGGATTTGGTATGTCGTCCGTTTTCCAAACTCCAAGCGTGAATAACTCCGTCGTTTCCGGACCCCAATATAATTCCTAGAGTGGGATGAAACTCCACTAAACTAATCACTCCTATCGATCCCTTCAGACTATATTCGCAAGATCTGTGTTCCAAATTCCACAAACGAATGGTGCCGTCAGATCCACCACTTGCTAAATTAATTTTATCTGAATTTAAATTAAAAACTAACCGTGCGATGGGTCCATTATGAAAACTCTTCCATTGATTTTGAAGAACTCCGTCTAGCGTCCAAAGCTTGATTAAGCTACCTGCATGAGCGGTCACGAGCAGGTTTTGCTTGACGTTGATGTTGAAGGTGCTGATTGTGTCCGATGTCTCTTCGTCTAAATCACCAACCGACAGCTTCACAATACCTTGGTCGATGCTAAATATTGAAATGGTGGAACCATTTTGACAAAATAAATTATTCTCGTGCCATTCGACGTTACCGTTCCTGTAAAACGGACCGTGTTTTGATTCTATGTCGAACCTAAAAAATTGCATTAAATATATTCACATGTCGAAATATAACCCCTAAATAATATAGCTTACGCTTCTTTAAGTTTACTAGCCATTTTGCGTAAAATTTATAAACCACTTTTACTTATTACTTTTGTTTTAGGTTAAATCTTTTAAAAATTTGACAACAGAAAACACGTGCTCAGCTTTGCCAATCGTAAATATGCGTTTTCCCCTACCGACAATGTTGCCAGTTTTTATTCCACACTGGTTGTCCAAACTCGGGGGAAGGGGGGGTGTCTCCACAACAAGCGCCGCTGGCATTTATTTTTTATAATAATTTAATACCCAAATGCATTGATATAATATAGCACCAGGGCCGGCGTTACATATGTGCGAACGGTCCTTTGCACAGGGCGGCAGATGTTTGGAGCGGCAAATTTTCGTTTTTTCGCATATGAAATTTTGGATATTTTTATTTTTAATAAATGTCATTTTATTCTATATCTTTGTTGTCTGTCCTCTATCCAAAGTTAAGTAATTCACGAGAATTCCTATGAAAGCCATGAAGTGACGGCCATGCTCGCGCTTCTTTAAAAATTTTTTTTTTTTTTATCTTTTTCCATTACATCGCCCGTTAAAGGCGGCACAAGGTGGCAAATTGGTCAGCTCCGGCCCTGTATAGCACAAATTTTCATGCATAGGTTGGCACCACAAATAAAGAATTCAAATTCAAAGTGAATATTTTCTTTTAAAAAAATTTTCAAAAGAAAAATGTAAATTCAGATTCAAATTGAGGTTCAAATATGAAGTCGCCCATTTCGTCACCAGTCGCCAATACGAAATTTTCAGTCGCATGGACAGTGCTCAAGTCGCCCAAACTGGCTACAAGGTGGAAACAGTAGTTGACTACCACACGGATAGATGGCGTGAGGTTATTGATTATTTTACAGTCACTAGATATATTTATATCTATCTAGTGACAGTAGATTATTTACACATCTGTGATTTAAATCATTGGTTTTTTGAATCAAATTGATTTTGAGTGGGAATTCTTTCTTTTATATAATCAACATTACACACATAATCTCGTCAATCATGTGAACCCTTGGTCAAAAATATCTCGTTAATTCACTCATGCGCGTCAGGGGTAACGGACAAGATCCCTAATCTTTAACATAACTTAATTTACATTAAATCTTGTATTTGTTTCTATATAAGCAAATCCACCCTTTCCATCGCGAAACTCCTCAAACATATTATTAATTATTGTGAACTGGATTTGGGGGCCAAGGCAATATGAAACAAGTAAACCCAATTTAAAAATTTACCCCATTTATTCAATATGTCTCCTATACATTTGATTTATCAAAATTTATAAATAAACTCTATTTTTTAAGAAATTATATTATATACACAAATTTTGCAAATATACATGCAATGGTTATTTTAAGATAAACCGTCTTTGGTATCAAAGTGTTATGAGATATTTTCTCCTAAAAGAGGACGACTTTAAAGCTTTTATGTACAATGTGATGTTGGATTTCAAGGTCGAGGCTTTTTATGACATCTAAATGTACCGAGTGTCCTTAAATATTAAAGTAAAAGCCACTAGTATGGTTCGAAAAACCAATTCTAGTGGTTAGGAACTTCCACCCCACGACCATTTCACAGCAATTTTTAGATGAGCATAAAAAGTTTCACCACAAAAAATCATTGTTATAAAATACCATACCAACTTACTTGAAAAATGATAATAAAATTGTATAAAATATAAGGCATGCTTAATCAAAAAGAAATGACAAAACGTCACTGTTATCAGTATTTGACTTATTTTCCGCACAAGTTTTACTAATAAGCTTAGACATCTTCGTATCATCTAAAGTACTAATCGCAGTTGTGTCTCCATAGAGCATAGATAGAAAATCTTCTTTTTTGTCCGTTTCAACAAGTTCACTCTCAACTTCCATTTTTGTTGCTTCATCTTCATTTAAATTATAAATTATGGTTTCTTCCGAGTCATTAGCATTACCTTCATTTTGCTCAATTTTAGGCACAAGCTGACTTGCATTAAAAACATCATAAGAACGTTTGGAAACAGAAGTTACCGAATCTTTACTAGTCGACCGATCGGGCGACTTTAGCTTACGTTTTCTTCTTGTTGATTTTGTTTCGAGCTGTCCTTGCAAAGAATTTTGACATGACCATTCCTGTAAAACTCTTCTGTATTCCTGTGTCTCCTCTAAAGACTTAGGTTTAAAAGATTCGCAAAACTTCCATGTTAATCTAAACCACCAAGGAGGATAAGGATACTGCATGTTCTTTAAGCGGTAATCGTCTTCACTAAAATAAACAATAATTAATGTTTTCAAAAATATTAGATATTAAAAACTCCAACTAATCTTTTCAAGTTTAAAATCAAATAAATTACACTTATAGCACCTGAAATCAAAGCAACAACAAATCAAGCTCACATGCAAAAATCTGCAAACTTTCCATTTCCACCGGGATTCGACCAGTTTAGTATATTCCAGAATAATTTTTGATCTGGTTCTTTCTGAAAAAGTATTTGATTGAATTTTATAAACCAAAATGAGAAAACAAACCAAAAAGTTTCTTTTAGTGATTCCAACGTTAAATTGTCCTTTCAGTCGTTTGATGGCATTCTTCGACATCACTTGATCCAGTTGATCGACGACAACGGAAAAAAAATGAAAATGTTTGATTGCAGTTAGGAGTTTTAAATCATCAAACGTTGCCACAAATACACAATCGTTATTGTCTTCGTCCAAGATGTCCCGATAATCTAAAAATAAAGAGTTAAGTGGATAAGTAACTGAATTTAATTCGTACTATCGAAAGTTAATAGGACAACGTTAAATTGTCCATGCTGTACTAAGTGGTAGTGCCAGGTGGCAATTGATTCGTGAGAACAGACAACCAATAGAGGATAATCCGCAGCAATTTCAGAGTTTAAAGCATTAAAAAACGAAGCAACTTGAATCTGAACATTCATTCCATCTGCTTCGTTTAGTATCGACCCTGTCAGCTAAAAAATGTAATTGTCAGATAATTACGTTGGACTATGGTTCACTAACCTCTTTTTGAAAACAATCATATAAGAATCGTACGCCCATAATTTGATAGTTGCACAAATTTTCGGCAACATCTTCCGGTACAAACACTTCCTTTGTATCGTTCCAATGAGAAAGAATCAAGTTTTTCGACATAATGACACCTCAACACTGTCGAGTTATGTAAATAATTCGTTATATCTGGATAGAGTAAGCATGGTGGTGATTATCAAAATATAAACAACTTTAATGTATAAAATTGCCACAAACACCGAAAAACTCGTTTTATATGAATCGTTATCGGTATAGAGAAATCCTTGCATTTTCACATTTTATAACAAAGATTAAAACGTCAAAATCAGCTGTTTGAAATTACGACCAATTGAAAACGTCACATTGAAACGTCGACGAACATTTTCTTGCTGGCAGTTGCTTTGATATTTTGGACCACTTTAATTTTAGTTTTATACGAAGGCGTGTAATTTGTATTTTGCATTAAAATTTTAAAATGTCATGCAAATATTTATTTTGAAATCCAGCGGCGTACCGGCTCGGCCCCGAATGTCAATTTTTTTGGGTGTCGGAGAAAACATTTTTAAATAATAAATTGTACAGTTCCGTGGCGTTAAAGCAAAAGGGGATATTCACAGAAAATTTCAAAAGCTTTACGGCTGTCTTAGCGAACGGTTTTTTACAATTTAAAATTTCAACCTGTTTTCAATATTTTCAAATTCAATAATTTCAAAATTATTCACCCTGTATATTGATTACATGCGTTGCTGTCATTTTTACTTATTACAACCCAGTTATAACCCAACTTTTTTAAACTTAAAAGTGAAGAAATAAATAATAAGTTAACTTTTTAATATTCTAATTTAAGTATTGGTGTGCATTATAAATAATATTTGATAGTAAGTTCCATTTTATTTATTTACCATTTTAATAGACTTACTGTTTTTTTTAGTTGGTATATTATGCGTCGAGTCTTGAAAGGAGTTTAAAATTTGCACTTTAAAATGGAGGAAACAGAGCCAAGTACTTCGTTCGCTGCTAATATTCAAAATGCATCTTTCGAAGATGACGATTTCATGAAAAATTATCTCTCCGGTAAAGTTGACGATTACGAAACGCTTTTGGAACAAGAGTATCAAATAGAAAACGAAGAAAATGTCAAAGAAGTCGACAAAAAACCGTGCCGGGCTTCAAAAAAAATTGCTCCACACTTAAAAGCTCTCATAGGCGATTCCAACATACGGATGGCACAAGGTGATTTTGAAACGGCTAAAAAGATGTGTTTCCAAGTCATCAAAGAAGATTCTTCGATATCTGACCCTTACATAACGTTGGCACACATTTCTGAAAGCACGGAACCCGAAAAGGCGCTAGACTATTACATTTACGCCGCCGTTTGCAATCCAAAAAACTCTAATTTGTGGGATCACTGCGCTCAGTTGTTGGTCAAAGCGGGCGATATTAACCGCGCCATAGTTTTTTACACCAATGCAGTTCGTTGTAAACCCACCGACATCCACTTACACTTAAAACGGATTCGACTATTAAGACAACAAAACGACCAAAAAAATATGTTACGCTCTTATGTCAAGATGATGAAGTACATCACCCCAGATTACTGCGACTATTTGATTAATTTAGCGGAAAAAATTGCAACGGAGTATCACGAACTGAAAGAGTACAAGAGAGCAATTGAAGCTTTAAATATTCCGTTTCAAAAATGTCGACGTGCAATCCAACCACGCACAGTTAATCTCATGTTGGAGCTGTTAATCAAGAACAAAAATTTCTCGGACGCTCTCGACATTTTCGTGGCCTACTGCGACATAACTTTCACGGTCGTGGTAAGTGATACCAACGAAATTTGTATCGAATCGTATTTAATGCCGGAAAATATTCAAATAGACTTAAGAATTAAATTTATTATTTGCGCAATCAAACTTAAAAGTTTTGATTTACTCGATAGCTTGTTAAATCCTTTGTTATTGATGGAAGACGTGGACGAAATTGGGGACTTGTTTTTAGATGTGGTAGAGACTCTGATGGAATTGAATCGTCACGGAGACGCGTTAAAACTTCTAGTGCCGTTAATTAAAAGTAAAAACTATTCTTTAGCAGCTGTGTGGTTAAAATACGGCGATTGTCAGAATACCTGTAAGTTGTACGAACAAGCAATCGAGAGTTATCGTATGGTAATGCAGTTGGCTCCTCTTCATATCGAAGTGAAATATAGTTTGGCAGAAGTTTTAGCAAAACTGAACAAGAAGACCGAAGCTTTGGTTCTGCTTCATCAGGATCATCACTTGAACGAATTGGACGTAAATCTTTTGATTCTTAAAATTAAATTATTGAAAGATTTAGAAGAGTATGACGATTATTTTGAATCGCTAGAGTTGCTTTTCTCGCGTCATTCCGAGACGTTGAGGCATTTTGAAGAAATTAGGGCAGTAACATTTTCGGAACATCCTCCAGAAAAATATGCGCGCTTAAAAAAGTTACGGGCGTTGAGAGGCGAAAGTTTATCGGAAAAACCTACTTTTTCAAGTAATTCAGATGTGGACCTTGAAACCGAATATGCGTTGCTTCGTAACTGCTTGCAGTTGTGTATGGATTTGAAGAGATATGCGACAATGCAAAAATTTATTTTTACGGCTTTAACGTCGTATAAATTTAGGAGTAAATACGTGGAGTTGGGTTTTATGGGTTTCTTTGGAAGCGTTTTCAACCGAGACTACTATCATGCGTTTCCTTTGATTCGGGACGTTCTTATTCATTACGGGAAAAATCAAGCAGCTTGGAATTTATTTAATGTGCTGCTTCAAATCACAGACGATTTGCGTGGTGTGACTTTGATGATGCGTTTTTTGTCGAGTTATCCAGAAACCTTTCATTCGAAATTTTTGGAAGCCAACTATTGTTTGACTATTGGAAATCTTAAGATTTCTTTGGGTTATTATTTGACCCAACTGCGTGTCAATCCAACTCCTTTGAAGAGTCTTTTACTTGGATGTGTTTTGATACAAGCATTTGGTCAAAAGTTCACGAAAAATAAGGAGAAGGTTACGAAAATTGCGTTTACATTGTTTTTGAAATACTCGACTACTCGGAGTGCAGACGCTTTTGAAGAAATCAACTACAATATGGGACGTTTATATCAACATTTTGGATTACAACACTTGGCTTCTACCTACTATAAGTTGGTTCTAAACTACAAGAGCCCTTTGAGTATTGAAAATCCAAATTTGAGCTTGAAACGTGAAGCTGCGTACAATTTACATTTGATTTATAAAAATAACAAGAATTTTATAGCTGCTAGAAACGTTTTATTGAAATACAACCAAGTTTAACTGTGATTTTGTAAAGATTTTGAAAAAAATAGGAATTTACTTTTAAAATATTTTTATCTGATTTTTAAAAGAATTAATCTACCTCTTTCCTTATCAATCACGTTATATTTGAGACGTGGACTTCTTCTTTATGTTAATGTTGCGGCAGATACGATTTGATAAAATCGACAGTGTAAAATATATTGGTTTTCTTATGCCGAATTTCTTCAACTTGGGATATCTATCAGATAAAGAATCCGCCCGACAAAGTAATCAAGTAACCAATTAAAATTTTGAATTTGAATTGCGGTTGTCTGATTGGGTACTTTATTAATTTGTCGAGCGGATTTGTTATCTGATAGATATCTCAAGGTGAAGAAATCGGGCATAGATGAGTATTTTGTATTTTCTATGTTTTGAATTACATTTTTGGAATGACACACTGCTGTAAACAATAACTGTTGTTATTGATTTTGGAAGGACCTGACAGAAGAAAACACTTGCAAAGTCATGAAGGTGGTTGTGCTGCCTTTAGGGTGAGTTTTTCAGAGGATTATTTATGCTTGTTAATTAAGAATGTTATTTGCGTTGGTTTATTCTCCCCAAATTTACTAGGTACATAGACTTCAGCATTTTAAACTTTTTTGATTTATTTCATCTTTACTAATGCTAAGTAAACTCTTAGTTAATAGACTGTTGAGTTAATCTCCAATTGCGCTCACTCATTTGAATCTGCTCTGAAGAAGTATTTTCTGTGAATTTTAAATTTCAATAACTGATGGCGATAGTAGTGAAACGCACTTCTAAAGAAAGTAAATAATAATTTTACCAAGTTAGAAAGTAAAAATGCAAAACTTAATTGCCTGAGAAAGTCCAAAAATGCATTTTACAAATTTTGAATAATCTAAAAGTCCTTTAAATTGTATTAAATAATAATAATAATAAAACCCGGTTTTTAATTCGTCATTACCTTCATTTGTGCAACCGAACACTTCCATATTAGGAATTTGTAAAATGCATGTTAATAATTTAATTGCAATGTGGTCCTTGCAAAAGATTAACCAAAAATATATCTACCCCGATTACCACTTGGGATGGTCACAATATATTGAAGAAATGAAACCTTCCTATTTTTTTAAATTTTTTAATTTTCTGAATTTTTGAACAGTAATAAATAATAAACAAATATACCTTAAATATTTTGTTACCTATGTGCTTTTTATAGACTTATCAACCTACATGTTTTAAAAATAAGAATTGTACACACCGCGTGACTCATTTAGAAGATTAACAATTAAAAATCATAATTTCTTATTACGCAACAATTGTCTAAAAAATGAAAATGCATCAATGCCATTGAAATTACCTGTTGAAATGACCTCACCTAGTCTAGAAATTTCGCAGATTGTGTAGGAGAAAGTGAATCTCGATGCATATGCTGCCTATATCCACTCATTATCGTCTTACATTTTGCCATAAATTAAAATTTGAACAAACTAATTTGAATTTTACGATCTGGTTAGTCGATTTTTTATTAAATTTTGAGATGAAACGCGAAGATTACTTCAGCATAAGTCCTTTTGCGCACACGTGCAATCTTTATATAACGTGATTTTGCAGACGTAAAACGACCTCGAAAATGCAAATACTGGAGTATTTGAACACACAAGTTTGGTAAATGTTAATTTGTTATAATTTTACTCAATTGTGCTTAAACGATTATCTTGGTGCTAAAATATAATTAAAGCAATATTCATGAATGGCCAATTCACTTAAACCTACTCTCTATAAATACCTAGTTAATGAGCTTTAAGTTTTGCTCTAGGCGTTTAAATTGCCATTTGATATAATTTAATTAATTGGAATAATTTCAATTCCATTTCGAGTTGAGCAGACCAATTCTTTTACTCTTCAATTTCTGATCATCTGTTTCAGACTTCCGCAATATTTCCATCAGCTTCCAACAGAAGGAAAAGCTCTCGGTCAAAATAAATTTGGCATCGGTTTCCCCTCCGCTCAATCATTAAGATGTTACGCGACATCCACAGGCCACACACCAACAGGATTTTTGATATTATTACGTAAACCCATTCATTTTGTTGGTTTTTCTATTGTTTTCACAAATCCATATTTTTAAAATCAACATACAATATAACCTTGGTTCACAATGCTATAATTCAGAACATTTGTTCTGTTTTCGATTATGCAATAATAAAAATAGCATTTAATTGCATTGTATAGCCTTCGCTATAAACCTAAATTATCTATTAATTTAGAACGTTTAATTATTAATTTTTTTATCAACTTGATAATCTGTCGCATAAAACATCGTTAGTGTATAATTATACTCTGAAGGCGTGATTAGATATTATTATATTGTATAGTGTCGATATTAATGATTACCGAGAACTTGAATATATGAATGAAAATGATCTTCAGAAACGTAGTAAGGTTTTGGCGCCCTTGGAAGGTGAAAGGGAGAAATTGAGAAATTAGAAAAAAAAAACAAATATCAATATTGTCTGGGCCGGATACTCGGCCAATAATCGATAAGAATCGAGTAAAAATTACCGAAAATTTCAATTTTTTTGAGTCTGTATATAGAGAGTGTTTGTGGTAAATCTCGTGGAGTCTCACAAAGTCGGTAGACCGCAAAATTCAAATTGATTACCCACTTGGTCTTAATTCTTACTCACACTAAAGAATCTACTGTTTTCACTTTCCGACTATTCGCGATTCAAACTTATTGTCGTCCGTATTTTCCAGCCACTAAATATTTTGGACGTATCCTGTATATTGTCTCCTTGTCTTTCAGATCTCCCTGTTGAACTTATTTTTTATAATTTGTATTTTTGTTTTTTTATTTTATTTTTGTAATTTTATTCAGAGACTAAATATCCAAGCATTATAAAATGAAATGTTTTAATCCTACTGCTAAATATCAAGATTTGTAACAAAACAAATGCAGCCATATCAATCGCTTGCAGACTTATTGTACCTTAGGTTGGGGTGTCTCTGTAACATAGGGGGATTTTTACTATAACAAAATAGAATTCTGTTCTGGTTGCACTGCTAAAAATATCTTAACATAAATATTATGTAAGAATTAAAACCCTGTTCATTCGGCACAGTCTTATATATATGAGATCCACGTCTACACCACCAAAAATATTCGCTTATTTATGTACAGTTAACATATTTATCATCTTATATTCTTATGAGTTCACAGGTGCAAACGTAACAAACAAAATATTATGCCGTTACACAATGGTTACACACGCTAAGCTCGTATACCCCCTTTTTTCAGTCAAAATAGTATCTGACGACGTAAATTTTTCCCAGAGCAGCTTTTCACTCACGTATTATTCATGTGATGTCATCTCATTTGGTTCTATCAATCAAACGCAATCGCTGTTTATTTTACATGCTAAAGTGTCAATCGGAAAACGATTTTCTAATAACGTAGTTACAGTTTTTGCACAAATTACGTAAGTATGTAGGTGATACAATAATAATGACCATTCTTACCTACATTGTTGTTCAAGAAAACAATGTAACAATCAAAATAAGAATGTCTTAAGTTATCCATATTAGGTTCACTGCGAAAAGAGAGATGAATAAAATGATGTCAAGTTAAATTGATTAACCAGTGACAACAGGTTTTGCTAAAACATAATGCAAATTCCTTTTTAGCAAGTATTTTACATGGCCATAATTTTTAATTTTTAGCTATTTTCCAAATTGGTTTAATTGGTTAAATTATAGAAAACAATATGGTTTACGAACCACCGCGCATCCTATTGTGGCGCCTGCCGTAATTAATTAGTGCACCTGTACACTACTTCACTTAGAGAAGGAATTAACTGATAAAAGTGTGATGGTTGTGGGTCGAAACCACCTACCCACCGTATTTTTCAAATCTACACCTCCAAATTAAATTTTTTTGAATCAAGAAAAAGTCAGTCAACAAGCAACTACAATAAAACGTCCGTCCATAATTTATTGTTAAAAATTGGGTTACCTTAATAAAATTAACTGGTCTGTTCAAATATTTATCGAACACCCACTGTAGTGGAAGCGGTTCACTAAATCGAATAGTGGCACGAAACATTGCACTCAAAATAATTTTATCATTATAGAAATATTTTTGACGCCGACACAATTATTTTATTATTTATTTTATTAGTTTTTATAATATTAGTGTGGTGGGCGTCAGGAATCATTAATTCTCATTAATATTTTTGTACTTAATTTCGGCTAGTCGTACGAGCAGACTGGCTGGAGATTTTGCTGTTTGAAATCTTACACACTAGAACATTTTATTCGACAAGAAAATGTTCAGATTTTTAAATCTCAGACGGAATGGCGTTCAAGTTTCGTTAGAGAAAATTTAGAGATGACGGAGCGGTTACCGAGCAGCTCGATGTCTTGTAGGCTCTGCATGAGAAGGCGACTGGCCTGTTTTAACTTTGGTGCTTGCTACGGAGCTAACTGTAAAGATAATGATTATGACAATATTATTGGGCGCCAGGTAAAATTATAAAACAAACAAGAAAAGAAGAAATTTGTAAACAATATAGAAAAAATCAAGAACTGAGAATAAAATTAGGAACTTTTCGGAAGAAATAATCGAAAAGTTCAACAAGAACTTAAATTTGAAGAAATAAAATATAGAAACAACTTTTTACTAACTCAAACAGCGGCGGCTCGTCCGAGGAGGCAAGGAAGGCTTAGTCTCCTTTGAAACTTGGGATTATTAATCAATTAAAATTTTGAAAAAATTAAAAAGTCGATTTTAGAACGTGAGATCTGTCAAGATAGATACTCCTTCCACAATACTAATCTAAAAAGTAACGTGAGGCTACTGCACAAGCACCATCCTTGGCCTAGAACGTATACATACCGACTGATTAGTCATCAGATGGACTATGAGAACTCGAAAGAAATTTCTTATGTTTTGATCGATGACTATGCATTGACTGAAACCTCCGCATAAATATATGCTGCTGTCAATTTGGTTGGTGTGATTACTCTTTACGCTATTATACTGTATATGATTAGTCTCCTAAAATAAAAAATTACCAGCCGCCACTGCTCTCAAAACCTCGTATACATATAACAATTATGTTTTCCAACAACCTATACCCTGTCTAAATTCCCATAACAGAACTTGAAAACAATGGATTGTGTTTGAAAATTTGTACCAATGAAGTTAGAATTTCACCCGGAGAAACTACAAGAACCTGTGGGCCAGGCCAAAAGGGCATATAAAATAAACTTTAGTTGGGAAGCCGATTTTTAATCATTTAGTGATTGACAATAAAGGCTCTATGCTCAGAAAGTTATCTAAAATTCTAAATAAATTTTCTGCACAGGAAGTAGAACCTGATTAATTACCTAGTTTGTCTAGTTAACTTTGATATTAGGATAGAAAAAAACGGACTTGTTCCTTCCATTCCACTCAACCTTTGGAAAAGACGAAATTTCTGCCAACGAAGATAGGAGTGTAAATCTAACGATATTTGATTTATGTGATAGAT
This sequence comes from Cantharis rufa, assembly GCA_947369205.1. Taxonomy (NCBI): domain Eukaryota; kingdom Metazoa; phylum Arthropoda; class Insecta; order Coleoptera; family Cantharidae; genus Cantharis; species Cantharis rufa. The sequence continues at coordinate 17,302,027 of OX376307.1, read as the reverse complement.
CTCAATCAGTGGTACACGGAGGCTTAATTTTCTTATGGCTGCAAGATCACGACCAAAAATAGTTTAATTTATTTTAATTTATATCAACTGGATGCAATAAATTTTGCATTATGTTAAGGTGTAGATTGGTGGGTAGGCCAGTTAAGTGGACTAACTTAAGGCGCATTTATTTTTAAAAGATGAACTACCATTTGCTGCGTTTCTTCCAAGATAACAGCAGAATATGACGATAAAAAATACAATTTCCAAAATGCATAGGTTATTAATAGAAATAATAATAATTGATCGGCATTGTAGGTGTGTGTCTCATCCCACTTAAGCATATAGATATGGTTTTGTGACCGAAATGACGTCGCTGTTAGCAATCATCAAGCGGGGGCACGATCCTCTGGTGGTATCCACGGTCCACTTGATTGTCCTGGTAAAATGTACCTTCAGTTTGTTACGAACCGGAGTGCCATAAAGCTCTAATTTTTGTGATATTTGGGTGCTAATTTTTTATTTTTGTTTTTGTGTTGTTATTTTCACCTGTTAATTAATTCAACAGGTAGGATAATCTTCCTTTAATTACCGTTTAATTTAAGAAATTTTAAAACCAATTTTCGATCAAATGCACTAAGCTGCATTTTGGTCCAACAATTACAAATTTATTCTTTGTATTTACCTATTATAACGAAGACGAATCAATGTGGTAATTTTTTATACAAATTGCCTTCGGTTGTGCGTTATAATTTATGCATTTATTGTAGTAAACATTTATAAAAAAGCTGAATGTTAAACGAGTTCTTTTAATCTTATAAAAGTTATCAACAAATTAGTTTGAAGAGTGAAATATATTGGAAATGTAATTTTTTATTCTTCTGATGCTCACGATCGGAATTCAGCAATTTTAAGCAAAACGAAAAAATATTCTTATTGTTGTCGAGATGATCATTAACAACTCGGAGGATTAAATTTTTAATTTTCACAAAATATAATTTTTAAAGTAGAAAAATCAGGGCTTCATCGTGGTTTTTCTAAGACAGTCAAACTTTTCGGTTTATTTTAATTAGAAATACGGAAGAATGTTTGTCTTTAAAAAATAACAACAATCCAGGAACGTGCAAATGCGTGAAATTTATGCAATTCAACAATTTAAAGTAAGTTGAAGGGCATTTGTTGAACTTTTAAGAAAGATTAAAACATTCGTGGTTATCACTTTATCTATTCGACACGTAATTCTTGCATTTTTCAAGTTTGTTACTTTATCCACACGAAGTGTTTCCTTATGTTTATGTAATCGTAAATAGAAATTGCATTTAATACTTCCATTGTAACAAGAACACACTTCCATAATATCCAAATAAGCATTTTTATATTTTGAACAAACAAAAACAAAATGTAAATTGAGACTTCCAAGTCAACGTGGAATCCAAACCGCAGCTTAAATAATTTTAAAGCAACCGAGAATCGAACCCACGATCATACAGATACGAATAGAAAATTAATATATCCTTTGATTTGAATAAAATCATTGTAAAGTTCTTAACTAGGAAGGCGTTGTTAATTTATATTCTTGATTTTCTTGTTTAACACCAAAGTATTACATTTTATGGTTTGTTATAATCGTGAGTAATATAGAAATTTATAAATTGATATAAGATATACTACCTACTTATGTAGGTGTTGGCAAAACTAGTTTTGTTAAATTACTACTGCATGACCGATCGTCCAATTTTTAATCATACATTTTTTCTTCATTTTCAATCAAGTAAATTCTGTTCAAATTAAATCACCCCAAATCGCGATACCAGAAGACGTACAAATTTCAAACCTTTTCTCGCCAAAAAAGTTTCATCCTTCGATGTAGTGAGAATACAGAAAATCAAGAAATATGGTTTCTTTGACACGGAGTTAGTAGGTGTAAGCAAAGATAAATGAAAAAACTTTGTAGGTTAAACTAGTTTTTTGCTAAGTGGTTATGGCAGAAGACTTATGAAGATGATTTGACCCATGTAGGTATAATGCAAATAGTTTTACCAAAAGTACGATTTCGTGGGATGGTACCTATTAAATAAAAATTTGATTTTAACTATAAAATGCGACACTGATAAATTGTATCTTGCGGTAGGTTAGTATTCTCTTATTTGTCAATGATATTTTTAAAAGTTTAATAATTGGTTTTTTGTTTAAACCTATTAATGCAGTTTGTTGATGTGTACTTTTGCAAAACCAATGATCGAGAAACGTTTCGGAGTTTCTCTAAAAGATATACAGTAAAAATAGTTAACTTTGGTAGAAATTTTCGAAACACAACATAAAACTGTCCATGATGTCTTAGGGATTCATTGGATTAAAAAACTGGACAATATGTACAATTTGAAATGCACAACTTTGTGTAGATTTTTTATAACTGTAATTAAATAAACCTTTTTTTCAAGTTATATTTAAAATTTAATTTTGAATATTTAAATGCTTATGACAGCAGGTGACGAGAGTATTTTTTTTGGCCACCTCTATTATAGTTTAAAAATAGAAATAGACACAAACAATAGGACTCCCTTCTCCACCCAGGACAATAAATAATAATTATTACAATATTAATTGAGAATTTTTAAATTATTTCTATAACAGTGATATGTCATGACGTAATTGTCGGGTAATTATTTATTTATTATTATTTTTTTTACTTCTTTATTTACTAATTTTAGATTTATTTACTAATAATACACGAAATTCATTAGTCACAGTCGTTCAAACCAACATAAATATGACATGATTTAATGTAAAAACAATTACTGCAATGAAGGTGATTAAACTTAAACAATTTCTTAATTTATAAACAAAAAGCAAAAAAAAAAACTTCGTTCCTCGAGTACATGATTTTATTAATTTAATTATTTTAGCCCCTTCCTGCGTTCAAGGTTTGATCCATTGCGGGAAAATAAAAAATTTAATAGCTAAATTAATCGAAGAAATTTTGAATTGCAAATTACATGTTGGAATTAATTTGGAATATGAGATCTAAAATTAGAAAAATCCTTGAACACCCAAAGAGTTGATTTTGTGACAGTGAAAATTAAAAAATTTGCATTCTTAATAACACCAAATTGAGAGTTATCTAATTTGCAAAATGATGATGTGATATGTCTGCGTGCAGATGCTATATTTATATAATTAACACTTGAGACTTTTAATTTATGTTTTTGTTATTATTTTAAGTACAATTAATTACTACTTGCAGTGAAATTAACCTTTTTGTAAACAAGAGCAACTGCTAATTTGTAGTTTACTGATGAGAGGTACTTGCGGTTTGTTTAATTAAAGCGAAATTGATAAATAATGCAAATGTGGTTATTCAAGCTTAAAGTTTATCTTCAGCCTTAAAGATTCTTGATTAATGGACACACCCAAATTTGATCTTTAAAAATTGAGGAAAAAAGACATAATTATTATTAAAAATAAATGTCTTATTTAGTAACTTTGAAGATGAACTTAAAGTTCGAAACGTCGCGCAATATATCACCTTGTTTTAATAATCTACATACATCTCGACTTTAATAATAACTTTAAGCTTATAAGTTTCTAAAAATAATTAGGGTACACATTTTCATAATTATTGATAAAATAAATTAATTTTAATTAAAAATTATGTGGTCATTAACAGAACATTAATTAGAAATAATGTTAGTAGAGCGAAAGATTTTTTTTCTTCCAAGTAAACACAAATCCCCCAAGATTTTGAGAGAAAGAGATAACTGGCTTGAGATATAAGGTTTTTAAAGTGTTTCAAAATACTTTCTTTCTTCTGCAATAAATCCATTTTTATTGGTTAAGTTTATTTCAGTGAATTTTTTATGCAAATAAAAAATAAATACCCGGTGTCATAAAAATTTTTATTCGTATCTTTAGAAATATATTATTACATAATAAGTTAGTGCATAAAGCGATGTCTTTTTATTAGCTTGGAAACGGCATTTATCATCGTCGGTTCGTTTTGTTTCTGCGAATAAAAGATAATATAATACATAGTACCATTAACTATTTTCCTCTGAATTTAACCTATTAATAAAAATAACAGTGAAACAAACTTAAGTTTTTGTTTGGCAACTAAACAAAAAGCTTGAAACAGCATCTTTGCACATCGTAGAGCATGCGATTTTGATTGGTATATTTGGCAGTAGAAAGACAAATCAGTATTCTTTTTATTGTAAGCATTAGATACTTTATAGATTTCTAGGTATAATTCTAATTTCTAATATATTTCATATCAATTAATTAATTTATTATGCAGCGAAGAAGTTTGTAATGCCGTAAAAGTGCATTTACAATAAATTATTCATAGTCCTTGCTGTGAATATTAAATAGAATTTTCTAGAAGGCACGCAGACGTCTGAAAGATTGCTGAAACTTATGCATTTGTTTATTTTTTCTGGGTCCTTTTATTTAAAATGCACTTTTGCAACATTTTGCTAGAAAATACTCAAAAACGGACTCTGCTGTGTAGGCTGTCTTTCTTATGAAATGCTTTACTTATTTCTTATGGTTTTACATCAACTTTTAAAGAAAATGATATTAAAAAATAATTAGAGAACACAATAAACTTTTTAAAACTAAAAAATATTAAATATTTTAAAATTTTTTAATTCTTCAAAATTTTGATTATTTTATACTGATTGATTAATTAGATACTTAATTTAGACTATAATTAAAAGGAAACTTGAGAATTTTGATTTGGAATGTGAGTCTTGATATTTCCGATACTGCAGATACTTTATACCAAGTTATGTAATATATCCAGTTTTTCGAGAAAGAAAATTAATGGATTGCTTTTACGATTTTCTATTTCTCTTCGTTGCCTTCCTCATCTAATTTTCTCATATCTAGTTTTTGTAATAACATATTTTATGATTTATTCTCAAGTCGACGATCTTTACTGCCAACCATATTACCTCTAGCTTTATGAGTCATATTTTTTATTTTTATTTTAATTTATCTGTTTGCACGTAAAACTTATTGTACCTACTTGCAATAAAATAAAGTACAACACATGTTTTTCGGATCAAGGACGCTTATCAGATATTCAAAAAAATGTACCTTATTTGGGCAACACCTTAATTGGATAAATGGGTCAATCATTGAATTGATATTTGCGATTTTAAGATGACTACTTACACTGCCAACACATGGTTTCAATATTTTATGGAAATATTTTTGTAATTAATTCCAACTCATGTGACAATTAATAACATTTTAGTGTTTAATTGATTTAATATAATGCTACCATTGCTGCCCACCTAGAATTACATCATCGGCTAAAGGACACCTTTGGAAAATTTACTCTTTGCTGTAAATTATTTCAAAAAATGATCGGAAATGCTATATACACCGAAGAACACCCAATTAATTACATTGTCATCTGGTTAATCGAGTTAATTACTGTCACAAAGTGAACCAAATGTACTCCGCTATACATTAATTACCAATTACCGATTAAAAAAAGAAATTAAATAACATCGATGTCAGATCTCCTTTAAAGTTACTTATGGTGCGATTATTTTTTCCTATTATGGTCAAATTAGTGCTGTAAGGTTACCTACTTAAACTGTAACGACGACAGGTTTTGCAATATCTTCACTTACTTTTTTCCAAAATTAAGTCATGGTTTTACCAGTCACGCTTATTCCAAAAATTTTAATGAGAGGAAATGCTCGCAAAAATATTATTTTAATTAGTTATTTATGACTGGCACTTATTGATATCGTGCATCTTGAACTGAAACGTTTTAACGTTTAATCATTCCACTTCAACATCACCGGGTGCATTCCGAAGCTACTTTGTTGTTGCATTTTGCACATACATATAACATCAAAATTCTAAACTTAAATTTTTGTTTTCCAGACATCTAAGCCATGTCTACCGAAACGTCGGTGGACGTTTCTCGCATCCAAGACGAGGAACTACTTCGAAAAATGTGGCAAGACACTGAAGATTTTGGAAAGAAAAAGGAAATACGATCTCACATGTACAAATTACGAGAAGAGCGTTTACGTAATTTTTACAGTTCTGGCAGCGACACCACAAGCGAACATTCTCAAACGGTATCCAATATACACGAAAGTAACGCAAAGGATTTATGCGGATCCATTCACGCTGATTCCTTAAAGGATTACAGTTTCTCGAGTCTCAAAAGTAAGGAAATCCGGGATTCGGAATCTCCAACCAAGGAAATCCAATACAGAATTCCCGGTGAGCTCTTCTTCTTTATTATTGTGTATTAATTTTATTGTCAAAAAGGGATTTTGCTCTTCTATTCAAAATAATATGTTTGAATTCAAATGTTTTTTCATAGATAAAAAAGATGGAAATCAAGGATGGAATATAATTTCGACCAATGAAAAGATTCCAGGCGGTTATTCCACCAGTCAAGTTGCCGTCACATCTGGCAGCGAAAAGATAGACGGCGGTGTTGCCAATTATCTGGCCGAATGCGCCCAAAACTCTTCCATCACAAGCGAAGGTGACGATAAAAATTACGTAAAATCTTTCAAGACAAATTCAAAAAATGCCGTTCAACAAGTGGCAAAACGCGAAGATGATTCTGGAAATTTTCAGTCTTTTTCAAATTTTTCCAATTCGTCTTCCAAAGTTGTTACCCATCATCAATCCAGTTCTCAAGATATTGTGGATAATAGTTCTTTTCCTTCAAGTTTCGACGATTCGGTTACAAAAGACGTCGAATATAAAACGTACATTACCGACGTTCCAGCCGAATTAAAAGCCAATCCAAATTATATCGACGGAAAAACAAAGGTTACTACAGAAACTCGCACCTTGGAAGATGGAACTACAGTTACGACCACGAGGTACGAAACGAAATATGGGGCCACAGACACATCGTCGCAAAATTATTCCACGACTTCTAATCAGAAATTTATATCGAAAGGAAAAACCGATTACGATTCTAAAGTAAACAAGACAAACATTTCGGACACATCCAAAATTATTGTACAACGGGTTCCAAATTTGGAGCAGACAAACATTACAAGAAATGTTTCTAATAAGGCAGTTCATGAAAAGCAGAATCTGACCGACTCGCAAACTCATACCACGAAATCGATCCAAGTTGTGATCGATAGAAACGAACAAAATGATGTTGATGAAACAAGAGAAAACGTTACGGAAACTTTTAAGAAAGATTTATTGCAAAAAAATTTAAAAAACAATGAAAATGTCACAAAAACCACCATCACAGAGAAGATTGTTAAAAGTGACGACCAAGGTTTTGCGAAGAAAATTGAAAACGAAAGAGTAATTTCCACCAAATCGGAAGAAATTCCGCGATACATCGAAATTATTCCTTCCAAACCGTCCGATAACCGAGAAACCCGAACAAAAGTTGACAAAACCGAGAAAAATATTACCATAAGGAAGCACAATATTCCAGAACAGGTGGATCAAGAATTCGTTATTCATGTAACTCCTACTCCTTCGAAACCATCCCAAGAAGGCAAACCAGACAACGTTATTACAACGATTATTAGAACGGTGGATGATTACAATAACAAACAGGATACAAAAGTTCATCAAGTTATAGAACAAATAAATAAGCGAATCAGCGTGGAAGTAAGTCCAACGCATCAGGCATTTGCGCGATCTCTAAGAGCCGTGAGTCCAGATCACGATAAAAAGCGGGAAAGTAACAGGAGTTTAAAATCCAGCGTTTCGTCACTCAGAAGCAGCAAGAGTCCAGAAAAAAATGTATGCGAGAGAAAACCTTTCAACAGATCAACTCCAGATCGTAAATTCACCACTCCTTCTAGGGAAGCTTCTCCGACAAAAAATACCAACAGGTACAATATTTCGCCAATACCCAACGGAGATCACAAGCAAGTTCCAAGGAATCCATCCCGTAACAGAAGTACTTCACCAACGAGTGATGTCGAAACAAATAGAACCACCAATAAAAAAATTCAAAGAATAACTGTTGACCTGGAAGAAACTTCTGTACATAGACCCGGAAATAAACCGATTACCAACGCAACCAGACCCAACAGGAATTCGGTAGATCGTTCTCCAACCAGTCCTACTAAACCTTTCGTTAGGGAATCTCCAACCAAAGAAAAGCCACAAGAACGTCAAGACCGTCCGTTTAAAAGACGTGACACGTACGAAGAAAGATGTAAACAAATTTTGGGAATCACCGAAAAGGAATCGCCCAAAACTGATACAAACAGACGAAATGTTACGAAAGATGTCAAAATTACCAAGGAATTGTCGAGAGATAAGCTGATCAAATCTACTAGTAGATCTCCCGAAAAAACGTGCAAACCAACTGAAGACAATCTGAAGTCTAGTCCAAAAGGGAAAACGCCAAGCCGAGAAGATTATTCTTCTCAAAAGCGACAAGTGCCCAACGCAGAAACGCATGTGAAACGTAACCCATCGAAGGATAACTTAAACGCACCCAAAAAGGGAGTGGATGAACCAGAATTAACAAAAAAATACGTGAAACCTCTGTGCGATGGAGATGACTTTCCTCACTTACAGAAACAACGCCCAAATTGTTTTCCAACTCGAAAACCTAACGATTTGGTCGATTCTAATACAGAACCTATTCATAAAATTGTTAAAAAGGATAATCCGTACAAGGAATATCCTGATTTAACCGACGACGTTTACGTCACAAAAAATGTTCAAGTCGATGAAAATGACAGGGTCGTCACCACGAAACATCAGACAACCGACAGGAAAAGTCCTTTGAAAGAGCCAATTGATAGGAATAAAAAGAATTTCCCTGCAAACGAAAAAACCGAATACGTAACTACAATTTTGACGAGTGAACAAACTAATACTTTTACTAGGCCAAACAAAAAGTCACCTAGCAATGAAGATGTTTGTAAACCAAAACGACCAGTTGACGAAGAAAGAAATACTACCGATATTCGTCATAAAAATATTAGGACGGACGAAAATCAAACTATAACTACGGAATTCGAAATTATTGATAGAAATAGCCCCGGAAGAGGTCCTACTAATAAGAAGCCTACTTCACCAAACAAAAAAGTGGACGAAACCGATCGTTTTACAAAAACTACTACAACTGAGCAGAGAAATACTTTTACCAGACCCAATAAACCAGATAAAAAATATCCGGATAATGAAGATGCTCGTAGACCAAATTCAGTTGATAAAGACAGAGATACTCACGATTTCTATCGCAAAAATATTAGAACGGATGACAATGAGACCATTACGACGGAATTTGAAATTATAGATAGGAAGAGCCCCGAAAGGGAACCATTAAATAAGAAACCTACTTCAACAAACAAGAGAGTAGATGAAACTGATCGTTTTACTAAAACTTCTAAAACTGAGCAGAGAAATACTTTTACCAGACCCAATAAACCAGATAAGAAATATCCGGATAATGAAGATGTTTGTAGACCAAATTCGGTTGATAAAGACAGAAATACTCACGATTTCTATCGTAAAAATATCAGAACAGACGACAATGAGACTGTTACGACGGAATTTGAAATTATAGATAGGAAGAGTCCCGAAAGGGAACCTTCGAATAAGAAACCTACTTCAATAAACAAGAGAGTAGATGAAACTGACCGTTTCACTAAAACTTCTAAAACTGAGCAGAGAAATACTTTTACAAGACCTAATAAACCAGATAAAAAATATCCGGATAACGAAGATGTTAGTAGACCAAAACCACTTGATACTCGTGATTTTTATCATACAAATATTAGGACAGATGAAAATGAAACCATCAGGACAGATTATGAAATTATAGATAGGAAAAGTCCTGGAAGAGAACCCATCGATAAAGATAAGAGGACTACCTCTCCAAGCAAGAGAGTAGATGAAACTGAAAGTTTTACTAAAACTTCAACAACCGAGCAGAGAAATACATTTACTAGGCCCAATAAACCAGATAAAAAATCTCCTGTTGACGAAGATCGTCGTAGACCAAAACCAGTTGATACAAGAGAAGATACTCGAAACGTTCATCACAAAAATATTAGAACAGATGAAAATGAAACCGTCACAACAGAATTTGAAATTGTAGATAGGAAGACTCCTGGAAGAGAACCCATTAATAAAAATAAGAGACCTACTTCTCCCAACAAAAAAGTAGACGATACTGAACGTTTTACTAAAACTTCAACAATTGAGCAGAGAAATACTTTCACTAGGCCCAATAAATCAGACAAAAAATCTCCAGACAACGAAGATGTCTGTAAACTAAAACCAGATGTTGGAACAAGAGATACTAAGAGGATAAGGACAGACGAAAATGAAACTATCACAACGGAGTTTGAAATTATTAACAGGGAAAGTCCCGGAAGGCAACCCATCAACAAAAATAAGAGGCCTACTTCACCAAAGAAAAGAATAGATGAAACTGAACGTATTACTAAAACTTCAACAACCGATCAAAGAAATACTTTTACTAGGCCCAACAAACCAGATAAAAAATCTCCAGACAACGAAGGTGTCTGTAGACCAAAACCAGAAAGGGAGACCGAAGATTTTTACCATAAAAATATCAAAACCGATGAAAATAGAACTACAACAACGGAATTTGAAGTTATAGACAGGAGTAGTCCTGGAAGAAAACCTTCTCATACTCCAAGAAAACCCGAAACTGAATGGTTAACTAAAACTGTAACCACCGAGCAATCAAATACATTTACACGGCCCAAAAAAACAGATAGAAGGTCTCCCAGTACCGAAGACGTTTGCACGCTAAAAACTATTACAAGAAATGTGTCTGATGATTTTTATCACCAAAATATTAAAATCGATAACAATGAAAGCATAACAACGAAATTCCAAATTAACGATAAGAGTCCCGAAAGGAGACCGACAAATAAGGATAGAGATTTTCCTTCCAAGAAGCCCACTTTGACTAACACAAAAGTAAATAAGAAAACTTCTGAAATTGTAACAGTTGAACAGTCAAATACGTACAAAAGACCAAATAAATTAGATAAAAAATCTCCTTCACCATTTGGTGATGTTTGCAAACCTAGTGGGAAAAAGTTTGATGGCGGCAAGAAAAAACCTAAAACTCCCAGAGAACTCACAGACGATGATACGGAAGATGATCATGGTTTTACAGAAACAACTGATATTGTTTACTCGACTACAACAACTAAGGATCATTCCCAAAGATCGCCTATCAGAAAGGATAAGAAACCTAACCGGCAGTACAGCGATGATGAAGAGTCTTCAACCGATGACGATGCTCCTACGATTAGGGAAAATATAAATGTCGACTACGATGAGGTAACGGAGGTAAGAACAACCAAAAAGGATTCTTTTGGTAATGTGATCAACAAGGCACCGTTGAATAAGAAACCTATCAATACTCAACCTAGGCAGACTAATGGGAAACCTTCGAAACAATTGCCTGTAAAATTGGATAAACCAAAAAGTAATGGTACACCGAACAGCGAAAATGCACTTTTTGAAAACAAGAAGGTGGTTACCCAAACAACTGAGTACATTGACAGTTATTGTACTTCTCGAAAACCGGATAAATACAGAGAAAAAACGCCCAAATCGAATTTGACGGAACACCAGCCAAATATAAAATCTGTAAACGATAAAACTTACAAGAAGCCTATTCCAGAAAGGCAAAGTCCCCAGAAGCATATTACCGAATCCAGAACGGTGAAAAACGTCAGCAATATCAAACAAATTACAAAAACACATATTGATAAAAAAGTGGATACGGCAGATAAGCGACACGTTGTTACAGCAACCATTAGCATATCACCGAAAACCAAACCTCTACAAGAGAAGAAAATTGATAAAAAACCGTCGACTTACAAAACTGTCACTAAAACAGAACCAATTAATTCGACTAGAGTTACCGAAGTAAATAATAAAAGTACAATTAAAACCGTTACTCACGTGGTTCCACAAACGGATAAGAAGATTACCAGAACCACAAGTCATAAGACAATTAAAACTTTGCATCCAACGCCTGTACGTGGCCAATCGAAACCGGAGCTTTTAGAACACAATTATAAAAATATCGAAACAGAGAAAAATAAGAAAAACATAATTACCACCAAATCTATAACTCTGGATAACTCGTACGAAGACGAAAATGAAGTGATCATTAATCTTCAAAGATCTATATCTTCGCGCGAGCCTACACCAAATCGAATTTGCCCTCGTTTAATTCCAAACGTCGAAGACGACACCATCGAACGCTATCCGGATGAGATTACAGAACCAGGCGAAACGACTAAAAAACCAACAAGGCTTTCCGATATTTCGATAATCGAATCTAACAATCGTATTGAAAACGAAAGAAGAACAGATAAGGTGACTCTGCAACAGTTGAGTAAAAAACCACGCGAAAGAGATGAAGTTGATAGGCGATATCCTAACGAAACGGATCTGAACGTTCCAGTACAGTCTTACAGACCTAAAAGTCCGAAGTGCGAAAATTACTCCGACGATTCTGTAGATGAATCTTTTACTAGCGTTTCAGACAAAATATCTCGTTTTATTGAAACTGCAGAAAATGTTCAAATTTATACCAATAAATCGGTTGTAGATCGGCCAAATATTACGCAAGTAAGTGATGATATAAAAACTGACGATTGCCTGTTAAGTGTTTCTGAGAAAGTAAACAAATTCACTGCTGCTCAAAATACTATAAACCTGACAAACAGCACAAAACCAAATTTAGGAAATCAATCACCCAAAAGGAAAATTCCATTAGAAAATGTACCAAGAGAAAAATCTCCCTCCAAGGACGTTTTAGTTAGAGAACCATCAAATAATGAATCTTTCAGGCGTTATCGTTCCGATACAAAAAATGAAACGGAATATAAAATTCAGTATTCAGAACGGGAATCTCCATCGCGAGAATCACCTAGGCGTGAGTCACCTTCAAGAGAATATCCAAGGCGGGAATCGCCAATTCGAGAAACAACAAGACGAGAACCTATCGATCAAGGGTTTCCAAGACGAGATTCTCCAAAACGAGAGTCGCCAACAAGACGGGAACCCTTCAGTCGGGAGTATCCAAAGCGAGAATCTCCAACTCGAGATTCGCTAAAACGAGAATCTCCAACCCGCGATTCGCCAAAACGAGAATCTCCAACCCGAGAATCGCCGAGACGAGAACCTGTAAATCAAGAATTTCCAACACGAGATTATCCAAGACGAGAATCACCGAAACGTGATTCGCCACTTCGCGAATGCGTAAAACAAGAACTTCCCAGAGGTAAATCGCCAAAACAAGATGTTTTACAACGTGAACCTCAGGGAAAATTAAAAACGTCCCTTAAAGATATTTATCAGCAAGAAACGCACACAACAAAATTCTCTTCGGTGAAAGCATCCAAATTTTTAATCGAAGATACTCAGAACAAAAGACCACGCGAGGAAAAATCGCCAAATAGAGAAATTATTTTTAATAAAACTACAAAAACTCCGATCACCGTAAAAGAAACTCCAAAAAGTGTGTATAATCAAAGTACTCCAAGGGAAAAGAAGAGAGACTCGACCATCATAACAGAATGTGTACAAATCGAAGACGAAAATCAAACTTATACTAGAAAAACCACTCCCACAAGACAAACTCCGGATCAAAAATCTCCTAGCAAAACCGTAACAAAGAAAGAAATTTACGAAACGAAAACTTCCAAACCTGCAGATGCAACTCCAAAATCAACTCGAACTTTGAGTTCCGTAGGTCGTCTTCGTAGTACGGAGAGCATGAAACGAGCTAAAGAGTTGTTCGAAAACTTTTCTAAAACACAAACAACCGAAACGACCATTCAGAAAACAAAAAAACCACTTTCACCAAATAAATCAATCAAGGACGATTACGATCTAAAATCGACTCATTTAATCATGAATAAAGTGAAAACCACTGGTCAAGTTTCCAAAAAAGAAAATATCCCACATTATATGTTACCTTTAGATACACATCCCGTTGAAGACGATTTGGTTTGCGAAAAAACTCCAAGACATCGTTCACGAAGTCCAAAATCTAGCCATCCTTATGGTGGTTCTTCGGAAAACATTCCACATTATATGTTGCCCTTAGATAGAACTCCGGATGAAAAATACAATGAAAAAATAGTCGATGATAAAACGTCTAGACATCATTCTTACGATAGATCTTCGGAAGATACTCCGCATTACATGCTGCCTCTCGATAGAACTCCAGACGAACACTATAGACAACGGTCACAGAGTCCAACGACTAGACAATCGCATAGTAAATACTCTGGAGATGTTCCGCATTACATGTTGCCCCTCGATAGAAATCCAGATGAGCACGTCAAAGTACCAAGGCAACGTTCACGTAGTCCAACCACAGGGCAACCTTACCCTAAATACTCAGGAAACGTTCCACACTATATGTTACCTCTGGATAGAACGCCTGACGAGCACGATAATGATACGCCAAGGCAGCGTTCCCGAAGCCCGACTTCTAGACAATCTTACAACAAATATTCAGAAAATGTTCCGCATTACATGTTGCCTTTGGATAGAACTCCAGATGAATACGATCGCAATAATTTAAATAAAAGTCCAAGGCAACGTTCGCGAAGTCCATCAACCGGGCAACCCTACTCCAAAACCTCAGGAAATATTCCGCATTATATGTTACCTCTCGATAGAACTCCAGATGAACACGATATCGAATCGATACACCGTTCGAGAAGTCCAACAACCAAGCAGTCTTATCAATCTTTGGGAAATGTTCCACATTATATGTTACCTCTTGATAGAACTCCAGATGAACACGACGATGAAACCCGTCACCGTTCGCAAAGTCCAACATCCAAACAGCTTCATCAAACTCCGGGAAGTGTGCCACATTATATGCTACCTCTCGATAGAACTCCAGATGAGCACGATAATGATAATTCGATTCGTAGTAAAACTGAAAGACTGCGTTCTCAAAGTCCACCATGTGTTGAAAAATTAAAGAAATCCGTAAATGGGCATTACGAGCAAGTTCCCCACTACATGTTACCCATAGCCAAAGCTCCTCATGAAAATCATCACGAAAAACCAAGATCTCGAGAGACAACGCCAAAGCTATCGCGTGGATCGACACCCGATAAACATGTTCCAAGTTACATGAAACCATTGGAGAAAACTGTAAAAGCAAAAAAACCAACCAAGAGTACCATTTTGGAAACTGAAACTGTGCAACAGAACGGCGTAGAAAGTGTCAAAATAACTAAATTTGGTATAACACTGAGGAGGACATCTTCTGGAAGAAAGGTGATTTCTTCAAACGATACCGAAGTATCAAATGAAAATGAAATAGAAAAAATTTTTGATCTCAATATTTTGGAATTTTTGGTAAGTTTCACTTCTAGTTTGTTTATCTTGAGTATAGTTTTCTATTTTATAGTTGGAACAAGCCACTACTTATGATCAAAGACGTAGAATTAGAGCTCAGATTAGGGTGGCCAAACAGGCGTTTGGAAGTAAAGTTTCTTTGAAAGGTGTAGATCAGAAGACTTCGAGAATTTCTCAAAAGGTAGTTACGACGTGCGTGGACACAAGTAGCAGAAAATCGCAATTCACAAAAGAGAATTCTTCTAAAAATTTGGTGATAGATAGAAAGACTGAGAGAGTAGAGAAAAATAAAACGGAGAGTAAACCAAGACAGAAAAGTCCGGAAAAGGGATACGAAAATCAAAAGGGTTCCACTACGAGAAAAATAACGAGGACGAGAGATGATGTTGTCGAAACAACTCAAGATAAACCATCGTGGGTAACTCAAAAACCGCTGAAGAAGGCAAGCGAAAGAGTTGTGAAAAAATCATCGACGACAAGCACCAAATCTGAAACCGTTAAAGTTTCCTCTTACGAAAGTGAACCTATTGATTTGATAACTTCAAGTTACGGTGTGGGTCCAACCGATGAAAATGGTCGTCCTTTATTTGGCCTTAAAGCTTTAAGGGCACAAAATCAAACTGATACAACTAAAGGTGAGTAATCAGCGCGTAAAAAGTGAACGTGGTGTTAAAAAAATTTTTTTAGTGAAAGGTACAGTAATTCGCAGCCACTTTCATTCCGAAAACGGGCAGGAACCAGTAGGGGAAGTTAGCGTAACTAAATTTTCAAATCAACCGACAGATTTTGGAGAAAATTTGGACGAAGACGGTCTCGTGTCTGTTACAACTACACAAAGATTTGGATCTAGTGGCACTCCGTCATACAAAACTTTGATCGATAATAAGGTAAAAAATTTAAACTTTACTTAAACGTTGCTGGGCGCCAGGTAAAATTAATAAAACAAACAGAAAGAAAAAATACTAGCTTTATCTTCTTTCCAAACGAATTAAATTTTTTAGTATAATCCCGACACATCCAACACAAGCGATTCCGAAATTGTCAAAAAATCGATTACAACAAAAGAGTCTCGTCGAGGGTCTGTGAAAGAATTGTCGAAAAAATATGTAGACACCACAGGTAGGTAATTGTTTTGCAACCGAATTCTTAGCTGCTAATTGAATTTTTTTAGTTGAAAATGTGAAATGTGAAAAGTCCGGTGTGTATCCTAAAGCCGGTTTAATTTTGCGTTCCACTTATAAGGATACAAAATATGATGACGACGACGATCGACTAGAATCGCAAGGTAATACTAATTTTTTTGAGACCAAAATGCCATAAAATTATTTTTTAGAAAACTACGAAACTGTCGAAGCGATTAAAACTTCGAGTACCGATACATTTTTAACTAACAAGACTCGCGTTAGTGGGGTACAGGATGTAATAACCAGGATGAAAAATTCCGATGTTGGTAAGGAGACGCGACAATCTTCCACGTTGCGCTTTGTAATTTGAAAACAATCTTTTTTAGAATACGAAACAGATGAAAGTCCCGAAGACAAAGAAGCTAAGAGTTTGCTGAACAAATTCATTGGCTCTCAAGTTATTTTATCTGGAATGGAAACAGTGTGCTCTTCTTCGTCGCCCACCGTTCGAACGGTTAAGAGAACAACGACGACCACAATGACAACTTCAAAGGTCAGTAAATCTTTTAGTATTTTTTTGGAAACGTCACAATTAGGAAACTTGCCCAAAAAAGTACTTTGTTTAAAAATGGAAATCAGAATGCATCGACTGCGGCCTGACCTACCCGCAGTTTTCTATTTAAAAAAAATTTTTGGAAGTGCAAAAAATTCGAGCTCTACATTTTAGAGCAAGCAATGTATTTATGAATCTCTACACTTATAATATAAATAGGTACCTATAGGTAGCTTCATTTTCCTTTATGTGTTTGCTATTTTAAGAATCAGCATGTGATAGTAGAAATGTTTCAACTAGAAATTAAAGTCACCAACCTGTACTTCTCGGTTCGGGATTTATTATTAGGGTCTTTGTTGTCTTTCTCAAATTGTGCAAAATATTTTCGTTTCACCTATTTTAACAATTCCAAAAATATGCAGCAGCACGAAAGCGTTTTCTTGGTCAAATTGTTTTAAAAACAAATGAATTTATTTGAGTGGTCTGGTGTGTACCGTAAATGGCAACATCGATTCGAAATTATTTCTTCTATGACATAATTTTTTTTGCGGCGGCGATGAAATGTAATTTTTGGAGAATTTGAAAAATTGCCGGCCTGATAATAAATAATGCGTGCATAAAACAACGGTTATCTATTTTGGATTTTCCACGCCGTCTTCGAAAACCAATCGCGAATTCAACATTATGGTGTCTAAATTTGGCGTTTATGACGTCAGGCGACGCTTTAAACATTCACATTTTAGAGTATCCACAGTGCAGTGAACATCACCACATTGCTAAATCATAATCCTTTTCGACATTTTTTAAACCAACTGTTTTAATTTCGTCCTTTCGAGGTTTTTCTTTTAAAAAGGTAAACTTTGTTCGATTGTAACTAACACTGGCAAAAGCGCTTAATAAAAATCAAGTTTTATTGCTAATTTTTATGTTCTAAAATAAAAATGCTTTTAATAAAATTGTAAAGCTGTACAATTCCTTGTTTATTCTAAATTTATTTTTAATAAAATTTATAAATAGACGTCTTCAATATTCAGCTTACTAATTTAGGAAACAAAAAAGAAAATAAAAAAATCAATAATTTTTTTATTTTTTATAATTTACTTTTGAATATGTTTCACTAATATAAGTGCAATAAAAATGTCAACTTACCCCACTTAAAAAAATTTGTAACTTTCAATTATGGCAAATTAATTATAATGGTTTCCAATAAATTATTTACAACTTCCTTTGATTCTCATCTTTATTCATCAATTGATTTTGATTATATTTTTTTAGCCTCTGCTTTTTTGAAATTATGTACAGCAAGTAATCTAAATTCTTTGTTTTTGTTTGTATATTTTTATTTGTATTTTTGTTTTTGCAATATCTAAAACAAGCTATTATCTAATTATTAGTGACGCACACGAGTGGATTTTTGAAAACGCGAGACAGTAGTAAAAGCTAATTTTACGGTTTGCAATTTGACTACACAATTGTACCTAGTAGCCCTAGTTTTTCCCTGAGAACGAATTAATGGAGTTTTTTGGCTGTATTCTATATAAGGTGCCAACAACATCTTTGGAGTACCAAATGTTCAAATACTCGGCCCTCTATAAGCAGTGTTTCATCTCTGTATTGGAGTTTTATAAGATTTATTAAATCTGAAATTCCCAAATTTTTAATTTAAATTATTTAGTTAATGCAAATCTTATTTTCATTTTTTCATCAGTTACACGTGCGTAGAACCAGTGTTCTACTATAAGCTAATAAATTGAAAAATTTATTCTTTTCAATTTTAATAGACAATTCAAATAAAACAACCCTTTCAAACTAAAAACTTTTCACACAATGTGAGCAGTCCAGGGCTGGCTTATAAATAAAAAAAAGTTTCAAATAAACCAAAACTGTATGAGATCTATAAATTTAAGGTATTGTTATATTATTTCAAAAACAAACGAACTATTTTTTTAGTGGAAGGGGGGGGTCAGACCAGTGATGTAGCTGGGCGATTGTGCCAAAAAGAATTGTTTTTCTCTTTTTTTTTAACTGTTTTTTTTTAAATTGTTTTTAACTCTTAGAGTTATTTTTTAAGTAAACCTACACGTTTGCGGTAAAATTGGGACCTACATTAAACAGGTGTGGACTAAATAAATTATAGTCAAATTCAAAAACTCAATCTGGTAGGGAAAACTATCTATACAATCACAATCCTTCCAAAATGTTAAATTACAAGTCAAGTCAAGCTAAGAACGTCATTGAATCTTTCCAAAATCGAAATTTCTTCTCTTTATTCAATCAGTGGTAGGTAGTGGCGGCTTGGTTTAAAGTGCCAACGGGCCAAGGCACTACTTACCTAAAAATCCATCTTCAATTTTGTTTCCTTATTTTAAAGCTTAGCTTAGTATATTTTCTAATTTTATGTATTTATCTTGTGTTGGCTTGGTCGTTTATAGCACAACAGCTCAAAATTCGACTTTCTGATTTCTCGAGTGCCGTAATCAATGAATACTCGCTTATCGGCATTTGTTGCTGATGATTATTATGCGTGCACGCTACTGTACACTTTATATTTATGAAGCAGGCTATTTAATTAATAATAAAAGTAATTTTTGCAAAAATTAAATTCAAATTGTAAAAAAGTCAAAAGTGAAGTAAAAAATTTTGAACGAAAGCTGCGTCGTATTACATTTTGACTTCACCATTATAAATAATTTAGTTAACGTCAAAAAATATTTTATTTCGCAAAACCTGGCAGGTATAACTGTAGCTTAATTTTCAAATTTGCCCTGTCATATTTTCCTTCTTCAAATAAAACTTATTGATTCTAGATCTTCTAAAATAGCCATCTTGCCCTCCCCCCTTTTTTAAAATGTTGCTTACATCTGGAAATCCAGATGCTGTTAAAAAATATATTGAGTTGTTCGAATTTCTAATACATGAAACTGTAGTAGGTTCCTACTTGCTTTTTACGTTTTACTATTTATGTAGTAAGTAATGTAGACACTGTAGTTAGTTACGCAAAAATTATATTAAGTAGGTGTAATGTTATATTTAGTACGTGTACACATACGATTACAATAAAATAGCGCAGGTCAATGCTTTTTAAAGAACCGATCGAATAAATATCCGCATACTCTAACTTTTGGAAAATTATTTCCTTGATCCATCCATGCTAATAAATTCTGTTAGCTATGATAAGGTTTAACGTAAACTCAATAATACCTACACAATATTACATATATAGGCGTATCGACGCAAATGAGTAAAAATAGATTAAACTTGGTTGTTTTTGTAAAACGTATTAATGCATCACGCTAATTTTATTAAACGCAGTTTTTATTAGGATAATAAAATAATAGGCAATCACGACGAAGTTTAGCGATGGCACGTGGTTTGTATTTATACATTTTTTCAAAACAAATTTAATTGACGATTTATTACTGATATTTTTGCAAAAGCTTTCACCTGATTGTATTTTTAAAATAGCATGTCGAGTATACTGAACTTTCAGAACAGATCAAACTACTCATATATTTTGAATCTGCCGCCAGAATCAAGCGTCAATAAGCCAAGATGACTTACTAGGGAATTATTATAATAGGGAGGTTGTTTCCTGTTTCCCTAATTCTTTTCGGGATTAGAATCGGGGTTTCTCGAGCTGTAATCGACTTCACTCCACTCCACCACTGCTGGGATGGAAGTTTACATCAGAAATAATTTAAATTTGGTTTCCCATTTCAAAACAAAACTCTTTATTCATAAATTTTTATTTACGTTATAAAGGCCAGTACAGTAGTTTCTATTTTTAACCTTTTTTGAGTAAAAATAGTCTACAAGCATTGTAAGTTTTTATTCAAATCATAAATTTCGATCAACTTCCTTGAAATTTACCGCAGTTAAAAATAGCGATAGAAAGACAACAATAAACTCGAAAGTGACAAAAGCAACAATTTCGGCTTGCTTTCGCCAAGCATTGTTCGATTAGGACATATTTCAAAAATATCGGATTTAAAAAATTTTGTTTACCAAATAAGGAGATTTTAAATTTTGGAGACAATTAAAGCGCAATTAGCAATTAAACAAAACTCAACATGGAAAATTATTTTTAAACTTTTCTAAACTTGGGAAATTCCTACTTAGAAGTATATTTTGGGAATCGCTATTACCGCCCAAGGCTACATGGTATTTATATAAAAAAGATGTGGTGCTCTCTGGTCAGTTATGCATGTAAAGGATAGCCGAAATTACATTTTTCAAAATTTTGAGTAGGTACGTGGTGAATTAAAAGATGTAAATAAAAGTGTTTTTCAAGTGATTGTGTACACCTACTTAATTAAATTAAGTGATTGGTGCACTTGCAGTTTAAGTGAATAATTTTTTATTATCATTGAGATAATTGCATAATAACTCACAATCCGGAAGAGAAACCTGCTCTGGTATTTAAAGTTTTCACTATTAAATCATTTCTAGGTATACTTATATATCTGTATGCACCAAGTTTTTTGTAATTCTAATCTTAGTTCAATATCTATCTCGCACATTATGGTTTACATCCATAACATAAATAAAGGATAGTGAAATGAATGTGACGAGTGAATGAGGAGCTCGTAAGCTGAAATTGAATTGAATGCTCTCTGGAGTCGCCTATTTTGGTTAGGCGTTCAAGAGCTTTTATTTGGCTCATGCAGCGCTTAAAAATTCTAAAAACGCGCATGTCTTTCAGAATTTCTAATTAAATTTTTTTTGTTTTCTTTGGCAATTGTAAACTTACGAATTTAATTTTCTAGCTTTTTAAAATCTGATTTAATTTTTTTTTAATTTTTCTGCTAATTGAGAATTGAAAAACTTACCCCCACTGCAAGGTTAGGAATGAAATCGTAAAGGGCAAAGTCTAGCATTCGAACGTTATCTTGCAAGGTCAAAAATATTTTTAACTTTTATTCGGTTATTTTTTTTTCTAATTCTTTTGTCTTTGCAGGAAGGCGAGAAACCAACGACAGTATCCCGTACTTTTGTACACCCGATCACCGAAGAAGAGCTTACTACTGTATGGGACGAGGACACCTTAAAATTATTGGTAAGGCTCCCTTATTTCTGATAAAAAATTTTGAATTAATAATGGAAATTTCAGTTAGAGCGTAGTACAGAATACGAAGAACGTCGAAATATCAGGTCCAGACTTCGCGACGTAATGGCCGAACAAAAAGGTAGGAAAGACAATCAAAATTTTTTAAACTAATGGAAACATTTCTTTTCCCAAACAGTTTGTGACGAAATTACTTCTAAAAGCAAAGAAGGAATTAGCGAAAAAGTGGAAGGTGAGTCGCTTCTTCTACCTCTTCTTCAAGGTTTACTAGATGCTCCAGATAACGAGCAAACTGCCGATTCGGGTACCGAATCTGGCGAAGATTTGCGCAATGGATTACTAATTGAAGTTCAAAATGTTCTCTCAAAATTAGCTGTCAGTTTAAAAAGTGATTCTATCGAAATGACCCCCGATCGACGTAACTCTCTCTTGCAGTTGGTAACGCGCTTGCAAACCGGATTATCGGTTCAGCCTTCGAACGGAGGAGAACGTCGGAATAGTAGCGGTTCCGGTAGGTTTACCCGAAGAAAACGGCAAAACAGACACACGGTCGGTGTTAGTAGCGAAGAATTGGAAGACGCTCGAAAACTAATCGAAGAATTTAGATTACGCGATTCCGTGAATTCTTCTTCTTCCACCAAAGTGCAAATTCCACTACAAAAGCAACATTCGGAAGGAAATTACATAAATCAAAATATTCAGCATAAAATTACTACAGTGAAAAATAATAAACCGACTGTGAAAAATGCGGTTGCCAAACCGTACAATAATTCTGGCACCGCAAGCCAAAGTCATTCGGGTGCTTCGTCAACCGTTGACACCCCAACAGATACGTCAGAGATAATAGAATTTACCAAACCTAATTTTGAGTCGAACAGTATCGATCCAACAAAGTCGACCAAAAGCTTTTACCCAAAGTCTAGGCCGCTTTCCGAAATAATTCCTTCGGTTACCTCCATCAAAATGGAGAACAACGTCAGTCCGGAATTAAAAAAAGTGCTTTCGTCCCAAAACAGTATGATTATCGAAAACAACGTGGAATCTGACACGGAAGACGCGTACAAACTAATCAATCGCATAAACGATAACGTAAGAATCCCGCCCTACAATCCAACCGAATACAAAGCAAGCATTACTTTGCAAAATAATCCGATATATTCACAACCTCAGCCGGTAGAAGACGAAACTAAGAATTACAACAAATTTGCGTACAAGAAACAAAAAATGAAAAGAGCAAACACGATCGATATACCGAAGCCCATAACTTTTCAGGAAGGCGAAGACGACTACGACAGCGATTCGTCCTTGGTTGGAAAGCAAAACAAACGAAATAATTATTTAGCTCTACGTGGTCCAATCAGGGTGGGAAATAAAACCGCAAATAATTCTAACGTGGTACCGGTTTTTGAACCGAAAACCGATAGCGATCGAAAATTCATGGCTTTCATTAATCAACACAACGATAGCCTGAACAAGGGATCGATGTGGGCTTATCAGAAAGAGAATTTGCAAAAGAAAGCCGAAAATAATTGGAACAACAGATTTGGCCACATAAGAACGGCATTTGAAAAGGCTTCCACCAGTACTCCGTCCACGCCAACATCCAACATAAATTCGGCCCGAAATTTCTGGAAATCGACAGAGGGCAGTATGTTGGCGACAAAACAAAAATTGAACAATATTCAGGAATTTGCTAAACAGCAGCAGCCAGTTCTAACCGACGGGGAAGAAGAGAGCGTCGTGACAGGAACGCTGAAAGTGGAAACTAAAGGTTTCGATGCTAATAAGAGCTACAAACTTGTCTCGCAACCTCTACCGGTGAACAAGTTTTCTCACGCGACAACATCTGCGTTTGCTTCCATTCCCAAGAAGGGCAATTTCGAAGTACCGCTCACCTATCACACTCAGTCGGTGTTCAAACCCATTTCTCAACCTTTCGTACAGCCGACGGACGAGCAAATCGAACCCAAACAAAAAACCAATCTTTCTGAAAATGTCTTAAAGCTTGACTTCAACGAAAGCGATTCGTGTAATAGTACTCCACTGTATTTATATAGTCCAAAACCCGTACAAAACACCGTCGTTCCCTCCAGTACCACTACTTCGCCATCTCAAGCACCGTGGACGGGAAGTGTAAATAAAAGTCGCGTCCAAAAATTGGTATCCTCCAAGTTTGAGAACAACGATGTAATAGACGAGTTACCTTTCAAGTCGTCTAACTTACGAAGAGTAAGCAGCAAAAGTAGTTTTCCCACTTTGACCCCATCAAATGAACCTACCATCAAACGTTCTGACGAGACCAACACGGTCAAAAAAATCAGCAGCCAATTTAACTGCAAAAATGTGCCAACTTTGGATACTTACACGGCTCGAGCAACCGTAAAATACGATCATCCTCCCTCAGAATTTCAACATTTGAGTAATTACAAACCGCAAAATTATTCAATAGTTTACGACAAGCCTCGTCAGCAACTTGCTGCCAATAAAATTCTTCAAAACGATCTCTCCAAAAAGTTTAACGTCGAAACCATGGCGGATGTTCCCAGAAGGTCGAGCCAAGGGGCAAGCGAAAATGGTCCGAAACATCGCCTAAGTCAATCGTATTTGCAGAATTACAACGCCAAAATTAATCAATCAGAGCCAAAATTAACTCGGACGAGTTTCACGTCCAAATCGCCATTCGATGAAAACGAATTTTTGAACAAAAAACAAAATTATACTGAGAATCCGGAACTTCCGCAAAATTACATCGCCAAAGTAAATCAATCCGATTCAAAATTAAGTCGATCGAGCTTTACATCCAAATCGCCATTTGATGAGGCCGAATTTTTAAATAAAAAGCGGAATTATTTGGACAATCCCGAACCGTTGCAAAATTACACGGCCAAATCCGATCCAAAGCTAAGTCAAAAAACGAGTCTTACATCCAAATCGCCATTCGATGAGGTGGAATTTTTAAGTAAAAAACGAAGTTATCTGGATAATCCGGAACCTTTGCAAAATTACACCGCTAAAGTTAATCAACCTGATCCAAAATTATATCGAGCGAGTCTAACGTCCAAATCGCCATTTGACGAGACGGAATTGTTAAATAAAAGACGAAATTATTCGGAAAACCCGGAACCCATACAAAATTACAACGCTAAAGTTAACCAACCCGATTCGAAAGTGAACCGGGCAAGTTTTTCGTCAAAATCTCCATTCGACGAAATGGAATTTTTGAATAAAAAGCGAAATTATTTAGAAAATCCAGAACCCGATTTCGTTTCAAATTCGAGTGTCAAATTAAACCAGACTTCCTCGAATAAAACGCCGGACGTCGAAAGTCAGATTAAAAATCGTCAGTACCAAACGCAGTTGTCGCAAGAGAGTTTAAAAGAATACGAGGCGGCTCAAACGAGGGTAATGAAAGGACCGATTAGTCACCAAGCGGTTACGGTGCAGCAAAAATCTCCAAAAGGACGCGACGAACACGATATGGAGGCGGCGTTCAATCTTAAGAGCGTTCTCCAAAAGTTTACGCAATCCGATGACAAAATGAAGTTGTCCGATCGTAAATTGTCCATGGATTCGGCTGTGAGTGAACAAAATAAAAAGATTACGTCAGACTGCAATTTATTAAAGACTCAAAGCTTTAAGAAATATTACGACACAAAGTTTAACAAAATTGGAAATCCTCCAAATTTCCTAGTAAATGGAAATTCCCTTTCGCACGAATCGACCGAAGTGAACGAAAATGGAGAGTCGGTAATTACCAGCAAGTTTCATATTCCCGTGACGGTGAGCAAAACCAGAGAGATGTTTAGGGAAGCTGCGGAGAAACGATCACCTCCGCAACAAATTTTATCGAAAACGGAGTCTTGTCACCAGTTGGCCTACGACCAGCAGGACGTATCGATGTCGAACAGGCATTCTCCAAATTCGAAATTTGTTATGAAGTCGAAATCGACGCACAGCTTGGCCGTGCCGACCTTGCAGTATCAAGCCGGAATGACGAAAGACGAGGTGGCGCACAAGAGACGAACGGTGGAAGCGTACTTTTCTGGAGGAACGTCACCTCAATCCATCAGTAGATCGCCGTCCGACGATAGTTTAGATAAAAACGAGAGAGCCGAATCGAAAGCAAATAAAAGTTCTATTAATAGGAAAAAAACTAGCGAGAAAGTATCGACACATAAACAAAACTGCGTTGCCAGAAGTCGAACACTTCCAAATATAGTGTGTCCAAATTTACTTGACGAGAGCAACGTC
Source organism: Cantharis rufa (assembly GCA_947369205.1). NCBI lineage: Eukaryota > Metazoa > Arthropoda > Insecta > Coleoptera > Cantharidae > Cantharis > Cantharis rufa. The sequence goes on along the minus strand of OX376307.1, from coordinate 17,275,689 downwards.
GAGGCGTCGTTCGACGATCTCTTTAAATCAAACGCATAATTATTAAATTTATAGGTATGGATTGTGTTGTGTTCATTCCAATTTCCATTTTATTTGGAAATTATTTAGATTTTAATAAATTTGTGTTTAACGATCGAAATGTCGTGGTTTGATTGAGAAATACGAGCGCATATCCTGCAACCACTTCTCATGTGAATAAAAACTTTTTAAAACGTCCGTCGACGATAGCGAGTGAGCAAATATCGAAGAATGGTGTGTGGTGTGCGCACACCACTTGGAAGACAGAAATTCTTTTGAAGTTTGAGCACCATATGGTGAGGACAGTGTGTTGGTGTGTTTGGTGTGCGCACCCACTAATATTATTATATGCTTGCACACCTGCAGTACGAAAAAACACTTGATAACCCTGTACTTTTTTGCACCCTCCTCCCCCGTACATACAATTATTTTTGAATATGTTTTTGATTGTTTTACATCCACTTTTTTAGAAGTAGAGATTGTTTTTTAAATGTTTCAAATTCAGGATTATGAAAATGAAACGCAATTCTGACGAATTTGAATTAAAGTTATTCTCGGGCGCTACTTCGTTTTGTCGTAATCCTGCAATTTTAAGCATAACAATATATTGTGAATTATTATGCATGGTGTACTAGATTTCTGACATGAATATTCTTAGATTTTTGCTTGAAAAGTTGGTAGTTATTTTAAAATTGTGGAAAAATAACATCGGTGTGCATGTTAATAAATTAACAGTTTTTTTTAACTGCGATACAATATTTTATATTTGTTAACGACAGCCAAATTAATTTTTCTTTTATTTTCAGAAACAAGTCAAGGTACTGTAATTCAAGGTTCCGTTACTACTACGCAAGGTAGGCCTGCCTAAAAATATTTTAGATTATTTTTAGAAAAAGCGTTAAGATTATACTTAATTCTTAATTTATTTTTATTGTAGGGGTCACAGCGCAAAAAACCTCGGTTAAACCTGTTTCACCTTTCGCCAAATTTCGACAACTTGATAAACAAAATAGCATTAATTCTCCACCAGGGTAAGAAGTCTATTTTTATTGTATTTTTACATAAAATTTCAATTTAATTCTTAGGATACATTATACAATTTTGGACAGATCCGGACGAGAAAATGTTCCTTCCGGATCTGTTCGTTTTCAAACATCTCATTTTTGCTATCATTTCATTGTCCAAAAAATTATTTTTCTAAGAATCGGTTTGACACTCCGACTAGAAAACTAACTGCTTAGTAGATAACTGACCGAAAAATTAATTACATCGATAGAATGCAAGACGATGTTAAATTCTCTGATTTTCTAAATCTTTCTTCAATAATTAACTTGTGCTTCCCCTAAATTTTTCGCAAACTTTAGCTTGTAATTTACCGAATATTATTACTAATGCTTGGTCTTACGGTCGGCAGAACTCCCAGAACTCCCACGGGGTCTGGACCCTTATTTAAGTTCACTGATCCTGAACTTAGCCGTCAAGCTTCTACAGTCAAGGAACGTTTGTTGCAATGGTGCCAAATGAAGACTAAGGAATATGAGGTAGCCCATCATCACGATTCTGTTTTTGTGCCAAAACCTTTTTTATAATTTAATTTCTGCTGCTTTACTAATTAACCACTTGTTTGCTTTGTGTGGGATCTTTGTAAAAATGCAAAACCTCTAAAATCATGTTTAATGCATTTGTTGTTCAATTAAATCGTTAACGGAAGAAATCAAATTGAGGTGTAATTGCTTTATTTTGGTGCAAAAACAAAAATAAGACATTTTCACCCCTGCAATAGGAGATTTGAAATTTTCAAATTATAATTTGATTATTATTATTAACAGCTATTGGCTGTTGATATGTAAATAATAAATAAATAAATAATTATGTTGTTTTAACACCAAAATAAAGCATTTCAACCTTCTTCCGGATTCTAGTTTTGTACATTCTTCAAGTCACTTATCATGTTATATTTTCACAGAACGTACAATTAGATAACTTCTCAAGCAGCTGGGCAGATGGACTCGCGTTTTGTGCATTAATTCATCATTTTCTACCTGAAGCATTTGACTACCACAAACTTACACCAAAGGAACGACGTCATAATTTTACCCTTGCATTCCGTGTAGCAGAGTAAGTAAATATCTCACTCGGGATTATCTTGATTTTAACTAAAATATTATTTTGCAGCGAGAAAGCAGATATTATGCCACTTTTGGATGTAGACGACATGGTAGCCACTCGCAAACCAGATTGGAAATGTGTATTTACATATGTACAGACCATTTACGCTCGTTTCAAAAACGAAGACTGATTCACATTTACCTACTTGCATATAAAAAAATTATCTTCTAAGTCTTCCATGTAAAAATTTTTATGTGAATGTTAATTATTATTGTTGTGTTGTTTAAATTTTGTACTGTGATTGCATTTTTAACTTTTTTACATTTTATATTATGTAAGTACTAATTTCGTAAATATTTAAATGTAGTCCTACATTTAGATGTGACCGTGGCGATCGGAACAGAGTGGGAAGGGCAACTTATTGTCGCACCTACCCTACTATTCTAGTGAAACCACATTTTTTACTTATTTGTACACACAAGAGAAAGCAAAGTGAGATATTTTGTACAGTCAACATTAGTTATTTTTTAGTTCAACACTGTCCAGCTGTAGCTTCCTATTATAATTATTATTATGCATCGTAAAAAAATATTTTTATATTTAACTACTTCTATATTTGCTTTTTATATTAACTAAAAATTTGTTAGTTTTTAAAACTTTATATGGGTTGTTGCTTTGCAAAATTGAATAATTATGTAACTGTTTTATTTACGCGAGGTAACACTGAACATTAATTACTTTGTTCCTCTCGTTGTTTTGTAAAATAATAATAAAGAATAACAATTGAAACTTTAAATTTGTTGCAAGTGAAAATGTTTATTATTTAAATTATTTACATTTTAGAAGCATATTTGTTTACACTTTCATAAACAAATATGATTGCAAAAACAATAGAAATTATTAATAATTGAAATCAAAAATATCATCAAAATATTCAGGTGTTAAGTGTTTGATGCGGCTTTGATGATTGTCGCCAATAAATCATTATCTTCTTGTTGTTGTCCCACCCACCACATTACCAGAGCGTTTTCGTATGTCATCATGTTTCGTGTGTGATGTAATGGATCCAAAGTGTGATGCTGACCGCTGGCCGTAGCTAGAATGGGTCGATATGGATGCAAGCTCACTCCATTGCAGCTATCACTGTGTAATGGTAACTGAAATGGTTATATGTATTAGTTTAGGATGATATAAAAGGTTTTCAAATATATTCGTTTACTTCGAATTTTGCAATTAAAGACTAGAAAAACTTTCTTAACAGAGAGAATGAATTGAATTGAAAATTATTTATTGATTCAGCATTTTACTAAGCTTTTATTGTAGATCAAATTTTGCTCCACGAAAGGGTAGAATGGTTTTAATGATATTTCTGATGGTAAATGCATTCATCTGATACTATTTTTGGCCTACTCGTTATCTATTATAGTATTAATCACAACAGATACAACATTGACTTTTTTAATCATAATCTTGTATTCTTCTCGTATACAGTTACAAAAAGAGAGAAAAAAATGTAGTATAGCAAATTGTCTTTCTTTTGAATTGCAATTTTGGTCAATAACAAAAGACATTCGGGAGAGCACATTTACTATAAAATCTAAAACATAATCTGAGCTACATAACAAAAAAATGAATACACAAAGCAGTCTTATGCCTTCAAATTTAGTAACGCCATCTATTGATAACTATTTTAAAACATATCAAGTGTTTCCAAAATTCCTATAAGGTTTGGCATAATATATGATACTATATAACGATTCGAGGCATAAAATAAGGTAAGCATTTTGTAATCAGTGGCAACTTGTGATAAATTAAGGTGGTTGGGCATGCATGTGAAACCGAGGGGTTTGAAGTTTTTAAAAGGTATCAATTATGTTATTCTGAAAGTTGGCGTGTTGGTTGCTCTGTCTGTAATTTGTCCCTTACAAAAGCATTTTTTAAATTTAAATTTGGCTATGTTGTGATTAACAATTAAAACGTTGAAGTGCATTATTACAGGTTTAAGTAAAATATTTACCTCCATGTGTACAGTGGGAGCTATATTTTGTGATACGTCCCATACTTGCACCTTGCCGTCGATTCCACCACTGACTAGCCACCTGCCATCACGGGAGAGGTCGATGGTAACCTTCTGATTTGTATTGGAGTTTCGAGGTAAACAAAATAACGGCCGTCCGGGCACCTAAAAAAGTAACAAGGGTAAACATATAAAGCATAATGTTGCATTACCAGGAATTTCCTTCAATAAATATGATGAAATCGACGAAGTGTTCTTACTCGGAGATCCCAGCAGATTATTTCGTTGTCTTTCCTTGCTCCGCTGTATAGCCTGGTCCCATCCAAAGAAAATGACAATGCGGTGATCCCTCCTTTATGTCCTGGCAATTTACACAAATTTCGGAATGTTCCATCACTTTGAGAAACCAACTCGAGCGTATTTTTCCAAGTTCCTAAAACAAAACAGCACCGTGAATTTGGGAAACACAAAAATTTAATTATGAACTTACCTATGGCAACAACACCAGGTTGTGCATGACTTGCCACTATGCAAGATGCGGGATGCTGAGTTGGATACTCAAAATATTCTCGTCCGGGTCTGCCAGTACTGAAAATTTTAACATTCTTCTTATAACCACAAAAAATATTCTGACCATCAGCTGAAAAAGTTACGCTAATTGCGGCCTCCAATTCATCCACGTTATTGTAACCCCTGTAGGAGCATCGCAAATTTCCCGTAAACGCATCCCAAAGATGGATGGGTCCTTCGTGACCGCTTGCAGCCCAGCTAAAATTTAATAAACGATTATACCTCTCGTCATCATAAAAACCCAACCGACTTACCAACACGTTGCAGGATTCGAACTGTTCATCCCTGGATACCAACAATAATCGTAAATTAATCCACTTTCTGGCACACTAACGGCGGGATTAAGCGGCGTAACAGGTCGACTGGTAAGTTGTATATCCCCGGAATATAAGTCACTGGGTAACTCCATAACGGCCATTCCGGCACCGCGCACTACGGTGAGAAGACAAGTCCCATCCGGGGACCACTTACAACAGCGAAGATAATGTTGGTCATCGTAATTTGGCCACTGGCAACGCGCCAACTCTAAACTCGTGCTCTCAAAATTGTAATTTGCATAAGAAACACCGCTTCCTTCAAACGTTGACATTTCTAGAGAGTCAATAAAACATTAATGGCGTAACCGTGTAAGTAGAGCTACAATACGAAAAACGCGACTACAACACAAACCCGAAATTACCGAACTATGCGAAACTTGTAATTATAAAATTCAACGTTTTAACTTTTTATCAATTCACGTATTGTATGCGTTGATTGATAAATTTCACGGCCCTAAAAATGCTAGTTACAAACCGCTAGATACATATAACCAACTGGAAAATTTAAAATTTCCTACCTGGTTCTAACTATTTCAGCGCTGCCCAAAAGTTTTGTGAATTTTAAGTTTTATACAAATTATAATTAAAATTAGGGCTCTAACGAGACGTTTTTATGTTTTGAAAACTATCCAAAATCGACCGCAATTATTATCGAAGCTGTCGGTTAATTTTAGAGAATTAAATGTCAACCTTTATATTTTCGACGATATCTTGAAGTTTCTGTTATCCTGATAGAAAAATCAAAAATTTCTTTCTCGATGAACAGCCGTGGACGGCAACGTAATTAATAATATTACGTTTCTGTGATCTCGATCGTCCGCCAGCTTGAAATTATGGAATCCCGATAGTTAACATTTAAAATTTCTTCTTTCAAGAACGAGGTAAGTTGCACGTACTTGCTATTCTTGTCCGGGAGTTGTACGCTCCACCTCCACATCAGAAGAGCGCCGTAGCTAGGTATAGTCGATTTGGGTTAGGATTAGTCTTAGATGTCGCTTTCTACGCAAGTCGGGTTTACATAGGAAGATTTACAAGCATAAGTGAGAGAGATAATTACTTTGATTGCGGTATGCTTGGTTGCATACCTACAAGGGGGTTTAATACGTTAAATATTAATTTGATATAATTTCAATGAACAAAAAATTATTTAGGAACTATTTAATAACATCTTCATCATTACATACAACTTTACACTATAAAAGTAAGCAAGATTTTTACATAATATTACATAAGATCAATTTTAGAAAATTAGAAAAGTTGTTAAGTTGAAATTCCAATTAAATGGCTTTTATACTATATACTATATTATCATCCAGTCTGCTTCTTTGACTGCAGTATTTCCCTTAAAAACAATAAATTAAAGTTCATATTATCAACACTATTAAAAAACTTTCCTGTTGATGTTCAACAATAAACATTTTCAAATAAATTCAGGATTTAATCTGGCATGCGTTCTTCATCAGAAGAAAAACCTGTGTTTACTTGAAATTCCAGTTGCATTGCTTCAACTCGATCGTCCACTGGATATCTAAAGTTTTCTTTATTTATAACATGCTTAACACACTGTGCCCATCTCTCTGGGGTAACTGCTTTCAAACCATCCTGAAACAAGACTTTCATATCACCAAATTTAAAAGTTTTATTATTGGCAGCAACATAGCCCTTAACTTGTGCCCAAATTAATTCGATAGGATTAAATTGGCAATGGTATGGAGGCAATCTTAAAACTTCTCTTCCGGAGGACTTAACCATTTCATCTATCACATACGAACAGTCTGGCTTCCCTACCAAATTGTTCGTGATTTTAGCTAAAATTTAGGTCAGTTGTAATAACCATCATATTATACGATATTGTAAGTATCAAAGTAAAACTTACCTTTCAGTTTCCCACCGATTAAGTTGAATGATCCCCATTCCAATAACTAGGTATATTTAAATACCGTGTTTGTTATGTTTATATCAATAATTAATAATTGTTGAAAGATTTATAATTTTATTGATGTAAACACAGTCTAAAACATGCAAATGATTTTTTTTTGAATTTTAATGAACATGATGATGAACACAGTTATGTATTACCAAATTTATTATTAAGATATATAAGAATAAGATTTACCGAAAAGTTCTGCATTTAATTCTGTCCGTTCTGCTGGAATTCCTTGTGCATCAAGCCATTCCATCATTTGCGACTTGGTCCAACTTTTAAGTGGTCTCTTGTCCTTTCTTCTCGAATTATATGAAGCGTTGTCCATTACTATAACACAATTATGTTCCAAAAGAGGTAAAATTCTTACCATCCATTCTTCAAATACAGTTGAATTCATCTCTTCATGATAGTCGCTAGTGTTTTTCGATTCAAAACATAATAATCCATTTTCCACAAATCCTGCCTCGTTTCCTATATGAAGAATAATCAATCGCTTACCTTTACCTGAGGGGTTTTGTAATCCTGTCTAAAATATATTTATAATTTAGTAATTGATAATCACAAAAATTAGTGTATACTATTACCGAGAGACCTTTGTTGAAAGCTTCACCTGCACTTGTTATAGATTTGTCCTTCCATACTTTAGCCGTAGTGTGACCAGCATTCACCCAAGTTTCATCAAGATAGTATATTGGACGCCCTTGTATTCTAAAATTTCTAACACTGTTTAAATACTTACGCCGCCATATGATCAGTTCTGCTTTCTCTGTTAATAAATGGTTTCGTGATCTCTTTTCCCAAACAAAATTTAATGCTGTCAGTGTTTTGTATAACGTAGTTCGTTGCATGGTAGGAAGCACTTCATTATTTTGCACTTTCTAATAAATAAAATTAATATTTTAAAATACCACACTAAAGAAATACTTACATCGAGGATTTTATCGACGGTAGGTACATCATTCGCAAGAAAAAATTGATGAACTATTCTACGTAATGTTGATTTCTGAAAGTCGTTTAATTTGTCATAAGTGCTCTTACGTTCTCTTTTTTTTGTTGGTGATGCCAAAGTGCCCCTTTTCTCCATCTCGAGAACAGTGTTCCACATCGACTGAACTGAAATTCCCAAATCGTTAGCAGCTGAAGTTACACTACCTGTTCTGATGTGTCCTGCATTACGATACTTTATATAAATGTTATACATCATTATCTTCTGTCCACTATGTATAATTTTACCGTGATGATTTTTAATGACATCCCGAAAACTCCAATTATCGTTGGCTTCATTTGAACAACTCGATTCGGTTTGATTTGATTCTTGACTTCCGACGGTGAAAAATTCTTGTTCAAAATTATAAAATTCCTGATTACTAGTTCCTGGTTGATCCATAATTTAATTTAAAAAACTTAAATTTCTAAAACAAATTAAGGTTAGAATTATTACACAAATGTGGTTTTTTAACAAAACCAAAATGTTATTAGAATAACAATTAGATTTCAACGTATTTCTTGTTCAAACAGCAATATATCCGCTAGCAATATTAAAGATTCGTTACAAAATTTTACGAAAAAATATTTATAAACGTCAAATCTCAAACGATTGTAGTGGTGTGAACTTGCAAATTCATTTTGAAATATCAACCAATCACATTTCAAGGTTAATATTTTTAGTTCCGAATTCAAGACTAATCTTAAAACGAATGGACTATAATCACAATCTGATGAAAAATAGTATATTGTGATGCGAGTACGGAAAGCAGATTCTAAAATTAAAATTATGTAGATACTTTTCATACCAACTACAAAAATAAAATATTGAGAAGGCAGTTTAGTGTATAACTGCTAATGCCAAGTAGGCGATTTGATTGATTAAATATTAGTTAGAAATCTTTATCTAATTTTTTTTAAAGATTAGCGTCACGGTATACTTCCTTAGATTTGAAATACCCAACAATTCATTATTTTGTTTTTTAATTATTGCTAAAATGCAAAAATAAAACAAGCGCTTTTAAAAGAATGTACAAAAACTAGAAAAGCAATCGCTAAAAAATTACAATTTAAATTTACATAATATTATGTTTTCTGTAGGTTGTGAGGTTTTCGCCAATTTATTTTATTTAAACAGATGCAGTAAAAATTTGATGTTTTCTTGGACTCTGGGTCAACTTCAATACAATAATTACAAAAACATAATAAAAGATGTTGTCGACTCTGATGAAGATTTTCAATAAAAAAGTCGCAACTGGTCAGTAATTATTATAGTATAAATTAATTCGGAGCCCGAAAAACATACAATTTGTTAAATGAAATTGAATTAACTACATATTGTATTAGTTATCAGGAGTGTAAAGTAAGCTCACGAGTGTGGACAAAAAAAAAATTAACAAAAAATTTATTTAAATTTTTATTTACGATTTTGGTAAAATAAAACAATATTTTAAACATAACCGACTTATTATCTAATTAAAATTTTCAATTTCAGTCGAAATGTAACTTTCAATATTAAAAATAGAGCTGCAGATTGAAAATGTACTTTGAATAGTATAAACATAATAAAAATATTTTTGCAAAAGTTTATAATGAAAATTCTTACTAAATTCTAAATGAATTGGTGTTGCGAGACACTAAAATTCTGGTATGTCCGACAACCCTATTAAATTTAAAAAGCCACTACTGAAACTTCGTTTCAACAAAATCAAAATCGAATATAAAATTATATAAAAAATATTTTGCTCACGCAGTCAAACTAAATGCTGAAGCAATCAGTCTTGAAAAATTAAATTTATAATTGCAGAAGAGCATTGCATTCTTGTATAGCAAAGCTTTTAAAATGCGCCAAAATTTGTACTTTTCTCATAAAATAACATATAAGCTGTACTTTGAAGAACCTCGTCTATTGTGGCCTCACGAATTTCAATATCGGATGTGTAGTACCACCTGAAAAACAGAACATACATTTTAGCAATACATTTTGATCAGCAAAATTAAGGGGTAAATATCTGAAAATTTTGTACCATTACTCACTTTGTATTCTGATGTCCACGTCTGTAGGTGATAAAATGTCCGGAATGTGCGTTACCAGTATGCACAACAACTGCAGCTAATTGATAAACGTTTCGCCACTCGGCAGCCTTGTCGGTTAAGGAACCCGCCCCCCAAGCAGAAGGCATACTATTTGATAATGGACTTCCGCCCTCACTAGTGCTTGTGTATAGCTGTAAAAGTAACAAAGATTGGTAAAAAATTTTATTTCTTAATTTAATATTTTAATGTCCAACTTACGGATGTGGTTAGTCTTCTTTGATATTGAGCTTGAATGAACGTGTAAGCAGCAAGAGACAATCTCACTGGAAATTGTACATAATCTTGCCTCTTGGATATGGCTCCGGTCTGCCACATATTCCGAGATATATGAATACATAAACAAATAGGTAACTAAAATAAATTAACGTCAATTCAACTAAGATTCAAATTTCAAAAAGGTTACCTTTCCAAAATTTAATATTTTCACTTGCTTTGCTTTAATTTTAGGCGACCCTGGATCTCTGTCCTCGTTACATCCTTCACACTCGACATCGTTTACAATTTCGGGAGATACATAATTTGATATCAGTTGATGCAATTTATGTCTGCCCCAACCTAAGTCACCCATGCCGCATGGCAAAGTCAGAGTAAGGTTATCGAATTTATCGTAACGCACAGGGGACTAAAAATTTAAATTAAGTCTTTTGAAGTCTTCTTGCATGTTAAACTAATACCTTATGTCCGCATTCTGTGCATTTGAGTTGACTAGTAAGAGTTCCAGAAAATGGATGAGATAAGGGTTGCGGTGGGGGACCTGCCAACTGTAAAGAGCGGCACGATCTGGACATCCAACGATAGCGATGATTTGCACCACCTCGCCATGATAAACTGCTAGGTCTGCATAAATCGGTGAGCGACATAACGCTACCCATGCTATCAAATGCAGGACTTTCAGTTTCACGTTCTGGACTGCAATCTTCCCCAATCCCCAATGCATCTGATAGACATCCAGACTGCAAAATCAATCTTTGAAATTATCTCTCAGCTTAAATTTACAAACACTATACCTTCCTGGATACTTTATGCGTTTCTTGGTCTAAAATATCCAGTAGGATGTTCAGCAATTCGTGAGCATCCTGTTCTCCAGCAGGAATTGCCCAACCCAGTCTCCTTAATGCATTTATAACAGCTGCAGGAGCGTAAGAACTGTCTTGGACCGACCTATGTGTTCCGTTGATAACTACAAAATTAAATTATATAAAATTGAAAACTCAAACTTATAAAGAACTGTGTACCTGAAAGAACTGTGGCTAAAGTTGCTCTTAAACTGGTATCTTTTACGGACGGATCGATTTGTAACCACCCCACAAATTGTGAACAAGCAGCGAGTGCATGCAGAACAGCATTCAGAAAGCAAGTCTGGCCCAAGTTGACCAAACCTGCCAGTCGGCCCCGTCCTCGGCCGGTATTAGTGGTTGGGCCCCAAAAAACAAAAGCGCCCACCACAGCAGCAGCTGTGATACTTGCAGCTACAAACAACTTATCGGATTCCATTTCTCCATGTATTTGTCAAAATAAAGTAAGTATTGACAAGAAAATGTGGTTAACGTTTGTTCATATTATACGGTTTTTAAATGCACTAGCTCGAATCATAAAAATATTATGCGACACTTTGAAATTGACTGTGCCCGCTAACAACACCAAATCGCGGTACCTAATTCAGGTTTACATGATTTGTAATCCGCGTTTTGGATCACAACAAACAGCACTATTATGTAAATGATTATTTAACGAATTTATAATCCCTTTATTTTGGTTCTCCAAAAATTTCCAGAGGTAGCAAACATTTGCCTAACTTCGCGTTATTGTTCTAAAAATTAGGTTAGGTTTTTCGGATTTAAATTTTAGTTGTCAATGTCAAACTCTCAAGAAATTTTAATATTACTAAAAAATGGAAAAAGGATGTAATAGTACCTACGATTTACTTACAAAATTGTGCGAAAAATATATTTTCGCAAATCAAAGTCAAAGGAGCTACTCGAAGAGCGTCGATGTAAGAAGGGCTCGGTCGAAATGCTATGAGATTTTGTTATCGAAACGAGCTTCGGAGATATGTGAGTAAAAGTACGAATTCTTAGGTTTCAATGTACCTTTCGGTTGTATTTTAGGTGGCGCGACTGAATTGGAAAATATTAAAGATCCTTTCTGTCATTTATTGGCTTGGCAGTATCAGTTGGACAATAAATTTCAGTTACCACAACAAGCAGAAAAGTTAAAGATTTGTTCGGAAAAGTTGCAAAAATTGCATGTGTTTGACGACAAGACTTGTAGAAATGTGGTGCTGTTGTTGTTGGAATTACGGAGGGTACCAGCTGGGGAGGATAAAATTATGGTACAGCAATATTTTACTTTTTGTTTCAAGTTTCCTAATATATCTTTTAGGAGACCACCATTAACAGGGATTGCATAAACGAAAAAGTTCCCGATAGGTCGTCTTTCTTTCCTTCATTTGACGAGAATCGTTTTCATTTATCAGAGGATTTACCTCCCATATATTCTCGCTTCCAAAACGAAAGTTTTCAACTGCACAACAAAAAAATCGTTATTAGCAATGCTGCAATAACTAGAACGTTTAATGAGCACAGTAAAAAGTTTGTCGATACTCCAAGTCAAACTACAATCAAAATGGATAACTTTCCACAAACATTGAAACCGGCAATTGGTAAGCTTCATTTCGTTTTTGTTTTAACAGTTTTAAAACTTTTTGTTTGAAGCTCCTGAAAATATTTGGGAGTTTGTGGCACGAGAACCTTTTACTTTACGTCATACTTGGGAAGAATTTGGACATTTAAGTACATTCAAGGAACCTCCTTTTTTGTGTGAATCAAGTTCTAAGGCAAGCGAATGGTTACAAAATTTGTCGCCTAATTTTGACAACATGGCAATTCAAAGGGGGCCGATGAAAGTCACAGATGCACGAATTGTTGTCGAATTTAAGGATTTTGTGAAGGATGCTCAACATTTGTTAGGTAAACAGCTTTCCCCCATTAGAGGCATTCAATTTTTAAATTACCACTTTTGGTGCCGTACTTGCGATCAAGGGCTGTTTTTATTGAAACCCAGTGTTCCTAAAAGTTATATTGTTTGCATGATGTTAAGGTTCACTTTTTCATAAGCAGCCAAATAAATTTAATACCTCTGGTGTTTTGTAATAATTTTTAGTTGGTATGGAATCAAAAACATTTAAATTTAACGCACAAAATGAACTGACACTTGTACCCGGGATTTGTATGGAAGGTTTAAGTGCTGGAACCATTCGTGCCTACTGTAAGGACCTAATTTTTTGTACCAACTGCTACACAGGGTTGACCGAATTATGCACACCAAACACTTTAACTTTAAATTACGTAAACAATGGATACATTTTTACGGTAAATATTTTCCTTATTTGATTTTTGTTTTGTTTTTACAATGCTAAACTTTTTAGGAACTCTGCGAGAGTATAAAAAATTACTTGTCCTATTATCGCGTTGCCATATTTTCCATAACCAGTACGACAAGTTTACTAGCTTTTCACGAACGTACAAAACAACTTCGAGATTACACCACTACTTTAGCGTCGGTTTGCGAAGTTGGACCTTTCAGTGAATCGGGTCAGATACCTCATGGTGTAGCTTTACTCAATTATTTATATCAGAAAGTTATGTGTATCACAAACAAAAATGTTTTAATGGTTTTGTATTCGGTGCTGTATCCCTGTTGTCAGGTCTATTTTAGGTGAGTAAATCATTAATAATTTTTTTTATCAATTGTTGTAAACACAACAATTTTTTAGTCGATTTTTGCAAAGATGGATACTGGAAGGGTCGGTTAACGATCCCTTTGGTGAATTTTTTATTCAAGTAAACCCAAAATACGTGAATTCGAGGGGAAGAACGTACTGGACTCGAAGTTATACAGTGCAAAAAGATATTGTACCTGATTTTATAGCCGATTTGTATTCTGATATATTGCTGTGTGGTAAAGCCATGAATTTGCTTAAATTATGCGTTTCTAACGTAAGTAACAGCAATTTTTGAATTGAAAATATAAAATTAAAAATTTTATTTTTAGTGTCCTTTAAGCGATTATTTGACTGACAAACAATCAAACATTGTATGTTGTTGTATAATGTCCGAGCAGCTTGCGGCAGTGGAATTAAATAACCACTACTACTACTTAGAAGCGACCGCTTTATCTGGGCCCAGGCTGTGTATGTCTCATATAATTTCGTGTCGACACGAGCAAGACAAGGTATTTTTAAACTTGGTTGCTAAAAAACGGGCGGCTACATTGTACAGAATCGAATGTAAGTATTAAATTTGTCTGTAATCTGAACGAACTATGTTTATCTCTTTTATAGTAGAAAGAAAAAGGGAAGCAGAGGTGATTAATGAAAAACGACAAGCCGAAATGAAAATATTGCAAGAACAATATGCTCAGGCTCAAAAAGATAAACAGATGAAAATTCTTCAAGAAATCCAAGAAGAAATTCTAACAATGGAAAAAAATATGAGGATACAAGTTTTACATGACAAAATTATTCAAGAAGAGGCGTAAGTTATTTTTTTTACAAACTTTATTTTGTGTAAAATGTATGTATGAAATCGAAACTTGAACTTTTGACTTTTTTTTTGCTTAAAAAATATTTTATTCTCTGAAGTAAAATGTTATCTTATTTTTGTAGGAGTAATCTCATTCATTATTACTATGACTTATTTGAAGCCAGCGAAAGCAAACGAAAATTTTTCGAAAGAAGAATTGAAAGTTTGCGAAAAGTCGAACTTTCGCACGTTATCGAGAGTAGACAATTTATTCCAATTACATCAAACATCAAAGAAGAGAGTTTGGATTCGAAAAAGGATGAAGAGCTTCTTCTGCCTCTGGATTGTTCTAAAACAAGCGATGAACACCCGGTTATCGAATTGCACATTAAGGAATCTCAAGATTTTATCGAGAACAGTATTGCAGAAGAAGATGAACAACCCACACTGACGGAGATGGACATTAAAGAATCTCAAAATATGACTCAGAGAAGTGGATCCAGCACAACCTTCTTATCAGGCTCGGACGATTGTCTGGGAAATAAAAGTGACGATTATGTCTCTGCACACAGTTTGGTACAAAGTGTCGATTATTTAGATTTCGAGAATGCGAACTACGATCTAGAAAAGTCTGAACAGAATTCAAACACCATCGACAATTTTAAAGTTGCACAAAGAAATAAAACGAAAGTTCTAGACGTCGAAATGGAAATTAAATTTCAAAATGTGCAGGACACTAATGCGAGGAATGTAAATTTGAGAAATACAACCAACGACCAACTGACGGAAGCACAAAGAAATAAATTAAAAGTTATGTCTTCGGAGTTTGATATAAACGTAAATCCAATCATTTGGAAAACAAATTCCAGCATTGCTGAAATTAACAAAAATAAGATCTTGTCCAGCAACAGCTGCTTTTATCCTGAAGATAATCGAAAAAAAACCGAAGATGCTAATAAAAATTCCTTGGAGAATAAAAACATTAATTTGAATTCTCCAAATAAGTGGGTGAAGAAAAAACAAGATACTCTTTCGCTAGACTTTTCCAAAATTGGTCAAAACAAAACCGTCAAAACTGTAATCTCAAATAGCATTAAAAGCCCAAAATTTGAGTTGGACAGAATATCGCCCATGTCGGTTGACTCCACCACCCTGAGCGATATCACACCTTTGGAAAAAATAACTGCAAGTATCGACAATTACGATTTTGAAAATATACCAAGTTCTAGCATAACTAACACCGTGACAGCCTCCACGGCGGCCATAAATTTAAGCGAGGCTTTTGACTTCCAAAAACCAAAACCTCTTAACATGTTCCAATTGGAAGACTGCAAACTCGATCTTACAGAAAAAATGGACAATCTTTACTTTTCGAAAAACATTTCCATAGATAACACAGAATCGATTTCGTCAAACTGCCTAAAATTGTGTCTACAACAGAGCATTTCGATTCCATTAATCACACAAATGAAACTCGTCACCAACGAGCTTTTAAAATACTTTATCAACAACTTGCAATACCTGAAGCATTTAAACAATTTGAAAAGTTATTTTTTCCTAATGGATGGTGAATTTGGGCGTCACATGACGGAGGGATTGTTTGAAAAACTCTATGAGTCAAATTTTCCCATAGATCTTATCAACATTAACACTTTACAATCCTTGGTTCATAAGGCACTCGATTATTCGACCAAATATCAGGAAGATTTGAATTGTTTGTCGTTTCGGATCAATAGTTTGCCTAAAGTATTCGATTTGGGAAATCCTGATGTTTTTGACTGCATATCTTTGACCTACAAAGTTGTTTGGCCACTAAATATTCTGTTACCATCTGATACGATCACCCGATATGACGAAATATTTAAATTTTTACTCAAGCTGCATCGGGTGTCTTGGGTTCTGAAAAGCTTATTCCAGGTTTGTTTTTTCTCTGATCAAAATGTGATCTAACGCAGTTTTTTTGTAGAATCTAAAGTCGTTGATTAAGGAAACCGAATCCAGCAAAACTAGAAGCTTGTTAAGATCGACTCAGTATTGCAGGTTACAACAGTGTCGTCACGTTATGACTCACTTCATGCAGACCCTACAGAGTTACGTCGTTTCCGAAGTTCTTCAAACAAATTGGGAAATTTTCGAGAAGAATTTGGAATCTGTTGTAAATTTCGATCAGTTGTATGCTTTACACACCACATACATAAAAAATATTTTATTTATGTAAGTTATAAACAAATTAAAATTATTTTTGGTATTTATTGACATATTCTTGCAGGTGTCTGTTACATCAAAAAATGACTCCACTTCATCGAGTGCTTCAAAAAATCTTTATGGTTATACTTAAGTTTTATGATTACGTTCGTTCACGTTCGTGGGTTGAAGAAGATGGCCTTTTAGTTCATCCGAATTTTGATAAGCTGGAAAATATTTTTAAAAATTTCGAGGAACTGGTAACGTACTTCTTTAAAGTTTGTCACAAAGTTGCCAAATCGGGTTATCAGGCCAATATTATACAATTATTAAGCATGTTGGATATAAATAATTATTATAGCGGAAAATGTTAACAAATGTGGTTATTTATTAACAAATAATTTAAATTGTTCGTTGTAAAAGTAAATAAAAATTAAGCAATCGTTTTAATAATAAAATTCCTGTTTTTTTAAAACCATATTTTAGCTACAGTAAAAGTAGTGACGGATATTTCTTTTAGTTCTACGGTTCTACCTATTCTTTATATTTCGTGGTATCACAATATCAAACAGTTTTTATATAAAATATTTCAAATCTTCCTGATTCCGATCCTGTAGACTTATAAAAATTTGGCTAATCAACAACATTAAATTCGGATATTTTGTACATTTTTAGCCCAACCGAGATTCATAAATAAATGATATATTTTAAGATTTTCTATCCCAATTTCTTGTTTATTGCGAAGGAAGTTGAGGTTAGAAATTTCACTTAATTTTATTTACATATTATTGTTTTCGTTCAAAGTTCTTCAGATAATAAATTTCTACAAATATTTGTTTATTGATAATCTAACCTTTACCGTCATTGCTGCATTTTATTCCAATCATGTCTCTTTTGACTGAACATCCTAAAGTTCTTATCCCGGAGTTGTGTAGACAGTTTTATCAGCTGGGGTGGGTTACCGGAACCGGTAAGTCTTTCGGGGGAATAAAATAAAGGGTTAGTCAGTTTAATTGTTACAGGAGGTGGAATAAGTATCAAATATGACAACAAAATTTATATTGCACCTTCGGGTGTCCAAAAAGAAAGAATACAACCCGACGACATGTTTGTCCAAGACGCAGAAGGTCAGGACTTGGAATTACCACCGCCAGAAAAGAAATTAAAAAAGAGTCAATGCACACCCCTATTTATGTGCGCCTTCAAACAGAGAAACGCAGGGGCTGTAATTCACACCCACTCGAAGGCTGCCTTATTGGCCACTTTATTGTTCCCTGGGAAAGAATTTAGGTGTACTCATTTGGAAATGATTAAAGGGATCAAGAATCAAAAATTGGGCAGAAATTATCGTTACGATGAAGAACTTGTAGTACCGATCATTGAAAATGTACCTTTTGAGGAAGATTTACGTGATCGAATGGCTCAAGCTATAGCAGAGTACCCCGAGACTTGTGCGGTACTTGTTAGGAGACATGGAGTAAGTTTGATTATTTTAAAAATATTTTTATTTTTGAAAATTACTGAATTTTAGGTGTACGTTTGGGGTGACACTTGGCAACAAGCAAAAACAATGTGCGAATGTTATGATTATTTGTTTGACGTTGTGATTCAAATGAAGCAATTAGGTCTGGAGGCGAATTGTACACCTGAAAATTATGAACTGAAATATCAATTGGAAAATAAAATTGTAAAAAATTAGTTTCATTTTATTAATTTGTTTGTTTATTCCATTTTATATTCAAGAAACTATGCATGTAATATAAATTTGTTTTTTTGTTCTACATCTGCTTGTTTTTTTTAAATTTTCACAATTTTTCTAGAGGTTGCTGGAATTAATTTTATGGAAGCAAAACATTATTTGATAACAAAGCTCAAGAGATGAGAGAGAAAAGAATAAGACAAGAGTTTTCTTTATAATAATATGATCAAGGGTAAATATCCCGAAAATTTTGTGTACACTCATTTGGAATTCCTTGGAAATCCCTGGAATTCTTAGAAATCGTTGGAAATGCTTGGAATTCTTTGGAAATCCCGGGAATTCTTTAAAAATCATTGGAAGTCTTGGAAATCTTTGGAATTCCTTGGAAATCGTTAGAATTCTTGGAATTATTTGGAATTCCGAGTCTTGTATACAGAAATTTTCCTGGATATTTACCTCTTAAATATGATTTTCAAAAATAAAAATTATTAATTTCAAAAACCCCTTAGCGGATGACCGCGATTTCGAACTGATCCACGATTTTCTGTGCAGCCAGATCTAAACTAATAAATATAAAATATATATAATATTATTTAACCTACCAGTTTTCTTCAGAAAATTCGCAAAAGGCCGTCATAAATCTGGCATAATAAAAAATCAACTATTTTGAAATAATTTATTATTTGTCGACTTTGTATTGCTAAAAATATAAAAAATTAAATTTTAAACCTGTTAACAATATTCATATTTTTCCCACGATTTGGAGTATATGGATAATAAAATGATGGGCAAATAATAGTATATTACATTACTAGTGGAGAAACCGAATGATTCGCTCACGTATTTGTGAGTTTTGCACGCGAGCCGTTAGGCGAGTGTGCAGACGCAAATAAGTGAGCGAAAGAGTTTCTCCGCGAGTCATGTATAACGTTTTGTTTAATCCTGCACTTATAAATCTAAAATATTTATGAAAATATAATTTATTATAATTCGTGTCATCAATAATTAAATTTGAGATTTTCAATTTGAAATAACTCGAAAACGGCGCTAGATATCGAAAAACTGAGCAAAAAATTTACCCCTCTTGCCCCCCGCCCACATTTTTTTTTGGTTGAAAAATATTGAATAATATGTCAGTAAGATTAATTTTCTGTGAAAAATACCCATGATACACATTTTACAAAAAGTTTTAGTTGCGTTAAGAAGTCCTAAATAGCCAAGAATGTTAAAAAATGCAGAAAATATGATTTTTAGGGTTGGCGCACCTGAGCAAAAAATCGGAAAAAATTCAGGAAGGTAAATTTAAGTACATCCTAAAAAATGGAAAAAAAACATTTTTTTCCGGTCTTCAAAAAATAAAAAAAAGATGGATTTTTAACTTTTCGGAATACTTTTAAGAGGCATATAGAGTGTTCAGGGGATCAAAAAATATTGTGTTGAAAGATGACTCTAATCACTATATCTATAAATTTTTTCAAAATTTTTTATTTGCTAGTTTGTCAGAAAAAAAATAATGACGGAAGAATCCTATTTTTTGACCCTCAGAAGGGGTTGAGAAAGCATCTGGAGCAAATGATCATGAAAACCTTATTTTTACACCCCAAGGCACCCTTTTATCAAGTAAATTAAAAAATTTAAAGATAAGGGCATTTTGACTATCTTATCCATGGATACCCTTTATTTTTCATTATTGTGATATTTTTTAGAAATAATAATAACACGATGAAAAATTATCGACCCTAAAGCTTAACTTTTATGCTCACCATATTTTGGGTCGAAAATACCTACAAAAGAAACCAGTCCATCTTTCTGATTTATTAGAAATAATAATATTTGATTATCTGATTTACAAAAATTTTAAATAATGAAATAAAATAACATTAGCGCCATCTACCGTAATGTGAATTTATTCTAATTTGTAACCAGAAAACGCACTAGAACGCATCAAACGCATTCGAACTGCATATGGAGGGTAGAGGGCATGATACAATAAAATTAAAATTATATTTTACTTATTTTTCATAATTACTTTTTTAGAATAAATATTCGACTTGATCGTTAATTTATTTATTTATTTATTTAATACACGGATAAACCAATTTATAAATTCTCGAAATTGAGAAACAAAAATACAAATATAGAGGATATCACTTTATTTCAGACATCCAAATTCCACATAACATAATGCTAATTACAACTTTTTTATTTGGGATAAATATTTACGATTTTATATTCTCACAATCAGTGCTGTGATGTACTTTTAAAATATAACATAACGTAAATACTCTTGAGCTTGTTCTCTTTCTAACTTATAACATCTCTGTATAGCGTTGTCCTTATTTCTAATATTCTATTTGAAAAATATGGGCGTGAACTTACCAAGTGACGTCATGCGCCAAACCGGACGAAAATGAGACTCAACAATATCATATCTTGTAATTTGTTGTATCATGGGTAGAGGGTACCTCTACCCTCCATAGAACTGCATAAACCAATATTTTTGTGCGGCGTTTTGTGCGGGGCGTTTCATGCGTGCAGTGCGTGCGGTGCGTGCGTCGGCGTTGTGCATAAACCAACCTTAAGAGGGGGTCACTTTGTGACAAATTTTGCATTTATTTTGCTGGCAAGAAGCTCTTTGCAAATAAACCTAAGAACATTATACCATTTTTTATTACCCAATCCTTATCCGGGAATCCGGGAATAGTACGTTAAGTGAGCCCACAATTTTAAAAATTTCCGAATGACTTTATGGTAGTTTTGGGCGTAATTTACAAATAATATAAAAATTAAAATTTATGGATCATTCAAAAATACGGCCAAAAATCACAAAAAACTGGAACCAACTATTCGATTGGCTACTCTCATAAAGTTGGCTCCACCCATCCCTTAGTTTAAGGCTGGGTTATGTAGCTACGACATTTTTAGCGCTTCGGATAATAAACGATCCTTATTAGGACTCAAAATGTATATAATTAGAGTTTTTTTATTATTGTAATAATATATGTGTCAGCGTGTATTTGTATTTTAGGTTGGATGAGCATCTTGCCGTGAGGGTAATTGTCAAAACGGGCCGTAGTGCTCGAGCGTTCTCGTGCTAGTGCTCGTGCTAGTGCTCGTGCTAGTGCTCGTGCTAGTACTCGTGCTAGTGCTGGTGCTAGTGCTCGTGCTAGTGCTCGTGCTAGTGCTCGTGCTCGTGCTCGTGCTAGTGCTCGTGCTAGTGCTCGTGCTAGTGCTCGTGCTAGTGCTGGTGCTAGTGCTCGTCATGGTATAAAGATTACAAGGTATGATCTTGCGCATCGAGTGACGTTTAATAATTCAATATGGCGGACCCTATCTGACATTCGAATTCAAATTTAAAATTGTAAATTAAATTTTTTTTTCAATTTTACTTTAAAAATTAGATATTTTCACAATTTATATTTGAAAAATTATTACTTTTCAAAATTTAGTTTTTGTGAACTTTTTTAAATAGGAATTCAATCATTTTCATTATATATTGCAGTGTTCATAAAGGTGGGCAATAAAGCTCACAGTAGTTTTAATTTCATTCTCAAAAAATGTAAGAAAGTTCAGAGAAAGTTAATATTTGATACTCAACAAATTAAGTTCAAATTGAAATAATTTATTATTTAAGTAAACAATTGAAAATTGAACAACGTTGAGTGTAACGACCGATGTGCATCAGTGCGGGTATACGCAAATGAATAATATTTAAATCACATTATCAAAAATAAAATTTGAATGAAGAAAAAAATGAATTGTCTTGGAAACGGATTGATCAGGAGAAAAAGGATAAATAAAGTCAGTTGATGAAAAACGGTGGACCAGTAAGGTCGAGTGGAAATATTCTCTAAGAGAGGAGTGATCCACAAATAAAATTTAATCAACAAAAATCACTTTCGAAACAATAATAACAAATTCAATTTGGACAAATTTAAACAATTAATAGGAAGAATTATTTGGTAAAAGATTTTGGGTTGTGGGATAGAAAATTCTGGAACGAGAGAAAAAGCTGTTCCATTTAACGTGAAAAAGGAGAAGAATAATTCACAACCATTTAAGGACCGAGGATTGCGGGTCGAGTTTATTGAAGAAAGAGACAGGTTTGAACAACCCAGATTATTTTGTGATTACGGGATATTTGCGGAACACCAATTATTATAAAACGAATGCGGTGAAAGTTGCGATTCAACAAAGGTTAATTAATTGTAATAAATGTAATTCAATTGTTTATTCAAAAAGAAAATAAATTTTCATATTCAACTAGAATTTTCTAGATTAATTTTAGAACCATTCAAAAGATCGTTTTAACTTTGCTTTGATATTTTTACATGGAACCGGAGGTTGGATAAGTTTGTATTCAATACATAAAACTCAAAGTAAGTATGCATTATTAAAAGATTCTTTCAATTAACAGTGCATATTTAATTGGCGCCCAACGTACGGGGCTCGACCACGAAACATTGCTCGTGAGAACCCACGACACAAAAATAAAATTTATCAAACGAATCTCTGTAAAAAGAAATAAATTAATAACTTTAAAATTAAAATTAAAATTGTCACATTGAAGTTTAAATTATTATCACTATGGAAACGCGTAGCGGAAAAATCAGTATAGCTGAGAATCCAAGTGACAAGGAAAATATCGCGATAGAAAATAAAACGTCAGAAAATTCTGACATTCAAAAGATGCTCATGCAATTAATGGAAAATGTTAAGGAAAGTAGGGCTGAATCAATAGAAAGTAGGGCTGAATTAATGGAAAAGATGAATGAAAGTAGGTCTGAATTAATACAGAATATGTCTAATTTGAATGCAAAGATGAATGAGAATTCTAGGGAAATGTCAAAGAAAATGCTCAAGATGGAAGAAAATATCAAGGAAAACATGTCCGAATTTAAACAACAAATGGAAGGAAAATTCGATGGAATTTATGGAATGATGGATGAGATGAACCAAAAATGTACACAAGTGGAACAAGAAATTGCCAAAGTCAAGGAAGAAAACGGTAAAGTGGAAAAACAGGTACAGGTAAATAAGAAAAGAATTGAAAAAGCGAGTACGGAGATCAAAGAGACAAATCGACAATTGGAAGAAAAGGTAATTGGTGCAAAGATGGAGGTAGATTCAAGTGTGAATGAAAGAATGGAAGGTATAAACAAAAAGTTAGATAAACGAATTGAAGTTGAGGGCAATAAGTTAAAAGAGGAAATTCAAAGGTTGCAAAGAAAGGTAGATGAAAAGTCACTGGGGGAACTAGGCGAGGTACTTAAATTACACTTAACAAAGGAATTTGATGGGGATAAATGTGGAAGATTTTCAGGGGACGGAAAGGTAAACCCAAAGATATTTATGAAAAATCTTGAACAAAATATAGAAAAAATTAAAGATTTAAGAAGTGTTAAAAACATTATCAGAAAGTTAATGAGAGGGGAAGCCGAAATATGGTTTGCAATGATAGAAAATCGGGTTAACAATTTAGAAGATTTCAAAACTTTGTTCTTTAAAAAATACTGGGGCGAGATAGAGCAAGGTAAGGTACGAGAGGAAATTAACTTTGGCAAGTACCGGGGATATGGAAACTCACGGGAAAATTATGCGATTAGATTAATCAATCAAGCCCAACAAGTCGAACCAAAATATTTGGAATCGGAATTAGTCAACGTATTAGGACGACATTTTGAAAGAGATATTAAAGAAAGAATAGGGATTGAGGGGGTAGATAATGTAGACAAATTTCTTGAGGTGCTCAAAAGATTTGATAGGTCGGTTGATTTTAAAAGTGAAAATACCGGAAATTGGAATCGTGTTAGACACGAAAACTATAAAGCGACGGGGGGAAACGAGATACCAAGAGTGTCCCAAGATTGGAGACACACGAGAGCAAGTGAACATGTTGGGGTGTCCAACGATGGTGGAAACCAACCAACGGGTAATGTTAACTTGCGAAGTTAACGTTACCGTACGAAGGGCCGTATTTGATAAATAAGGTGATCAATGAAAATGTCTATGAACTGAGGTATGTTGACAACCCAGGGATTAGAGGAAAATTTCACATCAACCTTATGTACCCCTTCGTAGAAGAAGAGGTGTAAAAGTTAAATTTATTTGGGTGGTGTGTGAATGTGTGTTAAATTAATTTAGATTGGGGAACAATAAATAAAAAACAGACGAGAAAAGAAATTCGATAAAAAAAGGGCGTTTAATATTTGTTAATTGTTTGTTATGTTAAGTTAGGAAAGGAGAGATTGAAAGAAAGATTGGTAGATGAGGAAAGAACAGAAATTTATCTTTAATTATGTTTAGTTGATAAAATAAAATAAAAGTTATTAATTTATTCGCACAAATGCAGAGATTTATATGATACCGCGGATGTTCGACTTTAACATTAATTGGGAAAAATTCAAATTAAGTCAAAATCGAAAGGGGGTAAATGCAGTGTTCATAAAGGTGGGCAATAAAGCTCACAGTAGTTTTAATTTCATTCTCAAAAAATGTAAGAAAGTTCAGAGAAAGTTAATATTTGATACTCAACAAATTAAGTTCAAATTGAAATAATTTATTATTTAAGTAAACAATTGAAAATTGAACAACGTTGAGTGTAACGACCGATGTGCATCAGTGCGGGTATACGCAAATGAATAATATTTAAATCACATTATCAAAAATAAAATTTGAATGAAGAAAAAAATGAATTGTCTTGGAAACGGATTGATCAGGAGAAAAAGGATAAATAAAGTCAGTTGATGAAAAACGGTGGACCAGTAAGGTCGAGTGGAAATATTCTCTAAGAGAGGAGTGATCCACAAATAAAATTTAATCAACAAAAATCACTTTCGAAACAATAATAACAAATTCAATTTGGACAAATTTAAACAATTAATAGGAAGAATTATTTGGTAAAAGATTTTGGGTTGTGGGATAGAAAATTCTGGAACGAGAGAAAAAGCTGTTCCATTTAACGTGAAAAAGGAGAAGAATAATTCACAACCATTTAAGGACCGAGGATTGCGGGTCGAGTTTATTGAAGAAAGAGACAGGTTTGAACAACCCAGATTATTTTGTGATTACGGGATATTTGCGGAACACCAATTATTATAAAACGAATGCGGTGAAATTTGCGATTCAACAAAGGTTAATTAATTGTAATAAATGTAATTCAATTGTTTATTCAAAAAGAAAATAAATTTTCATATTCAACTAGAATTTTCTAGATTAATTTTAGAACCATTCAAAAGATCGTTTTAACTTTGCTTTGATATTTTTACATGGAACCGGAGGTTGGATAAGTTTGTATTCAATACATAAAACTCAAAGTAAGTATGCATTATTAAAAGATTCTTTCAATTAACAGTGCAATATATATATATAGAGTTTCTTTATTAGTTTGTTCACGGATTATATTATTTATATTTTATATAAAAATAAGGTGACAAGAGTGCATTTATATTATTTATTTGAATAAAAGTAAAATAAACATTTTAAGAAGTAATCTTTATTACGTCGACCCGGAATTATACTGTCGTACAACACAAAATCAAAAAAAATGAGTTAAGATAGCTATCTTGTTTCATTTTTTTTACTCTATCGATTTGAATTTTCAAAATGACCCTAAGTTGTATAGTTTCCGAGATATTGGGTATCAATTTTGTCGTATACGCAACAAAATGCGGTAGCCTCATTATTATACTGCCGCATACGCCAAATTTTTGGATATACGACATAAAATCAGTGTAAAATTGTGTAATAAAATTATCCTCAATTATTTTGTCGTATGTGTACATCACATTGTTATTGTGTCGTATGTGTTCATATTTGGTGAATACGGTTCCATTCTGTCAAGTTAAAATTATTAAATATTACCAAGATGATCGTTTTACAATAAATTTTAAGACGTCAGGAGCTCAAATAAATTTTATGGCTTCATTGTAAAGGAGATCTTCCAACACCAAAAAATATTTTTTGGCGAAATTAATTTATATCAAAATAATTTTCAAGGTGAATTTAAAAATATTAAATAGAAAAAAATACCTGTGGGAAAAGAAGGGATATTATAAGTCTCTATATTTTTATACCTAAAATTGATTGAATATTACAACAGTTTATTAAAATAATTAATATGGAAGATAGTGGAAACACATAATTTTAGTTTATTACCTATATATTTTTTTAATCAAAATCAAAAATTTTTGTTTCAAAAAATTTAAAATTTGTTATTTTTTGTTAATATAATAAAGAATATAATTTGTTTATTTAATTAATTTCATTATTTTTAAGTTTTCTCTATTAATTAGGCATTTTATTGAATATGATTTTGTCGTATGTGCTATGAAAGTGCTATGCATGATTAAAATCTCATTAAAAATGGCGTATACGACAAGATACTTTTAAACAAAAGCCCCTTAAAATCCAAAATTTATTTATAACAAGCTCTATCTCTTAGTACCAAAAAAACCGCAATGAAATGAACTATAAGTGACCAGAAAATCGAAACTAGTTTTTCGAGCCAATTTTTTTTTATTGCGTTTCAATCTTTAACATCGATTTCCCAAAACTCGATTTTTCGGATATACGACAAAATAATATCGGGTCGATGATTACTTTTCGTTTTCTATTACTACTTAAATCAACAAGTAATTTATTAAGCATCTTCAGTCTAAAATACATTCTGGATCTGAAAAACAACGTTTTTACTGATTCATCACAATCGATATGTGCAGAACTTTCTAAATGTAAGTGAAGAAACCCTTTCGTAAATATAACGGCATCTTGACCATTTATGTCATTAAATATTTTCTCCATGAGCTCCATCTTCTGCATTAGTTTATCGGAGGGTTTTCTTAAACCACCTTCAGCTTCATTATATGATTCCAAAATATCGATATTTTGGATTAACGATGGCTCAATTCTGTAAGAAATGCATTATTAATTAACAATTCATGTATTTAACTTAAATTATTTACCCTTGATTTTCTATTGAAGAAGTAGAAGCCGATGCATGTATTTCGATGTAAATTGTTTACCAACCCAAATACTATAGATTATAGTATTATAGTAGATTATAGTCTATAGTATTTGACGTTTTAGTTTAATAACACTTTAAATTATTTAAAATAATTCAGAATTCTAAAATAAACAATAGGAAACGTCAAAATATGTCACACCAGGTCAGCCATCTTTGAATGCGCAGTAGGGGACGAGTTTTCGTTCACGTATAGATCATACCTTGTAATCTTTATACCATGAGTGCTCGTGCTCGTGCTAGTGCTCGTGCTAGTGCTCGTGCTCGTGCTCGTGCTAGTGCTCGTGCTAGTGCTCGTGCTAGTGATCGTGCTAGTGCTCGTGCTAGTGCTCGTGCTAGTGCTCGTGCTAGTGCTCGTGCTCGTGCTAGTGCTCGTGCTCGTGCTAGTGCTCGTGCTAGTGCTCGTGCTAGTGCTCGTGCTAGTGCTCGTGCTAGTGCTCGTGTTAGTGCTCGTGTTAGTGCTCGTGCTCATTTGCAAGCAAGGCGAAAGTCTATCTCTGTTGTTATGCTATTCCGCGCATTACTCTCGCTCTCTCGATATTTTCAAACGCGTCTGTCGTCATGAAGGCTGCACTTAAAACCGTCTGTCATAATATATTGGAAACATTGTCTATGTACCCTATCGTTCAGTTCAACCTTAAAAATGCCTTTTTTCTAGCGCCGCTCCCAAGTTAACGCTGCCACTCACGAGTGGCAGACCGGGCGGCTGTACTACTAATTTTTAATGCCCTTTCAGCCTGTATGGTCAAAAATTTTGTACCTTATGGTTTAGTTCCCATGAACGCGGGCTCCCGGACTATCAAAGGTGTGTCAAGTCTCCTGGAGATGTTGAGCGAAGTGTGACTCTCGATCTCTTTTCTTCATCCACGCTTCAAGGTGTTCTTTGAGTCTGGTCCCGAATGGTCTATACGTTCTTCCTATGTAGAATGAGTCCCATATTGCAACCATACACTTTGTCCCAAAAACCTGACGAGAGCTGGCGGCTAACCTTTATTTCCAGCTTTGGAGGTGGAATTTCGCAAGATCTTTGACGTAGAAACTGTGAAAAAATTAATAAAAAAAAACTAAACAGCTTAGCTTTGCTGGTTTTACATATTTTGTATTCTAAAAATATTTTATTATTATACTGGGGTATTATATTTATCGAATTTGGATTTTTCCAAAAATTCACGGAGGCATTACTGAAAATAATAAATTTAAATTTTTGTATTACAAATTATGTGAAAAATATAAACTAAATTTTAGAATGAAATCGTATATTACGATTAAAACGGAGTTTGTCGCTATTTTCTTTATATTTCAGTCATAAATTATATTAAGCGTCGCGATGCTCTTATTGTATGTCGCTCTTAGAAAAACTCTTTTAGTTCATTGCAAAAAACTCGAATGCTTAATAAGTCATACGTAATATGTATTAATTAAATTTATTTATTAAATTTTATAAAGAAAAATTATATTATATATAAAATTCAAAAATTAAAAATATTGAAATCTATGAAAGATGCAGAAAAGTGCGTTTAAAAATTGGATGTTGTATGAGAATATAAGTTGAAGTATTATTTATATTACATTTTTAAATTTTATACGTTATTATTCGACAGTAAAATATATTTAAAAAATGTTGTTGCGAGTGCGCAAGCATATAGAAAATGTTTATATATGAAATACAAGTTCAAGAATTGCTCATTTCTAGACGAATCTTTCCATCTTCAACTTTTTAAAAATTTTGAATAACCAAAATGTATTTAATAATTGATTTTTTGTAATTAATAGTCATGATGAGTAATAACTTTACTAATCAAAATTTGTTAATTGTTTCAAACGATACCATTGAAGACGTCGATTCCTTCTACTTTTATGAGGTAAATATACTTATTTCAAATTTTATTAATTTTAAAAATTTTGAGTAATTCTGCTTTTATTTAAATTTGATAAAAATGATTTTCTTTTTCAACCGTAATTTTCACTTTTTAAATACAAATTTGAGAAAAATGAAATTTTTCGTGTGGTTTCTTTGTCTTGATTAACGAGGAAAGGATCTCCTGTGTCTGATTAATTTGAGAAAATATGAGACTTTTATATTTTTTTAGCCTGTATTGAACGGTTTTAGAGGGTGTAATCGCTCTCCAAAAATAGAATAAAAAATCGAATTTTTACGTAGAGGGGGGTCTACAATAAAAATTTCATATAATTTATAAATTTTTTTTTAATTTTAAATTTTATATATAAGAAAAAACTCTTTCTATGTGAAAATTTCAAAATTCAATTTTAACGGCGATTAAAATTGGGCGATTAGTCCCCGAAACTGTTTATTATCAGCTAAAAAAGTAGGAATCTCTTTTTTTCAGTACTCTATTACATAATATCCAAATTCATGTAAGTTTTAATATTTACCATCGTCATTTTAACGAATAAAGTTTCTAAGTAGCATTGTTGTACAGAACAGATTAATAAATTAATATCGACATACCATAATTAAAAGTTTCGTTTTTGTCGTAAAACAAATATACAAAGTTGAAATTAGAAACTTTTGAAAGAACAAGTTTTTCATTTCAAAAGCGAGTCCTTCAGATTCAAGCTCAAGTTTACAGTACTTATTTCCGTTGTCGAGTTGGGTTTACTTACTTTGTGCGGAAATGAAAAGAAGAACGGTCTTTTGCGCTTTGAAAAATTAAATAAAAATTTTTTCAACAAAAAATAAATCGAAATGTAATTTACTGGCTTTGATAACAGTTTTTATGACTCGCAATCACCCGCGGCGCACTCTTATTTTTCATGTTCCAATAGATTAGCTACCGTCAAAATCATCTTAAAAATCAAACAATGATTTGAAAATTGCTTGTAAATTAATAAGCAGTTAAATTTAAATGCGTTCTTGCAAGAAATATTAAAATAAAAATAAATCCGAATTTTTGTTTATTTGTAATATGAAAGTTAAACCTCTCCATGATTTATTTCCTATATATTTAATTTCTATAAATGTTTCTCTATCACCTAAAATAGTTTTATTTATATAATGATGGTAAGTTTTGCGCGTTATTCCTATACAAAAATAAGCAACTTCGTAGCAGTAAAAGATTATTTCTTTTTTTTTATTTACCTTTTTGTTTTTATTACTTTTCAGGTAGAACAGTTTACAATTTTATGGCTATTGTTTATATTAATTGTTGTTGGTAATACCGGAGTCCTGATAACCTTATTAATTTCTAAATCAAGAAAAAACAGGATGACTTACTTTATAACCCATTTGGCCTGGGCAGGTGAGCTAAGTGATTTGAAAATAATTTAGATTCTCTGATTCACTTTTCAGATTTATTGGTTGGAGTCTTCAACGTTCTAACTGACATAATTTGGCGAATGACCATATCGTGGAATGCTGGTAATGTGATGTGTAAAGTTGTGAGATACTTGCAGGTATACCTACATTATTTCAATCAAATTATTGCTTTTATCTATGTATTCCAAAGGTTTTGGTAACTTACGCATCCACATATGTTTTGGTAGCACTCAGCATTGACAGATATAATGCCATTCGACATCCGATGAAGTTTTCAACCAGTTGTAAGTATTTTAGTTTGATACAAATTGAAGTTTGTATTTAACTTTGATTTATCTCAAGGGAAGCGAGCCAAGACGCTGATACTATCAGCATGGCTACTTAGCACGTGCTTCTCCATACCAATCCTATTCTTCTACGAAGAAAAACTAATCGAAGGTATAATTAATACAAAAGATAAAATAACAGATTCAAGTTTTTTCTTTAGATAAACTGCAGTGTTGGATTGAATTTTCTACAAAATGGAAGTGGCGTCTCTATATGACCATAGTTGCAGTTTCTCTCTTTGTTATTCCAGCCATTCTAATAGCTGTTTGTTACACTGTCATTATTATGACCATTAGGAATAAAAGTGTAATTTCAGTATCAAAGTATTACGAAGCAAATGCTGCAAAACCGAAAGGTAGCTTGAAGAAAAACCAACAATTTTAAATAAAACCCAGAAGTTTTAGGTCTAAATGGATCCAAAC
The DNA here is from genome assembly GCA_947369205.1 of Cantharis rufa. NCBI lineage: Eukaryota > Metazoa > Arthropoda > Insecta > Coleoptera > Cantharidae > Cantharis > Cantharis rufa. The sequence continues at coordinate 17,244,196 of OX376307.1, read as the reverse complement.
GGGTGAGTTCCCGAGGTTTAATTCCAAGAGCAAAGGTTAAAACTGTAAAAATCACGTTGGTCATCGTTAGTGGTGAGTGATGCAGTATACTTACTTCTGGCAAAACTTTGTTATTTTTCGTAGCTTTTATTTTGTGTTGGAGCCCTTACATCATTTTTGATTTACTGCAAGTGTACGATCATATTCCCAAAACCCAATCGAATATTGCGATAGCCACACTGGTACAAAGTTTGGCTCCGTTAAATTCGGCTGCAAATCCAATTATTTATTGCATTTTTTCGGCAAGTTTTATAAAAACCCTCTGGTAAAAAGCGAGATATGTTTTGGCAAATTACAGATGTTTACTGTTTATATTTTTAGGTGTTCGGTCTTCAAACGAATTTGTCCGACAAGGAAAAGTACTGGCGATAAAACAAACCAAAATCAAATTTACGAAAACACCAAAAGTAGCAATTTGTCAGAATTTATTACACAAAATACAAAATCTCACAATAAAACTTCCAAAGTGTAAGAAATCACTATAGTGATAACGTGGTGTTTCGATGTTGTTGCTTCTTATATCAGGTTGTTTGGATTGCCGATGTCACAGGCTCAAAAATATAATTTAATTTTTTTGCGCATTTGCAGAACAGATCTTAACGTGAAAGTTTATATTACTTGCAAATTTTTAATATTTAACTTTTTGTAAGAATAGGAGGTTTTTTAAAAATGTATTAATTGAGTTTTTTTGAAATATCTGTTTAATGATAAGTTAATTTTGGATTTAACTTGAGTTAATTAAATAATTAATAAAGTTTACATGATAATATTTATAACAATTATTTCATTTACTGGGTCTATTCGGTAACTCGTCAAAACAGAAAACAAAAACACGGAAAGTTAAAAATACCGAAAACAAAATTACAGAAAAACAAAAGCACCAAAACACCAAGCGTCAGCGACGTAAACTATAACTCCCGCAACAAAAAGTTTTATTGTTATTTTTACCTATAAGTGCTACTATAATTAGGTATGTCTATGTATACAATAAAAACTAACGAAAATAATTATACTCGACTATCCTATCGAGGTTTAACGATAACGTTCCCCTTCTACATAACATTTTCAAGTTGTAAATTCACGTTTAAACTGTTTAGAATTTTTATTATTTGAAGTTGTGCTTGTCACTTCATGCGTGGCAGAAATTTTTGCAGGAACATAAAAAAATTAAATTTTTTTAAAACTTTTAAAACATGATAGAATTTAAGAGTGCATCGCTAATTTTATTCTGGGTGATTTTCGTAAACGAGCAGGTGCACACAATTGCAGAAGGTATAAACACTAATTTTTCCATTTTTCAAAATAGTAATGAAAATTTTAGATCAGAAGTATTGGAAGCTTTTGGGCGAGAACGACATCCAAAATGCGTTAAGAAAGGAAATAAACACCAATATTGCAAAAAATGTAATTCTGTTCGTGGGCGATGGAATGGGTCCAACAACAGTAACGTCTTCCCGAATCTACGGTAAAACCGAGAAAGGCTACTTGGCATTTGAAAGTTTTCCCAACATAGGACTCTTGAAAGTAAACTGACAAGAATAAAAATGTATTGCACTTTTTAATTTACCAAAATTTCAGACATATTGCTTGGATAAAATGGTGCCAGATTCGAGCAGCACAGCCACCGCATTATTCTCTGGAGTAAAATCAAATTACAAAACTGCCGGAGTGGACGGTTCAGTTCGACTAGACGATTGTGAAGCTTCACTAAGAAAGGAATCTCACTTAACGAGTATTCTGTCCTGGGCGCAAAATGCGAAGAAAAGTACAGGTTTGCATAATGTTAAATTTTTGATGGAAAAGGCAACGCAAAACCACCCTTATTAATTATATTTCCTAGTCGGTCGTCTTGGCTTTTGACCTTGAAGAAGAAGAGAAATTTTTGGTAACAATATTTTTACTTCCATGCTGCTTTAGGTTTTGTTACCACCACGCGGGTTACTCATCACACGCCCAGTGCACTATATTCACATATTGCGAATAGAAATTGGGAATGCGAAGCCAAAATTCCAGCCGCTTCTAAAGGGTGTCCTGATATTGCCAAACAATTAATCGAAAGTGTTCCTGGCAAAAACATTAACGTGAGCTGTTAACTTAAGTTTTCTCGTTTGCTCACGTTTTTATGTTCTATTTTAAGGTGATAATGGGCGGCGGTCGTCAGTGTTTAGTATCTGACGTCCAAGGATCGGAAGCCGACCCAATAGATACTTGGTCTTGCTACAGTAAAGATGGAAGAAATCTAATCGAAGATTGGAAACGCGATAAAAGCAAATCTGGTTTATCGCACCAAGTTGTAACAAATAACGAAGAATTAAGCAAATTGAACCCAAAAACCGATTACGTATTAGGTAAGTTTAATAGTAGTTTATGTGATCAGTGTAGAAAGTAAGTCATTATCGAACACACGCGACATTTCCGCATTAGTGCGTGGAAATGACTTATTATATAACTCAAATCAGTGTAGAAAGTGATCTATTACGTAACGGTAATTTTTTGTAAACATTTTTATTACATTTGTAGGAATTTTCGCTAATGGGCACCTGAAAATGAACTATCAACGAGATTGCGGTCCCAAAGGAATGCCTTCTCTTGCAAATATGACCGCAAAAGCAATTGAAGTTTTAAGAAAAAATGAGAATGGATTCTTTTTAATGGTAATTCGATTTTTAATGATGACATTTCTTAGTCCATTTTATTGCTAATTGTAGGTAGAAGGTGGTTTAATCGACTTTGGCCATCATCGAGGACACGCCAAACAAGCGTTAGATGAGACGTTAAGTTTTAGCGACGCAATTGAAGAAGCATTGGAGATTACCAGTGACATTGAAAACGACACCCTTATTATTGTGACAAGTGATCATGCCCATTCGTTAGTATTTACTGGTTATGCAGAAAGAAATGCAAGTATTTTAGGTAAAAATCAAAAATTTTCATTCTAACCAAAATCTACTAGCCCAAATTTTTACAGATGTTGCTCAAAAATCCAAAATAGACGCTGTTAAGTATACCTCGTTATTGTATGGTACCGGAGGACCAAATAATTTTCAGTTTACCTCCAAAAGCAATATAGTGGAAAGACGAAATCCTGATCTTGATGATACTCAAAGTTTTAATTATTCTCAACAGAGCACAGTTCTTACTGATGAGGTGTCCCACAGTGGAACCGATGTTTCTGTTTATGCAAAGGGTAAAGTTGGCCGCTACAAAGTATTGTATGTTATCTATTATTTAATTTTAGGACCAATGTCTCATTTAATCCACTCAGTTCATGAACAGACGTACGTAGCTTATGTTATAGCATATGCGGCAAAAATTGGACCATATAAGAATTCTTGCTCAAGGATTTTCTCCCGTACAACCTTAACATCGATTTTAATTGTTGTTAATTATTTATTTATTTTTTAATCGACAATAAATTTTATTATATTTTGCAAAGAAGCGTCTTGAACCCTCACGATATCTCAATTGCACACCACTGGTAATAATCACAACTGTCATAGATTTGATTTTATAACCTCAAACAAATATAATATTTATAACCCAACTTAAAAATGTTAATTAAACGTATTTTAAATAAAACTAACACAAATTTTAAAATTCTTTCGTTAAGGCGGCTTTCTAATAGAAATGTTTTGTCGCTACATCAACGAGGAATGTATCAAGAAATGTTTCCAGAAGCTTACAAGTACTTAATCGAATAATGTACTTTATGCTTGTATAATTTGGCTTACTTTTAGGAAAGAGATGATGGATTTGTTAAACGGATCCCAGCAGTGTGCTTATGCTGGTTTCGATCCCACAGCGGATAGTTTGCACGTTGGAAATTTGTTAGTGTTGATTAATTTGCTTCATTGGCAGAGAGGTGGTCACAAAACAATAGCAGTTGTAAGTAATTTCGCTTTACACCTAAATAGTAGCATTGTTGCAATCTTATCGATTAGATTGGAGGAGCTACAGCTCAAATTGGCGATCCAAGTGGTCGTACCACAGAACGTAATGCTTTAACGAAATCATTGATAGACGACAATATTAAAGGGCTACAAGAAAATATAGACAGAATATTTCAAAATCATCGAGAGTGTTTGTGGAAAGAAGAAAAGGAACAGTTAACTCCAGTAACTATTTTAAATAATATCAGTTGGTACAATAATTTATCTGCAATTGAATTATTAAGCGGAGCGGGTCGACACATGAGAATCGGTACTCTTTCGTCGAGAAAGCACGTAAAAGATCGTTTAGCTTCTTCCGGAATGAGTTTTACCGAATTTAGCTACCCACTGTTTCAGTCTTATGACTGGCTGCACTTATTTAAAAAATACGGTTGTCGATTTCAGGTGAGTTTTGCTAGTTTCTACCGTGGAATTTTGAAAGAACTTGTATTTTTAGATTGGTGGAAGTGATCAAATGGGTAATATACTGTCCGGTCACGACTTAATAAGTCGGGCTTGTGATGAACAAGTTTTCGGTAAAACAATTAAACCTTATGGTGATTTTCTTAATTAACTAAAATTTTCAGGTCTAACTTTGCCGCTGGTAACGACAGAAACTGGAGATAAATTTGGAAAGTCTGCCGGAAATGCAGTTTGGTTATCAAAAAATAAAACATCCTACTTTGCATTTTATCAATTTTGGATTCGCACACCTGACTCTGAAGTTGAAAAATTGTTAAAACTGTTTACTTTTGAGACTGTAGGTGCTATTTCAGATTTGATGAGGCAGCATAAAGAAAAACCCGAGCTTAAATTGCCTCAGAAGATGTTAGCCGAGCAGGCTACGTTGTTGGTTCACGGAGAAGAAGCTTTGAAACAGGCTCAAAGTGCTGCAGAAGCTTTATATGCCGGGGACGTGGAAGTTTTGGGTAACATGAACGTTGAAGAAATTACGCAGATGTTTCAAGGAGCTACCGTTGTCGATATGTTATCCGAACCGGGCCAAAATGTTCTAGAAATGGCGATGAAAGCCAATTGCTTCCCCACAAATAGTAAGCACTTGGGATACTTTATTTTGTTATTTTAATTTTGGAATTGTAGGTGATGCCATTAGAATTATTAGTGCTGGTGGGTTTTACATAAATCAACAACGGGCGAAAAATCCGAACGAAATTTTAAATCCATCGGTGCATAGACTTAGAAATAATATATCATTAGTTCGAGTTGGAAAAAGAACTTATTATATAGTTAAGTGGCAATAGTTTTTGAATTAAATATTTTATATTTTATGTGCATTTTTTACTTCCTATTGACCTTTCTATAGTTTCAAGTTACTCTTTTGTAAAACAAATTTGACATGTGTAAGCTGTAATGTTTTTTTTAATTTAAAATGTTGAAAAAGCGTTGGAAATTGATATATTTAGAACAAGGTATTTTAAATCTGCAGGTTTAGCTGACCTGTTATTTGAGAGTTTAAGGTTCACACTAGCGTACCTAGGGGGGCGGATCGCCCCGGGCGGCACATATTTAGGGGGGCGGCAGTTTGCGGTATGTAAAAGTATTGGGTTTGAAAAAAGCTCTAGCATGTTAAATGTTTGATTACGAATACCTCGATGACATGTTTTTTTTGCTCTTTTTTTTTATTTTTTGGCCATGTTTAAAAATTTAGTAATTTTGAAATTTAAATTTAAATAAAATTTTTTTGGTAGGGGGCGGCAAAAGCTCTAGTTACGCCGGTGAAGGTTCATAATTAAAAAATCTTTAAAAGCTATTGAGTTTTGATTTACTTTACTTTTTTTCCCATAATCTATAACACAAAATGATTTCAAAAAGAAATTTTTTTTCAAAAATAATTTAATCATGAAATGAAGGGTTAAGGTTCGTCATAATTCAAAAATTTCAATTTCCATTCCATTCATAAAAAAAACGTGGAATATGGAAAAGTAAGAAAATTTTTGATTTTTAAATGAAAACAATTAAATTGCCAAGGAAAATTTTTTGAAACTGAAAGACAAAAAAAATTATAAAACTTACTGTTTTAGTTTTTATGTAAATTATAATTTAAAATTTAAATTTCTAAGGTGTAAAATGTGAATGCTAGTCAGAAAAAAATGAAGAAATCGGAATATTTATTATTATTACGAATCCTGATAAAATTCAAAAATTAACTATGCTATTTTCAACTTTTTTTTAATATTTCCTTTAAAATACCGGCATAAATCAAATATTTACTGTTATTTAATTAAAATAGCTTTTAAAATACTTTCTAAACCAAACAATTATTTTAATCAAATTACTACTTAAGCGCTCGCCGAGCAGCGAGTTACAACATTTCCGCTCAGTCTAAGCGGAAAATAAAATTAACTTCAAGTATTTATTGCGATCTTTGCTGTTTTTTACTATATTTTTATTTTAATATTAAATTTAAAATTTTTTAAAAATAATTTTGTCATTGGTAGACTGGGCACTGAGCATTCAATATGAAACGAAAATATAGGAACGTGAAAAGCTTAAAGAGTCTCGTACAAAAGCAATATGAGGAATACTAAAATAACATAAAACCAAGATTTGCATAAAATAAATTATATATTGCAATCCATTTAGTTTGGCGTTGTTTCATAAGATAATAAAGATCCGCATATCAGGTGAAGCTGGGGAGATTATAAACAATTTTTGCAGTAAAGTTTCTAGATTGCTTATTTGGCACGAACATAAAATCATGTCAATATGCAGTTCAATTAAGCTCTTTTTTGATGACAATTTATTGAAGTTTTTCAAGAAGTATTGAAGCTTAAATATTAGATATGTAGGTTAATCTAATCAGGCGCGCAGAGCTCTAACTCGGTGTTGCTATCGAATGAATGTTCGGACAAGGATTGCATTGTAATTTATTTATAATTACATTATAATTTAATATTATGTCGGTTGACGGTTTCACGATTTTATTACGTAGAAATAAATTAAAATGTCGAGTATTTACAATCAATCAGATTGACATAACATAATACAATTTATTATTTTAGTCTACATTTTCTGTTGTGATAAATCGGATTTATGTATGATTTAATACGCTCGTTGATTGTGATTGACTAAATACTATAATGTACTTGGTCAAATTACACGCATTTATAACGGTTTCTAAAAAAAGGTTCATGAAAAATGTTATAATTAATTTTATCTGAACACAGAAAATATACGCAACGGTGAAAAAATGCGCCAAAAAAATTTGCGAGTTTAAAGTGGGTATACACTGAATACTTAAAATGTGATGAAGACGTCAGGCTCAAGTGTAGAATATTAAAATTTTACTAATCTTTTAGAAACTGGAAGAGTCATTGCCGAAGAGCTTTCTCACTTAAATTGTAAAACTTTTCTCTGAAACTAGAAACAAAAAAAAATTAATTAATCTCACACCGAAAGGAAAATGGTAGATGAAATTATACTGAAAATATGATTTGAGACGGAAGGGGTAAACAGATTTATCACAAAGTACTTAAAGATGCAATTCAACATTATTTCTCACTTCGTTGTTATATATTATACTATTATTTATATTAATTTAAAAATTTAAAAATTTAGATCAGCTTTACGCACTTGACCACAATTTACTATTTTGAAATAATTGCACGATTCAAACTATGGAGTTATCAATTAAACTTTGGAAACTTTTGTAATTCATTCGCTATTAAAATAAAATTTGAAAATTTTGAGCTTTATTTGAAAATTGTTATTCTGTTTAAACTAGAGCTTTTTGTTACTTTTCAATAATGCAGTATTTTATTTTAGAGTGAAGTACATATACATACCTATGAATTTTAATCGAAACTGTTCTGCAAAACATTTACAAGTAGCAGTAGGGCATCCTTACAAATTTTCTATTATATTTTGCTTAAAAAGAAACCAATTTATATTTAGTTTTTTACAATAATACCAAAAAATATATTGCATGCTTAAACACGTTTTCTCCGAACGTACGAAACAACAACAACGAGATGTTAAGTTTTTCATATAAAATTGGCCAAGATCGTCTCATTATTTCTAAACCTCTAATTTAAAGACTTCAAGATTTTCATTTTATGGAGAAATCGATGGCTCTAAGCGACCTTTCGCTTACATAAATATTTATGTAGCAGTCAGTGCTATCGTGTGATGCGTACACCGCGAGATTAGAAAGTGGTTGCTTCGAGTTGGATTCCCAAGAGAGTAAATAGCACTTATTTTTCTTTGATTCCACTAATTTTCAGAAACGACAAATGACATTTGCATATGAAAACCACGAAAACTTTTACTCTTTTCATTATGGAGAGTGTTCGAATCCAAACAGCAACGTTCGGATTGAGAAATCCATAAACACGATTCTTCATCTAGGCTATGGTAGTATATCCTCCAGGAGTATTGCTCCTAATACTAAATGAAATTATTTAAGTATTTATGTTTCAGAGTCAACACAAAAACTTTTGATGAAGCAAGAATACAAGAGCTGAAAATTTAACTGTAACGTACAACATAGGAAAAGCTATTAGAAAAGCTATTATTACTTTCTCTCGAAAAGCACTTTCGTGCAAAATAATTGAACGTGTTGAGTTGCAAACTATGTAGGTTGGTTAATATCTAAATCAAAATAAATTAGTTGCAATGATAATTTTTCTTTATTTCCTCTTTCGTTCTCTAAAAAATCTGCAATTCTACAAAGACGCAGATAAATAAATATTTCAGGCAAATGAACATTTTAAATATGCACACACACAGAAAAACAAATCAGAAATAAAAACTGTTATCTTTTTCATGATTAAATTTAAAATAATTTAATAATTTATTAATTAAATTAAAATAACTGAAAAACTGGAAACTTGTGCTATTTATTTAATTTAATTTATTACATTAATTTAAATATTTATTTATTTATTTATTAATCAATAACTTTAATCTTAACTATTTTCTTAACTTCTTAACTATTTCTATTTTCTATCTTCTTAAAATCTATCCTATCTTTCACATTGGATTACTTCACTTTTATAAAATTCCTTTATTTCTTCAATTTTTTCAATTGAATACTTCATACTTTTTAAATTTTTTTGACTAAAATTTCTTAGACTTTGATCTACCAACCGTTTATTTTTCACGATGGGCAATCTTAATGTTTTCAGCGACGTTTTGGTTTTCCACTCATGAGTAGCTTCTCGGCGGAGTCGTAAAATGTATTTTTTCATTTTTAATATTTCGTTATAGTGCCCCATCGGGACACATTCGAATTAATTTCAATTTTAAAAAATTAGATTTTTAATGTTATATCCAACAACAACGCATGCGTTTTGTAACTATGGCAACTTTGGCTACATCTCCCGAGTACTTCAAAATCAAGTAAAGTTTATCCAGTGTTAAACATGCGTTATCGTTATCTTGTTACAATTTTTGAAATCAAACTCTCCGAAAGTTACGCGTTGCAGTGATGTTATTACAAATTTTATCGCCGTGCTCACTGTAAACTTTTTAAATCTTGCAACGAAATTTCTACATTTTCATCAATTATTAGATTTCGAGCTTTACTTATTACACTTCAAGTTTTGTTTATTGAATTTTACTTCAAAAATTCAAAAATGTGAGTGTCGAAAAAGTTGCAAGTTTTAATTTAAAACTCAACATTTTCGTAATAAATTATAATTTTGGTAAAAAGTGTTGTAAACCGAGTCCCCCGTGGAATGCCTTTCATTTGAGTTTCACAGCAGGTACTTAATCGAATTAAAGCGAGAAAATAGCAGATTTTCCTTTTTTTACTTTTTTACACACAAATGAATTGACAAACATTTAGCTTTTTTTTATTATTCAATTACTGGAAAATTCAAGAAAAAATTTTATTAATGGAAATTCTACTGGTTCGAAACAACTTGGTCTTAAGTTGTCTGAGTTGAAGATCAAATTTCAATTTTACTGTTTTTTTTAGAAACGTAAAACAATAGACAAATGAAAGTTTTTTTGATGTTTTCACAAAAATCAGTTTCTTTGTTAAGTTTTATTTTCTATTTTAAGAAAATAATAATAACACATTGTATGTTCAAAATTTTATTTTATCACATTTTTGTGTTTTATGAATTTTCATTTTATTAAAAATATGAAAAACAGGTCCTTGAATCAAATTTTCTCGACAGCTGCTGCTTTTGTTGGTTTTTGATTGATGTGGTTTGTATTTTTATCCCGACATGAAAGTAACTAATTCAAACTTTTTCTTATCAGTTAATTGTATTTAAAAAAAAATCTTTGTTGGTACAAAATTATTTGTACTTTGGTTCGGATTCCTCGTTAAATTGTAGGTTCTTGTTTACTACTGACTTGAATCTGAATGTTAAAATGTAATTGTTTGTATTTTTTTACAAATTTTCAGTCAGGAAGTTTTAATCTTACATTTCATTATTGTTTCCAAATTACTTGACAAATATTGTTCACGAAACCTGCATGATTTTTTTGTTGTCAATAATCTAAACTGATATACAGCGCTTAGAGCTTATATAACAACGCCAGTACTAGCCTATTAGACGATTTTTTGCAAATCTTCTGATTATTATCTGCGTATTGTGATTTTATAATTCAATTTTCAAATTTCTAATGGTATTGTATTGTATAGCAACACAAACTTTCAGTCGAATAATAATTAGTTTCATTGTCTTATTTAGTTTAATAATTCTGTTTCGCCCTTAATTGATTTATTATAGAGTCTTAAGTTTTAAAACGTTTTAGTTAATAATAATCTATAGACAATGCGTTTTCTATTAAAATATTGCTCTACATACAAGATGGTCCATAAGTTTTAAACATTCATAATTTTATGTTTTGATTTTTTTTAGATATAAGAATTTTAAAGCATTCGTAAGCTTTATTATAAAAAATTTAACAGAGAAATGAAAGAAAGAGGTCAAAGTTTATTTCGCAAATTAAGATTCAATTTATTATTCGAGCACCAACTCACAACGTCGTGAATGATGAATTGCTCTTGGATTAATCGACACCCCAGTCTGTAGTTTTGCTTGTTAATAATTTCATTCATTTAAAATTAAGCATCTACACTCATTAGTCATTATGAGTTTGTGAATAAAAAGTTTCTTATCCTGGTACAGTCTTGAGGACATTGGTTGCTTTCAATTTTTTGTGGTGCAACTTTGAAAATCATAATTTCACACTAAAACAAAAGTATAAATGTGCACTTTATAAAAAAAAATTCTTTTTCCAGAATAAGTTATATTTTGCTTAAATTCTCCGCAAAAGGACGAAAATGATTTTTTAAAAAATGAAATCGTAATTATTTATTTATTTTTAATTAATAAAAACATTTATTGTCTTTCTACCAGTGACAAAAGTATAAATGTAAGAAAATAACCTGCGGCTCCTGTTTACCCTACTTACCGAATTGATTTAGCATAGCGACGTCACTAATATCTGTGGTTTTCCACGCGGCTTTTCACCGGGAAAATTATTTTAATAGATAATTTTATTTTAGTCTAGAAATAGATTTATAAATATATTTCTTCACGTGCAAGGAAAAATTAGCAACAAGAAGTTATGAATTCTAATTTCATTTTACTCTTTCTCATTACTACTTTTATGATTGTTTTGATGTTGTTTTCTTCTATGCTCTTTATTATTTTTAGTTTACTTTTATGCTTATAGAGAAATGTTTTTACTATTTATTAAGGTCATCTTTTCTATTCTGCTACAAACTAAGATGTTTGTCATTATTATCTTTTTAGGCCAAATGTTGGGTGATTACTTGTCACAAATAAATCTTTTCCCGAGTTTTTGATTTCCCATTTTACTATTTTATATGTCTTTCTCATTCGAAATAATTATTTTTATGAAAGTTGAATGTTGGCATCGGGCATTTCCTTCCTATTTCAAAGAGATTTTTATTTCAAAATAATTTCACTAGCCAACAAATTCAAAGCACTGACATCTAAATTCAATTCCATAATAAATTGAAATGATTTGGTTAAGCTTCAAGTTTCATGTTCTCTTAGGCAATAATCGGAGAAATTCCAATAAAACTAATTTTCCATTAATGAATTCCTAATGCCCAATTCACCACACCAGCATTGAGGATAATTCTGCATGATAATTTATTCAAGAAGCTTAAATTTTAATGCAACATTTTGCCAGTTTTTCAATATAAATTATAAATTTCAGTAAATTTAGAAAATTTTTAATTTCATTAGTGCTTTTAAATATTATGAGTTCGAACTACCGTAACTTTTGAGCAAAACTTTTTCATTACTAAAATAAGCGGTAATTAGTTTAAAAATAATACAAAAAAAACACAATTGAATTAGAATTTTTGTTAATAATGCTGTAGTTCGTTCGTTAATCATCACAAAAGACCTTGTAACCCCATTTCATAAGGTAGATTGCTTCTCCATACATTATTTAAATATATTCTCGTATGATATAGCTCAATTAACAATATTTATTCCTATCTCTCTGTTTGTACATATTCCAATCATTACTGTCGAGGATAAATTTATGAAAATGAAGTCAACGATGAAATTAACCAGTGTAATTAAAGTTGCTAATTTATTTCTTTTATTTTATTAAGAAATGGCACGACTGAACGTTTTTGCAACACTACAGAGTTTCCACTTAATACAAATTAATCACGGAAATTAAAAAAAAAGAAAAATGGGAATTTTATAACAGAATAAATTAGACGATGGAAACGAAGAGCTTTAATTTTGTACAAACGCCATGAACATTGAACTTTACTATGTAAACTCTACTTAAAATGTGGATAAATAAAATTATACGAAAAAGTCAAGTCTGTCCGTTAGTGCAATTAATTTTTGTACTAATATCGTGTAGTATGAGTTGTAGTAATTTAACCAACAGCCAAAAAACGCTGAGTGGGTGCGACCAAAATGTTCCTAAAAATAGTTCATCCCAAGAAGATTCTTCGGAGGATTATGGATTTATTTACAGCTACCTGGCTCCTAATATTCATAATTTTAGCAATTCTGTGACCATAGGATTTTTGGGAGCTTACGGTCAGGCTCAGGTTGTGCTCGGGGCTTTACCGCTTGCGGTTGATGCTGTTAATAGGGCCGAAGGTGAGGCGTTTATCCGATATAGTTTTGTAATATTAAATAAGATATTTATTTTCAGATATATTACCCGGTCGTATATTAAGTTACATCGCAGCCGATATCGGGACAAATCCCGGAGCATCAGGTTTGGCACGTAGAAAATCTTCCTTAGCTGCACGCGCCATTAAAATAATGACCGAAATGCGTGATAATGGAACGATTGCATTTATCGGGCCTGACGATACCTGCTCATCAGAGGCTTTAGTTTCTGCAGCATGGAATTTACCGATGATATCCTACGTAAGTTGCTTGTCTACACATAACATTTACGGTTTTTCTAAAGTACGAAGCTTTTAAAATTCATTTCAATCTTTCCTTGTAACAATAATAATTTATTGTCTTCCATAAAATGTGAATCTGAGAGTAGGTACTTATTTTTCTTATTATTACTGAGCGTCTCGAGGCCAAACTAAAAAGAATTTTATCGTTTCGATAATATTAAATTGTGTTACCTCCAAAGTACATTGACTAAATAATAAATGCGCTTAATTAAAAAGTTTGATCTAAAATTTCATTAACCGCTGTCTAAAACAACACGAAAGCAAATTACAATTTCTTATTAATCGAGTACGTAAGATATTGGAAAATTCCCACACTTACATCACTTTCTTAATGAAAATGTTAAGAAAATACACGTTAAACTTCGTTATAAATTAATTACGGTCGTTAAACGGTTCAGTAGACCTAATATGTAAATTTAAATTTTTAAATCTTAGATTATTTTCCAACAACCAAATAAATCGATAGGTCGCAGTGACTTATAAAATTGTGTTAAAATAAGAAATTATTGAAGTCTGAAAAGTTTTACAAAAACTGCGCAAGAAAACAAATAGGGTAGGTCATAAATATTTATAAATACATTTAAATTATTACATAAAGTAAAAAATGGTCTGACAACGACAATATTTTCGCATAATTTTTTTAATCTTGACAGTTTTATTTGCAAAAATTACAATTTTTTCCGTTCCATTTCATACCTATTTCATGAAATATGAAAATTGTGTAATAAAAAAAAATTACCTGCAATTAAAAGTTATAAATTTATAATGTACCAGCTTTCGTACCCGGTTTTGCCGTAATGGACTATCTATTGTTTTTGTTTAATTTTTGATTAAGATAATAATTATTTTAGATATATTTCTTGCAAAATAATTCTTATTTGTAAACTTAATTTTTTTAAATTGTGGAGATTAACTTGCAACAATAAATAAATAAATCCCAAACAAATCGTGAGTAGCTATATTGTACCGCAGGATGCTGTTCTCTAAACAAAGATTAAGAAAAAGAAATCCAAATAAATTAACACAACATATATACACTTACAGAAAAAAATCTACATACACTGCATTCTTTTTTTTTTGATTTAACAAAATTAGTTTTTTGTAATTTTAGGTTCAATATTTCTCCCAATTTCCATTATACCTTGTTGTAGATCTTTTGTATTCTTTAATGACTTTTTTCAAAACCTTCGAGAAATTTCGTTCCAGAGATGTTTTATAGGGTTGATGTGGGGAGACTGCGGTGGTGTACGAAGTTGATTTGTAACCTTATATAACAATCATTCTTGAACTATGCTTGAACTTATGCTTCAGGTCGTTATCGTGTTGAAATATATACGACCCATGTAGATCTAATTATTTCTCTACAATTTTTTGAAAATTATATTGTAAGATAAAAATAACCAAATTTGTCCATAATAGAATCAATGAATACAAGATTTCCCACACCAGCAGCTGACATACACCCCCATGTTACGACGTTTGCACCTCGATATTTAACGGTGCCTACAAGATTGTTTTTTTTGTATGCTGCGTCGTCCTGATAAACATTGAATTTATTTTCGCCACTGAAAATTATTTTAGGCCAGAACTCTTTATCACGATTTAAATGCGATTTAGCGAATGCTAATCTCTTTTTTCCCTCTATTTCACTAATAAAGGATTTTTTCTAGCCTTTCTATTCCGATAACCTTTTCTGACTAAAATTCTTCGTATAATATTGTAAGGATCACACGTTTTTATAGCTTTTTTTCCAACATTTCAGTGGCTATTTTGTGTAAAACAAAAATTTGTAAATATTCTTGGACGACCTAAACGTTGTTTTGAAGATGTGGAGCAGCTGTTTTTGTAATTTTTGACTGTTTTTTTTTGTAATTTTTTTTGTAATTAATGTAATTTTTTGTCTGTTGCATGAGTTTTATTAACTAATTTACCAATTTGCCTTAAAGACATTCCTTCGGTATGATACTTTATGATTAATTGACACACCAATTCCTCTACTTCTTTGCGTAACGTTTTCATGTTAATTGAAATGTGAAATAAATTTATAGCAGTACACTATACAGTATACAATGTCTTTATCACTACTAAAGTGTAATTTATTCAAAATATAAAACTGCAAACTAGGCAAAAAGAATTACTTGGCTTGGACGTGGTCGTGCACTTTTATGAGGTAAGAAAACAAACCGTTTAATTTATCGTTAACAGGAATAATTATTTATTATTGAAATTAATTGAAAGAAATAAAAAAAAATTAATTAATTCACAGATAGGGCCAAAAAATTATATATTTTTTAAATTAATTATTTACTAATTAGACAGCCAAATACTCTTGCTGTTGTAGTGTATGTAGACTTTTGTCTTTGAAGTTTTCGAATAGAGATTCACTTCGTTACGTTATCTGAGAATGACTCGTATATACGTACTAATATCACTTACGTACTAAACGACAATTTCTCAAGCAAATGGATAAAATTCTTTCCGATCACGTGAATCTTGCTCTGTGGGTTTTTACAAAGCATTTATTTAAACTCAATTTATGAAAAGCTTAATCTTCTTCAATTTTTCATATATTATATCACTTGGTATTTTTATGCTGGAATGCAAGAAAATGAGATATATTTGAAAAACTGCGACTAGAAAATTCGATAATACGAGATACTGAGATGAATTTTAATAGATTCAGAATTTTTTTCCAAAAAATACAGTCCTTAAAATATTGTCCGGCTATTTTTAATGTAAATCCAATATAAAATTAAAAAATTTAATATAAGTGATAATTTGCCCATCTGTCGACGTATTAAATTTAACTTTATATAACATTGAATTACTAATTTTTAAAATTTTATAAAAATGTTTACCTTTCTATTGATTTAAATTACGATTTCAATCTTGATCCAAATCTTAATTCTAATCTCAAAATTTCCAGTCTAAAAATTTACCAATTTTTATCCAAAATTTTATTGAATTATTTTTTAATTCAATTAAAAATAATCATTTAAGCACTGGTAGTTGACGCAAAGTCAACTAACTTGGCGGCAAAACTAAATATTTAAAATAAATTAAACAAAAGTTCAATTTATTATTTTTTTAAGAAATTTATATAAATTTATAAAATAAGAAACAAATAATTTATTGTTACTTTTTCGGAAAATGTAACTTGGCAAGAAAAATTATAAAAATAAAAAGGGATCTGTCAGGCAATCGGTACCACGAATTCGGCCGCGAAAATTATTCTATTGGAAAGAGGACAATTTTCTGTGTATAATAAAAAAAGAAATTTTGCGGATTATCCATTAGTTTTCGAGAAAACGGCATTTGCAAATCAAAATTTTACATGCATTTTAGATAGGGAAATTCATTAACATAAAAGTTCTATTGACGGTGCGTGCGTTCTGATATAGTCTTAGTGTTAGCAGTCACACGCGATTGTGACATTGTGGGATGTACATCGGGTGTATTACGCAATATTATGCAATAATTTAAAAAATAAACGCAGAACTCGTTTTTAGGTTAGAATCTCGAGTGCCTTGATTGCGTTCGTCAAAACCGACGCTCCGCTACCCTCCGCTCCGGTCCCCTCCGCTCCGGGCGCTACGCGCCGTTTTGACAAACGCTGACTCGCTAAAAACATCCCTATAGGTCGCACCACCTCGCCAAAGGTGCAACTCGAAAGGGGTGAAACTCGTAAGGTGTGAAACTCGTTAGCAACGGTCGGTGTGCTCCCGACCGGTGGTCGACAACAACTGAATACATTTGCTCCGCCCATCAGTAAGACTATATCAGAACGCACGCACCGTCACTAAAACACGGGAGCGGATCAATTCCCTATGTAAAATGCATGTAAAATTTTGATTTTCAAATGCCGTTTTCTCGAAAACTACTGGATAATCCGCAAAAATGTAATTACAAAAATTGCTTAGAAAATTGTCCTCTTTCCAATAGAATATTTTTCGCGGCCCGATTCGTGGTACCGATTAACTGACAGTAACCTAAATGTTATAAATAAAGAAATTCTTTTATAGCAGTCGCCGAGTCGAAATAAAAACCCGAAAATTGTATTTTCAGTTGCAGTAATTTTTAAGCTAACAATGCATTGGGTTATTTCATTATTATAGTTTTAAATAATTAAATTTTGAAATAAGAAAAATCTGACGAGAGAAGGCGGCCTTTAATTGTAATTAAATTATCGTTTATTGAAGTAAATGCATCCGAAAAGAACCAAATTTGAGATAGGATATTGCCGACTGGGATAAAAACAATTTGTATGAAGTTGGAAATTAATATATTATGTATTTGTTCAAGTATATATAGTATTATTTTGTGGTCGGTCCGCGTAATGAGAAAACCAACCATAGTAACCGTACAGATATAATTAGTACAAAACATTATTTATTTGTTTTTTCATCAACATCACATTTTGTTATGATTTCTTTATAAATTAGATTATTATTTTTCCTACCAGAGATTTTATGAACATCGAGGACAATCAAATTTTTTATTGCTTCTTTTTATTTGATAATGTTATACGACATGGATTGATTGCAACAAAGTTGTTCATACAAATGGGTAAAGTGAAAGTTCTAATTAACACTGTTTGTTTCGATTTACATAAAAAATTAATTAAAATTGAATTACCAAACACAAAGTTTAAATTATGTGTTTAAATTGTACAACTACTAATCTTGGTTTTTCTGCAGTCAAAAACTAAATTAAATGAACTTATATCAATAGAATTAACCAGGTATATATCGAGAAAAACACAGTTAACTCAACCAAAACTACTTTTTCCCTCTTTTTTGTACTCGACCTATTCATTCTATACGTCTAGTTTATTAGGTACATACATTTTAGAAATTGGAAAATGAAAAATGTTTGTATACGTAAAGCTGACGGTTGGAAGTAAATTAGCATTTCTAGAACTTTTTTTCAATTTTCATATTACTGTTTTTGTTTGCGTCAAAATCACTAGCTAACTTTTTGTTAAAGCGGTTTTTAATACCAAAAAGGTTTTTCTATATTTTATACTGAAGATAAAATAAGTGGTTTGTTATTTAAGAAGTCGGTCAACTATAATACGTCTAATGTAGGTGGCGCATCGAGTACAAAACCACATTTACAACGTCATTAAAAAATTAAAATCTAATGTGTTATGTGTGTTGTCTAATTTAGAATGTTTACAAGTTAACATAATACTTTACAAAACGCATTTTCACAAATTTATTTCAATTTTAATGGGATTTTGTTAAAATAAATAAAGAAATAGGTACTGCATAGGAACTATTTAACAACACATTAATTTGGCTAGTGGGAAAACGACTAATTTCAAACCAATTTCATTGGCTAATACTTCGAGGTCATTGGTATAGTACAAAAATTATGTTTACTTGATTCTTAAAAAGTATGGACTATAAACACTATTCTTTTTGAAATATCTTGATTGCATAACACAGTCTAGTAGATAAACTATGGGCTTTTTAGATCACGTTTTTACTCGAATACTCGAAAGTTTAAACTGAGAACTTTATCTGTCTGCCAATATTAAATGGAAAGTTCATCTAATGGAACTCAAATATTGTGTGAATCATTTGAATGGAGGCAAACATTAGATTATTATTAAAATTTTTTTGTAATTACAATTTAAATTTTTAATTAAATATTATTTATTTCCCAAACTTAAACTATTTCGTTTTAGCCCTTCTTCCATAGCCATCTAAGTTTTAGAGCATTATTTGAAAATAAAATTTTAAATTCATTTTTTTTGCAGAAATGTAGCGATACGAAAGTTTCCGACAAAAGAGTTTTTTACACTTTTGCCAGAACCCTCCCTCCTTCGAGTAAAGTATCTAAAAGCGTCGTGGCGCTTTTAATAGCTTTCGGATGGCAAAAATTTGTTGTCGTTTCTGGTTCCCATCCAGCATCAGGAAGCGAAGTGCAGGAAGCTATAGAGGTAAAGATTTTACTTATTAATTTGATGTTTTGTATCTTCAATGCGGAAAATTAGATTAAGGACACAATGCTCTTATTATTCAGGATTTTCTAACTTTTAATCAAGTAAATACTTTCGAAAGTTATTGAATCTGTCCCCTACTTGTCAAAATTTATTTGCTTACATTGTGTTTGACGTTGGATAAATAAGCTTAATAATTTCTCCATTATTTTCTTCAGGAATTGTCAATAGTTCACGGACTAACTGTCACTGACACAAAAAAATATTCGGATTATATACCCCGACATATAAACCAAATGGAAGCAATTGTTGACGACACCTACAAAAGGACAAGGGGTAAGTTTAAATTTAATTTTCCACGCAAGAATAATTAGTTTGCAGGACAATTTGCAATTTCCTAAATATGTAATTAGTATTAATTTTTCAATTAACACAGTTTTATCGTTTAGTCTACGTATTTGTTGGAGAACACATTGCTTTGATAGATTTCATCAAATGTCTGCAACGAAGAAAACTACTCGATTCCGGAGATTACGTTGTCATATCCGTAGATGATGAAATTTATGATCCCAACCGAAAAATTAAGCTCATGCAAAGAGGTATCGCACTTCTTATTTTTTTTAAACATAAAATGTATATTTTTCTGTATAGATTATTTGGATCCATTTTTAAGCGAAACTTGGGGTAATGCTGGCGACGTGATGGGATTCCGATCGGTTTTAAAGCTGACTCCTACGCATCCTCGAAATCCAAATTACAAGTTAGTTTATTTTTTTTTATATAATTCACTGCTAAAAATTTATTTGTTTTTGCTTAATAGGTCAATTTGCGAAGATATAAAATCGCGTTCTACCCAACCACCGTTCTGCGTTCCCTATCATCATAAAATATTTAATAGTATTTCGGTAAGTGGTTATTTACCTTTTTAAAAAATTATTTTTATATTTAATGAGATTTCTGATGCATTCGTACGGGAAGTACATTTTTTAAATTTAAAATGTAGCTAATGTACCGTAGCATAATACCAAAATAAATTATTTCGTCTAGGTGCCTATTCAGGCAGCTTATTTATACGACGCCGTTATGATATACGCCCGAGCATTAACGGAAGTATTTGAAAATAATGAAGATCCCAGAAATGGAACGGCGATACTTAAGCGAATTGTCAATCGATCTTATCATTCAGTTCAAGGAACAGACGTAAGTCATCTTAATTTTTTTCTTTTATATATTTTTTTATTATTCTACAAAATAGTCGGTTTAGGCATAGCCGGACTAGTAATATAGTGCAAATGTAGACAATTCCGGTTGAGTGGGGGACTTTTTAATTATTTTAAAAGTTTTCAAAAAGTTTTATTACATAGTAGGTATTATGATAGTTTAGAGTCAGAAAAATTATATTTAGAATTATACATAGATAAAATAAACGGAAAGCGTTACCTATTACCGTTATATTACGGCCGCTATATAAATGATACCGCTTTCTAGAAAACCAAGGTTTAAATTATTAGAAATAGTTGAGAATAAATTGTAATCTACCTTCTAATCTATAATTACTCACCAAAATATTTGGACGCTCCTATGCTAACAATGTAAATTGCACATTTTGAATACATCTTTCGTCATATAAAAATCACTTTTCCAGTAGTAGTACTACTTATTAGACATTTTTTGTTAAAAATTTCATTTCCTTCATTTTTGCTTCTGAGTTACAATGACTTAAAACCGACTCTATAAAATTCAAAAAATATTGTCATCTGTACCTACTTACGTCAGAAATAGTACAACGAAATAGAAAAATTACGTAGCAGGTAATTTGACCCCAGGTGATTTTCATTTCATTTCTACATTTTTGTTCAAAAACATTTTTATATTTTGAAAATATTTATTCTGAAATACAGATGACAATATTATGTTTTATATTTTACAGAGTCTGTTTTAAGTCACTGTAACTTGGGAACGGTACAACAAAATAGAAAATAGTATATTACATTACTAGTGGAGAAACCGAAAGATTCGCTCACGCATTTGCGAGTTTTGCACGCGAGCCGTTAGGCGAGTGTGCGGACGCAAATAAGTGAACGAAATGGTTTCTCCACGAATGATGTATAGCGTTTTGTTTAATCCTGCACTTATAAATACAAAAATGTATGAAAATACAATTTATTAAAATTCGTGTCATCAATAATTAAATTTGAGGTTTTGAAATTGCAATAACTCTAAAACGGCGCTAGATATCAAAAAATTGAGCAAAAAATGTACCCCCCTTTGCTTGTACTCAACCAAAGTCGCAATTTGTCGTAGGAAGCCTTATGCGAAATTCTAGATCAACAGCGCGCATTTTGCGGGCAAAAAATAAATGAATGACTGCATTTTTCACTCACTAGTGGGTGAAAATTTTTTCGCCCACTCGTTTCTATAGAAATAATTTGAATGAGTAAAACAAAAGGTTTCTAGTTGCGTATCCAAGTAAGAAACGACGTGTTTCAATAGCATGATTGAACAAATGTATCGTATATAAAGAAAATTGAAAAAATAAAATTTTCAACGAAAAATGTCTAATAAGTAT
This sequence comes from Cantharis rufa, assembly GCA_947369205.1. Classification (NCBI taxonomy): domain Eukaryota; kingdom Metazoa; phylum Arthropoda; class Insecta; order Coleoptera; family Cantharidae; genus Cantharis; species Cantharis rufa. The sequence continues at coordinate 17,222,309 of OX376307.1, read as the reverse complement.
TGCTGTAAAAATGATTTTTATATGACAAAATACGTCTTGTCGGTGTATCTGTATATCTTATGTTCTTCCAATGTGTGTTGCACTGAATTTAATTTGTAGTCCCAAACAAGTTTCTATGGTTACTGTTTTTTGGGTGTACTACATGGATAATGAAGGAATACGGCAGCAGTTTTTTGCTCTTTATCCCTATAGTGTATTTTACGCTAGATTGCGAGTAGGTATTGTTGCTTTTATTGAAATAAAGAGTCAAAGTTAATAGAGCATCGTAACTGTTGTTCAAAATGTAATTAGTATTTATTAATGTTATCATACATTTTAGCTAATAAAGATATGTAGAATTTTGTTTAAACAATTTATTAAATAAGAACACGTTTAAAATGAACAGCAATATGTGTACGTAACGGAGTTTTAACTAAGACTGCCTAAGACATAATTTTTTGGGGTTTATATAATGTTACAAAATTAGGGGAGGAATGAATAGTACAATATTAAACAGAAATTATAATGTTACAAAATTAGGGAAAGAATGAATAGTACAATGTTAAACAGAAATGTGCAGATGTTATATTCGATAGGTGATAAAGCCGTTGATTGAATATTATATTGTATACAATAAATAAAGTTATTTTAGCAATATCACCTGGAGTAATAAATATAAATGTAGATAGATTGAATATAATAGTAATAATTTCTGGAAGTCCGTTATTCGGGAAATCCAGGTGTAGTGTGAAATAAATAAAGCTTAATAAATATGGATTCTTAAAATATAGATTCTTAACAAGCTATAATAATAGTTATGATAGTTATGTTACAATATGATCTTTAAATTCATTAGATCAAGCTAAGTTCTAACTTTCTAGCGTTGTTGTTTAAAGTAATTATTTTCCTTCGCTTTTCTCAACTTGGACGAAATAAAAACTTCGGTTTGAGAATCATCAATTAATTGTAAAAGAAGGCTTTTATCGTATAATATGCAATTTATTTAAAAATTTTCAAGATTGCTTACGGCGATGTTTATATCAACTATAAGTGCTTATTCACAATAAATTTACGTAAGACGTAAGCCGTACATAAGCGTAAGATAAGCATAAGATAAGCATAAGATAATTAAGCATAAAGCTTAATTTACACATCGAACCTTAAAAGTGTTCACAATTAACATAAGAAATATATTAAACTGCGCATGCGCTGTCAACAAAAATAAGTAAGTTAGAAGTTAGATTAAACGAGACATACCCTAGATACGGATCTGTTAGAATAACCGATAAGTACACCCTAGACCTGGATCTGCATACACACATGACCAAAGCAAAGTGTATTTAACGGATTACCAACCTAAGTTGGCAATACCAAACAGAAGGTTGGTAACTCTGGGATACAGCGATAAGGTGTAAAAAGAAGAAGGAGCAGAGTAGAACCAGAGAAGATATTCGAAGGCAATAATTTTAGAACATAATTTTAAAGATAGAATTACAAGTAGAGACTACTCGAAAAAAATTTCTCATCAGCAGGCACAGATTAACCTGCAGTGACTGTACATAGTCACCAGGCCCGTAGCCAGGATTTCATTTTGGGGGAGGGGGAGGGCACTCATAAAAACCTTTCGTAAAAGTAAGATTTTCGGCGGATCCCCTTCCGGGAATTTTTATTATTACAAACAAACAACGTGGAACACGATACAAAGTTGGAGAGTAGATGGGATAAATTTAAAGTAACAGCATTGGCGGCAGCAAAGGAGGCGTGTGGTATTAGTAAAACAAGAAGCAACAAGAAACAAATCGCATGGTGGAGTCAAGAAATTAAAGAAGAAGTAAGAAAGAAAAAACTTAAATGGAAAAGTTACTTAGCACAAAAAACCGAAACATCATACGAGGAATATAAAAAACAAAGAACCAAAGACGAAATCATGGGAAGAATTTGGAAAACAGATGGAAAAGAATAAAAATGAGAACCAAAAGTTATTCTACAAAATATTAAAAAACTTGAGGGGAACTAAGCAGGTTGCACTAAAACAGATTAAGGATAGTAAAGGAGAAATGATACAAGATGAAAAGGAAATAATATGCAGATGGAAAGAATATTTTGAAGGATTACTGTGCACAGAAGGCACCGAGAAAAAAGAAGAAAGTAACACCCAAGAACAACAGAAGGAAAAGTTGGCCGACGAAATTACGTTGGAAGAAACAATGATGGCAATAAGAAAAATGAAACTGGGAAAAGAAGCAGGACACGACGAAATTAAACCTGAAATGCTAAAATACATGGGAGAAAACGGACTGAAGGAACTGAACAACATTTATAATTTGGCATGGAAACAAGGGAAAATACCGAAGGATTGGGAAATCGCCATAACACTGCCGATCTTTAAAAAAGGCGACAACAGAATGTGTGAAAATTATAGAGGCATTTTGCTGCTGTGTGTGGCAGCAAAGTTATACCAGGGGATCCTGGAAGCCCGACCACGGAAAATAATAGAACCAACTTTAGAAAAAACACAAAGCGGATTTAGAAAAGGTTTTAGTATACAGGATCACATATTCACATTAAGACAGATAATAGAAAAACGGAAAAGATATGACAGATGCACATAGTATATATGTGTTTTATAGATCTAGAAAAGACATTCGATAGAGCACCAAGAGGGCAAATTTGGAAAATACTGGAAGAGATAGGTGTTGGATGGAGATTAAGACAGGCAATACAAAGCATTTACAAGAAAACAACCAACTATGTAAGAACGGGCAATATGAAATCGGAAGAATTTGATACGGTAGAGGGGTTAAGACAGGGCGGAGGGCTGAGCCCCATATTGTTTATAATACAAATGGATGATGTAATAAAAGAAACCAAGGCAAAAACCAAGAAATTAGAAATAGGATACCGAAACATGATACCAGTCGAGATAGCAGAATGTGCATATGCGGATGATCTGGTAGTGCTTGCGAATAGCAAACAAAACTTACAAGAGAACGTTGATATATGGAATCTGGCTTTAGAAGACAAAAATATGAAAATAAATATTGTAAAAACGAAGGTAATGAGAGTGGGAAAAATGGAAGGAAAAATGAAAATTAACATCGGTGAAAGACAGATAGAGCAAGTGTAGCAATTTAAGTACCTGGGCGTAACCATAGATGAAAGCGGAAGCTATGAGGACGAAATAAATAATAGAGTGAGCTCGGCAGCAAATATATATCATGTACTGAACAAAGCGATAATAAATAAAAAAGAAATTTTCAAAAAAGCAAAAATGACAGTATACAAAACCATCTACCTGCCGGACAGATGGACAGATAATAAAAGAGATGGGGAAAACATGGAACGAGGCAAAACAAATGGCACTAGATAGGAGAGAGTGGCTGAAATTTATAAACGGAAATGCCACTATATTATGAAAAGAGATATGGGACACCTCAACACCTTCGGGTATAAATGAGGTTTTTAGATTTTGATTGTTGATTGATTGATTGATTGACAAACAATTGTTTTTTTTTAACATTTCGGCGGGGGGGGGTTCGTGCCCCCAGGTGCCCCCCCCCCCCTGGCTACGGGCTTGATAGTCACCATCGCATAAAATGTATTGTCGTGTTTCAAAATACAACTTGGAATTTTCATTTGATAATTTTGAAAATTGTTATTTTGATTGTAAAATTTATTTATTGAAAATTTATTTTTTATTTTGTATTATTGTATTTGCTGGTTTTCCCGCCAACGAGTTTGTAGTGGCAGCAATGGGCGGTGAAAACCAGGCTTTTTGTCAAAATGGCCGCCCGAAGCGGTTGAGGAGAGAGTCGTCTCCTGAGATTTTTGCTATTTTTTTATATTGATAACTAGCAGAAAGCCCGTCCACGGACGGGCATCTAGACCCGATTGGTTGGAAACTAGATTGATGTGCAACTCGTCCCAGGGGGAGTACCGTCGTCGGTACTTTAATATATTTTTTGGTTGGTAAAAAAATTTGACCAATCAGATTGTTTCTTTTTTCACCAAAAAATGACACGCTGGAGGAGCCGGAGCAGCAGAGTGCTGGGGTTTTATGTATTAAGATGAGTTGATAATTTAGTGAATAAAATTAATTTATATTTCTGTAAAAAAAAAGAAATATCAATTAAAAAAAAAACAATAATATATCTATACCAGCAGTGTGGCGTCAAGCTTACACCGGCCGGCCGTCTGGGAAGCGGGTGGCCGCGGTTCAAATCCTGGTCGAGTCGAATACGCTGCTGTGATCTAAAGCCCAAGATAGATCTGTGGGGAAGGTAACGGGAAACCACTCCATTAATTAAATTTCCTAGTACGTCATCTTGGCTCAGCCAAGTTTGATCGCCAATGCCCATTGAAGGTATAGCACATTAAGAAGAAGAACAATATATCTAAAGCATAAGAAGAGCACTTCCTTATTGTATATCTAACGTAGGTCTTTAATGATGTAGTTGAGCGTCCGCCCCTTTTGTGAGTCGTGCTTCTTTGTACAAAGTACAATAGCATATGCATGATGCAACTTAATTTTTTATTAAATTAAAATAATTGGGATGGGATGGGACACTGGCGGCTTACAATCCGTTTTCATACATTCCTAAAAAGCATTATGTGCAAAACTGCAAATTTAATTTCAATACGTGGTAGTTTTAGTAACTAAGGTAAAAGGTAAGGTAGTAACTTAAAAAAAGACAGAAAAATTGAGTTTACTACAATAACATACTATTTATATTTAATTTTACAAAAAATGTAAATTGAATAAAGCTGATTAATCCATTCCTATATATTAACAACCAATCGACATTCATAAATGTGTTTTGTTTCGACCAATCACATGTCATTTTGAAGTTTTGCAAGTGAATAAACTCTAAAAATATATATATCAACATGCGATTAAATTCGATTAAACTCGATGTAGCTTTTTGTGTGTAGTAGCCTTTGGTAATAACTGTCACCATAATTAATGTTTGTCAAAATTATTTTAAACTAGCAACAACTCGAAAACGGCGCTAGATATAAAAAAACTGAGCAAAAAATTCTCCCCCCTCGCCTCGCACCCAATCCCCGTGAATTATCGGTAGGAAGGTATATGCAAAAATCCAGATCGATCGCGCGCAAAAAAAAATTGACATTGACAGGCAAAATGAGTTTTTTATTTGGATAAAATTGTTTTTGCTTGACTCAAATATGATAGCCCTAAGGTAAAAACTCTCGAATAAAGGGATCTACAAAAATTGCTCAAGCTACGCTTTCGCAATTTTTAAATCTCTTTAATTCTCGAGTTTTTTCCATGGCTATCATGTTTTCGTCCAAAAATAATTTTATCCGATAAAAAGTGAACCTCTTGTGGATTAACCCCCGAATATTCATAAAAAATAAAAATAAAAAAAAATAATAAAAATAAAAAAAATAAAATAAAAAATGTAAACAATAATTGATATTACTTTTTTTGTAAACGCCGTATTCGCTAAAAAAATTTTTAAAACTTTGTGTTATTGCTGATATCAGGACTTTCTGCCTGCTTCTCTGCACGCGATATTGTTAGTGCTCAAACCGGGACTGTCCCGGAAGCCGGAAATACCGGCACAGTTTCACCCTAGATGCAACCAATGCAGATCGGTAAAAGCTGTAGTTTTATATAGATCCCATCGTATTTGGGGATGAACACGAACCAGTTCAGTAAAGGTAAAAAATAGTTCAAAATTTTTCGAACAAGAAATATAGCTTTAGAGCAACAAAACCAGCAACAGGTGTGCAATTATCACATCTACCACAAATGGAAAGCTGTCAGTAGGGTTGAGTTATACTATCTTTATTATGAGCCTTCTCAAATTAAAAAACTAGAAGCCGCCACTGATCTTATGTCTTAACGTACATTGTGAACAAGCACTTAACTTTTATCAAATTTACATAATTTTAAGTTTTATAATTTTTTTTATACTTACATAACTTTTGATTGACAAAGACTTCATGTTCAGGTTTTGGGAAATTTCTTGTAAAAATATTTTAGTAGCGTTAAGAAATCCGAAACGGATGAAAAAATACGAAAAAAAATTTCTATATTCCTTCCTTTCATATTTCTTGTTCGATTTCTCTGATAATCGCTACATTTTATCTTAGTATTGCAAATGATGTTAAATTTTTACAAAAATATTTCAAACTTTTAAAATAAATTTCAATTAACTTGAACTTCAGGAGGTTTATACCTCGGCCAGCTTTGATTTGCTTTGTTAAATCTTGATTTATTTTATTAATTATTGAATTTTCGGTTTGCGAGTTTAATCGAAAATAATAATTTTTGCTGATAGGAGAGCAGGAAATTTATAAGTGCTTCTGCTCGAATGACTGTTTTGCTATTATATGTGGAAAAACAAAATGATGGTTGGGCTTCAAATAAAATTAATACAGCAAGAAATCCCAAAATAAAAATATTAACAAGTTTTTGTAAAAAACAAACAAATTATTGGATTATTTCGAAGCTAACTAATTTGTTTATAGAAAATTGTTCGGAACATTAAATATTTATGAAACGACGCGACGCCGACGCGACGTCTTAAGATTTAAAATAAAATTTTCTATACTATATGCATATTACATTTAAAATAATAAATAGAGGGCAAGCTTTTTGGAGAAGTTTGGTAAGAAAAAAAAATTAAATTGAAGAAGTAAAAACCGTTTGATCATTGACCCAAGAATAAGTTTTTTTGAATAGCAAACAATCAGTGCGTAACAAGGACACTATCAAAAATTCGTGCTAAACGGCAAATCCCCAATGCATGTGTAAAAATAAATTTGAAAACGAATAAAATGTAAATGTAGGAAAACGGATTTAAATTCACTTAAAGTGATGTTGACATATTATTTATGAATAAGAAGCATTCTATGGACAACACTCAATATACTCGTATAAGTCACAACTCCCACGTTTTTGGTGTTTACATTTGCATTGTTATTCGTTCATAATATTTTTGTGCTTCCATAGTTGATTTAATTTTAAATTATTCCGTTAAACAAATATTTATAGGTTTACATCGATGGAAATGGCGATGCAGAAGGGAATTTTACGGTTGTAGTTCTTTTGGACGATATCGAAATGAATGGATCTTTTCGTATGAGCATGCAGCCGGTTGGATATTTTCAGTATCAACCAAATGTTAGCAACTTGCCTTCGTCTTTACCGGTATGTTAACAAATTCGAATTTTATAAATCAAAATTCGAGATCTCGTTGTTTTTCACTCGCAATTGAAAAAACCCATTAAATCGAATAATCGCAAAAATTTTAAATAAAGTGCTATAATGGATAGAGAGCTTTCTAGTTATTTGAATAACAAGGCCTTTTGATTTACCTAACTAACGAAAAATAGTAACACGTAATAAAACATTTAGTTCGTAACTTCGACCATTTTAACGAAGTCTTTATATATTGTACATCGTAAAATGTTTTCAGATTTCGTTTTAATAATATTATAAAACGCCTACTCAGATCAAGCTTTTTCTTTGTGTTTTTAACATTTTATATTTATGTTATAATATCGAAACAAAATCGATTGGCAATGAACTAAAAAAATATGTAATTAATAGCCACCGACCGGTCTAAGTAGTATTTTGAAACTAACGAGCTGTTGGTAGCTAGCTGATATCTGTATATGGGAGCTAAATTAAATTAGTAGCTACATTTTTTAGAAATAATAATCCTAATGATAATATGAAGGCAAACGCTTATCTTGTAAGATAATTTTCAGTTTGTTGTCCTTATAATGTTGGTTTTAAAGTAATTTTCATAATTAAATTAATCGTTTCCTCAAAAACTAATTTATTAATACTTTCACTTTAGGTAAAGTTAATTAAAATTTTACTCTGAATCCGAACCTGTAAATGACAAAGCGTTTGTATTTTACCAGGTTATTAATAGTTCATTTTTATAATATTCCTTTATTAAAATTTTGCTAATGGCATACCAAATTCAATTTAGTTTACATATTAAATTTAGTAGCCGGTATAATAGTTGTAACAAGGCATAACGCCGAAAACAAAAATCTTTATTTTTAAACTGACACACTGTCGTTTTCGTAACAAAGTTGCCGAAGTTTTTTTCTCAGCGGTACTATATGTTTTTTGGTGTTCTGAATCAGAAATTCAAGTTTGCTGCCTTGTAGCAAATCGGCTTCACAACGAAAAACGCAAAAAACCTTGAAAGTTTTGGACTTTATGCAGTTTTTTGGTAATATCTCGAAAACTATGCGTTTTTAGAAGATAACTATTTTATACAAAATTAAAGAAAACAAAATTTCCTATAAAATATTCTACTCAAGTTTGATTTTATGACAAGCGGTTTCGGCGCTAGAGCGCGCTGAAAAAAAGAGATTTTTTGGGCCTACTGCGAAAATTTAAAAAACGCCCACTCCCACTCACAACTAGATAAATATACATCTTATCAACAAAAACCGTTATACCACGTGAAAGTACATTAAATTTTCTACAAGATACGTCTATAACATTAATTTTCTCTTAGAAGAGTAGGGAGCAAAGCGAAAACGATAAAAAATACCTTCAGCGTCCTACAGCCAAAACTATCTGTCTATCTCTCATCAGCGCTATTATACTTTTGATGTGTTACCTTTAAACAACGTTTTTTTGAATGAATTGATCGCAAAGCAAATTTGACAAAAACATTAAAAAATTATAATTTCAATATACTAGATGCACTTCGACTCGGCTCACGGCCTGAGAATTCTTTCAGTTGTTTGAATTTTGTCCGAATGAATTCGGACATAAGAGAATAATACGGCGTCACATTTTGGGAAAGCAAATTTAATATTTTTTTACGTGGTATAAGGGTTTTCGTTGATAACCCGTATATTTTTCAAGTTGTAGGGGTGGGAGTCGCCGTTTTTTGAAATTTTCGTGGTAGGATCAAAATATACCTGTTTTTCAGCGCGCCCTAGCGCCAAAACCGCTCGTTAGAAAATTAAAGTCAACTAATGTATTTTGTAGAAAATTTTATTTACTTTAATTTTATTTAGTATAATTATCTTCTAAAAACGCATAGTTTTCGAAATATTAGAAAAAAACTGAAAAAAGTGCAAATATTTTAAGGTTTTTTGTGTTTTTTGTTGTGAAGCCGACCTGCTATAAGGCAGCAAAGTTGAAATTCGCATTTAGCACCCCAAAAAACATATTATAGAACCGCTGAGAAAAAACTTCGGCAATTTTGTTATGGAAAAACTACCATTTGACTGGACAAAAAAATCAATGAAATTTTAATCAATAAACTAAAATTCATCAGTATTTTGAAAATTTCGTATTATTAACAAAACAAATTCATAATGTTTATGAATTGGTCTTTGTATTTATGAATTTGTTCATTGTTTTAACGAAACAATTTTTGTTTTTCGGGCATTCTTGTTTTGGTGTTTTTTAGTAACCTTATAATGCAATAATTATTAGATCACTTGTTTATATCTGCGTAAATTTTTAACGGTTTCTCGGCGGTAAATGCTACTTAGAGATCAGAGTTCACTCATTTTATAAAACTGGTATTGTAACGATAAAAATGTTGTAGGAGTTTAAATATTTAAATTTATCGAGGCCAATTCAATGGATTGGAGGAAAGCTGCCTTTATCTGAACCCGTTTGTGGATTTAACGGATTAAAATGCATTTATAAAACCGATTGGAGGTTAATAGCGATGATATCGTTTGCATCGGTCGTGGTTCTTGTTGCAATTTTATTTGCCGTTAAGTAAGTATACACCTTTTTTTTTAAATTCTCAACTTTTTGTAATATCCAAATTCTTATTAACAGGCATTATCGGTACGAACAAAAGTTGGCCTGTCTCCTATGGAAAATCGATATGAAAGACGTTATTATTATTCCAACCGAAACGGCGGAATCTGCCACTAGAAATAAGGCCATGGCAAGTAGAATAAAGATTTGATTTTTTCATCGAAGCTGATTATTGTGCCCCTGGCGTATTCATGCGTTGAATCGCCGAGCATCAAACTTGAAATTTAAAATTTACGAGAGACAATTTTTTGTTGCAGATACAAGTATGTAGGCACAGCGTTTTTCAAGCGCCCACCAGCAGTCTAAACGAGATTGCCGAATCTACTCCCAAAAGAGCTTACACCACGATTGGTTTGTATAAAGGAAACATTGTGGCAATCAAACGCGTACACAAGAAATACGTCGATCTTACCAGATCAATAAGGAAGGAATTAAAACAGGTTAATAAGCAATAACAAGCTACTTAGAAAGCTTTTTTGAAATTTTAATTTATTTTAAATAAAAGATAAACTACTTAAATTTGGGAAGGCAATAAAAAATTATGTAACAAATAAATTTAACAGATTCGAGAAGTCAGACACGAAAATCTGATACCATTCATTGGAGCCAGCGTCGATCACGGAAATGTTGCCATCTTAACAGCTTACTGTGCAAGGGGAAGTCTCGAAGACGTTTTGGCAAACGAAGACTTGCATTTAGACAATATGTTTGTATCGTCCTTAGTAACCGACATTTTAAAAGTAAGCTTTATAACAATAACAAGCCAAATATTTGATCTTCTCATTTTAAGGGCATGATATATTTACATGACAGTGAAATTATATCTCATGGAAATTTATGCTCGACTAACTGTCTTATAGACAATCGCTGGGTGTTGCAAATAACCGATTTTGGCCTCCACGAGTTTAGAGGTAATTTTTTAATTGAAAAAATATAGTTTAAAACAAAATATTGTAGCGGGTCAAGACTCTTCGAACTTCAAAGAGAAAGAACTAAAATCATGTTTGTGGAGAGCGCCCGAACTGCTACGAGATCCTTGTCCTCCAGTGAGGGGAACTCAAAAAGGAGATGTGTATTCTTTTTCGATAATTTTGTACGAAATTTTGGGACGATGTGGACCTTGGGGAGAAACCAATCTTTCACACGCTGGTGAGGCATTTGTGTATGTGTTTAACTGTTTATTTCGAGTGTTTGTAAATACTAAACTCGAACGGTTATTTTAGAAATTGTCGAAAAACTAAAAAAAGAAAATCAATTACAACCCTTTAGACCACCTTTAGAAGCGCTAGAAGCCGATAGTTATATCATTCGATGCATGAAAGCTTGTTGGGACGAAGATCCCGATCAAAGGCCCGACATACGTTTCGTACGATTACGTTTGAAGGAAATGCAAGTGAGTTTGAGCGGTTTATTCAAATATGCGAAATACTTTCAATTTTTTTAGGCCGGATTAAAACCCAACATTTTCGACAATATGCTAGCCATTATGGAAAAGTACGCTTATAATTTGGAAGGTATTGTTCAAGAAAGGACGAATCAGTTAACGGAAGAGAAGAAGAAAACCGACGCTTTACTGCACAGGATGCTACCCAAGTAAATACCAAAAGTTAAATAATAATTAATATATTTTCGGCAATTCGTAGTTTGCCACGGTATATTCTTGTTGTTTGTTATCAATATTTTGTTTTTCTATTCAAAATGCTCCGTATTAAAAGTGTCATGGTGAATTTTTTATTGATTTAATTAATGTTGGGTTTCCAGCCCTTTTGTTGATTTGTTAGCTTATTTCATTTGACAATTTATGATGTTTTCATTTTAGATCGGTTGCGGAATCGCTGAAAAAGAGCCAACCAGTTGAAGCGGAAACATTCGACTGCGTCACGATTTATTTCAGCGATATTGTTGGCTTTACGGAATTGTCTGCTTTAAGCACACCTTTGCAAGTCATAGATTTGTTAAATGATCTCTACACGTGCTTCGATTCCATTATTTCTCATTATGACGTTTATAAGGTAAGAATTTGAAATATCGGCTAGAAAAATTTTAATTAAAATGTAGATCGAAACAATTGGGGATGCGTATATGGTCGTGAGCGGATTACCAATTAGAAACGGTGACCGCCATGCAGGAGAAATCGCTTCGATGGCATTACATTTGTTGAGTAAAATAAAAAAGTTTCAAGTAAAACATCGACCTGGAGAAGTTCTAAAACTTAGAATTGGCATTCATTCAGGTGAGATTATATAACTTTTATAATTAAAATTAGCGAGTTTCCCTTCAAGTTATTAAGCGAAATATATTAAAACTTACTTTCAATATTAACTTTGCTGATGTGTTGACGTCGTCAAGTTGAAAAAGTTAGATTTTTTACGACCTTTATGATTTATTGTTCTGAGTTACAAACAATGTAAGAATATTTTTTATCAGGAAAATGCGTAGCCGGAGTAGTTGGCTTGAAAATGCCGCGATATTGTCTCTTCGGGGATACAGTAAATACTGCTTCGAGGATGGAAAGCTCTGGGGCAGCGTTTAAAATTCATATATCTCACGACACACATACTTTGTTACAAAAATTGAGTGGCTACTTATGTGAAGAACGTGGATTGATACCTATCAAGGTATGGTAGAGTTTACTTTAGCATTCTCACCTCCTCAAACTGATCGATATTAGATCATTAGATAGATATTTAAAAATTATCTCTACAGTATAATAAATTTTGGTTACTGTCACGTAATCGTTCCCACAAATTAAATTTTTTCCTAAAAACTAGTTTATCTAAATTCAATAAAAAGTATTAGATTATATTTGAACACACGTACCGGTAACAGAATACCTGTGTATAATACGTAGAAATCGTGGCTTGATCCCTTTCTAAAATGCACGTAAATTTTTAATTTTAGATAATCCGCAATAATTATTTTTTAAATGCTTAGAAAATTGTCCTCTTCCCTATTGCATATAGGAAAAAGTTCACTTCGTGGGAACGATTACGTGACAGATCCCTAAATTTCAATTTACAGTTTTCAGTTTTCTCGTGACATCCTGTAAGAATCCAGTTTGAAAAGGTGCAGGTTTATACATTATTTTATTATAGTGTCGGGTAGCACCCGTAACAGAAAAATTTGTTTATTAATAAAAAGTTTATTAATTTTAGGGAAAAGGAGAAATGAGAACGTATTGGTTGGTTGGAGAAAATCCATCTCAACGATTGGCTAGAATTCGAGAAGAAATGTTAGGGTCGACATTGTTCAGCAGTTTTAGTTCCGAAAGTAAGTACCGTTTAAAATTTCTCCAATTAGTCCGAAGTAATTTTATATTAGGACTTAGTGAAACGCCAGATTTATTGAGAAGACCCGGAGCACAATATTTAAACGAAGAGTTTAGGTCTTCCCTACCTAGTACGTCCGTGTGTCCTCTCACTCAATTGCATTTACGAGCCAGGCGAGCTTGCTCGACACATCACAGTCAAGTAAGCAGTTAGTTGATGTGTGCAATCATGTTTGCTTGATGAACGGTGATCTTTCAGGATAACTTTTCACAAGTTTGTCTGCCGTTATGTGCCAGTTTACTAAAACAACAAAATGTCTATGGTACAGCTTCTACATCGAATCAACAACGGGGTCCAAAATCTGAGCCAACGATAACTTTTACTCACTTGGATCAAGGCTTTATTTAAGAAAAAATATTTTTGATATGCTAGAAAATTTATTGGCAAGTTCACAATAATTGATATTTTTTTATTTAAACTTTGGAGGGCGAAATATTTTTCCTTAAGGTAAATTTTCGAAAGTTTTTGCCAAACTTAATTGTACTTAAATTAACATTTATTTTTCTATGCAACACATTTTTATAGAGAGGCTATTAAGTCAATGCATACTTTTCTAAATTTATAAAAAAAATCTCCAAGAATTGTGTGAATTAATTGTGTACTTACATAATGGACGTAATAATGTAAACATATTGATAAATAAATGTTCGTCTTCGTTTGATTTACATCATAAAATATGATAATATACAATTACCATCACATATCGTTCAAAAATGTAAATCGTATTTTATTTATACTATCGATATACAATTGTTATATAAAAAAATATAATAAAATGTTTGATGTTCGTACAGCTTTCTGTTCTGTTACCCAATCAGCAGCATTTCCAATAACAGCAATTAAGATTATCGTTTGCAATTAATTAATTTTTGCTAACAAACAAAATTTTAAAAGTCTCCCCGACTTAAAATATAAATAATAAAAAAAATCATTAAAAAAAATTATTCCGCTAATTAGATCTCTTTATATTCTAAATCTCAATTCCCGCTTTAGTTCATACAATACAAATACTACTACACATTTCGCAGTTGTAACTCACAATCAGAAGGTCAACTGCTATTCAGAAAACGTCAACTGTAATTCAGATTTTCCAATTGATATACAGAAATCGCCAATTGTAATTCAGATTAGTCAATTGATATTCATGAATCGTGATATTCAGGAATCTTTCTGAATGATATTCAGAAAGGTGCATTTTAAACCAAGAAAGAATAAACCGAGAAGAATTATCAACCAAATTATTATTATTAACGTAGAAAAAATTCGAAAAGTTTTTTTTTTTTTAATAAATTTAAAACAGGAAGGCGATTTTTGGAAACCGCAGTTACCAACATAACAACGGTCTCCAGGGAGTTACCAACATAACAACGGTCTCCAGGGAGACCTAGTAATTAGTAATATTGAGATCTCTACGCGACCGGTCGCATAAGTGGATTACCAAAAAAAATAAAGCCGAGTCGAGATAATTTCTTTAGAATTTCTGAAAAGCATATCGCGTGTGCCACCGACGATCGATTGCCATTCGATATCGAGCTAACCGCTGCTAGAGTTAACCGGAAGTTAACCGGAATAAAATAATAAATTTTTATCTAATAATCAAATTTCATATTTTTATTATTGTGTACTTAGCGATTATAGTCTTAAGTACGCGTGCCATACGGGACGGGACGGGACTGGTCGAAATATCGACCACCGATAAAACGCAAAATAATTGTTGTTTTTCTACGTAATTTGATACACTGAACAGCCTCAGATTTACGGGGAGCAAGTCCCGACTGGACTCGTACCCTGGGCGGCAATACAAAGAAACGTAAAAAATTATATGTTTGAAGTTACCATTTGTTGGAAAAGCTACATTTTTGCTAGAATTTGTGTAAAAGCTAAATAATCGCAAAATATAAGCTAATAATCTAAAAATCGTGGGTAAACCAATTTTGAAGCCAAAAAAGCAAGTTCAATAAATTTCTAAATATGAATATAATTATATTTAAATAAAATTCTTAAATGCGATTTTCAAGGTCAAAGGTCAAGGCCAAGGCCCCCCAAGAACTTTTTTTAACTTTTTTAAAATTCAAGCATGAAATCACATAGGTAAAAAAACATAAATCGGCAAACTTCAATTTTAACATATTGGATTTTCCGTTGCGTACGGGACTGGTCATATCGACCAGTCGTTTGGTGCCCAATTCTATGTGGGCACTTAAAAGGTTAATAATAATGAAGAATATTTTAATTTATTAATTTCCATAGCTTCCAAAAATTCTAGTATTCCCCCTCTCTGAAATTTCACCTTTACTTTTTTTTTCAATTTTTATTATTTGTAAGAATTTTGGGTTGAAAATTAATAAATTTCTGAATTAGTAATGAGTACTAAAGAATCATAATCTGCAACTTTGAATGCCTCCGCCATATAAACTAATAAAATAAATAGAAAAAATTTAATTTCCTGCAACATTTCTATTAATAATTTTTATCCTGTTTAGATTATCCTGTAATCTCATTTTTGATTTTTTGAAAATAACTAAGCGGATGGATTAGCTAAGAACTTTCTGAACTTTCCGGTGAGCATGTAATAAAAAGCTCTACAGGCCTCGTGGGCCTAGAGCTGAGTTGTATTTAGGAATTTAATACCTCAAAGATGTTGCCAGCATCTTGTGAGAGAGACACGGTCGAAATAACCAGGTCGGTGATCGAACCCACGACTGCGACGTAGTAATCCAGCATTCTAACTGCTATTAACTGCACGACCGCGCATGTAATAACTGAAAGAAATAAAACTTATTAGTCCATAAAAATAGAACATTCCGTAGGTTTATCTAAAAATGAAGTTAAAAAGAAGAAAAATTACAAAGTTGTGTGAAAGCAATATACATTTTTACCTTTAAACCAACAATGGTGTTTTCCCACTCAGGGTTAAACCATCTCGTTGGAGAAGCACCCAAACTTATAGATATGACAGATGACCAATAGAAATGGGATACCCAAGGCATACGCAATACATTGAAGAAAACGTTTCCAGTCCTCTTCTTTCACTCGTTGGGGAAAACCACGGGAACCACTGTGAAGTTTAGGTATATATTATAAACAAATGTAATTATCGAAGATTAGCTAAGAAAACCATAAAAACAATAAATAATAATAATAACAATGGTTTTCTTAGCTAATCTTCGATAATTACATTTGTTTAAAACTATATAGCTAATAATTTTAATAATGGTATATATTATAGTAAAAATGCTTTACTTTTTATTTTTTGCCAAACCTGAAAGTCCACCAAATGTCCACCAACAAGTAGAAACTTTCTGACAATAAAAATTCAGTCTCTAAGTCTTCAACCACCTTAACTTATGCAACCAGCATTACACTTGGAAAATTATTTCTTGGGTATACAGAAAAATAACACTTTCACGCTTTAAAAGGGAGCCGGCCGTCTCGCCGTTTCAGATGATAACTTAAGTTTTGGAAAAAATGGGGTAGATACCCTGTAGTCTCTCTACTGTCAAGATTATCTTTGTTTCAAGTCTAGGTAACTGTCATTAAAAAAATTTGTGTACAAATAAAGTACGAGTTTAAACTTGTAGATCTTAGACCCCCCCCCTTTTTCTTAAGCAGTTATTATTTTTTCTTTTGAGCCGAACTTCACAATAGTTATTTAGGGGCAATAAAGTAAAATAAATGCTTTTACAAATTTGTGAAAAAAAAAAAACGAATAACGTTTTTTGATATTTGAAGGAAATAGTATATTATTTGGTTGTAAAGACTGTCATAGCCATAGCGTCAAGATTATATTCCGAGGTGCGAAGCAGCGAGGAATATAAGGCGCGTAGACGCTAATCGTCTTCACAACCGTGGTTTATATACGATTTGTTCCACTACTGGATTTATTACCATTTTTTAAAATTTTTGTTAAAAAAATTTTCAAATTTAAAATATTTATTTAAAATGACACTTTTGTTTTGTTTAGCACATTATATCCTTCGGCGCTACGCACCTCCGGATATAAAAGTGCTCGGTATATAATGGCTTACTTCTCAACCTGAGTATATAATATACTATTTTATATTACTCAATTAAAGTGAATTACAGAAATAAGCAAAATATGAATTAAAATTCGTATTTGACTATCTTGATTTATAGTAGAATCAAAACATAGCTGAAATTTTAATAAGATAATGAATTAATGTTAACTAGAAAACATTATCAGTCAATTGATAGAAATTTATTAATATTATATTTGAATTTATGTACTTAAGTTACGCAATATGATCCTTCTACGGGTCGAATCCAAACGGAAGTATTTTTAGTTTAACAAATTTCGTTATTTATTTTTTTGAATTTTTGACTCATTTATCTAACATTTTATTTAAAAAATCTCATATTGTAATTTTACCGAAGAAATAAATCCAATAAATATAAATATTAAATAATAACTGTTCTTATATTATTATAATTTTCGAAAAAACTTATAATTTGGAAAATCTGTTTGATTATTATATGAGCTAAGATAAATAAACGAAATTAATATAACGTAGGTACATAATAACGTAATAAAGGTACAAAATATAAACATATAAAACAAAATAAACAGGTTATAGCGACAATATTGTGTTCTATAATAAGTTTATTTCAATATGAAAGTAAAACTTTGCGCAACATATTATATACACAAAAACAGGATACGCAAATGAAATATCCAACGTACATAAGATAAACAAAACAAAGCAAATATAGTTAATAATTTGGTTAATGTATAATAATCGAGTCGAAATATGTCTTCATGTGAAAACATCAACAATTTTTTTTTATTTTAACAATAATTATCAATTTTTATTTATCCTCAGTTTATCTGAGAATCAGAAAGGATTAGTTCCATGTAATTAATCTTTACAATCTGTCTTTGTTCCTCTTTGTACAAACATCGGAATCTTCATTAATGATACTAAATGGAAAAACAGCTTTTTTCAAAAAATTATATAACTTAAATGCATTAGAGCTGCTTACAATTTGGTTGGTCGATTTATAAAAGCTTACGAAGGAAAACGAATTTCGCTGATATAAAACAAACCTATCAGAATTGATGAGATGATATGCAAAATGCAAACTCATCTTGTAATAATTATCTACAAAAGAAAATGAACTCATTGCAGGTAACCTTGAAAATATCTAATTGAAATGAATAAATTACATTTTAACGGAATTTTTGCTAAATATTATAATTTATTAACTCAAGTGGACACTTATAATCGTAAAATTGCCAAACTTGAAAGAAAAATGGGCTTATGTTTTAATGGCCTATATCAATTTGATAAAGAACTCAGATCGATTAAAAATACCTATATAATTCAGCTTTCAAAGTCGAGGCCCAGTGCGTGGTCAAAAACTCATAAAATGATCATTTTAGTAATTCTCGTCGGTACTTTTATTCTTTTTTGTTACTACGTGATCATTAAACCTTTCAGTTACTGGAAAAATCGCGGAATACAATGTGAGAGACCACAATTTATAATAGGAAACTGGGGACCTGTACTTTCTTATAAATGTTCTCAACCGGAATTTTTAAAACATTTCTACGACAAATATCCCGATCACAGGTAAACACATTTAGTTTGTTAATTAATCTTTTTCTACATCACATCAATATTTTTCAGGTGTATTCCGCTGTACCAATTTTTGACACCAGCTTTAATAATAAAAGATTTAGAACTAATAAAACAAATCACGGTTAAAGATTTCGAGTCGATTCCAGAACATATAGTTTATGTATCGAAAAAAGATGATCCACTTTGGGCAAAAAATTTGTTTGCAATGCCTGGTTCGACGATTACAACTCTTTGTAAACATTTTAACAGAATATTATTTTAGGTGGACAAGAATGGAGAGATGTTCGATCAACTTTAAGTCCGGCGTTTACAAAAAATAAATTAAAAATTATGTTTAATCTGGTGGTCGACTGCGCCAAAAATTTAACTAAAAATCTAGACCAAGACGCCTTAACAATTTTCGAAGCAAAAGATACGTTTTCGAAAGCTACCAATGATATAATAGCAACAACGGCATTTGGCGTGGAATGCGATACAATGAAAAACCAAGATAATGATTTATTTACAATGGGAAAACAATTACTTCATTTTGATGGATTTTTTCAGAACTTCAAGTTTCTTATTTTTTTCATAAGTCCCGTTCTAGCAAAGGTATGTTAATCACGTAAATATAAAAAAAATGATTTAAAAAATTGTTATTCAAGTTATTGAAAATCCGTATGGTAAGAGAGAAGCCCGGTCGCTTTTTTAGAAAGATTGTGAAAGAAACCATGACATTTAGGGAACAAAACAAAATTATACGACCGGATATGGTGCATTTAATGATGGAAGCCAAGAAAGGAAAATTAAAAAATGATGAGCTGGTTACGTCTGAAGAAGAATCGGAGGTAGCTTCTAAAACCTCAAAAGCTATCTTAACTGATGATGTGATAACAGCTCAAGCAATGGTTTTCTACTTTGGTGGATATGATACAGTATCGACGGCTTTGGGTTTCACGGTTTACGAATTGGCGTTAAATCCAGATATTCAAGACAAATTGTTTAATGAAATTTCGCAAACTTCGAAAAACTGCAACGGTAAGATCACGTATGAAGAGTTGTTGGAAATGAAATATTTAGATATGGTAATTTCAGGTAATGCTAAATAATTTATTTTTAAAAATATCTATTGTTTAACACTTATATTGTAGAATCTCTCCGAAAATGGAATCCCTTTGGTTCGTTAGGGCGGAAAGCAATCAAATCGTTAAGTTTACCCATGGAAAATGGGAAAGTGTTAAGTATCGACCAGAATGTGATTTGTTACATTCCAGTCTATGCACTCCATCGAGATCCAAAATATTGGCCCGATCCTGAAAAATTTGATCCCGAAAGATTTAATGATAACAACAAATCAAAAATTAAACCGTTTACGTATTTACCGTTTGGTGCAGGACCCAGAAACTGCATTGGTAAGAAAATTAACATTTTTTTAAATTAATTAATTCGCCAAATATTTTCAGCTAGTCGTTTTGCATTGTTGGCCATAAGAACTTTACTGTTTCATTTGTTACACAAATTTGAAATAGTACCTGTAGATAAAACCGCAATACCACTGAAATTAGGTATAAGTTTTCCAGATGCGATCTCTGCCGATGAATATTGGTTAGGCATCAAACCAAGAAAATCTTTGTAAAAAGAAACCAGTAATTAAAAATATTGTTGTTGTTAAATAGATACATAAATAAAATTTTTAATATAAAGTATTCATGTGTTGAAATTTAAAAATTAAGGGGGTATTACAGTCGAGAAACTTGTTCTTTAAGTAATATTTAAGAATTAATTTTGGGATAACTATCAAACCTACTTACTGTGCCTGGGTTTTTAACAAATTTTTATGAAATATTTTATTGAAAACTATACAAGTTATACGCTGTTATGAAGGTCGTGGGGTGAGATGCTCGGCCAATCGGACGCATAGGTTGTGACGGTTCTAGTTTCTGAAATAGAAGAACAACATTTTTTTAAATCTATATGAATGTATTGCGATGTCCACCGCGGTCAAGGAAGAAAGTTCTTGGTGAGAGGGATTTCCATGATTCTACAATTCTTCATAATATACTGGAAATCGAGTAACAAATTACCATCGTTAACTTAACTTTAATCTTTGTATAAATAATTTAAGTTGCCATGTTCCTAAATTTAAGTTTTTAATGACTAACAAATTTTTCTGGGTTTTTAAATATTTTAAAACAAACAAATAAACTAGATCAAGAAAGATAAAAGTTTTGGAAAATTATTATGAAAAACTTTAATGTAATAAGCGTGCCAAAATTAAACATCTCCAAGGGGATGAAGAGAATAATAACGGCCAGGAAGGCCAGTCGAGAAAATACACAGAGCGAAACGGTTGACGAAAAATTCGTTAAAAATATAAATTAAAGAAATAGTGCAAGCAGATTAGGCAAGTGCGAATTGCCCCCTAATAAGACAGCCATTCTTAAATAAAAGGACCCAAGAGTTAACAAGGAGTTTTTATGAAATCATAAAGTTGTGTTTGTGTGGATATCATCCAGGAAGTTTCGAGCGAGTTTTGACGAGAAGCCCAAACCGAGTACGAACAAACAACAATTAAGGTCGTACAAATATTTTAAAGTTTTATTAACCCGGACTCACCCAATTTACTTATTATTAGTTGTGTTTTTGTTTACTTGTTGTGTGTTATTCCTAGAATTAAGTACACGCACGACCACGAACATTACACGACACGTTAATTTTGTTAATTTGTTTAAGTTGCTTTCGTTCAATTTTTATTTTTGTTATTAAAAATTTGTGTTCCCATAAACATTCTCTTTGATTTTGTCTAACGACGAGGAAGGACTAATTTATTAGGGGAGGACATAGCAGTATATATCGTCTGAAATAAAACTAAGTAAGTACGAAATTTTGTATCGGAATCGCAACTGTTTGAAAGTTAAGCTTTAATTTTTCCGGAAAATTGTCAACTAAAACATGAAAGCAGGGCTAAAATATTTAAGCTATCGCTATCATTATAGTTCAGACTATAAATGAAGGTTCTCTCAAAATGTGTGCAAAACCAGAAGTCAATCGGCCCAATAGTTTTTGAAAAAACGTGCGCCCGATTGGACGAGCGTCTCACACCACGACCTGCATAACAGCGCATAACTTGTATAGTTTTCAGTAAAGTATTTCATAAAAATTTGTGTTGTTAGTTGAAACATGTCTTATTATGCGTTAAAAACCCAGGCACTGTAAGTAGGTTTGATAGTTATCCCAAAATTAATTCTTAAATATTCAGTGGTGGAAAAAATTCTCGTCCCAAGCGATAATGTAGAGAAAAATAATCACGGGATTATGGAACGCAAATAAAAATAAATTAGCTGTTGGTCAACGTTTCTGTATTTAATTAAACCATCCTCAATACTAGAATGAAGGGAGATATGAGTATCACAAATAGAAAAAGCAAGGGTTTTTACACTTGCCTCACAGCAAAAGATGGGGGGTGTTTTAAGTGTTAACAATACTTTCGGAGGGAAGACACTATGTCTGTCAGGTGGCACATTAACCAAGTCAATTCTACGGTAGCGAAACAATCGCATTAACATGTAAATTAAAATAAAGTTTTGAATAACAGTAATCAATCTGCAAAATAATGCAGAATGTCGAAAATATAAAATTCACTCCTGACAGAAATTCAAATGTGCTAATCACAATATCCCTAGATTTTACAATATTTAACAAACTACAAGGTGAAATTAAAGTTGGTTAAATTTTCCCTTTGAATAAGAAAACGTGTCTGATATAAAAATGAAAAGAAAAAGTAAGTGCAAAACCCCGTACAACCAAACTCAAAAATTAAGTGCAATATTATAAAAATTCAAAAAGTTCTATAAAAATATACACAGTAACCAAGAACCTGCCAAACACACAAATGTGCACATACGAGTAGTTAAAAACACCTGGGAAGGTGGAAAACAATACACTGACGCGATACAAACCAAAAAGGTACTGTTCTAACTCAAGGTGGCATTTCTTCAATTTTTTCCAAGTAACATCTGAGTAGATTCTTGTACCCATTATTATTTTATTCTTCAAGTCTTGAGGATGGTTTAATTAAAAACCGAAACGTCGACCAACAGCTAATTTGTTTTTATTGGCGTTCCTTAATCCTGGAATATTCCCTAATAGGAAAGTATGACGGCGCAGGATAGGGCTATATTTGGGAAATATTTTATAATATCGTCGTATGGACTGACGGAACGTTACTTTATAAGTAAAAGGTTCTGCCACTAGGTAGCGACCAAGTTTAGGCTGTTTGTTAAATTTTTTCGAAAATGTTTTCAGAATCAGTAAATCGACAGTCAGTAATTTACAAAAATTTATTTTCGAAAAATCCGCTAGATAACCGAAAAAATTTGTTGTACCAATCTTGGAGAAACTTTATTTGTGACTTCTTACGGTATTATGTGACGTATATAAAAATTTTGGAAAAAATTCAGTGGCGTACAAAAATAAAAAATTATTTTCATTTTGGATTTTGTTAAAAAAACTTTTATAGATAGATTTAGGGTAGGGGGTGATACATATAGATATCTTTGCCAGGGCTACCGATATCTTTGTTAAGGCTACCACAATAGAAAAGAAAAATGAATATTATATCATCGTATCTCCGGACAAAATTTGGTGTGCTGGCTTTTTTTTTTGTGAAAATATATTAGGTGGCTTATTATATTAATTTTGCAAGTTTGACAACAATAACACAATAATAAATTATTTCAATAAATTCAAAAAATAATTATTATTAACAATTACTGATAATTGACATAGATTTCATCACTTTTTTAAATATTAATTTTATTAACTTTTTTAACTTTTTAAATAATAATGAATAGTATGTGTTGTATCTCCAGATAAAAATTGGTGTGCTGATGATTGGAGGTATTGCGGCAGAAGTGACGATATTTTTTTTTGTATTTTTGTGATAGTTGGTAACAAAAAATTTACAGGTTAGGAGATGGCATAAAAGTTTAAATAAACGAAATTATTCTTGCAGTTTACAATTTTCTTTATTATTATTAATTATTTTATAGACAATTAACATTATTTTGCATCAATTTTGTTAAATATCATTTAAATTTGAATCTACATATATGTATTACGATGTAGCATACAGATGGCGTTAATATTATTTTGTAAGACGATATAGGTTGGTAGTAAATCGTCAGTAGTAGTTATTATATAAGTGTAATGTAACCTAAGTTAAAAACGTGTACAAATTTTGTCACCAAATAAACGTGGTTTTATGTTGAGTTTTGTTTTCATCGCTAAAGTTAATTAATCGTGCTAGATTGATTTATTATGGGTTATGGGCCCAGCTTGCATGTGCATATCCATATAATAACAAGTTTTCGTCTTCGTTATATATTTAATTTTAATTTCAGATGTCCAGTTTCCTTTAAATATTTCACAACTCGTTTTGATTCGTTCCAATCTTCCTGTTTTGGTGCACAAACCTTTTGCGCCAATATGGAAACTGCTGCTGATATATCTGGTCTTGTATTTACTGATACGTATAACAAAGATCCAATAAGTTTCTGATAATTTTTATTACATAATAAAACTTCTGAATTCCCATTATCATTACCATATCCTGGATCAATAGGAACGCTGGATGTCTTTGCATCGCTTAATCCAAATTCTTTTGCAACTTGTTTGATGTAATTTTGTTGACTTAATTGATATATTCCACGATCATCTTTCGTAACTTTGATTCCTAAGTAAGTTCTAATATTGCCCATATTTTGAATGTCAAATCTTGTATTTAATTCTTCCACAGTTAACCGAATCATTTGTTTTTCTTTACATGCTATAACAATATCGTCTACGTAGATCAACATGTAGCACCAATTACCATTAGATTCTTTATAGTAAAGACATGGATCCACTTTACTTTGATGAAATCCAACTTCCAAAAATGTGCTATTTATGGCTTCATTCCAAGACCTCGCTGCCTGCTTAAGGCCATAAATACTCTTCTTTAATAAACAAACATAGTTTTCTTTATTTTCTTGTAGAAATCCCGGTGGCTGCTTCATGTATATGGTTTCCTTTAAATTTCCATTGAGAAACGCTGTTTTTGCATCTAAATGTTGCACAATCAAACCTTCTTTTGAAGCAATTGACAATAAAATTCTAAAAGTTGTTTGCCTGGATACTAGTGCAAATACTTGATCGTAATCTTCCCCATACTTCTGTGAATAACCTTGTGCAACCAAACGAGCCTTGAATTGTCGAGTATCACAACCAATACCCGATTTAATCTTGTAAACCCATTTACATCCTATAGCGGTTTTTCTTTCTGGTAGTTCACAGAGTGTCCATGTTTGGTTCTTCTTTAATGAACTCATCTGTTCTTCCATAGCTTTTATCCAATCCTTTTTGTGTTCACTTGAAACTGCTTCATGAAACAACGTTGGTTCGACTGCTTCTTCATTTTTCTTTATCATGTTAACTTCTTCGATGAGTCTAACTGGCGGTTTTCCTTTATTTGTTCTTTCAGATTGCCTTGTATTCCGAACTTCTTCAACCTCATCAACTTGCTGTTCAGTTTCTTTATTTGAATCTGTGTCCACAGAGTCCAGCTCATTTACCTTACTGAATGGCTTGCTTAAATATTCGACCTCGAATTCTTCTAGATTTCTTTCATTAATTAATCGAACATCTCTGCTAGTTACGACCTTACCCAATGTAGGATCGAAACATCTGTAGGCTTTTGAAAACTCATCTTATCCAACGAATATCATGCACGCTCCTATTGGGTCCAATTTCTTTCTCTTTTCAACTGGAACATGTACAAAACATTTAGTACCGAATAATCTAAAATTATTCACGTTTGGTTTTGAGTCATTCCATCCTTCGTACGGAGTGGGCATTGTTGTTCATTTAGTTGATAAACGATTTTGAATATAATTTGCTGTTGACACTGCTTCTGCCCAAAATTCATTACTTAATTTTGCGTCAAGTAACATACATCTAGCCATTTCTATTAACGATCGATTTTTTCTTTCAGCTACACCATTTTGTTGCGGTGTATATGCTGTAGTATACTGAACTTGAATACCTTCATTTTTCATGAATCCCTTCATGCTGTTTCCCATATATTCTCCTCCTCGATCTGATCGCAGTACTTTAGGTTTCTTCAAAATTTTGTCTGCACCATTGCAACATATTCCTTGAATTTCTGTTCTACTTCCGACTTATGCGCTAAAAAATAAATTACCGTGTACCTTGTAAAGTCGTCGATGAATGTTACAACGTATCGTTTTCCACCCTTGAAATTGTTTGCATTGGCCCACAAACATCTGAATGAACTAAGTCGAGTGGAGCATTGGTCTTCGTAATTGATTTCTTTGGAAATGGTAAGCGCGTTAATTTTGCTTGTAAACACACTTCATATTGAATCTTCATTTCACAATTAACGATATTAATCAAACCATCTGAATGCATTTTCCCAATTACCTCCGGATCACGATGACCAAACACACGATGCCAATAATGAATGCAATTTGAATGTTCTTTGTTGATCACGGTGAAAATACTGTTAGTTTCTCGCAAAACAAATAAATTACCATCACTTTCACCGATTGCTATTTGTTTATTGTTTCTGCTAATTTGACAAAAATCCACAGCACCCCTTTTGAGAAAGTTAACCATAAAACCGTCTTTTAATAGTTTTTTAACTGACAACACACTACCTTGAACTGTCGGCACATATAAAACTTCTTTAAGATTTATCGACGATTTCTGTTCGTTACTATTTACAACTTGCAGAACACATTCACCTTTTCCGCAAGCTTTTGCGGTTGTACCATTTGCCATATGTACATTTTCTTTATAACAATCATTGAATTTTACAAATTTTGTTTTGCTGCTTGTGATGTGACAAGTAGCACCTGAATTGATTATCCATCCCGAACTTGCTAACTTGCTGATGACATCAAAAAAAGGTATTCCGAATTATCTTGAACTTTATTTACCGAGTTGCTTTTCTTATTCTTCCACTGTAAGTATTTTCTACAATTAATTTTCAAATGTCCGGACTTTTTACAGAAAAAACATGTTCTTATATCTACACCACTGTACACTTTAGTTTTGTTAGTCACTTGCAATACCGATTCACTAAAATTATCATCCATATTATCATTTCTTCGGTTGTAAGCGTCTATTAACTTCGATTGCACTAAACTAAACGTGATGTGCTCATCTGGACGTGCTTCCAGAGCCATTACCATTGTATCGTAGCTTGAAGGTAAGCTCCGCATGAGCATTGCTGCACTCCATTTATCGGATAACTGTTCTTCTCCCATATCGGTTAACTTTTGCAATAAACTAACCATCCGATTTATCTGCATCTCCACATTTCCACCTTCATCAAACTTCATTGAACAAATTTTTTTTTTTTCGGATGCGTGCAAAGAAGTAATTTGGATCCGTAGATTGCTTAAGGACATGAATCAGAATTTAAAGGGACCAACGATAATTTATGAAGACAATCAAAGTTGTCTCAAGATCATAGAAGATGAAAAGCTGTCGAATCGTACAAAACACATTGATACAAGAGTACATTTTGTGAAAGACTATGTGGAGAAGGATATAGTTGTATGTGTGTATTGTCCGACAAACGACATGCTGGCAGATTTATTAACGAAGCCATTGGCAGCATACAGGCATCGTTTTTTACGGGACTGTATTGGACTTATTTAAATGAAGAGGAGTGTTAAATATCATTTAAAGGCTATAGCCGGGTAAGCATGGGGAAATGGCCCTTACACCGATTTGGCTCATTTTTTTTTTGGATATTCCTTTTAAAGCACCATTACATTTCCCAAAATATTAGATCCTAAATGTTGATAGTTTCTTAGAAAAAAATTATTTTCGAAATTTAGAAAAGAATTTTTTTCTCAGAAAGTATTATTGCAAATTGAATGATTTTGGAATATGTTATATAGGTACTTAAGACCCATAAGTGGTATTTTTTTTGTGGTATTAGCTCCACATCAAATAGGAAAAAAACGGGAAAAAAGTTTTCAAAAATTAAAAAAATTAAATTTTGGCCGTACAACAATCACCAAATTTTTGTCAAATATTCCTTTTATATGCCCTTATAACATATATTAATTTCAAAATTTTACGAAGGGTATAACATATTGATATTTATAAAAGTTCTTACCTAGATGCACCGGCCAGCATCGATTGTCGTAATAATCATAATAAAGAAATAGAAAATACCATTTAATTGCAATTATATAACTAATCATTTAAGTAACTAATGGTTATCACTATCGCCTTTAATGATATTCTCTGATATGTTTAAATTTTTAAATTAGTCCGTTAGGATTTCAGCAGGTTCTATTATTTTTGCACAATATCTTGCATAGCATAAATAATATCAACAACCACCAAATTTTTGTCAAATATTCCTTACATATGCTCATATACCATATATTAATTTATTTTAAAATTTTAAGAACAGTATAATAACACATTGATATTTATAAAAGTTCACAATAGCACGTTTGTGAAATTGTATTTTATTTATTAATACAAATACTGCTGTAATAATATCCTTTCTACAAAAATGGCAATATTTGCAAATTCACTAACTTCACTAAATTCACGCATATCTCGAGAAAATCATATCATTGCTTTTTACAGTATCTCCTATATACTTGTAGGACATACATAATTTGGTGATTGTTGATATTATTTATGCTATGCAAGATATTGTGCAAAAATAATAAAACCTGCTGAAATCCTAATGAACTAATTTAAAAATACAAACATATCAGTGAAAATCATTAAAGGCGATAGTGATAACCATTAGTTACTTAAATAATTAGTTATATAATTATAATTAAATGGTATTTTCTATTTCTTTATTAAATTATTATTACGACAATCGATGCTGTCCGGTGCATCTAGGTAAGAACTTTTATAAATATCAATATGTTATACCCTTCGTAAAATTTTGAAATTAATATATGTTGCAAGGGCATATAAAAGGAATATTTGACAAAAATTTGGTGATTGTTGTACGGCCAAAATTTAATTTTTTTAATTTTTGAAAACTTTTTTCCCGTTTTTTTCCTATTTGATGTGGAGCTAATACCATAAAAAAATTACCACTTATAGGTCTTAAGCACCTCTATAACATATTCCAAAATCATTCAATTTGCAATAATACTTTCTGAGAAAAAAATTCTTTTCTAAATTTCGAAAATAATTTTTTTCTAAGAAACTATCAACATTTAGGATCTAATATTTTGGAAAATTTAAAAGTGCTTTGAAAGGAATATCTAAAAAAAAAATTAGCCAAATCGGTGTAAGGGCCATTTCCCCATGCTTACCCGGCTATAGCCTTTGAATTTATATGTATTACGATTTTTTATTATTTTGTATTACGATGTATTATTTTGTAAGACGATATAGGTTGGTAGTAAATCGTCAGTAGTTGTTATTATATAAGTGTAATGTAACCTAAGTTAAAAACGTGTTCAAATTTTGTCACCAAATAAACGTGGTTTTATGTTGAGGTTTTTTTTCATCGCTAAAGTTAATTAATCGTGCTAGATTGATTTATTCTCCAATAAATTTATAGGTTTATAATATTATTTATAGTGACATAATTAGTTTTAATTTACACTGACGTTTAGTTACCAACCTTTTAAAAACAAAAAGTTGCGTTTCGAAATATGGTTCATTTCGATACGCGACTGGGTTTAGAAATAACTTTGTTTTAGACGCAAAATAGAAAATAGTTATTTTTATCATAAGGCTTGAAACTGAATTTTTCCGAGTACGAGTTTTTTACAGGCTGCGGCGGATTAGCCGAGGCTTGTATTTACGAGTACTCGGAAAACAGTTTCCTGCCGCATGATAAACGTAATTTTTTACGCCGACTTCTATAATTTGTTACATAAACTTTAATTATTTTTTAAAATATTTGGTATTAGGGATATTTTGTTGTTGTTGGTATAACACATTTGAATTAAAAATTTGACGTTTAAATTTAATTATTTTGTATAGTATTATAAAATTGCGACTGTGATAATATTTCATGAATACACCAGCACACATTACAGAAGCGGCAGAATGGATTATTGGTAATTTATTGCCAGAAAAATCTGCACCCCGATACTGGCACAAATACGAGTTATTTATGAAATGTAATACTTATTTAATTTTAATTCAATTTGAAGTACAAAATATAACCAAGAATGCCAACATCTTATAAAATAATCACTGCTTTCTTTCAAACGCTAGGCGAGAAAACCAGCTTTTCACGCCGCATTTGAAATATTCAATTGAACACTTGCCTGATAGAGGCGTAATAGTATATTACTGGCCAAGCATAGAAAATGATCCGTTACTGGGCGCGCAGCTATATTAAAAAGTGAGCGTAGCGAGCTTTTTAAAGCTGTAAGCCCAGTGACTTTTTGCCAAGATGCCAAGTGACTTTTCTAATATTACGTCAACTAATGTTTTAAAATTAAATATTTATATTTTAAATTTTATTTAATTTTTGGTTGGAGAAAAAGTAATATGTCTCATTTGGATTAAAAGTGTCTTTGTTTGACGTGCAATTATTGCATTCGCTCCGCCTTATATATTTATTATATTATATTATTATAGCGCTCCGCCTCGCAAATGCAAAAATTGCTTGTCAAACAAAGTTTTACTTTTAATCCGAATAAGACAATGTATCTACTACTGAATTTGTTATCTAAACTAAAATGTAATTTAAACAATTGTTGGATTTAATTTAATTTTGAAATAAGGATTACGATTAGCGAAGTTGATTATAATTATGTTAATGTTTGTACTTATACATATGTACTTCGCAATAATAAAACTATAGTTTTATATTATTTTCATCAGCATGACATGTTTCATTTGACTATGCATATATCTTCACATGCGAATTTTTAATTTATTCAATTTAAGTTACTTCAAATTTTAAAAATTACATTTTAAATTTCTCGGATTTCGTTATTTTTATTATAACAAATCATTATTATTTAATCTGATATATAACTCCATTTAAAAATCGCATCTGAAGATATGTGCATAGTCACATGAAACATGTCATGCTGATGAAAATAATATAAAACTCTAGTTTTATTAAAATTCATTGCGAAGTACAAGTACAAACATTAACATAATTAAATTAATTTTGTTTTTTTAAAATAATTTTTCATTACTTCAAATAAAAGATTGATTTTAAATTTAAAAAGAAATTAATCTAATAAACCTTTTCTTTTAGGCAACTAAAAAACCTCAAAAAAGTTCAATCAAACCCCCCCGGTTTGAAAGACCTAGTTTTGTGATTGTGTTAAAAAAATGTATTTTTGAGCTTATGAGTTTCAAACCAAAAATTTAACATTTTATCTACTTCTACTCTATTTTCTATTTTTTATTATTAAGAGTATTGGTAATACACTTAGAAATATATTGTTTTAATTCGGGAATCGGGAATAATTCCCAATACAATTCCCCTGATCGCTACCGTATACAGATTTTTTTGTTTGAATCAACTGAATTTGCTTGAATAAAACAAATTTTACTTCTAAATTATCTTTAATTACATTTTAATTAGCTAAATTACAAATAAATTACCTACACAGTAAAGTAAATAAATCATCTAAATGTATTTGCCAATTCAACGAAACCATTTAAAACATTCTACTAATTATTATATTATTATATAATATATATAGTTTAATCTATTTATATCAATCAGTAAATTAAAGTAAATAAATCATCTAAATATATTTCTCGATGCAACGAAACCATTTAAAATTAGAACTTCAAAATAACAAGTTAGATAAAACGCATAAAATGCAATAATTATATTTGAGCTTTCAGGGAAGGTTATCGCTATCATCAGAAATTAAATTTATATAATTTAGGTAATTATAAGTATAAGTACAAACTTGTTATAATTTTTTATTAACTTGTTATTTTGAATGTTGAAAGTTCTTTCCCTTTAAAATATATATTAGTAGATTCTCGGGTGTAAGGGAAGGGGATAAAATAAAACAACTGTTATCGGTCGACTAGTTTTGACCTGTATTGTCCGTACTTATAGTCACGGATTGAACCGAGAATCGAGTTCAATTCTCGAAATAACAGCTGTTGCTACGATAGGTCTAAATTCCAGTAATCTCATTGGTAAATTCTAGGATCATTTTGAGTCTCGCATTGATCCGTGACTATAAGTACGGGCATATATGAGGTCATCTTCTGGACTGTAATTAAACATAGCTGAATACAATCAAATAATTAACAAAATTAAAATAGTACCTCACGATTAGATGGTATCTGTTGTTAAAAACCGTAATTTGGCAATAACACATAAAATTACGGAGACATTCAACGATTTCGTCAATTAGCAATAACAATAGGTAATGTATAATATAGTACAAGATTAGGCTTAAAAATTGTAAAATTCACAAAATTATGACAAATTAAAATTTAGAACAAAAATCTCGTAACCATAGATTAGAAAATATTCACCTTATCACAGTATAAACAATTAGATATATTTACTAAACTGATTGTCTAAAACAACTAAATACTGTAATTGAAAGATAGAAAATATTATATAAACCATAGAATTTCAATTCATCTAATTTAGATTAGATGAAAACACAAATTTATTTTTTTCTGTGTAGTTAAACTGCGACTGTTTTGGATACAGCCATGGGCGTCTATTGGGGGAACAAATAGGGCAGCTGCACCTCCCCCTGGCTTTTGTCTTAATTTTAATTTTAATTAAATTAAATTAAATGTCGTGGAGAAAGCTACTACTGAGTTCGCGAAGGAACCCCGAAATTAAACATTTATTTTCTGCAAATAAAGAAAATTAAAATTTTTTAATGTTTAACTTTTTTTTAAATAAAAATTTTTTTAATGAGTTTTATAAAAATCTTTTTATAAAAAAAGCACAAATCTCAGCAATGACAGTGACATTATGATGATTGTAATATTAACATGCTACTAAATTAAGAAAAATTTATCTACCCAGGAACTGTAGTTGGCCTGCTATCGCAATGGATAATAAATCCATAAATATAGTATTTGTATTTGTTATTGTTTTGAATAAATTTAATAGTACATCAGAATGACTTTGCAATGAATAGTTTAACATTATTTAAGAATATTGATAAATCGTGGCTGTTTTTGATACCTCGATTTTTTAATCATAAAATTACCAAGCTTATAATATAGAATTTAGTATTGATATCCACAGTTTCAATAATTTATATAATAATTCACTTACAAAATAAAAACCCAGTACGTGACTGCAACCAAATCATAAAATGATATTTTTAGTGACCTTAATTAGCATTTTGATTTATTTTATCTACTACGCTATGGTTAAACCCTTCAATTACTGGAAAAATCGAGGAATAAATTGTGAGAAACCTCAATTTCTAATAGGAAATTGGGGACCTGTGTTAATGTGTAAATGCTGTCAGCCTGAATTTTTAAAACAATTTTACGACAAATATCCCAATCAAAGGTATAAATAGATCTTGAAAAACTATAAAATTATTTTTAATTCCAAAAATATTTTTTAGATGTATTCCTCTGTATCAGTTGTTGACACCAGCTCTAATAGTAAAAGATCCTGAATAATAAAGCAAATTACCATTAAAGATTTCGATTCTATTCCGGATCACACAGTTTACGTTTCGAAGAAAGATGATCCACTGTGGTCCAAAAGTTTGTTCGCAATGCCTGGTTTAACGTTTTTCTTTGCGTATACGTATCTGCTTATTTTAATAAATAATATTTTAGGTGGAGAAGAATGGAGAGATATTCGTGCAACTTTAAGTCCGGCTTTCACGACAAATAAATTAAAAGTCTTGTTTAATCTGATGATAGACTGTGCGCAAAGTTTAACAAACCATTTTGACAAAGACACCTTAATGATTTTCGAAGCAAAGGATACATTTTCCAGAGTTACCAACGATATAATAGCAACCACGGCTTTTGGAGTGCAATGCGACTCAATGAAATACGAAGACAATGAGTTATTTACAATGGGAAAGGAACTTCTCTACTTTGACGGATTTTTACAAAATTTAAAATTTCTTATTTTTTACATTAATCCATTTTTAGCCAAGGTAAAATATTTTGAAAATATACCAATGGAAAGTTCAACTAAAAATTAATGACTTTTAGTTTTTAAAAATTCGTTTGGTGAAGAAGAAGCCTGGAGAGTTCTTTAAAAAAATATTAATAGACACGATGACTTTCAGTGAGAAACATCAAATTGTACGACCGGATATGTTGCATTTAATGATGGAAGCTAGAAATGGAAAATTGAAAGAGGACCAACCTACGGACGTAGATTCCAAAAAATCAAAATCCATATTGACCGATGATGTCATAATTGCTCAAGCATTGGTTTTTTACTTTGGTGGATTCGAAACCCTCTCTTCGGCTTTTAGTTTTACGGTTTACGAGCTGGCATTAAATCCAGATATTCAAGACAGATTGTTTGGAGAAATTTTGCAAACCTTTAAAAATTGCAACGGTAGAATCAGCTATGAAGAGTTGTTAGAAATGAAATATTTAGATATGGTGATTTCGGGTATTACCGAAGTAATTCATTTTAGTAAATCTCAATTACTAATACACATTTTTTATTTTGCAGAATCTCTCAGGAAATGGACGCCAGGCGGTTCGATAGATCGGATACCTATAAAATCAGTAAATTTATCTCTAGAAAACGGAAAAATGTTAACTATCGATGAGAAAGTGATTTGTTATATTCCAATCTACGCTTTGCATCGAGATCCAAAATATTGGCCAGAACCTGAAAAGTTTGATCCTGAAAGATTTAATGAGAGTAATAAATCCAAAATTAAACCATTTACATATTTACCGTTTGGTGCGGGACCCAGAATGTGCATTGGTGAAAAGATATCATTTTTCTTACATTATCACTTACAATTTTTTTTTTTAGCCAGCCGTTTTGTATTCTTATCTATAAAAGTCATATTGTTTCATTTATTGTACAAATTTGAAATAGTACCAGTGGAGAAAACCGCGATTCCTTTGAAACTGGGTATAATTTTTTCAGATTCAATGTCTGCCGAAGAATATTGGTTGGGTATCAAACCAAGAAAAACAATTTAGAAATAAATACAAATAATATGCATTTCGAATTATTAACCAAAAATGAGTTGTTAAAACTACAATTTTAAATAAATCTAGAAATATTATGAAAATTTGGTGATTAGATATATTAAGAAATATTAAATTTGTTATTTATTAAAAAAGTAGTTTCTATATTAAGTAAATGATGATTGGAGCTACATATAGCCCTTATCTAATTATATAAATTATTAACTCGTGAAAATTAATACTCGTAATATAAAAACTTCAATATAACAAGCTAATTAAACTAATAAAATTATTTTTTATTCTTTCCACAATTGAACTTAAAATTTAAAATAAAATAATGATAATATCTAGATTATAAGTTAAATCGTGACTGTAATCATGAGCATTGCATTTATATATTTTAAAATGAAGTAATTTCTCATTATTACTCATTAGACAACTTATATTTGTCAAATATTTCAATTTAAGTATATTGAAACTGCATCATTTAGCTCTTGTACGAAATCGATATAACATCATAAAAAATGATCATTTTAGCAGCCCTCATCGGTTTTTTAATTCTTTTGGGTTACTATGTGATGGTTAGACCTTATAATTATTGGAAAATTCGTGAAATGCAATGTGAGAAACCTAATTTTCTAATAGGAAATTGGAGACCTATGTTATTTTCTAAATGTTGTCAGTCTGTATTTTTTAAATATTTCTACGATAAATATCCCAATAAAAGGTAAATTAATTTTATTACTTTTTTATACTCGGATAATTCTTATAATCTCATTAAAAATCGTTTTGCTTGGTTAACTATCATTTTATGTAAATTCTCTAACCTAATACAACAGGAAATTTAATAAAAACTGAATATTAAAAAGAATAAATATTTTTCAGATGTATTCCGCTATACCAGTTTCTAACGCCAGTTCTAATAGTAAAAGATCTCGAATTAATAAAGCAAATCACCGTCAAAGATTTCGATTCGATGCCAGAACATACGCTTTATACTTCGGAGCAAGATGATCCACTGTGGGCCAAGAGCTTATTTTCTCTGCCTGGTTTGGCGATTCTCTTCCTTTTGTTCATTCATATTTTATTGTGATAATAATTTTAGGCGGGCAAGAATGGAAAGATGTTCGATCGACTTTAAGCCCGGCTTTTACGAAAAATAAATTAAAAATTATGTTTAATCTCTTGGTTGCCTGTGCTCAAAATTTAACAAAAAATCTCTACGATAATCCGTTAATGACTTTCGAACCGAAAGATACATTTAAGAAAGTTGTCAACGATATAATAGCAACCACGGCGCTTGGAATAGAATGCGATTCGATCAAAAACCAAGACAACGAGATATTCAGAATGGGAAAAGAACTTCTTTACTTTCACAGTTTCATTGATAGCATAAAATATCTTCTATTGTACATAAATCCCTTTTTCTCCAAGGTACGTAAACCATTTCGAAGATTACACTTAAAAATCATTTAAAGGCACTTGTTATTATTTAAGTTACTTAAAATTCGTTTGGTGAGAGAAATACCTGGCAACTTCTTTATGAAAATTGTGACGGAAACCATGACGTTCAGAGAGCAAAACCGAATTATACGACCGGATATGTTGCATTTAATGATGGAAGCTAGGAAGGGAAAATTAAAAGACAATCAGGAAGTTACATCCAAAGAAGACGTAGCTGATTCTAAAAGCTTAAAATCTCTTTTAACCGATGAGGTCGTAACAGCCCAAGCAATAGTTTTCTATATGGCTGGATTCGAAACACTCTCGTCGGCTTTGAGTTTTACGATTTACGAATTGGCGATAAATCCAGATATTCAAAACAAACTATTCAGAGAAATTTCGCAGACATCAAAAAACTGCAAGGGTGGGATCACTTATGAAGAATTGTTGGATGTGAAATATTTAGACATGGTAGTTTCTGGTAATGCCTAGGAATTAATTTTAGATAAAATAGATTATAAACAATATATTTTGCAGAGTCACTCAGAAAATGGCCTACGGCTGGTTACTTAGATCGAAGACTAATCAGACCCGTAAATTTATCACTCGAAAAGGACAAAGTGTTAAGTATCGATCAGAATGTCATTTGCTACATTCCAGTCTATGCAATCCATCGAGATCCAGAATATTGGCCCGAGCCTGACAAGTTTGATCCTGAGAGATTTAGCGATAGCAACAAATCCAATATAAATCCATTTACATATTTAGCATTTGGCACAGGACCCCGAAAATGCATTGGTAATAAAAACCACTTTGATATCTTTTTTTACATTGATTTCTTTTAGCTTATAGGTTAGCAACGTTGACTATGAAAATCCTATTATTTCATTTGATATCCAAATTTGAAATAACGGCAGTGGATAAGACCCCAATACCTTTGAAATTGAACATATCTTTTCCGGATTCCATTAGTTCCGAAGATTTTTGTTTGGGCATAAAACCAAGAAAAGCAGTTTAAAAAGAAATCTTTCATTGTATTAATATAATAATATGTTTTTCATAATATAGCACCAAAATTGGTGCTGCAAAACATAAAATCCTGGTAAGAGATTTTTCAATTGGGTTACGTTAGTGGATGGTCCCTAAGTGTAAAACCTGGTGTTTGGCATTGGATAGCACTCGCGTACCTCCACGTTGAAAAACGCGTTTTTATTATTATCTCTTAAACGGTGCGCCGGACGATAAAAGTGATAATAACCTCTTATGTAAGAAATTAAACTTCCTATCATTCTTGTTTGAAGATTTTTTTTCGAAAGTCAATATTTTTCGAGATATAGTCAGTTGAAAAATTCAAAATGTAGTTTTTGTTAAATTTCTTGTTGACAAAATTACATATATAATAAAATACTAGTAATCAAACTACATTTGGAATTTTTCCAACTGACTATATCTCGAAAATTATTGACTTTCAAGAAAAACTCTACAAAAAAAAATGATAGGAAGTTTAATTTCCTACAAAAAAGGTTATTATCACTTTTATCGTCCGGCGCACCGTTTACGAGTGCGATGCCGAAATACAGGTTTTACACTTACGGGCCATCCACTAACATAATCCAATTGAAAAATCCCTTACCAGGATTTTATGTTTTGCAAATACACCTGGCGCCTGGACTAAAGCCTGTATGACACGACGTTAAATTTAACATAAAATTTACATGTAAATTTTTAAGAAAATATTTAACACCGTTGCATACAGAAAATTTGCCAGTAAATTTTATGTTAAATTTTTATGTCAAAAATTTAGAACATGTTCTAAATTTTGTGGTAAAAGTGCGTGTAAATGTGCGCAGTAAACATTTTCCCGCCTCGAGTCCGCCCACTTTGGATTTTGAAGTTGACAAACATTTCATATAACCTCAATAAAAAATAATCGATTAAAATGTGGTTTTTAAGCAGTGTAACTCTATATAAGCCATATCGAATCATTTTTTGGGCTTTCTAAAATATTGATATGGCCAATAAAAAATGATATTTTGAAATTTGAATTCTTTACCTTGGCCAACCTAAGTATGAAAATTTGTGCTACATCACAATGCATTTGGGTACTAAAATCAGTTTAAAATCCAAATTGGTAACAGTAACAGCAAGAATAGAATTATTGTAAGTATTATTTATGTATATTATCTTTATTTTGATCCTTTGTAGAAATTCTGGAAAACTTTCTACAGCATATTTACAAATTGCTTTTTTATTTGTTCATTTTTCAACAATTTATGTAAGTACTAACTTATTAAGTAGATAGGTAAAAAATGTCTTGGTCTCGCGAACAGGTAACGTCTTTAATTGACGAATACAAAAAACATCCGTGTTTGTATGCAAGAAGAAAAGAATACAAAAACAAACACAGCCGTACAAAGGCGTTAGAAACAATCCAACAATCGTTGATTTCGATGAAACCAAATATCACTGTTAAAGACATCATAGCCAAATTCCATGGCTTAAAAGCCAACTTTCTAACGGAACACCGTAAGCGTCAAAAATCAATTCATAGCGGTGCTGCGGACGATGATGTAAGTTGTACTATTTATTACTTTGTAGCTTTTTTTCAAAAATGCATTTATAGATATATGTACCAACCCTTTGGTACTATGATGAAATGAATTTTGTGTTGGACCATTGTGTTGCAAGAACATCTATTGATGCGATTCCACACTCCAGCAGTGCAGGAACTTCTGGTTCCGAAATAATCTTCAACGACGAAGATTTAAATTGTTCAATACTAAATAATAATAATGATGTTTATATCGATGATCTACCGTTGGACTTTGAATTAACACCAGCTACTCCCGTTCAGTGTCCATCTCCTGTAGAGATTCCAATTCTTCAACAATTAAGAACTGCTACATCAAGTCCATCAAATACTCCTTCAAAAGAAATTCCAGGAAAAAAAAGAAAACGGCAAAACTCCGAGAAGGCCCTTGAAGAAGCAACAGAGGCAATGAAACATATTTCGGATGTTATGCATACAAAAAGGAAAAAACAGGAAGGGACAGCTCCACGAAATGGAAATAATGTATTTGCAGAATATGTAGCATATAAATTACAGCAAATGGAAGCAGACATTGCAAATGAAGTGGAGGAAAACATAATGCAATTATTGTTTGAAGGATTGAGAAAATCAAAAAGACAATCCTCATCTTAATGTACTTCTTAATAATTTAATAAATACAGAGTGTAAATAATATCCAATGAAAGTGTCTTATTTTGATGTAGCTAAAAAATTAATTAATAAAATTAATACTGTATAATAAAATAATACTTAATAATAAAATTAATTTTATTTGTTAAATTTACAATCGGGAAGATTAACATTAATCTACTATTTTAAAATTTAAAAAATAAAACACAATTAAGTAAGAGCGACAGACAGTCGTCATCAGTGCCGCATACTTTGTTGAAAAACACTTAATTGTGTGCACTAAAATAGCTGTGGTCTGAAGAACATGCATAAAAGAAACTTTTATTTTCATTAATCTACTAGTTACAAAAAATTATGTAAATTTTAGATATCGTTATTGGCAACCCGATCTTCTTGCCAGTCCCTTGCTCCAGTGCTGTTGAAAAATAATTTAAATTCTTCTCTAATGTTTCGAGCATCAGAACTATTTCTGTTACCACAAGATCGTGGAATTTGTTCCAAATTATTTGTAATGCCTTCGTCCACACTCCTATCACAATACGATACATTGTTTTCAGTTATTAAAAAGTTATGTAGCACTACGCAACATAAAGTTATTAGTTCTACTTTTTCAGGGGATAAAACAATAGGGTTCAGAAGTATGCGAAAGCGATTAGCCAATATTCCGAAAGCATTCTCGATAATGCGTCTTGCTCTTGATAGTCTATAATTGAATATTCGACATTCATGTGTTAGACCTCTTTCTGGATACGGTTTCATTATTCTCTGCGATAATGGGAAAGCATCATCAGCAACTATTACGTAAGGTACTTCTGCATTGCGTCCGGGTAAGGGCTTAGCGTTTGGAAAATTTAAACTGTTGTTCTCAATTGCCTGAGACAACAAACTTTCGCGTAGTACACCACCATCGCTAATTCTTCCATTTACACCAACATTTACGTATGTAAATTTGTAATTAGCATCGGCCAGTCCTAACAATACAATGCTGTGATCGCCTTTGTAATTATAATAATATGAGCCAGCTGATCTTGGAGCTCTGAATTTAATATGACGTCCATCAAGAGCTCCTAGACAATTTGGGAAATCCCACATTTCATAATACCGAGCAGCTATCTCTTCCCATTCTTCAACGGAGTTTGGTACCTACATATAATAATATCAATAATAAATACAACTTGTTGGTGTTATTTATTAATAAACCAACCTTTAAATATACATTCTTCAAATGAGTGTATATTGCTTTACAAACATCGGGAATAAATCTAGAAATTGTAGTTTCGTGGATGCGTGTTGAGTACATTAAGGAGCGAAAAGATTCACCTGTTGCAAGGAATCGTAAAGTGACTTGTAATCTAAAAATACAGAAAAACATATAGTTATGCAGTATATTACTTTGCAACATCTTACCTGCTTCGAGCTGAAATACTATCTCGCATAAATGTATTTACTCGAGATATATCGTTTTCTACAGCACCAAGTAATTTATCAAATAAGTCACTTGGCATACGCAAGAAGTTAGTGAATGCTACTGGATCTTCCACAAGTAGTTCATTGTTTAGCATTTGCAAAACTCCCCTGCCGAGTTCTCGTCTCCTTAACCATTCCCTGGACCATAACTTTTGTTTTCTTAGTTTTTTTTTCTTTCTTCGTCTTAAAATTAATATCGTTGTGAACAATACTAATGAAGCTGCTGCATACATTTCATCATCACTGCTATCAGACATTATTCACAGTTCGAATATTATTATATTTATATTTTATTACCACACAAACAACAAAATGAAAACCACGCACCGCAAACTCGAAAACAATGTTTAGGTTAGGTTTGTGTAAAAACAAGTGCAACAACTGATTATACAGAGGAACCCAAGATAAATATAGACCTTAAATAACTAAATATCTGAAAAATCTCCCTAAACTGTTTGTTAATACGCAAGCGCGCATGTTAAATTTGTTGTCAAATTTTATACCGTTGCAAACAGAAAATTATTTTTACCTGCATAAAATTGTGTCAAAAACATGAGCAAATTTACATAAAAATTTACACGTAAATTTTATGTTAAATTTAACGCCGTGTCATACAGGCTTAATAGTATATAACTACTATTAATATAAAAATATAATAGTATATAAAATAATGATTCCCTACCAAATGATCCTCATAATAAATAATCCCCAAACAATTGATCTGTTAAATCATTCTAACTACAAAATAATTCTTATAACAATTTTTCTTGAATAATATTATTATATGACAGAAATAATATGAAAATATACTTATATAAAAATTGAAAACAATAGTTTATTATAAAGTTAGTAATAATTAATTAGTAATGTACAAAATAATTAAATTTAAAATTAAAAACATCTCTGAAGCGGCTTCAACTCGAAAATTGCAGATCTACAAAGACGGGATCTTCAAACCGCTGTACTCATTAATAATAAAAATTAATAAATAAAAAAAATTAAAAATCCCCAAAGCGGCTCTAACTCGAAAATTACAGATTTGAAAAATCGGGATCTTAGAGTCGGTTCATTGATTAGAAACAATCACGAAGCGGCTTAAACTTAAACTGACGACATTTTCATTGAGACAAAGCGGAACAAATGGAATAAAATGAGAATTATAATTTAGTCATGAAAGCAGACCAATAATTCAAAAAAATATATTTTATTGCATACATTCATACAGCGACGCGACGTAGCGAGAGGTTTGGCCGCCCGGGCCAGTTTAGCCCCCCCCCCCCAATTGGTAAAAGTTTATTATTCTACCCAAATTTTGTGCGCAACACATGACCCATCAAATTATTTAGTACAAAAATTAATGAAAAATTCTAATAAGAATAGAAAAGGAGAAATAATTAATTGTTTTATAGTTTATTTAATTATTTTAGTATAAATTAATTTTTCTTGTCTTCGTTTGTGCAAATTTGTCAATAACAAT
The DNA here is from genome assembly GCA_947369205.1 of Cantharis rufa. Classification (NCBI taxonomy): domain Eukaryota; kingdom Metazoa; phylum Arthropoda; class Insecta; order Coleoptera; family Cantharidae; genus Cantharis; species Cantharis rufa. Next base: position 17,179,891 of record OX376307.1, on the reverse strand, counting down.
TTTGGCGGAGCAGAGTGCATGACCTTCTGTTGCTCGTTACCTTTGGTTCCCTGTATATTTGATTTACAGTAATCAGCTTTATGAGATACCGGTGTAGGGTTGTCGGTCGCGTGGGTGCTAGTCGGGCCGGGGGGGACTTGGATGTGTGCGCGTGCCAGCTTTTGGGTTGAGTGGAAGAGCAGACGGTTCTCATTGAGAGCCATTCTGAACTTCGCCTTTTTCATATGGGGCGACACTACTAACGTAAATCATATACCTCATGAACAACTTTGATATTTATTATTTGTAGTTTGTTGTCTCATATGAAATAAAGACTATTATTATTATTATTATTATTATTATTAACACTATCAAAATTTGTTTTCCTTTAGAAAATATTCCGCCCCAAAAATGTGGGCCCAGGGCGGATCGCCGCCCCCCCCCTCCCTTAACTACGCTACTGCATTCATATTATATTTGACTCTAAATATACAAAAATGTATTTATTATTAACTGTTGGTAACTATATAAAAATATTTGTAAAAAACAATAATTTGAGCATTATGATTTTTAATTAATTTAAATTTTTTATTTAAAAAAATTGTGATTTTCTTTCAAAGTCATATTTTTGATCCGAGTGAATACTTTGCAATAGATTCTGATCATTTATTAAAATGTCGTGAAATTTCTCACATGAATTCAACTACGTTTTTTGAGTTGTCCATATTTTATTGACACTAGAAAAAATACGTTCTGTTGCTTCATTTGTTTCTGGAAACTCTTGTTTTTATTTATGTATTTTTTATTGTTTAATATTCACTATAATAATTTTAAATAATAGGTAATATATTTTTACAGTTAAAAATTAGCGGGACGTGTGATTATCCTCCATAAAGCGGGACTGTCCCACCAAAATCGGAACGTGTGGTCATTTTACTTTAACTCCAAAATTACATATTTAAAAAAACGGGATCTTTGAGTAGCTGCACTCATTGCAAACATCCCTGAAGCGGCTCCAAATCAAAAATTACAGATCTGAAAAGGCAGGATCTTCGAGTCGCTCCACTCATTAGAAACAACCCTGAAGCGGTACCAACTCAAAAATTACAGATCTAGAAAGACGGGATCTTTGAGTCACACCACTCATTAAAAGCATCTCTGAAGATCTAGAATGATGGGATCTTCGTACGCACCCTTCCTCTTAAGAAAAATTAAATAATAATAAAAGTTTTTAAAAAGAAAACAATTATTAGTTTTGGAAAACATTTGATAAGAGGATCATTTGTCGTTGGAATTATTAATGGTTGGGATATTTTGTGGTTGCGATCATTTGACACTACCGGGTGACCGACCTTACATCTGAACATATGGAAATAACATGGGAAATTGATTATTTTCTAATTCCTGCTTTCTGTTATATAACGCATAATAATGAATGACTAATAATAAAAAACCAAGAAATAATAACCCAACGAATAATAACTAAAAAATAAAGAAAGGCTATATAGAGGTTGCATCAGGAGAAATTACAGGCAACTTGTTTAACTGAAAACGCCGAGTAAAGTTTTCATAGTTAAAAATATTGATCCAAATTCGAAATATGGATCAAATTCGGACTTAAAGGATAATTGTATCTACAATTATCGTGTATAGGTGGCACAGTGTACTTGGATATAGAGACATTGAAGTTGTTAAAACATTGGCATCAGGTGAACTTGTGAATGGTGTACAATTCGATAAATGTAATAAAGAGTGCAAAAACATTCTAAGCTGTGAAGTGTGCCATTCAAGGAAAAATGAGCCAAAGGAAATTTCCACAAATGTCGAAAAATCGTACAACTAAAGGGCTGGGGGTTTGATACATTCGGACATTTGTGGACCCATGCAAACAAAAAAATATGTGCCTACTTTTATCGACGATTTTTCAAGATATACAGTGATTTATTTAACTGCGAATAAATCAGAAGCATTTGAAAAGTTTAAGGAATTTGTGCAGTTATGTTTGACGATGTTTAAAAGAAAACCAATGGTTATTTGTACGGATAGAGGAGGAGAGTATATGAGTGTAAATTTTGTGCAATATTTAAAGAAAGAATCGTACTCTTGTGGAAATGGCTAGATGCATGATAATAGCAGCCAGTTATGGTCTTCCTGATTAATATCTAGAAGAGTTCCGGCTCCTAACTGGACACAAATATAATTATAAACAATAGTTGATTACTCAAACAAGTACGTAACTATGAGATGCTGGTATTTTTGGGTGAGTTCTGGATTCTTTTGATCATTAAGCGGCTTATCAGCTAGTAAAGTTGAGTATAAAATAAAAGTGGGGTGTGCTGGTTGACACGATTGCAACCCTTCTGGTCATCCGAAATAAAATTACAAAAAAGATTCATTATCAGTAAGAATGTCGTTATAGTCTCTACCAAAAAGAAAACTGAGAAAAACTTTTTCGCAAAACTGCAGCTGTCTAAAAACAAAAAACCGTTTTTGACCCATTTTTGTTTCATACTTTTTAATTTTTTAAAATAGTTAGCAAAATAATGTTGGTACAAAAGTGGTAGGGGCGATAGGCAGATATATTGTAATGATATTTTTTTATCAAGACCCTGTACTATACTTTTTATACCTCGGCTAGCTAGTTGGTTCGGAAGCATGAGTTACACTCTAACAGTAGTCGATTCCAGTAGAAATAATTCGGTTGCTTTTGGAGCAAATAAAAACTCTTGCTTTTTTGAATAATGTAAAATTGTGTTTATTCAAAGGAAAACTTTTGTAGCGACAAATCTCGCTGTTAGGCTTTGAAATGTTATGGTGTTCGGCCACTGACTTTGAAATTGTATTTACTTTATCAGAAACTTTTCTAAATTTCAAACTCACTTGCCAGAATGTTTAAATGTGTAACAAATAATAATTTTACAGTGTGATACAAATTTTCGTTGTTTTTATTAATAAAAATGTTTTTAATAAGATGCTTTTTAAATTTGGAAATACCTTGTATAAGTCTTGTTCAGGTTACATAAGTAGTTCGGATGTCCAGTTCGTCTATGCTCCCGTTATTATAAATTGACACGTGTAGGCGGTATGAGTAATTTTCCAACACCTGGTGTAGATTTGAACATCCAAAGTGCGTTAGATTGAAATTTATCAATCTTACTTGCGTTGATCCAACTTTAATAAATATCCAAATTAAAACTAACTTTAAATTTATTGCAGGTAAGTAAATTTTCATCTGCATTAAAATTTTTTTATCTTCCCAAAAATGGCGTCTTCCTCTAATTTTTAACCTTGTAAATTTTCAATCACGTTATCTTCAAATTCTGAACTTCACGATTCTTCACAAAATTCCACTTTATGGATCCAAAACTAATTTTTACTTTGTTTCAAAGTAAAAATTATAGAAATTCTCAATTTAGTAACGCACAACGCAAATCAAGCGTACCGCTTGGCTTCCAACGCTCATGAAGCTGACCTGGCCCCAACCTGAAGAAAATTCACACCACGTAAGTCCTTCAACTACGTGTAGGATATTGCACAAATTAATATTCTTTTCCTTTAACGTAGGTCGTTTTCGAAGCACATCACAACATCACCCAAATCAACGTTTATAAAATTATAAATAAAAAATATGTGTTCAGTAAGTGTTGAAGTAATAAATTTAGCCTTTTTTAATTTTCCTCTGAATAATTATAACTCATTTGCAGGACTTAAAACAAATAAACTGACTACGATCTTAGCATGTCGAATTATCTCACGTGGGAGCCGCCACCTGATGGAAAGTGCATTTTATGTAAAATAATACAATAATATAATATATTGAAGTTGGTAAAAAATTTGAAGGAACTCAGTCAAACAAAACTTGAGATATGATGTTAACCAGGTCGAAAAATGTAGTTTTGTAATAAACGCGTTTAAATATTTCAGTAAAAGTTTTAAATAGTTACAAAAATAATTTTGCTATAAAAGTAGCAGGGGCGATAGATAGACATTCACTGAAGGTCGACACAAAATTTGAAGTAAATCGGTTAAATAGAACTTGAGATATCATGTCAATCATGTTAAAAAATGTAGTTTTGTAATAGATTTGATCCTTAATCGTAGACTTTTAAAAGCTAGACTGAGCTGAAATGAAAAGTAAACACGAAAATATTTACGATTTTTAAGTGTTTTGGGTTGACCTATATTTGTACATTTATATAATTTATAGTTGAAGTGGTCACCTGTCAGGTATTGGCCTATATGTTCGGGATTGAAGGATTTACAGTGCGTCACTAAAATAGTTATAACTACATAAATTACTGAAATTTTAAAATTTTCTCTTGAAGATACATTCTTAAATGTCTAAAGTTTAAGAATATGCAGGAAACAAAAAATCGATGTTTTCAAAATTCTAGACCAGAACACTGCCTTAACCTGCAACCGCACAACTGGTATTTAATTTTTTTGTTTCTGTGTTTTATATTAGTTTTTTTTTAATTTTCTGGTATTTAACTTCATACAACTTTGATCTCCAAATGACAGTTTAATGATTAAAATAAGATTAAAAACCGGTTAGTATTATTTGGTCGTTATGTGGCAAAAATCATCCGGATTAATTAACACGCGGGTCAAGATCTGTAGTTATATTCACTGTAAAAGAAAAGAAACTTTTGTTGAGATTTAAATTTAATAACTTTCAGAAGTTAATCCGATTATCGGAAAATTACAATTTAATTTTTGCGTTGGTAATTTGTAATCTCTATATATGTATACCAAAATAAACCAGAATACTAAATTGAAAATATACTGAAAGCATTTCATTTAATGAAAACTTGAACAATCTGAGAAGAAAAATGCAACCCTCACAAGAAATAATAGATATACTGAATAAAATTCAGTCCATTAAGTTTGCAATTATATTTAAGACATCTTTAGATGGCTCCAATGTAAATGACATAAGAAAAGCAGTCGAAGTATTAAGTGAACCAAGTACGAAAAGTTTTATTTTAAGAAAATTGGACCTTTGTACGTCTTTTAACAATTTATTAGAGTTGCTAAAATCCAGAAATATAATCATTCCTGATTATTTTAATGAAGATGATGATTTGTATGACGTTTAGAATTATTGACAAAATATCAGCATTGTTTGTATGAATTCAAAATTCAAAATTTTCAAAATTCCGAAAATTTACCTTTTTATTTTTTGAACTGTAGTTTTTGTTTTGTTTGTTTTAATTATTTTTATACTTATAATAAACCCAAATACCAAAATAAAATAGTTTTTGAGTAATTTCTTGAAAGCGACTTCGTTCACTGTAATTTTTCTTGCAGTAATAATAATAGTATTTTATTTTTATTTATTAGTTATTTCAGGAAAATGTTAATTTAACAAAAAATCAAGTTGGTAAATTAAAAATTTTTGTTGTTGAAAAAGATAGCAGTTTAAAAGGTCTTTCGTTTGAAGTATCACAAAGGGTACAATTTAAAATTTTTAAGTTGGGGCAGTTGATAGTGAGGGGGTGAGTCCTAACGCAACTCAGTACCGGCAGCATCAGGAGTATTCTTCTCTTTTTTTACAGTTTTTCGATATTTTGTGTAGCTCACGAGAAATTTTCTCTTTAGCCGGAGCAGCAGAGTGCTGAGATTTTATGTATTAAGATGACCGTTATATTTAACTCAGCAAATTCGCAAATTTTCAAAATCAGCAAATTGGAATGACCTGAAAACTCCTTTTTGCACAGGAATTTTTTCACCAATCAGATCGTCGAAATGAAGTTTCTCCGATTTTGCAAGAAAAAATTGATATAGAGAGCTACGAATAGTGGCATTAACCTTAAGCCGGAGATTCACTTGTAACTGAACGTTGCGTTGTAATGTAATGTAACACGAGCATTTGATAGCCAGTACCGATAAACGAGCGCGAAGCGAACACGATGCGAGCACGAATAGCGAGCGGCGAGCGAAGCATCCGTGCTCCACTCGATTGTCGGTTTTTTTAGCGAATCCCTTTGATTGTTACATTACATGTCAGTACCCATCGCGACGTGTTCATAACAAACCGACTGCGACTGACCGTATAAACTGGAGCACAGGTTGAGCCAAGCATTCGAAATGAGCATTGGCAGTGCCAAAGAAACGAGCTTTGTAATGTAATGCTTGCCTCGAGCGTTACATCACATTACAACGTTCATACGAAGACCAATGCAAAACATCATTAGAAAAGGCGGACTGTCCGAAAACCAGTTTGAGTTCAGAAAAGACAAGTCTACAAAAAGTAGTGGGGATAGTGAAGAAAGCGAAAGTGAGGAGTGCTTCCAGAAGTGGAAACAACTAGTGGCGTTCCACAGGGATCTGTTCTCGGTCATGCTCAATATAGAAGGGCCAAAGGCAGCCATGTGACGAGTGCTAGCAAGCTTGGTACATCCCATTATGCTGTACGCTGCACCGCCCGTATGGCACAAGACCCTCCAAGTCAATTATCTCCAAGTAAACAGATCATTTCCAGTACTTTTCTTTTACCGAAAAGATATTGTTTTAAAGGATAAGTTAGATAATACGACCCTAACCACCTTTGTAGCCTTTGTAGTTTGTGTTTCAGTCTCAATATCCCTTCTTCCACCTCAACTTCTTGGGTGCATCTCCCTCGGAACAGTTTCCATTGTTGTACATTTTTTTACGTTGTAAGGTATTGCAATCAAGTGCAGTTAAATGAATTTGATAATGATTGCAATACTTTTCTCCTTATTAAGTTAACTTCTATTTATTACATTTAAAATTATCAAAAATATTTTTTATTGACATAACTAAATGTGACAAAAATATATAACTATATAATATCGGAAATTTCCGTCAAATATTTAACAAACGGTTTCTATCGGATCTTCGCTAGAAGATATACTTTTAACCACCACTGTTTTTTTTTAATGCAATCACTTCATGAGTTTTTCGACTTTTAGCCAAATTCCTCCTTCAGCTGTTATCATTAATGATCTAGTAGCTCTTTTGATTGGATAAACTGTTCTAGAATCTAAGCTGTATCGAAAATCTTTTAAAAATGTAGTTAAAGCAACTTTCATTTGAATCATACCAAGTCTTGCACCTAAAAATTGTCGGTCATTAAATAAAGAAAAATAAAATAATTATTATCTAAGCCCACCCATGCATACACGAGGACCTTCTCCAAACGGTAACCAAGTAAATGTATTTCTTTTTGATATATTTTCTACGGAAAATCGTTCGGGATCAAACTTTTCTGGATTTGGATAATATTCTGCATCATAATGAAGTTCATTTACAGGAATGAATACTAGTGCACCTTTTTCAATTATCAAATCTGAATTTGGAACTTGATACGTATTAGTACATTGTCGAAATAAGTGCGATAATATTGGATACTTTCTAAGTGTTTCTAAAATTATACAAATTTGTACGATTCACTAAATAATTATTATCTAAATTGATTTAAGTAATACCTTTTATACATTTATCCATATAGGTCATCTCCATAATTGAGTCATAGGAAATCTTTCCTTCATGCTTATTTAACACAGTTTGTATTTCATCTCTTAGCTTTTCTTGTATGTCCTGTCGAAATGCTAATTCATACATGCAAAAGGTCATGGTGAGTGACGAAGTATCATATCCAGCTCCAAAAAAAAAAATTGTTTGAGCAACAATCTCTTCAATTGACAAATTGACAATTGACAAATCTTTCTTGTTTCCAACACTATTATTAACTTCTAAATTGAAGTAATCATCACCTTTATCAGATACATCAACATTATTTTTTAATTGAATCATTAGTTGCATGAAGTCTTTTCTAACTGTATTGTTTTCTTCTCTATATGTAATCGTACTTTGCACAATTTTAAGGAAGAACTTAGAAACTTCGTCTGAGAATAAGGGAACTTTAAAAAATGCTAGCAAATCGGGCATAAGTGAGTGCATGGTTAAAGTTAGTTTGCTTACTATATCTGAATGACCAACTATACGTTCTCCATATTTTCTAAAATCCGAAGAAGGATTTTGCAAACTGTTACTTTCGATTCCAAAAGCTACCGATGCTATAATATCTGTGGTATACCTTCCAGCTATATCTCTAATATCTAACCTTTCCGAATTTTCTGCTGCTTGTTCTATTAAGCTTTCCAGTTGGATAGAACAATTTTTAATTGTTGGAAACATCATTTTAAGTTTGCCACTGGTAAATAAAGGCGTTAATTTTTCTCTCATTTGTTTCCATTCATTTCCTTTTAAGGAAAAAAGCTGACCGGCATAAACGTCGTAATCTTTCTTGTCGAAAATACCATGATCGGTGAAATGAGCAAAATCTTTAACCATAATCGACTTGATTAATTCTACATCGAACACCACTAACACTGGTAGGTTCAGAAGGTAATATCCAAAATATCTTAATCCTTTAGCCTTTAATTCTGTGTAAGTTTTCTTGAACATTTCTTGTAGTGATACTCTACCGAAAGCGACATCATTTAAGTTACCCAAAGGAAAACTACAAGAAGGGGCAATCACTCCTCGGCGACTCCAGTAAGTATACGACCATTTAAAATATAAATATAACAGAAACACTAAAGATACTATAAATAAAATTACAACGTTAGTAATAGTAAAGTCAGCAAAATACGACATTTTTTAAACTATAAGTTAAAATTTATTATATTATTAAACAGATTGTTGAAAATTACTATTTTAATTTTATATATTTTGATAGATTTTATGCTTTATATAAAAAACCAATCTAATCTTAATGCAATAGCACTACATTTGAAGTACGTAATTCAATTAAAAATGTAATTGTTTATTATTTTTAATTAAATAACTAACCAGATTACATTTTGCTAAATATTTATCTCTTATTAATTTTTGTTTTGTCATTTTTGCTGTTTGTCTTTAACTCGAAATAAATCATTTTACAATTTTAATTTCCATTTACTTGTATGTACAGTTACTCCAGAAATTATTATTATACTCCTATGTTAGTAATGTAAATTTACCTTTCGAAGACTTCCTTTGCCATCTAAAAATAGATTTTACAGGAAACATTTTTAGATATTTTTATGTTGCAATTTTGCTGTTTGTCCAGCTTTTTTTAGTGCAGCATCTCCACTTTCTTTCACCATTTTGGAAAATTTACTAATATTACAAGTAACAAGTAACTTTAACTACTCTTTAAATAATTAATCTGATCAGCTACCTGCGTGCGGCATTTAGTACTTACTAATAAAATAACCTATGGTAATAGCTAATAAAATTTACTCAATTGTATGACTGTTTGCAATTTTGTAATGATGTTTTATATTTGTGACTTGTTTGAGTGTCACTAGTCTTGTTACCGTAATTTCGCTTTCCAATTTGTCAATATCAAATCATTTTTCACCGTGATCTATGTGATGAGTCAGTTTGTTAATTTGTGAGTTTCACCACAAGGCACTTATGTAATTATGCTTTCCGTTTTCAGTCCTGAGGATGACGGAATAGAGGGACAGATCTTTGTTGTTTGATTTTTCCACTATACCTGAAATCCTTTATTTGTACATTTAGTAAATTTGTAAAAACTTATAAATTCTTCTCCCCACTTGCTTTATCAATTGCTCCATCATGATGCATTATTGACATTGTTGACAACATACAATACAATAAACAGATATGTCCATTTTTTGAGTAATATTTTTTTCCAAAATTCCAAGGAGGTAGTTACCTCCTTCCTTTCTATCCGCATGCATATACACTACAAAATGTTAGAATATTAATTTCCCTAATCAAAAGAATTAGTTTCAAATACGAATAAGAATCTGGAAATGATAAGCAATTTCAAAAGAAAAATAAAATAGAATATCTACTGGGTGTCCCCGTAACCGCGGAGAACCTTTGAAATGGTGATATATAGGACACTTTTCTAAGACAAATTTTCAAATAAAATTTTTGTCAAAGTCCAAACCGTTAGGGGGTACCCCCCTTTAAAGTAATTTTTTGAATTTTCGATTTCAAACGGCCATAGCACCGACATTATTGATTTTTTAAGCTTAATGGATTAGAACTTTTTAAAAGACCATTGCTTATCTACACATTAGGTTATAACTTCTTATCGCCTAGAAGCGGATAGGGAATTTAATGGGCTAAAACTTAAACAAATACATTTTTTTGAAAAACCAACCGTTTTCACAGAAATTTTGAAATTAATGAACAAGGTGTAGGTAAAAAAAAATAAATTCACAATATTTATTTTAATAAATTTTCAAAATGGCCTTCATTTTCAGCACAGAAGCGTGCTTTTTCAAAAGGTGTTGGACGGTATTATTTATAATGGCGATTCTTTCGTTAAGTTCTGTCACACCTATCTGTATTCTTTCCATTAATTCCTCTCTGGTTTCGGGCTTTCTTCTATCGCTGTAAGCTATAACTTTAAGGGCACCCCATAAAAAATAATCGAAAGTCGTTAAATAAAATGTACCAAATAAAAATGATGTGGATAGTACTGGTATTTATGTAAAAATTTCAATATCATTGGCCTAAGATGTAAATGTCATAAGTCCTAAAATGGTAAATTTACAGGAAACACAAAAAATATCACAAATTATGCAGTTAAGGGCAGTTAAGACATTATCGTTTCAGTGATTTTAAAATCATAGCATTTTTTCTGGACTTATTGCATTATTTGAACAGATGGCTATTTAAATTCTCTATCAGATGGCATTAATAACTCATTTTCACCTAAAAGTGGACTTACATCTTAGGTCGATGATATCTAATTGTAAAAGGTCAAATTAATTTCTCATAATTATTTAAAAAATGCATTAAAAATAATATACTACATATAATTAATTAGACTAACTTTGGGTTTAGATATTTGTAGTTCAGCTTCCAATTTTCTGATGCTAGTTCCCGGGTTGTTTTCTACTATGTCCAAAACGTCTTGGCTGTTTGGTAATTCATCTTCATCGACAGCATGCTGACTTCTTTCTTCATAATACGTATTTGGGAATCTTCCAAATTCCGTTAAGTATTTAGAGGGATTTAGTTTTACATAATTTATTGTTCAATACATCGATGAGTTTAATAATAAGTTGCATACAAACCGTGTATCCTAGAAAAAACTTTTGCATCTGGAAGCCATTTTTGGAGATATTATCTTCTATGATATTCTCTGTTAGCGGCCAATGCATTTCTATTACAACAGCCTTTTATAAAAATGCATATTTTCTCTTAATTTAATTTATAACTTGGAATCTGTGGATTCTAGATAAGGGGTTATAACCTTATTTGTAGATAAGCGAATGATCTTTAAAACAGTTCTAATCCATTGAGCTTAGAAAATCAATGATATCGAAGCTATGGCGGTTTGAAATCGGAAATTCAAAAAATTGCTTTAAAGGGAAGTACCCCCCAAGGGGTTGGACTTGGACAAAAATTTTATTTGAAAATTTGTCTTAAAAAAGTGTCCTTTATCACCACTGCAAAGGTTCTCCACGGTTACGGAACAATGATTGGATAACGTACTGTGAAAAGAGTGACCATCTTCATTAGAATGATCACCGTCGAAAATCCACTGCATACGTTTTGATTTATAAAAAAGTACCAAATTACAACTGGTCAATTAATTAATTAACCGGTAATTACAACAAATTACAAGTTGTCGGTTTATTATTTACTATTAGCCACACTACATAACATTAGACAATTAAGTTCCATGACTCGAACTTTTAAAACTAATTATTTTAAAAATAAATCCTGATGAGATTATCAGGTATTACAAAATGTTGAAAATTACTACAATCAGGTTATGATTTTCTCTATATTTAACCATACTCCTCCTTTTACCGTAATTAAAAACGATCGAGGAGCTTTACGAAGTGGATACTCCATTTTCGAATCTAAGCTATATCGAAAATCGGTTAGTAATGTAGTTAAAGCAACCTTCATTTGAATCATAGCAAGGCGCATACCTACAAATTAATAAATTATTAATTAATAAAATTTATTTGATAATATCAAAACACACCAATGCATATGCGAGGACCATCTCCAAATGGTATCCAAGTAAAGGGATTCCGTGTAGATATATTTTCACTTGTAAATCGTTCTGGGTCAAATTTTTCTGGATTTTCATAATATTCCGGATCGTAATGTATTTCGTTTGCAGGAATAAACAATATCGTATCCCTTTCGATTATTAAATCTGAATTGGGAACTTGATATGTTTTAGTACATCGTCGAAATAAGTTTGATATTACGGGATATTTTCTAAGTGTTTCTAAAATTAAACAAATTATCAAGATTTTCCAAATGATTACCTACCTATCTACATACCTTTTATACACTTATCCATGTATGTCATTTCCATAATAGCGTCATAGGAAACTTTTCCTTCGTGGCCATTGAGCACAGTTTTTATTTCATCTCTTAACTTCTCTTGAATTTCTTGTTGATAAGCTAATTCATACATGCAGAAGGTAATAGTTACTGATGAAGTATCATATCCGGCTAAAAAGAATAATACTGTTTGGGCAGTAACTTCTTCAATAGATAGCGAGCAGGAATCATTTTTGCTTTTAATATTATTATTTACTTCTAAATTGAAACAATCACTTTCATTTGAAACATCAACATTATTTTTTAATTGAATCATTAGTTGCATAAAATCTTTTCTAACAACGTTATTTTCTTCTCTGTATTTAATAGTATTTTTTACAATTTCAAAAAAGAAATTTGAAACTTCGGCACTTGTAAAAGTAAGTTTGAAAAATTTTACCAAATCAGGCAAAAGGAATTGTACGGTTAGACGTAATGTACTCGCTATATCTGCATTACCGACTGCACGTTCGCCATATATTCGGAAATCAGAAGCTGGATTTTTCAAACTGTTACTTTCGATTCCAAAACCAACTGAAGCTATAATATCTGTAGTATATCTGCCTGCTACATCTCTAATATCTAGCTTTCCACTGGTTTCTGCAGTTTCATCTATCAAACTTAATAGTTGACCAGAACAATTTGCAATTGTAGAAAACATCAATTTTAGTTTACCACTGGTAAATAAAGGTGTTAACTTTTCTCGCATTTGTTTCCATTCCGTACCTTTTAAAGAGAAGAGATGACCACCAAAAGTATCGTAATCTTTTTTATCAAATACACCATGATCGGTAAAATGCGCAAAATCTTTAACCATAATTGATTTTATTAATTCTAAATCAATTACAACCAGCACTGGTTGATGAAGAAGATAATATCCAAAGTATTTGATTCCTTTAGGTTTTAAGTTGTTGTACAATTTTCTGAACATTTCTTGAACTGATATGCGACCGAACGCGATGTCATTTAAATTACCCAGAGGAAAACTATAAAAATTCGTAACTACTCCTCTGCTACTCCAGTAAGTATACGACCATTTAAAATATAAGTATATAATAAATAGTATAGTTAGAAGTAAAAATAAAACATTATTTAAGGTAATTTGGTTTAAAAATACCATTTTGTATATTATCTACTAAAAACTGTTGAATTCACTATTGCACTTTTTTAATAATGATTATGTGAATTTTTGATAATAATTTTTACTTATATCATTTAAAATTAATCTAATCTTCTTTTAATGCACTGCTGGATGATATTAGTAATAATTAATACGATAAGTGTTGTCAAAAATTGCATAATAAAATTTTTAACTTGAAAAAATTTTATATTAAATTTATTCGTGTAACATTATTGATCATTGGACATAGTAGTTGTTAAAACGTTTGACTACTGCTGTTAAGATACCAGACTCTAATCTAAATAAGGTCATTTCTTTCTGATTCTCTTTGGCACGTAAAGTTAGTGCCCCCCCCTCCCTATTCACGTGAGTATTCGCAATTTTGTTCAACTAACAGTTTTCATTTGTTTTTGTTCAATTTAATACTTCTATGCTACTGACCATTCAGTCAAAATAGAATTCGGTCATAAAGAAATATATACCTACTGATAGATCACTCGATTGAAGCCACCTAGATTGTTTTATTTTTCAGCATTTAAGTTCAAAAGTTCATCAATTCAAAGTTAGTTCAATTTAACTAAAAGATAAAATTTGCAGAGGAATATGAAATCTACTCTTTACCTGCAAGGTCAGGTTCGCATAGTAAATTCAAATTTATAAATAAATTTTCAAAACCACTTAGAATCAATATTGTGCAGTCACTTGATTTGATCAAACAAATTTTAAATTATCAAAATAAATATTCACGTCTGTAGTAAAAATTTGGCTGTTAAATAATGCGTTGACGATGTAAATGATGTAATATAGGGTCTAGAAAATTTTAAGAAGTGAAACAAAATTTTATTTTCGCGAGTCGATAATGAAATTTTATCGTCGTGTATAGAATTTAATTTTTTTCTATAGCATATGTTAAAGAAAACATTTATAAATTAAATTATTGACAGCTTTTATTTTTTTTTAAATTTCATATTCAAGCTTTCGAGAATTTAATGTTCCCTTTTTTTGGAAAATTTTTTATTTTTTTAATAATTTTTTTAATATATAATTTCAAGAGCTAATAATTTAATTTGAGTAAAAACAAAGTATTTTATCTACCCTTGCTGTTAAAATGCTACTTTATCTACTCAACTGCTATTTTACCTACTCTTGCTGTTAAAGTATCATTTTTTCAATTATTTTCAGTCGGACAAATCGCACTTTAACATCTGCTATAGAAAAAAATAAATTATTGTATTATTATTTGCTTTAATATACTCGTATACTTTTAATTAATATTACAAACTTGATTTTACTTTCAATGAATAATTGTTAATAAAATCATTAAACCAAACTTATTAATTCGATTTACCATTTTCCAAAAAAGGGAAGCAGTACTAACTACTCTCTTGAGCACTATTTTCAGGGCAAGTATTGCTCTGAATTATGTACCTCACATGGGTAGCGAAAGATTAAACTAAACTAACCTATACCCATTTCGCCTAATCTACTTAACAAGTTTTCTTCTCAAAACAAATGAAAGCTGAGTGATAAGCAAATTAAGGACGATGCCTTGGCGGGGTCTTCATTACATCGACACCAGTATCCATATCAGTCAGGATAATAGTGTAGGATAATAGTGAATATAATAGTGTGAATTAAATATACACAAACTAACTCTGGAGATAGAGAGGGCTCTCTAGGTACAAGAAATTTCTCTGAACACATTATTTCTTGATATAGTAAAATAAATTATCTCACCCACGCCGATTGTAAATTGGAAAAGGATTTTTGGGTTGATTGGGTGGCAGATCAAAACTACAATTTGTTAGTCGACGTTTCGAACACTATATCTGTTCATTCTCAAAACTACAGAGAAAAGCAAAAAATAAGTCACAATAATCAAAAACGATCGAACAAAAAACACTCACCGATTACAAATTATGATGGTATGAAATATGATCTAATGATGCCAGCTTTGATGGGAAGCATAGACCACGACTCAGGTAACACTCAACAGAGTCAATAGTTAAAAAAATCTTAAAAAATGCGAAGACGGTTAAAACTTGAGACATTTAAAAATTCTAAATAAATTATGGATAAATAACTGTACAATCTAAAACAACTAATATCAATTGATAAAATATAAAGTGTAAAAATAAAATATAGTCTATGTCAACCCATCCAATAAATTCAAAAAAGTACGTCATCAAGTAAAACAAACGTTGCAAATTAGAAAAAAACTGGAAAATTCGGTGGAGTGTTGAAAGCAAAAAATGCAATAAAGATATTGATCTCAAGAGACCAATAGTCAGAATAAATACAAAAAATACAACAAAAAGAAAAGTGTGGCTAACAGGCAAACAATGTCAAAAATCTTTTACAAAAAACTCAAATTTACGTGTTTTTAAACCTTTCCTTAAACTTGTTGACAAAGTCCTTGTATCCTACGTTGACGAAATCATAGTCTGTCTGTTTGTTTATGTTGTTAGATGTAGTACTAATGTGAATGGCCTCCAAAAAAGTCCTTTTCAGGTAATTACCTTCTGTGGCTAGGATCTTGACGTTGTCATAGTCGAATTTGTGAGAGGTTTCGATAGCGTGTTCCGAGAAACCTGTTTTTCCAGACTTGGCTTTTACATCATAGAGATGCTGGCGAATGCGGGCTGACAGTCTTTGTCTGGTTTGTCCAATGTAGCATTTACCACATTTACACGTTATCTTATAGACCACATTGGCTCGGTCAGAGGTGATGACCCTGTCCTTGGTTCTCGAGTACAGAATTCGGTTCAAGCTGTGATCGTTGTAGAACACCAATCCAATTTTGTCACTTTTTATGGCTTCTTTGAAAATGTGTTGTATTTGATGTTGTAGCCATGGGTGGTATGTTATTTTGCAGAACTTTTTAGTTTCTTCCAGGTTTTCAGGTCTTAGGCCCGTTGTTGGAGTGACATGGGGTCTTTTCTTAAAGAGAGTCCAATCGATGAAACGAGCAGGATATCCATTCCTCAAAAGTTGCAACTTTAATTCGTGGAGTCTCATACCTATGTTGTGTTTAGGTACGCAGTTCTGAATCTTAAGCTTCAAAGCATTGACCACACACATCTTCTGGTCAATCGGGTGAGATGAATTGTAATTTAAAAGTCGGTATGTAGAGGATGGTTTTCTGTATATGTCTGTAGTAAAGGTGCCATCTTCGTTTTTGTTCACTCGAAGATTAAAAATGGGATTGTGCGATCAGCCTCAAGTTCGTATGTGAAAGTGAGTAAATCATCATAGCTGTTTAACACATCCACACAGTCCTTTACTTTATTCTTAGGGACGGCAGTCAAAATATCATCCACGTATATGACCAAGAAGGGAAGCCTAAACGACACTGTACCGAAAAAATTGCAGAGAAGGTCGTTCATTACAAAACTTGCGAAGAATGGCGAACAAGGATCTCCCATGGCGGACCCTATCAATTGCAAATAGAAATTGTTGTTGAAGCTAAAATAGCTGTTGTTAAAAATAGTAGAAACCAATCGCACAAAGATGTCCACCGGAATGGAGGTAAAAGCTGGCATCATTAGATCATATTTCATACCATCATAATTTGTAATCGGTGAGTGTTTTTTGTTCGATCGTTTTTGATTATTGTGACTTATTTTTTGCTTTTCTCTGTAGTCTTGAGAATGAACAGATATAGTGTTCGAAACGTCGACTAACAAATTGTAGTTTTGATCTGCTACCCAATCAACCCAAAAATCCTTTTCCAATTTCTTGATATAGAAATGGCGTTCGACAACAAGTTTTTCAACTCAATAAAGAACGCACTTCAAAGACGTGGAGTAGAACCGTTCATTGTAGGATGAATTGGCTCTAACCTGTGGAGTAGGAAAATCAGTACCGCTCGTGCCCATAGGGGGAACCCTTTCTACCATGTTATGGTGCCTGGTCGTGAACGACCTTTCATGGGAGCTGGAACAGATGGGCATGCAGGCACAAGGATTTACGGATAATATTACAATCCTCATCATTGGGAAGATAGGGGAAGTTGTATCTTTATTGCTGCAACGAGTCCTAAAGACTGTAGAGCGATGGTGCACAAAAGAGGGATTGCCGGTAAACCTCTATAAGGAGTAACCGGTATCTCGCCCAAGGCTAATTTAATGGAAAGGTGATATTGGGTTGGAAGGGGCAGTAATCAATTGTATTGTTTACTTTACTACTAAAAATTGTATTGTTACTTCATGTTAAATTATTTATTCATAGAAATTTATTTACACTACATGTATATTGTGAAGGTTTTATATGTTGACTTTGTTGAGTTGACTATAATTTTCATTCGAGAACCGATGCCATCCCGAGAATTTGTATCAAGCAACACTTAACACCTATATTGTTTCGGTGAGTTTTTATAATGGTTGCAACTTTGAATATTTTATTGTAATCTCGAGAATAGACATATAGTCGTGTCCGAAACGTCGACGCAAATATATATTTTTGTTTGATTGCTGCCCATTCCAACCCAATATCACCTTTCCATTAACCTCTATAAGGGTTTGTGTGGAGGCCTTATACCTAGCTGTGGTAGCTTTCACAAAACTTATAAAACTACAGAATGTGAGATTGCTCAGCCTATGGAGGAAAAGCTTACAGCTAATAGTGGAGGTCAAATACCTGAGTCTAACGTTAGATAGCAGGACGACCTTTACATTACACGTGAAAAACATAACGATCAAAGCGACTAGACCAAGGTAGATCTGTAGGTGAATGATTAAAAGATCTTAGGCACAAAAACCAAAAATAGTTTTTTGGCTGTACACCAAAGTTGCAATATTCACCGTAATATATGCATCCTTTATTTGGTGGTACCAAAACCAAAACCAAGAAAAAGCCTAGAGGTGGCGGGGAAATGGTAATAAGCTCTACCGCAGCCATTAAGGCGGTTCTGGAGCTAGAGCTTCTTCCGTCACATCTAGTGATGAAAATGAAAGAACTACTGGCGACATACAATCTAACAACAAATGATCGTAGAGGAGTGGCCCCTAGAGTAATACATAAAATCATGATATTCAATTAGATCAAGAACAACATAATATATGTAAAAAACTTTCAGAAAGCTTTCTAGATTCTCACCTAAGAGGGGAGAGGAAAGCACCTTGCAGTAGCTGGAGGGTCAATATGATACCACCTGGTAAACAGATGGATTCAATTCGGAAGCTAGTACTGGGTCAGGAATCAGTGGACGTAGAACAAGAGATGCGTTCACCATAAACTTGGGCTGCCATACTACTGTCGTTTCTTCTTCTTAAAAAGAAGAACCAGCAGTGTGGCGTAAAGCCTACACCGGCCGACTGGGAAGCGGGTGGCCGCGGTTCAAATCTTGGTCGAGTCGAATACGCTGCTGTGATCTAAAGCCTAAGATAGATCTGCATGCGGGCTGTGGGGAAGGCAACGGGAAACCACCCCATATTAATTAAATTCCTTAGTACGTCATCTTGGCTCAGCCAAGTTTGATCGCCAACGCCCATTAAAGGTATGGCACATTAAGAAGACTACTGTCGTTTAGATAATAGAAATAACTGAAATCACAATGTGTGCAGAGGAAGTGATATGGAGCTTTAACCTCGCCTCACCTTAACGCTGAGATGGGTGTGGGAACACGCCGAAATGAAAGGCATTGAAAATGTAGATATCTGACCGCTAAAGAGACTATAAAGGAACTACTAAGTAAGAAATATCTTGCGTATTGAAGAGACCTTCTGTGAATAAGGCAATCGCAGATGTTCATTGGTGGGCTCTCCATTTCTCAAAAACAAAATTGTGCAGTTTTTTAATCTACTGTTTGCTAGAAAAAGGTAAACCCAAATTTCATTTACACTAATTCTACCCTCGTATTATGCATTTCAAATTTTATGGTTTCAATCCCAATTTGTGCTGATTTTAAATCTGATGTAAACCCAAAATGTTACAAATTTTAACATTTGAAATATCAATTTAATTTGAAAATTTAAATCTAATTTGTAAAGAAATTTATAATTTTAAAACAATCATATTATTTATTCTTTATTATTAATAATAAAATAATTTTACGTACACGACTATAGAAAGTATAGCATATCAGGTAGTTTTATCGCTCGAAAATGACATTTTGCAGCGGTGTTTGGAAAAATCTTGCATATAAGCAGCAATTGTGGCGTACATAGTGGGTTCGAGTTATTGTATGTCTAGAAAGCTACTGAAGTGCACGTGCAATTTTGCATCACAAGCTAATAGATAATAAGAGTATTATTTACTTCCGTTATGTCGCGTTTTAAATTAAAGCATAATTTTTGTTACCAATTTATGTTTTTTTTTTAAAGGAGCTGTCTTGAACGTAAAGCTAAATACAGTGACTCGCTCAGAAAGTTCCATTGCGGTTTCGTAAGCTATCAGAACGAGCGTTTAGCGAGTTCTGATATATTGCTTACTCAACCGCAATGTTCAACTTTCTGCAGCACGACTGTAAATAGCTATTGAGGTGTAGTACTTAGTCCACATCCGAAATATAAAATGCCAGGACGTTGCTGCTACAGCGTGTCCTATAGTTGGTCAGAAAAACCCCAAGACGCAGACATGAATAATGAGAAGAAAAACAAAGAGGAGAAATGGAAAGACAAAGAGAAAGAGGAAGTAACAGCAATTAGTGAAGAGATCCACCGGTCAAGCTAGTATAAGCTAGAGCTAGATATAAAAATTTAAATGCCGGGAAGCTGCTTCTTCTACAGCGTGTCCTTTTTTTGTTAAAAAAAGTCGAAGACGAAAAAAATGTTCAATACAAAGTTGAAGATGTATCAACCTCTTAATGTATAACCGGATAAAGGGAAAATTGCACAGCCGGATCATCGGATAATCGGATAACCGGATCAACGAACAATTAAAATTGGAAATATTAGGAAACTGTTGTTTTTATTTAAATCGTTAAAATAGAGCTGCACTAGTCGATCTTTGGTTGGTGTTAGAAATTTGTTTTTTTGTTTTGAAAAAAAGCTTTAAAGAATAACTATGACACGTGTTTCTTTCTATTTTGCAACTTGAATTTTATATTTATTTTAAATAATTTATAGTTTAATTTTCCGAGTTAAAATTCTAAATATTTTTTTGATAAAAAAATAAATTATCTTTTTAATGCAACACTAATATTTTTAAAGTTTAAAATTTAAACTACCAATTTAAAACTGAAATTGTCCATTAAACAACCAACCCACCGCTCCAGGCCGTTTTCACAAACGCCAAAAAGGGAAAATATCCCTTTAGACCGGTCCTACTCGG
Source organism: Cantharis rufa (assembly GCA_947369205.1). Classification (NCBI taxonomy): domain Eukaryota; kingdom Metazoa; phylum Arthropoda; class Insecta; order Coleoptera; family Cantharidae; genus Cantharis; species Cantharis rufa. The sequence goes on along the minus strand of OX376307.1, from coordinate 17,159,175 downwards.
CAAAGTGTGCTACCAAGAAGGGGGTGGATCTCTCTTGATGTGGACTCAACGATCCATTTTTTTTATCTATTTCTCTACGCTTCATACGACACTCTGTATATGACTTATCTATATTTAGAACGAGTCCGATTAAGAGCGGCTTATGGATTTAACAATTAAAAGATTACATTTAAGACCAGTCTACCTGCTAACGGAAGAGGTGAAATAGTCATATGGGATTATAGGAACCCTTGACCATTGTTGGAAAGAGAAACTACCCCCAAATTTGTATGAAAAACCCTAGGCAGGTGCAAGAATTTAAGTAGTATACTTTCAAATATATTGAAAGTGGGCGTAAGTTTGAATCTCGGTTCGGAAAAAAAGTAAGTAGTTCATAAATATTATTAAATGATAAATTTTCAGTTATTTATCTGTTATTAAATTATAATTAAATAATATTACATTGCATAATAATAATATATTATATTACCTTATATTATATTATAATTTATAACATTATAATAAATATTATATCTACCCGTTCAGTAAGTAATAATAATATAATTTAGATTAAACAGAAAACTTGCATACACAAGCAAATAATAACATATAGTCTTGGAGCAACAAGAGCTGCAAATATTATTCGACTTATTCTAAAATAAAATAATCACTTATTATGATATATTTGGTTTACAATCCCACCGTTAAATATTTTATTATATTGAAACAATCAATAATTCCTAAATCATTAAAATCACTTTATGATTTTCTCTACATTTAACCAAATTCCTTCTTCGGCAGTTTCTATAAATGATCTGGTAGCTCTATTAAGTGGATATGCTGTTCTCGAATTTAAGCTATATCGAAAATTGCTTAGTAAAGCAATTAAAGCAACCTTCATTTGAATCATAGCAAGTCTTGCGCCTAAAAAGTATCGAATGCAATTTGAATTGACAACAATGTGAAAATCTACCTATGCATATTCGAGGACCTTCTCCAAATGGTAACCAGGTAAAAGAATTTCTTTTCGATATATTTTCACTTGTAAATCGTTCAGGGTCAAATTTCTCTGGATTTGGATAAAAGTCTGGATCATAATGAATATCATTTACTGCAATCATCACTATCACATCTTTTTCAATTATCAAATCTGAATTTGGAACTTGATATGTTTTAGTGCATCGTCGAAATAATTTTGATAATACAGGATACTTTCGAAGTGTTTCTAAAATTAAATAAATTTGATAGATTTTCGAAATCATTAACTATCTGAAATGATCTAATATTACCTTTTATACATTTATCCATGTATTTCATTTCCATAATTGCATCATAAGACATCTTTCTATCGTAATTTTGTAACACAGATTTTATTTCTGCTCTTAACTTTTCTTGAATGTCCTGTTCAAATGCTAATTCATACATGCAAAATGTAATACTTACTGATGAAGTATCGTATCCAGCCATGAAAAATAACGTTGTTTGAGCAGTAACCTCTTCAATGGATAACGAACACACATCCGTTTTAGTTTTGTTATTATTATTTACTTCCAAATTGAAACAATCTTTATCTTCATCAGAAACATCAACGTTATTTTTTAATTGAATCATTAGCTGCATAAAATCTTTTCTGACTATGTTGTTTTCTTCCCTGTATTTAATTGTTTTTTCCACTATTTGGAGGAAGAAATTTGATATATCCGCACTTACAAAAGTAAGTTTGAAAAATTTTACTAAATCAGGGACAAGAAATTGTACAGCTAGACGTAATTTGTTCGCTGTACCCGCATGACCCAGTGCACGTTCTCCATATTTTCGAAAATCGGAATTGGGATTTTTTAAGCTGTTACTTTCAATTCCAAAGGCAACGGAAGCTATAATATCTGTAGTGTATCTGCCTGCTATATCTTTAATATCTAGTAGTTCGCCGTTTTTTGCAGCGTCATCTATCAAACTTGTTAGTTGAGTAGAGCAATTTTCAATTGTGGAAAACATCATTTTTAGTTTACCACTGGTAAATAAAGGAGTTAATTTTTCTCTCATTTGTTTCCATTCGGCGCCTTTTAACGAGAACAGATGACCACCAAAAGTATCGTAATCTCTCTTATCAAAAATTCCATGATCGGTAAAATGAGAAAAATCTTTAACCATAATTGATTTTATTAATTCTAGATCAAACACTACTAACACTGGCTGGTGAAGCAGGTAATACCCGAAGTATTTTATTCCTTTTGGCTTTAAGTCGGTGTATATTTGGCCGAACATTTTCTGAACCGATATTCGACCTAAAGCGACATCAGTTAAGTTACCCAGAGGAACACTGCAAGGAGGTGTAATTACTCCTCTGCGACTCCAGTAAGTATACGACCATCTAAAATACAAATATAATGTAAATACTAAAGTTAAAACTAAAATCAGAAGATTAAATGTATTTAAAATTATCATTTTGCACGTTAAAAGTTGTTAATGTATTGCGGTTCAGATTATACTAATTTTTGTTATATTTTGGCAATTTATATAATAGAAACAATCTTATCTATTCGTATTTTTGTAGTACTAATGAGTACAAAATTCAATTAAAACATTTAGGATAAGATATAAATAATTATTATTCACTTTACTTGTTTGATAAAATCTTTTTAAATTTTTTAACTACGTTTTTGTCCAGTTCATGATGTCTGAGATGAATTTACATCCCCTGTCAAAGTTATTAAGATCACTTTTGTACTTGATTGGTGTTTCCAACTACATGTCAGTGGTTAGATCAACCACTGATTTAATTGAACAATGATTAAATTACTAAAATAAATTTAAATTTTACACAGTAAATAAAAAGTATAAGCACTACTGATAAACACACTGCCGAATTTATAGACAAGTATTAAGTGCTAGTTAAGGCAAATCGGACTGCATTTGTTTTTATTGCAACCTTATTTACTCGGTTGATAAAGATCAATTTAAAAAGGGGCCTTCTAAATATAATAAGGCATTGTCTATGAATCCGGGCGTTAGTTGTGCATGAATACTATCCGAGGGTAAATCTCCCGGGAAGTCTGGTGTACAACTTATAGGAAGTCCGAGAAAGTCTGGGAAGTCCGAAGTAGGAGAAAGTCCGGTGACTTTAAGTTTAAGACTTTAATTTACCTTTAATATTATTACTCAAGAAGATCTACACTAGGAAGGGTAGGAATAAAAAATCCTTACAGAAAACGTATTTTTATAAAAAAAATTTTGCTGATGGATTGCTTGATGGGAGCTTTGATGGCAACAATGCTGGCTGAGTTGATGGAAAATGACGTCACTGCTGGCCTGCTTGCTTGTTGCCGCGATGAATATCTGTGATAGATCCCGTGCTATTTCTGTTGATGGTTTATGTGATGGATTTCAGCGCTAACTAATGACAATGTCGCATCGTGTTTGTAAACACGAGTGCTACCCAGAAATGTCGAGTTTTCTTTGTTGAACCATAAAACGCATGTGAAGCCAACAACGCACAGAAATCATCAAACCACCAAGCTGCTAGGTACCCAGCAGAGAAACAAGCAAACAATTAATCAGTAAAGCAAGCGTCGTGTGAGTTCGGCTTTATACACACAGTAGCGCTACAACCCAAGGTGAGTTTTGGCTAACCATTTCATTTTTATGAGGGGTTTCAAGGGATATTACCTGGGTGGTTTGTCATTGCGCGCCGAGGGAGGACAGTTAGAATAAAGTTATAACTTCACTCGAGATCGAACCAGGGTTCTCTGCTTTGCACTGAAAAAAAGTGTGTCGTAATATTAACAAATGACGTTCGTTAAACTCAAATTCGTTGTATTAACGATAGTTTTGTAAGTATTACTAATTGAGGCTGTTGTAGTAAAATTGTACTTCGTTAATATTACAACTCTCTGTTCGTTAATATTACAACTTATATTTACTACACTATGTCGTAATATTAACGAAAGACATAATTCGTTAAACACAAATTCGTTATATTATCGTTATATAATTTGTAGCTATTACAAATTTTAAACTGTCTATTTGTTAATTTTACTATACTAGTTAAATTTTACCAAATTATGTTTCTATATATTCACAACAGATATTCAACAAATAATGGTGATATTACTAAAAGTTATCAACACATTTTTGCACGTTATAATATTTCTAATATTTTACAAAATATCAAAATAATAATATTCAAGCACAATTTTTCACAATCAAGTACAAAGCTGTCGGAGAAGGCAGGGGAAGCAGTGCCTTGCCAAGCCAACAACAATTTTAAATAAAAATTATGAATTATTATTTGCTATTGATTTTAATTAAAAATGTTGAAACTTTATTTAATTATATAGTAAAAGCTTATTGTTAAAGGACTGGTTCCAGCAACTGCGATTAAAACTTCGTCCTTTGATTAAATTTAATAAGCCAATAGAAATCATCCATTAAATTATTTTTTTATTTAAGAATAACAATAAGAATGAGCATTTAAGAAATTAAAGGATTAAGTTTTAATCAGAGTTGGTGAAACAAGCCCTTACACCGAAACCGTTACCGAAATACACCACCTCAATTTCCCACAAGCCGCCACTGTTTAAAAGTATTAAAAATTGTTAATAATTATTAATATTATACTATGCCCGCCATCACATTTGAATATTCCAGTGTATACACTCGTATCTCTCTATAGTCAATTTCGATATAATCACTATCTCTCTATACATAATCACGACAAGTATCTCACTTTAGTAACGCGAGTCACTTCTCCTGCACTCCCTCCACTGAATTGTTAATTGGCGCCGAATTTGAATTAAGAATGAATACTACTTACATGTCCTGCGCACGTGTCCTAATACGCACATAAAAATATAACCTAACTAAAATGACCGGCAAATTATATGAACGAGTGGGAATAGTGCCTTACCCCGCTCGAGGTTACTATAGCGAGAAGGTCAAGTCCCGACTTCGTGATTATAGAGAGATTATAAGCTTTCCCGCTTACTACCAACCTAAATGGTTCAAAGACAGTAACACAATAGTTAACTGGTAACTGTAGTCAGTGACTACATGTAGTCAACGCACTTAAGCATCAACCCGTAACCATCCTTTCGGCTTTATAGCCAATTCCTTATATCTCCAGAAAGGTAACATGTAGAAAATTTTCAAATGGAAAACCAAAGGATCAAATTTCGTGCTTTACTTTTCAGTTACTTTGTGGCAAAATACTCCAGTTCTTTCAGCTCATACCATCAAATCTAGCAGACACATGAAGTTTTGGCTTCACAATCAACGATCACGATTGGTAACTTTTACTACCGACCAGAAAAGAGCACTGAACTTGTTCATAATAATTATAAACGATAAAAATACAACAGTACACTCGTATATTTACATAATAAAATCAGATCATCTACAGTTTTATGATTGTACAGTCAGTGCCTAAGTGCAAAATATTTTACTTGATTTGAATTATAATTTAAAACTTATATTATTGCCTAATGTTTTTTCCCAAGTAATGTTTTGCCCTAATTAAGATTTGTTCTTTTTTTCCTTTATTTCTTCTTTACTTCTTTTTGCTTTATTTTTTTTATTTCTTGTTTATTTTTGTTTCTTAGTTCTTTATTTCGGAATTCTTTGACATTATATAAATTCAACTTATTGTAATGTCAAAACGTAAACTCAAATTTCCCACCGAATCCCCTACCTTCGAAACCCTACTCTAAACTTCCTAAGCGCTATAATAATGGTGGCCACCATATGCGAAATGCCGTATCGTCTAAAATGCTAGGACCCCACGTCGTAACCTACATCTCGAAGACATTACCCCCACGTCGTAGTATTTCCTTCGTAATGATGAATGAACTTTGGCAGTAGCAAATTGAGTCAGGAGAAACGCAAAGCAAACACATATAAAACACTGAGCTGTTTAAATAGTTATAATTTGTAAATTATTGTCATATAATTTCAGTTTACACGTTGTGGTTAGCTTTTGTCATTTTTTTGTTTGTCATTTCAATATTCATAATTGTGATCGGGCAAATTACATATACGTCATATTCATATGTGGTCAAAATACATAATTTGTTATTAATCAAATATACAGGGCAAATGAGCGTGTGAGTCAACTGGCACATTTAGTATCATCATACACTGGATAAACATAATAATTCAATCCCCAAACATAGAAAGCCAAAACGTACAAGTCTCGAGAGTGACCTACGCAAAATGGCCTCCGTACAAAATAACCCAAACTTTAATCTCAATCATAGAATCTAGGAGTGTCTGCAGTTCTTGTGTTATCAGTATTGAGCTTTTCAGTTAGTCATAGGTGATAATTATCTACCATATGTGGTTCTAACATTAGCCTGTGAGCACGCCTGCACATAAGTCCTCATAATGATTAAAGTTTATAAATTTTAATACACATGTTCATTTAATTCGATTACTCGAAACTCGTACCTTTTGAATTTAATTATATTACAATAATATTTACCTCTAGTTTGCCGAACCACAATAATTAAAATAATATAACACAATAGTACAACAAATAAATTTAGGTCGCGTGTAAACACGTCTCGTCTGCTTGACTACCCCAATCTAACCGGTCGCCATTAACGGTCCCTTCCTCCCCGTTGTAGCCATTCTTCTCCCACTTCTTTTGGTGGTGTCGCAAGTCACGTCCTTTCGTTAGATAGTTGGCAATGTTTTACGTTCAGCACTTCCAATGTAATGTATGTGTATTTGACAGTATGTTTTAATCATTTAAATCGTTCATTAAGCGCCAAATATAAATTACGTAAATATCATTACAAACTTATTAGTATAAATTTTAATTCTCCTTATTCTGCTTAATTGCTTAATGCTTAATTCTAACTCGTCTCAACAGTTATTGCGGTTCAACCATAACGCACGGTATACTACCGAGTAAAATTCTATGGTTGGTTTCAATAAGTTTAAACATATATTAATATAGATTCCTACATAATAAATAATAACCGTTTAACCTTTGATGGAATTCAATATACATATTTGAAACAATTTATGTAAATTACTTCTTTAAGTATTAAGCGTCGTTCTCAACAAATTAACGTTACGTAAATTAATCGAAAATAACCAAAAAATATAATATTTCTTGTTTAAAACCTCGTCTTTTTCAATGTATTTGACCTAAATTAGTTAATAAAATAAATAAAATTTCATTTAAAGTCAAATACCTAGCCGAAAAGTAAAATTATTGTAAAGAAGAATTGTCATATTTTTTAACGCTAACGTTAAAGTAACGCTAATTAGATGAGAACGACGCTTTACACAATTTTTAACACTACTTTACAATTTTTTGTACATTTAGCCATATTCCTCCTTCGGAGTTTACCAAAATTGATCTAGCAGATCTTTTTAATGGATATACTGTGTTTGCATCTAAACCGTATCGAAAGTCACTCAGTAACGTTGTTAAAGCAACCTTCATTTGAATCATAGCAAGCCGTGTACCTAAAAATTATTTATTGTCAATAAAATCCATTCAAAAGAATTGTGAAAATTTACCAATGCATAAACGAGGACCTTCACCAAATGGTAACCAAGTAAAAGATTTCCTTGTTGATATATTTTCACTAGAAAATCGTTCTGGGTCAAATTTTTCTGGATTTGGATAATACTCTGAATCGTAATGAAGTTCATTTACAGGAATGATTATAATCATTTCCTTTTCAATCGTCAAATCAGAATTTGGAACTTGATACGTTTTAGTGCATCGTCGAAATAAGTTTGATAATACCGGATACTTTCTAAGAGTTTCTAAAATTCAGAATTTGCTTTTAATTTTATTTAAAATATTATTCAATATTGTTACCTTTTAGACAGCAATCCATATACGACATTTCCATAATTGCGTTATAAGAAAGCTTTCCTTCATGTTTTCTTAACACAGTTTTTATTTCATCTCTTAATTTTTCTTGAATGTCCTGTTGATATGCTAATTCGTACATGCAATATGCAATCGTTATTGATGAAGTATCATATCCAGCTACAAAAAATAACATTGTTTGGGCAGCAATCTCTTCAATGGATAATGAACCGGAATTAATTTTATTTCCAGTATTTTCAATTGCTTTCAAATTAAAGCAATCAATTCCTTCATCAGAAATATCGATATTATTTTTTAACTGAATCATCAACTGCATGAAGTCTTTTCTGAAGATATTGTTGCTTTCTCTATACGAAATAGTACTTTGTACAATTTTAACAAAAAAATTTGAAACATCGGCAGGAGCGAAAGTTAGCTTGAACAATTTTACCAAATCAGGCATAAGAAATTGTATGGCTACACGTAATTCGCTTGCTGTATCTGCATGACCCGATGCGCGTTCTCCATATTTTCGAAAATCTGAATTGGGATTTTTTAAACTATTAATTTCGATTCCAAAAGCAACGGATGCAATAATATCGGTAGTATATCTGCGTGATATATCTTTAATATCTAGTTTTTCGCGATTTTCCGTAGTTTCAGTTATCAAACTTCCTAATTGAAGCGAACAATTTTTAATTGTTGGAAACATCATTTGTAACTTAGCACTGGTAAATAAAGGCGTTAATTTTTCTCTCATTTGTTTCCATTCGACGCCTTTTAAAGAGAAAAGATGACCACCAAAACGATCGTAATCTTTCTTATCAAAAATGCCATGGTCGGTAAAGTGGGAAAAATCTCTAACCATAATTGACTTGATTAATTCGAGATCACACACAACTAGTACTGGTTGATTTAGAAGGTAATATCCAAAGTACTTTATTCCTTTAGGTTTTAAATCAGTGTAAAGTTTTTTGAACATTTCTTGAAGTGATACTCTACCTAAAGCGACATCATTTAAATTACCCAAAGGAAAGCAAGAAGAAGATGTAATTACTCCTCTGCGACTCCAGTAAGTAAACGAGCGTTTAAAATATAAATATACCAGAAATACTAAAGTTATAAGTAAAATAAAAACGTAAGTAATTGTGGTAAACGCACTTAAAAAAAACATTTTTAGTTTTGCACTTTTTAAATTGTGTTTTGCGCACAATAATATTTACAATTAACTATAGAATGTTATTCTGCTGTTGAACATTAATTAATGAGATTAGATATAAAATAAACTTTACTTGTACTTAATAATTTGTCGGTGATAAAAACCAAGAACTAGTTCAGTTGGTCTAATGCAAATTGTATTTGTAAATTTTGAACCTATCACGTCATAGATACAAATTTGAATATTACTTCGTCGACGTCGTATTTGTAATAATAATAATAATAATAATGTTTATTTACGAAATGCTATTCCTTATAACTATATAATACAATAATTAAAATAAATAAAATTAACAAACAAGTTTAAACATTATGGACTACAGTGGCGGCAATCTAAAATGCCCGGTGCATTTTATTTGCAATATACCTGTTACAATCGGCTTAATTTTAAGGGTGGTAATTTTTTGTAAAATACAATGACATACACTATTATGAGGTAACCCTTCTTAACCATTTTGTGTACAAAATGCATCAGTTTAGTTTAATAAATCTTAGAAATATAAAAAAAATCGTAGGTAGAAAGAATTTAACAGAAACTGAAAAACAGAAAATTTTAGTTTTACATAGTGAAAATAGGAGTTTTACCTATATTAGTGAGAAAGTTGGGTATGACAGACATACTGTAAGTAGATTTTTTTTTAAATATGCCATTAGGGCAGTACAAAACCACTTGACAGAGGGAATTCGAAAAGAAAAACAACCAAATCACAAAATCGTAAGCTTTGCAAAATGGCATTGAAAGATCGCTTCAAATCTCGAAGACAATTAAAAAAACAGTTAAAAGATGACCTTGGCGTAAATATTAGCAAAAAAATTTTACGTAATCGTTTAGCTGAATTCAGATTACGCGCTTAGGCTGCTCTCAAGAAACCGCGTTTTTCAAAAAAATCGAAACAAAGACGGTTACAATTTGCCAAAAAATATCAAAATTGGTCGGTATGTGATTGGAAAAGGGTCATCTTCTCAGATGAGTCAAAATTTTTACTCCATGGGTCAGATGGAAAGCAATATGTGCGGCGATTTCAAACCGAGCGCCTATCAGATAAATGCACCATAAAAACAACACGCGGTCGATTTGGAATTATGATATGGGGTTGCTTTTCTCAACGTGGTTTAGGTGAGCTACATATCATAGAAGGGTCTGTAAATATAAAAAAATACATTAAAATTTTAAAACCCAGTTTGGAGCCATCGGTTTTAAATTTATATGCTGAAAACAAAGAATGGTTTTTTCAGCATGATAATGCACCTTGACATACCGCGAAAACGGTACGTAATATTTTTGTAAATAATTTTTTTTTTCAAAATGTATTAATCAGGCATTGTTGTGAATACATTTAGCTAACAAATGATTGAATAATATGAAATTGATTCCTTTTTATTTTACACAGGTATCGAATTATTTTGTTAATAACGGTATCTATAGAATTGATTGACCTAACTTAAGTCCCGACTTAAACCCCATTGAGAACTTTTGGGCGGTTATGAAGAGGCATGTAGTTGACAATAGTCCTAAAAGTATACCTGAGTTGAAAAAAAGCGATAAAATTTGTTAGGGATAATCGTAAGCGACGATTACTTGCAGCGGTTAGAACAATCAATGCCACGCCGTTTAAAAGATGTAATAAAGGCCCAATGGAGGTTCAACTAAATATGAATAAATTTTTTTATTAACCAATATATTATTAATCAACACTTGACTACATTAATTATCTACTAAATAATTATTTTACTATAAAATTTATATCAAATTCGAGCGCAAAAATATACCTGAAAACAATGCTTTATTTTATAATGAAGTCTTTTGTTAGTTATTTATACTATCTATCATTGAATTTAATAATTTTATATGTATTTATAGTTAGACAATTATATAACATATGAATTAGTTCCATGTTAACAAAATTTGTAAGTAAAAATTAAGAATAACTTAAAATTTTTCAACCGGGCATTTTAGATTGCCGCCACTGTATATATGTAAAGTGTGTCGAGGCTGCGATTTAAACTTCTGCAAAGAATTCGAGAAGAGGTCAACGTCGAGTCTGTTGGCGAGGTTTTGTATCCTTGAAAGCGGTGAGTGAATCCCATAGTTTGTTCTGTGAAAATCAGCCAGGAACAGATCTGGGTTGCGAACTACGTGCGAGTGAGCCCAAAAATTAATCCTTATCAGGAGCGCTGGACAATTTATTCTGTTGTTCAATAAATTGTAGAGGAAGCATATATCTAGGTACTTCCGCCTATTTTCCAAACGAGAGACCCAAGTAACTTAGCAGCAAATCGTAATCCACGTCGACACGAGCCCCTAAATCGGTCCAGGATGTTGCAAAATCCCCTTATTCGGCCCAGGATATTGAAAATTCAAGCAAAAAATACATATATGCTCTGGAATGGCCAATGCTTTAAATTAAAACATTTTCTATTTCTCATGTTAATAAAATGCACCAATAACATAAAAAAATTAAGTTTTATTCTGCCTTAAGCTATATTATAAGCAAAAACATTGTAGCCAATCAAAAGTCGGAATCGTTTGTCGCCACTGTCTCTATAAAGTCACTGTAGTAATTTCCAGATTACACACCAGTGGATTGGTGTCCACCAATTCTGGCGGAAATGACCCGGCGGTCTCAAAATATAAAATAATTAATTTTCATTTTCTAAGTCATAATAAATAAATAATAACTACAAAAACAGCTTAATTATGTAACATCAAAAACATATAACTTTTTTTACCTTTTCAGTAGTCTTTTGTAATAAAATTTCGAATATTCAAAATGAAAAGTGATATTTGTGGAAATTTATGTTTATTAGATCCGAACCCAATCTTAGCTTATTTGAAATTTTTTTAAACCGTATTATAGGTATGATTTGTAAGAAACGTTACATTTTGTAATTAAACTTACCTGGCCACATATTAAATGTCTGCATAAATCAAAAAGAACTTGAGCTCCGTCGTAGGCTAGCAGTTAGAATGTTTTATTGCTATGTCGCAGTCCTGGTTTCAATCCCCGACCAAGTACACCTGGCTATTTTTTGACCGTGTCTCTTTCACAAGATGCTGGCAACATCTTTGAGATACCAAATTCCTAAATACCCTAATTAAAAATCATGGGAATGATTCAAAAGCAATGAAATAAAACGACGTTTTTTTGCTTGTGGACAGCTGCTTTATAAACAAAAAATCAGAAGTGATTTCCACATTTCATTATGTGGGTCTTCGAAAAAATTGGTCTACTGCAATTAATAATTCCAAGCGCAGAAAATAATAATTTAAAATTTAAAATTTGTTTTTTATAATCTGTATTGCTGTTTTCATAAAATAAATGCTTTTGGTGACGTCACTAATATTTATATGAAAAACATCAGGAGACCCTATGTTATTTTTTCTAAAGAATGACGTTTGCTTCAGGGTATTTTTAAATTTATTTTTCAAGTTACAATATGACGTCAGTGGTACTTCACTTTATTTAAAGAATAACGTTTATCATTTTTAAACGTGCTAATCCCGTCACAATATGACATCGTCATCGATTTCGTAATCGATCTTTAAATTTCTTTTTTTTTAAATATTGTATTCTATAAATCACATTAAACAAGTTTTTCCTCTCGGAGGGAAAACGACAGTTGTTGACCTCTGAGAGTTGGCATTTAAGGTGGGGATTTTCCTCGCATTAACAACAACTTATTCCTGACGTCTTAGAAAAGGCTTGAATAACAAAACAATTATTTCTGACCGTCGCTGGTTGGCGGTCAATATTGTAACTTTGATTGGATAATCGACTGTTTATTCACGACGTCATGAATATGATGAGTTTCGATTTGAATAACAAAACAATTATTTCTTATATTTCCTTCGTGAGTTGGCTGTCAATATTGTAGCTTTGATTTGACAACCGACGGTTTATTCCTGACGTCGTGGAAAGGACTATCAACTCTATGTTAATAATTTATTATAATAGTAATATAAATTTTATACAATGTATTATCGGTTGAACTCACTATTAAGGATTTTTTCTACATTCAGCCAAATTCCTCCTTCGGCTTCTACCATAACTGATTTAGAAGCTTTTTTCAATGGATATGCTGTTTTAGGATCTAACCTGTATCGAAAATCGCTTAATAAGGTAGTCAAAGCAACTTTCATTTGAATCATAGCAAGCCGTATGCCTATTAATGATTGATTGATATTAATTTAATATATTTGACGACAATGCAAAAATTTACCAATGCATGCACGAGGACCTTCTCCAAATGGTAACCAAGTAAAGGAATTCCGTGTCGATAAATTTTCACTTGAAAATCGCTCAGGATCAAATTTTTCTGGATATGGATAATATTCAGAATCATAATGTAGTTCATTTAAAGGAATGAACACTATCACATCTTTTTCAATTATCAAATCAGAATTAGGAACCCGATATGATTTTGTACATCTTCGAAATAAGTTTGATATTACAGCATACTTTCTAAGTGTTTCTAAAATTAAAAAATTTTTTAATGTTTATGAAATAATAACTGTCGAATATGATTCAATATTATACCTTTTATACATTTATCCATGTACGTCATTTCCATAATTGCGTCATAAGAAAGCTTTTCGTCATGATTTTGTAGTACACATTTTATTTCTTTTCTTAACTTCTCTTGAATGTCCTGTTGAAATGCTAATTCATACATGCAGAATGCAATTGTTGTAGATGAACTGTCATAACCAGCTACAAAAAATAGCACTGTTTGTGCAACAATCTCTTCAAGTGATAGCGAATGTAACTTTTTTCTATTTGCCATATTTTGAATATCATTATTTAATTTCAAATTGAAGCTATCGTCATCTTTACCTGATATGCCATTATTATTCTTCAACTGAATCATCAACTGCATGAAATCTTTCCTAATTATGTTATTCTTTTCTCTGTAGTTAATCGTGTTTTCTACAATTTCATAAAAGAATTTGATAACATCGGGAGGGTAATGTGTAATTTTGAAAAAAGTTATTAAATCAGGTAAAAGAAATTGCATGGTCATACGTAATTCACTTATTAGACCTGCATGACCAGCTGCACGTTCTCCATATTTTCTAAAATCCGAATCTGGATTTTTTAAACTGTCACTTTCTATTCCAAAAGCGACGGAAGCTATAATATCAATAGTGTATCGGCTTGCTATATCTTTGATATCCAGCTTTTCCCCGTTTTCTGCAGCTTCATCTATCAAAGTCGCTAGCTGAATGGAACACTTCTCAATTGTCGGAAACATCCATTTCTGTTTACCACTGGTAAATAAAGGGGTTAATGTTTCTCTCATTTGTTTCCATTCGTTACCTTTTAAAGAGAATAGATGACCACCAAAAGTATCGTAATCTTTTTTATCGAATACACCATGATCGGTAAAATGGGCAAAATCTCTAACCATAATAGATTTTATTAATTCTAAATCAACTACTACCAGCACTGGCTGGTGGAGAAGATAATATCCGAAATATTTTATACTTCTTGGTTTTAAATCGGTGTACAATTTTTTGAACATTTCTTGAAGTGATACTCGACCGAAAGCAACATCATTTAAATTACCCAAAGGAAAACTGCAAGAAGGCGTAATAACTCCTCTTTGACTCCAGTAGGTGTACTTCCGTTTTAAGTATAAATATAACATAAACACTAAAGTTATAAATAAAACCAACGCAATATTAATAGTAAACGTATCAAAAACCGTCATTTTGTATGGTACACGTTTGAGTTTATCATGAAATAATATAATATTCATGTAAAAATCACTACCGATGTTGTTAAAATATATTTAAGGTTAATTTTGAATGCTTATGCCAAGTGCATGGACCAATCTTATCTTTCTTACAAAAATTAGTTAATTGTAAAGATAAGATGCTATTTATAGAATAATTATACTAATACGATTTATAATAAGTGTAATTTATAAATTATATAAACAACAAATTAATAATTATAGAATAATCAGGTATTATAATCTTATAGTGAAGGTAGTTGAGATATAAGTTATGTCATTAAAATCTATAAAATCTAATAATTTTAATAATTTTTGTAACTTAGATATTCTATAAAATGAAAAATGCTTAATTATTTTTTTAATATTATCATAAAAATAAAATTAATTAAAATTTAATATCAATAAATATCACACACTAAATTGTTGTATAGTCGCAATATACTTTCCCAAGATCGCTTTGGTATATGCAGATATTCTTAATTACATTGGGAAAAATTACGATACATTGTATGCACATTTACCATAAGTGTCGGTACAATTTTACATTTACCGGAAAATGTGCACTTTGGCCGGTATATGTACTTTTTTCCTAACAGCAATATTTTTAATTCGTCGGGAGGGGAAAAATCTTCGTGAAGACACCACCAGCCCGTGCTGGGTTGTAGTGTGTTGGTGCGTCCCGGATTCGCTAGAGCATTCCTTCCTTGACGCACACACATGGTCTTCTGCCTATTCGGGACTTTATTCTTGTTTCTTTATAATAGCTGTCTTTCTCTATGTTCTTTTCTTTTCGTTGTTATTATGTTCCGCCACTACTAGAATCCCATCTTCTCTGCCAGATTTCGATTAACCGTTTTCGGGTATCCTGTTTGCTATCCAGTGGGTGTTTCCTCTCTTGGGCTTTTAGATCTCAAGGCAGCAGTGATGCCAGCATGTTTACTTCCCCTGTTGAGGTGGTTCTTGTGATACAAAGTGCCATTTTTCTTTGAACTTATGCCAAGTATCCCTCGTATTTCATGGTTTGGAGTAAATCTGCCCATATAGGGGCTCCGTAGAGCATAGTATATTCTGCCACGGAGGCAAGAATATTGTTTTCGGTAGGGCCTCCGATGTTTAGAAGAAGCCCGCCGATGCTAGTTGCCGCCTTCTTTGATTCTTTTCTAATGTGAAGGAGAGACTTGTATCGACCCGGATGTCTAGGACCGTGATGCATTCTACTGGGGCAATATCCATGTCTCGAAGTCGGATGCTTATTGGTCGGTGTCTTCTTCTTCCGCACATCAAAACCGCCTCCGTCTGCTAGAGTACTAGGGTGAGCTCTTTAGTGTTCATCCAAAGTTTTTGAAGCATTTTGTTCGATTTCTTTTTCTGATTTTGCTACGACTATTGCGTTCAGGTCACATCTCAACAGGTTCACTCTCTCAGGTACACTGATCAAAAAGACCGGATCGTATCCATAGTTCCAGAGATCCGGTGCCAATACTGAGCCCTGACTGCGCATGTCTTTACTGAGTTCTCCTCCCGAATAAAAACACTCCTGTGATTGAGGTAGTCCAAAAGTAGGCCTAGTAGGCCCCCGATTATTCCTTTATTTTCGAGTTATTTGAAGATATGCTTCCATTCAGCGGAATTGAACGCGTTCTTGTTGGTTTTAACCGACGTCAGTATTTCTTTTTAGCTCCACTTCTAAGAAGGTGTCTATCTTGAGATCTTTGTCCTTTCGTTTTCTTTCGAATGAAAGTTAGGTTGAGAAGTGTGTGTCGATCACCATCCCTAGTTGATCCGAAGAGAAGCCCCAGTGTAGTTGTTTTACTGAGTCTTTTGGAAACGATTTTGTATCCCTTGCCCCAGATGTCTTTGTTGAGGTCCATTGCAAGATCTCCTGTTTGTGTTCTTTAAACTTGGTAATAGCAAACTTCAAATTGTCTTTGTCTTGTGTAATTTCCTCTTTCAATTCAGCTGCTATTTCAAAATGACTTATGGCTGTCTTAAACATTTTCCTCCTTGTCTTGTTGCAAGTTCTGCTTAGTGTTGCGTTTCTACTGTCCACCAGTACAGACACGAACTTGGGGAATCCGATTGTCTAATTAAAACAAAGCATTGCGATAGCCCGTGAGGGTGTTGATGCAATGTGATTTTTGCCCAGTGTTCTGAATGTCAACATGAAGAAATTCAAGCAAGCGCGGGTAAACGACGGGAGTAACTATGAGTATCTTCTCACTGTCCATTCACCTGGGCCGTGGCGTGGCACGGATCAAAGGAGCGACTGCTCTTTTTTTTTTTTTGACAACTTGCAAGTTGCAAACTAAATTTGGAGGGCGCCAAATTTAGGAACCGCCCCGGGCGCCAAGACCCCTCGCCACGCCGCTGCCATTCACCCAAACCCGGGTAGGACCTTAACCGGCACTCTCAAGCTAGAAGCTGATCCAAAGAGATACATGCCTGGGGACGAAGGACACTTGTTCCTTTCTTGATTGGACCTCGAATATTCTCTCGATTGAGCTCCGATGTTTAATGATCATTTGGGATTGGATTATCATTTGGGGGACAATGGGGTCTAGGACATTTCGCCGTGGCCGTTTCGACATTTTTTTTACTTTAATTTATAACTCAAAAGTTATAAAAATGACTATAACATTTTGACTGCAAAAATTAATATTTTTGATTATAGAAAATAAGAAGTTAGAAAAGCAAATATATTAAAAAACCTTCGAGGGTTTGAATTTAGAAAAAAAAAATTCCTTAAATATTTTTCTTAGAAAAGTGTGACACCCTGTATATAAGCTATAGAATCAATCAATTAAATTATTGATTGGGCAGGATAAAGTAAGCTATAACTCAAAAGTTATAAAAAACCTATAACATTTGGACTGCAAAAATTAATATTTTCGGGGCTATGGAAAATTAGATATTAGAAAAGCAGAAATTAAAAATCCTTCGATATTTTTATATTTTTTTATTTACTTTGTATCCTTATTAATTTTTTATTTAATTTTATATATAATTTAATGAAACTTTAATTGTAACTTTGGAATTATTATTTTTAATTAACGACGGCGAAACGGCCACGGCGAGACATCCCATTCCGCCCTTATGATCTATGATCTTTTTCTTGTCTTACTATTTCCAGTGATTCGAGGTCTATTTCTGCTTGCGCCTCGTCCATGTTAAGAGAGAAGTAGCACGAGTACAGATTCAACTTGGCAAGGTTCATCCAAACGAAGGCATTTTTGTTTCCTCTGTTGAAAATTGGGATATCTATGGGAGTATGTATTGGCGCTTTTCCCTCGGCTTTCTTTTCCCAATGTCTTTCCAGATGATTGTTGAGTTCGCTGATAAGAATTATGTATATGGACGTTGTAGTTTTTTAATAAGAAGATCCTGGGCTAGCCTGGCGTAGTTTAAATAAATCTGCAGGATGTTAACTTTACTTCCATCCTCTCTGTGGGGGTTTATGTTGAAATAATATCACGTGGTAAAACCACGCGCTGACTATTTAGGAATTATTTGGGGTTGGTAGCTCACTCAATGATAGACATATTAGTTTTTGAAATGACATTATTAAAAAAAATATTAAAGAGAATACATTATTTACAATAAGAAAACAATTAACTTACAAACTTAAGTTAAAATAAATACCATAAGGGAGGTTGAGATTGGCATGGCGGCACAACCCAAATCTTTCACCGGTATTATCACCGTCAGCAATACACCAAAAACGAACTAGCCCGCTTACTTTTCAATCTCCCCTTATACTGTTCACATTCTGGTATGCATCACTTTATAATTTTTTTTACGTTTAACCAAATTCCTCCTTCGGCCGATGTAGCAACTGATCTAGGAATTCTTTTTAATGGATACGCCGTTCTCGAGTCTAAACTGTATCGGAAATCACTAAGTAGTTTAGTTAACGCAACTTTCATTTGAATCATAGCAAGACGTGCTCCTAAAAATTATTGATTATTTAATACAAGCATTCATACGACAATGTAAAAACTTACCAATACAAACCCGAGGACCTACTCCAAATGGTATCCAACTTATAGGATGTCTTTTCAATATATTTTCATTTGAAAATCGTTCAGGATCGAACTTCTCTGGATTTGGATAGTGATCTGGATCATACTGCAGTTCATTTACGGGAATGAACACTATCGTATCTTTTTCAATTACGAAATCAGAATTTGGAACTTGATAAGTTTTAGTGCATCTTCGAAAGAAGTTGGATAATACCGGATACTTTCTAAGAGTTTCTAAAATTATGTAATTTAAAAAATGTACCAAGAATCTAAAATGATAATTAATATTATACCTTTTATGCATTTATCCATGTATGTCATTTCCATAATTGCGTTATAACTAAGTTTTCCTTCGTGATCCTTTAAAACAGTTTCTATTTCATCTCTTAACTTCTCTTGAACGTCCTGATGATATGCTAATTCATACATGCAAAATGCAATCGTTATTGATGAAGTATCGTATCCAGCTAAAAAGAATAGTAATGCTTGGGCAACAATCTCTTCGATAGATAACGAACACAATTCTTTTTTATTTTCAATATTTTGGTTATTATTATTGTTTACTTGTAAATTGAAGCAATCGTCCTGATCAGAAAGTTCAACGTTGTTTTTTAATTGAATCATTAGTTGCATAAAATCTTTCCTGACTATGTTGTTTTCTTCTCTGAATTTAATTGTATTTTGCACAATTTCGAGGAAGAATTTAGTGGCATCTGAACGGAATGCGGGAATTTTGAAATATGTCGCCAAATTGGGCATGATGAATTGCATTGCTAGAAGTAATTCAGTTGTCATATCTGCATGACCAGCTGCACGTTCTCCATATTTTCTAAATTCCGAAGCTGGATTTTTTAAACTGTTACTTTCTATTCCAAAAGCGACGGAAGCTATAATATCAGTAGTGTATCGGCCTGCTATATCTTTAATATCTAGCAGTTCGCCGTTTTCTGCAACTTGATCTATCAAAGTTTTTAGTTGCATGGAGCAATTTTCAATCGTTGGAAACATCATCTTTAGTTTACCAGAAGTAAATAAAGGTGTTAATTTTTCTCTCATTTTTTTCCAATCGGCACCTTTTAAGGAGAAAAGATTACTGCTATACGGATCGTAATCTCGCTGATCAAATATACCATGATCGGTAAAATGGCTAAAATCTTTAACCAGAATTGACTTGATTAATTCTATATCCACCGCCACTAGCACTGGTTGATGAAGAAGGTAGTATCCAAAAAATTGTATTCCTTTAGTTTTTGAATAGGTATAAAATTGTTTGTACATTTCTGGAAGTGAAACTCTTCCTAAGGCAACATCATTTAAATTACCTAACGGAAAACTACAAGGAGGTGTAATTACTCCTCTACGAGACCAGTATGTATAGATCCATTTAAAATACAAATATAATAAAAGCACTAAAGTTACAATTAAAACGGAAACATTCGTAATAATAGTAAACGAATTTAACAATGACATTTTATATTTTACACTTTTCAATTTACAGTTCAACAGAATTCTGCAGAAATCACGACTTATATAATTTTATTTTGGCACAAATTTTATGCTTATATATTACCGAAACAATCTAATCTAAAAATTACGATATTTTTGCTGTGTTGCTAGAATTTATTAATAAGATAAAGATTTTAAAGTTTACATGATAAAAATATTTTGTATTGTTTTTTAATATTAGTTGCGAAATTTTTTGATTATCTCTTATAAAGATTGTTAGATGGTCATTAAACTGCAATGTAACAATATAGCTACACGTGCATTTCAAATTTCAATTTTATTTTAAGTTTAATACAAGTAATAAGATGGGGAATTTTTAATTTTTCATATTAATTTACCAAAATAATTTAATTAAGTTGAATCTGGTGATAATTGATATTGCATAAAAAAAAGGTCTATACTGAACTTAAAAAAATGAACTAAAATATAACTTGTTTTTAACAAGATTTGTTAAACTTGTCGAGAATGATGACAAACTTCCAGAATAATGTCAAGAAATAAATGCTGAACTAAAGAGTACTTTTAATCACCGAAAGTTGTAAATCCAAATTTTGTATATAAAATGTTTATAAATGGTAAGCAATGTTGAACAATATTACAATCAACTTGTAATATCTTGTAATCCAACAATGGCTGGATGACGAACGCAATAGAACAAATATAATATGAAAACGATCCAATTGCATTCTATTACATTAAAACTAATTTGTCAATTTTTGTACTAAAAAAAGCAAACTAAAAACTATGATTTACGGCGGCGATAGCAAATAAAAGGAAGGATCTTGTCTTAAACTAAAGACAAGCTGTAAACAAAGACAAGCTTTAAGGCAAGATCTGATCTTGTTTTATTATGTCACAATGTATTTTATTTTGGTTCTCTTTTAGTAATTAAATAATTTTTTTTGAGAAACGGTGCTACCAATCAATTTATTTTTATTTTAGTTTCAGATACCTAATATATTCACTATAAGAATGTTTATAACCTGGAATATTGAAAAATATAACACTCTGTAGATAGTCAATTTATCTACTGGTATTTGCATCAAACACGCACTTATATTATTTTATAGCAGGTAATGTAAGGACAAGGTCAAAGTAAATAAAATATTTGTGTTTGTGAACATACTATTATATTATAATAATGATCCGATTAGCTATCACTAAGGAGTATTATTTTAAGGGATAAGATTAAATTAGTGGAAAATATTTGGATTATTTAGTTCATCTGTATATTTTATTGTCTGAAAAGGAATCCATTTATATAATATGTATACCCATAGCTTTTCGGCTAGTTGCTAAATTCGGAAGCAAGAGTAGCGGATCGATGGTAAATTAACATTAACATACTCCAAAAGATATTACTATCTAATTTAAAATTTAAATGCGGGTTTGATTCATAAAATAGATTTGTATCAAAAAAATGTCTAAACCGGTTTTTTTTTCAAATTATTCACAGTTGCAAGTTTCAAAGTTTACAATTTTCCTGGCGATTGAATGTTAGTCGTAAACCTTTTTACAAACAAACTGATTTTATAATAAAACGTTAACACATAATTTAATATATTTTCTATTTGTTCCCAATATAAATAAATAAGCAAAACTATTTATATAATTAAACATTGATAACAATTTTTTTAGAATAATCGATAATAATTTTTTTCTTGAAACTTTCTTGACAAATTAATCATTTTCAGCCACTGCACAGTGAGGTATTTGACCCTAAAACCTGGCCAAAACTCAAATTTATTAATTACACAATAGGACCATTGTAATAAATTTTTGGAATAGTACAATAGTTGGGGCATCAAACGGTAGTAATTTTAAGATGCAATTTTTAGTAAGTAGTTTGTTTACAGTCAGTCGGAATTTTGTCTTGGGTTACGTTGCACATTACAGTTCTCGGCTCTTTGAAAAATACCTACTTTTAATCCTCCTAAAAGGCAGGCAGAGTACAGTAAAATATAGATTACTTAACCCAGATATGCCTAATGTCCTATATATAGGACGGCCTATAACCGTCCTAAATGTATATGACATAAGGCATATCTGCATATTTGTAGGACGACCTATCACCGTTCTATATATAGGACTTTAGGCATATCTGGGTTAATGCAAATCCACAATACAGAATTCCATTGTTCCGCTGCCCGATTCTTGTAAATTAGTGCCCAGTAGGTTTGACATTGGCCACAGGGGACGGAGGTTAGAATTAAAAAAGAAGGTTGGCATATGCCCGTATTTTAAATTAATTCTTGTAATCGGGTAATAATACTGTCGTGGAACGTTGGATTTTTTTAAATCCCACTTCCTTTTCGGCCTTTGATTTTCCAGCTAGCTTAAGAAATCGGAAGCAAGACCTCTCAGCAGTGGGTTTAATGATCCGAAAGCCCCACAAAACTTATTTTAATATTTTGACTGCTTGCAAATTAGCAATGAGATTTTATGTTTTTGATCTGTTTGAGAGTTACCGTTTCATCGCTTTCCATGTTACAATAATCAGACCAATTTATATCTTGATCTGTGTGTCCTGAAGATGAAGAATAAATTCTTCGAAACGTCGACACAGCAGATCACTGTTGTTTGATTTATTCCATGCTACCTGAAATTCTTTTTTAATTAATACAGTTTTGGGTGCGAGTTTTGTTTGTTTCTTAATGTTATTTCCTGAAATAGGATTTTATAGATATACATATAATATGATAATTTGTTTATACAGGGTGAGCAGAACTCATATTATTCATGTAGATGAGGAATCTTAAATTTCTTCGTATTATTATTATTATTTTAGTTTGATTGTAAGAATATTTTATTGTGCATGTCATTGCTATATTTTGCTGTCATGTCATTGCTGCTCTTTAATTATTTTGCATAATCCTTTATATTATCACGTTTGTTTGTTTGTATAAAAAAAGCAGTGATTAAAAACAGTTATTTAAGATTGTATTGTGAACAACACCAAATTTACAACTCATTCGCCGATTAGATATTTAAAGCAGCTGATAATTTTCATCTTTATCGTCGTGACAGGTTAAAATAAATACATATACTAGAGTTATAATTGATCTTATTACTAAAACAATAATAACAAAATTTTAGAAATAGATAACCGATGCGTGTGGTTAGTGATTGGGAGCATTTTGAAGAGCAAGTATGCACAAATTCACCGAATATATATAATATACAGTGTGGTTTTTTAACGATGTTGCCTTCAAAATATTGTCTAAAGCCAGAAAAATGTTCAATCCAACAATGCCATTAATTACTTTGATTATAATTTATTAAAGAAATTGTAATTTTCCATATCCTTTGATTGTGGCTTAACTCAAGTCTGAAATCCTCTTGCATTGAAAAAACTATTACAAATTAATTTCTTTGCCATTTTGTGATTGTAATATCTTGGACTTGTAGTCAAATCTCAAACTCAATTTTTTTTTACGTAATGCCATTATACAGTACTCTTATAACATAAAATTTCAGATTTTTATCTGGTCCCCCACCAGAGATATTTGGTACCAAAAATCGCCATTTTGCTTAATTTTCAAACTTTGAAAATTTTTAAAAGAAAAGGGGGGTAATCTTAGGGTTGATATTTGGTGTGTGCATTCATCTAGTTACCATCTCTTGGTAAAAAAAAATTTAACATTGAGATTTTGTTCCCTTATGCATAAACATCCCTTCAAAAATGGCATTTTCTTAAAAAACCTGATAAGAATTGAGGCTGCAATTTTATTCGATTGTTTTTAAGTAAAAATATGTAAAGAGCAATATTGTAGTCTGTTTCTTTTTAAACAATTTCATTTTTTTCTCACCTCGATAGGAGCTGAAATATTTCAGTTGCCGTAAACCCTTAACCCTTACCTGGTATCGTCGGGTCTTTCGTGCACTGACGAAATTGACAGTGTCCTGTAGCTGTAAGGGGAGGGGGACGGGGGGGTCAAACTATGTTGAAAAAAATTGTATACTAGTAGACTACTAGCACCCCAAGTACCAACGGTTTAGTGCGTAAACAGGCGTTGTGAGAGCTAATTGAAATTCGAAAAGTGCACGAATGACCCGACGATACCAGGTACGTTGATGAAAAATTGAAGGCATGTAAAAAGTTTTTATTTAAATTATGATGTTTTTTTTACTATAAATTGAAAGTTTACTATATTTTAGGGTTAGTAGACGTCCGGTTTTTCCAGGACAAGTCCTCTTTTTGGCGGCTGACCTTTTGTCCGGCATATATTTCCATGTTTTGAGTTTTGGCACGAGTTGTGCTTAGAATGCGCATATTAATTTAGGCTCGGAGTTGCCATAATTTTTTATTTTTCTACTTTTTAATGTTTTTGTAATAAATATTTATAGTTGATATCATTTTCATGAATACAACTAATTAAAAAAAGGAAATGTGTATTTTATTGTAAAATGTACGTATTTTACGTTCTTTCAAAATACGTAATTTTGATGCTCAAAACTTAAGTATATTATTAATTCTTCATCTTCAATTTGCCGTTGGAATTTTTAAAAAATTTTAATTTTTGCCGAAGTTATGATTTTTTGAAAATAATCGTCTAGTTTTAACGTTTTCATTTTTTTAAACAAATATATTGTTTAAACAAATGAAAAAAGATATTGTTTAAACAAATGAAAAAATCGGCAGTATAGCATTTGGTTATTAAACTACAATAGTTAACGAACTTACATGATTTTTTTCAGATTTTTAAGAGCATTTTAGAGTACGTTTTTAAGCGCCGGACACGAATGACCCGACGATACCAGTATAAGGTGTCGAAAAAGACGATACCAGTTAAGGGTTTAAATTGCAAAATATGCCCCGCATTGCAATGCAAATGTGGCCCTCACACAAAAACAAAAGACATTATAATTCAAATAATGGTCATTCAGTACTACTAACATGTTAGAATGGCTTCACAAAAAAAATCAATTTTTTTTAGAATGGTCACAAAATTAGCCACTTGATATGGAATGACGGGCAATTTCACTTTCCACCGATGGTTGAAAGTTAATCCCCTACCCCTATTACAGAATACGTTTTGCCTTTACGTTAAGGCATTCTTTCCGTAAAGATCTTTTAGGAGTTAGAGAATACGACCCTTAATTTCTTTTAATTGCTTTTAGTTCGTTTGAGGTTTTGCGTAAAATTATTATAAAACACATAAAGCACTCCAGTAGTAAAGAGATTCCACATTTTCAAATTCTAGTTCGTTAAGCTGATAATTTCTTAAATTTGAAATATGCAGACGGACCGATACGGGATCAGAATTCTTTTTATGCTTCGCATAGAAACCTAAAAATGAAAAATGTAGAAAAGATTATTAATAAAATCAATCGAAATTGAATCACGTTGGTTTGTGCAAGATCACATTAAGGGGTTAGGGGGGTTACGGAAAAAATTTACAAAATAAAAAATACATTTCCTCAAAGTCTCAACAAGTTCAAAATGAGTATGATGGAGCGCTTGGGAGCATCGAATTAGAAATGTAACAGAAATTCTTTTATTTTGCGGTATAACTGACTATCTAGAATCAAAACAGCTTTTTTATTAGTAACATTCTAAATTATTATATTTTAGTTTTAAGATCTTTTATTACTTTTAAATATCCTAATTTTTATCATTCTGTAGTCCTAACTATTTGTATAGTTATAAGTTGCATACTTTTAGGACTTATTATAATTTACAATAAAATTGAATTGAATTGAATTGAATTAATAAATAATAATTAGAAAATAGTAGAGTACAATATTTACATTACTTTTTTACATACTTAAATATTGTTTTAAAAATGCAATGGCGGGAAGGTAAATTCTCCCTCCTTGTGCAGGAGCTTTGACTCACATAACTCAGTCAATAAACACACAACCTCACTACTTAAAACACTATGGGGTAGCAGTAACAGTAGTAACCTAGTAACATCGCGTGATGTCACCTGATTTTCGGAGATTGTAAAGCGGTGGGAGGGAGGGGCGAGTGGTACCTTGTTTGAATCATTGCAGTTGTGTTTTGCCTTACTTCTACATACCATAAATCGTATTTATTTTCACCCGATTATATTCGGGGGTGATCTTTTCTATAGAAATAGTTTGTCCGAGTTATCTCGGGTGTGGGATTTTGCGCACATAATACCCATCCGAGCAGTATACTAGGGCGTGGTTCTTAAGAGGTTTTCGCAAGTCTTTATCTATACGAAATGGTACTTGGTACAGCTTTAAGGAACAGCTACACATTATTCGCTGTATCAGTATGAGCAAATGAGCGATGTTCATATTTTTGAGAACCTGAATTAGGAGTTTTTAAACTATTAATTTCGATTCCAAAAGCAACGGATGCTATAATATATTATTTTATCTAGATTTCTGTGATTTTCCGCTGCTTCAGCTATCAAACTTCTTAATTGCATAGAACAATTTTTAATCGTAGAAAACATGATTTGTAGCTTACCACTGCTATAAAGGTGTTTTTACCTAAGCAAAGGTAAAAAACAATCGCAATTTTTTTTATCGAATATGCCATGGTCGGTCAAGTGGGAAAAATCCGTATAAGTATTCAGTGATGATAAACTTCCAGAAAAACGTTAAACAATCAATATATAACTAAAATTGTACCTTTAATCACCAAAAACTATATAAATCCAAATTTTTATAACATATTAATTTTGTATACAAAATGTTGGTAAATATTGATATTGGGTATTGCGGACTCCAAATAAAAACTACCAAGGTTACTTTTTCAACGTTTCGAAGGTATTTATTAAGCCTTCATCTTCAGGACTCCGTAACCGGATGTAGAATGTATATACATAAAAATTTTGGGAGACAACAATTTGTGATAACTATAGCTCGGGAAGCGTACACAACTTTAACGTCAGTTAGTATTAAAATGTAAATATAGTAAAACATTAATAAAATAAATAATAGACACTTGAACATTAATTTAAAACTTGTAAAATTTTTCAAAGAAAAAAATAATACCGCAATACCCAATATCCCCTATCTTTCGTATATCTAATCATCGGACGAGAATTTTTTACTTCTAAATCTTGAAATATATTGCAATCAACTAACAATTTTTTCTACATTTAGCCAAATTCCTTCTTCAGCTGCTATTATCATTGATCTAGGAACCTTTTTTAAAGGATACGGCGTTCTCGAACACAAGCTGTAACGGAAATCTCTCAGTAACGTAGTTAAAGCGACCTTTATTTGAATCATAGCCAGGCGAACACCTAAAATACATTTATTATTATTAATTCAATAAAATTTATTTAAAGACGATATGGGAATCTACCAATGCATAAACGAGGACCTTCACCAAATGGTAACCAAGTAAATGTGTTTCTTTTCGCTATATTTTCATTTGTAAATCGCTCGGGATCAAACTTTTCCGGATTTGGATAATATTCTGGATCGTAATGAAGTTCATGTACAGGAATAAACACTAACGTGCCCTTTTCAATTACCAAATTTGAATTTGGAATTTGATACGGTTTAGTGCATCTTCGAAATATGCTTGATAATAATGAATACTTTCTAAGTGTCTCTGAAATTATACAACTTTTCAAAATTAGCAAATCATATATCATTACGTATTGATTACTTTAAAATTGCTGTAGTTTATGAATTACATACCTTTGATACATTGCTCCATGTAAGTCATTTCCATAATTGCTTTATAAGAGAGCTTTTCGTCATATTTACTTAAGACATATTTAATTTCATTCCTTAACCTTTCTTGAATATCCTGTTGAAATGCTAATTCATACATACAAAATGAAATGGTTATTGATGAAGTATCAAACCCGGCTATAAAAAATAGTATTGCTTGACCGACAATCTCTTCGATTGATAAAGCGCCCACTACATTTTCTTTTCCCATACTTTTTACATGTAAATTAAAACAATCATCGCTTTTATTGCAAATTTCAATGTTATTTTTTAATTGGATCATTAGTTGCATAAAGTCCTTTCTGACTATATTGTTTTCTTCTCTATACTTAATAGTACTTTCGACAATTTTTAAAAAGAAATTTGAGACACTTGGAGGAAGCGTAGGAATTTTAAAAAACGCAACCAAATCTGGCATAAGCGATTGAAGAACTAAATTCAATGCACCAATTTTATCTGCATTACCAGTTGCACGTTTTCCATATTTGTGAAAATCGGAATTGGGATTTTTCAAAGAGTTACTTTCGATTCCGAAACCAACGGACGCTATAGTATCTGTAGTGTATCTACCGGTTATATCTTGAATATTTAGCTGTTCGACGTTTTCAACAACTTGATTTATTAAACTTGCTAGTTCAATAGAGCAATTTGTAATTGTGGAAAACATATGTTTTAATTTTCCGCTTGTAAATAAAGGTGATAATTTTTCTCTCATTTTTTTCCACTCTGTACCTTTTAATCCGAATAGATGACCACCAAAAGGATCATGATCTTGCTTGTCGAATAAACCATGGTCTGTAAAATGCGAAAAATCTTTAACCATTATTGTCTTGATTACTTCTAAATCGAGAACAACCAGCACTGGTTTGTGCAAAAAATAATATCCGAAGTATTTTATTCCATTCTGTTTTGAATGGATGTACAATTTCTTGAACATTTCTTGAAAAGATACTTTTCCCAGGGCGATATCCTTTAAATTACCGAAAGGAAAACTACAAGGAGGTGTAATAACTCCTCTGCGACTCCAATAAGTGTACGACCATTTAAAATATAAGTATAATAGAAGCACTAAAGTTATTAATAAAATAGAAATGTTAGTAGCTGTAATCGCACTTAAAAAAACCATTTTGTATAATTTAATTTTAAATAATTTAAGTAAAATAAATTGCGACCGATCTCTTAACGGTTTTATTTTTAATATATCACTAAAATCGAATTGCAAAAAAATACTATCGTAAGTACGCAGTACTGAATGCATCAGTTTATATTTAATTACAAATAGGTTGTCATGCTAATTAATTATAATATAAGAAATAATAAAATACATTTTTATGCAAAAATCAGTATAGTTACCAACAGTGGAGTAACAACTTTGATTGTAGCCCATGGTCATACTCGGCACGGAGGCACATAAGTTAATAATAAAAAAAATAAATTTTCATGCAACCACTAGGGAAGTAATTAGAAAAAATACAAATTAACGTAGGTCAATCTGATAAATAGAATTATTATTACTATATGTTAAAAAAACTATCTACATTATTTTCTTACTTGTATTTTGTAGTTTACTAATAATTTAGTAGAAAAACAATAAATTTTACAATCTGAAAAATAACCAGTCGTTCCTGTGTTTTCTGCAAAGATTTATTTCAAGACGGAATATAAAAAATTATATTTTTTAACTTAAAAATTTTTTTTATATTTTTTAAAATTAAAAAACGTTTTAATTAAATAAAATTATTACAATTGTACTGTTCTTACTTTTATTTCAGCATATTATGTATTTATTTTATACTCACTTTCATAACATTTATTAGTTAATACCGAAATAAAGTTATTTTTAAAATAAATTTAAAGCCGGAAACGAAAATTTGCTGATATCTTTTTAAAATTTTACTTTGAAGAAGTAAAATTTCCAAGAACAGATGTTCTTGGGAGAAACAGAAAATAAAACAAAGGGGAGGAAGGCTAAAAGAATCGTAAAAAAAATTGCGAACATCTTTTATGGGCGACCTTTTAATAATTTAATTTTTAATTCTAAGGATCCGCGTTTTCTGAACACCCGTAACACCCCGTTGTTACGCCCCTGGTTACCAATTTCAGAAATATTGTATTATGCACGGTGTGCATATTGAGCTAATATTAAAGTGCATTGCAAATTAATTATAATCACAGCTGTTTTCACGGTGACTTAATTTGCAACCAAACTACATTATACCGTGTGTATGTTTAAAAATTATTTTATTATTTAATTTTATTAATATTAAAAAATTTTGATAATAAAAAAAACTCATAAATAAAAGTTTTACAAATAAATTTACAGCTATTGCGGGTAGAAAATTTATTGCGTTACAATCTTAGTTATATCAAGTTTGTAGAAAAATTTACGTAATTTGCTTGAAAACTTAAAACAGTGAAGAAGGTAAAATAAAAATGTACCAACTAAAGGAATAACGAAAAATTATTAAAATTTATTTTTATCATTGATGTTATTTATTTTCTTCCCAAGCGTTGCTTAAATCCAACTTCAAAAGAATTATAAATCACATGTGTTATGAACTATTAATCTTGTTTCAAGTCTCTTGAAGATTTTCACTTGAATTACAGCTCCACCCAAGCTTAGAAATGACGCAAAAAATATGCAAATTAATTTGATAAAAATTTGAATGAACCAATTAACGTCGAGTTAATTCTCAATTCAGTGGCGCAGCCAGTATTTTGTTATGAGGGGGGGGGCAAGGGTTGCGATCTGCGCCGCAGGCAAAAATATTTCGGAAAAAGGGGCGTAGTCTTCTTATTGACTAGCTTCTGGGAGCCCAAAGATGCCAGACCTAAATTAACTGACTTGCCTAATTAACTACCAACAAGTACCTACACTAGAAAGGGTACCTAACCTCATTCATATCGAACAGTCGAACACAATAATTTTTTTTTTAATTTTTCATTGCACCGGTAAAATTGAACTATGATCATTAAAAATAGATTATTGTTAAAATTATTTCGTTAAAATCATCGTTATCGATTATCGCTAGCCCCCTAGCCCCACTAGGGCTGCGCCACTGTCTCAAGTACATTCTGTTGTAAAAGTTACAAATCGTTGCGTGTGTTTACATTTGTATAAAATTGTTATATTCAGTTTCGTGTTATTTCTATTTGAGCTTTAGTTAATATTTGGGGTAACATTTATTTCGTATTTCGTGACAGCAATTTGACAAAAAAAATCATGGATTTTAAATATTCACGCCGAGAAGCTTTTTTTATCAGAGTGTACATTGTTAACACGTTGGTGGAGCTGTACAAACTATTCCTATAAATTTAAGAATACTAAATTAACTTGTTTATTTCATTTGGTGATTATTGCTTTTATTCTTGAATGAATTTGAGATCAGCTTTGAAATAATATCACATTTCTTAACTTTGTAACATTTGGCTCTCTTTTAAAACTGGACATACATATTTGCAAAAAATCGGATTTTCCTATATACGCAGTTGAAAATTGCAGATTATCAAAAATTGCTCCACATTTTGTTCCAAATTCAAAATTATATTAAACCACACCGTTACAAGTGGGTAAAGTAGTATTCATCGCACTTTTTAAATAACAAATTTGAATTATTTTCAATAATAACAATATTTTGGCAAAACTAAATTTTAGCGAATAAATAAAATTAAATGAATATAGAGTAAATTATTGCAATTATTATAAAGTCAGCTTCAAAATATTTGAAGTAGTACTTTTTCGCATTAATTAAAAAATTAAATAAAAAAAACTTAATTCTTCTTATTTGTTGTTCAGTACTATATTGTTATTTAAATTATTGTCATAATAAACTATGACATGACAAACTAATAAACTATAAAAACGTTATAAGTAATATTATGTATATATTACGGAGAAAGTGTGTAACTGGAAAATGTATACATTTACCGGTAAATGTGTACAGGTTTCACGGTAGTTAATAAAAGTGTATTGAATATAATGTAAATGAAATGTTTCCGAATACCGGAAAATGTACACATGTGAACATGTACCTTGGTATAAGTAAGTCGACGTATGCAGTTTATTGTAACCAGAATCAATATTACAATATTAAAAAAAATAACTTCATATTTTCGAAATGCTACAATAGCAAATTGTGCTGAAATAAAGATTTATTAAATTATTAAGCTGCTTTTAGTGTTCAATTACATAGTTTAATAAAATTAATTTAAAGCTAAAATATTTTTCTTATTTATTTATTTCTATCCTATTATCCAATTTATTTGAACAAACATCTAAGTTAGTATTTTGAATTATAATATGAATTAAATTTGAAAACTATCTTGTTGTCAAGTTTCAATATACCTTTACCAACAGCACTTGGAGTATGTTCAGATATTCCTAATTCTATTGGGAAAAGTAGATTGTATCTACATTTATCATAAGCGCCGGCGTAAGTGTACATTTACCGGAAAATGTGCACATTTACCGGTATACGTATCTATTTTTTCCGTAACATAATATAAGTATAAAAATGTTTAAAAAAAAAGAAGAGAAGCTTTTAAAACCTAAAATATTGAAAATTTTTCTTTGGGTTTCATAAATAGATTAAATTTAAATAGAAGTTTGAAGCAGATATTATTTCTTTGTTGAACACTCTGTAGATAAACAATTCATCTGCTGGTATTTGCATCAAACACGCACTTATGTATTATAGCAAGTCATTCAACTACAAGGTCAGAGTAAATAAAAAAATTGTGTTTGTGTACATACTATTATATAATAATGATTAGCTATCATTCATAAGTGTTATTTTTAGGGATAAGATAAAATTGGTGGAAAATATTTTTGATTACCGCTTAGTTAATATAAATATTTTGTTAGAAACAAGGATAGCGGATCGATGGTAAATTAACATTAACACACTCTAAAAAGATATTACTATCTAAACCAAAAGTTAAATGCGGGTGTGATTCATAAAATAGATTTGTATCAAAAATATGTCTAGACCGGTTATTTTCAAAGTATTCATATTTGAAATTTTCAAAGTTTACAATTTTCCTGGCGATTGGATGTTAGTCCTAAACCTATTTACAAACAAACTGTAATCTTATTATGAAGCTAGCTGAAAAGCCCGTCCACGGACGGGTATCTAGACCCGACTGGTTGGAAACTCGATTGATGTGCAGCTCGTCCCAGAGGGAGTACCGGCGGTGCTTTAATATATTTTTTGGTTGGTAAAAAAATCGACCAATCAGAATGTTTCTTTTTTCTCCAAATAATGACACGCTGGAGGAGGAGCAGCAGCAGTGTGCTGGAATTTTATGTATTAAGATATTAACACATATTTTGCAATTTAATATATTTTCTATTTTTTCCCAATATAAATCAATACATAAGTTAAACTATGGAAATAATAAAACATTAACAATGTTTTTTAGAATAATCCATAATAATTTTTTTCTCAAAACTTTCATGAATAATTAATAATTTTCAGCCACTGGTCGAATTGTGAGTTCAGTTATCTAAAATAAATAAAAAAGTAAAAAATTCAATATAGGATTAAACCAACAAAAACTTGCTTGGACATGTCGTGGAGTGCTCAAAGTGTATACGACTGCATCAGATATATCTTTTGGATTTAATTTTAACGATTCTTTTAACATTTGAAGAGTATCATCATCCTTTGAAAATGAAGTGTCATCATCGTGGGAGTTTACCATACCAGGACTTATGCTCTGAAAACGTCATAATTCGTGCCAACATTAAAAAATATTGATGAACCCTTATTACCGACACTTTAATTTTGCTATTAATTCCATTCAATTCCTGTCTTAAAGACTCTGTTAAAGCAGTAACAGCAAACTTGGAAGCCGGATAAATATTCATGGGAACGCTATATGGTACATAATGTCCAGCAACACTGTTAATGTGGATGATATGCCCATCAACTTTATTATTTCTCATACTTTGAACAGCTTCTCTAGTTGCTATTGTTAAACCTAAAACATTAGTATTCAAAACGCTTTTGAAA
The DNA here is from genome assembly GCA_947369205.1 of Cantharis rufa. NCBI lineage: Eukaryota > Metazoa > Arthropoda > Insecta > Coleoptera > Cantharidae > Cantharis > Cantharis rufa. The sequence goes on along the minus strand of OX376307.1, from coordinate 17,125,207 downwards.
TCGCTAGTGTATCCATCTATTAACGCGGTAGGTTTAACCACTCCGGCGCTATTTATCAAAATTGAAACTGGTCCCAAATTTTCTTTCACCCATTTAAATGCATTTAAAATATCTTCTTCGCTCGTGATATCAGTATGAATACCATAAAAATATTTATCTTTATATTTAGCAGACATCTCTTCCAAAACTTTGTCATTTCTAGCTAATCCAACTACCTGTACATAAAAAAAAGGTTAAAAACAGCGTAAAATTTTTAATATTTTACCTTAAGTTTATGATTAACAAGAACCTCTGCTACTGATTTTCCAATCCCAGAACTAGCACCGGTAACAATTGCAACTTGGCCTACCCAACGATCCATTATAACTCAAAGTGTAAGAAACTTATGAATGTAATTTCCTGAAATGGGATTTTATAGGTATGGTAATGTGTTTATACAGGGTGAATAGAACCCATTCCTTAGATGCGGCATCTTTAATATGTTATCCTTAACCAGATTTCTTTGTATTATTGTTATAACGTGAGTATATAAAATTCATAATATTTATTATGCATGTCATTGCTATATTTTGCTGTCATGTCATTGCTGCTCTTTAATTATTTTACATAATCCTTTAAACTATCAGAGATTTGTTTATATAAAAAAAACAGTGATTAAAAAAAGTTATTTGTAATTGTTTTGTGCACAATACCAAATTTACAACTCATTTGCTGACTAGATATTACAGCTACTGATAATTTTTAACTATATTTTCATGACTGGTTAAAATAAATGCACTTGAGTATTCAAGTGCTCTGATTACTAAAACAACAATAACTTAATTTTAGAAATAGATAATTGATGTATGTGGTTAGTGATTAGGTGCATTCTGAAGGGATGTATGTAAACTGCACCAGTGGTCAATATCTTCTTGGTCGGTAGCTGAAGGACAACTAGTAAATTGCGCCAGGGGTTGGTGCTGATAGCTGAAGTTGTAATATATGTATTATGGAAGTATTATGTATTATGTATTATACCCTGTATTATGAGCAATACTAATTCTATTAACAAACAAGCAAAGAATTATAATATAGCAATCATCGTTGGCGCAATGTATGGTCCCCGTTCTGAAGAGCACGTGTGCACAAATTTGCACAAATTTCCTTCAAAATACATAATTATCTAAATCCAGAACAACGTTCAATCAAACAATGCAATTAATGCCAAAATTGGTTTTATGTGTATTTACATAATTATATATCCGTTAGTCTGGCTGGGAAAACAGGTAGCGGATCAAATGTTACCAGCTCTGGAATCGCATCAGGTTACTAAAAAACCACGGAAAGTGTAAATCGTGATGTCACAATAGGTCTGTTCGTTTGCTTGCACTAACTTGAACCAAGCAAGCAAACGAGCAGACCTAAAAGATGTGGCGTTACTGGAGTCAAAACTATCGGACACCTACCTTTCGTTGTTACCTGCCGGAGATGTAAAATTTAACCTAAGCGGTGTCTTAGAATTGGGTATAACATAGAGGGTAGACATAAAATAATTTAATCGAAGAGTAACAATTGGTTTAATTGCAAGCAAGAATTAATTCGGATTACAAGACGACTTTTAATCGAGTGACGTAAACAATTTCAATTTGTTTGTAATCACAAAATCTAGGTAAGAACAAACCGGGCAACAAAATGTTGGCAACATGTTGATATTGGTGTTGTCAACATGTATCCCGGTAACTAGCAACTATAGTTGATGGATATTCGTCAACATCGGTTGACATGACACACAAATTTGTTGCATGTTGCTTGTATCCATGTTTTCGACTTTACATGGAAAGCATTCCTCAGTGTATACTTTTTTTTTGTTTTTTGCTTTTGGTTTGGACGCGCCACACTGTTTCAACAGTTTTCAAACATGTATGCGGATAAAAGTTGCTGTGTCCAACAAATATGTTGCCAACATTCATCAACATGTTGCCAAAATTTTGTTGCCTGGTTTGAGATATATGGAGATGAATTTTTAAACTTACTTACTATGATTGTTCTACCGATATTTTAAATTTATTTTACAAGAATATTTTTAACAATAATTGTTGTTACCTTTATGCAACCCAAACAACACAGTATATTCAAATGTTGTAATGCGGATTTAAAACCACTGTTTTTAAAAATAAAGGCAAATCATACAATTTGTTTAATCCTGCTATTGAAACATGTTTTCATATTACCTGCATTGAAACAGTGTGTTTCAATAGCTGTCAAGACAGTCGAAACACGACAATTTCAGACCACTGCGAATATTGGTCAAACATAAAAATCACTCAGATCGCTCTTAAATCCTCAATCACTCAATCCCACCATCGCATCGTAGTATCGGTCTTCATAATCTGGGACAAACACCGTCCGATTCCCATAACTTTCCCGTTCTAGATGTCCCACTTCTAAATACAAATTGATATTCGCCAATAATCTTATCTGTGTATTCAACCAGTCATTTGTGTATTATTGTCGACCTTGTCAGCCACGTTCAGGAGTGTTATGCCTCTGTAGTTGTCGCACGCTTCCGCATCTCCTTTCTTCCTCAGTGTTATAATGCTTCCGTAGCTCAATGTTGGCATCTTTTCCTGATTCCAGATTCTTTTTACCAGTGAGCCTATTGTATCGTGCAATAATTTTTGCCATTATCTCGTCGCTGCTTGGTACTTTTCCAGTCTTAAGTCTTTTTATTGATTTTACCCTCTTTCGGGATCTGTCAATCAATCGACCCCACGAGTTGAGTTGACTCTTGCACTATTGGAAAGATGACAATTTTCTAAGCATTTTCAGATATTACATTGATGAAGATTATCCATTAGTTTTCGAACAAACGGTATTTAAAAATCAAAATTTTACATGCATTTTACATAGGGATTTCAACTAACACGAGTGTTCTATTGAAGGTACGCGTGGATTAATATATTCTTACTGATAGACGTAGCACTTGTATTAGGTTGTCGACCACCGTTTTTAGGGTGGATTCTCGATTGCCTCGACTGCCCTAAATAGCTCCAACTCGCCAAAGGTGCTACTCGAAAGGGGTGAAAGTCGTTTTTAATTATTAGCTTTTAATATTAATTATTAGCCTTTAATTATTAGCCACGCACGATGTGTACTCGACAGCGTAACAATCGCGTCTGACGGCTCACACTAAATGTAAGACTATATCAGAACACACGTACGGGCAATAGAACACTTCTGTGTGCAATCCTTATGGAGAAATACATGTAAAATTTTGATTTTCAAATGCCGTTTTCTCGAAAACTAATGGATAATCCTCAACAATGTAACATCTCAAAATGCTTAGAAATTTGTCCTCTTTCCAATAGTGTAAAAGTCAAAGCCCAATTTGTGGGGTCGATTAACTGACAGTAACCCCTCTTTCTTATCTTATTACGCTTTTAATAACTGCGATACTTTTCTTGATGTCATTCACAAAGCTAGCCATCATTTTTGTCAACTGACTCATTTGTTCTTCGAACCCTTTCATATCAATTAGATGTTTAGTTTTTTTGATAGCCCTGGTAGAATTACTGCTCTCTAGATCTGCACTCTCTTCTTCGCTTCTAGTATCATCTTTTTGAACCGGAGACCTGTTTATCTCTTTACTTCATCTATAGATACCGTAACTGGTTGTTCTTTTCTTTTTGCCTTCATTGTTAGTATGGACGCGACTCAAGAAGATTGTCTACTACTTTGCACATTTTCTTTCACTATTTTCAGCCGAAGCCGTAATCAAGTATTCGGCTCCTCTTCAAGGCCTCTTTGCCTCTTCCTCGGCAAAGATAATATTTACCACTGAAAATGGCAGAAAGAGAGTCAGCCCTTTCTTCATGAAGCCTTCAAGGGATGCGGACGTAGTTCCTGACATTACTAGTTAATGTTAAAAGGGGCATTTTAAGTAATTAGAAGTCAATGTCCTGATTTGAATAGTTATTGTTGTTGAGCGTTGTCAAACCCGGTTAAGCGAAGTTCAATTAATGTGCATGATTTATAGAAGAGGACAAAAGTTTGTAATAGCTGAAACTTCAGTCAAGGACTCAAACTGATGAATTATAATTAAATGTATATATTCACTTTCGATAGAAGATTGGACTGTATTTTTGAGTTTTGTGTGAAAATATGAATTTTCGCAGTTATTGACACAATGCTTGTAAAAAACTTTATTGAATATTAAATTTTTGACTCTGACTGTCTTGATCAAAAAAAAACAAACACATGATTACAAACTACAAATCTTTACATGCCGCCCGCCTTGAAATGAACATTATTTCAACAAAATAAAGAGATGAACAAGAAAATGCAAAGGTAAGTTTGACAAAAAATGGTAAAATAATAATCATTGAACAAAGTAAAAGAAACTTAAAACTAAAAGTATTCCCAAACGATGGTCAAATCTGTAAATAAACACTGAGTAGTTAAGCACTAACACTAGGAAGAGGGCAAATTTTTGCAAAGGATCTTCGTAATGTTCCTCCTTCGGTTTGCATAGTAGCAACACGATTAACATTATCTTTACCCGGATGCACATCGATGATTCGACCTAACTTCCACTTGAATGGAGGTAAATTATCATCCTTTATTAAAACAAGAGTTCCATTGGTTAAATTAGATTGATGTTGCTTCCACTTGGTACGGTGTTGGAGTTCAGATACATATTCTTTGCTCCAACGTTTCCAAAAATGTTGGTATACAAACTGCAATCGTTGGAAATATTCCAACCGATTCTCTGGTAAGCCAGTAACATCTGGATCTGGTAACGAAGCTAAAGGCTTTCCGACGAGAAAATTACCCGGAGTAAGAGGTTGCAAATCACTTGGGTCGGATGAGAGGGGCGCAAGGGGTCGTGAATTGAGGATAGCTTCAATTTGACACAGTAAGGTGCAGAGTTCTTCAAAATTAAAAACCGAATTTCCTAAAATTCTTTTCATGTGGTGTTTACATGATTTAATGCCACTCTCCCACAAGCCACCAAAATGGGGACTGTGTGCAGGAATAAAATGCCAGTTTATACCCTGATCAGATAAAGCATCAGATATTGAGGACTGGTGGTCCTTTAAAAGCTTACCTAATTCATGTAACTTAGAATTAGCTCCAACAAAGTTGGTTCCATTATCAGAATGGATATGCAATGGTTTGCCTCGTCTTGCTATAAACCTTCTTAAAGTGAGTAAAAAGGCGTCAGTTGATAAAGCAGTAACTAACTCAATATGAACGGTCTTACTGGCAAAACAAACAAAGAGACATAAATAAGCTTTGCCTAGTCTGGATCCGCGTCCTTTAGTCAACTTGTATTGTATTGGACCAGCATAATCAACACCAGTTGTATGAAAAGGGTGAGAAGGCGTGACTCTCTCCCTTGGCAAATTACCCATAATGGGTTGCGTAACGGTAGGAGATGCTCTAAAGCATCTTACACATTCATAAACAATTTTCTTAGTCAGATTCCTACCGGAGGTAATCCAGAACTTATCTCTTAATGAGCATAAAAGAAGCTGAGGTCCTGCATGCAGTAACCTTAAATGTTCACGACGAACAATGAGTTTAGCAAAACTGTGTTTTCCCGAGAGAAGAAAGGGATGTTTTTTATTGAATGAATATTCAGTATTACGAAGTCGCCCTCCGACGCGTATTAAATTGTCGTCATCTAGAAAAGGATTAAAGGCAAGTAGCGGCGAAGAGGCCTTTAAAGGAAAACCCCTTGACAATTGTTTGTGCTCCTCCTTAAAGGAATCGAGCTGAGATAACTTTATGGCTCTCATTGACCTTGCGATTTCATCAGGACTTAGCGATCCTGTTTTTCGTTCTCCCTTCTTAAGAGAGCAGTTTAAACGAAACCGTAAACAATAAGCAATTATTCTTTCAAGCCGAGAAGCATCAGAATAATTCTCGAAGGGAAAAGAAAATCCTTTATGAACAATAAGCGCCTGAGTTTCATTTTTAAAATCAGGCAATTTGATTGCTTGAAAACTTGGTTTTGGCCAAGAAGATTCTTCTTCTAGTAGCCATGGAGGACCCTTCCACCATAATGAAGAGGTTTTCAAAGCTTGAGGAGTTACTCCTCGTGACAAGAGATCAGCAGGGTTAAATTTAGTGCTAACATGTCTCCAAACGGCGTAAGAAGACTGTTCTTGTATGTCTGCAACACGATTGCAAACAAACGTTTTTAATAAGTTTGGACTGGTTTTCAACCATCCTAAGACAATAGTCGAGTCCGACCAAAAAACATATTTAGTAATATTCAGTTTTAAAGATTTCTTTACTTGCCTCACAAGCTTAGTTAAGAGAACGGCTCCGCTGAGCTCAAGTCTAGGTATGGTGGTTGGCCTTAAGGGTGCAACCCTTGACTTTGCACAAAGCAAATTGATGTGAACTACATTATTGAAGTCCGTAACTCTTAGATATACACAAGAGCCATACCCGATCTGCGAAGCATCACAGAATGCATGTACTTGTACTTCGACTGGATTCACGCAGGTGACATGACGCGGTATTTCTATGTCATTTAAAATTGTCAAATCACGGCGATAAGAGATCCACTTTGTTTCAAGTTCATAAGGAACCGACTCGTCCCAACCTAACCTTTCGAGCCAAAGGCTTTGCATAAAGGCCTTTGCTGTAAATGTACACGGCGATAATAACCCAAGAGGGTCGAATATTTGAGAAATCTCAGATAACATCGTTCTCTTTGTTATCTTGTTGCTTGACAGCTTTGAAATATTAAACATGAAGTGATCCGTTTGATAAACCCATATGATACCTAAAGTTTTGGTATGCTCCTGATCGCCAAAGCTGAGGGCCCCCGGATGCATATTCGCGTTTGGAACGTTTTCCAAGACCCGTGGATCGTTCGAAATCCATTTTCGTAAATTGAAACAACCAGAAGTTAATACACTTATGAGTGCTGAACATATGTGGCGAGCTTCGTCCAAACTATCCGCTCCGGTTAGCAGGTCGTCGACGTAGAAGTCGTACTTGATTATCTTAGAGATAATAGGAGAGGTATTTTCGCAATCGATTCCTAATTGGAATAATGAACGTATGGCTAAATACGAAGCCGAAGCCGTACCGTAAGTTACGGTATTTAAATCGTAAGTCTCTACTGGTTCTTCGGGAGAAGAGCGCCAAAGAATGCGTTGTAGGTGCCTTTGTTCTGAATTTATTTGCACCTGTCTATACATTTTCTCTATGTCCGCTGACAGGGCATATACATGTTGTCTAAATTTTAGCAAAATAGTAAAAAGATCTTGCTGCATGGTTGGGCCAACCATTTGGATGCTATTCAACGAATGACCTGTTGTGGTCTCTGAGGACCCGTTAAATACAACACGTAATTTAGTTGTAAGGCTGTCTTCCTTCAGAACACCATGGTGCGGTAAATAATAAGAGATTTCGGAATTTGGATTAACCAACGTCATGTGGCCCAAATCCAAGTACTCTTGCATGAAAGCTAGGTATCTTATTCGCAATTTTGGATTCGCCTGAAGGCGCCTTTCCAATGCAAGAAACCGTTTTTTCGCTACAAAAGCTGAATCACCTAGTACAGTAGGCGGGGTTTTGAAGGGAATTGATACGATGAATCTTCCTTCATCATTCCTGATCGTGTGTTTAGCGAAATGCTCTTCGCAGGCATTCTGCTCTGCTGAAAATACCTTTTCTGTTGGATAGTTGTCCATTTCCCAAAACTTCGTTAACTGGTCTTGTATGTCAACTGAAGTAGCGTGATGACATCGTACTTGCGTAGACAATGCTGTTGTGGTTGGACCGGACACGACCCAACCGAGATGGGTTTTTTGTAACATTGGCAGATTAGGGCCTAACCGTTTCTGCCCAATGCAGAGAAGCTGGAAAAATACTGATGAACCTATGAGAAGGTCGATTTCGCCCGGTTTATTAAAGGAAGGATCTGACAAGACAACATCCTTGGGTATCGTAAAACTATTTTGTTTGACATTGAAACTAGGCACAATGCCAGTGATGCGCTCGATTACCAGACAGGTAATGCTAACTTTGAATTATGAATTGTTAGCATTAACTTCCAAATCGCACTTTGAATTAACCGACAAACTCGACTCGTTTATTCCGCAAACCGTGATGTTTGCGTTTTGCAAAGGTAAGTTTAATTTCTTCACGCAATTAAAACTTATAAAGTTTGACTGACTTCCAGAATCAAGCAATAAACATACAGTTTGAAAGTTACCTAGTGAATCGCGGACCTTCGCTGACGCAGTGGGCAGGAGGACTTGCTGAGAATTTGAGCATAAGGTAGAAATACTCATAGTCGGCTCAACGACTTCATCCTCTGATGAATCCTTGACCTCCGGCTGCACAAAAGCTGCAACCTTTGTCTCGACATGCAACAGTGAATGATGCCTTGCCCTGCAGATTTTACACGAGTATTTTGAATGACATTTAGGCAAAAAATGACTATTCGAAAGACAGTTGAAGCATAGTTTAAGTGCTTGTACTTTGCTAGACCGAGCCTGTGGTGTCAATTTTATGACCTCTTGGCACGAGCCTATGAAATGATCACATTTGCAATATGCACAGTTTGCTTGATTGACAACAAATGATTTAGATATAAATTTCGGTTTCTCGGAAGGTATCTTCGCGCTCCGTTTCTCAATGTTTTCTAAAAAGTTTGAATGTTTTGTCAAAAAACCTTTGAATTCCTTTAAAGTAGGCAGTATTGCCTCATCCGCGTTAAGAACTTTTTCCCACTCTCTGTGGGTGTCATTATCTAATTTGGTTGAAACTAAGTGAACAATAATTGCTTAAAATAATTCCTCAGCTGTTGCCAACGTAAGCAGTGAGCTAACGTGTTTAGCGATCGCGTCAGTCATCTTTCTAAGATCCTTAGAAGACTCCTGTTTCATCACCTTTAACCCTAGTATCGCGGTTAAATTGTTTTTGATAATTAGTTTGGGTTGATCATACCGATCCAACAAAGTTGTCCAAGCTATCTTGTAGCTAACCTTGAAGAGACGACTTCAAATAGTGAAGCTTAGTTATGTCATTGAGATCTGAATTTTCATGAAATAAATTTTGAAATATTGATTTGTA